>OY560191.1:7500000-10000000 GCA_961405105.1 Perizoma affinitatum | reverse complement strand
GATGATTTATCTAACTCAACGGAAAAAAAGCTTCGTTATATTCATAGAACCAACCATAATTATATATTCTTAGAATACTCACCGATGTTTATTTCCAATGTTGAAAATTGTTGAAACAATTATTATCTTTGAGTAGGCTTCATAATAATTGTAGGTTAAAGAAAACGATCTGGAAACGGCTTGTCAGTGATCAAAATGATTGCTTGTTTGAATATTAAAAACCTGCACAAACATTACCAATAAAATAAAACTCGTGTTAACCTTTAGCACCTGGCCCTTTGATCAGCTCCTATACGCTTCTTTGTCCGTTGACTAAACTCCAAAGGTGTGGACCGTTACAAAAAATACAAAAGTTATGGCATTTACAAACAATATTTAGTGCCGTTTTGACAGTTATTGTAGGCAATGATTATCATTATGAGTAAAAGGCACCCTTTTTAACACGAAAAATGCTACCAACAGGTGCCAATAGGTACAATAAAAGAGTGAAATTAGAATAAGACCTCTAAAATAACATACCCTTCTAATTATGATATAGGCTTTCCTATTTCACATGGATTTACGCTTTATTTTTTATTTATGTAGAACTCGTTTCTGCCGACGGTTTTGCCTGCGTGTTACCCGGATAGAAGGTAACCTGTGTTATTTTGGGTCGCGAAATATCGCTACTCCGAATTTTATCCAAATCGGTTTAGCTTTCTCTTTTTTTGTAATAAAAGTCTTACTTGACTTGAAAGGGTATTTACGTAAATGAGAAAAGAAATACATTTAAGTTGCCTTGTGTATTGAATTGGAACGTAATTTAAAAAAAAAAAAATTATCGAGTAACAACACTCCAATCCACTTTGACAATACTGAACATCACTTTCAAGCAAGTGCAATATTCGCGTTTGAATTTTTAATTTATCAGTCAGGGTTTTTCTTAGTTACAGTAAGTACATGTATAAAGTCATATCAAATTGAGATCTAAATGCTTTCAAAGTTATATTAATGTATTGTGCAGACATCATAATTATATTTCGGGGTATAAAGTGCACCGGCAGCGATAAAACAAGTGCGAAGTCAGGCGAACAGCGCGGCTTATCCGTATCGGTATTAATAAATCGAGTGCATACCATGAGGGTGGGGAAAGGGGGCGAAATGTGCATTAAAGTTAATTGAAATTTTCGTGGCTACGTGTTATTCGCACTAATACACCTTTCAGATTGACACGTCCTGACACGCCTTTGGTAAAATTAAAGATAACCTGCTTGCATTTAAAATAATAAATATCAAAATAATAAGTATAACTTTTGAAACTATTATAGATAAGAACATGTTTTTTTAACTAAAAATAGGATATTTACCATGTTTTGTGAGTTCGCAATAAAAATGTGAGAAAGAGGGTAGATCGGTTCGTCTGTCACTAACATCCACCCGCAAATACTCCCGTTAGTTCGTTCCGTGATCATAGTTTACATGCGGCTGAAAAATCGGGAAACGTTCAAACAGCTAAACATCCCGTTTATAGTTAAAAATATAATAGCGGTTTCAGTATCTAACGGCCTTATTTATATATATATTTTAAACAGCTTTTGTTAAGCTAAAAAATGTTTCGTTTACTACTGATGAATTTGAAAATCACACTTTACATATCAGAAAGAGACAAAGCAGTGCATTTAATAAATGGTTTAAAAATGTTTATGAGTAAGGCTCTAAGTTATTTATTTTTTCATTTTGCGAGTAACATATTTTATATGTTATCTGACTATTGAAAAGAAAGCCGTAAGCTTTTGTTTTTAATGTGCAAAATCCTCATTAAATTCAAACGTCCGTTACACCGGGCTTATCAGTATTAATTGTAAGTTGGTGATGATTGCAGTTCGTGTTCTGAGGTGCGCACGGGCATCGGACAATGTCTCTAGATAAGTGGTCACAGCAGAAACGAAAACGCAAATTATACAGAACTTTGATGATCGAAATGTCAAGAAACGGTATCTAAAAAGAACACGAGTTTTATGAACGCAATTTCAAAAGTTTTTTTGAGTTATGTACCTACGGTGGGATGTTGCATACTCAAAAACATCGCTCTGTCATACTTTCGAGCTAGCATTATTCGAACTCGAGTTCCTTTTAAATACCGTTCCTCGTGGTTTCGATTATTGATTCGTTCTAAGCTATTGTTTTTTCATAAGTTCGTTAGCGACGGTCGCTTGACTTTGGGGTAGACAGAGCGAGAAGCGCGGTGCGATTGCCCGATAATTCGATCAAGCTGCTGACGTGCTGCAATAAAACGCAATTATGTTCATCATACCAAGTTAAAGGCCGTCTTAATTGGCATGCAGAAATAGGACGTTCGGAATCATTTGCAACATCATCAAAAATAAACGTTATTTTAACCTTCACCTGAATCACAAATAGTAGGTATAGCTAATACATATTTTTGATTCCATTCAAATATACAATGCTAGAATTTTAAATATGAAGCCATATTAAATATGTAGCCGTAGAACCTGATAAATGCTATAACATTTATAGCAATCTTAAATGATAAATGTTGAATGAGTTAGCTACTGGTTTTTGTGAGATGAATGCGAGAAAATGAGATGCGCGCACAATGTGGCGCCCACGCATTTCGCGATGCCGGCCGATGACTGTCAGCCAGCTACCGTACGTTTGCGCAACTGCTCGTACCAGCCTCGGCTGGTAGGCAGGCCTCGCGAATGCACTGTCATATCACGCATTCATCCGTCAGACACAGCCCGACATCGTAAAAAGACCCTCAGAAAATTTACAACTGAGCAATTTAAAAGCCAATTTGAGCACAAAGATCGAGGCATATTTTTGAAAATGAGTTCGTGCAGGACGAGCCATCAAGAGGGTGGTCATTTAACAGCCATTAACGCCTAAAACATAATAAGCAACGTTAAATAATTACAAAAAAGGTGTAAAAAGCTATTGAATACGGTGGAGAGTGATGCGCTCGCGCTCGATGAAAGGCTGACGGGGCGCAGCTCGACGGAGATTGATTACGTAATCATGGGCATCAGCCGTTTTCGGGATTCTCATAGAGAGTAATCATCATTCATCTCACGGCTCGTTGACGTCGAATTGGAGATGCTTATAATTTAAGATTTGACCGCACAAATCGCCTAGTGGAGTTAATTTTACGCGTCGATTAAAGGTGTCGAGGTCGAGCCTAGTAGCTTTTGGAAAGTTTGATTGTGAGGGAGCCGAGTCGCACTCGTAACACTTAAGGAGACACCTTACACACCTATTCGTGCCGTCAATGTTGGTTATGGTTTGGATATGGATAGTTGCTTGTTCTTGTTGTAGGTAACAATACGGTATCTGGGCTTTCGACGCACAATTAACCCTCCATTGTGAGGCTGGCATTGTGAGTAGCGCGCGGGCGCGGACCGGCGGCGGCACGGTCGCCTTGTTGGTTTTACTCCTACGCCTATTGTGATCCACTCAATCGCGCGCTTCGCCATTCTACTCACACTGCCCACTCAATTTGATATTATCTCCGCTATTATTAGCTTTATATTCGATGGTTCAATAGATAATGGTTTAATGGAAAGATTTACAAACCGGTTAATGATGAGTGATAGCTTTAATTCTAGAAACAAGTACCAGCATTTACAATAAGTTTTATTGAAAATGCTGTTTATCTTAACAATGAGGAAGGTGACGGTTTTTGAACTTAGTATAGTTGGGTGAAAATTATGATCTTACATCACTTTGTGTGACGTAATAAAGCAATGTTATACAATCAACGCTATAGTATCGTTAGAGATTATGTCAAAGCATATTGTTAAACTAACAGAAGTTTCAATACTGGCTTATTTAGCGTTTCGCTAATAATTTCAGTTCTCAATAATTACAACATACTATTTTAAACTCTAAGTTGGCTACACTGTCATATGAAGTGGTAATCATTTTAATAATGCTTTATAGAAATATAATATATATAAATATAGACAACCCTCAAATACGAGAGATGTAAGTAACTGAGATTGTAAGAACAAGCTGATTTGAATCTCATTTGCAATGGAAAAGGATTATAACTATGCCGAAAATGCATTTAAAATCCGTCTTTTAACTGTCCTGTGCGAAGTGAACAAGCGTCCCACATCATGCACTCCATACATTTTGATTCCGTATATTTTTTTGAGATTTAAAAAAAAATTTATACCGAATAAACAGTGAAATTTGTAATAATCAATAGTAAATTCACAAAAGACTGATTTTTCTTCGGAGAAGAATTCACATTCGGAGGTCGAATTGAGAACCGCCTCATTTCTTAAAATCGATTAAAATAGTAACGGATGTTTGCACTTGAAACAAAAGGCATGGAATGTCGGCCACCAGCGCAGGCGGTGGGTCACAGAAGTCGCAGGTCTTGGTCTGCGCGTGGCTGCCTGTTACAATACTCGCGTAATGAAGTGGGCCGAGGGGGCGGCATTGTGCCTCCAATGCTCCAAACGAGGCATTGTGCACCGCGACCCTCGACCCGCTCGTTACCGCGACTTCACTCACCGTTACAACTAGCACCCCGGAACTCACTTACCCGGTATACTCGTTATCCTGTTTCGATCCGAAATTTTTGATCTCTGTCACATCAATACTTGTCTTTTTGACTTTGACGCATACCATTTTGGATCAACGTATCGTAGTTGGTGGTCTGTTGAACGTGTCACAATACCAACAATGAGACCATCAAGCTATTCGAGTACTCTTGATGGGATTCAAGCAAAAAATGACACTCTGTGACACTCTGTGGCTCTACGATAATTATTTATTTTTATATAAATGCCACTTAAAAATGTAAAATGGTTATTGTCATAAGTTTTTGTGTCTACGAAGAGTATTGAACAAAAAATATTAGAAGCTTTACTTTGCTATTCTCGTGTTAACCGATTGGAGGTCATTCCCCGTAAGCACTTTCGCAACCAATGTCGGGAGACTTCCGAAAACTATTCTGAACCAATATAATTTCAAGACTTGATTTAAATGCGTCCCAAGACATTACGTTTCATTTAAAATTATGTTTGGAACGAAAGTATCAAAAGCTATTATATAGCAGTCAGATTATCTACCATTTTACAATTTTGTAAACTAAATCTATTATGCGGTTTGAACTGGAAACTTTAGTGGAAACCTAAACACGCGGAAGCTATAAGCAAAACAGTTGTACCGTTACTTTTTTAATCTCCTTCAGGCTAACCAATTCTCCATAAAAAAAGTGTCACCTATCACTTTCACACTCCACTGAAAAGTAAAGGATAGCAAGAATCGTCATGTGGTGCCTCTTTTTTCAAGCAGCGCGTTAAATTTTCACAGCTACCCCTTGGCACAAATAAATTATATTTATTTCGATTCTGGGTGGGCGAACTAAGTAGTTTTTGTAACAGATACGTGGTAAATCGAACACGAGGCACGGAAGCTAGGGACAAGGGTTGATTGGAATGGGTTTAGAGTAATTGATGCAAAACAGATGTACTAGGATAGTAAGAATTAGTGTAATTCCAACTAAATAATGATACCCAAGATTTAGAATTTTGTTTAATGAATAATAAATTAAAAAAACATGTACAGAATAAGTAGAAAATACTTAGGGCACATTTAAACTGACGCGGTGGCGATAAAAGAGAAATGTCAAAGTTCTGGTGAAAGTACTGATCGCTATGCGCCGCCGCATCATTGTTTGACGAACTCTGTGGTGCAGTGGGCGAAGGCTCACCGGATACGCAGAAGGTTGCGGGTTCGATTCTCGCCGCGGGACAAATATTTGTCTCGGGTCTGGGTGTATTCTATGTATAATATGTATGTATTTACAAAAAACAATGTGTATAAGTAGTATATCAGTCATGTAGTTCCCATAATACAAGCTCTGCTTAGTTTGGGGCTAGGTGATGCTGTGTCAAATATGTCCAGCATTACTTATTTAATTTGGGTTACGGCAGTATAGCATTTTGATATTAATTTATTGTTGGTACAAGTTGCATAAAAAAATACTAGCTTCTTAGTTATTCAAGCGAGAAAAGCGAGCACGATCTCGGAGTCTACTTGGAAATCCATCATCCGAATTTATTCCGAATGAAATGTGACGCATCTTTAAGTTTGTTTTTGGCTTTATAGTTTTTAAGTGCTAACTAAAATCCTACTACTATTAAAAACGCGGAAGTTTTTGAGGATGGATGTTTCTACTATTTCACGCAAAAACTACTGAACGGATTTTGATGAAACTTTACAGTAATATAGCTTATATATTAGAATAACACATACTTTTTATCTGAGTATCACGTGGGCAAAGCCGTGGGCAGAAGCTAGTCGTTTATATTTTAAATACAAAAACAAAACTATTAAAAAGTTGGTAAAAAGTTACCTGTTCTGAATCGCGCTGAGTCAAGGTTACTATATGTTTGAAAAAATTGCCATGCTCATGCTTAACCATCCTTTCAGTAATCGGACAAAAATATTAGATCACAAAACTGAGTTCGTGGCGAGCTACTAGTTGTAATACAAATGGCAATAAACATTATAACAAAAACTTGGGGAAAGGAATCAAATAACTTCAATTTAAGGCACAAATGACGGCTAATGCGACCAAATTATATCCGTAGTTTACGCCGCCTAGCTATGAAGTTATTATTTTCCATTTCCGCGTTGGCGCTAAGTCGATAACTCGAAAATGACTGGCATTTGTACGTCGGGTATAACTCGAAAATGATTGGCATTCGTAGAAGTGGATTCGGCACGTGCTCGTTACGTAACGACGGAGCGGAGTTGCTTTCAGTCAGCAACAGTGTTTGGATCGTAATTTAGAATCATACGATCACTAGTGGGGGATACAATGTAGAGCTGGTTAATGTGTTGTACAAAAACTATCGGGAATTTGATTATTCATATTGTGAAACGATGTGAGTCGAAACTTAATCGGAGCCTACACAAAAAATAACGTGTATGTGAAAATTCCTATTTCACAATATGAGTTTTGTACAAAATAGTATTTAAATATCTACCTACACTTTTTAAAATATTAGAAAAAAAATTGATTGAATTATCAATTGGATTAATTGGAGTTGAAAAAAGGAAAATGTACTACGAACTGTTTTCGTATTGTTGTTGATACTAATAAAGAATATTTATTCTTACAACTATGTACAAGTCCGTTGCAAACGATCCATATATAGCTCAACTGATCCAGACCAGACGGAAGCGTTTCCCAAAATACTGGCCGCATTGCCACGCTGAATGGCAATGCTAATTGACCATTCAGCTCACCCAGATAAGAGCCAGATCTCTGGTCACGCGTCGCTTCTACCAGTCGCCCTGAAATAATTTTGAAAATGCGAAGAGTCCCTGTTCCCCACGGACCCAAAGATGTTAATTAGTTCCGACTAAACTGTTTACCTAAGTAAGAAAATTCTTACTAATTAATAACAATATGATAAACGTTCGTAGTGAACGTTCATTGCAAGACGTAGGACTCCCTCACAATGAATTTTTGAATCATGACGAACGATCTTGTGCCATCGACCGACTTTTGATGTTTGGCCTTTCTACACTGCGTCGTCCGCAGTCATCATTCAAGTATGAATGAATGAATGTATGAAAATACTTTATTGTACCGCAAGAATATTTTTAAAACAATGAGTGGTCTTATCGTTTAGAAATCTTTTAGAGAAGGGTATGAGATTGTGAAGGAGTACCTTTCTTCTCCAGAGGTTGTCGGTTCTGGGAGCTTTATGGCCTAGGTAAAGTCTGACGTGTTTGTATTGGCTAATAGTTACCAACGTCTGTCGTCCACATATCCACGTACCTTTCTTCTCCAGAGGTTGTCAATTCTGGGAGCTATATGGCCTAGGTAAAGTCTGACGTGTTTGTAATGGCTAATAGTTACCAACGTCTGTCGTCTACATATCCACGTACCTTTCTTCTCCAGAGGTTGTCAATTCTGGGAGCTATATGGCCTAGGTAAAGTCTGACGTGTTTGTAATGGCTAATAGTTACCAACGTCTGTTGTCTACTTATCCACGTTTTGAAATAAGTTGTTTATCAAAGAACTTGTTTGTATTGGTGACGTCACGCAAGTCGCTCGTCAGCTTTGTTGCCACATTACAACTCACTTGGGGATTGACAACTTATGGGGGAAATTTTATAACCGCTGTCGTTACTTCGGAATTAGCATGTCACACGATTTTTATTTTCACGATTTTATGCCACGGAACTGACGTCATTTATTATATTTTTATATTTTTTTGATACTCGCACCTTCGAGACAAGGACTCTCTCCGTGTAAATCGGCCTTAATTTGCATTTCGGTATTTGATGATTCCGAAGTCAAATGGCAAAACGGAAGCCTTAAAGTTTCACCATGTCTGTTGATCCAATTTGGTATTTAGACATGTTTTCGTAAACCTGAAAACGATAATGAGAAAACAAAAATGAGAGAAACTTTTTCGCATCGTAATGTTTTTTTATTATAAACCACACGGAGGGGTATGTGGTATCATTGAATAGGTTTCTAAAAACCACCTTTTTTATTTTAAGCCATCTCAGTAAATAAGAGGCTTCAAAGTAACTAAAGTTGCGTCGGTCGCCATCTTACTTTTTAACCTTGAGTCCTAGTTATGAAACCTAATTATAAAACAAAGTTTAACCAAGTAGAATTCGAGCAATGTCTGAAATAAAATAAAGATGAATGAAATGAAAAACTTCGGGCCCCTAATATACATGTAGTATATTAGTGTGTCGCGACACGTCTTGGGCAGCTTTTTTTTAAATAGAATTCGCCACTATACGGCTCCACGAGTGAATCCATAACTTGACATGGGATTGACAGCTACAAAATGTTCATTTATGAATATTCCAAACAGCAAGTCAAGTGAGACGTACGCTAAAGAGAAGCGTTAATTGTAGTATTGTGACATACTTTAAACAGCATTTTGTTGTGATCGCACTGTGGGCTGTTTTCAGGATGGCATTTTTTTCCACAATGCGCACATTGTAGCCTTCCTTCAGGAGGAGGAAGTATAAACATTATTATGACGTGAGAGTTTACGTTTTTCCCCCGTTTTCCGAGTGGTGTGGAGATACACCGAGTGGCAGGCGGAAGTGGGATGCACGATGGCTCAGCCGCGGCAGCGGTTTCGTACATCGCCACCCGTCCGCGCCCGTAAGCTCGTAATTTGCCTTTCTATTAGAGCGAGGGCGTGAAAAAAGGAAAGCGTTTACGGCGTGTTTAATGGGAGCGAGCGGGAAGAAATATGGCCGCCCGTCGGTAGAAGGGAAAATTTTGGTTTTCAGAGTTTTTGCGGAGATGTGCATTGACTCGTGGAGTGCGAAGAGGATGGCGATGTTTGCGGAGCCGCTCCCCCGAATAATTAGCGGAAGTCGTGGCTTAGTTTACCCCCTCACTGGAGGGTTGCGGGAAGAGAGTTCCTCTATTTGTCGTTTAAGAGTTAATCGGACGAGCGATTCGTCACCCTCGGGAGAGCACGCCGACGGCAATATTATTATATCTTTATTATGAGTCTATCTGTTGTACTTATACGGAGACCCGAGTGGTGGCGGCCATCCGCCTCCGGCGATTAACGATATCATGATTATTGATAACTTTGTTTTGCGGTTAGCTGTTGTTGAGGGTTGTTGTAGCCGACTGAATTGCTACCTACGTTTATAAAATAACAATCTAATTATTAAAAACAAACAGGTACTAAAAAAATAATTTGATGTGGTATTTCCTGCCGTAAAGAGTGTTAGCTTGTATTTAAGTTTCCTCAGAGACACCAAAGTAAAATATGTATCATTAGGAGAGGGGAAGTGACAAATAGTAGCAAACACAGAGCGTGTGCGGACTGTCAATTAGCCGTAATAGCAGAGCCCCTGCGACATATGCTCGACGACCGACTTTTGTATTTTGTTACCCTTTTTACGATACAAAATTATAGACATCGCGTTGCTGCAGGCTTCCTATATTGTTGCTGATGGTTTGCGTAATCGTCACACATTTCAAATTACAAAGTGTTTTGAAAAAAATGCGGTTCATAAAATGTTTCTTCATTCGTTTTCCAACACTCACAGAGCTGCAGAGCAGAAAACATTATCGATCCAAGTGAATTGGTCCAGTCTTTTAAGAAGGTACCATGGAATCTGGGACTTCGAAGTCCTTTAATGGTTTAATGGTCGTACCTGCCATTATATTAGCATTAATAGTAAATAAGCTAAGTGAGCATAGACTTTCACAGTTGCTCCGTTTTGACCACATCTGGTCTACGTGACCACATCTGGTCTACGCGACCACATATATTTTTGGGAGTTCAATCATATTCTGAGGTGAGCATACTCCAAATAAAGCAATAGTACTATTGCTATAGCTATCACGGAGCTAATATGGTGAATGCATATCCAATCAGCGGCAAATGAGCGATGGCGTTAATTAAAACCGATCGCCTTACCAAATCAATAAACTCACGATAAGGCAATTAATTGCGCATGCACCCGGCTCGTTCCCCGAGGTGAACTATTGCTTCAATTGATTTGCTACGTGCTAGAAATCATTTGTGCATGTACTCATTTCAGCAAAAGGGGTATAATACAGGCACAAGATATTATGCATAGACTCTGATGTAATTAATAAATAAATAAATAAATATTGCTGGACATTTTCACACAACATCCATCTAGCCCCAAAGTAAGCAGAGCTTGTGTTATGGGAATTACATGACTGATATACTACTTTACTTATATACATATATTTTTTGTAGATACATACATATTATCGATAGAAAACACCCAGACCCGAGACAAATACCTATTTGCAGATGCAAACATTTGTCCCGCAACGGGAATCGAACCCGCAACCTTCTGCACAGAGGTCGTCAATTCCTTGAATACCTACTGCAGAACCACGTGTGTGGTACCTTATACACCAAATATACCATTAAGGTACATTAAGTTTATGTTGACTCGCTACAGGAGGCTTTCTGGGAAGGACTTCCTCTAGAAAAGTTGAGACCATTAATTACCACACAATACTCAAATAGCATTGTCGTGGTCGTTGAAAAGCTCGTGTCAATGGACATCTACAATGCACTTTTTTCGTACATTTTAGGGTTCCGTTTCGCTCGTGTCCGAATTGTTCGGACAGAAACAAAGATTTTTAAAATAAATCAATGTATAAACTGCATTTGATTTATAATAAAATAATAGATAGATAGTTAGATAGATATTCATTTATTCATCCACCACTTATAAATTATGTATATTTAAGAACTAAAACATATTACTGAAAACTATAATAAAAAAAAGAGAGCTCCACAGTGGTGGTGAATCGACCTTCAGCTCAGCATATGCTACATGTTGCCATGGTTTCAGCTGAGAATATTGTTACAAAAGATAACATCATGTTAATCGGAATGTTGTAATCGAAACCGTGCCACTTCATTTCAAAAGCTCTACGCTCCTCCACGTAGATTGTCATTCGCATTCCCTTGTTTTATTCCTTTTGCTTTGTTTACGGAACCCGTTCTGTGATGTCACCGGATTCGCGAGCAGGTCGTCGTGTGGGTGGCATGTCGGTCACAATGGTGTTTGGGTTGGCATTCGTCACGGGGCGCCGCGGGACGGGGCATGATTGATGACCGCTGGCTTGCATACTACATAGCACCACGGCTCGCAAGTCTCCTTGTTTCTTTGAGCGAAACAGGAATGGATATTTTTGATTGACTAGAAATACTATTTGATATTAAGCTGTGGAAGTTAGAATATTATGAATTTATAATTAGTGATGCTGTTGATAATTTATTAATTATCACACTAAAAGGACAAAAACTAAACCGCTGGTATTATTATTTTTCAAGTAAAGATATATAACCTACCTACACAAACAAAAAAATAAACTTAGATTAGTAAGTTTTGTAGGTACCTACTACGTAATTTAACTTTACAATTTAAAATGAGTATAATATCTAGGGTATATCTATAGGTAAGATAAAAAGGTGAATACGGACTCACACGGTGAAACGGAAAGTTCATCGCTTTATGAATTGATGTAACTTACGCTATAGCTTGTAATATAATATGCAGTCCGTTGTGAAGCGATAGCACATCGAAATATTCATAATCTCTGGAGGGCTTCGTAAATAAAAATTATTTCATATCGGGACAGGTGCAGAGTCGGGTTACGCAGCGTCGGCCGAGGGTTCGCCCGAAGCCGCTGCTCATTACCATTCCGACTGTGCCGACGAATGAGCTCGTCCATCTGACTTACAGGTGCAGCCTGTCTCATCAAACGATTCAACTTAGAGTATATCCTGACATTATCTCGATACTAATCACGTTTAGTAGCCTAATAACCGCCACAAACATTGTAAATCCACTTATTAGTTCTACGATAAGGTCAGAGCCAAAACAGCTATAAATAGTCAATGAACATCGTTTAACAATGCCTTGGAATGTTAGTATGTAACTGGTATTTTTATTTCATGAATTTTGTGACAAGACAATTTGAAAGTAGGTATAAAATTATTTTAGAATATAATTACGACTATACCACGTACTTTACTATTCTCCTGCTGACGTTTCGTTGACCGTTTAGAGGTCCTTCCTCATGAGCACCGTCCGCGACCACACTCGACGGTCGTGAGACTGGAACATACGAAACGAAACGTCAGCAGGAGAAGAGTAAAGTACGTGGTATAGTCATAATAATATTCTAAAATGATACCAAACCACGATTATTTTAATTCTATAAAATTATTGTTTACGATAAACGTGTATGGTTAAATAAATTTGGATGATTAGTTTACTAGATTACCACATGTAGCTAAATGCTAAGCACAATGTATCTAAAGGCTACATTTTATCCAGATGCAATGCAAACCTTACAACTAATTAAACAGCACTATAAGTCTAATTGGCTATAATAAGATGTTTGATAAGTTTTTATGTCTTGGTATGGCGTGACTGACGACGATTTGTGGCAAATCAGGCGATGTCCTTTAATGTTATAAAACTAGGTATACCGTATACCTACTTTTATCCTACCTTACTTTCTAGGTGGCATGCATAATATTCAAGACAGACCGCACGTGCCTCACATTTGGTAAATAAACACGACAAACGTGGGGTCTGTCGACCCAAAGCGCGCTATCCTTTGGTGGCTACCTATAACTATATAACTATAGCTCCCTGGTATGTATTATAGAATAATATTAAACAAACCAAGTAGCGCGACTGGCGCGTGACGGTCCTCGCCCAAAGCAACCATATTGCCAGCGAGAATTGAATAGTCATATTCAAAATATGTAATGTAGAGTTTTCCATTGATCACTGACTGGATTGAAAAGTAGGTACAGACCCAAGAGTAGTTTTAATAAGGAACGCCTATTTGTTTAGTCTATTAATATGCCTAGATCAGTACAAAAAAGTTCTTTAGCAATATTGGATAAACATATTCCTTGTTGAGTTCGGCTTATGATGAATTTATTATAGATTATGTATTTTCTTTCGCTATATATTTCTTTTTTTATAAATTGAAAACCGTTTATCGGAATAAATTAGATACCTAGAGACATTTACAAGTAACATGTCACTGAACGCGGCTAGCGTTATCGGTGACAGATCAGTGTCCTATTTATTATCGTTTGGAATTTAAACTCGTAATAACAACCATGAGTTCAGTGAAGGTAGCAGAATACGCTTAGACCTTATTCAAACGGATTAAGTAACATTTTTCGTGTTGCGATGTTTGAAAATATCTCGACCGTGGCGGTCGCTTGAGCCACGTCACCCGTTTTGTACTCGTCCGTCGCCCTGATCCCGCGCTTAGCTAACCGTTTTGACATGATTTGAGATGAGAAGGTGCGATAAGTTTGTATAGCTCTTGCTTTTTTTTGAAACTGTGTCCAAGTTGCTTAAAAACCAAACCACGAAAAAGATAACAACTTTTTAGTTTTATGCACAATAAAATTCAATATGGACTTCTGTAACGCTGTGTTGCGTTAAACATATGGAAAGCTTGAACAAACTGAAAATATACGAGCAAGTTTTAAAGAACCCAAATCATTATAACCTGTCAAATCTAAATAAGTTGCTTTTTACAATTAGTTCAAGGGAATAATAAAATAACGTCGATCTATAGATGTCAGATATAGTTGTTTTGTTCGTATCGTTTTGGATCATAGAGAAGCGAGTGGCTTCCTAGTCCTAGTCCGTGAGGCGTGATAATATCGACAAAGAAAGAGCTTTGGGCAAACGGACCGGCTTCAGTGACAGCTCCTCACAATACAGTCGTTTAATACGCTCATCGCATTTAGAAGATCTCTTGACAGCTCTCATGCATATCAACGTGCTTTGATTCGTTTTGGTACGTAGGCTACATCGGAAAAGGTCTCAGAGCGTGCGGTTAAAATCGAGGCGCATTCGAGTAATAGCAGATGAAGAAGTGTTGTCGAGTGAATCAACGTTGAGCGTAGGTTACGGGTTGCGGTGGTGCGCGAGGCGTGTCCGCGCTTCATCGATCGCAGGCTCCGAACGCTCCTCGACGACGTCTGCTCCCTAGCACCCCCGATCCCCGCGACCCGCGCACACCCCGCGCACGTTAGCGCCCCGACCGACTGCATTTACCACCCGCTCGTACCACCCCGTCATACACATACATACCTAGCTGTCTACCGGCTCGTCCACTCTCTACTATTCTAACATAATATATTTTGAGGTTGCACTCCTTTATAATTCAAAAACTGAGAAATAAAACTTGAGTTCGCGTTTACGACTTCTTGTTTATATTCCAATTTAGAGGTGAGGTGTTGATTCGACTAGTAGCGCAGACTGCGCGAACGTAGTTGCAATTAAAGCAGTTTATATCTATTCGCGAGCAACCTGTTAATGTTATTTGTGCTTATTAAAACATAATTGTATGCTATATATTTTATATGCATATGCTGTAGTCACGATAATGTGTAAATTGTAGAGCGTTATCAATATAACAGTACCTATAATGTTGCGAGATGCTTACTGTAGTGGTGAGTTTTGCTTGCACATATCTTTTGACATATATGTCAAAAAAAGAGGGATGATCTCAATTCGGTTCTATATATATATACTGATGTTTGTGTTTTGATATCTTTGCCGATTGCTAACCGATTTTGATGATTATTTTGTTTTTGTATAGATAATTATCCCGAAGAGGAGGAATCATTCTTTATACAACAACTATATAAAAGAACTGTTCCTGAATGAAAGCTATTTTTCTAAAATTAAAATACATCATCATCTTATGGAATCTTTTAGGGTTAAGAGTCCGTGGAATTGGGGCCCGTCGCGTATTCAAAACTCGTGTAGGGCGTGTGGTCGAGGCAACGCATAACCCGAGAGCTAGTTCTTATCTGGGTAAACACATTAGCATTGCTATTCAGCATGACAATTCATCCAATATTTTGGGGACGCTTCCATCTGGTAGTGATTTAAATCAATTAAACTATTAAAAAGATTTTCTTTAGATAGCTAGACTGTTTCAACTGTAGGTATATATTTTGTTTATACATAAGTTGTTTTATTAATCTTTTTGCTAATAAATATTTATTTCATTAATATATTCTACGAATTTTATTCCAAAAACTATCGTGAATTAGATTATTCATTGTAAAAACGGGATTTTTCACGTACCGCACAATTGGTGAAAGCACCGACGCGACGCGGAGGGAGAGCGTCGCGATCACTCACCCTGATGAAGACTCTCGGAATGAGTCGAAACTTAGTCGGTGCTTTCACCGATAGTGCGGTACGTGAAAAATCCCGTTTTTACAATGAATATTCTACGAATGTTTCGATGTATGTTGCTAATAAAATCAGTAACGGCTGAACCGATTTGGACCAAAATATAGAATCAATATTGTTAATTACCTAGAACCTAGTGAAAATACCTGTATAAGTTAACGTTCACGTCAAAAGCGATAAAATATTTATCTATTATTGAAGAAATATCATGGGACATTTGTTCTAAATTAAATTTGTCAGATATAGAGCCAGGGCCGGGCTATGGTCATTCATCACCGGTAATGGCGCTACACTAACGACCGTGGCCTCTCCGTCTCATGGATTTCATGTTCTGACACTCAACTTGCACTGATCACCGTCATTCACACACGATTTAATGTATCCATACCATATACTATAGCTCCCTAGTAAGTTGTCATCTAGGCTTGATTTTATAGTTACCTGTTTTTGTTTTACACATTTCCAGTTCTCACAGTTGAAGAAATATAGCTAGTATAGTAATTATGATCGCTTGTCAGAATGGAGTGATAAAGTTCTTAGTGCTGCAAGGTTAGCATTCTTTCACTTCCAGACCAAAGCAAATTATCCGCATTCAAGCAGAATTTAACAACATAACGTTTGTAGTATGTTTTATAGACGCATGTTTATTACAGGTATATAGCAACAACAGCATATGGTATGATAATACTTTAGCAAAACAGCTAGTTCACTCGTTACTTTACTGTTGCGATTTTACATCGGTGGCGACAAACAGGTGACAGGTGTAGCGTAAAGACAAACCGATTATTCATTTCAGGATTGAAAAAATAGACTTGACTATATTAATTTTGTTGTTTATTGATAAAACACAATAAATAGCACACGTTGGAAACATGAACCATTTTGTAACTCAAAAGAAATGGGCCGATTGAATGAGTAAGCTTGCTTTTCACTTAGCTGTTACAAAAGTAAACACAGTCTGAATTACTAGCGCCCGAAGCAATGACATTAAAGTGCGCAGTATGTGGTCGCAATTTTTCACTATTTCAATTATTAACTAAAGTAAGAGCATGTCGTTGATATGTAAGAAGTGTAAGATAAATAGTTGGCGGCTGGCGAGGCTGATCGCTAATTATATCAGCAGCTGACTCCGGCTAAGTGGCGATATCAATCTAACCGGAGCACATGGGAACGTGCCCACACCCGCATTCAAAACACTGGTTTTATGCTCATAATTGGCGGAAAAGGGTTGTAATATTCACGTTTGAAAGCAGTTTTCTTTTTATTATAATTCGGTTGTTTTAATACAGCGCAATTATTCAGCTTTAATTATTAGTTTCGTTTTTTTGTTGTACCACAAGTTCTTTCTTGGTCACACTGCGTTAGGTCAGTGACCTATTCAGGTAAAGAGCCAAACCTACTTAAAACCATCATAAAAATAAACGTAATTGTATAATACTGGATATGTACTAGTACATAGGTAGTTGGTCTAAGAGAGGGAGGAGGGTCCAAGAAAACACCGCCTTGTTCTAAGTGAATTTAATTATCAAAATGTTGACTCTCTTGTATACAAACGTCCGAAACACATCGATACCGCGATCTAGGATTCGGCCGTTTTTAGTCGCGACATCTAGTTGTGAACTCCGACAACATTTTACGAAATTACCTTTAAACATATCGCCCGCCAAGGACCTAGTAAAGGATCCTTAACCGGTGATGTAACAATATTGAACTTAAGCGCTAACTAAATTAAATACAGTAGGTACTTAGTTAACATTTTGAATGAATTAACATATATATATTTTTATTTTTAAACTAACAAATTTGAACTTTTTGAACTAATTAAACAATTTTAAACCTAATTTATATAAATAACACTTCCTTAATTTTAATCTATTGGCAATATACAAAGTTTGGATGTTGGCCGTTTTAAAATATTTTTGGTAGTTTTTAATGTGACCACGCGGGTTAAACCATCCTGACCCTGGTGCTTCTGCATCACTCGACCGAGCAACCAGCTTCCAGGTGGCTGATCATCTTCCTTTATGAGGACTACGTCGCCTACACTTGGTTCTGGAACCTGATCTGTCCACTTATATCTATGAACCAGACTTGTGAGATAGTCCTGTGACCAACAACGCCAAAAACCTTGAAACATTTTTTGAACTCCTTGCCACCTTGTTAACGAACTTATATTCGAACTCTCAAAATCTACTCCTGGCAAAGATATCAGCGGTTCTCCTACTAAAAAATGACCTGGTGTCAGTGGAAGCGGTTCACCCGGTTCGGTACTGTTGATAACCGTGATAGGGCGAGAATTTAAGCAAGCCTCTACTTGACTAAGAAGTGTGCTCATTTCCTCAAAAGTAAGTGTTGAGTCTCCGATTACTCTTTTTAGGTGGAATTTGGTAGATTTTACCCCAGCCTCCCATAATCCACCGAAATTGGGCGCACGAGGTGGAATAAAGTGCCACTGGGTGCCACTGGCCTCTAACTTTGCTGCACTCTCTTGTTGGATGGTACTCAGTTGCTCTAGTTCCTTTGAAGCTCCTACAAACGTCGTGCCATTATCGCTCCAAATTTGTGAACAGTGTCCTCGTCGGGACACAAATCTTCTAAAGGCTGCCAAGAATGTCGATGTGGTCATGTCGCTTACCAGCTCTAAATGAATCGCTCGAGTAACCATACAAATAAAGAAACAAATGTACCCTTTGTACGAATGGTTGCCTCTTCCTTCTGAAGTACGAATCTGGATCGGACCAGCGTAATCAACACCGCTATGTTTAAATGCTCTAGCCGGAGTACATCGCACTGTGGGTAGAGATCCCATGAGCTGTGTCTTAAATGTGGCGTTTTGTCTAATACAAGTCACGCATTTGCGAATGTGCTGCTTGATGAGACTCTTGATGCCTATGATCCAATAAGACGTCCTTAAATAGTTTTCCATCAACTGGCATCCTCCGTGAAGAGTGTTGTGATGTGCATCTTTTACAATAAGCTTCGACAAATGTGATTCATGCGGTAATATGATGGGGTGTTTGGTCTGTTCGGCGAGCTGAGAATGGTGGATCCTGCCACTTACTCTTATGATTCCTTGCTCATCCAGGTAAGGACACAATGTCCTCAACTTACTGGATTTACCTTGTAAACATCCGTTTGCCTGTAACTGTCCTTTTTCTTCTAAAAACTCTTCTTCTTGTGCTATTCTTATGCAACACTCTAATGCTTTATCTATCTCTTTCTTTTGTATGTACGTTATGTGACCTTTATTGCCTCTTAAAAATCTTCTGCAGTAAGATACAACTCTTAATAGCCTTGGCAGTGAAGAAAACCTCTTAAGAATTGTATTTTCTGGCACTGTTGTCAGGTGTACTTTAATGTTTTCTTCTATATCGACCTTAAAATACCTTGGCCTATTGTACTCTATCACTTGTTCTTGAAGAAATTGCGGTCCAGAAAGCCAAATAGCAGTTTCTGCTAATAAAGACGGTTGAACTCCTCGGGAGGCACAGTCTGCCGGATTGTCTTTGGATATAACATGCCACCACTGCGAAGAATCCAGAGTGGTCAAAATCTCTGACACACGGTTGGCAACGAAGGTTTTCCATCTACTGGGATGGCTATTTAGCCATGCCAAAACGATCGTGGAGTCTGTCCACGCGCGTACCTTATCTTTGGAAATACCCATGACTTCGATAACCTCACTCATTAGTCTTGCCAACAACACTGCTCCGCACAACTCTAATCGTGGGATGCTAATTTGTTTTATTGGAGCTACTCGTGTCTTTGCTAATAATAAGGATGTAGCAATTTCTCCATTTGGTCTAAGCACCCGAAGATAGATTACAGCAGCGTAAGCCAACTTTGATGCATCACAAAAGCCGTGCAATTCTACATCCGCATCGTCTGTTCTCGTACCTAACCAGCGAGGGATTTTCACTGCGGTAAGTAAAGACAGTTCTTTACGATAAGCATCCCATTCTTCTAATAATGCCACAGGTACTGCTTCATCCCATCCTATTCCTGACAACCACAGCTTTTGGATCATCATCTTTGCTAGTATAACCACTGGAGCTATCCACCCTAACGGATCAAAGATTCTTGCTATGTCCGATATCATTTTTCTTTTGGTTACAGGTCCAGACGACGGCGGGAGTTGCACCTTGTACTGGAATTTATCTTCGCTGCGACTCCAGGTAAGACCTAATATTTTAATCGTTGTATCTAATTTCAATTTGTCCTGTTCAATAAATTCTATTTCGTCCTTGTTTGTTCTATCTTTTTCCCCTGTGTGTTCTATTATTTGTTTGATCTGTTTATGTTCTCTTTTGTACTTATCTGTGTTCTCATATTTGTTTATTTGTTTCAGAAGCTCCTGATTATTGCTGTTCCATTTCTGTAATTTAAAGCCACCTTTATTTAATAATGCTACCATTTGTTTGTACAGGTTCACTCCTTCTTCGACTGTCGAGCAACCCGTCATGAGATCGTCCATATAGAAGCAATTCAACACGTTGTCTGCTGCTAGTGGATATTCTTCTCCATCATCATATGCGACTTGATGCATTGCTCGCACTGCTAAGAACGGAGCCGAAGCTGTTCCAAAAGTAACCGTCATTAACTCGTAATCTTGTATTTCTGTTTCAGGATCGTCTCTCCAAACTATGCGCTGATAAATCACGTCATTTTCATCTACTTGAACTTGGCGATACATCTTCACAATATCTGCTACAAGGGCGATGTGATGAACTCTCCAACGCAAAATGGTGTGCCGAAGATCTGCTTGCAGCGTTGGACCAACCATCAGAGTGTCATTGAGAGACACACCTTTGTTGTTCGGGCTGGATGCATCGTTAACTACTCGCAGCTTTGTGGTTTCCTTATCATTCCTTACTACAGCATGATGTGGTAAGTATACAGCTTCATTCTTCCTATCATCGTTTTCCCTAACCGGTCGCATGTGGTTTGAACTCAAATATTCATGGATAACTTCTGTATATTGTTTCTTTAACTCTGTATTCCTTGATAATCTTTTCTCTAGTGACATTAATCTTTTAACAGCTATATCTCTTGAACTTCCATATTTACATTGTGGGTTTTCATCCTTGAATGGCAGCTTTACTATGTATCTACCTTCTTCTCTTTTAGTAGTTGCTTTAAAATATGCTTCACATTTTTGTTCTTCTTCAGTGGATAGCTTCTTTGTGCTTGTTTCTTCCTCAATTTCCCAAAATCGCTTTAACAGCTCACTTTCGTTTTCATTACAAGCGATATGCATGACTGTTATGTTATTTTTTCGTTTGTTTTCAAGTGTGACGACTCCGGAGAGGATCCATCCGAGGCTTGTACTCTGCGCTACCAATTTTCCACATGAACTTTTCTTCATACCTTGTTTTAAGACTTGGCTATAGACGTCCGCACCTAACAACATATCAATTTTTCGTGGAGTAGTGAACTGCGGATCCGCCAACTGAATAGTTCCTATGTCCAACCAATCTACTTTCTCAACATGTTTTTCCGGTAGATAGGATGTAATGTGACCTAAAACGTAGGCTTGGACTTCTAATTTGAACATGGAGTCCGTACGAGACTGAATTGTGGTTTGTACTACATACTTCGCTCTAATATTGCTATCACTGCCTAATCCTGATATTGTTCCTTTTGCAGGAATCTTCTTCAGACGCAGAAGTTGAACGGCCGCTTCAGTAATAAAGCATGCCTGCGATCCTTGATCCATCAGAGCACGTACTGTTTGGTATTCACCAGTTACTGCTTCCGCTTTTATCAACGCTGTAGCTAATAAAACCTGCTTGGTCATCGGTACTTCGCCTGTGGAGAGACACGCTACCACATTTTCGCTCGTGGATGGATTATCGCCCTCACTTGCTCCTGCGTGTTTCGTAACCACTTGCTTGTTCGAATTAAAATCCTCTGTCGCTTGATGAAGTAGGGTGTGATGTCGCCTCTTACAAATACGGCAAATTGTTGGTTTTTTGCAACTGTAGACGTTATGGTTGCCGCCTAAGCAATTGAAGCACATCCTGTTCTTGCTAACAAAAGCTCTCCTGTCACTAACATCTTGTTTGGCAAAGGCCTTGCAGAAGCTCAACTTGTGATTGTCGGAACAAAACTCGCAAGGCATTGTCGCTGACGTCGCTACCATCGAACGATAAGAGGACTGTGAACCGCCTCCATACTGACCGACGGATCGCTTACTGCTACTAGGTTCTACAAACTCTAACGCACGAAAACGATTTTCCAAAAATGTTTTGAATTGTGAGAAGGTAGGCAACTCATTTGTACCTTCCGATACGGAACCTGAACCAGTGGAGATTGTTAACTCCCATTGTTTCCGAGTTTCTGGGTCAAGTTTTGAACTAATAATGTGGATGATGATGATATCCCACGTGCTCACATTAACGCCTAAACATTTCAAGGCACTCAAACAATCCGATGTCGTGTCTACTAATTCTTTCATTGCCGTAGCGGACTCAACTCGCATGGACCGTTGTGCAAACAACTTGTTGAGTATTGAGTTTGACACAAACCTTTTATTACTATACCTTTTCTCTAATAACTCCCAACAACGGTCATAGTTGGATTCAGTTATAGGCGTATGCCTAATCAGAAGTTCAGCTTCACCAGTGAGTTGACCTTTAAGATAGTGAAGTCTCTGCACGTTATCCAATGACTTGTTCTTGTGAACCAATGAGACAAATAAATCTTTAAATGTGGTCCACTCTTCGTACTTTCCACTAAATGTTGGGATGGTGATCTTAGGCAATTTCGCGACTGAACTCGAATGACTTTCATTTGTACTAGTACTAGCTATTATTTGACTTGATTTTAGTGTTGACTTTATATGTGACCTGGCTACAATATAACTTTCTTCCGTATTCGCATACACTTCATTTCTTACATAACTAGAATCCTCCAACTCACTAGCTTTATAGGATTCGTATAATTTGGTATTATTTTTACGAAACAAAGTCCAATCCTTTTCTAAATTATCTATCTTGGCCTCAATGTATTCACTAGTTATTCTATCTTTAGGACATTTTTTAAAATTAATTAAAGCTCTTTCAATCGACTTTTGAATATCCTTTTGTAAATTGACAATCGACTCCATAATGAACACAACCAAGAAGTTTTTTAAAGTGTAAAACTAATTTTAATAACTAATTTAAGTTTTAATTTTTCTAAATAATTTATTGGACTTTCAAATTGTATAAATCAAATTTTAAATATAATTTAAGTTTTAATTTTTTATCATTTACAACTTGTTAAAAGTCAATTCTACAAGTTAAAAGTCTTTACTAAAACACATAAACTAAATCAAAAACAACAAAGTAAATTTTAACGCAAAATAAAGTTCACTTTTTTAATTGAAGTCTCATAAATGATGCAATTTCGACACAAGATTCACTTTATAAAGTTAACGAAAAGAGTACTCACGATTTTATCACCATAATACAAACACGTAACGTTGTTGTTGCTAGGTAGATGCACCGCCTTGCTGGTGCGCAAGCGGTTATTTCCTATCTCCTCAGGGGCGGGCTAGGATTCCGCCCGCCTTGTACTATTCCTCGGGGGACGTGGGTTCCGGGGAGCACACGTCTTGAACTGCTCGTCGGGGGGCGCGGGAGTCAGGGTTCCACCACGCGCCTTGATCTGCTTTGCGGGGGACGTGGGTTCTGGTGTACCACACGCCTTGTACTGGTTCTTGGGGGACGTGGAAGTCAGGGGCTCCTCACGCCTTGATCTGTTCTGGGGCGCGCTGAAGGGCAAGATTGCCTTCGCTTCGCCTTGCGAGGGGGCACTTCTCGCCACCACTCACTGTGAAACTCACTGCACTGCACTGCAATCCTTGACACTGCACTGTAATCCTTGCACTGCACTGCAATCCTCTCGAGAAACACGGGGGTATGGTTTCACCACACCGTGTTTCTTGCTGTACCTTATCCGCTGCGATCCACAGCGAGTACAGCGTTGCCCTACCTAGGAAACTGATTAAGTACCTAACAATAAATGCAGGTACCAATCTGGCTGACGAAGGACCATGTATAATACTGGATATGTACTAGTACATAGGTAGTTGGTCTAAGAGAGGGAGGAGGGTCCAAGAAAACACCGCCTTGTTCTAAGTGAATTTAATTATCAAAATGTTGACTCTCTTGTATACAAACGTCCGAAACACATCGATACCGCGATCTAGGATTCGGCCGTTTTTAGTCGCGACATCTAGTTGTGAACTCCGACAACATTTTACGAAATTACCTTTAAACAGTAATTGCCAACTTGTTTTGAACAGAACAGTGAAATATATGATGTTCTTAAATAAAAGTCGGGCAACGCGTACAAAAGAATTTCTGCCATCCATCGTCAGAGTTTAATATATTTTTAGTGTCGTGAATGAGCGCGTTGAAATCTTTTACTCACAAATAGTGCTAACGATTTTTTTAACGACTCCTTGGATTATGATTTCGTAAGAATTATTTTTCTTATTTAGGTGTCGCTAGAATGATGATTAACATTCAATGAATGGCCTATTAAAAAAGTTGTTTGTCTCTTACAATTTATGTCCGAAACGGCTTATCGGATTTTAATGGGTTTTTTTGCAGACCCTACGCAAGAAGTTCGTGTTGTGGTGTGTGTATCAGGAACTACGAGTACCGTGGTACCAATACACCTGGAACAAATATCTGTAAAATATATAAACATCTGTCCAGCAATAGAATCGAATCCGCATCCCTTGCGTCGCAGCTGACTACTGACTCGCCGCGCCAACAAGGTCGTCAATCTATACAGCGATAGTAAGAATTTATTATATGTATAGTATATTTGGTACTCGTAGTTCCTGATATCCACGACACTAGTAAAAAAAATGGTATTAATCGAGTCAACTCAACAGCTGCGTTACGCTTCTTTGGGCTTAAAGTCGTCGCACGGTTTATTGGGTTTCAGGGAATGCACAACAACGTGCGTTTTTATAAAGTGCTATTGCAACATTGAAATTATCGTGGTTTGGTATAATTTAAGGATATTATTACGACTACACCACGCACTTTTTTCATCGTAATAAATAAAGTACATCATATAGAAAATGGTATCAAGATGCTAAAGGCGTAAAATAGGACATTTATTTCTAATTAAGTATAATATTTCTAATAACTTAATATCGCTTACAAACTATAAGGAATTCGTAAAGTACTAATTACTAAGGCAGTTAAAATCTTTCAAGCGAACACTCATCATGGAAACATCGTAAAAATTTGTCTGACATTACTTCGGAATTATGGTTTTAGAATCAAACACGGATCTTGAAACGTTTATGGTCTGCGACGTTGAAAACCTACACAGATTAACAGTTTATAAATATGAGTCTAATAAAATAATATTATAAAAGTATACACGAATCCAACACAGAAATTTACGACTTATAAAATATTAAAATCTTATAGATTGAGAAATAAACGACGTTTTTGGAATATAATAAAATTCTATTCAATAACTATTCTGTTCTGTAAGTTAACAACTTTCAAAACCTACAGAGATGTAGACTAAAATTAAATGTATTCTTAATAAAGAAACGGCTAATTTAATTTTGAAATAGAAGTCTGGCGGTACGACACAAGTTTCATAATTATTCCCCGAGAATGTTCGGGGAATAATTATGAAGCAGATAATAATTATAAAATATAATTAGACAAAGTAGAGATAGCAAAGGGACGAATCGTGGCGGTCATTAGCGAAATTAAGCAATTAGGAGCGTGTAAACTGTTAATTATGAGAAAATCTCGGCTTAGATGACACTCTCAAGTTTCTTGGTGGCCTGAGTCATTATTATCAACATGGGTAATAACTGCGGACCCTCAAAATATGAATAGGAATTTGGAAAGTTAGGGGATGGAAAAAGGGATACCATCCTTTATCGTTCACATCAAAGATTGTCTGGAAGAGATTGATATTAGCGATAAGACCACCCATTTTACTCCCGCGGTTAGCTTGTTATTTTTTCTGTTTGATTTTGTAAGCAACTTATGCGGTGTACAATAAAGTGGTATATATCTGTATCTATCTATTTGAGTATAGTCATACAATAAATTATAATTCATATTCGTATTGGAAAAAGAAAGTCTTATAAAAATTTCATATTTGCAAAGGAAAAAATGCCGTAGATTTCTTACATACAAACAGGAAACTTCAACTAATGTTGATTGCTAATTATTTGAGTTCTCTTTAATTTCCATTTATGATTAGTTGCACTAAGTCACGAATAGTTTGCAGTAGTAAACTGACCTATCACGTTCTAGTGATGCCTAAACGGATGTTTGTCAGAACGGTCAGAACAATGACAATGCCGTCGCCGTCAGAACATCCAGAGGCATCGGTGAGTATGTTTCGACGATTGCTAGAACATTGCAATCATCCTATGCTTCTCATTTTATAATATACAAATACAAATTAATGTTACATTTTGTTAAAAAACAATACACTATAAAACTTAATAAAATTACCAGGAAGTTGATAAACAGTGCAGTATGAAATTTCATCCCCCATTTTTTTATCCTTTGGGGTAGAATTTTTCATAAAATGTATATTAGCCCACCGTTAAAATACCCTACCTATTGAATAAATAATCATTTAAATCGGTTCACAATTGGCGAAATTAATAACATACACATAAAAAAACATACAGGCGAATTGAGAACCTCCTCCTTTTTTGAAGTCGGTTGAAATAAGGAGTTTGAATTTGTAGTGCAACCATGACTCAAAAGGTGCCAACAACGAAAATGTAATTAAAATGTTCAAGAGCTTTAATCGATATAACCTTATGAAATACAACGTCTATTTCAACTATTATAGCCCCATAAAAGCATTCAGGGTCATTCAAGTAACAGCTCTACTGACTGAATTTTGAGCGGGCTACTGCTGTTTACGAGGGCGAATGTTGCATATCAACAATTGTTGGTAGTTAAACTTTATGGCAAGTTGGTGGTTCCGCCGGAAAAGTCGTAAACTGACCTCACATAGATTCCAAAGATAATCTTTAAAGGGCACCTTGTTAATATTAAATGATCCCTAATTGCCTTCTGATAGTATTAATTTATTGTAATCGACAGAATGACTTATTTTAATGAGACAAATCGTGTATTCTGTTACCAATTGGGTATATTATAAGAATGTAGGTAACATTCTTATAATATAATACTGGACATTTTTCACACAGCATTACGGGAACTACATGAATGACATACTATTTATGTACATTTTTTTGTAAATACTTACATATTATACTTATAAAATAACCAGACCATACTATTTGCAGAATATAGAAACATTTGTACCGCCGCGAGAATCGAACCCGCTACCTTCTGCGTCTCAGGCGGGCTTTCGCCCGCTGCGCCACAGATATCGTTAAATGTTCAGTTATGTTCAGAATAATAGTATTACGTTTTATTCTGTGATAAGAAACTCAAATTCAGTTCAATGTCTGGTTTATGTGCGGTTTGGGGACCAAAATTTCGTAAATTTTAGGGCTTTACACACCAGAGAACGATCGGTAGTAAAAAAATCAGTCTTCAGAAATATTATGAAAACCTCAATATTTTACTATCACTGACGAGAAGCTATATTACATATCACAAGACAGTGTGAACAAAGAAACTCAGCGTGAAGTGATTTACAATTCCGGTTTAGGAATTTCACGCTTTGAATTTTGTTCATTGAAAATGATTGTGTGTTTAAGCATTTCTTGCATACCTCTACAATTTTAATTCAAAACAAAAGTAGAAATTTCAATTAGCAAAGCGTTTCCCCGCAGCGTTGCTTCTTTACACCGCTTCGTACGCATTGCGTTGTGGTGGACTCATGAACTCGTTAACAAAACGTCACTTTTCACAATATTTATGTCTCCATTCTTTTTCTTGCACAAAGTAAAATTAAATGTAGGTACTGTGCTTTAGTTAAATTTTATGATAAGTTTGTCAGGAATAAGTGATGGAAGCTTCTTATTTAATAGTTACTGTTTTGGATTGGGTCAGAAGTATCCGTCCACAACGTCCGAGTTGGGGTCAGATCTGTTTGTCTGGTTGTCTGTATCTATAAATTATAACAATATAGGTACATGTGCCATTTATCATGACAAAATACTTAAAAATGAAACAAAAAACTATCTTGTTATTTTACCAAAGAGTTTAAAGACACTAAGTGCGCAAGTTTCACTCACACTTTTACGACGAAATTTTAAAATAAAAAAAATATGCATAATTTGACAACTGTGACAAGGGAACTCCGACTTGAAGACCCATAATTCTACAAAAGTAATAAAACGAGACCACTTTGTGCGATTACCCAAGAGACGACAAAACATGTCAAGTGTCAATTTGTTTAATTTACAAAGAAATTAAAATGAATGTCTGACAGATGACAGTTTGCGTGGCGGCGGCAGGCTCCTCGCGCTATCCGGTGGCTAAACACAGTGTTTTTGTATTGTGCCGATTTGTCTTACCTGTTGGATGTTCGAATATTTTGTTGTTTTTTATTGCTGAATTTTCACACGAGCCAAGGCCTCTGGTAATTTGATATTGTGTTTTGAATAGTGAGATTAACAGTGTACCTAGTGATGTGCCGCGTGGCGACATAACGAGACGCGAGAGTGACAGTCAACTGACACTTCACACGCGCCGTCCTGAGTCATGCCATGACACTACCGCCGACGACACTACCACTACCTACACTAACATACTTATAAAGATTATTTCACAGCTGATTAACTAAACATTGCTTTGTTTCTTTTGCCATGTCATTTCAAATTCAATATAATAATTTTTAAACCTACATTTTGGCCAGTATTTTGGGAACGGAAGCGTTCCCCTGGTAGTGATCTGGATCAGTTGAGCTATCTATAGATCGTTTGCAACGGTCTTTAGATAGCTGTTTCATCTGTATTTTTTGTATATACCTACTTGTACATAGTTGTATGAATAAATGTATATATAATAATATTTGTCTTGGGTTTGGGTTTTATCTATGTATGTATTTACAAAAAAGTATACAATAATATCAGTCATGTAGTTCAAATAATACAAGCTCTGCTTATTTTAGGGCTAGATGATGCTGTGTGAAAAATGTTCTACATTATTATTATTATTATTATAAGAAAGCAAAACACTGTTTAGCTAAATTAACTGTTTAAAATCTTGATAAGTAAGCATTTTATATTTTATGGACTGAATTATTTTACGTATGTACCTACATAGTTATCGACGTTATACGTTATTTTTAACCGCGAAAATAGGATGGCGTATATGCTTTTGCCATATCAGGTTGTTTGCAAGTTTTTTTATCCAAAACGGCTTATCAGATTGTAATGCGGTTTTACGCAACCGATTTGTATGTTTTCAAGGATGGCTTTAAATAGAGGTATTCGCCCAAGTACTCCCCAGTGAATTAGGTTGCAAGTGCGCTACAGTCATTGATGGGGCTTTTCCAACAGATCGGGGGTTTTAAAACATATAAAAAAAACTTTATTTAGACCGTCATTTTGTAAAACCGAACATGTTCCTTCAAATAAGTACCTTCGATGTTGATGACCTATTGCGTGTAGACCTTGTCTATAACTGGATGACATTTCATGAAAACCAGTCATGTTTCTATTCTCATAAACATACATTTATGTTTCTACGCAACAATACCTACGACTTAGTAACTGTTAGGAGGTCATAAAATATTTACTGGCGTTTCAATGCTTATGCCTTGCATAACACTAAATACCTTGCTATCTCAGTATCAGACAGTCGTTCAGTGTCCATAGATATTGATAGTTCAACTGATTAAAATGACATTCATAAATGATCGGAGAGACTCCGTGATCTCTCATATTATATGAGTAAATTTAACTGCCCTCAAGTTGTCTAACTATAAAATCATTGCCAAAATATTTTTGTGTATATATTAGAAATACAAAGCCTTCTCAAATATTTGGTTGATAGAATATCCATGTTCATAATCTTATTCATTGTAGAAACTTTACAGAACACTTCATATGAGGATTCATATTTATAAAGGTACATATTTCATACAATTTCTGAGCAAAAAATAGTCTACCTACTTCTCAACTGTAGGTAGGTAATTTGTTTCATGTCAGAGTAAATGTAACTACGTTTTTGTATTTACATAGTTATTTTCAAGCATACAATAATAACAAGAAAGCCTTCGAAGGAGGGTGATTTTCGCGCCTTACGCCGGATGCGGTTATCCGTAATTGGTGCACTCGTTCAAGTCAAATTGGGCTCTTTTCATGCGCTCTCTGTCGTTTTAGTGGTTTCTCGCCGCAGGCAGTTGAAAGACAATAAAATAAAACTATGCTTACATTTAGTTATGACTTTTCCTTGTTGTCGCCAACATTAATTTGATTGCTATAGATTGTTATTAAAATGTAGGTCTTTTTATCGGAACGTTTTCTGCTATTCATGAGTTAAAACTACCTACGATTATTGTTATGAAAGTTCAAGCACTTGTCATTAAGATACGTTCATACCACTCAGTATTTGTTATGCTTATCCGAAGGCATCGCCAAGCGACGTTTATTAATGAATTATGTAAATGCGCCCGACCGTCCTCCCGTCGGCCGGCTCTACCAACTTTATTCCAAGCTAAATTCGCTGTTTGCCCATTTTAGAAGTATCCTGAAACGTTTTGATACGCGTTCGAATATGTTACATTGAATACACTCATCAATGTCAAGCTTAACTCATATCACCTCTTATTTATTTTAATCTAAGCTTATGTAGGTAATTCAATTAGCAATGAAAATGGCAATGGTGCTAAGTGACGTAAGACGTGATCACGATCGATTGTTGTCCATGATGGATGTTGCTCATTACGTCTCGCGCTGGGTGGCTCGCTCGCTCGCTGCGACATCGCGCGACTGTCGCTCTAATGGCACACTCATAAATGCAGGTGACAGCGACATATTGTCGAACTCGATGAGAGATCCCGCGCAACCGATACGGAACCATTCAAGACGCACCTCAATACGATTTATTTATAGCATGTGCTTAACTCTCAACGGAGGGCCTCGATATTCCGGGCTTTATCGTTGAGAGTCCAGCCTCCGATTTCATAGATTTCCTCTATTTGTTATTAGGCATTAAAATATTCTTAGGATGACTTTGACATCGTGTTTGGTATAATTTATGGCCAGGTAATCCTATCTAACACTCCTGTTTTATGACTAGCCATAATTATTATTTGGGTCTCGTTGATATAAGGTGTACGATATCACCTTGTAACGTTCCTCATAGATCTGTCAGATCATTTTATGGTTATTGTTAACAAATTGTTAGATGTTAAATGTTGGTTATCTAATTTTACCGACTTCATTACTTGTTTGGACTTCAAAAATTACAAAAATGTTGTTTAAGGAAACAAAAAATGATAATAAGAAAGCCTGCGTCATAAATAAACGATAGCGAGATGTTATCGGTATTCGCTGGCAGGAAGCGCTTCGACCCATTTAGGGGTGCATTAAAATCGTATACATCATATTTGTTTGATTTCCTAGTTCGCGTTTCACCCTGTAATTATACAAGTCACCGTGTATGGCCGGATCTCTGGCCGTTTTTGTTAAGATGCATTAATCATCTTTTTTTATTGCGAGCATGTGTTTGGTCTCGTAAAACACTTTCGGGGATTATAAGCTTTTTGTATTCGTAATGTCTAATTTAGTTTCGGTCGGTTCTTATGAGGTCATTAGCGCAGTGAGGTCCGTTCGAAAACCTAAAGTATTATAGTTAAAAGTTGCGTTTTATGTTGTTTTAGTCTCAATAACCATTTGGAGTTTTTAGATATTTAAAACATTTAAACCCGAAATTAGCCGGGATCATAGACGAAAGAAAGACTGATTTTTTTTTAATTACAATGTGTTTTTTTTTTTTTGTTCGGCAGACGCATGTTTCCGACTGTGCGCGTGTCTTTCGCGGGGTGCCGCGCGGAGGCGCGCTACGCCGTGCTGCTGGATGTAGTGCCGGTGGACGGCAAGCGATACCGCTACGCGTACCACCGCTCCTCCTGGCTGGTGGCCGGCAAGGCAGACCCGCCCGCGCCCGCGCGCCTCTACCCACATCCTGACTCGCCTTTCTCCGGCGACCAGCTGCGCAAGCAGGTCGTCTCCTTCGAGAAGGTCAAGCTCACCAACAACGAGATGGACAAGAACGGACAGGTTAGTTGTGATACTAAAAAAATATAAACAAGGTTAATTGTAGTTTCCTGCATTTAACAAATATAATTTTGAACAGAAATTATACACACATCTTAATTTATACGTAATTTTAAATGTATGTTATCTTTGCTCTCTGGTTGCTCTGAGGTACATACTGTTATTCATTATACTTCGTTATGAGCCTCTATTTCCCAAAGTATACATAGGTAATGAAACAGACCGAGTTTCTAGTATCTATGGTTCTAATTGAGTACGTGATTTACCTGTCATAGAAAATCGCCAAGCAGCTTGTTATCCTAATCAATTCACTTCGAAGCTATATTTCATAGCGTCCGGTCGATCAACTCTGTTCTGCTCTAGAAATGCCCTAATGGCCCAGCATGTTACAAACGCGGCGCTCGTGGGCCGGTCGGTGCGTGCTCCGTTGCAAATCGAGGTTTATAAATAGGTTTATTGTTAAAATTACCAATAATTACAAACTTTTATAAAATTACTAATCGGAATTACGAAAGAAATAAAATAAATCCAAACTTGCAGCTGCTAAAACATTGAAGAGTTCTCATGTCTTAACTATGTCTTACAAACGATTCAAATAAATTTTACAATGAAAAGCAAAAATATAGCCATTGTAACGAAAATGTTGCAAACAGTACATGAATCATTGCAATTTCATGCAATTTGTCAGAGTTTATTTCAATCTCACAATACTAACTCCATTTAAATTCTGACACTTCTTTTGAGATGAGGTCATGTCACCTGGAACTCGTATTATGTACCGCTTCCTTATGCGTGTGGCAATTTATGGAATTACGGATAAAATTGCCGGTGTCGGCGACACCTCGGGCGTCGTCGGTGAGAGTATAATGAGTCGCCGGCAACAAATTAGACGCACATGTCGCGGCCATGTCGCGGCAGCCGGCAGCTACTTGCCTCCACGCTGCAGGCTGCAGGTGCTAGCGTCGCACCCAAGCAAATGTCACTAGTTCAGCCGACCACGCTACTCAGAGCTCTACACGTCAATACCAACGTCTACCTACTTACAACCAGTAAAGGCCTTTCACGAATGGCAATTATGTTTACTCGGCTTGGACTAGTCAAGTAGAATATGACAGTTATGAAGTGCATGATGCTATCGCACTGTACAATTGATTTCCACTGATGACTATGCTAACATTTGAACTTTAAGATTGATTTTATTTACAAAGCAATGTAGTGAATGCGATAATAATACTTAGAAATTCTAAATGCATTGTTTAAAACTAGAAATGTTTTGAGGAGTACATTTGTTGAGGTAAGGCAACGGAATGGAACGGACGAGGGCGGGTCCGCGGTGATGGATGGGCTCAGCTCTAACCTAAAACGCACCTAATTGGCTTTCTGTACACTAAATACTGACGCATGATTGTAATCATAGTCACAGAGAAAGAGTAACAGGCCATGGTTCTGATAAATCTCCGTTTGTAATAAAAAATCTGACATAAATTGTACAAGTTAAACTCATAATGAGTAATATATTATCGAAAACGGAACTCAGTAGGTTCCTTCATAAATATAAACCACGCAAGTCGGCACATTGCGCGTGTCGCTTACGACTCACGCCTAATTATACTACAAAAAGTCCATGAATCCGACGAATTAATCATCAGCCCAGTACGTTTTAGCTATTTGTTATTGCATTATGTACAAACTGTTGCATTACGCTATGTATGTACCAAGTACAAAGGTTTAATAATTGGAGTTCAATTGTGGTGTCCACACAAAAACTGAATGAAGGATCGTAAAAAAGACCAAGCTGCCAACGACCAAGCCTAAATAAAATCAAGCAACAAGCTTGATTTTATTTAGGCTTGGTCGTTTGTATTCTCTTAAAATTTTAATTCTATAATAAAAAAAGCTCTGATTTCATATGTTCGACGACTAGACGACTGTCTAAGATTATGAGACTATGTTTTTGGAAAAGTTTTCCTGTTCAACCTAGAAATAACGAATCCTCACAACAACAACAATCCATAATTAATTTTAGATAACCTTTGTGGCGCGTTGGGCGAATGCCCGTCTGAGACGCAGAATGTTCCGGGTTCGCTTCCCACCAAGGGACAAATATTTTCTGCATATATTTCTCTCGTGTCTGGGTGTTTTCTATGAATAACAATGTATTTAAAAAAAATCGTATATAAATAGTATATCCGTCATGTGGTTCCCATAATACAAGCTCTGCTTAAATGATGCTATGTGAAACATGTCCAGCACTATTATTATTATTATTTAGTTTAGACTTAATTTGTAGAAAAGTGTATAATTGTGTATATATGCAAATTGATCCATGCAACTCATTCTCCAGTTCTAGCAAATGGTAACCACGAACAGTAAAATGATTAATGAACAGCGTTTTCGTAGTTTACTCAAATAATGAAACTATAATTACTGTGCTCACAGTAGATGCAAGGTATTGATATCAGTAAATTTATTAGGGCACTGTGCGCCTTACAGGTAATTTATAAAAGTACTCTTGGACAGGCGACATTTGAAATACCGAACCAAACTTATAAATTCATCTTTATAATTCGAACTTTACAAGCACTGCTTCTCTACAAAACTGAGGATTTTGACAGTTTATTTGAATTCTTCTTCTTGTAACTTCTACAATATATATAAATAGTATGTATGTAGTTTACTTTATTTAGATTTCATTGTTACTTTTTTTGTCTTATTTGTAATCTCATACAAATGCACTACCGCCTCACTTCCACCAAAGTTTAGCTGGAATAAAAAACTAATTAGCATTAAGTTCGCCTATTTTATTTTATGAATTTCAACATTTTCTATCTATCTACGAATATCTATATGCATCAAGTTACATTGATTAAGCTCAATACCCTGCCAAAAAAGTATTATAGGTACATATAAGTGGGTTTCTATCTAATATCATTGGTCAAAAATTATAGAGATAGAATGGCCTCACAGGGCGTTCAAGTAGGAAACAAAACTCAGATTTAGTTACATACTCGTAGGTACTCATCTGAAATTACGACGGTAATTGCAGTAGTCGTTGAAAACAAAATATTGATTATAATAATATGTTTCATACACAAAATAATTGAGTTTAGGTATGGCTGTCCGCACTCGGCGGCGGGGCCACACATCCGCTACGACTCCTCGTAATCACTGCCATTTATTCCATTTATTACACTGCGAATTATGTCGTTAGAAGCGCCATCATCGTATTTATTTAATGCAATGTCCGACTCACTCAAGTAAGCAGATCAATTATAATGCACTTAAGATATGTGCACAAGGGTATTTATTTCGTTTACTATCCACTTTTTCTCGTCGTGTTTATGCTGAGAACATTGCTGACAGTTAACACCATATTTCTTCAAACTATTTAGATGAGATTATCATTGTCAGAATTATCACTGTACAAGCCTAGAGTCTCAGATAGCTGAAACTTAGGTATTGCATATCCACGAAAACATTTAATACAACTATGTACAAGTAGGTATATACAAAAAAAACATATGAAACAGCTAGCTATCTAAAGACCGTTGCAAACGATCTATATATAGGTCAACTGATCCAGATCACTACTAGGCAGAAGCGTTCCCAAAATAATGGCTAATGCGTTGAACCAGATAAGAGCCAGCTCTCTTGTCAAGCGTCGCTTCGATTAGTCGCCCTGAAAGAATTTTGAAAACGCGAAGGTTCCCGGTAAAAATACATTTAATTAAATAATCTTCATTGAATTATAATGGCGTCTGGATGAAGTATGTTAAGAAGCCAATAAATTGTAATAAAACGCTCAGCGCACCGCAGTGCTGGGCCTACACAGCCCCCGTCATAATGAACAACGACAAACATCAAACACCAGCCTTTAACATTTGCCTTTTAATTACTCATGTTATTTTCACATCGTTAACGTATTTTAAAATTAGGTGATTATAAAACAAACAAGCTAGACAGGTGACTGGAGTCGGTAGTGAATATGGTTTAAGTGTAATATAAATTAATAAGTTATTCGTCGTTGGCGGGTCTCCCGCGGAGAGGCGCGCGCGTTCCTCAGTATACCCTTACAACGGTAATACCTAATGGTTCTCTTCCACACTGCTAACATAACACACTCAACACACGCTGAATGTCACTAAATTTACAAAATGCTTAGTAGGCTATAAATATTCCTTACAAATAACCAATATCCCTGGATTGTTGAAATATTAAACTATAAACTATTATTGTTATCCCTTAGCGTGGTTTGTCTAGTCGTTTTTTATAGATCCGCTAGAATAAGCGTCATTATTCGTCCGTCAGGCCACTATTTAGATGGGTGACACGAAGTGGCACATACAACTGAGCTTTTCTGTGCATCAGAGAAAAGGCCTTTATGTGGCTTCAAAACTCCAACAGCAGAAGCTCTGAGTTTGAGTTCTGATATTGGGGCACATTCGTTCTAAGTATCTGAGTTGGCCACTAGTTCATACTTCTTTTTTATGATTAAAAATTAACCTATAATTAGCAAGCTGTATTTTACTTTTTTATTCTTCGTTCAAAAAAGATAGATTTATGGATGTTTGTTGCTAAAAATATCCATAACGACTGAAACAATTTGGATGAAATATGGAGAAAGTATAGTTCGTGACCTATAATTATCGATACTTGAGGTATAGTTTTTTTATCTAGATACTAGCCGAGCGAAGGCCTGGGCAAAATAGCCTGCAATAAAACCAGGCTACGTGTAATAGTGTTTGTATTTTTTTTAATATGTACCTGAGTATTGATGATACCCGTACGAGTAAAACTATCAGTCACAATCAGTGATAATATCCGTCAAATAGCCTGCGTGCCTCTGACAACGTAATCACCACCACATGAAATCTGATATCGCTCTATGGGACATATCAATATCACTCGATGGTCTGGTAGGTATTTGTTGACATCTAGGAAGGCTCTATAACTTGTCAGTGTTATCATTTTTACCGATAGTTTAATTAAAGATAAGATTTCGTATGAAAACTTAGAAAATATTTAACGATTTGTACGTCCAAGTGAACTGTTTTACAATCATAAATTTTTATAATTGCTCAATACCATTGGTATGAAAAGAAAGAAACATGGCATGTGAAATTTTTGATGAAAAAAAGAAATAAGGTTTACACAATCCTTGTATGATTTAATTGAGTTTATTTGAGTTAGTTTATGTATTGCTTCGTAAAAATCATGTAGGTAGTTAAGTATTTAAGTATTGCTTAACTTGACTAAATAATAAACAAGTTGTTTTTTTGATCTTTTTAAATTATTATTATGTTAAAAGCTTGTTTATAATGAATTCATGACGTAATATTTATTAGTACAATGCCAGTTTTAGCTGCTTTGTTAGAATGTTGTCATTTGGGACAGGTTCTAAGACATTGTATGCAAATAAGTATAGGTAGGTTAGTACGTTCAGCGCCACTGCGAGGGAGCGCTCTCATTTGGCAGAGTTATGTTCCTCTCGAATCGTGATACATGATGCCAATGATAGGACTCGGTGTATTAATCAAATTACCAAGTGCAATACTCGAGTGGTTTTAAGAGCGGTCCAACCTCGCGGGGGGCGTCAGCAGCGACATAACATTTCTCACTTCAATTTGTAGTCGTATTTGTTTTTCTGTTTCTTCGTCTCAGTTCATTTCAATCGATGCTCGTTTTTTAATAATTCTTTTTATACTTTTTACATTCTGAGGTGACGTTTATCGTGACTCCCCGGGTGACGGCGAGAGACGTAGGTACGCCTTTCTAGTTAAATGACGATTTACCACGATCCATTCGACTCCCGATGTCAGCCTCTTTACGATCGAGTATTTTATTTGTATATATTTTATTGCCACCACTGTTATGATGAACGTACCTCTGAGTTATTTTAATGTTTTGTATGAATTTGTGAAATCGAGAAGCGAGACGCTACAGCTAATAAAGATTAAATTGATTATGGTATAAAACTTTGAAGTTAGCATTTTAAATGTAATAGTTTGATTTTTAAATAATGTCTCTATATCCATAGCTATGTAATATTGAGTTGTGGTTGGTTTATTATTATTAGACCTTGTTTTTTAAAGGTAACTGTAGTTTTCTGTAGGCAACTTTAGCGATCAGCAACATATCGGAATGGTTCTAATGTATTTTAGACAAATTGTAGGTACAAAGTTCGTCTTCAAAAATAAATCGGTAAAGAAACTGAATACTTTATAATGCTTTTATTTATCAAAATAACTTAAGCATGATATTATGTGTTTAAATTTATGCACCAAAAACTATTATTAATTTTTATTTGTGTATTTATGGATTTTATTAGGACAATAAAAGGGATTGTCCACAAGGAGGCTTACGGATGCAAATGCAAAGAAATCCACTTCTTTATTGGATCGTTTCTCATCGTTTACTACCGCTGCTGACCCTTGATGACACTTCGGTACAGTCACTTTCAAAAGTGTTTATATGAAGTCACAGAGCGGCTATTAGGTATTTTATAACCTAACTCGTTTATTTTTCGTTATAAGTTAACATTTTAAATCTGTTTTTAGTTGTAAGTTGTCTATAGAAGTGTGGAAATCTCAACCCTTCTATATTATCTATTCAAGTCTGTGGCCGATGTGATAGTCTGTGGCCGTGGACTCTGTGCATTCGCTTCTGAAAATTAATAAAAATATTTCAATCAACCCCTGCGGAGGCGATAACAGAGGTGTCAGGATCCCCACAAGAAGTAATGGTAAAAGCATTTTCAGTGTTTATTTACTTGTATCTACTATTGCTACTACCAGAATAAGTAATTTAAAAAAATACATATTTTCAGACTTATGGTTTTTTTTTCGCAATTTTAATGTAAGTATATTTATTAAATAAAAAGTAAATGGAATGCAGTGCCTGACAGTACTCGCTCGCCCACGCAGCCATCTCGATCCAATCTGTTGACATCTCATATTGAATGAACACGTGCTGTTTGTTTTTAATATAAAATCATTAATATACCGTAACACTGGACAGAACAATATCATATTTTGTATAAATGTTACGCTTGGTTTAACAGGGGTAGTTATAAAAATAATGATTTCACGTTTTATTTTATAGAAATTGACGCTTTTTATTCATCTTACGCCTCAAATACCGATTTTAGCCTGAATAATAACTTTTTTTCTTTCAAATACTTGATAATATTTTCATGTCAATACCGTGATTTTTGAATAAGAAATTTGGACACTGCATTAAGTCATAAAAACGAGTTTCAGTTAGCAGTAAGTAGGTGCCTACAGTCACAAGCACTACAATAATTATGTCAACGTTGACATACTTCTAATCTTGGTATAATTATCCTATAATCATTAATTACTTTTATGCAAAGTAATTTAGACACTGACAAATCTGGCTGAACGAAAAATCAATTGTGTTGTATTCATTTTGTAGTTTTGTAGCGTAATTTGCCTAATTGTGCTCGTGACTGTAGTTTTATAGGATAATAATGAATACAGTAATTTTAATATCATATAAATGTTAACGGTCGATACTGCACTTGGATCAGTATTTTTGAAACTTTCGCGATCGGTAACCATCATCAGTAAAAACAAGGTTAATGTAAAGACCCTCATAAAACTTACATATAATTAGGTACTTGGATTGTTCGTGAAATGGTGGTAAACCTGTAAGTACCTACTAATTACAGAATCATTGACAGAAGCTACTTCTATTAAACGGTATATTGATAAATCTAGTTATTGTTATTTTCATCAGCTGAAAGCTATTGCGTCTATTTATAAATCGACTTTCGTTTAAGAGATGGGTCGTTGTGCGGTGACGCCGGGATTCCATCGCTCGTTGCAATGGAAGGTACAAATGGGCCAATTTGTCGGACGCGCTGGTGTCGAGGCGAAAATCCGCCGTAATCCGACAGCTCGCGCGCTAATCGAAATATCGACGCACCGCTTATCGACAACTCGCCCATCCGACACACTCCATCCCTATTTCAAATATTTTGTTATCCAGATATACTGTAGGTAGGTATTTATACTGGAAGCCGCTGTGAGCTTTTTCACAATTTATCCTAGCTGGTAGGGCACAAACTTAATAATACTTTTCAGTACACTAGTCAACATAGTTGCCATAAATTCTAAAGTGTCTTAAATAATTCAGTGGGAATCAAACCAGCATTTTTGTTTGCATTGTTTAATCGTTTATACAGGTGGAATTGCAATTTGAAAAGTGAAAAATAAATTGACATTTATGTAAGTAATGTTTTTTTTGTGGCACAAAAAATATAAGTAATAATAAAATATATATTTTCTAAAAGTATCCATGAGCCATAGTTAATAATCCGTTTTTGTTTCTGGCTTGCCTTTATGATTTCTAAATAATTCACTTTAGTTAGACGCATAAACATGTTAGTCGGGTGACGACCCGCCACCATCTGGCCCCCACTAGCCGCCATGTTCCGCCCCTCCCCACGACCCTCCCACCGCCTCCCACACCAATTACACCTATCTGCCTCTTGCGCTGTCAAGGCACATGTTATCTTACTACCCAGATAATAAAGATTAATATCGCTCGCTGTTGATACGTGGGGGGCTTGGGTGGGTTGAGCCTTATCTGTGCAGAGCGATCCGTGTCGTCGCCTACATGCTACGTGATACCATCGTCTCTTAATCATTATGATAATGTTTTCATATCGGCAGCTCTTTCTTCAATGTTATAGATGAGAATGAAGTATACTAAAAATACACAGATTAAAATGGTGCTTTGTTACTGCTATGGTTCCAATTTTAAATTTCATCTTTTTTAATAAATTTCGTGCTCTTCGTTGGAATATCTCAAATCAAAACACCATATTGATTTGGAAGGTGTATGAGCACTTTTTATTTGAAGTGGCTACCTAGGTACCTAGTTAGTACTTGGTTAAAGTTTTATACGCGATTTTGCCCCAATGGAATTACTACCAACTACCAACAAACTTCATTTTTCCGCTGAACCCTCTAGCTAGGGGTTAACTCCCTATTTTCCTTAGTGCAAACTACTTATAAATAAAAAAAACCTCTTCCTAATTTCAGTGCGTTGATAACCTATATTCCTTATAGATCATATAACCTATGATCTATAAGGAAGATTCGGTGTTTATTTACAGTATGTACCTACACTCGAAGGCGTTAAGATAAATAGCCCAGCCGTAGAAGAATGGCTCTAAGATGAATCTAAAATACAATTTCTATAATCTATGGTTTATTCGGCGGGCGGAGGCGATAATTCATTAGAGCGCAGGTGTGGAAATTAGAGGCACGCTAATGACTCCCACCACGCCCATACTACTCACACATTCTCCTGACCTAGGGATTTGTACAGATACCACACAAATTATTTGATAGATTTATAGTCTTATACTTTTAGGTGCGTAGTGTACTCTATGTTAGTTCTTTAAACAGTCCACGCATTAGTCTAATAGTAGGTAGGTAATCCCGGCCATTCTCAAAATCACATAGAATCCTCTCCATCCAAACAACCTTTGAATGGAGAGATGTGATTTTGTGAACTTTAGCAGCTAGTGTGCTAAAAGTTGTATGCCTCTATCCTTTGTTTAGTGTTAGAAAAGGACAGGATTAGAATTAGCGACCTGCTGCGTTAGCGAGCGATTATGGAGGGTTTAGGTATCGCTAAAGTGGATCGCTTAAGCGATAAGACCGCCCATTGTACCTTTTATTTTAATATGTTATTGTTTATTTTGTGTATTTCATATGGTGTACAGTAAAGTATTTACATTAGTTTATAGTTAGTGATGACAGGAGGTGCAAGATTTATTTCGAGTCTTGGGCACCGAAGTCTTATTGCCTTGGCAAAAGCCATGTTTATAAATAAGACAGAAGTTTGTCAACAATATACTCCATTTTATTCTCGCCTCATTTTGTGAATACAAAATAATTCTTCCTGACCTTAACAAGTCACCAGTACAAAATATCTACTCATAAAATATGCAAAGCCAGTCAGCACGATATAAACTTATCTAATACATTAAATGGAATTAAGGTAAGTTTATCTCAAATGACTTTATTAGCGCTCAGTTAAATATATGGAAACTACAAAAATATTCATAACAATAGTAAATTTTCATGAATAGTGGTAAAGTTTAACGTGCTGTGAAGTATACGCGCTGAGCCGTGAAGGAAATAAAAATAAAACAGGCAGGATAGTCGGTTACTTACCTCTGTCTAGATGTCGGTACTTTTGCGTTCACAATTAACACGAATATGTAATAAAAATAACTAGCTGGTCATATTAATTAATTTACAGAGTTTAATTATCTCATCAGGGCCGTAAAGTTGGGAACAATTTGCCGGCGAGTCGGCTTATCGGGTCGTCACATCGCCCGCCCGCTGTCCGACCTCTCTGTTCACCAATTAATTAATATACCTACAATGTTACATTATGAGAAATCACCGGCGAGCCTCTCCATAATATTATTGTACAATGGAACACGTTCATTAATTAATAAACTAACTACGATGAGGAATTTACAATTTATTGGGCATGATATAATTCTGTTTTGGTATTAGTATCTACCTAATGTAGTGTTTAAAAGTAGATATTTTATTTTAAGTTTATGGAAAAACTTTTTTTCTAAAATTAATGTAATCCATACGAATTCTTTTATATAACTTTTGTTTAGTATTTTTCCAGGGATTTTTATTGTAGTTGGAATACCTATTAAGCCTTTATTAAGTTGGTCGGACTGGGTTTTCGTTACAAACAACATATGCATCACTGTACAGTTTGTACCTTCCAATTGAAAATACTAAATTTAAACAGTATTTAAACAAATACAAATTCTAACAAATCGGTGCCCATGTTACGATTGTTGGTTTAATACTTAGAGCGATGGTGTGTTTTACTAATTATTAGACATATGTTGCTCACGACTGTTCGTCTTTTCTTCGGCAGATCGTCTTAAACTCAATGCATCGATACCAGCCACGGATCCACCTCGTCAAGGTGCGGGAAGGAGGCGGCCCCATCACGGACCTAACGCGGGAACAGCACCGGACCTTCGTTTTCCCCGAGACCGTGTTCACGGCGGTAACCGCCTACCAGAACCAGCTCATCACGAAGCTCAAAATTGACTCCAATCCTTTCGCTAAGGGCTTTCGGGACTCGTCGAGACTCACTGACTTTGATAGGTAAGAACCATTTTCTAAAAAACTCAGGTAATTTTAACTGTGCGCCACTAATGGTGATGAAGACTAGAAATTTCTGGTTCGAAGATCATTCTAAAACCAATAAACCCAATTTTATGCAGATTATTTTTCAGCATAATCCTACCCTATCATATCCTATCCTACTAATATTATAAACGCAAACGTTTGTGGGGATGGATGTTTGTTACCCTTTCACGCAAAAACTTCTGAACGGATTTTGTTAAAACTTTACAGTAATATAGCTTATACATCAGAATAACACATAGGCTATTCTTTATCCGGGTTTCACGCGAACGAAACCGTGGGCAAAAGCTAGTGTCGATATAATTCAATTTTACCTCAGCTGATATCTGAATTTTGACGTTTTCGCAGATAGTATTATTTCTATCATTTTTGATTGAAAAAATACTTATGAATGTCATTTTTTACATCTATTAGATCGAATGGTAACTAGATCGAACCTTTATTTTAGTTGTCTATTTTTTTATCAAATATTGCTTTTATAACACATTCGTAAAATACGAAAGGACCTTTCAAAACTGGCTATTTTTAAGCTAGCCTCAAGGTAAAGTTGATCTGAGATCAATGACGAACGCGAATCCCACATTTTAGTTTATGTTCCCCAAAGTGGTCCCTATCGTGGAGCGGCGCTCGGGGCGATTTTGATAAATTGACAGGTTATTAGCAACAGTTGAAAGGCATTAGGTCGGCTGCCCTGCAATTTGCGCGCCGGCTTTACACGAACTCGAATATTAAAAACGCGCCTCCTCGCTGATTGCACTGATACCTCTTAAACCGCTGATCGAAAACTCTGATTTGAGAAGCCCTGTTGTTATCCACCAAATCTTCTTAATCGAACGCCGATAATTACAGACCTTACAAATATTGTGGTATCTGTCGAATTCTCGAAATGTATGTAGAATTGTAGGTATAAATCTACCTAAGTTTTCTTGTTTCTCTCAGCCCACGCATTTTAAGTAGGTATATTTTAGCAGACCTAAACTAAATGCCATAGTCGTTAAAGTTTAGACTAACATAAACGTTGACGCTTATAATGGTGCGAGAACCATCATTTTAGTAAATAAATACGGTTTAATGTAAACAAATGCCTGCGTTAAGACACATGATGTCATGCTTGGCACCAATTAGCTGATTTCGTCTATAAAACCACTATTATGTTTTATGGATATCTGCCTCTAAAATAAGGTTTATGAATTATCTCCCAGTAACAGATATGTGCCATAAGGTTAAACTGTGTAGGTTTTTGGAGTCCATTTTGTAATTTATTAAAGTAAAATCATCATCAACAAATATACAGTATTTGTAAAGTGAGTAAATTAACTCTCAAATATTTTTTTTAATAACCTCTTTGTTTGTATTATTTATCGATATCTAGGACATTGATAACTGTTAACTAATATGAAGAATCACAATATTTATTAAAAAAATATCTATTGGTCAAGATTTGATGAAATGGTGCATAGTTTCCATTATAACGTTTTAGTGTTTTCTGATCATTACGTGGCGTTGTTGCGAGGCGAGAACCCGCCTGAGGCTGCGGGCGGACGTTCCCATGAGCCGTGACCTGACCACTACTTTAGAATCCTCAATTGCAAATATCTATTAAAAGTTACCAATGTTTTTCAAACTCAATTTCAGTTGGCCGTAAAGGAAGTTTCATTAAAAAAAAGTGATCCGTGTTTAAGTAAAATCAAATGTGTAGTGCCACGTTCGAAGTTAAAGTTGTAAAGATGATTTGAAATAAAATGCAATATTACCTACCCCCGCAATTATTACGTAATTCCTTTATTCTCAAGACAGGTTCGGATAAAGACCTCTAGAATCTCTGGTTGGTAGGCTAAGACATCTGAATATGACATGAATTCATTTAATATATATGAAATATGAGATATCCCTAATAGTGCTCTATTTTTTTTATCAGAGCTGTGAAAATAAGATTACGAGCAGGAATTTCCATTCTCTATAATAATTTCTAGTATTAAAACCGCCGTTACTCAAAACCATTTAGAGGTTTCGTGTTAACACTTTCGAGGATGCATGGTTGTGAAGAGGCGGGGAGCGGCATGTGGAAACAGCGCACGTCAGCGGCGGCCGGCGGCGGCGCGGCGGCGAAGCGTAATAACAGGGCCCAGCCTCATTATGCCCCTAAACGACAAATTAAAGCGCATTTCTATTATCTCACCATCCACCGTCGCGTCGGTGTGATGCGCAGGTATGCACTGCACACACGCGGACGGCGGACCGGTTCACCGGAGGCGGCGTGGAACAACCTGAGAGAGACTCAGGTGCTCTCGCCGATCTGCAGAATTGCCTATGCATAAACAATTACCGATCCGAATTTATAAGATGTTATCGAGATGTACAGCGTTACGTGGAAGCAATACAGCGATAAATCGTTTTTCAATTTAGTATAATGTCGATCTAACAATGGTGCCGCGTGTAGAAACTTAGTTTTTTAATCATAACTAAATAAGCTGCATTACTCCACTGGCTCCCATGTAGAACATTGTAGAAAGCTCTAAGTGGTAACTCGGGAGCCACAATTATGAGTTAATCATTGCACAAGTCATGCTCTACTCCGAGGTGGGTTGATGGTATGATCGACAGTATTATTGAACCTATTAATAATCGAATGCGCGCACTCGGCTACCGATTTGGATTAATTGATACAGCTCCGGCGGAGGCGCGATGATAGTTCACCGCTTGTGATTGACGGCTAATTGAAGATGTTATCGATGCAATTACCGTGCTTCTACCACGCCTGTGATCGCGCGCCGCCGTGCCCGCCGTGTCTTAGTCGATGCTCAATAGATCTCAGCGGCTTTTGGACATCCATTCTATTAATGACTCAATGTACTACGAAACCCTCAGACATGATATCATCACAAACATAGTAATACACCCAGACTAGGAACAAATATCAACTCATCCAGCTACCTAACATCTAGAAAATATAATAATGTAATAGTTAAAATTTGCTATGGCGCAATTTATTACTATTTATGTAATATAAGTACCGACGGAGTACTTGTAATAAATTATACTAAAATATTCACTTCGACGTCTCACTCAATATGATAGGTGTCAGCTGGTATCGCTGCTGCTACTGTACTTAAGCAACTGACAACTCATTGCTAGTTCAAGTAATTTAGTTCAAGGCGTAGGAGTATCGATAAGATCTTACTGCGAATCATTTCTCTAAGTATTGTCTGTCATAAATGTTGATTTGATGAGAACTGAGATGGTGTAAGAGCTTTTAAGTACCTACCCTTATTCACCTGTACTTTGCGATTGCGGTTCATAATAAGAATGAGTTTCGTTTGGAGTTCTGTATACACATCGTCCTAAGCGAATTTAAATGCCGATAACCACCTAACGGGCGGCGGTGCTCAACCTTAATGACTTCCTTCGCTGACGTCCGAAATCGTCAGACAATAAGTGTGATAAATTGCCATTGTGTGAGAATCGAGCGGCGAAGTTATTTGGCGTGTTGGCCGAGGCGGCTTTTCATCCATTAATTAATAAGATACGCCCCTCGCTCAATCAGAGCTGATATTTAGCCGGCGAGTTATATTTATGCTCGGACGCACCTCTACGTTAATTGCGAGCGATTCACTTACGAGCTAGAAATAACCTTAATGACAACAGTTCTTACCGCGGGCGTTATAGTAGTATGAGAGTTCACACTACTCTCACTTGAAGTTTACCACCTTTAGTTTATATTTTCACATTTGATTTTATCGATTTCTTCACGCAAGTTTTACTACAATAACTCAGTCCGACATAAGCGTACATGTCCGGCATTCATAAACAATGCACAGAACCAACCAAGAAAGGAAATAATATTTCAAAAGGTATCAGATAGTTACGTCATACATTCGCGGGCATACTCGTATCGATAAGGCTCTGCGGCCGCGATATCGATAAGGCGAGCGTGCCCGTTGCGTTCCTATCGGCGAGCTCTGAGAACTGCCGCCCTGTAATTTGCCGTCGGAAAGTGTCGGCTATTACTTCTGATACCGAGATCATAATAAATACGCTATTAACGCCCCAACAGCACCCGAAATGAAACAACCATTCGATGTTACTTTCACACCTTAAAAACGATCTCAAATTATACCTACAGATTGTGGACAGTAGGTTATAGGTATAGTCGCAATCATTTATTTGTGGGTTCACTTTATTCACTTTGATGTAGAAATACTACACGCATATGCTGTTAGAAAAACAAACGTCATTGAAGATTAATATTAGATAGTCATTTATCCTTCAACGATAAATAATATCAGGTGTCCTTTTTGTAACGAATACAATAACACCTTTGATTATACGTTTCTATTAAAAAATGAGAGATTTTACAAAGAAAAGGCTATAGCTAGCGTGTGTGGGCAACTACCTGTTTTAATTCTCGGGGTTAGCCGGCGCCTCCGGGGCCGCGGTCGGTGATAGATTACATTCGACACGGCATCCCGTGATGTCACGCCAATTTGAGGCTTCGAGTGATTGGAGACCTCTTTGCGGTCGCGTCACGCTCGTTTGCCACTATCCGATTTTTAAACGCTCATGCAGTATCTCAAGTATACTGAAGTGATAGCGAGAAATCTATCGTTTTAGTTTGATTTAGTCTAAAGCTTGCTTAAGTATACAGTTAAGTATTATCGTTGTACATGTTAGCACTCAAAACAGAGATAAAAACCCAAATTGAAACATAAACATTTCTATAACTCTTCCTAGCCCTGTGTAAGTGGAACGAGTTACCGCAAAATTCTATCGAGCAGGCGTGAAAGATGCATTACTGCACGGCAAGCAGTCGATAGTTTCTAAGAGAGGCGAAAATAGCTAGTTACGGGAAGCGTGCGGCGGTCCCACAGCCTCCTGGAACCGATAAAGAGCAGCGAGCGCCACAGCACATGACGCCATAAACCCGCGAGCACTCCGCCTCGTTAACTGCGGGAACACTCGTAAACCCGCTTCGCCGAAACAATCGACGCCGATATGCTCTACAGCAGATTCACCTTTTTATACCAATAAATGTACCAAGATATTGTGATGAAATTTGAGTGGTTTAATTTTCAAGGATATTGGGTCAACTCTGCGGACTCAAATGTCGATGCAAAATAAAGTCAGCATTAATGTTTATCAAATTAACATTAAGTTCTCAGTAGTGCGTATTAATTTGGTTTTAATTAAACAAACATTATTTGAGTTAAATGCTTTCGAATAGAGTTTCCTATTTCAATAAGCACGCCTAATAATAACTGTTTGAGTATTGCTGTCCCGAGACCGGTGGCTGGTGTTCCCCGAACAGTTTTATAGACTACGGACTGGTGAAATCCAACCGACAGGCTAACGCTCACTTTCGTAGAATACACTTACCATGGGGCACTTTCGTCAAAGCACTTAGCTCAAGCAATTAAGCTCATACAAAAGACATCAACGCGTTTCCTTCTACGCTTTGATCTACGAACTTTTTTTCATATAATTTAAGTTTTTCTAATTTCCGGTGAGAACCTGGCAATGACCAATAAATATCTCGATAACCATATTAACGATTATCAAAACGTTTTAATCTAATCTAGCAAGTAAAATTGGTTAGATTAGACAAAAAAAAACATCATAAGTTTAGTTAAAGAGTGAATTTTATTATAATAAAGTTTTTTTTTTTGTTTTTGAGTTTATCGGAGACGGTTCTTTATTATTTGCCCGTTATTGACTACTTTTAGATTTTCCAAGGCATGTATGACGAAAACGAAATACGGTTTATCTTTCCCATAACAGTTTTTGGTTTTGCGATGACCTGCCCATTACCATTTCAAATTGTTTATTCTGAGAACTATACCGGTGACTTTTTACCGGTGGTTCGCTACTTCAGCCTGCTAAACCTCTGGTCTATGTTATGAATAATTCCAAAGCCTATTTCTACTATCCACAGAGATCCGATGGAGCTGATGTTGATGGAGCAGCAGCTGCTCCGCTCTCCGTTGCGGCTGTACGCGGGCGGCGCGGACGAAGAGGCGGAGAAGCGAGCCGCGTGGGCTCGCACACCACCTGCGCTGCAGTTGCTGGCGCTGGGCGGCCGGCCGTGGCCCTCCTGGCCGCAGCCTCTCTCCCTACCACCCGACCTCTGGATGCAGAAGCCACACAACCCGATTCGCTACTGCCCATATCCTCCTCCGACGCACGGCCCGCCGAGGAACGAGCACGCGCCTTCCCCCAGACACCCGCTGTGAGACACTTTCCATTAGAACCTAAGAGTAGTGCTGTGACGTATATGGACTAAATTCGATCGAAGAGTATCGTGTTCCTAAATGTATATTCCCGAGTGAATTTCAAATAGTACCTTAGATATTTGTATGTAATAGATAAAGTATGCGATAGTTGTAATTTCATGGTTCCTACCCGAATGTAAGATTTTCTCGTGTAATATAATATAGAGTAAAGTTACCTGCACAGTTAGGAAAATATGTTATAGGTTTTGTTGTATTAATATTTTCTTTATTCTTTTTTAAACTAACCAAAGATTTTTTTGTCACACTCTTCAAAAGATATCAGGACTAATATTGAAGGCTTCCCCAGTTAGAGATACATACGAACGGTGTAAAGAACTTTTTAGACGTCTACGATCGTGTTTGGGAAAATAAGAGAGATTAAATTGCGATTAAATATTCTCGCATATTTCCGCACATTAAAAACCAGTGTCCGGTATATGCTATACCGCATATACCATATATGGTATACCGCTTGGTACCGCTCGAATATATTTATATCTACGTGAGCCTTGAAGCTGAATAAAAAATACGAATATCATAAACATTCCATGAGGTCATTATTGAAACCTTAAATTACTTACAGTGAAGTGATTTCTGCAAAACTGTAATAGAATAAATAAAAAATACAATTTGATATAATCATTTACAGAACAGCTTGTCGGCTTAAAATTAATGGTCCATACATGACATCTTGTGACCAACAGGGCTATTGTTATAACTGTAAGCGTCTTCAAAATCTCTCAAATCAAAACTCTTATTGATAATAACTCACTAACTTTAGCAGCGTGATAAAAGTTGTCTGCCTCCATCCTTTGAAAAGGATAGGTTATTAGAAAAGCATAGTGTTACCTGCTACGAGTAATTTAGCGAGTGAGTATTAAATAAATATAGCAGTTATCACGATAGTGCCGCATATTCTAACTCAGAGAATTGATAGCACCAGTTTTAATATCTTAACGATATAAATAATTGTTTTGTAAAGATACCTATTCCAAAACAGTGATACATTATACTTGTAAGTAGAGTTACTTATATTAAAGTACTCGTATTTGTGTGTAAAATAATATTTTCTCTGTATGAATATTTATTATTATGTTAGCCTAATCTAAAGTTTGTTTTATATTGTATTGTATAGTGGTTGAGTAAATTATTTTTGTAGGATAAGCACTGTAAATAGTGTCACATAGATGTTTATTAATAAGATATCATGAAAATATTGAATTAGTGAAGAATCAAATAAGCAAATTACTCACATTCTCAAATTATATTATTTTTCTATCATAAAGTTTCTAATTTAATAGGCCTTTTTACCCTTAGTTGTAAGACATTCTCAATCATAATTACAGTCAAAATTAATTATCAGCTGTTTTAGTATGTTTTGTAGTTTTATACTAAGAAAGTAAAACACAAATTAACCAAACAAATATTATTGTGTTACAGTAAGTATTTTCTTCGATTTTCAACCGACAATGGACGATGATCTAAATTTAAGGGCTATGTATTTTGGGGAAAATATATTTTTTATTGGTTAAACCACTTTCCTTCGGAATAATGTAAGTATATACTAATTACATGCTGAATGTGTATTCTGCATGTAACTATTATATATCCACACGTAACTTAGATTGTAAAATCAAAAGCTCTCTTTTCAATCCACAAAATTAATTTAAGCACCAACATGTCTGTATATATTTTAAAGTTGGTATACAAATAACCTCTTTAACAATATCTATTGCGAATATTATAATTCCGGATACCACACCAAGCTTCCCTGTGGTATCCAGATGATTCTCCGAAAACTATAAATATTTTTTTTACACATCTCTAGCTACAAAATAAGCATAGCTTGTGTTATGGGAACTACATGACTGAATATACTACTTTTATACATTTTTTTTTGTAAATATTCAGTATACGTATAAAAAACCCAGACCTAAGCATAATATTTGCAGATCATACTAACATTTGTCACGCGACGGGAATCGAACCCGCAACCTTCTGCGTCTCAGGCGAGCCTTCGCTTACTGCGCCGCAGAGGTCGTCTACATAACGTATATTGGATTATTCATATTGTAAGCCTGAAATTTCCACGAATCGTAGTAGCAGTAAAGAAACCAACTTATTTATCACAGAATCATGTTCAGCAATTACTAATACTTATTTAATAAATACATCCACACCAACAATGTAAAAAATATTTAAGATGTCTATACTTTTGGATTGTTTATTATTTAGTATAATAGGATATAATAGCCTACTTTTGTATTGCCAAATGAAACTGAGGACAAAAATAATTATACAAAGAAATAATTGATAATGTAACCACGGGAAATTATAAACAATTTTTTGGCCCCTCATCAGGGATAGCTATTATTGTGTTCAGTTTGGGGGATGTCACTATAATTGCTTATCAAATTATATATGGGCCCTCCTTCCCGAGCGATGTCACTTATATTTTCGCTGCAATTAGGTATTCATTAGATGGCAATTTCTGCGTAGTGTGGTTAGAAATTCAGATATTTTCTGCAATAAGTACTTGCTATAATCAAACATTTAAAAGATAACAATATGCTCATGTCTTGGTGAAATTACATTTTATTCACAGTACTTATGGTTTGGAACTTTTTGCCTGAAGTAGGTAAAAGCTTGTGCATCAAGTAAATTATCATCAATAAACTGGTTTGTTGAGCGAGAGCTCACGGGTTCGAGTCCCGCCGAGGTTGCATTTTGGGATATTTTGACTGTAAAACAATATTTTTAAATTAAAATCGAAATAAATCAAATGTTTGTGAATGTGAGTAATGTGGACAGTAGACACATATCAGGGTTGATCCCTAAGTGTAATAAACTAAAATGAAATGAATTGTTGTTTTTTTTCATGATTCCACCTTGCCTGATTGTGCTTCTATGCGCGAATTGTAAGAAGATAAATTCACCCTGTCGGATATCCGTGGAACTAACAATGGATGGCCATAAATATAATTCATACTAAAGACACATTAAAAGTTATGAATCAGTCAAAGTTCTCTAACGGCGCTCGTAAAGGGGCTAGTTTTCACGGGGTTGTGGCAATTTCTTGTTACAATTCTATTTTAATTTATTTATTAACTTTAATTAAAAAGTAATAACTGGAATATATCAATTGAAAAAGATGTCAAAAATACAATAAAATAACAGAAATTAGTAAGACGCACAGTCATACATCGCTCTCATAACTTCATACATTGTGTCAAAATATTCGCCTAGCCTTCGCAGAAAAAATTAAACAAAGCACTTATGCTACAAGAAATTGCCACAAACCTAGTCCGTTTACGAGTGCCACAAAAATTATAAAAGTATTTAATTATTGATGAATAGTTATCCAACTTGTCAAGGGCATCAAACGATGATGATGCTATTTGTTTATTCAGTTTTTGAGACAAACAAAGAACCTCTTGTGGAACTTACATCTTGTGGGTCAAAATAACACGGCACCGAAGTAATATTAGTGCCCAGAATAAGTTGAACGTATTTTTAAGTGTTCATCGCTCTACTATAGCTGTCTACTCGTTTTTAAACGCTCCGTTACCGTTCACGCTAATAAATAATCGTCATACTTTTATTTTCCGTCTATATTAAGTGTCATTAGGTATTATTAAGCTCGTATATATCAGCGATGATCGGCCTTCCGTCCGTCCGTCTCGTATAATTGCCGACAATGTAGCGGCATACAAATTGAAAGAGCCGCTTCCCCAGGCGTGCATTGATGGATATTCTGCTATCGGCAAATTATAGCTGGCCCTTGCGACAGCTTCGCAAATTGTGCGTATAATGCTAGAAAATAACACGCTTTTCGCTATAAATTCATAATGTGCTAGAATATAATAAGCGCGTACGTATGATACGTGCGTGGATGACATAGGTGCCCATATCAATACGACCTACCTATTCTATCATATTCCAGTATCAATTGTTTTCAAAACAACATATTCTACATAGTTCCCTTTGATAAAAAGATAGATATAACATTAAAATGTACAAATAAACTTTTTGTAAGCTTTATAGGTAATTATAGGTAAGTATAAAAACTTACCTATCATATAGACAAAAGCGCTGCGGGACAATGTTTGTATATGCAAATATTTGTCTCGGGACTGGGTGTTTTCTGTGTATAATATGTATGTATACATATACAAAATAAAAATGTAGGTATTTAAGTATATATCAGTCATGTAGTTCCCTAAATACAAGCTCTGCTTAGTTTGTGGCTAGATGATGCTGTGTGAAAAATCCCCAGAATGATATATATATATATATATAGATACATAGTTTTAATCAAAAAAAAGGTAAACAAATTTTACAATTGGTGACCTTATCGCTACAAACGATCTCTTTCAGGCAACCATATATGATCAACATCATCATCTTAATCAACAGCCTGTTCTATAGACTACTGCTGGACATAGGCCTTGATCATTTGACATGACACTTTGGGCCCAAGGGCCACCGCCATTAACAGACTTCCCGCAACATTTACGAAGTCATCAGTCTATCAAGCCTTCGTGCATAACCCGAATGACGCAGTATACTGTTCGTGGTCGTTTTTTGAGAACCTATCTTTACCAGCGTTTGCCACTTCAACCTATCAATTCTAAGAGTTATTTCAGTGACTAGTTCCACGACGGTTTTCATCCTTTCAGATCATCAACTAAGGATGGATTTTAATATTTAAAAAAACTTGACGGTGGTATTCTCATGCTTAACTAAACCTGTACCTTCGAGAAAAGACTATATATACAAACCTCTTTAATCAAGTAGGTACATTGGCAATTCCCTCCTGAGAAAAACAGTATTTAAAACTACTCATTAGTGGGTACTTACCTAAATGTGGAATCTTTGACGCTGTTGTAGTTCCGATCCTCTGCCGGCCTTTGTCCGGACATTTATGTCAGAACGAGTTTGCCTGTGCGCCGCCTGCATAAATTAGCGCGGGGTTCTCCAGACACCGACTGATTGACTCCTTTCATTACCATCCTGCATTGTTCGCCGCTGGAGAAAAATTGCATATCTCAGCAAAATCACAACACATTTCACAATTATGGACTATTGTGGCATTGTCGGGGCTAAATTCTCATGGACTCCTCGCTCGGCAGAATCGAGATATATTGACGTCTATACGGCCAGGCTGATCTCATAATAGCTTGGCGTTGATTAGTTTCAAGAAAAAGTTTCGCTCGAAGAAAGGTCACGAATTTAGTGGAGAGAGTGCTAGCAAAGTATCTACATATCCCTTGAATTTAAATTTGAATTTAATCAGGTACACTCAGAACAGTACATTTCGAATGATTGCACTCATTCGCATTAATTTGCACTCATTTGTCGAGAGAAGGGCGGTATTGATCCTCTGGCGGCAGATTATTTAGCAATGATTAAGGTCGATAGACATCTGAGCAGATGTGAGAGTACCACGCCATGCCCTCTAGATTGCGAACAGATACAAATGAACGAACGAACGTGACTCGCCCAAACCTATCGGTCCAAATGACGGGATAATGAAGAAGGGAACGGGCCTCAAGAGACAAGCAGAAATCAGGTGAGACAGTTTGTTGCAAAAGTCACTGTCAATCGTTCCAATCAATCGAGGAAGGGTCTAGATTTCCGAGTCAAACATTTGCACTAGAACAACAGACGGGATTCGGTGCCCGTAGCAAACGTTTTTCTAAGTCAATGCTTTAACGGTGTTTGTCTGTCGGACGCGTCCGGCGTCAGCTGCCAGCTTCAGCCCATCGGATAGACAAGTAAATAGAGGTGGGCTAATCGTCGCGTCCAGCGAGGGAAACGACGAATTACTCCGTCACGGAGTTCCCAACAATTGCTTTGTTTGGCGATAGATGTCAGTGGGATTGATGTGGAATTGCGGGCCTAAAAAATCAGCAACTAGAAATTCTAACGTTAATCTGAGCCCGTTGGCTATTTTGTAGTATCGTTTTATTGTTGATAGGTGTGGATTAGTAATTCCACGGTTAAGGCAGTGAGTGACAAGGTAGTTGGTGCAAAGTAGCATGATTATCGGCAGGGTGTGGCGAGGCCGGTGTAGAGAGGAGCTGTCGCTAGCGGCAGCGTGATCGACAGGAGACAGACTAACCACTATAGACAATGCATTTCTGATACATCGTGCCCTAATTTACGTAGAATTCGCAATCAGTTAGCAATGCGAAGTTTGCAGTTTTTCAAAAACAGTATTTTATAAGTAGAAAAATATTTTAAATACTAATGCTACATTTAATTGCAAGATTAGCACAGTATCTAGCACCCGTAGGTATTGAGATACCTACCCAGCCAAACAGAACTAAACCTTTGTTTACTTATCTAGAACATACCTAATAACAATCGTAACGACTGATCTGATTTTGACGAAATTTAGAGCAAAGTATAAGTTCGTGATCTGGAATAACACATAGGCTCTTTTTTATCTTGGTACAACGCAGGCAAAGCCCGAGGCTGAGGCTAGTCCTACAAATAAATATAAAATAAATATTATAAATTAAAGTTTGTATGTTTGTTGCTAACAATCTTCGTAACGGCTGCACCTATACGTTTTTATAATCCTATAATTTACGATTATAAAAAAGCTTTGTTGTATGGCCGGTGATGTTTGTGATGATACATTCAGTTTGCTATCAAAGCCACAATCGATTACTTACTTTGTAGTTTTATTAGCGAAAGAAATGGTTGCATGTGAACTTTTTATGATTTGCTCAATGACGGTGTAGCAGAACATCCGATGCCTTTCGCGGATCCACAGACCATTTTATTACTTATTAATTACAAGTTACAGAGCAACGCTTCGATGGGCTCTCATGACTTAAGTTTTTGTTTTCAAGTTTAAAAGTATAATATTGAATGATGCATAGACAACAATGTAAGTATTTGTGATAGAATCAGGTAGATTGACTACCCTGAAGCTGCTGGGCGTAGTACCTACCTAGCAGATTCCTCAGAAAAGCTTAGATAAACATAGGAACTTGAATATAAAGTAGTATTACTGCAGTTGGATGGATTTCAGCCCAACTATTCTGGATCTGATATACAAACGTTGGCCACCCAGTCTCTTTGCACTGCATACATTCATTTGCCATAAAAACAATTTAATATTATTCAATTGTTATATTCCTTACATCTCTTGTGCGTTGGCTCGTCAAACCGACGCGACGCGATGGCGATGGTGGTGGCGATTAGTACTAGTTGACAACCTTTACCCTTTGATCACCACTGCCATCGCCACTGCGTCAGTTTCACCGTGCCCATACTCGTGGTACATTGTGATGTCTTCTTGAAGTAGGTACCTTCTTGGGTTAGGCAATGTTCCTAATAAAAATAAACAGAGTCTTAAGTTGACCTCTGCGCGCGCGCTCACGCTCTACCCCGTCAGTCCTACGTGCTGGACCACGACGCTCTGGTGCGATGCAACGCGAGGTGATCCTTCAGGTGCGCCCTCGGACTCCGCCCCCTTGTTTATTGCTTATTAGCGGCGGCACGTTTGAACTGCCGCTCTTTGTTCTCGCCGACAAACCCCCGCAACCCGCGGCCCGGTCACGACTGCCTGCGCAACGTGTAAGCTATGCGAATCATAAATCCTTGCTATTTGACGTTACTTGCACTGGTGATATCGATCTCGCTGCAATGATATCATGTAGGAAGGAAGTGCATCGTAAATTGAGGATCTACATCAATTTTCAATATACGTTACATTGCACTTGTACCTTACATTACAGGGTTGATTAAACTATGATCGATCTTTAAACATTTTGTCTAAATGTTTATTGATATGGTTCCGCATTTGCCTCCATAACTTTCTGAATTCAGCATGCTCTGTATATTCATCTGCACGCGATGTTTTATTTCATAATTGTAGAAGTCAGTCTTAAATACCTTCACAGGCGATTATCGGTAATTGTCTTGCGGTTTCCGCAACATATTACCTACAATACATTGTTATAAAAACGTGCGTTGCATGATAAGTAGGTTTACAGTGAAAAGTGAACAGCTGGTCTGCGTTCGAGCAAAGTTCCACCTTTGTGTTGTGTCGCTATTTGTCTTTGTGATGAATTGTTTATTCTTAAAATACCTCTGCAAATTAATTATTTTGCACAATACTCTCAATAACTCTTTTATTACGAGAAGCGTGGTGGCACAGAGCAGATGCTAGTACATATTATACGCTGTTAACTATATGAAAATTATCATACAATTACTATTTTCGTGTTATTACAATTTAAATACCGATCATAAATGGTATGGTCAAAGTACATGGATTATTTAAAATCGTACGCCTATTTCTAGCGATCATGATTAAATTAATCAGATATCAATCACGCACTTTTTCTTTTATATTCTTTCGATAATCATATCTTCGAGACGAGAAACTCTCTCCATGCCAATGGGCCTTAATGAAGGTCATAATTTACACTATATATGTCAGAACTTTTACAAAAAATATCATCATTATTACATGTAAGGTCTCATTACATTGACTATTCTGTATAACTCTAAATTTATATAAAATGTACTTATATCTTGGGCATTAGAATATAGCTTTAAAATAATTAAGATAAGATATGTTCGTTAAAACGTTTGTATGTTAATATTAGGTTGGGGAAAAAGTCTTTTCGCATTATTGTATGTATGAACTTGTAATAAAATCTCTTTGGCTATACTATTTGTATCTGGCTGGTTTTGGTATCATTAAAAGTTTAAATTTTAAAGAAGATAATTCCAAATTCAAATTAGGAAAATGTGTGATTTTTATTTGTTTTTCGTACTGTCAAGATGAGTGAATCTAATGAAGAAATTCGATACATTTTAAAATTTTACTACAAAAAAGGTAAAAATGCAACGCAAGCCGCGAAAAAAATTTGCGATGTTTATGGACCTAGTGCAGTGTCTGTGAAAATTAATTATTTTGCACAATACTCTCAATAACTCTTTTATTACGAGAAGCGTGGTGGCACAGAGCAGATGCTAGTACATATTATACGCTGTTAACTATATGAAAATTATCATACAATTACTATTTTCGTGTTATTACAATTTAAATACCGATCATAAATGGTATGGTCAAAGTACATGGATTATTTAAAATCGTACGCCTATTTCTAGCGATCATGATTAAATTAATCAGATATCAATCACGCACTTTTTCTTTTATATTCTTTCGATAATCATATCTTCGAGACGAGAAACTCTCTCCATGCCAATGGGCCTTAATGAAGGTCATAATTTACACTATATATGTCAGAACTTTTACAAAAAATATCATCATTATTACATGTAAGGTCTCATTACATTGACTATTCTGTATAACTCTAAATTTATATAAAATGTACTTATATCTTGGGCATTAGAATATAGCTTTAAAATAATTAAGATAAGATATGTTCGTTAAAACGTTTGTATGTTAATATTAGGTTGGGGAAAAAGTCTTTTCGCATTATTGTATGTATGAACTTGTAATAAAATCTCTTTGGCTATACTATTTGTATCTGGCTGGTTTTGGTATCATTAAAAGTTTAAATTTTAAAGAAGATAATTCCAAATTCAAATTAGGAAAATGTGTGATTTTTATTTGTTTTTCGTACTGTCAAGATGAGTGAATCTAATGAAGAAATTCGATACATTTTAAAATTTTACTACAAAAAAGGTAAAAATGCAACGCAAGCCGCGAAAAAAATTTGCGATGTTTATGGACCTAGTGCAGTGTCTGTGAGAGTAGCACAAATTTGGTTTAAGCGTTTTCAATCCGGAAATTTTGATGTCAAAGATGCACGTCGCTCTGGTCGCCCTATTACGGATAAAATGGATGCCATTTTTGAAAAAGTGGAGCAAGATCGGCATATCAGTAGTTACGACGTAGCTGAAGAACTGGGAATTGACCACAAAACAGTTTTGGCGCATTTGAAAAAAACTGGGTACACAAAAAAGCTCGATATTTGGGTACCTCACGAGCTCACTGAAAGAAACCTAATGAACCGTGTTCTCATTTGTGATTCTTTATTACGACGTAATGAAACCGAACCATTTTTGAAGAAGCTGATAACTGGTGATGAAAAGTGGATCACGTACGACAAGAACGTGCGAAAAAGGTCGTGGTCAAAGGCCGGTCAGGCTTCACAGACTGTGGCGAAACCCGGGTTAACTCGCAACAAGGTGATGCTGTGTGTGTGGTGGGATTGGAAGGGCATTATTCATTATGAGCTGTTACCACCAGGCAGGACCATCGATTCTGAACTCTACTGCGAACAACTGATGAGATTAAAACAAGAAGTTGAGAGAAAGCGGCCGGAGTTAATCAACAGAAGGGGTGTGGTTTTTCATCATGATAACGCTAGACCTCACACATCTTTAGCCACTCAGCAAAAATTAAGAGAGTTTGGCTGGGATGTGTTAATGCATCCGCCGTATAGTCCTGACCTTGCACCTTCAGATTTCCACCTGTTTCGGTCTCTTCAGAATTCTTTAGGCAGTGTCAGGTTAACATCACGAGAGGACTGCCAAAACCACTTGTCGCGGTATTTTGAACAGAAGCCCCAAAGTTTTTATAGCAATGGGATCATGTCCCTGCCTACAAAATGGCAAAAAGTTATCGAACAAAATGGTACCTACATACTTTAGTTAAATGTAAATAAACTATATTAAAAAATGTTTTGAATTTTCTTAAAAAATGCGAAGAAACTTTTTCCCCAACCTATTATGTTGTTTCTTATAGTAAGTAATGTAGTTTAGCACAACAACCGAAGGACGATTGGTGGAAAATGCTGTATAGCATTAAGTCCTTCCTTTATGACGACCTCTGTGGCGCAGTGGGCGAAGGTCCGCCTGGCAAGCAGAAGGTAGCGGGTTCGATTCCCGCCGCGGAACAAATGTTTGTATCTGCAAATATTTGTCTCGGGAGATGGGTGTTTTCTATGTATAATATGTATACATTTACAAAACAAATGTGTATATAAGTAGTATATCAGTCATGTAGTTCCCATAACGCAAGCTCTGCTTACTTTGGGGCTAGATGATGCTGTGTGAAATTGTCCAGCATTATCTATTTATATATATATATTATTTATATTTGTGTACAATAAATCATTAAATAAACAAGAATTAAAAAGAATACAAAGTGACTAAGCTGCTCACACTCAGCTGCGTAAGCGATGAGTGCAATAAGGCAGTGCAGATGTTTCGGCCGCTGATCGTAAGCAATTAACACGCTTGCTCGCGACTTGTAACTACGACTCATTATTAAAATATACCTATCCTCAATAGCTACTTACTTAGTTTACATACTAGCTGCAAATAAATAACAGCTAGCGACCGTTGTTCACGTCTCAATTGACCGTGAATAAAAATTAACTGCTAGATGCAATAAACACAGAACAGAGTAGAGGTCCTTCGTATATTTTGTGATAGTAAAGGTAGTATGTCTGTAAAGTTTCGTGCAACCTTTTTGATCTATCTATTGTTTTTTTTTTTACAAAACAAACGAAGTTCTGTTAATGTAAAAACAAAGTCACTTAGTGATGAACGTTACAAGCCAAATGATTTTCACTTTTACAAAGTTACTATCAATACCGCCTGTGATTTGACTTTCCAAACATTTGTCACCTTTCAGATACATACCTTATAGGGGGGTTGTTTGAACATAGCCCAAAACTATCATGTTAGAAAGATTACTTCGAAGCTCCACAAATCTTCATACCACTCTTTCCAATAGGCATCACCCTCACCCCTCAAGTCGGTTGTTAATAATTAAATCGCGATATTCACAATACGCTTGCAGTCCCAAGTTTTTGGTTCATATCCTTCAGGTACTCTATAATCAGATCCTCACGTGCCCTAGTTATTTTACTCTTTCGAAAAAAAACAAAAGAAAATCGCCTAAAAAAATGTTTCAGCTAGTCGTGATTCCATAAGATGATGATGTTTATTAAGTTTTACGGGGAAAAATGCAATCCCTTAAAACTTTTATGGGACCACCTCTATACAACAACAAAAGAATCGTCACAATCGGCTATTAATTGGCGAAGATATCAGGTAACAAACACACACGTTAAAAATACATACCTGTGTTTTTAAAGTCGTTTAATTGAATAAATAAAATAAGGAATATATAATTCTGGTCATTTTTCATACAGCATCATTTAGCCCCAAACTAAGCATAGCTTGAATAATGGGAACTACATGGCTGATAGACAACACTACTTTTATTCTTTTTTTTTTGTAAATACATACATATTATGCAAAGAAAACACCCAACTCGAGACAAATGTTTGCAAAATTTGTCCCGCCGGCGGAACCGAACTCGCAAACTACTGCTTTTGGCCACTGCGCCGCAGAATCTCCAGAATTGAAACTGTTTTCTCGTTTTTTGTCATAAAATTACAAAGCTTATTGGTAGCAATCTAAACATCCATCCGTACCTACTTTTGCATTTATAATTTCAAACAAAACATACATCTTCTTGGAATATGATCTTATCAGACACACTCAATAGTAAACGCATTAGGCACCAACAAGTCTGATCGAAACATTCCCCGAATAGCTTTCACGAGACAGACATTGACGAGCGACAATTCAGCTATCATCATCAAAAACGGCTGAATCACGTAAATTACTGCAGCGATTAACATCTCGTATAGAAAACAACTACTAATGAAAAAAAGATTTGGAAAAAAAAATGGAATCCCATTTAAACTCAATACTCGCTATCAAACTTGAGTTCTACATGCCGGTGTTATGGTTGGTGATAGCAGATTCTTGCGGTGACGTAGGCAATGCGATGTGGCTGATAGAGGCTGGCGGCGGACGCTAATGTGGTGATAGCATCGCTCGCTCCACGCCTCGATGCGATGCCGATGCAAGGACATGGGATTTATTACGTTACCGCGATTGGCGATTGCCAAAATCTGTTTGCATGGTGCATAATATTTTGTTTCTCTGTGTGTGAAATTTATATGTTATTAAAAGTCGAAGAGGGTTATATTATTATGTGAGCTTCAATTCAAAGAACTCTGTTAGAGTTTAACGTTAGAGTTGTACCAATGGATTTTTTAACTCGAAAAATTTATGTGCGCTTCAACACGCGCTCAAAACGGTGAAAGAAAACATCGTGAGGAAATCGGCATGCCATAGAACAAAAAAATCTAAGGCATGTGCCATCAGTTAGTGTCCCAAGAAGTGGCGATGGGATTGCAAAATGTCACGTGGAATACTAAATTGCAAAATCCCAAATGTAATGTTTGGACGTGCCTCTGACTAAAAGATCTACACACTGAGTATGTATCTGATGATGGGTAAGACAGCCGTGAGCGTGTTTGTTTGTTTGTATTGTTTATCTAAGAAGCCAATGCCTAGCCTTTTGACTTTAGCAATTGACTGTTAGTATGGGTAACGGTTTAATTTATTACAATTTGATGTTCCTCCTGACATTTTCGTGACCGCTCTTGGAATTATAACTTGTGGTACCTATTATCTACGGTATTATATTGTCAACTCGATAAATTTGATCGGTGCAGTAAAATTCTAGCATCATTTGCAATTTTATTACTCTTTATAATGACTAGAAAGTTTTTACATTAAAAAATGTTTTAGTACTAACTGTCAATATTTGCCTACCAGGAATATATGTGGATGTACATATATTCCTGGTAGGCAAATATTGACAGTTAGTACTGAAACATTTTTTAATGTAAAAAAATCTCCTTTTTTTGTCGCAGGTCCTGGCCCGTGACTATAATTTACTCTTGCGAATCACCTTATTAAAATATAATATCGTAATTTATACAACCCTACAACATTGTTAAATACGCAGGAAGATATTGCAAGTTTTAAAAATCACCTAATTACATTTACGAAGCATGTTATGAAAATATGCATTCCGTATAAAAAACGTAAAAAAGTGAGCATAAAATACGGCTTCTCTAATAATACTACAGAAGCTAGTATTAGGGTGGAATTTCAATTGTTGGTAACCTGTAAATGAGCCTACGTAAGCTTAAAAATATGATCGTTCACATAAGAAAGTAACAAAACGGAAAAAAGTTAATCTTTGTGGTTCTCAATTTTGTCATGTTCAATTTTGTTTTTTTCTTATAGGACCTACTAGGTGTAGGTCAGTCTTCAGTTTTACCCAACTCAGTTTAAATTATGGAAATGTTTTTGTTTCGGACTTTAGAGGTTAAACGAGCACTATTCATTATTCTCAATTAATAGGTGAGAGGGGAATCAGCAATAAAATAATGAATAATGTGATAGTATAATAGTCGCATCCGGGAGACAGTCATTTATTAGCTGGCTTTGATGTGGCGCGATCGTAATAACAGGACACCTTCGATTGGGGACTACTTTGAAGGCAGTTCTTTTTAATGGCCCATGAAACTTAACTGTTCTACACAACGTGCGTTTACGCAAATAGCGCTTAGAGGGATGGATTATTTCGTAAGAATTAACGAACGGTGATATATAACTAAAAATAATACGACAGTCATTGTTCTGAACCCTGAACCCTGCCTGGGGTTCCTTGTAACGTGGTTGTAACTCTGGTATCAGGAACCACACTAAAGTACCACAATATACTCAGATCCAGAGTGGTGATGTAAGTATTTATATTTCATTAAACATACTTCAAATATGCTTGCAAAGAATTTTTAATTAGGTAGACCGGAGTTTATGGCGTATATATATATATATATTTATATATATATATATATATATATTTTTTTTTTTTAAATATATATATATATTTATAATTTTATTCAGGATGTAACATTTTCATAAAATATTTCAATCGTAATATCACATAAGTAATTTTCTTTAGGATAAATTCAACTCTCTAAAATTTTAAAATGTTCTATAATGTTGCCTATAGAACTCATTGCGGTACCCGACAAAGCAGAAAGGATATCTGGAGATCATCGTGATTATAAGAAGGATGCACCATTGCTAAATGTTTCCGCGATAAATACAGCCTGATTTAGACGATTCCAAATAATACCTTGGGGCTTTTAGATAGGCACTTACTTAACGATAAATACCAATTCTTTGAGTATCTTTTATAAAAAACACGCGAAGGAGCTCTAGTTTTCATGTAATATAACAACGATACCAAAAGCGGCAAATAGTCCTCATGTTTTTTATTGATACTATTCATTACAAAACATATGGACTATCAACTATCCATAGGCATACTTAATAGGTAGTAGATTAACCGTACTAGTTTTAAAAGTCAATTAATAAAACAAAAATAATAGAATATTTAGTTGAAAAATCCAGAACCAGCTTAAATCCAAAAGGTGTTTTGTCAAATAAATTGTGAATATGCAATGACGCGACGTCTGCCTTTTTTTTGACGTAAAGTTGAAACTGCATACACTTTACCATCACTAAGGCTTAACTATCTGTCAGATTATGACGCAGCTTTTTTAACAGGATATCGATCCATCTTCAAAATATAATCCACAAGTTCCCGAAATCGTCATTAGTACAATCCGTAATGACTTGTCAATCGTTCGATAACATCGGGAGGCGGTGACATCGCACCTTTGCCGAAAGGTATCGCTCCCATCTCAAAACCCAAAATATCCTACTAATATTATAAATGCGAATGTTTTTGAGTGTGAGTGTTACCACGTATCTCGGTACAAATAAACTTTCAAGTAAATAATTAAACAAGTATATTTTATTTTTTCTAAAACTACCCATCAGAACTTTATTGCATACTAATAAAGTTCTGAAGTATTTAAGTTTTTGAGAATGGATGGATGGATGTTTGTTAATCTTTCACGCAAAAATTACTGAACTGATTTTGATGAAACTTTTTAGTAATATAGCTTATACATCAGAATAACACATATAACGATAAGTATCAATCAAGACAGTAAAATTATATCGGAAATACCAATACCTATATGTTTCGGCTAAACCGCTTAGCCGTTTCTGATGAAATAATATTGACATAGTTTGTAGCCTGAAGAAGGTCATACGCTACTTTTATCAACATACCATAAGCCGCGGGCAGAAGCTAATACTACATAAAACAGGACCAGACAAAATTAATTAAGGTAGGTGCCAATCGACCGTGCTCCCACGACAATACACACGACACGAAAACTGTCAATAACAGGGTAAATCAGAACATATATACTAACCATGCCATATACCAAAGTGTTTTTATAAATGTCACTAGGTTGACGTTAAGTTAAACTACATTGGTTTCATCCATTTAACTCTAGTCAATCAAAAAATTAACATAATGTTATTGTGTCTCTTGGTAACTGACCCGAGCGACGGTAAGTCGATGAACTATTTTGTAGAGGAATCTTAAAACACTGACGGCTTGCCTACAAGACACTCTGGTCTACACATCACATTTATAAGGTCATTGAAATATCTCACTTTAATACTTTTCTTTTCACTTACCATTTTTTATGTTACAATCGATTAGTTGTCGATTAATATAAAATACGACCCACTAGTAACCCCAAAAGTACAATGGATGTTGTTAATTTATTGATATGTGTAGTACTTATTTAGAGTAACAATTGTTATACAATTTCACAGTTTATAATATTAATGTTATATTTTTTTAAATATCTGTCGTCCACATTCAAATTGTGATGAAGCACATTTTGGACTGTGAGTTCTAATTACATCACTCTGGAGGGTTAGCAAATTAACTTAGAGTGCCATTGTAATCTAGAGCATTTTATATGCTAACACTGAGTCGCGCAAATGGGCCAAAGTCGATTTTTAGTTTATGGATGGAATGTAATAAAAAGCTCTGCCAGGCTTTTATTTCATTCCATCAAAAACGATAGATACCTACCTACCCTTGCCGAAAGTAATCGGGCCAACGATCAGCAGGTATGCCTAATACCCGTCTCGTCTCCCTGAGGTGATGCGACTACCATCGATCATAACCATAACAAATCCTATAAACGAAGCCGCGATTAAAATCACAGAACTGTTTGTCAAAAGTAAATTAATATTAAAAGATTTTTGATTGATTCAATAAATTGTGTTTCTTAAACTAGTAGATCGCCCCGAGTCTTCGTGCGCTTTGGTATTTTTCCGATACAAAATGCTTCTTCCCGCTGCACTTTATTGCCATTTAAGAAATATCACCCGTTTGGTTATTTTAAACCTACATAAACACAAAAGAAACACACCGTTCATTTTTTAGTTTGGGGGACATGAAGGTACTTCATTTTTGGTCACTTAAATTAAAACAGCACTATCTAGCATCTTATACTGGTAATACTGCCTAATTTTGTATTTTGATACCTATATAATAAAATTATACAATATTACATAATGGTCTTATAAAAATAGAATTCGCAAATGTGGAAGTTGCAGGGCTTACTTATTTGAGCTTTTTGGGGTTGAGAATCTGGGTCCGTGGGAAACATTTGCGTATTCAAAAAAAATCAGGACTGGTCGAAGCGACGCATGACCAGAACTCTGGCTCTAATCTGGGTCTACGCATTAGCATTGCCATTCATAGTGGCAATGCAGCCAACATTTTGGGTACGCTTTCGTCTAGAGATCGTTTGCAATGGTCTTTAGATAGCTAGCTGATTAATATATATTTTTTGCATTAATTAAATGCTATTTTCTGTGAATCACTTTCCAAACTGTGCATCGCCGTCCTTAACTTTTTTGTTACTCTTTAAAACCATATGATTGCCTGGAAGTTACCAGGCAACCTGGAATTAGCGCCCATTGTACCCACTATTTCAATTTTTTGTTATATTTTGCTGGTGTATATTTAAAATGTTCATTCGTGCATTAATTCACCGAAGAATTGCAAGTTTGCAGTTCGTTATTTATCGCTTAATTTCCATCGAGCAACGGTAATAAAAATGTTATATTTGTATTGAATTTATCATCACGCTAGCACCCAATTATTCATTGGAACTCCAATTATCACAAGACATTCGTTTCATTTATAAAAGTAATTAAGTAGTTTTTGTTTCTGCAACATCCTTTAGATAAGTAAGTTGCGTGAATTCATTAAAGACTACAACCACACCCCTTTTATAACCTGAAGATACCATAAAGAGTTGGATGTATGTTTCACAGCGTTTTGTGATTAAATTGTTGTGAAAAGGGTTTTTGGTACGAGTCAATTTTGCTTACGTGTATCGAACAATATCGTTTTTTTGTACATTATTTATAAGCCTATCTAAAATGACATGACAGCTGCGCCGTTGCTAGCCTAACTATAATCAAAATCACCAAAAATTTAATAAAAATACATTTAATATTATTTAATAATACCATGTACAAATTCATTGATACTAAAATCGACCACTCTTTCCAATCCATCCTGTTCGCTATATACTCCACAAGCAATTGATGTAAATAATGCGCACTCTCCTTCCACGACTTATTTTACACTCCTGATTTTTCTATAGAAGAATTTCCAGGCAGAGGCCTCCCTCAGTTTCTTACTATAACAGTTTTCTTTCAGGTTTTAGAATATTTTGGTCAAAAAAGTCCAATATTTGACGGTCACCGCTATTGTTTTACGTAGTTTAGGAATATCATCAGAAATTCTTCAATACAACTTTTTATTCATCTATCGATCGTACTAGTGTCATGTAGAGCGATTCCAGCTAACGTTCTGTCGCTATAAAATAAAGTGCTATTATTCAAACGCGATTCGCTGGCATTCCATCGGATCGAGTTTTACGAGTGCTGGCGATGCCTCGTCAATCACGGATGCTCATATACCGATAGACTGACCAACATTTTTTGTTGCAGACACTAGAAAATAGTGTTTGTTTGATCATTATTCATTTTCATTAGGTAGGTTAGGTTACGTACTTTTTTGAGTTTGCTATTTGAAGTTACGAGTGAGGTTGAGTGAGGTTGGACATCATATTGCATGCAATGAGTATAAAACACCTTCCATGTGCGGCTTTGGTCATTGCCTTCTGAGATCTGTCAATCGTATAATTTTCGACCCTTGGATTTGGATTTCAATGCTGGAAACTAGATCGAAAAGTTTTTTTTTAACGTGGCTCGCACAAACACGCATCAATAAAATCAATGAAAAACTAATTTAAAAACAACGATACAAAAACCTATAAAGATCAGAGATCGAGACATGCCGTTGCCATTGCGTTGGTTGAATGTTGTTTAATTGACTCGTCACTCACTAGGGGCGAGTGAGTTGGCGCAGATGGTGAACCCATTTGATTCGGTTTCCACTCATCCATTCAATTGGCATAAGCGAGTTGACTTTTTAATGTCTTCATTGATGGCTAAAGAAAGTAAGGCATTCTCTTTTTTTTTGACCCTACATATTACGCAAGCAATGTTGCGCCTTAGTTTAAAACCATTATAGATACCAAAAGTTTCATTACATGTACCTATCTACGTCCATTTTAATATCTTCTCCTTCTCGCTTATACCTAGTAGTGGGCCAAACTACTTTAAACAATAATGTTTATAACACCAGTAATCACTGATACATTTGTGAAAAGCACCAGCGGAAGCTTTAAACTCAATTTATTTTCAGAAACGTGTTGTATCTACCGAGCTTAGAGTATATTTTGATTTAATACTAGAGTAGGAAGAAGTTAGTTTAAATCAGAGGGTTCTCTGATTGGGGTATCATAAGCTTGTAAGCGAAGTTTGAAACAGACAGCGACACTGTACTCATTACGAAAACGTCAGGGGTCAATTTGGGTAGTGTGCGTTTGTGTGTGTATGTCATTGTGCGCATGAAAGTGCTTGTTTGAGCATGTGTGGGTGTATACGAGGGTAAATCACCACAGAACAAGTTTACAAGTGTAATTGTCGCGCGGGTGCCAGTAATTGATTTATTCTGCGCCAGTATTGTGTTCCTACTAGCTTTAATTGTAATAGTGAATGTTATAAGAGGGCTTTCAACTATTGTATCTGATTTTTTTATAGTGTTAACACAGCTCTTTTATAAACTGTAAGAGTCAAGTATGCACCAGGTATGGACAGCGTTGTCAACATGGGATATTTTTTATTTGAGGTTATTTATTTCAACAGGCGGGAGTGTTTGAACAGTTTAACAATTCAATGCTTGTCTTCACTAATATCAAAAAAGCTAAAGCATAGACTTAGCCACGTCTTATAATATAATTTGTCTATAAAAACTTGACACAATAGTCATTAACTGGGGAGCTGTCAAAGTTTCATGCATTTCTATTTTAGAAGACTAATAATAGCAGTCTTGTAAAAAATAACTACATTCACTGTAAAGTAAATCTTAGGGTAACACCACCGCTGTACGAACTGGGTTTCGTTGTATGAGAATTCGAAATTTGATTTGATGGTTTGCTGGAAGAAAACTCTTATCAAGGTTTGCACATGTATTCTCATTTCTTTATACAATAAATAGTTTTAAGAATGATTGTATGACCTCTAAATTGCTCGAGTGTATAAACCAGAACATATATATATATATATATATATATGTTCTGGTATTATATGTATGTCTGTATGTCTGTATTATCTGTATTATATGTATGTATGTCTGGTATTATATGTTCTGGTTTATACACTCGAGCAATTTAGAGGTCATACAATCATTCTTAAAACTATTTATTGTATATATATATATATATATATATATATATATATATATAATACCTATCAAATGTTTTGAACGTATTGAAAATATTGTTATTGATAATCAATTAATCAAATTGGTACAGTCAACGACACCAACTGGATAACCTTCGGGGTTTAAATTGAAGATATTTATAACACGTAAAGGAATATTTTGTTTAATTTTTGGATGTTAAAATAACAAAACTAATAAAAAAAAATTAAGTATTATCCTACTTAGTGAAAGTTTAATCTTTAAACTTGAGGTAACGCCCCGCCAGCCGCTGCCGTAATTATCTTTGAAAAAAAAACACCAAAGTAAGGTCGTCGTTATACAGCAATATAAACGTATATCACATTACGTTCCGATAAGCAACAAATACCCACTATACATCGTAGCACTTATAAATATTTAACAGATATTTTCCCACAATGGGGTGGACATTCACACCCGTTAACCCACAAGAGGCCTAGTGTAGGTAAGTATAGTATAAGTACTGATCGAAATAACATAAATTCTATTTAGCTCCCTACGAAAAGTTAGTAAGCAGAATTATTGGAGTGTCTCTATTACATTGAATAACATGGCACTTATAAAGGGGTGGTGGATTTTACCAATATAAATTGTCAATCGACCTCAGCCGAGCGACGCGGTTACTACGCACGTAGACTTCGCTTATTAGGGTTCCGAAGTCAAATGGTGAAAACATAACCCTTATAGTTTTGTTATGTCCGTTTGTCTAATTGGGTGTATGGAAGGATGTCACACCTAGATTTCTTGCTCAGCTTAAAGCGTAGTTATCGAGATAACATTTTGCAAATTGAAATGCAGACTTAGTTAGAAAATCTCAAAATGAAAATCCGAAATTAATGAAATGACTTGAAATACATTTTCAAAATAATATTAATAACTTTACTTTATTTATTTTAGACTTTACAAACTTGCTAAACCCTAAAACCGTATCCTGTGGTACAAATATGTATTTTAATAAAATGTAAGAGTTTATTTGTAACTGCTTGATGCATGAAACTAAACCACCCTCCCTTAAATAGGTTATCATTGAATAGGCCTAAAAATAATTTTGAAGTTTCTTCGATAATTTTTAAGACTTTCCCTGCCAACGCTCTTATTACTTCGAATCGGATTATAACTTGTTGTTTTCTTGAATTGCCAATAGGAAAACTTTTTCTATTGAAGATCATTCTCCGTGAAAAGTTAAGTACCATGACATCACTTTGCACACACTTGAATATTTTTTTTTACAAACACTCTAAAATGTTTTTTTCGTCTTTGTTATTTCCAAAGAATATTTTTTAAATGCCTGCGGTTGGTAATCCTTCTTTTATTGCTAAAAAGTACCGTCACCGTCGTGAAATATATGTTTTCACGACGGTGACGGTCGGTTTATATCTTATCGATTAAAGCGTGTAGGTACTCTACGGGCCTTTTAATGGCTACCTGTTAAAATTACGCAGAGGTTGTCAAAATTTGACATAACTATGACCATTTCCAAACTTGTCAATAATATAAGTAAGTAGTTGTCAATTTATCTGCTTCTGGTACCGCCTATCGCCTGTTAATTGCCACCTACACATAATTTGGGGGTCACTGTCTTGTCAAGATATTTGCATGACTACATTTCATTGCTACCATCCAAGATACTGTACCGAGTGTCTCGTTGTCAATCTGACGCCCACTTACATAAGTGAGTTACTTACCTGTTTACTTCTTGACTTCTTAAAGTCAATCTTTAAAATGATCAAATATAAAAACCTCATCATAACATGACATTTATAATTACCTACCTATGGGTAGGTAATTCGTATGAAAGTTAGTGGCTTATAATAATAGGAAGCACTACGCGTAACTTCATTGGCCAACTACTCTATTCACGCCTCCACAACTAACTATCAATACACAAACTTTGACACCGGAATGGCTCAGAATTTATCCTTACTGGAACGAAAACCGACTTTACTCTCTTCCAACACGGTGTAATTTTGTTTGCCGCAATCATTCTTTTCAATTTTCCTCAAATCGAATTTGGCTGTAACATCAATCGACTTCCCACATTTTCCGGGCGCACTTACACAATATCAATCAGGTTTTATTGGTGTTGTCGGGGCGTGTGGGGAGCGGGGTGCTGGGTAGCGGAGGGGTGGGAAGGGTGGGGGGGCGACTATTTGTATCAATAACCTGTCAATGGGCTCGTGTCTGCGGGACCTCTGGCCCCACACCAACACTTGCGTGTGCGACTGTAACTACCTATGACCGCACGGATTTGATTAGAAATGCATTACGATACGCGTGTGAAATATTCGCGGATTTATTGGAGAAGCTTTGCTGGAGTCTATGTGCCGTTGTAGCAAGAGGAAAATGCAATCAATGAATGATAGGCAAGCTCTTTTCAATAACTGTTTATGAGTAGATGTAGTTATGTTAACTATACGACTATCTGATGCAGTTACCAGTAGTAGCAGTCGACATAAATGTAAAAAAACCTGAGGATTACACTTTTCCGATTTTTCTGCCAGTCGTTTTACACGTGTCAACTCTGGGCTTAGTATACCAAAAAGTCACGTGATGGTATCAGAGTGGCCTACAATAACATCTTCAGATACTTGATGGGCCTGAAGCGCTATTGTAGCGTTTCCACGATGTACGCAGAGGCTCACGTTGACTCTTTCAATGTCATTTAAAGAAAGAGAATCGCGTCTTTTATGTCCAAGGTAATCTCGTGTAACAACGCTTTTATTAGGAGTCTGTCAGACTAATGATAACGTCAACGTTGGTATAGACGCTGGGTGGAAATAATCACCTATTTTTTTGGATAGTGTGTCTTCAATAAATAATAATAATTATTATTATATATTACTTCCGAAAAGTAACGACAGGACAGCTGGGTGTGCTGCATGAATAACGAATTTATTTATTTATTACTATGTTTAGGCAATAAGTGTAACGAAGGTGTGCGTACATAAGATACACAAATCATAAAAAAACTAAGTCAACGGTACGTAGGCAGGAAGTATAAAATACGGGTAGATAAAAAAAGGTTCCATTTGCAAAGTTCCCTCGTAACACTACATTATCTGCTATCAGTGGCGGTCGACAAAGTAAAATTGGGGACACCTTATTTCCTCGACTGGCTTGCAAAACACGTTCGCGCTTCCCACCTATCCCCACATCTCAACGCTTATAGATACTATCTGTTACACCTATTAAAGACTCGTACCCAAGCCGACGCTTTTCCATTTAGCGTACGTTGCAAAGTTTGGTCTTGCTGAAACTTGAAGGGCGATAACAAACCGGCGATGTGTTGGCGGAAATTTGGTTGGAGCGTAATTGGATGTGTCGTTTGGGAAGGTGTAATACAGGATCAGGTGGGTGCCTTCTTCACGCCACTGCCGCCGATAACACGCTAATGCCCTCAACTTTGCACCGCAAGGGGAGGTGGATGGAAGGTAGTGTGGGGAAGGGAGGGACTGCCATTCGTAAAGGAAAAATGGGAAAAGTCAGATCATTCGCGTTATTGAACGAATAACTTTATCGACTTGCCAATGTGCGCCGAGCTTTGTGAAGTTATATTAGTACCTGCCTAGTTTGTATACTTTCTATATTAAATAAAATTAAGGAAATAAAACTAAATGTTTTGAAGGTTTTTGAGTCTCGAAACACTTCGGAAAAGGGATGCAATTTTAAAGGCCATCAAAATTAATGGCTTTCAAATAAAAATTGTGAGTTACGTTGGACCATTTCCCGTTGTCAATATCGTCGTATAAACGACGCGCTCCGATGAATAATATTGAGCTATAAATAAAAACGTTTATTACATTAGCGCACCGTTTCGATAATGTGCCCACCTAAGAAAACGCGTATATAGAACAGGAGGCAGCTGCCATAACGAAAGCGAAATAAACTCGAGATCCTCACGTGCGAAGAAAAATATAACTTCGCTTTTTACAACTTTTTGGAATTCCATAGCTTCGGAGTTATATGTTTGGTACGTCTAACGAGACTTTAAAAACTTTCTCAAGAGCAGATACCTCCCTACACTCTAGGCTGCTGGTTGCTACCTTGCAGCATCTATAGCTAGCTACGTATATACACTTTAGCATTGTTTCAGTGTAACGCACACGTTTGCATGAATATTTTACAGGGCACGTTCAGCATTTCGTGTAAACGTCGGCCCCACGATTTGTTCCGGTAGCGACTGCCGAGGTAACTACATCATATTTGCGGTAATAAACGTGAATTTATTACCCCGTTACGTTTGCAGTTTTACTGAAATATGGAGATGTGCGGGTTGGTGACATTAGCACCAACTGGCTCTCCCTATCAGCTTACCCCACCCTCTTTTCCCAAGCAGCATAAACTGCTCTTGCTAACATGCTGTATTAAACCTTACGTAAATGTAAGTTTTAATCTGTCTCTGGTAAGTAGTTAAGGTTTTACTGAAAATAAAAAAATATTAATGTCGAGTTTTGATGAAATATTTTACGACACAACATGGCAACCCTTCATTACCAAGCCTTCTCTCACTGTGATTTTGAAGATGTAAATTTAAAAATGACCAGCTTTCTCTAGTCAGAGGCTGACTAAGCTATCGGATGTTTTCGTACCTAATGGGAATTGAAGAAGTACCCTATACCACCGTCTACATGATATTTAAAGGAACTCGTGAATACAAAATTATTCCGTCATCAACAGGGAACTTTAAAAATTTATAATTATAAAAAAATGTGTGGATTAACATTGCAAGAACCAAATAAAAATAAATATGATAATGCTGGACAATTTACACAGCCCCAAACTAAGCAGAGCTTGTATTACAAACAAACATCAAACATCTGTCCCGCGGCGGGAATCGAACCCGCAACCTACTGCGTCTCAGTCGGGCCTGCTGCACCACAGAGGTCGTATAAAAACAAGGAAATTGTATTTAATATACTATATTTGTTAAAGAGAATTGATCCTTTTGATTTACCTTTTCAATCTGTACCATAAAAATGACAATTTTGTATTTTATATTAAAAGAATCAGAATGCAGTTTAGCAAATATTTACAAATAAAATAAACTTAATATCTTCAATATTTAAAGCAGTTGATCTTCATAGGCGTAGAGAACTCTGTATACTTGTATAATAACAGGATCATTATGCTCTTCTCGACAAAAAACAAATACAAGGTTTGTCAACAGAGTTTCTCAACTTTTTAAACTTTTCTTATCGCCATACCTGCGTCACGTCTTACCCTGGAATGGTAATACCTACTTTCCGACGTCTGAGCGTCGTCAGCAAAGAGTGCGAATGTTCTCGAACAGAAGAAGGTGGGATATAGACACTATACAAATTCCAAGCACGTCCGCGACTCGGGCCCGCATTAAAAGGGGATTATGAGCCGAGTGGCCAATAACACGGCATTACGTGCCCACTCGGCCAAGGAGCGACCGATAATCCACCGTACGGCTTTGTTTCTACCTATCGCGGTAAGCATTTAAAAATGAAACGTGATTATGTTGACAAGCAGGTTTAATTTATAATTATGATTTTTAGCGATCAACAATGTCTATGAGTTATTATGCAAAAGTAACATGACTCTCTTTATGATGAAAATTTAGACATCTTGGGGGCTTGGTTTAGAGCCCGTTATAGGTAAACATATTCAAGTAGAGTGCCAGATAGATACTATTTCTTATACTTATCTGACTTTTGGTAAATTTATTCATCACTTTCGCAGTCAAGTACTGTCTACTTGTCTTTATTATTTCAGTGCAGCAACTTACTCTCTTTGCTATAAATGAGAACAAAATCGTCCCCCATCATCAAAATGTAAGCAAATTTAATTATCACAAGAACATTACCACCGCCACTAAAATCAAATGAAATATTCAGTCACACGTTAAATTCAATCAGACCTTATCAAAATGGTGCGTCATGGAGTCATCTCTACAGTATCTGCGATTGGAAACAGTTTTACAAGCAATAAATTCTTGCGGGCCATGTCACTGGTACAACATTTATTAGCTACAATCCAGATTAGATTAGCGTTGCATCCCGCGCCCTCTGGTGGTTCCCGGGGGACGTGAAATTTGTCCCAGTAATGTGGCCACGCGCCGGGCTAATTCCATGTCACAAGACCCTTCGTCTAAGTACGCACTACGAGTGTTTTACCCTCAATAGTATACTTGTTTTGGTTCTATTGCGTAGTGAATATTTACAATAATATAAATGTGGTGTTAGCTACCACGCATTGGTTGTATAATATTACCATGGTAACAAAACTAGTGTGTACGAGGACTTGTACACACTAGTTTTGTTGTTATGTGACTCGAATCTCTTGCACAACGCAGCTTCATTTTAATTGAATATTGGCGAGGGTGACGCTTTGTTTTCCTAAAGATAACTTTATAGGCGCTTTGCATAATTGCCCATCGTGTCGCACTAATTTGTTACTATTTCGCAATCTGTCACTGTTTAGCTTTATTGATAAGAAGATTATCAAAATAAATTTTGATAGTTATTGGTTTTTCCCTTGATTTTTTTCATTCATTATAATTTTGACAATGAAAAGTTGTAAAATAAAGGTAAATGCTAAATAATGTGTATGAGCTTTGCTATAATCAACAATGGATACCTTTTGCTACGAGATAGCTACGAAACACTTACTGCCATCTAGCGAAACTACACAACAACAAAGTTGTGTACCTACTGTGAAGTAGTCTGCGCCACGAAATGAGTCTCGTGGAAGTTGAAAAGATATGTTTTGCATAATTTACCTCTAGCATTGTGATATTTATTAGGTTATGATCGGTCGTAACTTATTTATAGCGCAGGTTATGAATTTGCCATATTGAAGGTTGCTGGTAATTGATGGATAGAGGTAGTCTAAGATCGTTGGTTATAGCACTCTTTGGGGGAGGCCTATGTCAGCAGTGGCCGAATACAAGCTGTCGATGATGATTATTATTATGTCATAATGACCTCGATGGTGCGGCGGCCGAGCAGCCAGTTGTGACGCAAGAGTTGCGGGTTCGATTCCCACTCTGGGCCAAATGTTTGTATGTTCAGCAGATATTTATTCTGGATGAGGGGATTTTGGTACCACGGTACTCTTGGTATCCTAGTAAATAGGAATCCTAGTATGGGTAGGACTATAATATATATGTATGTTGAGTGTTTATTTATAATAATAGTCTCTCTTTGTTTTATCTTTCATGGTTTTCTATCTACATAGGTCTTTGTCTTGTCGTATTTCGATAAGCAGTCTAATTATTGGTAAATATTTCGAGTTAGTAAAATGAGCTGATTACCTTTGTCCAATTTCAATAGTTTATTTGGATATATTATTTGTTTAGAAAAGCACATGGGTGATTCTCGAAAAAATCTTTTTCCGAGACGCATATCCTTAAAACTCAGTTAAAAACCTACCTTCATTTGACTTATGTGAGGATACTAAAGATGGAGGAATAGGTTGGTAAATAAGGAAATAAAGTAATATCTTAACAAACATTTAATTTTTGTATTCTTTAGCAATATATTATTTGTAATAATTATAATTTAACTACAGTAACTATGAACAATATTATGCCTATGTGCATCCAAATGTAGAATTTACCAGTTATATAGACATCTAAGATTCTACTATACAGGGTGTTCCAGAACATGTTTACCTAGGAAAGCGGATTATTTTAAATATAATCTAAACATAGCAACTTTGTTCTACGAGTTTTTTAAACACTCGGATACTCTTAGAACAAATTTGCTCTTTTCATTAATAATATTTCAATTTAATATCAACTTTATAAAAGTTGTTTTCTGTAAATATAAAATAAATTTGGTATTTGCGCTTAACCCCATGTCAAATATGTTGATCGTTTAACAACAGACTTGGGACAGGCACAAAGTCCAAAATCCAGCTGGTTCTATTTTTTTTTTCTCTGGAGAAAATTTGTTCACTTTGATGAGCGGAATTAAACCTTTTAGGATAGTAGGCATACATATTCCAGGACACCTATATTCAACAAGCGTAACGTACAAATTATAATCAACTATTTATTTAAGATTATTTTGTTGTATTGCACATTTAAAATTTCAATGTATTTTTTTTACATTTTATTAAATTTATTCAATATTAGCCGAAGTCGAAATATTTCCAGATCTACATAGTGAAGATTCGAAACATCTACAAAAAAATTGCAATAAACATTTCAACTTTTACATCTAACTTCTCTAGATTTATAACATGAATTTAGAGGAAACCATTTCTACGAGACAAACTATTAGGAACATAATAACAATAATTACACATTTATTAAATTAATATAACTATTTACATATACACAATAACATTTGCCAACATCATCACGTTCTCATTTCATGTCCTTATATTTCATTGAATCGTCCATTTCAACACTCCCATCTTCATACCATAACTCACTATGAGCAGTACCGAATGCAACATTTTCTACAGCCTAACACACTTTGAATTTTTCATAACTTTCATAATTCTGAGTACATTAGGAAACAATAAAGAGATCTTGGCTGTGCGCTCATAACATGCACTAAGTGGGGCTATGCGGTGGATGCGGTGTATGCGGTGTATGCGGCGTGTGCGGCGGCAGCGGGTGTTGAAGCGGATGCGGGCTGGCGGCACGCAGTGAGTCGGGCGAGGATCCCGGTGAGGAGCGCCGAGCGGGGTATGGCGAGAAGCGATGGTGAGCCATCGCCGGGAGAGTTCCGCCGGTGCCTTGTGCCGAGCCCGGCGCGCCCGCGTACACAGGTCGCGGCAGCTGCAGCCCCGAGCCCGATGCGAGATGCTGCTGCGCCAGCAACTGAGGCGCCAAGCACGCCCACTGCCCCCACAAAGCCGCAGCCGGTACACCGTACAGCGGATACGCGGCCCGGAGGAACAACTGTGAACGAGCTGCCAATATCGCCTTCTCCTCTAACGTAAGATTGTTATTATGCTGATCTAGATCGAACGGCCTCAGCGGCGACCGCAAGTAATGCTGCTCCGCCAGCATAGATTCCATTGTTTCCCTGGAAAATAAAAAGATTCCACTTTGAGCAGCTGCAATGTGTTTGTAATAAGCATGATGAGAAAGCGTGAAAAGTATCTACCTATGATAGACGGCACCGAGGCGCCTTTCATCGGGGAAGTATGAAGTTCTGTCTTGCTCCCCCGTGACATAGAATCTCAAGAAACAAAAAAAAAGATCTAGGTAAGTAAATAAATCAATGTAAGTAAAATTAAATGTAAATAAAAAGAGTTCCGAATATGCTGAGGGACAAGTTTGGCTGGATAATAAATTACATGGGTGCACAAACGTTGGCTCTTGCCTGTATTTAAGAGAGTTTAAATTGCCAAGCCACAATAAAGATGGAGACATAATTGCGGATACAATCGGCCTCATTAATTCATCGTATTTGTTTTTTCCGAGCATGACCACAAAACCAATTAGCAACTCTTTTAGATTAGCAACCACAATAACCAGAAGAGTTTACAATAGCAAAAGATGAATCGAGTACAAAAAAAAATAAGTACAAGAGCAAAACAATAGAGCATCAATTGACTGAATCAACAAATAACATTATGACAGTTACCTCTCGAATTCAGTGAGACGTGAAGAGTCACGGAACCCTTTCGCGAATGGATTACTGTCGATTTTCAGCTTCGTGATCTGAAACAATAAAAGACTTACGTTATTACCATCGAAATACCATAGAGATATTTCAAGACTTTTTCAAGGGTTTCAGATGCTAAGTTAAAGTAAAAGTTAGTAATGGTAGAGATATGCACTTTATTTAGTGTTTCTATCTAGAAAGTATGCTATAAAATCTTTATTTTGATCAGTATATTATAGGATACAGATTGATTACAACCTATACACATAAGTTCCGACACAAAATTAACAAAAATCAAGAGGTTTTCAACATTAAAAACCTACTGTTCAATACTACATTAGTACCTCTCAGTAGGTAGGTATTAAAGATGTTCCCTTTCAGCCTCCCGTAGAGTTCCACATACCAACTAATAAGGCTACATTATTGATGACGCCTCACATCGGTTGATCATTTTAGTATTATTATAATTCCCTGACTCTAGTGACCACTGCACTGCGATAATAATTTTAGCCTGTAAGTGGAAAACCAGACTGGTGTGAATTGGAATCTGTCAAGACAATTCAATGCACTTATTGAATTCACAATAAATTAAATAGTGTCTTGTTATTATTACGATAGAGTAGCATTTATGCTTCGTATTTTCTCTAATTAGTTTTAAATATTCAACAGTAGAGCAGATTTTTATATTAATTGATAGGAATAATTAGGTGTCCATGTGCATATGTAAAATGCAAATAAAATTCACTACAAAAATAAATATGATTTCTTATAATGTGGCAAAGGTCGTAAGCCCGGTACATAAGTCCATAAATCGTGCAAATTGTTACTAAGGAAATCGTTAAACCAATCTGATGTACCCATAAAGTAAATGTTTGATTTAAGAGAAGGACGAGGTGTTAAAAAATGTGTTTGGCAGAGCAGAGGCAGTGTTGATGAAAAATCGCCCCCTCGCTGCGTCGCGACCCGCTGCGCCTCCACACAATTTGTGAACAATATTTACGATACTTCGAGAAACCAGCCGTCATTAATAGCACCTCTCCTAATATTGAATTAAACAGATATTGTAGCTAATTTTAGCACGCCTTTGGCATTTTTATGGCGAGACGAGGTGAGAAAAAAATGATTAAATAGATCGCAATAAACAAGTCATCGGGAACGCGAAGTGTCAATCTTTCAACGTGTCCAGTTGGCGGTGGTAATTATCTGGCGACGGAGCAGCTCTCGATTCACGATTCATAGGTACGTCGGCCCACACCTACACCTCGTCTAATTGCATTGTTCTAACAACTTCGCACTACCCCAGCAATTTTAGAACAATGAACTCAAAACAGCTGAACCCACTTTGCTATGATAAATTGTAACATCTGTGATATTAAAATAGACGCAGTCGAATTCATCACGAAAACGAAACGTATGCTTCATTATTGTCTAACATTCCTCTCCTGCAACAATTAACATCTCCATTGAAGATTTATTTTTTGTTTGAAGTATCTACCTAGTAGTTTATGTGGAGCGCGTTAATCTACTAAATACTCGGCTAGTATTGTCACGCATCAAAGCAGGATAATAAAAATAAGAAATTATTGAGCGACTGTGTCAAGTTTTCAATTTCGCGTTGAGTAATCTCATGAGAAACATGTAACATTCAAGACTTATGATTTCTAAAATAGCTAAACAGCATCAGTGAGGTAAACAAAGAACATTTGTCAGAGCTTGTTTAGCATTATCTAGATATATAAAATCGTTGCTTGATACACAGACTGACTGATTGTAAATCAACGACCTCGGTGGCGCGGCGGACGAGTAGACAGCTGGGATGCTAGAGGTGTGTGTTCGATTCTCGTCGCAAGACAATTATTTTCATTTTCTGCAGATATATGGTATGGACGATGTGGACTATTGTTAGGTGTAAATACTCACAGTTTAAATGGTAAGTCCGAGCGACATGAATTTTGGAGGGTTTGTTTTAGAGGTAGGCTCTAGAAGGTGAAGATGATGTTCGTTTGAAAACCATCGTCTTCTTGCCCTCGTCTTCTATTACATGGATTTGGTGCAACACGTTTTCTTCTTCCACTCAGCCCTATCAGCCGTCATTTCAGTATGTTTTCCTACACAGTTATCGATAGATAACTAAAAAATGCATGTGACTACCCATGAATAACATTTCTAAAGTCACGTGTGATAGTACGACACAGAATGGGTACGAACGAGGTATTTGAGAAGATATCGGTACCGCGCCCCTTGAAACGGGGGCTTGACGTGAGGCCGCGGGTCACAAGCATGTCATGGGCAGCATTTACGCTTGCACACCCACCTGGCGTGCGCCATTGACTACAATAGGTGCTCGTTCGTCGCGCCTGCGCCTCGTTCGCGGAGTAATGAGTGCACCTACAATGGGAGTAGTAGCTGACAATATGGATAAACACACATAATTTATGCTTCACTGTCGCTGTAGAAACGCCTAGGATTGTTTTCGATACTATGTACTGAAACTTTACGGACAGCACGCAAATGATACAACCAGACAATAAGTCAATCAATTAATGAGCTACCTAAAATATCGCCAGCAATAACGAACGAGAAGTTCTCCAACTTCTGATGTTTATTAGATTTAGTACAAACATTTGAACGAGGCGTGTCAAAACAACCTAATTTAAGTATCAACAAACATTCGCCTTGGGCGGCGGCTGCCGCTCACTGACAACATTAAAGGCGCCATAATGACATTATTCCCGAGCGGGAAACAAAAAAAGTCACAAAAAGGCGTCAAGGATATGAGCAGACGAGAGTCGCGCCGCTAGCTGCTGCGGTGCTACCTAATTATTGCTGTGATGTATTGGTTTTTATCAGAAAATTTACAATGTTTTCTTCACAGCAACTTGACAGAGAGCAGTAAAATACTTCACAAGGATCTGGGGGCAGATATTTAAATATTCTTATTATTATTGTAAGAGCTAATGAGACTATGGATAATATACGAAAATGCATTTAAAAGTAATGTTGCACGTAGCACTTTCAATTTAAAAGTAATTGTCATTCATAGAGCTGTCGCTCATCCAGGGACATTGAGCTAATGAGAAAATGGAAACAGCAGCGTATTTAAATTTATCCTCGCTCAAAATTGCAGACCAGCTCGGAGTTAACAATTTCTAAAGCTTAATAAATCAATAGACGTACAAAAAGCTAAACCACTTGTCATGTAACCTGTGTAAATGAGCAGTGACGCGTCGAGCGGGACACGACAGGAACATCGAGGGAATAAATAAATGTCACGTTAACGTGCGCCCGCGCTCCTTTTGCTACATCTTACTGATTGATGCAGTACGCCGACGAACGACGTCTCACCGATGCTACTACCTAAGCTTACTATACAACTGTTAAGCCTGATTCCTGTAGTTTAATTTATTGGCAATCTAGAGCAATTCGAATCTTATGAAGTTTTTTTTTTTTAAAAACCTCTGAAGTATTTGTACGCTGTATTTTTATACCTACGACATCCAGTTGTGCCTGTTAATTATACGCCTACTAAGAATATTAAATATCTGATGATTCTTAGAAAGACTTTACTTGCATGTTACAAAAAAAAATAAGTGTACTTAATTCCTAGCCTGTACCGTGCTATTTATTTACAAGAAATCTATGAGGATTGGCACAAACGTGCAAGTCTTTAAACTTAGTATTATGTGTCGAAGATATAAACTCAGTCGTAAGTTATTTGATGAGCACTTTCAGCGATTGTGTTTTAAAATGTCTAAGCAAGTCTACCTACCGATATGCAATAAGCATTTAATAAATAATGCTGGATATTTTGCATACAGCATCATCTAGCCCCCCCCAGAGCTTGTGTTATGGAAACTACATGACCGATATACTACTTTATAGTTTTTTGTAAATACATACATATTATTATATAGAAAACACCCAGACCCGAGACAAATGTATGCAAGCAAACATGTGTCCCGCAGCGGAAATCAAACCCGCAACCTTCTGCGTTTCAGGCGGACCTTCGCCGACTGCGCCACAGAGGTCGTCTACAGTTTTAGTATAAGACTAATTTCCATTTGGTTTCTTTTTAAAAACTCCTTAGAAAGACAAGCGGTCACCTAGCTATCTTACAAGATATACATATATACTGAGTCTTCTCTGTTAGACAGTTTAGAAAAATAACAAACGATTATAAAGGGCTAAATGGATTTTGATTTTTTTAAAGAGAAATTATACCTTTAACGGTCAAAGTCACGGTTTGCGGCTAGACTACAGTCTTACAGTCAAAAGTTTACTCAGCATACACGAAACGACCCACAGCTGCTAATAGTTACGACGTTTTCGAGAAAACCGATGCTTTATTGACAATAATTCGTAAACGCTCTGAAATAATGAACACTGCATGTGGGCATCGACAATCATAACCGGCTCAAGTGTGATAATATTCCCAGAAATGTATCGCGGGTTTCATGCAAACTGCCGTTCCGTAAAACTTGTTTAGTGTATATTCCTACATAACGTCCATAAAATCGGACGAAAGAGCTTCATTCTGACCTTCTTGAGATCGAAATACGCGATTATAGGCGCTACTTCTCTCGGTCCCTTAGTTGAATCATAACCAAATTGCGTAAAATGAACGACACGTATCTTTTTAAATCACCATTTTTTTATTAATTCATACCTACACCTTCGTCTTCATCCAAAATGTCGACAAGATATAAACTTTCCCTGATCGTTCCCACCGACAAGATGAAATTTATCGTATGAAGATTGTACAAATCGTCTGCGACTTCTGTTATTAACTTGATAAGCATTCTGCACATCCACATTACCACTCTCTGTAGATTTGCGATGGGGAAGGGTCTTACTTTTCATTTCGGTATTGATTTAATTTTGTAGGGAAGGAAGATCTGATACCGTGTCTATGTCGAGTCTGCTGAGTAGATCCTTAATGGGGCCAGCGGTAAGTATAAGATCAATTTTACATTCGTGTCCAATATTTCTGCTATATACTTTGAATATCAAGGAATATGCTATTTGCCACATTTCAATTTTCTTTAGAAATATTTTGATTCATCAACCTCCGACGATGCTTTAAATTGTCAAAAGTTGAACGAATATCGGTGCAAAGACAGACATTGACATTGACATTGAATCAATTTTATTTAAAACTTATTTAAAAAAAGTTTGAAAAAGGTTTGAAAAGGGTTACAAAAGTTTTTTATTCACTTTAGTTCTAAATTTTATTGATTGAAAACTATGAAGATATTTTGTATGATTTTGTGTTGGTATAAAATTAATTACAAATACTTAGTTTTTCAGTAGAAACGCGGTGCGCAGACGCAATAAATCCAGGCGGCCGCACACGACGGCTCTGCGTGACGTCACACTTCGAGTGATCGATGGCACGAGCGACCGAGATCGAACTACTAATACCCCAGCGGTACACCGCGAGAGGGAACGGGATGGAGATCCAATAAATATATTCCATTTAAATGTTTTATTATTTTAAATCCACTCTTTAGACAAGTACATTGACTCCTTGTATTTTTGACTTATGTATTGTTATTTATTAAAAGATAAATTGGCTACTATTACTATCCATACTTAATGTAGTTCAAGGCACCTTTATAATCACAAGGTAAATTTATAATTTTTACTCAGAATCGAGTAGGTTTTTTAAACAAAACTGTTTCAACTTTTCTTGACTCTCATAGTACACTATAAGAATAGTAGAACCATCGAATTAAAAACAAACATATTCTTCTATTATAAATTCATGTTCAGATAGATATATAGTTTTTTATTCAACAGATACGGATACAGCACAGACAAATGACAAGAACGGCAAACAAAAAAACACAGTAAATTACAGTAGAAAATAAAAAGAGAAACGGTTAAAAAACAAAAGATAAAATACAAAACGATAAAAAAAACACCTTTAGTAGGTATTATATGTGGGTGCTAACCAGTGCTAACAAGGACAGTCTATGCTGCAGTGGTAAGTATGTGTCGAAAAGGTCCTATCTCAACTTATTGCTGCTCCGCCAAGGCGAGGCAGCGCCCATTTTAAGGACCTAAAAAGTGAGGGATGACCTCAAGATATTTGATATCAATTAAAATTTTTAAAAAAAAACAGAGATATAATTAACCAAGTTATAATTAACATTGGATAGAAATTTCAGTACATTAAAAAATAATGCAAAGGCAAACTTGATCATAACGATCTTCAAGAGAATTTGTGTGTATCTATTGCAGAAAATGATTTCTCTGTATTATACAGAAAAGAGACATTCATATGAGCGAGCAAAGCCGCGGAGCAGACACTGCTATTAGTAAATTTGTATTATACTGATCAATTCATAAGAGATTCCAAATGACAAAATGATCGTTAGTTAAACGCGTTGTAAGTCGACAAAGAAACATAAAAGGCCTGCATTGTAAAGAATGAATCGATTATAAAATAAGTAAAGGAAGCTGGCGGAGCTGGCCGGAGGTGCGCGGGAGGAACTCATGACACCTGACCGCAGCCATTTTGGCCCGTGAAATATGTTTATTTGTCATGGCTCCCCTTTGTTATTGAAATTGTGTTTGCCTTTACTCCTTCATTATATTGTTCGATTATACTCTCGTAGAAACACGTTTGTGGACGCTCGGAGCTTCGAAGATTTTAGAATATTGATTGTTGATACTGAGAAATGAGATATAAATTTCAATTAAGTGTCTATTGAGAGAGTTTGCGTCTACGTGCGTCAAGCAAACGCAGTTATTTCCGTGATTATCTCCTCAAGTCGCGTATTAGTAAGATGTAGCATGACCAACACGAATACTGACACCGATTTCTCTTATCAGTTTATTTTATGCTGTTTTTAAGTGTTTTGTAGACACTTGTAGTCTATGCGTATTTGTAATTTCAGCTTAAGACGATATTTGACGGATAACCCGCACAATATAAAATTGGTTGTCGTCTGTTGGCTAAACATGCGTACCTACCATATAAAAAGATTTTACATTGAGATTAAAAAAACAGTTTCAGGTCAAACTCAAAATGTTCTATTCATATAATCATGGCAGGTTGCTTATTCGCAAGTTTTTACTCAAAGAAACATTGACGGGCCAATCGATCATAACAAATTCACAAGTCATCGGCTGATAAAAACCGCTTTGTGTGCATTGAGGATGCGTAAACGTTAACAAACATTGTCGCCTCCTCGCAGCGAGTCAAATTCCAGACAAAGGATTCTACAGAAAACGAGCATCGTGACAATGGTGTGGTGGGTGTAAAAATGTTAAATATTGAAGCAGGGCTCTGCTTTCCCGGGAAACCGCCCCGCGGCGCGCGCGCCGGCGACGCACCGTCTCACACCGCGATACACAAAAAACACTATTCATATTTTTTGTACCGAATGTTTTATCTCGTTTCATATCAACGTTCCAGTATGATAAAGCACCAATAATGATGTTTCATTTTGAATCGATTTAACAAATGTCGCGGACGAATAAAAATTGTGACACTTTTTTCCTAAGGCATGATCAATTTTAAATTTCATGATATTCAAAGTGGGATTATAGATTTTTATCGAGGTGTCTAAATGGGCAGCTTTAAGATATGCGGGCAAAGACATATCGATCTCGGTCGACTTGCACGGCGCAGGTGCAAACATGCTAAGTGTATTTTTATTGTTGTAAGGGATTGGGTTATCAGTGACACTATCTCCGGCGTTCGAGAAATGTTGTAGCTGTCAGAGGTGTGACGTCAGCCAAATCGAAGCAAGTTGCGCTTACGACAGCGCGCAGGAGATCGAACCGCTTTTTATACTTTTCACAACGTAAAGTTTCCTATCAAAGAATGTCGTTATCGATGAGTTGGTTATAAACTATTGGAATATCTACACACACGTAGCTGAAAAAATCCAACATTTATACAAGAAAAATAGTAACGGCCTCCGGCAAGTGCACTCATAACTATAAATCAATAGGACGAACATAACGATACCTAGACTAGTAATGGCCTGCGATGTCGCTAGGTGGAAGCCGTAAATCTAGAAGCGCGTTAGAATCAATGGAAATCAATAATCCTCGACCCTGGGGAGTCGTTTCGAGCCGAACCCACAGTAAAGATAGAATATAGATAGAGCCTAGGCTGTTGATAGCTATCTCTGTAAATCATGACCTTTACTTGTTTAGCCTCTTTGAGTGGGACTTTTATGTAGTAGTAAGTTAGCTTTAGAATCGAATGATGGAAACAAGACTTCATGTACGTCCATCGTTTCTGTATCGGTCTCTTACCTCCAATTCAAACATCCCGAAATAACTAAGCCAATGCATTCAATATGGGATGTATGACTGAAACATCTAATGTTACCACTAAACTGAAACTCGAAACAGCTAATTAACGAACGAATGGAGATTTATGTTCCGCGTTGTCGATATAAAGTAACTTCCTTTATGAACCTCAAAACGTCCTAATTATTTTACTACGAGAGGCAAAAGGAGCAAAATGTGGAGTATGGAGACACCCAAACGCTTTTGTGACAGGGAATTAATTGCGCGTGGCGACACATGCGGCGAGGGCATGCAACCAGCGAGGACGCGAGCGGAGCGGGCAGCGATTTACCTAAGTATTACTTAACCTAAGTGGCAAACAAGCATACGACTCACATGTTGGTAAGCGGTTAAAGTAACCTATGGACACTTGCATCAGAGCTATCAATCGCGCGTTGCCGAACCTGAGATATATCGGATGAAAATTTCACCGGCACCATAGCCTTTAAACCGGAACACAGCAATGCGAGCATTACTGCTTGGCGGCAGAAATAGCCATGGTGGTAGTAATACCCCGGACGAGCTGTTTCAAAAGGAGCTCTATTGCTACTAAAACAATGACACCTTTATAAAGACACAGAGCAAGCAATAAAAAAGAGAGAGAGTGAAAGAGAGATAGAGCAAGAGAGATGTATGTAGAGATTAGTGTTATTTATTTAGGACTAGGTACTTCGGCCCACGGATTCACCTGCGTCGTTACTGGATAAAAAGTAGCCTTTGTGATATTATAATATCACAAAGGCCGTCGATATTTTTACCGTTGGGCATTGTGAATCTTTTTAGCAACAATCCTCCGTATTGATAATATACGTAGCTAGATAGTAGGAACTAAACGACTATACCACGTAACTCGACAATTCTTCTGTGAAGGGTTAAACGTGTTATTGATAAATTAATTTTCAATAGATGTTAATTCAATAATGATAAATTACATGTAAATCGGAATGTTTAAACAGCTAAAGTGAGATGGTAGACACTATCGAGTCGGATAATAGCTAGGGCTTTAAATTTAGGTCGGGTGAAAACTTTAATCGTCAGTGTCGAGCGCGCATCAGACGCGCTGTCCATCCGTCGTCGGCTACGCCCGCGTGTGGCCGCCTGATACACAAAAATGATGTGCCACCTCCCTTTGTTCAGAGTGGACATACCTTTCAGCATGATGCAATTAGTGCCACTGAAATAGCCATCGTCGATAGTCACCCGACAACGCTATGCGATTTGGAACGCTCGTCTCTCTGATCTATTTTAGAAATCAAATGATAGAAACAAGACTATTCGTGATGGCAAATAAACAAGTAGGCGTTAACCATGGTGCCAGATATCTACTCACAAGTTGGTTTTGGTAAGCTGTCACGGCGGTGAAGACGCACTCGGGAAAGATAAACGTCTTGAATTCCTCGTGGTCGAGATCAGTGATGGGAGCGTTGACGGCTCCTTCTCGTCGGAGCACCAGATGGATGCGCGGCTGGTACTTGTGCATCGAGTTCAGCACCAACTGTTATAACAAATGCAACACTGTACATGGATTGTTATATGATTTTGCTCTGACTGATTTATGAAAATAAAAATATGACGTTAACCCGTGACCATTGATATTGCAACAGTAGAAACTTAGGGGCAATAATAAAAATGATAAACGCGATAAAGACACGTATAAAACTTATAATGCATATATGTAGTATATCAGTCAAGTAGTTCCAATAATATAAGCTCTGCTTAGTTTGGGGCTAGCTGTGTAAAAATGTCCAGCATTATTATTTTTATTATTAATTATGTTGGAAAGTTTGAAAAATATTATGAAAATAAGAGTTTTAGTAGCGATCACGCTCAGTATCTTCGTAGCGTAAATTTTAGAGTCGTTCTTAACAGATGGCTGGTAGTGTTATTTAGAACTGAATATTTCCGTTAGCTTAAGGCCATAAAACTAACCTGTCCGTTCTTGTCCATCTCGTTGTTGGTGAGCTTGACCTTCTCGAAGGAGACGACCTGCTTGCGCAGCTGGTCGCCGGAGAAGGGCGAATCAGGGTGCGGGTAGAGGCGTGCGGGCGCGGGCGGGTCCGCCTTGCCGGCCACCAGCCAGGAGGAGCGGTGGTACGCGTAGCGGTACCGCTTGCCGTCCACCGGCACTACATCCAGCAGCACGGCGTAGCGCGCCTCCGCTCGGCATCCCACGAACGACACACGCACCGTCGGAAACATGCGTCTGCCGAAAACCAAAACCATGATGTGCGCAGTTCGTCTTCAGCCTGCACTCCAGAAGAGTGATATAGTGTTGGCTCAAAGAGCATTGATAAATTGAGGCATACTGGATTAATGGATGCAAACGGTATAAAAGCGAGCAATTGTGGATGTATGATTATCCACATTACATCTCTTTTTTTAATGCAGAGTAACGTCCTTTTGCTTATTGCGCTATTATTATGCGTGAAACGTAAATAATATTACAATACACATTTCTGTATTATCGACTTCCAAGTTCCATTGTTGTGTTAAAGCGTATATATTCACATTAACGCAATTATTCGACGATTACTTGCTTGAACTAAAATTTTTCCACGGTGAGAGCGACCCAAATGCGCATTTGCTTATTAGGGACGGCAACAGTTACCTATCGGATAACAAATTAGCGCAAGCAATTATTATGAAGAATTGCACTGCTATGTGACCACTTAAATGGTATTTAATCTTGTTTTTTTACTGGCTCTACTTTTTAACGCTCACGTCCAATAAGCTCTAGAAAAATAGTTCATGGCCTATACTTAAATCAAATTATTATCTGCATACACAAACCAATTGCAAGAAACCGCATGAATCGAATAAACCGTTTTGGAAATAATTGGTAACAAACAAACATACATTTTCTAACGGCAAACGCTTATTGTTTTACGTCGCGCTTAAAAACATGTTTTACAGTAATAACGCCATCCGAAAATATTTTCCGGAATATTTATTTCACAAAGATCAATGAATAATATGAATAATACTCTCAATTTCGTCTCACCACGAGGGTCATGGCAAGTAGGCAGGCATATCTTTATACTCGGGCTCCCCTCTTTCAAATGCATCTTAAGCAATGACTCTACGTATATAGTACAAAAATAATAAAATTGTGCTTAAAGCGTAAAAAACTCTTTGAGTTGAGAGAGTTGAAAGTCGATTCTTCTCTTATAATAGACGTCAAGAACACATAAAGCTACATCGTAGATAGTTTCATACGATTTTGAGTCTAAACTGTCGTTCCCCTTCCCCTCTTAACGGAGACATTCTTTAATGTCTACCGTTCGAGAAAGATGAATGGGGAGACATTTTTGTAAAGGTGTATGTTTTTGTTCAGTAAGTGAAATTGCTTGTGGTTGGTCGACATAATAGCTCCCATTACAGTCATGTATGTCGATGCGGCTTCCTGTTGTCATTCTCAATTTATAAAACGAGGGCTGCACATACTCAGTAGGATTTTATAAAATCATTAAAATCTTTTACAGCCAGAACAACGAAAACGTTAAAGGAGAAACAAAAAACAGTGCCAGAAAAGATTGACGATAATAAACTCGTGGGCAGACTTGAGTGTCACAAAAACTGGTGTCGGTAGCGGCCGCGTGAAACACTATCTTCTAATCGACATAAAATGGTAGTCATTGAGGCGGCGAGAACGGAAACAACAAATCTTTTACTGTAAGCTGAGATACGGCTGCGCCTATCAGCCTCTCACTTTTTCATCGTGGCCCGCGGCAGGGCAGAGATGCCGGGAGATGAGGCTTGACAATTTGCCATCGGAGCTTGCGTAACGAGGAAATGGAATGTGGCTTACGGCTTCTGACCCGCGAACAATCACACTAACATTCGAAGAAGATGATCGTCGACCACCCAAGTAGCAATACATGATTGTGAAGACATATCAAGTTTTACAATACGATTCTGATTGCAGCGTTTCTCTAACATAATTTTACACTTCAATCCTTATCAATAAGTAAGAGCTCAACAATGACAGTGTGATACGTTAGGGGCGCATCGTTTCTCATGATTTTACAAGGTCGAGAGAAAACGTAAATGAGAATGACATTAATAAGATTTATATACGTTTAGCTGTGGTTGTTCGCGTCGATTTGTGAGAAGCTTCTTATAGCTTTACGAAGCTTTGGTGCTCGGAACGGCTTCAAGCGCGGGCAATTGCACGCGTGCGTTAATGGCGACACTCGCCGCACTGCGATATATTACCGCAATGATATATGGCCACCGACGTCGTCCATCATTCTACCACCCAAAAGTTAGCGGAAAACCTTGTAAGAGCAAAAGGACATCGCGCGCACATGAGTTGCTTTAATGAGCAGATACCGAAGACAGAAATAAGGGCCAGCCGTTTACAGCGCGACTTTATTGTTATGACATTGTTAAAATGCATATCTATGACTGAAATTAAGACGTTACTCATAGTCATAAATTAGTGCCATCCGAAGCTGTACGCTTGATGAAAGGTTTGTATACGATTCTATTATTAATATTAGAAACGACATTCTCTCGGCGCATCAGGAATAATGCATTGCAGGAATTCCGCGCTCAAGCTGCCGAATAAGTATTGTGCAGTGAGTTTATGTTTTCAATTTTAACGTGATAATCACGTAGAGCGAAGACGAAGCAAGGGTAAAATTAGTGAGATTGTGAGTTAAACGAGCGCGAAGAGTTGCATCAGTGCGCGGATGCATGGCGTCTTAATTAGAAAGGCATGAGGCGAGGTGCGAACTCGTCAATCATTGTTTTCCTCGACGTCTCATTTGATGAATCTACTGCACGGACTATTGAAACTTCACCGGCCATGCGTCCTTACACACCATTATTTTATTCCTTTCAGTTTGCTATTTCGGTATCATCAGACCAGACTGGACATTTTTTATATATATTTAAAATATTTTCATTTTATGTAGATTTACATAGTAGGTAGCAGTAAAGCATAGTATAGAGGCTTCTTTATAAATTATTTGACATGAACAAAATTAGGCGAATTCATATCATTTTCTATAAGGTATTGAATTTATACCTTAATGAACGTCAAGTAGTATTATATATTATATATATTTTTCATAATCGCTCGCTCGCTAGCTAACAAGTCGCTAAATCTAGCCCTGACCTTTTCTAATACTAAAAAAAAAGATACAGGGTTTTAGCACGCTGCTAAAGTTAGCAAGTGATCATAAAACAGAGGGTAAGTCTGCAATAGAAGTGTTTACGATGGTTATAAAATCATTTTTTATATTAGATAGGTTTAAATAGAATTAACAAAAAAAATTACCAGTAAAATTGTTTTACCAAGAGCTAAAATCCCCCTTACTGAAATAATACCGATCAAATTACAATTTTATTAAGAATGGAATGTTTCCTTAGAAGATATTTAATAAGCTCAGAATTTTATTTTAATTGTAAGTAATATTTATTAAATTACAACACCCACGATAGCGTTAGATGTAATCAAGCAATAGCTATGCACGCTATTAGCGCTATGTTATCACGTCGTGATTAGAGCACGTTTGAAATCATAGCGCATTTTAAAATATCTAGTTCACTTCATATAATATAAATGGTTAGTCAAGAGAACGAGATAACTGGGACTACTTAAATATTAAATAAATAAAAACAATACATTTATTCATATAACTATGTACAATTAAGTATATACAGATGAACTAGCTATAAAAGTCCGTTGCAAATGATAAATAAATTAAATAAATAATAATGGTAATTTTTCACACAGCATCATCTAGCCCCAAACTAAGCAGATCTTGTATTAAGGGAACTACATGACTGATATACTGCTCTAGAGGTAATATGACGACTCAGGCTCAGGCAAGTGGCCCGTATAATTGTTATTTCTAAAACATTCCAAACAAGCACGCTCACGAATATAATCCTCATAATAGACATTCTCCAAAGGTACGTCCGGGTTCGAAACTACGACATTGGGATCAAAAGTCGGATTATAGCCCACTAAGCCAAAAACAGTTAATTCTAATTTTTGCAATTACGTTCTGGTAACTACCTAGAATCTAAATTCATATTCGATTATCGAATATTATCAAATGTAGTGCACGTCAGCGAAGTTAACCAGCTTATCTCATTCCTAAACTGTGCCTTTAGGTAACCAATCCGCACAAGCCACCATCTAATTATACAGGAGCGCTTTATTAATAGCAATAACACCCGCCGCCATATTGCCAACGCGATTTAATTAACTCGATTCGTTGATTAGAGACAGATGGCGCGAGATTGCGATTCTACTGAGCCGCTCATTAGCGCACTCTTGATGATACTTTCTGTGTTTTGATGATAGAGAGGAGTGATGGCTTTAATTCAATTAATCTTGTATATTTAAGATTTCTTCTTAACATACAATATTTGTTATAAAGCAACAATACAAAGCTTCACGTGTTCTAGAGTATTCTTATCTTATTAGACTACCGTAGCTCAAAAAGTACTATCGACACTTTATAAGGTTTCTTAATTTTAAAAAGTCAAACCTACCTGTCTTAGCTTCGAATTACCTTACTTGAATGATATTGCATAAACATGTTCCCAGCGCTCTCGGCACCGTTTACAGCAAATTAGCGCTAATAGTGAGCCTTACTGCCCTGAGTGATTTCTGCCGGATAATTCCAGTGACAACAATCCATGTCGGTGGCCAATGAATATTTCATAACGGATAATGAGTGCCTCGCAATCTTAACATGATCAACAGGAGCTAGAATGAAGTATCAAAATACCTACCGCATGGTAATTGTGACTTTAATGTTGTTATTGCAAACTAAGGTAAGTACCTATATATATAGCAAAGAAATATTTACTACCCATGATTATATGTTCGACAACAGTACTGGTATATTGTAAAACGCGTGTCTTTTCAGTTTCATTTAAAACATTCAACAACAAAGATAAATTAAATTACGCAATTTTGTTCAATTGTGTAATTGTGAGATTTTAAAACGTCATGTCACCAGTTCCATCTTGGTTACCCTTTTTCTGTTAAGGGGTCCTCCTAATTAAATTAGAAAAGTGGCTAAGCGTCAAGCTTAGCTATACTTACCCAAAAAAGTGAAATAGCCTGCTTTTCTAGTTCAAGAAGTTTAGGGAGTTGCTAAGCCTTTCAAAAGGAGTCGTTCCCCATTCCATTGCCATTTTGTTAGTATAATTAGGGGGCAGGTTAATGTATGGTGAAAGAACCGCTTATTTGATTAGTCCACGCAGATGCGTTTTAGTCTGATTCTATGAGCTATACCATTCGATGCTGTCAATCAATGGATCCATCCTAAGAATAGCCAATGCCGCAGATACGGTGCTCATCTTTTGACAGCTTATCAGTGTCGTATGAACTACGTGCCGATCTCGCCATGGTCACGACTCGTCACCGTCACGACTCCGTCATGCATCTGATGCTTTGAAATCCTAAACCGAACCTCCTGAAACATCTATCACGCCTAACTGTAACGCTCAGTCACATACATCATGTGACATAATTATGAAGAAAAAAAAATGGGGCGTCTTTTTAAGGGAACGTAATCCTTTAATAGTTGTGTTTTTAATGATGACTAATCATGTGAAGCGCCGGTTTATTGTAACTCAACTTATTAAAATATCTTTTGAGTTTTACAATAAATCCCCAATAATTATATTGACAATACATATAAGGTCGATTAACTCGATAAGGTCTCTCACAAAAGTTATGTAAAATTCAACCTTTAAAAGTGATACTGATTTGTAAGTTTTTTTTTTTCGCTTTGAAGTTATACAATAACCCGAAATCGCGTTGGTAAATGTGTTTTTTCTACGGCGTACTTAGCGATAGTATACAAAGGTCCAATATAATTGTTATCCTTTTCAAAATGTTGTCAATTATGTATATTTTAAACTTACATACTTTTAACTAATCATTATGTGTTATACTAGCAGAATACCACCAAACTCACGAAACCAGTGCATATTATCTCGTATTTTTATATACATGTACTTATTTTTATTGTGGTGCATACTACTCGTAAATAATTAAAAACGAGATATTAGAAACGTTATAGTTTAGTATGGTCAAGGTACAAATGAATTGATTGTACACGAATTCTGTGAGGTATAGTGTTATTTTTTATTCTCAAAAGAAAACATAATATCTAATATTCGTATCATCTTCAGATGTGATTACGGGAAGGGCGTATCAACGCGCTGACGGGTGACTGACGCGTTGACAAATGATCCAACGTCAACTCTGATTACTTAAAGGAACGACGGTAGGTATATAATATGATGGAGACATCATTTTAGATAGACTCATTAGCTGATTAATTACAGTATCAACCCATGAAGAATCCAGTAGGTACATACTAATTTGAGCTAACAAAAAAGAGCTACCTTACTACCAATTAATATAGCTTTTGAAAATGTATTAGATAAATGTAATGGATTTTTGAGAAAGTATTCAGAAAAGAAATACAATTCCTACACATTTGGGAGGGTTTAAGAGATTGATGTGAATTAGAAGAATCTAATGAGCAGTTGGGCGGGGTTGGGCGGCTGAGCGACTGATATATTGCTCGCCTTGGGAGGTCTGGGTGAGACTGCGTCAAATTTTCGACACTTGCACGATTTTGTCAAACCTATTGATTAATATCTCGTTCGCTAGACGTTGCGGCGAGGTAGGCGAGCCGAGAAGAGACGTTAAGTCACGGGCCACTTGTTCTTGCACAAAAAAATATACAAATGAAAACACCTTACCAACAAGATATCGACTTGGTTAGGTAGGTTATTAACAATTGCAAAATACTCCTACCTATTGAAAATGACGAAAGAAAATATAATACCAAGACACATCAGAGTCATTTTGCTGGGTTTGGTACACGTTTTTTTCTTGTATAAAGCCGTGTTCACACAAACAGAAAATTATAAGGTAGACGACAAAGCGACGCGCGTAGCAAATAAAACATTTCTGCAGTGCCGCCATTATGCGCAGCATATGGCGTGTAAGTATTTATTAGCAACGTAATTAGTGAATTTAAACAAATATTTCTTATGCGTTTCATTTTAATTGCGTAGCCCAGTAATGATACACTAGGCTTACCTGCTTTTATGTAGGTTTGCGCTTGCCGCACAGGAAACCCATTATTACTAAACAAAACATTTCATTGCAATTGCAATGGATGCCATGTTTTTGACGAAACTAATCAGACTGATTACAACGTTATTTGTTAATGCTACAGAAAACTTCCCACCTTAATAACCATTATCATTGCATAACGTTAAATGACTATTGAACGGGGATTTGAATACTTTTTTATCCAGACTAGACTAATTCTACTTAAAAAAAGTGTCTACTGACTAGTGGGAAATCCTGAAACTACGCCTTGAGACTAATCAAGGCGCCTTGATGATCTATCGAAACGGTCTGTATACATATACTTACATTAAATGTATTTTTTTTATAAATTCGAGCTTACTAACTAGATATTTACCCTTTTTATAAAGTGGAAACGGAAGGCACATAAGTATATTATTATAAAATAAAAAAGACAGCAAGTAGTAGGTACGTATAATTTAGTTGAGGACAGACATAGTAGGCGGACCGCGCCAGCCGCCGCGAAATTCCGGCACCTCATTTCGTTCTATTGTTCTGCTTTTTAGTCTGTTAATGGTGTCACATTGCAGAACGCTGTTATTTTATTTGTAGTTTATTTTGGTCGTTAGAATCCTTTTGAGACTGGCAAATATCCTGTTTCTGGCGCTTATTGATCAAGCGAGCTAAGCGATCAAATATCTCTAAGTCTACTTGGGCACCATTTGTGTGTATGTATGAATGTTTGTTTGTCCAACGATAACTGCCAAATCGTTTATTCCATCTTCATCATACTTACGAATTTTTAAGTTCGAATATTAAATAGGCCTTCAGAAATAGAGGGAGAAAATGTGATTTTTTTTAGGCTTTATAGCTTTTGAGTAATAAGTAAATTAGTTTAATTGTTTAGTACAAAAAAACAAAACCAGACATCGGTAGTAAAAAGTTCCCTGTTCTGAATCACATTGAGACAATGTTATGTTTAAAAAAAACTTGCTACCGCTAAACTCATATTATAAACCTCCTTTCGGTAGGTAATCGGATTTAGACAAAAACAGTACTTCGCGAGATCCTTGTTTGTGGCGAACGATTACTAGTATTCAATCAAATTAAAAGAATTAATAAGAAAGATATTGTAGATTACATACCTACCTCATATCATTATTGTATCTATTTAAAAGACACCCAAATTCATTTATAAATCATGTTGTAAAGTAGGAGTACCTTATTCATACAGACCGATAAAATGACAGACAAACGTTGAATTCTAGAAATGTAACGAAGATGGATGAACCCAACGTCAGCATTTCCAAGAATTCAGGCTTTTTGCAAAGCTTATAAATTCAGCAGCACATATTTTATAGCACGTAAACCTACCCGAGCTATACCTTGCAAATCTGGCGTTAATTCCCACAAAGCCCACAGTGCGGAGTCACGTAGGTATCTACCTACATAGTGAGTACCTATACCTACTGAGTACTGCTATTGGTAGGTATGTACATGTTACACCTGAATTCGCTAACAAAACCCTGTGAGGAGTTTCGCAAGTCGACACCGAAATTGGGAAGTTTGCCGACAATATTGCGAAAACTGTCGCCTTGTGCCTTGCAGCTCCCTCGTTCCTTGTCTACCCGAAGTCATTAATGTAAGTATATAGTGTGAGTACTCTAGTAAGAATATGTAATATAAAGTTTACGCAGATATATATTTTACCGACAGTTCTAAACATCGTTTAGATTTTATAGAACATGAATATAAGAGATTCACGAAAAGTTTATCAAGTTTTTCTTCGATGATTCGTTCCTTTGAATTATTTGCTATCGCTGCGATATAAAATAAATCACTTAAAATTTTAGGAATTTAGGAAATTTGTTTCTTAATTTGCCTTTATTTTTGTTGTTTCTTGTTTAACAAACTTATTGTGAGATCTTTGGATCTGTCGTAATCTATGTAGTAAATAATTGAGTAATTATTATTTGTTTCAAACGAATTTAAGTTGTCGTTCAAATGACTTTATTGTATCTAGAAAATAAGGTATTTTACATCCTAAACTGAATCCATCTGGCAAGTATTTGAGTTCAGTTGCATGTTGTATGTTCAGAAGGCTGAATATGAAACAATCCAACAGAAAAATTCCAGAATAAACTTCAGAATTTCTTAGAGCACCAAAATGAAACTAGAAAATATAGCTTAGCCACGTATGTCAACGTCTGCCAGAAACGTGCCCTATGTCTGCGGCTGCTAATGTCGTCAGTTCTATGAGGTGGGGGGTTGAAGGTGGGGGTGGAGGCACACGTACAGACTGTTAAAACGCTACATGTCAACGGGGGTGGAGCTCGTCTCAGTTTGTAATCGCTGCGATGGAGCCATGTTGATAATGTCGTGACCTGTATCTCGGGACAGAGTTTAACTAGTTAAGGTAACTAACACAAACAGTAATTCAATGATATGGTGCGTTTAGATAATATAAGTTTATGGAGGCGTTCTAGCTGCGAGTGTTGGTATAGTTCTGAATAGAAAAACAAAAAACATTCAAAGTGTTTTTTTACAAACCGCTAAGATAATCTTTTCCCCATATTTCCGGTTAGTTTCTAGAACTAAGTAATTTGTTTTTATTTTTTGTAAACACATCAATTTAAATTGATTTTAGAAATACACGGAAACATGGGATAGACTAAAATATGCTTCCTATTTTATACTGTATGAAAACGCATGAAGTCGCTTTCGCAAAAACTGTTAGTTATCAAATTCTCCCTCTAGGGCAGCGATATATGTACGTAATTATAATCATGTTAAAATGCTCTAGCTATCAACTAGAATATACTATATAACATTTCTGAAATCGTGAAACGTAGGTAACATCGGTACAGTAGTTCTTAACAGCTAACATGTAATTTTCAAATAAGTTAGTCATTACGGAAAACTGTTCCTGCATTAGATGCAGTAAGGATGGGCAAAGCCTGCCATTAGCAATAACTGCTTTTATACTCCTGCGAGTAGTAGTATCTACGAGTTTGTGTGTAGCACCTATACAGGATGATTCTAAAAACGTGGTTAAGAAACTGAATAATAAAAGACGTTTATGACCTATCCGAGTCACGATGTTTTAGTGTTTTTAAGAGTACCAAGTAATTCCTAAGAAAATAACTTTGAACAATGTTGCACCAATCACCCCTTACATATTATAGAATGGTATTCGTGATGGCTGTGGTTTAGTACGCAGGTATGTATCACATAATTTTCCACCCGAGAGTTATATGAGCATAGGCACATAGGGGGACGGCACCGGATGTCAACAACGGAGGGAGGTCTGAAGTACCTACATAAACATTTTCCGCGTACTTACTTCCATAAATTAGTTCTCGCGAAGGCGCGGTATAAAATACTATAAATACGCGCGAAACGTCGCGCTAGCTCATTACCTACTAATAGTTTTACTTATCGCCTTCCTGTATGCTCCACAACAACCGGCACATTAATGTTTCTTAAATCGAATCGGTTAAACAATACTTAAATAGGTTGATGCTTTCTTCTACAGGCCTTTTAATTGTTATCAATACAGACAAAACAGTTATTAAGCACCTTTTAGTCCGACAAACAAAAAGCGTAAAAACGATTAAATATGTAGTTAGTAACGATTTACTATAAAACACAGACAAGTGTCAATAATAAATGTATTTTATATACGGGCTGCAATAAATATTTTGTTTCTTGGTCTTTAAGGAAATTAAATAATTACCAAAAAATGAAGTTCCGGTGAAATACATTAACCAATCATAAAAAGAAGCGGATTCTAAATATTCATAATGTATTGTCATTTAACACATTCTTACGATATACTTCTATAACATTTACCTAATATGTTAACTTTCTTGTTTCTTACAGGTCTCTTTTCAAAGCACGAAATTTCTCAAACGTTTATCCACATAAAAAAAGTTCGACAATCACCTATCATTACGGAAGGCGTCGCCCTAACCCGCACACAAAGGGTGGTGGCAACCAAGAAACGACAAAAATTAAAAGTTTCCTCAAAACAAAACAACAGCTGTCATATTAAACCTTCAAAATAAAGATTACGAATGAAATATTCACGGTGAAAGCGGGGCTTAGCCCGTGGTTATGTAAATAAGTGGCTACGAAAATGTACATAATTAGTTTACACGTTTTCTCGAGCCCCCCGCACCCTTGCCCCGCGGCATATTGCCGGGAACGAGCTGCGGGGGGAGAATACCCACGATACACTGGCTAAGGGAACATTCACATGAATCTCACATATTACACACTGTATCTAAATACACTGCATGTGTTTATTTCACACGCTTATACGTAACCTATACTGAAAGGGGTATCAATGTTATGAGCTGGAATTAGTTATGACCATGAATATGACATGAAAAACAAAACCATTAATTTTCCGTCAGCATTCAATACGTAAATCCATTTCGTTAATAATATTCGATTAACATAGATAATTACAGGTTTAATTACAAAAATGTTTCCAAAACTGTCAGCTGACGGTTTTCCGAAAGGTTTAATTTCTTAGAACCATTATTAGAATTAATAAAAAGTAAGCGTTTCACTTTATCGAGTGACAGGAAACAATGCTTCGAGTGACAGCAGCTCTAATCATACACAAAGCAAAGTGAATCTGCAATGTGAAGATTACCTACTTGTGGCACAGTGCGAGCGGTGACGCGGCGTCAACGTCGCGTCTGTCGCACAGCTAAGCGTACTAATTCTATTGTCGTTTTCAGCTCCGTCAAATATCGCGTTTCCTCGTTTGCATACATTTTCACCGACACCCCTCGCCCGCATCCACCCGACGCCGTCTTTCACGAATAAAATTAGTGTCGGCAGCATGACACCAACTGAATTTAAGCTTAATAAGATATTTATAAAGAAATTTCCAATTCAGCGGCAAAGTTCAAAATTTGACTCCGACTCTGCAAAGAGTTCAGTGGCGTTTTCAATTTAAACTTGGAGCAAGTTAAATAATGTGCGAGCTCCGACCAACTCGATTCATTTAAGGTTTTAGCGAAATTAGCTTTTGAATTCGAATGACGCTGAATATCCACAGCATCAGTTGGTGAAGTTTAAGCTGTATTATGGTTTCATTAATTCAGCTTTTTAAAGTTTATTTGAATGCCAACAAAATTGTAACCCAAAGTTAATACAACTTTGGGCTGTCCAATTAAGGGCTAATCTACTAGGTACTTTGAAATTAAAATGTTTAGAAGTTAAAACCACCGCCTTAAATTTTAGTTTTTCAAATTAATGGACAAAATATCAATGTACTTAATAAAAATAAGTATGCGCAAGCGGCGTAGCTTGCCTAGTCGTTTTTTTTATAAATAATAATAATATATCGTTTAGCAACTTTCTGCTAATTCACCATTTGGATGTGTGGCCGCATTTTGAACCAAGCCATTTCGTGTTTCGGAGGGCATGTTAAGATGTCGGTCCCGGCTATCACAGCCACGTCGTATACATTGAGATCATAAAATCTTTCGACATCAGAGTTGGCCACTTGCTCATTTGAAGAGCGAACGAAAGAATTTCAATTTATTCTAGCCTATGACTTGAAATTTGAAAGAAGTTTTTGCAGGATCGTTGGGGCAGGGAATAGGTGAGTAAGTGTGAATGGGTGTCGCGGTTCGCGTGCAGTTTGCGCGTTGGCCACCTCGCGCTCGTCTAATGTGGAGCATAAATCAGAGGAAACGCGCCACCCGCCCTGCCGCTACCACCTTGCCGATAAAACTCCAAATTGTTTTCTCGGCCCCGGTGGGCGCCGCCTTTGCCTCGGTTCGCTCTTAAACGCCGCTTCAAGTTGCACTTGTGAATCGCACTTTTTACTGTTCTTGAAATTGGCGTTGCGAATTGCTTTTCGAATCCGCACGCTCGGATCGTTTTATGGCCGAGTTATGTTTGAATTTTTAGATAAAATTTTTCGCGCACGAACTATCGGTCCCTTGTGGCGGCGACACGCTGGCATTGGTAAATGCGAGTCAATTAGAAGATTAAACGTTGACAATTACGGTGCTGGATCGCGATCGTATATCAACAATTATCGCGCGAGTGCGACAAATGGCGGGCTGCTCCGTGCTCGTGTAAGCGCGGTGCGCCCAGCGCACTATCTACCTGGACACCGAACACGCCAACACGAACGATGTGGCTTTTGCTGTTACTGAAACCTTATAAATTATGAACTTATAGGCAGAAAACATTTAAATGAACATGACCATAACATGATAACTTTATTGTCATTCGATTTGCAAAACAATGTTGGTACATGTTTATGTCAAGTGAAACGTCGCGTTTCAGAAACGGAAAAACTGTATTTTTTTTAAACAAATTATTTTACAAAAATCAATATTTCCGAAAAGTAAAGTTATTATTATAGTTAAATTAAATACACAATAATTTGGCCTCGCCAAAAGAAGTCACCTAGAATGATCTTTGCAAAATAAAGAAACTAGAAACGCACCTCTGAAATTCTGTACAGAAAACATTAATTTTTCGTTTTCAGTCGCGTAGAACAAAGAAATTTAAAGCAATACCCATAAATAAACGTCACATGACACGTCAAAGAAAGTAATTTACAAGCGCAAGGTGCTGTTAAGAAGTAAATCAAAGGACCAGTTTGCCAAGTCTAGGCGATTAAATTGTTTGGCTGTGGAGCCGACGAAAACATCTTCAACACGCCCTGGCTGACCGACGACGCTGACATCGAAGATGGATTACTAATGTATGACGAAACTATTATAGAATGGATAAGCTTTTACACACACAGTACACACTAGGTATATGAAAAAATAATCATCTCGTAGCATTTTTTTTTAAATATACGTAAGAAACTTTGTGTGATATTTATTTGGTTGTTGTATGCATTGAACTTCTAGTGGAATGCATATAAACTTAAGTTTATATGCATTCCACTAGAGTAGAGTTTGGAAAAGATGCACTAAAACGAACATACTCTCTTTTCAACTCTTTTATTTTGAGTCAAAGACGATTGATTGATTACGATTTAGGATGTGCGTTGATTGTCAGTCAGTGAGTCACGCTACGACTAATTATTTATAGATCTATCAAATTTATATATTCGTGGGCAATATAAAATCAACATTGTAATTCAGGAAAATTACGAAACAAATATTCCCATAAAACTACACAAATAATTATTGTAACGATCTTTATTCAAGAGCTCCTAATAAAAACAGCCACACTAATTTGCCAAAGTTTATCATTGTCATAGCAAATATAAACAACGGCATCAGATGTTTCAAATAATAGCTGTCGCACTAAAGCCGACAAACATCAAAATATTTGCACGGTGGATGAAATATCGCCCCAGTTGCAGAGGAATTATTAATAGTACAGAAGTGATTAGCACCACAGATGAGAAGAAGTTTCATTACGACTAGACTAAAATCCATCTTTATTTAGTAAAAATATATGCTGCTCCCGACTAACATCGGGAATATAACGAAATCGGACTACAGAAACTACCTATTGTACCTATACCAACAGACGCTGTCTTAGTCACTTCGTTAGCATCTGCTGTTTGATCAAGAGAAAATAACAGTCGGGCAATGCGCACAAGAAAAATTGAATCTACTCATTTTTAATTTGACTGAGGATAATTTTCCTAAGACGTCAGAACAAAATTTCTCGACCCTAGAAACCTTTCCAATTTGAATCTAAACTCAGCGCGATAAAGTTCATATAGTATTGGAAGCTAATTTGAAGTGACACGGCTTCCATCGGACCCCACTGAACAAACTAAAAACCCGCTGCGCAAACAAAGAGTTTTAAAATGAAACTTGCCGCGATTAGCATGGCAAGTGTGCTACCACTGTACTGGGGCTGGCGCATGACGGACAGATATCATACTAGCTTTTGCACCCGGCTTCGCCCAACTTTAATCCGATCAGTGTGTCACACTTTTGCTACAGATTTTCGATTAACCAAAAACATACATATCATCATATCCATGGGATGAACATCTTCAGACCAATACTCAGTAGATATACAAATTTATATCCAACCAAACATCAGGTTTTTCAAAATGTTTGCAATAGCCTAATAATATCACTTAATTTGGTTCCAGGGCTTGCCTTCTCCGTAGTGCTCGAATGAGTTTGAAACCTACATATTCAGAGCAGAACTTCAGAAAAAAAATTATTTTGTTCAAAACGATAACAATTTTTTTTTTTCGAGATCCTGCACTGTATGCAGGATCTCGTCTCCATTGCAGTATTATTTAACAGTAACACGCGATGGATTATTCTATCACGGCATTTCTGTTGTGTTAATCTTCAGAGGGTGAATGCAAGCGATGGAGCTAATGTGCTCAGATTTAATATCGTCTATTTTTTCTCTCGTCTTCATTTGTACGCGTTACGGTTTTAAATCAGCGAGTTTATGGGATGAGTTCTAGTGAGTGTGGTTTAATACGAATTTATTAATCGTCTGTAATCGGTTTAACACAATTTCGTCGTGAGATTAGCATATAGGCTTCACCATTTATGAAGAAAAAACTTGTCTCTGGAAACTCGCCTAGTCTAGTTAGACTAGGAACGAGTATAAGTAGTGCAGTGTACATTCAAAGTATCATCTTCTACATTTCAACAAAAATATTGACTGGAATTCGCAGTCGCATTTGAATTAGCGTTAATTTTCGTCGAAAATTGTGATATTACCCGACAATTCGGCTGATCTCTGCGGGGCAATTCAATTATAGTGAAAGATCCCTCATAAGCGAATCGTTTTTCCGAGTCATTAATTTTTTCGAACGACACGGGAGTAGCGTGATATGGCGGGGTGGGTCCAGGCGGCTATCTCGCGAGATAATGCTGATTTATGCGGGCGGGCGACGGTCGCGATTTGTCGCGCTTCGTCGCGGGAACATGCGAATGTCGCGCGACGCATCGTCAGTTTGTTTAGCTATAGCCGCTGCTTGCTGGCCGATGCGCGTCCCTTGCGCTGCTCATTTGTGACGGTTAGTTGGCGAGATTTATGCTAATCGACGGGGCTGACTCGGATAAGCTCGCGTGACGGCGTGTGGCAAATTGTCTCCCATTGCGACATCCCAAATCTCTCTGTAGCGGTTGCTATCGTACTAAATCTTTTATTGTTCTTACTGACTGCTAAACTCATTGATGACGAAAAGCATGATCGTTTTAGATGTATTCGGCGATTTTGATAAAACATGTTTTTCATTCCTTCAGTTTATTTTATTTCGTCACCAGTTCATGCATGTGAATTGTTCTGAACAACTAACTTCGGAAATAAACGCAGCCGGAATATATTTCTTAGTGTCGTATTTTATGGTGCGTGGTAGAAAAACTGAATGCTCAAGGTGTCGTTAACTTAAGAACATTATAAGAAATAAATAAGGCATTAATACAGCTTTATAGTCCGTGAAAAAACTTTTATTGTTTTGTGTTGATATGGGTTCTTTGTTTACTGTAATATCAAAAAGAAGTATTTAGCATGAAAAATTGCATCTGGACTGCAACCTAATTAACGCAGTGCTATAACAATGGTCCACTTAATTCCCAGTACTTTAAAAGTGGCTTTGACTAGTGGGGCTATAGGAGCAAGAATTTAATTCGACAGGAATTATTATGGAGCCTGTGAATTTGTCACGACCTGTCGGAGGCGGATTTATGCTGTTGTCGATAAGCGATAAATGTTGATGTTTCAACGTAAAACTACTTAAAACACGAACGAATATTTTGCGAATAAAAAAACTAATATAAAAAACGATTCTATCACCAGTATGTTACTAATAAAAAGGAGGTCGAAAACTCATTCGATATATTTTTATCCATAATTTTAGTTTGATATTATTAGTAACTGAAGAGACACCCTTGTCTTTTCTTCGGTGCGTGCAGTAACCCATAAAACGCTGATTTTACACGTGCAATAGAAGCAATAGATTACGTTGTTGTCCATCACGACCACTTAAAAACTTATAAAACATTACTCTTATTAAACATTAAAAAACAACGTGTTAACATGTGTTTACTTTCTCTAGTTTCAGTAAAAAGTCATGGCTCGAATATTTGTTTTAAAAAAGACATGGAGTGTCACTCATAAGAGTGTCCAAGCCACTTTCTTTCAGCAACAGACCTGAACCATCAGTTTCTGTACAGGGTGCCCCACAATATGTATACTCGATAGTCTACGCATATTTGTTGAAAACTTTACTATTTTCAAAATCAGCTGTTTTTGATAAAACCTAACAATTTAGCTGTTTTAGGTATGATGGTATCGATGTCGATGTCTTGTTTGTTTAATAAAAGTCTTAGGGCACACAGACCAACACAGTTTTTTTACTCTAATATTAATATAAACCAAATCTGTTGAAAACAACATTTTAGTTTAGAATGTGATAGTGACTTTTTTAGAGGCATTCATTTTATTCTCGTATCAATTTTGGTATTTTTTGCATGTAGTGACAGTGACATAAAAGTCAGCGCATTTACACTCTTAAGGTGGTGTAAGCTGTGATGATGCTAGCGATTTGCGACCGAGCAGTCAACGTCGGTGGCCGATTGCCCATTGTTCGCCATCGCGCCGCGACCGACATGCCTCGCGCCGTCGCACACTGTGTGCCACCTACCTTATCGCTTCTGAAACGCGCCGTCGATATTGCCTTGATCTCGTTAAACTAACAATTGATTCGATTGCTTACCTACTTACCTACCGCGTTGATTTTAATTCTCGTAAATTATGAAAATTAAAGCCTTATTAGCGAATGCAATAATGACTGACCTGTACGAATCAAGTAAGATCAAGAAAACAACAAAGATCTTGGATATCTTGGATCTCGGATCTTGGTCACTAATCGAAATGCTGATCCAAATTTTTGGTATGTAAAAATATCAATAATTGGCGGGGATTAAATCCGCCAGACCTCGTGGCTGAGTAGTTGCCACACCTTCGATCCTAGCGATCCTAGATGTTGATATTTAAGGTATAAAATAAAAAAAGACTTTCCATTTAGACTTTAAAAACCTAATAATCCTTTCCTTGTTCAATAAAGGGATCAAACCAGTAGCTATATTCAATAAATTAATTGATCATATACCTATCTTTACTTCAGTGGGCATGACGGTGTTATTAAGACACTGCCCATCAAGCCAAGCAATAGCATGCCAACTAGAGCACCGTATCATTGTACTACTGCACTAGTTTTTAAATTGGTTCCTACATTTCCATCTTTGTACAAAATATATAGATTACAGCTATACTTTTATCTTGTCTTTCAATAAAAATACACGTAAAAATCCCCCTTGAATTCTAGTAAATTCTATTTACCTAAATAGTTTTGGCACTCACCTTCCCGTTTTCGTAATGATCATCTCAGTGCCCAGTTCGTTGAACTTGTCCCAGAGTTCTTTGGTCTCCAAGTGGCACTGTATGTGTCTCATCTCTTCGCTGGACCACCTCTCTGCTAGCTGGGGGTTTCGGGGGGGAGGAGACACGGCCCTCGAGCCGCACGCCACACCGCTCGTTGAACCAGCCTCGGAGGTGGAGGACACGTCGACTGGTGAATCCCTCTCATATTCAGCTAGAGGTGGTGAGGGTGACCCTGATGCGGAAGCGGTGGCGTCCACGAATTTTTCTGTAAAGGTTGAAATGAAGTAACGAAATTGTCCAATCGTCAGTACCAGAGTTTTAAAGTATTATTCTTAGAGGTTGAAATGATGTACAAAAGTGTTCCTTTTAGTGAGGTCAGTATTATTTTTAGTGAGGGTTGAAATAAAGTAACGAAAGTGTCATCAGTCAGGCATGAAATTTCATTTTTAGTGGCCACTATGGTAGCGCGGCATATTACGCGTTTTCAAATAAGTCCTCTATGGCTTTCATACATAAATCCATGTTCGAACTTAATTAAAATTAATTTTGTTTTCTTTAATAAAGTCTTTTACGAGTATTTAGCTGAAGTAAATTAACTTTTTGCATGTTATTAATAACTCGCGACGCAAGAAGCCCGTATATGCGTTTGGGGTTTTTTGTTTGTTGGTGTGTGTATTTGTTTCTCTGTTGCCAGTTTACGCTGCAACGTAAAAGGGACTGTGAAACGGTGTAATCGATTATCATATAGTAGGTACTTAGTTTTTTTAAATCGTTTTGTATAACTGCAAGAAAAGTTTTAAGCCAGGATGTGCCACAGATCACTAGAGGGCGCTTTAATACGTGGGGTATTTTTAAGTTCTGTTAAAAAACTTTTTTTCCATAAGCAGTTCTGTTGTTTTTATGGCTTGACCGATTGTATTGCGATTGGATTGCATTTTTGTTTTTCACGACTTTAAGGAAGATTTTTAAAGTATTATTGCCATACGTCTGGCTGTTACGTTAACTAGAGGGCGTTATCATAGATGATGCAATAGACGAGTGGCTTTTACATTTTATAAATATGATATTATGTGATATGTGATTTAAAAACATGTATACAAGTTGCGCTTTAACGGTGACTGCAAACATCAATATTGCGCTGTGCTTAACGTAGGTAGGTAATGCAAATATGAATAACTGTGAAACTAAAAATACCAACAGCAGTTTTTTTTTATTGTGTAGTTGAATATTATTAGCCCAATAGTGTAGGTAACTCCACCTACAAATTTTTACACGAGAAAATTTGAATAAGAAGATCTGAATCAAAATCACCTCGCAATTTTTGAGCATCCTGTATACAAATATACGTACGGTTTCATTCGTTAAATAAAGTCTTATAAAAATACATAGCTACTTATGTACGATACTATTGTATGACAAAGATATCTGACAAATAATTAAAAGCTTACTTTACCAGATGAATGAAATGACTAAAAATAATATGAGAAAACAAACAATAAACAACTAAATCTTGACATAATTGAAAGTACAATGGACGGTCTTATCACTTAGTAGCCATTTATTTCTAGCAACCGATGGATGTTCTTTAATAAAACAGAAGAATGTTTTATAAAACGCGGCCAAGAGTTTGCTTCCCGTCACGCGTTAATTAAAACGTGAGGACTATAATATTTGCACGTGCCTCTGACTAACCATACTTGATATCCTCACGGATTTGGTACTGAGTTCAGATATGAGGATGCCCATAATGGGGATTTTAGTGGTGAGCGAGTTTGTTTGTTTTTACCAAACAAATCATAATCATAATAAATTATGCAAAAAAATAAGATGACAATCCAATTTGTCATATTTTTTTATTATTTTCTCTGAATAACTTATAAACGGAGCATTTCAATTCTTCACTATTTTCATATTTCTTTCCATCCTATAAAGTTGCCTGGAAGAAATCGATATCAGCAATTATTGTACTATTCAATTTATACTCTAGCCTCTGCCCATGGCTTCGCACGCATACTAAGATAATAAGTTGCCCACTGTAAACATCTATAGTCTAGAATAACAATTCTAGACTACAAACAATATTAATTCCAAATTTCGTCCAAATCGTTTCATTCGTCAAAAAACATCTAGACATCCAAACTTTGTCATTTAATATAATTTTTATATTAGGATTTGTGTAAGTTAACTAACACAAATATTGATATTATAAATTTGTTGATTATTGTTTACACTCTAGTGTTCATTCATTCATTCTGATTAAGTATAAGAATTTATTATTATTTTTCCAACCGTTAGGATAAGTTTAGTAATAAAGGTTTATTACTAAACTTACCCTAACGCAATCCTCATATAACTAAAGAAAAAGTTCATACCTAATGGTGTCAAGGTGTCTTCTCTAGGGTCTCTATGCCTCCGCCTCTCTCGCCTCTCCTGGCGGTCCCTGGCCATGATGGCGGCGATGGAGAAGTCGGTGGCGCAAGGCCGCGCCGAGCATTCTTCGTCCATCGCGGACCCTTGCCGCTCCCGACCCTCACCCTGAAGCAGCATCAAGTTGATAGGTCCCGACCCCAGGCTGCCAGCTGACCGCACGTCACCGTCTGAACATCCCATCGAACTGACAGAACATGTTCTATGCAACGTCGAGATGGAAAGTTTTCGCTTGTGGAAACACTTGTTGAATTCTGTATTTTTGCGGTGAATTTTTTAGCAGAGCTTTTTGTAAACAGAATTCAATAATGCTGGTAATAGATTAGACTAAAGTTTTTGAAATTTGTTTAAAGAAATCACAGTTTGTTATCGAATAGCTAAACACAACGAAACTAATCCGTTAAAGACAACAGATCGGAACTGTGTCTCGGATCGTTTTGAGGATTTGGGGTGCGACACTGTTGGTAAGTTTCGATTGTTGTAGAAACTTTTTACGCTGCGCGTTATCACGGGGAGCGGACCGGTGCGGCGCGGCGCGATGTCTACTCGACTGAGGCGACGGCAAGCGAGGCGGACGCCGCAGGGAGGGGCCTGCATCGCCGCCCTATGCCACCACACTCCGACCACGCACACACGATCACTTTTTTATTACTTCTTTCTTATTAAGTCCGTCCCGCTCGCGCCGGCTTCTCCGCGCGTACCGTCCCTCTCGACGAGAGTTTTTCTCCACGCGATAACTATTGAAATTCGCTAAACGGCTCACCACGGCGCGGAAAAGGCTCTCTCGTTAAACGTTGTACCGATAGTATCGGAGTATTTATTCGTATTACACGCTGCGCCGACGGTTCGCATCACTATTTATGCAATTTGAGAGTAGAGAAAACCGCCTTCGATAGGGCTATAATAGCAGCTAAACCGGCTTGAGAAATTTGCGGTTTGATCATGTGTTAATAGCGTGGTGGGTATCTTAATTGGGTATTTAAATATGAATCACTATGAATTACCAACCACTTTGAAAGTCTTAGAATTTGGAGACACGCATAAAATAAAGAATGGCTATCAATCAAACTTTGATTAAAAAACGAGTCAGTATTATATTTTTAAAGTCAAATGTAATTTGGCATTAATTAAATCGAAATTATTATAAAAAATAATGTCTTACTAAATTGAAAATAACTGTTTGTAAAATTTAATTGTAATTGAAATAAAGTTTTTCCACAAACTTAATTTAGGAACAATACATAAGTTCGTGTAAAATGTCCAGAACTAAGTAACATACCTCACTTGCCACTCAACTAAGCAACAGCTAACTACTGAAAAGCTAATTGAGTTCCACACGTTTATAGCGCGAGATCAAATTTGCGGAAAATTAAACTTCAACGACTTGCCTCCATCTGAAATTATAATAATTTATAAAGTGGCGCGCTCAAACTAACCATGTCGCTTCGCTGTAAACCTTATCGCCGATAAGCCGGTAATAGGCGCTCAAATGCCCTCTAGCGCGAATTGTGACCAATCGTTATAATTATTTTGTTTTACTTTTTATTTGTCATGCACATTATCGATTTGCTCAAGGTGATTTGCTGGTAGGTGTAATAGCTAATCTTATTTTTTGTAATTAAGTATTGTACTATGTTGATCAGCAACCAGTTAAATTACAAATAAATAATAAAAAATATCTGCTACATAATCTTTTCTGATAATTTTCGGGTGTAAACGATGACGCAGATGTAAAGTAAAAAACGTTCTAAAAAAACTTTTTATTCAGCAGTGTGTGACAAAAAACAGAAACTAGAAGAATTCCTGAAAATGTTTATAGTTGAAAAACTCTTGAATAAAATTTTGAGTTTATTTAAACTTGAAGCCTTTCAGCCGTCACAGAACTGGTTCACTTTTTTAGAAATCAACGAGCGAGTTCTGATTAAAATTTAAAAGCAGAAACTCGTGTGAACGCACTCAGTTCACTGCGACGCGACCGACCGAGGACGGAGTGGGGGGGGGACGCCCCAAGTAGGCGGGACACAGATCGCAACAACCAACTTCAAACTTATCTTGTAGTATGATAGAGTTGAATTCCGTGTTGGAATTGACGATGCATTCAATGCAATTTGACTTGGTGTGGGTGTGAGGGAATTCTTTGCTAAGTATTGTCCGAGTACACGGTACACTTGTAGTAATTTTTCCTTAGTTGGACTTAGAAGGACTTGATGCCAACTTTCAAAGCCAATCGAGAACTTAAAACTTTATAAAAACGATGTTTTTTTGTTGAAACTGTTTTTTTCGGCTCGGCAGCCGAATTATTTATATTTTTTTAAAGGTTTATTTTATTCTATTTTTTTATGTTTGGCAGATTATTAAAATGCAAGACCCTATGTAAAAATATGCTGTTTACCTATAGGTAACAATAAACACCTTTATCCGATATGAATTTCAAAAAGTACTTACCTACCTACAAACACTAGAAAAATGTTATATGTTTGTTATACTTAGTTTGTTTTATGCGTTAGATTGTTGTTATAAATTTTATTTCAAATCGTGAATTTGATCATTTATGTTGGTAAGGCACCAATATGAATAGTAAACAGTATATGAAAATTTTAATTCGTTGTATAATCGTCTTAAGTTTTATGGGTAGGTTATTCTCTATAACTTTTCGTTAATAGGATCTTTGTAATAATTAAAATATGATAAATTGCACATAGAATAATTTATCAGTATTAGGCAGTATTAGGCAGTATTAAGGTGCCTCTTAGTAAGTTAGAAAAATAATACTAACTAGTAGAAGAACTAGCTTTGCTCGTAAACTAGCATGGTTAACATCTCTCGCTCACCATCTACGTACTCTAGGCCGAGCTGGTAGCTGGCCGACTACTTGTTGAACCTAATAGTATAGATCTAACTAGAGTCTCATAGCAATTTACGAAAATAAAAATTGTTTTGAGCAAACACTAGGAGAATTTGGATAAAAGTTCTTGATACTTCGCTTTTAAATCACACATCACAAAATTTAATTAAATAGATGTAACAAAGTAAGACACGAGTACCATAGGTACATTGCTATTTTAGGTTGCTTTATTACTGTCTTGAGATCTATAGACCTATTCATGCATTTTGTCAATGATTTCATAGTAATAGGTAACGAAACAAATAGTTATGTTTTACAGTTTTATGGAAAATTCTTAAAACTCCGATGCCTATCTTGTTTTGAGGGTGATAAATGAAACCCTGTTATGTTGCATGAAATTTCCATGTTCATCATTATCATCAACATAATTATCACTCGCCACCGATTGACATAAAAAATACACGATTATTCGATGAACCCTTGCCATATAGTGGTACTGGGAGCTCCTGTAAATATTCTTCAGTTAAACCCAAATATATACGAAAGTATCAAAACTTTTCAACAATTTTACCGGCAAATCTTACTATGCTCTAGAAAATCTAGATTGTTACTGATCTGCATTTGTTTTACTAAACACACTACGTTCGTAATTGAGCTCAAAGTTATTTATAGGCAAATTCACGAAATTAAATGCTTTTCAGGTAAAATTATGCGAATTCAGGACTTCTGCTGTTAAGTTCTGTACTTCGATTTGACTTGAAGTGATGTACATGTGCGAATTTCCCTTGGCATATTAAAATCATACGGTTTTTTGTTCCTGTTACGTAAGCCAGTATCTACTTGAATTCTTCCTAGAATTTTCTATGCATTTTCCGGATGTGGGATTTTTCTAGCTAGATCGTTTTTCGACACGAAACCCCTTTCATGTTGAGTTCATGAAAATGAGGATCAGTAGAAGCGTTCTAGAAGTTTTATAACAAGAAACAATCAAAATATTTCTGGTGGTAATGAAACATCAACACACATCTATGGCATAAAAAATCTGTATATTGTTTTTTTTTATTTTCAAAACACTCCTTATCTAAATTATTCCACTGATAGATATCATTCATTGATTCTATAATCTTGCAACACATGTCCCCACTCTCACAATAAAGTTTTAGCACCACAGTGATATTGAAACAGCTAAATCACGGTGCATGTATAATAATATAAATCAATACGTGTGTAATATCCACATGCGCCACGATATGTACGTAATATTAGTGTCGGAGATCATGCATCTTGAACTATTAGTTCGTGTTCTGAATTTTGCTGTCCAATAACCAGTATACAGTCTCTTTGTAACATTGTTTTTGAACTTCTTATTTATTTGATATTATATGATTATTGTTCATATACAGTTAATGAGCTAATTGTAATAAATATTTAGATTTAATTTGAAGAATTTTGTATTTTTCGTCACTTATTGGCATCTGCAATATTTAGGGCATAGCATCATTATAATACTATGGGCACAGCTGCAGTGCTGCCTGCTCTGAATAACTCTATTTTTTTTACCGGGCATATTATTAATAAACTGAATAAAAGATCTCGTAAGATAATTATTATGAGTAAGTAACGTATAAATCATGTGTGTATGAGCTCTATTTCGGTGTAGCGAGTTGTGATGATAAAATCTCGATACAGAAATAAGTTTTAATAGTTTATCGGAGCATTCGCACCATTGTGGATTAATTCATAAAATTAATTCTTACAAATTAGTTAATAATTACTATGTTTTAAAAGTGGCTAAGCTTCATTTTTTTTTAAGTCATGAAACTATTTCTAGTAGAAGTAAGTTTACAAGTATTCTCACATAGAGGAACTTTATACAAAGCAGCCTCTCAATTTTCTGTAAAAGACATCGCAAAAATAAGCAAACAGTGACCACTACCTCGGCGGTGAGTTACCGATCCGTCTTCTTCGCAGGGCTCTTTTTGCATCGTGGCACCCACCCACGGGATGCTTCTCTGAACTGCACGGGAATAGAGTTAATGCCCTTTTTTATCGTTTATTCGATTTTCGATATTTTTTTAAAGAATACCAGTGACTACCAATAATTCAAATGCTTTGGAAATTAGATTCTCCTCTTAACTCTCCAAGTGATTTGATTAAGAAACACAAAAAACAAATGGTTTTTATTTAGAATCCGATCGTCTCGCTTATGAAAATATTTATTTATGGTATTTTTAATACCATTTATTTTTCGTAGTATTATTAATTACTAGCATCTGCTCACGGCTTCGCCCGCGTGGACCCGGATATAACTAGCCTATGTGTTATTCTGATGCATAGCTATATTACTGAAGTTTTATCAAAATCCGTTCAGTAGTTTTTGGGTAAATGAGTAACAAACATCCATCCTCACAAACTTTCGCATTTATAATAGTAGTAGAATTCTTTGGTGACATACCGGAGCGTTTATTCCGTTGTTTTTATCTACCAGTCACATACCCTGTTCTATTTCACATAAGAGTCTGTCGGGCATGTAGCGCGACCGCTGCTTGACGTGGCAAGCTGCGACCTGCGACACGACAAAATGTCGCAAGTGTCGCAACGAAGGTGCCTCCACGTCACATGAATAAATTAGGACGGTCCGAACTTAATTAATGTGATACGTATAAGACTACTTTTTTCCCTTGATTAAGAGCTCTTCAATAGTAGGTATGCCTGTGATGGATTTAGGATGGTTGCGGAGCTGTTAATTGCAATAATAGTAATATTGCGGCAACAAAAGATTAAAATGTGACTTTTAATCTCTTTGATGATACAAACAGATTGAAAAATACGAGTTACAGATTTGACCTCTGTGTCCACCAAAAATGTCTAATGCACGAACAAGAGCTATGTGAATGCCAGTCTTAGGATAAAAAGAGACTCGCATCCACAATTCTTACAATAACTAGCATGGAGCAAAGTCCACAAATTTATTTATACATCTATGCACAGATTTTAGTGTTAGTTTTGATTCAGATAATCAGCTGTTGTATCAGTTAAGGATACAACAGACCATTAAAACTATTCCACGTATTTTACTGTTCTTCTGCTGATGTTTCCCCTGGCCGTTTGAAGGTCCTTCCTCATGAGCACCGTCTGTGGCTCATGAGAATCATCAAGAAAAAAGTACAGTCGTAATCCTGAAATTACACAAAACCTACTGTAAATACTGTAAACCTACTGTAAATAAGTCGTATTAGTTGAGGGTAGCATAGTTGAGCAAGTACCAAGAACTAGAGTAGATATGCAAGTCCACATATCTTCTCAGTTGGCGTGACAATACGGCGGGCGGACAGCGGACGCGCTCCCGGGGGACTCGCTAAATCGTATTGGTTTCTGCCGCTCTGTTTATTTGTCCCCTTTCTTTTATAGATCCAGCTGAAGTCCCGAAGCTCACTTGAAATGGAAAATGTATTTGCGGTGAATGTATGTGAAAATTTTGCAGACTTAGACATTTGTTAGCTTGACTTAATATTTTTTTGGTATAAAGACCAAGCAATCAAAAAATGATTTGACTTCGTAATTTAATGGCCTACCGTCTATCACCATTTTGATTTTGAGAAAGTTACCAAATAAAAGAAGCAAAATATTTTACAAAGTCAAATGTCGAAATAAATTCCAGGAAGTAGACGAGGGAAAACTCGACAAAACCATTTACATACAAAAGGAAACAAACAGTAAAATTTTTAGCCACGAAATGTTTGAAATGATAATAAGAATGATATACCGTTGCTTCCACATAGTCATTATGTGCAAACGCCAAGCTCTCCGCGTTTTGGCTGACAGTGTTCCAAGTGGAGAGATAGCGAATGGTGCGAGTGCGTGCGGTTTTCCGGTTTATAATAATTTTACTTGCGGTTTTCCTAAATACAAATGATTATATTATGTTTTATGATATCACTCATGATGAGTGAAGTGGAAATCAACTTGCATAATTTCAAAGTCTATTCAATTATCATTTAAAATGCTATAAAACTTTAAACAGTTCTTCTGCCACCCTTGTACTGTTCTAGTTAACTTTCTAGCATTAATTTCCATAGCGTACAAAGCGAAACACCACATAGGTAAATACGTAACCTTTGAATGAAGTATCTAACAGCAGTACTTGTAGGTATACTCTACCTAAAAGTTACTGTATTTACTTAAAAAACATAACGTATGAACTCAAAAATCATTACCCTCAAAGTAAGCCCTCTAGCGGTGGCTGATTGCTAGGTTCTGTTAGTTCGTGTCGGTATGGATCCCTATAAATACTAATACAGTATCGGCTCGCCAACGCCCGCCAGCAAAATAGTGTTTCGGAAACACTATTTTGCTGGCAGGCGGCTAAACCAAATGTATTAAGTAATTTTTACGTATTTTTGGCTTCAGCTCAGTACCTAACTTACCTGAAAGACGTTATTTCGGGAATGTTTCCGAAAATTCTCATCAAGAACTAGAGCGTCGGTATAATTATGCGCTTTAATTGCTTACACACGGACCAAACAGGGAGGCAGTGAGGCACAGCGAGGCGCGAGCTTGCTTTATCTGCGCTGGCTTTGCGCGAAACAATATATTTATTGGACAGTGGCGCGCCCAACGCCCAATCCACCGTCGGATGATCTATTCTCTACACTTACGTTGCCACTACACACGAAAACGATGCGAATTATTGTTGGGAAAATATTTTTGACGAGAACATCAAGGGTCAAAGTGAAAATGTGTTCGGGGATAAAACGAATACTATCTTGGAAGGCTTGCTACCTAAGGATCACCTATAAATTTTTATGGCTCAGATAGGCTATTGGGAATGGTGATAGACAATTGGGAATAGGTATCAAATAAATTTTTGACTCTGCAACTTATAATAGGTAGGTACAAAATGTAGTATGAAATGGTATAGAACCCTCAGGTAAAATACCTGCCATTATTGTTAGAAAGTTTTTTTTAAGAAGCACCTAGATGAATAAAAATACTGTGTTTTTTTATATTATTCTTCTTTTTTATATTAAAAAAGGTGTGTTATTGAAACTTCTGTATATTTATTTGTCAATAAAAATGTGGAGTACAATCTACTCTATTTTCCAACAGGAATGTATTATTAAGACCTATTAATGTATGTACCTTCATGAGAGCAACAAAATAAATGAAATAAAAAAAAAGATTTCCATAACTTAAATCGTATGTTATTTATAGATTTTTTTTAATGTTTCCAGATAAAACTTACTAACAACAAAATGAAAAAAAGGTTTGTACTTTTCCGAGTGTCCTATCATCTTACCGCATTTTGTATTAATATACACCAAAGTTTATTCGTTATATTGATATCTCAAACATGTACTGTTGCTGCCGCCCTCGATAGTTTGATACCGTCTTTATCTTTTTTTTTTTATATCACTATTTCACAAGTACGTATTTATTCAGTCAAACTAAACTTGCTAACTAGTGAATATTGTAGGATATTTCAGGCTAGAGATACCTACGTAAATGCATTGTTAGCAGTTGAATAAGAAGTACCTACAAACTTCCAGAACGATACATTTACATATTTTAGTTTCGGTTAGTCCGCATTGTGCAGCGAGGCAGAAAGTCGTTCTTCATGCCAGTAAGGTCACAGTTTGCACTGTCCCCCCGGCCTGGCCAGCTCGCCGGCACCCGGTGTCGCGCCCCCATTTTACGATACACAGCTAGTTTTGTTTCCAAGATTAAGCCGAACTAAACTGCCGGCATCCTCTACACGTTGACCTTTCGCTTATTTACTGCTAAAGAAAAATCTTATTTTCTCGTGCAAGAAAAACATCCTGAAATCGTATTACGTACAAATAAAGTGCCGGGATGTCTCAATCACAGTCCTATTTATTCGGAAGCCGGTCTCCGGAGAGGCGAACAAGATGGATCGTGGTGTCAACACGAATTTGCATCCCTTGTTTGTCTCCTCGGAGCGTCGGCGGAAAAAACACCGCAATCTCATTGGGCTGGTGCACCGGGTCGCATCAGTTATTCGCCGTGCGGCTGGCTAACACGATTATCTGTCGTTTCGAACGAGACGCTCTTTTTTCCCGTTCCCTTGTTTTCCAACTCTACATCTGTTCTGTTTTTCTGAATAGGAAATGGAAACGTCAGATGAAAAAATTGACAAAAATATGGCCGATGGAATATAGTGGGTTTTGCGATAGTATCTGATGGATTTCGCGCTCGCTTTGATAAAAAATATTTACAAGATGTTTTTCTTGTTTGTCAATTCTGCTACGTTGATTGCTTTTTTCACAATGCACAATACTCGCTATTTTCTGATATTTAAAATGTCTTTCTTGCCTTTAGTGAGATAAATTATGAGTAAGGCTAACACTAAAAATAAACTCCTTTACTGTGATGAATAAATATATAGTTAACTAAAAACTATTTTGTTCTGTAAATTAAATATAAATTCGTTTTTCTGCCAAAATGCCAAAATAGTCATTAGGTCTTCTCATTAGCGCCAGCGGTAGCTGAAATGCACAAAAACTATCACAGACAAAAACTCATACACGGGTTGACAGACGGGATTCCAAATATTTCGGCGATGCCCCGTTTCTATGAAACAAGATGCACCTCTGTGATTTATGGTATTAGTAAGGCGTTACAAATTGTTATCCAAGAAAAGTTGTTTTAAATTTATTACTCCTGAATCTTAACGAGTTGATGAGGCACCTCGGGTGAGTTCGATGATACCATTTCGATACAGACCTTTAATATTTGACGTAACAAATATGATTCGATCGTATGTTTAGTCATAAATTGCGGAGACACGGGAACTGTAATTGCGCCATGAATTACACAGTGAGCCACACGCAAGCGATCATAAAGATCTCTCTAATGTCTTCATACGGCACTCTCGACATGAAATCGACGGAGTGGATTCACCAAAGTTATAATTTCCAGCTAGCGAGAGCAGCTCACACGCTCTAGCCAAACCGCTGATTACAACTTGATTACACCCTACAAAAACTTTCATAACCCGGAACTTCAATTGCCATTAGTAGCTAAAAAAACAATTATTGACGCCTCATGATAGCAATTAACACCCATCTGTTATTATATCCAAATCTTTGCTTTCGGTAGATCTACGATCATTTGTAATGAGCACCTCGAAGGTTGTATTTATGTGGAATAGTTTTAAGGAATTCGGAGCTTCGGTTGCGGTGGGTAAGATGTATTTGTGTGGTAAAGGAATTGCGGTAGAAATGTGGTGCGCATAGACGTGTGAAGCTGACGGCTCCGTCCTGCAGGCAGCAGGCAGCGCGCGTAGACCACCCGCGCTCGACCACCGGCCGCCGCAGGGCGTGTGCGCATCACACGTGGACGGTCACGAATAGTTCTGTTGAACTTGTATAATTTATTTCGCAAAAAGTTACGAGATGCTCTACTTGATAACGACGATTGGATATGAAGAATGTTTTTTTACTTTGTTTAACGAGTTTTGCTTCTTATCTCGAACGACAATCTATGTCCATTTACATACGTCAACAAGGTTGACCTGAAAATGGGCATTGCATTCTCTACGAGGTCGGTTCGTGGGCTCCAGTGTGGTCTGGCGGAGGACGCTGTCGGCGCTCGCGAGCGGCACGCGCGCTATGCGCCTCAACTCGACCGCTGCAGCCTCTTAACCACTTAATAAATGACCAGAGCACAGCATTAGGCGGATCACATATATCATTTATGTAAATTGTGACGAAGACATATCTAGCCCGGTCGACCGCTGCCTTCACTCCACACGACGTACATTCCGTCTCATTTTGTTATTTCTCCGAGCAAATAAATCCACGAATGAATAGTTCGTGCTCGTTACACAGTGTTATGCTTGTCACGATAAGGAAACCTTGTGGTTTGAGTAATAACGCTCATTTCGTGTTGCGTAACCGTTCCATATTGTCACTTCCAAGATTGAGTCCCATCTATTATATCGACATTGACTTTCACTTGAGGTTTGGGTAAAGATCTTCATCTGGCAAAACAGCGCAGCATGACTCTCTAGATGTTTAATTGACTTATTCAAGCCTCCTGGCATATTCTTGTATTTAATATTAAGTTTACGTTACAATGCAGTGCAATGTATTATTGACATTAAATTAAATAGGAATAGAAATAGTTGACAAAGGGGAACCCCCTTGCGCACTCTTGCTGTTGTGTTTTGACAACTGTTGGTAAGTTGACATTTGTATGTATTGTTAAAAAGATTGATATGCCCGATTTTTCAGCTTAATTTAATTTTAAAATTATTTCTTAAGAGGTATGTATCTGACAAAGTACCTACTTGGAAGATCAAGATTAATGGTTTTGCGATGCGCTCCATTTTAGTTAGATAGGTTTGTTTGTTTTATTCAGTGATATTTCTAGGACATCCGTCTATGAGCAAATACCGTCAGAAAATACATTTGAATTTTTATTTCAATGCGTTTGAACCACCTGATAACGACTTAACATTAACGGTGACTAGATGTATATTCTGCACCAGCAGGATGTCAATCACTACAGTTCCACTCTCGACTTCGCACGAGGTCATAAATTACACGTAACCTATTTCACAAAGGACTACTCCCAGTCCTTGCAATGGCCGACATTTGCCCAGTCATACATTGCTCGTTATCTCCCACTGCGCCATTCATCAGGAACTCGCTCGCAACTCACTCGCGACACTATTAAGACGTTTTCAGTGGAGCCCTATTCTAAAGTGAATTATTGTAGGCGTTTACTAGTAAACTAAACGTTGGTTAGCCACAATGATAGCTACATTTGTGGTTTCCTCGCGGTGTGGTCTGGTACAATGACTTTTGAAAAATTGTTCACCTTTTGAGTTCAAGGACTGTTAGAGTGCATTATGGTAGTTTTTATGTGATACTTTACATGTTTATATCCAAACGTATACTGAAGTCATTTTACTTGTAGCAATCAATCAGAATCTAGTCAATGTGATTGAATAGCAACGTTTTATATTTTTCGATAAATTCATTGTTAGTAAGTATTGGGGGTATTATTATCTCGGTAGGTATATTTAGGTTACGAAAACGTTTCTGAAGCTCAAAGAAATTTGACTTAATATTTTTTATTATTCCTTTATGATAGTGACCTGGATATTATCTCGATCAATTATTTTATTTTGTGTAGGAAATTTTAATCATAACTTAGTTTTTTATATTAAATAACTATATAAAAAAAATGTTATCTATCTTAAGTGAAGATCATGAAATTCGTTTACTCCCGGTTGTTCCAATTCTCATTTGGTCCTTCACGTTTGCTCAAATTTTTTAGGAAAGGGTGATGATCTAAAATAAAAGATTAATAGTGAATGTAATGTCAAAAGTCAAAAAAACCTTGCCACGTGGTCATCGATGGAGGTCCATGTTTGGACACTGTAGCGCCCCCTGCGGTTTCGCAAAATATTTTTTTACACCCCCATATCTGGGTCTGTCAACTGGCACATTAACCAAGGTGTTTCCTACAGGGTGGTCTAATTTTTTGCCCTCTGTTAATTGGTGACAATGTGATCACCAACCGTTCGGGTGAAGAGAGATGTATCCCACCAGATGTACTAATAATGTTGTTTTAATACTTGGATGTAAATAGAAACATTGTTAGCAGATAAATATATCTACAATTGTTTTTTTATAAAGTTAACAGATTTTAAAGAAAATTCGAAATCAAGAAGAACAAAACTGTTTTCATTACATTTTGGCAGACCACGAGCACCCGTAAAATAATACCATTCCTAGCCGCAAAAAAATATTCTGTGTGTATACATAAAACTCATAAATATGTATACAGATATACATATTTTCAGTCGTAATGGTGGCGGAGAAGTGGTTACAGAAACGTAGGACGATATTATTTACTAAATATTTACTAATAATTTTATCAATTTTATATATAACATGATTTGTGAGTTTTACAACTCACTCAATCCCATTTGCAGTGAAAATTATGTTCATAACCTTGATAGTTCCAAAAGTGAAGTAGAACCATATTACCATGGGCCGTGGATCGTCAAGAATAGTGCTGGATCATTGCTGAACAAATTAAGGCAGGAATATTTCAGCAGTGCGTGAATACAGATTTTAATTTACTATCTTCAAAAATATCTTTAAATAGTTGTTTCCCAAAATGACATATAAAAACTTTTTTAAGTACTACCTCACACAGCTTCATCTTTAGGCACCTTACCAGGCAGAGAGTACCATCAAAAAAGCTCCATTAGGCTCAGTACTCACTGTAGATAAGCTGTGATAAAACGAGCCATATGCAGTTTTTCCATCTATTTCTGGTACACGAGTCGCACTCGTTTCGTTGCATCAGGGTGATGTACTCGGCGCCTTCTGAAGAACACTTCACAATGCTACCGGCGTCTTTTAAAAACTGGCGCCAGACACTTGATACCTTGGCTGGTTGAACTCATATAGCTGTTAATAAGCCCTTGTATTACTTTGAAGTGAACATTGTTAATTGGGGCACAAGAATACCTTTGTACCTACCTTGAATTATTATTTCCAGTATAATATTCCTTGCCCCGTCACCGGAGAGATATCATTATTATCATGTTCCTCATACTCTGGGAATACTTGTTTATATAATTCCAAACGACCAACGACTATGGTTTTATAGTTTTCTACACAATAAGACGAAAGCTAAAATAAAGCAATGTCAGAAAAAATATAAGTAGATTCGCAGTCAGCGTCATCGACTAGACTCTGGGTTTTGAGGTTGATTTTTTAAATGTTTATTATTATTTTATTATTACTCCTTACTGTAAAAAGCCTTATTATTATCAAATCTGCGGATTCAAAGCATACTTAAAAACAATTGACTAATCTTATTTTTTTCTTTATAAAAACGTCAAAGTTGCGATTGAAAGAGATGAAAGTAGTCTGACACAATATTCTATAAGAGAATCGATTGTGAAATAATTAGCAGAATTATTGATCTTTAAAATTACACGTAGAAAGTACACACTTACCTACTGCTTACTTTATACGCTTTATTATATAAAAGTATTTTTTTGCGGCTGAGAAATGAGAGTGTTTTATCATGGAGCAAAATAATGCGCACCGTTCGATTATGTTTGAACGCAATTTAAGCACCTGTAACCTCTTTGTTCTGCCGCGCTCATACAGTTGACAAAACAATAAGATCCTTCTCATTTTAATTAGCGTGGATAATATAAAACAAAAATCAAACGATCAACCGTTGTCACCTACTAAACGTCGTTAGGGCTGAAACCAATTTGATTATTGGAATAAATAGAACGCAATATGGTATTATGCGAAAGACAGGAGAAGCTTGTTTTTAATCAAATATGGCTGATATCGTATGCACCGACACATAAGATATTGCAGGCTGTTACAAAAGTATGTTAGAAAATCATACAGAATGGCGCAAAAGTCCTATTCGGTTACCCTATTTTTAGATTCAACTGTTTTTCTAAATTAGTAAACTATGTTTTTTTAAGCATATATTTGGAAAATTAAATTTCGTCTCATTAGGATCTGAAGAGATGTCTCTTAAATGGGCAACCATTTCCAGAGTAGATGTACATTTGAACGCATTAGCAATATCGATAAGGAAGGCCTATTCTCTAGACATATTTAAAGCGTGCGTTAAATTATATTATCTATCCCAGAATTAATAGTTTTAGCTTGATCTTGAGTTGCGACTGTTCGTATTTATAAGTATTGTTTTTGCTGTAGTATGTTTTATAATAATATTATTTAAGGCTTACACACCCGGGAACTTGAAAAAATCATATATAATCCTCTCCATCCAAAGGTTGTCTGAAGAGATCGCTTTTAAGCGATAAGACCGCCCATTGTACCTTGTCTTACGTGTTATTGTTTATTTTGTTTATATCATAAGGTGTACAATAATGTATTTTCATTCATTCATTCATTGAGCCCTTCTGTCTTGGTCTGCCAGACTTAGGTAGGTATATTCGGTGTTGAGCCAGTTTCTTCGAGTTGTGTGGCAAAGCGTGAAATTTTGCGGTGCGGGACGGAGAGGAGGACGCAAAAACATTGACACAAATATTACACGTTCTTGGGAAGTAAAGCGGTCCATGTTTATTATTGATGTATTTTACATTTGCTTACTAAGTACATAATTTTTAATATTAGTAAAATAAGTAATTTATGTAGTGCCAGAAGTTTTGCAACCCTGTACAATAAAAAATCCTTCATTCTGTGATATCGATTCATCCTCTAACTATCAAGTCCCCTATAAAGTTATAAAAGTCATACATGGATCGTCTCAATTCTGTAGCTTAATTTTTTTACAAATATGATAATATTGATCGATTATCAAATCAATCTTGTCTAAATAATATTCATGATGGATGATTAAAAAACATCTGACCTGATGTTTTTGCTGTCCGTACAAGTTTACGTTGAATGGGTGTCGAAGCCGTGTTTTTTGCAAATTCGGTTGAGGTACCGATCGGTATCGCCTATTACAGTGCATAACCTGTAACGATATCATTTTATTACCGTATCACTCTCCTGCAGAACGGAACCAAGATTGCAACTCTTTTAAATTTATAAAAAAACACTACTTACATTAAAATTTTCATACACCTTTTTCATTGGAAGATAAATAAACACCGAATAGTTACATAGTATAGTGCTGATCCGAGATGTGGGGATCAGGAACTACAAGTACCATGGTACAACTATACCCAGACCAAGTCGCCAAGCAGCAATGCTCGCATTGCTGTGCTCCGGTTTGAAGGTGTCGGTGAAATTACAGGCACATAAGATGTATCACAATGTTACGAGTAAGTCTCTTGTGGTCCAAGAGTTTACGGTAACCGCTTACTAACAGATGGTAACAGGTGGGCCTTACGTTGGTTTGCTGGATTGTCACTTTAGTTGTATAAAAAAGACACAAAGAACAAATATCTGCAATATATATATCCTCCTAGATCTACGGACTGAGTATGCTTGTCATGAATAATATAGTCCTGAATGTGTTTGTTTCTAGTCAATTTATTATTAATTTCAATAATATACGACTTTTTGCAGCATGGTAAGCTAATGTGTAACACAATCCAAGATGTGGAAACTAAATACATTTCGTCCAGGATGGTGTTGATGATGTGAAGTTTTTGCTGCGCGCTTGAAGATCAGCGGTAGTTTCGTAAACGGTATGCTTTGATGGGTACAGTTACATTGCTAGCGACAAAGTGTGGTTGAATCTTTAGAGAAATCTGCGGTCTAGGTTCAGTAAAAAAGGTTGGTTGGTGAATTAGGGATTTTAACGCTATGGCCCATATGTACACTCTTGAATGAATGAATGAACGAATGAAGACACTTTATTGTACACCTTATGATATAAACAACAAAGGTACAATGGGTCTTATCGCTTAAAATCTCTTCCAGAGAACCTTTGTATAGAGAGGATGATTTTGAATTGGCGGGGGGTGTACTTAATAACTTGTGTAAAACCTTAAATTATATTATTATAAAACATACTACAGCAAAATATACTACATAATAACATATTACACCTATTTTAGTTTTCTTCATCATAAGTGCAGTTATTCGAGATAGGGCTGATGAGTATATCTAACTTACGAAACCCCTGGAAATATTTCCAACGTAACTATGAAATCCCTGGGTCTAAAGACACGAAAAAGCCCAACTATCGTCAGAATTCTTGCATCGCTTTTTATAAAACGCTATTTCTTTGCTTAGTATTATTTGTATTAGGCCATGCCCGCCAGCACTGCAGCCCCACTCAGCCACTGCTAAATACATTGCTTGCGAGAATTGTGTGATGTATTTAACAGTGGGAACGTAAGTAATTGTTTTATAAACTTTCCACGTCAATTATAACTCCTTGACTTAGTTGAAATAACCATACAACGTTGTTCTATAATCCTTTTTAGGTTTAGTATAGCTCAATTCTGATAAAAAGGTTATATACCTATGCCAATACAGGACTTTTATATAACTATAGTGACACACTAGCATACGGCCCACCTGTTGGTAAGTGGTTAACGTAATCTATGGATGCTTGCAACATCAGGTAGCACTTGATGCCGACCCTAAGTAATGGTAAAAAGTCTCATTTCTTGTATCATGTAGTGATATCACCTACCTGGTGGATATCAGACGTTGAGAACTACGATTGTGGTGGCTATTTAGTACCTACACATCCATTACAAAGAAATTTGAATATTATGAGTATAAATATTCAACAAAACCAATCGATGCAGCTATAGATTCAAGCCTCAAAAATCTGAAGAATTTCATTCGAGAGTAGGTTCTGGTAGTTACGCTCATGAATACCGTACCGTTAAATTTTAAATTTACATGCATCAATTAGTTTTTAGACGATAAATTATGTACATGCCAAAATCAAAGGAACTGAAACTAGGCGTGGATAATTTAGTCGCAGCTAAGCCCTTGCGTAGATTGGCTAATGGCCATTTGCGCTTATTGATTGAAGCTGCAGACTGGCAGTAAAACGCGTCGGTGGTCGTAAACTGGCACTCGAGCTACTCGCTACCGGCGCCCGCGCACCGATCAAAGAAACACGCCGACAAAGACGCCGCCGACCGCCCTCCTCCCGCCCTGTCAACGCAGTCACGGTCCATACATAATACTCGCCTCCGGCTAAAATTACGAGCGATGAATGTTATCGACAATTGAATATTAATACTGCGCATTTCCATAAAATTCACATGATACCGAGATAAGCGAACATCCCGCGTATCGAGGCCGGCGCAGTAAATACGCTGTAAGTGCGCCGAAGCAATCCTAATCCGGCTGGAATGAGCCCAAAAACTGCGGGCGTCTCAAGACGAGAGTCGCCGTTTTAATTGGTCGTATTAGAGTTGAGCTCCTTATTAATAGGTTGATTACTTGCGGGACAGACCCCGCACGCTGGACTGTCGCAGGCGGCGAGGCGCACGGCGGATCAGCAAAGTCTCCCCATCCCAACTTATGCAACCGCCAAAGAAAATCGCTACGCCTGCAAAGTGGCTCCAAATGCAGAACATTTAAGTTAAGCTGGGGTAAATTGTAAAAAGCCGCCGGAACAATCGTCTGGAACGCGGAGAAACTTTGGGAAGTCCTGCGTGGTTGGATAGGTATGATAACGTCAATGTTGCATGACTCAGTATCACTTTCTGAAGTACTTCAGCGCGTTGGGAGTTAATAGCCCCGGAGTTCGCTGGAAATATCAATATTGTCCGGAAATACCCGCGATATCTGCCCAGCAGCCATAAATCTGCGAGGTGTCGGCCACTATCGCACCGCACTCTCCGACTGATGGTTTGTATCATTTGCAAAGCAGCTAAGAAAGTACTTGACGGAAAGATGAACAAGGAAAACTAGTATTCAAAATGGAAACGAGCAGATATATCGAAACGCTTCAGGTTGCCTGCTATCTCTAATATAATATCAACAAACGTCAGCAGGAGAATAGTGAAGCACTTACGTGGTAAAGTCGTTAGTAATATACTAAAATAATCAAGCAATTTACTTAATGGTATAGAAGTTGCTTTCAATCGTTCACGTTAAATCTAGTTCAAACAAAGTTTGTCTGGAAGAGATGGTAACTAGGGATAAGAACGCTTGTACAAAGAATATTCTGTATTTAGTTTTATTTCAATTTTGTATCCTCAAATATTCCTATAAAAACTGCTAAACTGGCATGCTGAACTTTATAAGCCAACGGAGAATCAAGCTACAGATTTATGACCGCAATAATTAATACCTACACAGTATTACCTCTTTTTTCTAACAAGCTGTGGAAGGGTTTCCATACCTACGAGATCCATAAGCGAAATCAACGTCTGTATCATCTTCTTGATACATTTCGACATGAATCAATTAACTGAAATGAATAGGAGCAACTCGCGTAGCAGAGTCAGTGGCACGTGTTGTTTCACTCGGCGAGGTAAGTGCAGCCCACAATTAAGATTACGCCGATGAAGACACACTCTGAAGTGTTTTCTAATTACGTACACCATCAATCTCGGCTCAGCCGAAGCCAGAACACCGCCAATCAAGTAATTGCATCGCGTGCATCAGCTTTTCGGCCCTCGATAATAATAGGCATTTTATTGCCTGTAATGGAGTCTCTAGGGCCAGCAGTTACGTTTGGATCTCCGCTTTTAATTTGGATTAATTTATGCAAGACGGGAAGCTCTGTAACAATATTGTTTTTGTAATCAATTAACCGTCGATACGTAGCTAATATTGCACGGTAATGGTAGTTTGATATCGTTGAGTGCCGAGCATCATTTTGATTGGTTTTACTGGCACGCAACCTAACAATATATACGCTAGACGGTTTTTGTATGGAAATAAGCGACGAAATGCCTGATGAGCCATTTAAATAATTGTAATGCCAACTAGGATTACGTCATCCTTGTATGATGTTCGTTAATCTGTGATTTCATGACTAAATCAGCTCTTTTTTTCTAATTATCAAAAAAACAAACAAACACACGACTGTCTTCCCCATGGTGGACATCCTCAGATACATACTCAGTGAGTAGATCTTTGAAAATACCAAGTAGGGGGTAGTCAGAGGCACTTTTTCAGAGGCAATTTTTGGTTCTAGGGCATGCCGGTCCTCACAATGTTTTCCTTTACCGTTTTGAGCACGTGCGAATATGCACATAAATTTTTCAAGTGGTTTTTAAATTTTTATATTTTTGGTGCACGACCGGGTTCGAACCCATGACCTCTGGATCAGAAGTCGGGGTATCACCCACTAGGCCAACACGACCGTTCTAATCATCAATTCTAATCATCAAAAGATAATAAAATAATGATTTTAATAGCAAATAGAAAGACTGCTGCATTCTTGTTTGGTGTGTACTGTGCTAAAGAGCTACTTTAAAATGGTGAGAGCTCGACTCTATTAGTCACCATCTAATCCAGTGGTATTACTCCGCGTCAGCTAGTTTCTTTGACGCGGCATAACGAAACAGATTTCAATTTGTGGTATGCCGTGATGCCGTCAGTGGATGACCCGCATAAAGAAGGTGATGCTAATCGGACAGGTGAGCTGACGTGGGCAACATACCAACCAACTCGGAGGACTGAACAACAACTCGTGTTGTGATCGATCGATATTTCGACTTCTCACTTTCGTAACTTCCTTTTTGTAAGAATTAAGTTCTAGTTTGGTCAGACACGAATTATGTAACCACAATACATCAATAACAATAACCTTTCTGCCAAATACGAATAATTCAAAGCAAACTCATAAATCACATTGTATTAGGCTCGGTATTTGTAAGCCGTGACCTATTGTAGAGCTAACTCGGAACGATGAGAAATATCAATCGAAATCGTGTTACGCGTGTAATCTCTAGTGCTCGAATATTTTTGCTCGCAATTATAAACAACTATCAATAAGTAGATCGAGAGAAGGGGAACTCGCCTAAGTTCAACAAACGAGAATCAATTGTTATAGAGTAGATCACCTATCACCGTGCAGCGCGTTCGTAAATCATGATCAGCGATGATCGGACTTGATGCGATGTCAGATTAGGACGCTCCTAGCTTTTTGTTTGTAATTTGTGTTCGCCGCCGAGATGCCTGGATGACTGGCGCGCGACGCGGGCGGCGGCACTGCGCTGAAAGAAACCTCTCACGGTATTCGGTTAGTTAGATCATTCTGTAATTTATCAGTTGTTTGTCTTTACGTCTCAAATCATTAGAGCGTAAAATCCGAGATCTCAAGTACATCTACATTGTTAGCGTTTCTCTGTTAGGCGATTGTTTTGAAAGCTCTCTGTGGCATCACTAACAAACATCCTCGGGGATAAGTTGGGATTGCCGGGGCTAGCGCCGAAGCCGCAATTACTGGCGGCTTTGCGTCGCGACGCGCAGACCACTTCCGACTTGAACTATTAATCGCAAGGGTCATTGGAGTACACCCTTAATCTGCGCCTAAATGATACGTGACTTCGTTTAATTATGTGCAGCGGCAGAGTCGGAAATATGTTCATTATTCCCGTGTCATGGCCTATTTTACATCGACATAATCCTTCGACAGACCTTAGGTTAATACAAGTTTTATGAGACTAACGAATCAAATGAAAAGTTGATCACGGTGTTTTTGTTGGTACATATTTCTCTTTATTTGATTTAAGAACTTTTTGTTCACTTGTTACATAGAAAATAAATAATTTTCTTGCTTTAAAATTTAGAACTTCAATCCCCTCGGATAATGGTATTACCTTTATCCAACGACAACAATGTCGGCAAGCCAAACGTTATGGTACAAAAGCCACACGTATAATAAGCGGCTAAACAGGCCGTAATCCGTCACGAGTGACGCGACATACACACAATGGGACATTATGCTAGTGATATGGCCACCGCAGCGTTGTAGGGATGATGTTTACAGTCAACTGATAATGTATAGACAATAGATCAGTAGGTATTTACTTGTCAAAATGATTATCCGTTTCATCGATATGATTATGTTCCCACTGCTAAAACTCTAGGATTACTATTGACGATAGGAGCTATTTTTTAACTACCGAGAGAACTGTGCCGCAGAGTCGAAGTTCCACGTTCAGCATAAAAACAACTGATGTGAAAAGGCTGACCATTATGGCTGATAAGATAACATTAAATGGACAAAAACTGTAATTTAAAATAACCTGTATGTACCCAAATAATAAAACATTCTAAAAGTGAAAACACAGAGCCACAGAGAAGCAGATCATTGCTCTGATGTGCTCTGGCAGCTACTCTTGCACAAGCATTTCTGACACTCCAGCTGTCAATCCCATTTATCGAGTGTCGATCAACCACCTGCCGCCAGCCACCGTCTGTCGGTGGTCTTATGCCAAAAAAACGTGATCCATCGCTCTAACAAAATCTGCGTTTTTCACAAAGAGATAAACATCGATTTTTCAGGCGTAAAAGAAGTTATGTTAGATAAAACAGATGCTATATCACTTAAGTATAATATAAGTTGTAAAAGTTCTAAACTTTTGCAAGTTGTTTGGATGTTTGTTGCATATAATCTCCGTTACGGCTGAACCGATTTGGATGAAATTCGGAATAGGTATTAATAAGAAATATATTAACTTTATTGGGGACATAATGTGGAAAAGCACAACAATATATGTATAATATTAACATAATGGATAGTCGTAAAACTGGCAGTTTTATCGTTGACAAAAATCTCTTCCAGACAGCTATTTATTTTTAATTAGCTTAACCTAATCTTATCTTAAGCCTAAGGGCGTTTAACTATTTCATCGACTGGGAAGTGTGTATCGACTTCATTCACTATATTGTCTATTCCATCGACTGTACAGGGAATGCCCTAAACTAGTTCTGAAACTGCATCTCAGATGTATATAGTTCGTGACCTAAAATAACACATACTACTCATCTTGTTATCATGCGGACGAAGCCGTGGACAGTGGCTAGTGAAGAATATTGCATGCGACATTGGAACTTTATGGGTGCGTGACAGCTCTATTCACTTCACTTCTTGATTATGGCTTTTGTAACTAGCTCCATCCTATTTAGTAAACTAGAGGACCAACGCCAACAGACAACATAATTTTGGAAGCTCACATTCGAATAAAAAGTCAATGATAATACATCCTTGTCTTATCTAAGATAACCCTTTTCGTTGCATTAAAATAAAACCGAATTTGATTTTGAATGTCGATTAGAGTGGCACAGATCTGGTAACACTTAAGTTGTCTTGCTTGAATGGACGTTGTCCGGATGAGTTGCGTCGGGATGCAAGAGAGGCGTTCAAATAGCAATCGTTCATGTTTCTTGACACCGCGAGCTGTGTGGCCATGTGACAGTCTGCCTGAAATACTGGTTCAACTTTCTGTTGGAGATCTCCTGTCGTGATTTTTCAGTGTTTTGCTGTTACGATTCGAAATGTGTAGCTTTTGTTTTATTTCTTTCGTTTGAGTCAAGCGATTTATGTCTGTGGTACATACTAGTTGCGATTGTTTATCGGTACCTAGCTGCCGTGGCTATATTCAGCCACAGCAGACTTTGATACTCAGTCAAAATAAAGTTTTACATATTTTACATATAACGTATAAAGCTGATAATACAATATACCTATATATTTGGTATGTTAATTTAATTAAAATGTCGGAAAATATAAACCAACAAAACTATCTACACTATAATATTCATATAACATTGTAAGTTTGTAAGTGTGAAAATCAAAAACATCGCATTGTAGAGCACCAGTGATATTATATAACTGCGTAGCTTAGTAGTACAAATAGAAAGAACGAATAGTACATTATTGAAAAGGCCGCTAAATAGACAATTGCAGGTCGAGTATCAGTTTGAAGGCCGAGCCGCAGGCAAGGATTTCAATGATACGAGACAGGCAATTGACATTTCCGCCGAGGCATATATAGTGCTTTTCTCAGAAAAGTGCATGCAAATAAAAAAGGTTTCTTATGTAACATACCATTACGTATTTTTCTTTTGACTTCGCTGGAAGTTAATATCTATGTCACTTTCCAAAACTTCACAACTCATTTTTATTATATTAGTAAAAGGCGTCTGCATACAGCCATTTTAACGAAACAATTTTTCGAACTTGGAGATCCAAATTCAAATGAAGCAAACATAGAAAAAGTTTTGTCATAGTGATTATTGCCGGTGCGTTTTTTATTCCAAATTCAAAACTGAAACTGTGTACGTAAATACGATACTTCGCGTGCTCATTTTTCAAAAGTTATATATTAGGTTGGGGAAAAAGTCTTTTCGCATTATTGTATGTATGAACTTGTAATAAAATATCTTTGGCTATACTATTTGTATCTGGCTGGTTTTGGTATCATTAAAAGTTTAAATTTTAAAGAAGATAATTCCAAATTCAAATTAGGAAAATGTGTGATTTTTATTTGTTTTTCGTACTGTTAAGATGAGTGAATCTAATGAAGAAATTCGATACATTTTAAAATTTTACTACAAAAAAGGTAAAAATGCAACGCAAGCCGCGAAAAAAATTTGCGATGTTTATGGACCTAGTGCAGTGTCTGTGAGAGTAGCACAAATTTGGTTTAAGCGTTTTCAATCCGGAAATTTTGATGTCAAAGATGCACGTCGCTCTGGTCGCCCTATTACGGATAAAATGGATGCCATTTTTGAAAAAGTGGAGCAAGATCGGCATATCAGTAGTTACGACGTAGCTGAAGAACTGGGAATTGACCACAAAACAGTTTTGGCGCATTTGAAAAAAACTGGGTACACAAAAAAGCTCGATATTTGGGTACCTCACGAGCTCACTGAAAGAAACCTAATGAACCGTGTTCTCATTTGTGATTCTTTATTACGACGTAATGAAACCGAACCATTTTTGAAGAAGCTGATAACTGGTGATGAAAAGTGGATCACGTACGACAAGAACGTGCGAAAAAGGTCGTGGTCAAAGGCCGGTCAGGCTTCACAGACTGTGGCGAAACCCGGGTTAACTCGCAACAAGGTGATGCTGTGTGTGTGGTGGGATTGGAAGGGCATTATTCATTATGAGCTGTTACCACCAGGCAGGACCATCGATTCTGAACTCTACTGCGAACAACTGATGAGATTAAAACAAGAAGTTGAGAGAAAGCGGCCGGAGTTAATCAACAGAAGGGGTGTGGTTTTTCATCATGATAACGCTAGACCTCACACATCTTTAGCCACTCAGCAAAAATTAAGAGAGTTTGGCTGGGATGTGTTAATGCATCCGCCGTATAGTCCTGACCTTGCACCTTCAGATTTCCACCTGTTTCGGTCTCTTCAGAATTCTTTAGGCAGTGTCAGGTTAACATCACGAGAGGACTGCCAAAACCACTTGTCGCGGTATTTTGAACAGAAGCCCCAAAGTTTTTATAGCAATGGGATCATGTCCCTGCCTACAAAATGGCAAAAAATTATCGAACAAAATGGTACCTACATACTTTAGTTAAATGTAAATAAACTATATTAAAAAATGTTTTGAATTTTCTTAAAAAATGCGAAGAAACTTTTTCCCCAACCTATTATTTCCGCGCATATTTGAGAAAAAATATTTATTGCACAAGATGCTGATACGGCCCATCCCGCTTAGAACGTCCCAATTTTTTCAAGTAAAACCCCGTTTATTTCATATTTTTGACAGTTGTCAGTACGCTTATTTATATTGAAAGAAACCGTCACTCAAACGTCAACAAGAGTCAAAACGTTAACAAAGCATGTTAAGTTCGCGCTTAATTTCCACAAAATCGTATTTATTTGATCTGGTAACAAAAAATATAAAAAATCTTCCTAAACTTTGGTTTTGTATTCTTTCATAACAAATCAGTTTCACGATATCTCGCGTTATTGAAAGTCTATCTCTATTTTTAATATACCCGGCGTAACCTTTGCATTGTTTTTGAGTAGAGTCTTTTGTATTGACAGGATGTTTCAGATTTGATAAAAAAATACCAAACACGGTGTACCTAACTGTAAGTTTGCCAAACCTCTTCAAAAAATCTGTTGCAAACTCCGCTTTCTGTCAATGTATCGAAGCAAAATTTTTAAGACTTGTGATATTACATAGTGTTCCAAAACGTGGAGATGGGCTTGCAACCTGTCACGTGGAATACTAACTACTATGCAAAATGTGAAAATGTGCCAAATAATGTTTGGACGTCTTTCTGACTACCCCCTACTTGGTATCTTCACAGATCTGAGTACTGCGTATGGATCTGAGGATCTCGAGCATGTGGATTACAGTCGTGAGCGTGTTTGTCACAGAACTTGTTAAACTAAATAAATAAATAATTTTGTTAATGGAAACTCAATAGTCAGAGTTAACAAACCTAGCAACGTATTAAAATATTTAGGTATTTAAGAACTCACTAGAACAAAATTCATAACAAGTTGCGAAACATGTTTTAGTCAGTACAAACATAGCCAACAACAAATCATGAAAGCCCCCTAGAATTTACCCGTAGTTAACCCAACAAAACAAGTAATATGTTTCAATGATAGGTTTCGAAACATTTACAATATTTATTGTTTATTGGTGCAAACGCACAGTAATGATATAAAGCAACGCTGAGTTTTAAGAGTAAGTGTTCTACACGTAATTTTCTTGCTCTCCATTTCTTTTACTTACTTTCCATCGCCAAGGAGAAAGAAGTCCAGATAAGAACCGAATATTTAAGTGTGTATATAGAGTTATGCTTCCATTATGTCTGAATAAAAAAGTATAGAAAATAATTCTTGTGTCATTTGGTGTGTGGTTTTGTGGTCCGTGATCCATCTGTGCACGCGCAGTAAAAACGTTCCAATTCTCCGCTTTGTATTGCCTGCTAGTAAAAGGCTAATTGTGACTAAATTGTATAAAAGTAAATGTGGCTAGACTTCAAAATAATTTATTAATGTATACATATACATTAATTATGTGACGCAGTGGGCGAAGGCCCGCCTGAGACGCAGAAGGTTGCGGGTTCGATTCCCGCCGCTGGACAAATGTTTGTATCTGCGAGTATTTGTCTCGGGTCTTGGTGTTTTATATATATATTATGTATGTATTTACAAAAAAAATGTATATAAGTAGTATATCAGTCATGTAGTTCCCATAACTCAAGCTCTGCTTACTTTGAGGCTAGATGATGCTGTGTGAAAAATGTCCAACGTTTAGAATACTTAAGAATATAAATAGTCCCATATAAATAGCCTATCTAGGCCACGAACTATAAATAAGTACCTATTCTAATTTTCATATTATTCGGTTTTCCCGTTACGGAGATCCTTATCCTTCGCAACAAACAAAACAATCTCGAATTCATAATATATACTTAGTAGGGTAAGTAGGATAATTAGTCATTGAAATATTCTATGTAGTTTACTTACAACTTTGACGTTGAGTTGGTTATTAAAAACCATTCTTAAAATGTTGCTAGTTCTAACCACAATCTGGCAAAGCTCCATGGCAACATTTCTACGTGTGGCGTGGATTGGGCGGCGGCATTCGGCAAATTATAGACGAACCTGAGAAGGTATTATTTTTTCAACGCTCTCGGGTGAGAAATGCGTGATTGGGGGCCGGCACCAGATTACAGGCCTCGACGACACGCCACCGGCCGAGTTCTCTCACTCACTTTAAATTATTATTTTAGCTATAATAAAGTGTTAGAGCAATTACTACCACCCATAAAGCAAGGAAATATGAGCGTAAATTGACTTTAGTGAGCAATTTGTGACCATTTGCATTTTGATAACGGCGTTAAGTTTTTACGGCAAGCAGCATATTTTGTCTATACTTCTCGCTTCAGTGACGAACTTTTAACAAAACTAAAAACCTGAATTCTTAGCTTGCTAGCTAATCGACCCAAAACTTGATAATATAATCCCCATTAACTTTTTAGCTTCTGCTCAAACGAATGTTTAGGCCAAATTACCCACTCAAAGCCAATTTAGGACGATGTCGGCGATAATACAGTCCAAAAAAAAATTAAATAGGTAGACGCCAATTTTGACACGTCGAATATTGCGTTATCTGACATTAGCAATTTTATGCAAATCCTAATTTGGATCACAGGTTCAAAATGGGTAAATTAGGGAGGAAATTATAGGGCTCTCGAGCCGATGGAACGTTTATGATGTGTAGCCACGGGCCGCGCTGTCTGAGCTTCGCCCTCACCGCTTCGCTCCTCTGCCGCATGGAGCTGCTCAACAATGGAGCTATAATAATAAAGTGCGTCGCATCTTTAGTGAAATTACATAATTAGGTATCAAGATTTACGTCGGTTCACACTAGATTTTCTTAAAGGTCTAGTAAAAAACATCCAGAATTAAATAAAATGCTTGATAAACATAGCACATTTATACATTCAACAAAATATAAAATACAGTAAAATCTGAAAACCAGAAGAATTTGCTAACAAATTAATATGTGTGTTTGGAATTGAGCGCGGACCGGCTTGGTGAGGTCTGATTACAAGGCGGCCGGTAATAGGCCCGTCGCGTCCCACCCTATACTCAACTTAATGCTCTCGCAATTTCACTCGAAATAATGAACACAATAAAAAAAGTTTTTTGCGGAACCCTAAATGAGAGCTGGCGACGTGAGCTCAGCGACTCCCGTGTATTGATCCACCGAACATGAGCCACGATCATGTTTTGATCTGACGAAATTGTTCTACGAACCTCTAAATTGCCTTTTGCGTAATTTAAACACGCTTATGAAATTGAAATATTTTTTGAGCATTAGAGTCAGGTGTTCGAGTGACTTCATCGATTTAAACGAAAATGTATTTATTTTTCTCGGAATTTCTTATTTTTCTACTAAAATTTATGAACCAACCAAAAATAATAAATACCACATCACTTTTAAAATTACTGAAAACAATGGAAGGTACTGCAGAACACCGTAAAACATGTCCTAGTTACAGTAACAAAGTGGTTAGGCTGATAGCGCCACCCTCGGGAGCCGATCAGATAGCAATGGAATATGACGACAGTTCGCAGCCTCCCAGCTCCGGGTAACTCCCGCCGGTACCCGCTTGCGACACGCTCCACAGATAAACACAAACATATTAGCTAAGTAAACAGTTTGTATACTGCTAAAGTCAGGCTGTGTTTGACTATGAACTATTAAACATCATTAAAAAACTGTCTATTTCCATAAAACATTCGAAAGTCTTAAGTATCTAGTGACCGGCGTCTCTACCATATGCGATATTTTATTGGTAAGATTGCCTAATTCTTGATTATACATTTGTAGGCCGTAATGATTGCAGCGCTTCGTAGTAATGTTTGCTCGGGTTTATAGCCGATGATTACTTTTCTATAAATCTCATAATTCCTAATTTTAAAATTGTTGAGCATGCACCTTGCTTACAGAAACAATCTGTAGATACTGCAAGTCAAAGATAACCGATGGAGTGGTAGCAGGGAGGAATTCAGTACAAACACGGAATGGAAAAATAAAGTGGCAGTGGTCACCACAAAATATCTTGTATACACGTTTCTAGGCTGGAAAGGCTCGAGTGCTTTGACCGTTGCCAACCTGACAGATTGAAATGGCACCATGATTGTTTATTTGTTATGGTATTTTTTATCAATGCCTCTTTTACTAATTTATGTTCCATGTTCAGATAACGTCAAGCGCCGATCTTATACGATACGACCGACTAATACGATGACAATTTGCTTGTCCCTCCTCAAATAATAAGATAATTCTACAGAATGTTCGTGAATGCTACAGAAGCGTTGCATGCTTTTTTACTTTTGACTTTTTGTTCTCCAAGGCGGTAGAGCATTGTTTGTCATTTTAGGGATTAATTTATTATTTGTATGTATGTAGGTATTTACTTTTCCACTGACTTTTCACGAGTCAAAGTGTTTGCTTTTAAAATATCTGATATTAGTTACCTAGATGCTACATCAAAGTTCAAGTACATGCGTCATAAACAACCCAGTCACGGTGTTTTTGGGCTCAAATTACTCGCTACCTTTCATTAAGAGGATTCAAGGTGGTTACATTAATACTGTAAGAGTTTTATCCTATCATTAAATTTGAATGTAACCCACACGACATCATCATTAAAATGATTAGCTGTAAATGTTAAAAACTTCAAATCCAATTTACGTAACTTTGAAATGATGTCAAGCGACAACATCAAACAATAATTTCGGAAAAAGCAATTATCATTACACAGATAGCGAGGGTCGCAGGCGATCGCATTTACATCATAAAAGGGGCGAAGTTTCTCTACGAGCCCCCGGAACGGTCGTCGTCGACGAGACAGTTACATATTACGCAATAAAGAGCTGTTCTCGCGAAAGGAAGTGTGAAAATGAACAACATCAAGGGGTTATCTTGAATTACTCACTAAAAACTTATTGCTGGAGTGTCGTAGGTGCGGGGGTGGCGGGGAGAGGATTTGCCGCGAACAGATAAGGGCGCGCTATTGGGATCGCGCCGTTCTCATCCAATTACACGGTTGAGCGAGCGCGCCGAGTGCGAGGAGCTCAGATAAAAACCGGGGCTGCTTTGCTGTCTCCGCGGGGATTGTCGACTAACGTTTTCACCTCCGACCCGTCCTCTTTACCCACCAAAGCAATTTGTGTCCCGACAAGCCGACAGACTGTGCTTCAGAAGTAGCCAAAAATAAAGATGTCACTGCCGTCACTTGGAATTGCTTTTTTTCCTCAGAACACCCTTATATCAGATAAAAACAATTTCCCTAACAAACAAAACAACTTACACAATAACTTCACTCCTGAGAATCCTGTACTGAATCAGCATTTCATTTTCATCAATGTTTATTTTTGATCTAGTTAACAAGAAGTTCAAAACGAATTAAACTCAAACGCTTTATCTTAAAACGACTTAAAATATTTACCTCACATTTCTTTAAACTAAAAATGCATAATGATAGTTTTCAAAAGTTTGTGTCTTCCTTGCAGTTAGCTGAAACAATCCAAGTCGACATATTAAGGGAATTGCCGACCGCGGTGTCACCCCGGTGAGACAGACGCTTTTGATTCAATTATAGACTGGATATCGCGGGACTTGGAACTCCGACCATGTCAAGAGATGCTTCCATCTACCCTCGCAAAGTTTTTTGCATGCGAATAAAAGTTGCGAATGCTTGGACTTTAGCTTCTGGAAAGATTGCTTCTGTAACTTTTTGGCTATCCGTTCCATAATTCCTCTTAGGCTTAATAGTCCCGTAACCTAATAAATAACAATGACATTTGTTTTCGGTACTAAGCCCCACCCTCTGTCACAAGCAGAACCCAATCCGACAGCGTGCCACCGCGCCGCCGTATGTAAATAGTTTACCAAAAGTCGCCGCTCGTCCATCACGCGTTGTCACATAAATTATGCCGCGGCGAATCCGCGGTCGAATCATTGTTTGACTTTTATCTTATTACGTACATCTCCCGATTTTGTTCGCGTCATATTTCTTCTGACTTATCGGCTTTTATCTATCGTTTTGTGGAGAGTCTCGCTATCGATCATTCGATCCCCGGAGCGGGCCGACAAATGTCTCTGAATGTTTTGAGTGGATTAGGCAAACTGTCGGTGTCGGACGGTTGCTTGGTGACTAATGTCCTCTTGAGATTATTTAGAGCGCGTATCGAGTCTTTGTCGCTTATCTGATGATGCGCTGGCGCACTGCGTATGCCTTCGTGAGAGGAGTTAAGACTCCTGTTGCGCACCCACGTTGCCATCACCGAATTACTCCGGCGGTGACTAATGATTGCTCTTCTCAAATGTCTAAGAATTATTTAACATTGATTGCAACAATAAATTAAGTCAGGCTCTTAATACTTCAGAAATGTATAATGTATAATATAATGCTCATTTAATATGTAAATATCCATAACATCGCATAATCACGACTTGCCCTTCTTCATATCAGAGACAGGCAATCTTTATCAAGGCTGCGATAAAGGCGAGATCGACATGGACTTATTAACCTTCAAAGTCCGTTGTCAATGATGCCACGCCATCCTTCGCGATAAGATAGCTCTGCAACAGATGAACAGTAGTCGCGACACGAGCCCAGATATCTGAAGATCTGTGTCCGCTGTCACACGACACCCGACACCTCGGTGGCATTCACCGGATCCGAGTTTAAATTAATGAAAACATCCATCCATAAAGACCCAAACGCCTCTGCCTTCTTATGAATGAAATTCCAACTTGCACGGTTGGTTTCGAATCCTTTTTTATGATGGCCATAAATAAAACGACCAATTTCCAACGAGTGTCACAGCACGGATAAAGGAATCATTTTTATAATATCCACAGCGCTTAACAAGGTTCCAAATAATACCCACGCATATTCACGCGGCCATAAGTCGGGATCTGAGCCGGCCACTGACTGCTAAACTGTTCATAATAAATAATGAACTGCGTTATGGGCTGGTGGCTGGTAGGTAGCACTCCGCTGACTAACGATCCTTTTGTACTTCCACCCGTAACTTGGTGTCATCTTTCGTATTTACACTCCGCGTTTTGTACGAATGACCTGTTTGTTGATATTGCTAACTTTGCTCATCGATCTGAGTCTTAATAACCAAGGTTCAAGTATTTTTTTAAATAAATCATTCTGAATCGACCATTACTTTGAGGAAACTGGTTATAGTTAGGTAAGTATAAGCTTGTGATACAACGTCCTTTGTGCACTATAATGTAGGATGGTACGTTATTACCAACCATTTTTCCAACTGTGTTGCAATTCGTTGCATTCAAGCACTAATATGTCACATTCACATGCAATCATCTCATAATTTGCTGAACAGGTATAAAATGCACAGGATTTGCATTCACGCGATCATCATCAGCTCAAGTTAGATCATAATGTAAGCATTCAACAGTAAGCAACAAAAATAAGTTAACTGTTTCGATATTTATTTAAAACTCAAATATTTCTGGAACTTTGGATTAATGAATTGAAAATACTTTATTGTACACCATAAATTAATAACAAAATAAAGAAAAAAAATATTTTAATGGAAATGGACGGTCTTATCGCTTATAAGTGAACTCTTCCAGACAACCTTTGATTTTTCTTTTACTTTTGTCGCTGACTACCTACTACACGGAACTGACGACTCATATATTCATAATATACTACCGAAACCCACTTGCGAAGCCAGTTGTGCACAGAAGAGGGCTGTTTGTGCAATTTATAATACGGGCCCCAGAGAATCACTACGCTAAAATGTTAAAGAAATAAAATTAACGACATTGTCTTGTCAATACATCTACGAAATCTGATAAATCGCGCTCTAATGCAATACTCTGGAAAGAGTAACCCACGTCGAGTCCTCAGGGGTCGCCTACGCAAACCTGAGATGCCCCAGATAATAGTACTTACTGTGGAACGATCACTTTTGTACTTTGTCATAATCATCATAAACCAATTGAACACCACTGCTGATCTCGGAAAAAATAAACAAGTTACATTTTTCAGTGTAAACTTTAGGAAGAAAATATGTCTAGAGGCACCTACAGAATTAGCCATACACTAATCTGAATTCCCAATGCTCAATGAGATTATTTAACTGGTCGACGACTTTACATCTGTTATATATGTAAGCTTTGAAATGTTTAAAAATATATTTAACTAATTAAAATAATTTTGAGTTATTTTTGTGACCTCGACAAAGAAACCTGAATAAGTGTTTGTGCTTGTTCGTATATTGTTTGTCAGTGGCCATTTGTCTCCTAATCTATATAAAAAACATACCAAGAAATATATATAGTAACTACACGATGATTACGTTTTACATAAAAAGCTCGAAAAATGAGGCATTTACAGAAAACGTAAATCTTGTAGAATGATAAGTAAAGGTTATAGATTTGTAAAAATTAAATACGCTTACAGAACATATGTACGTTTTAAGGTGGTTTCGACATGGTGTCAACCATAAGTTTGTTACGAACGCCAACAGCTTAGCTATCTACAGATTGTTTGTCCATAAGTTTTGATAACCTAGGCCAATTACAGACGAACACAGCATTGACAAATTGCATAAGATCTTTAAAAAACTTTTAATCCTACTAATATAATAAATGCGAAAGTCAGTATGTGTGTGTGTGTGAATGTTTGGTACCACGTATCTCCGTAAATCGTTTTTGATGAAATTTGGAATGTAGATAGTTTATGTTCTGGAATAACACATAGGCTTATCTTATTTTCGAATATAAACTATTAAGGGTTAAACAGGCTGGTAAAGTTTCTATGGAAAATTTGATTCCTTGGTTAGATTTGCCCAAAATTCGGTACAATTAAACTTTGAAATAAATAATGAAACACGTTGTTTTTTAACTACCCTTTGGAGTGTGCAATTGGGTTCTAAACTTTGATTGGCAAATTTTAATCCTTGGTTCGATCCACTCAAAACTCGGTTTTTTAAACTATAAAGTAAACAATAAATTACGTATTTTTTAGTTCTGAAATTTGTATGGTTAATATTTTCCCTGGTTAAAAGTTGGTGAATAGAAACATTATTGATATTTTTTTTTTGTCAAAATACCCTTACGGAGTTTAAAGTTAGTATTGTTTTTTTTATTCCCTGGTTTGATTGCCTTAAAACATGGTAAACATAAACCTTAAAGCAAACTACAGGTTTGTAGTAGATAGGTACCTATTGTCTGTTCGAGCAAGACAATAAATACTACAACCGGCCTATCAAAACTTTCGCGATAAGTATGAAAGATCAATCGCGCAGTCATAAGTATCCTACTTACTAAAATAAAAGTTTTTAAGTATGGTTATATGGATGTTTGTAACTCTTACACGTAAAAACTGAAGTGATTCTTAAACTTTACAGTAATATAGCTTATAAATCAGAATAACACATAGTCTGCGATTTATAATGGTATTGTGTGATTTGGACATAAAATAACGAAAAGTGTCAAATAAACTCAGTAAAATTATATGGGAAATATCCATACCTATATGTTTCACGGATAAACCGCTGAGCCCGATAAAAAGGACAGCTATAGTTTGTAACCTACAAAAACACATAGGCAACGTTTTATCCGGATACTACCCGGTTGAAGCCGTGGGTAGAGGCTAGTGTACACAATAACTCATGTGCCCCTAAGATTCAAGCATAATATTTTCAATATAATATTGTTAAGAATACTGCTTGTTTATTATCAGTTAGGTATAACTCCGAGCAGAGGTTGACAACATTCGGGTCCTCATTGTGAGGACCGTGTGGTAGATAAGTCTCTTTAGACGACACTATAACGTGTCCGTATAAATGATTAAGTGTTGAGTTACGATGTTTGAAGGCGCGCGCGCAGCGTGGCTCCAGCCTCCATTCACAAACCAACATATAATATTACCTTAATGCCGAAAATATCAAATCGACAGGAAGATGTTATCGCTACGGAATGTTATAAAATTGAATATTTTTATGTATTAAGCGCGTTGCCGAGCCTGCCCCCGCGGCGATACTCTTCCGGAAGAGTCAATACGAGTACGTGCCTCCATCTTATGAGCATACACTATTCAGATTTCAGCCATCAACTACTATAACATTTTTATAACACACTTTATAGATAATAGAGATGTTATTTAGTATAGCTGTTAACGTCGTCTCTATAAAAATTGAAGTACATTTTTTCAACTTTTTTTGCTTGACGCGTTAGCTGACTTGTTATTCAGTTTATTACATGTAATAAACATTATTAATACCATAATATTTATAATATCATTAATACCAACAGAAGAACAGACGATAGATTATCGGTAATTAATCATATTATTGGTAAATAAAATTATATTTTATAATTTATGTACACATTTGACAGACTGAGGAAGATTGGCTTCTCAAACTGCACTGGCGCAGGCAGAAATAAAACCCTTTTTATAAGCGAAAATAGTTTTTCCTATTTTATTAAAATATATTTTATTCTAAGCATTAGAAACTAGCAAACAGACATCAGTATTGATTCCATTTTAATGCTATTTTGAGTAGGGCTCCTACTGCTTGATATTTATTTCAATTTATTTAAATGAGTGGATTGTTTTTTAAGTAAATAGCCCACATACTGTTTTAGAATATAAATAAAGAGAGGTATCGCGTATAACGCCCTGCGTGACTTGTCATGCTTCTGACCAACTGTTAAGTAGCATAAAATTAACACAAATATGTAAAACAAAGTCTTAATACAAATATTTTACACGGTTAAGCTATTAAAAACAAATAAAATTCCTTCGTAGCACTTTCAAATCGACGATACTAATTTTGCGTTAGATTCATTGAATGTTTTTATAGAGTTGATCTGGTTTTAGTTTGGAACCCGTTTTGTTTCCCGAATCATGTCCTACACAATCAAAGCTATATTGTTTAGTGATATAGATATTTCTTTAAATTCCCACTAAAAAAATTGTTTTAAAATTCAGTATATTCAGCATCTTCTACAAAATGAACTTTGGGTTAAACTCATGTTACAAGTTCAATTTGAACTGAATAGGGCATGTATTATTGTTGAATGTCAGCGCACGCCAGAATTCGGCATATTTTAGAAAGAAGTTTTTATTTGAGCATTTTAACAATTCATTTCAAGCTTAGTATAATTATTTTCATTACAAAGAGACGGCAGGAACGCGTATATATGCGTTTGCCATAAGAAGTTGTTTGTTTGTAAGTGTTTATGTACAAAATGGCTTATCGGAATGTAATTTTTGTAAACGATTTGTATTTTCAAGAATGGTTCTTTGATAGGTTTTATCTCTAAAGGTCACCAAGAGAGAACTGCAGACGATGATTAACACGCCGATGTTATTATATATTGTAAAACAGTTACTTGCTATATCTTAAGATGCGGATCCAGCCGGACGCTTAGATCGCTTAGAAGCGATCTTGCATAGATCGATTCTAAGCGATCTATGCAACGCATTTACTTTATTTTGTATATTTTCTTATTTATTTATGGAAATACTTTTCCATTCATTAATTAATTCATTCACTATATGCGTGAATCGCATAGCACGGCACTTCTCTGACAACTCGGTATAACATCGGCCAATTTAACGGTTAAAGTTAAATTGGCCGATGTTATAGAGTTATAAGAGACGTTAACTCAGTAGGGTGCTAGTTTATTAGCGCTAAATTGATTAAAGCACCCACGCCCAGCTCCTAAACTTAGTAGATATTCGGATCACTTTACATAACAATATGATAAGAGCAAACGACGTATGTTCGTTTTATTATCGTTCTAATTAGTTTACTGTGTGGGTGATTTCTTTTTTTATCTTGCTATAGTGAAAATTACTTAGGAAAGTAGCTAACAAAAAGACGTTACTATTTTTTGCAAAATAGATAAGTGAAAAAAATAGTTACGTCTTGTATAAAAAGTTTCTTGCGTAGGACGTTTCGTAGTTAGGTATACATTTTTCACAATCTCATCCAACATACGTTTCCAATTACATATTTGCAAAAGACTTAAATAAGCGCAAATAAATTGTTAGGTGTATGACTGACACGGCATAGTTACTGTCAATTTTATCCTTATGTTGTTTTGGTTTTTTTATGGTAAATTTTTCATCCGATTTAAAATATATTCTAAAAAAGTAAACACTGGAACATGTCGAAGCGGATATCAATTAATAGTCATTGGTGCGCGCAGAGCTGCAAAAGTGTAAAATGCAGCGAGGCGGGACGCGTTTCGTAAATCACGCGGGATCCGCGTGAATTCGACACCGCTGAAATATGCCTGTACAAAAGTGTACAGCGCCTCAGGTAGCCGTTTCAACTTAAAAATATATAATAATTAAGTAAATTAAACACTTACTATTAGTTCTCAAATAGAATATAAATGTATTCAAGTCGGGTAATTAACATTTCGCACAATTGTGAGTTGTAATGATTACCTAACGAATTATTTAAGTAATTTTTAAAATAATTTGTACGAAATTTTCCTTCTTGATGAAGTCCAAGAAAGTTTTATAAGTTGGTCTACTAATTACTCGTCAACTTGTAACGCCTATTTAGCTGTGATAGTTTTCCTTCGTTATTATATAGTAGGTACTGCCGTGTTTTTTTCACATATCCAAAAACAACCGTTTAGCTGGCAGGAGGGGACACCTGACTCAAATAAAAATAATCACTTTAAAGCTTTAGGTATATTTCGCAAACGGATCCCTCTATCGAAAAATTGATTTATCAAGATTTTTATTTTATTCGTTTTTTGGCTCGATTAATGTATAAATGCGTTTCATGCCAAATGACAGCTTTCATTTGGCATGAAAGTCTGTCTGTCCGCAGCTTAGTTCAGAGACTCTTAGTACTACAGACAGATGGATATGACGAAACTATAAAGGTTCCTTGTTGACTACGGAACCCTAAAAATTGAAATTAAAAAAAAACTTTGGGCATTCTGACAGTCTTAGCTTCTCATTGCCATTTGTTTTTGGGGGCGGATTTGTCGTAAAAAAACGTAAATCGTATAATTTTGAATTTGTGACCTTTCGTCTCTTATGGCAGGTTTGGTGCGGCCGTGGCAAATAGAAGTATTCCATAGTCTCTGCGAGGACCGCCTAAATGGCTTATCGAACTATACAACACATGGCACGTGAAAATTATTGCTTGCTGGATTTTTCGAAAGCATTAATGCAAATTTATCGAGCCACGCAGCGCTAATTGCAGGCGACGCGCGCCCGCTGATTGTTTTCTCTCCCGATTTATGGCAACACCTATTGCCGATTTAAAGCTTTAATTGTAAACGATTCACGTGTTTTATTGGATAGTCGGGGTGTATTTATTCGAGTGCTCTGCGTGCGGTTACGATTATTGATTTTCTGTAACAGCCACTTTTCATGGATTGACAGTTTCAAACTTGTCTAGGTAACATATTGACGAGGTACTTCTGAAAGCACCAGATTAAAACCAACTTATAAAAAAAAACTGTTAAGTATTTTAACACGGCTTTTTGTCTTTCTGCGGCATGCGTCATTCAAATTATTCAACACTAGACGATTTAATACTGTTTATAACTAAACAACTGTTTAATTTTTTTCACTCGTTAAGATGAGCCATTATTGGTGAAATATTAAAACAAAAGTCTCTAAAAAAGAGTCTAAAACTCATTAGACTCTTTTACAATTAAATTTTTATCGAAAATGATACCGGTATAATGTAGGTATATTTATTAGTCCTATTCCCCATTTCTATTTTTTTTTTCTCATGACAAATTAACGCATTTCCTTCTCGGCTCTACGGAATGCCTACGGCAGGGTCTACGAAATTGTAGCACGTCGAGTGAAAAGTGGAAAAGTGTCGTAAAAAGATTTTCTCTTACAGAGGTAGGGATGTGTTAATAAATTAAGTGACGTCACATCTGAGCGGTTGGTAAAGTTGGCGCGACGGCCGCAGGCGCCCACCGCCTTTTTCGCTTAAGTTTTCCGCGCCTGAGGCACCGGAAGTTCGGCCATTATTATTTTACGCGGGCAACAAGCGGTGCGATAATATCCCGCGCTTCAGCCTCCGCTGCCTGGCTGATACTTGAGAGTTCCTTTAATGGCTGAACGTGTCTTCTTACTTCTCGCTTAATAGGTGTAATAACTTTAACAAAAAAGCGAGATTTATTAATATTCCGAACTGGCCAATCAGTCGAGGCCCAAAAATTAACTTGAATTGCCGGCCAAATTACTTATTTGGTGGTACGTAAAAGTAACATGAGGTTCATTTACTGACAAGCAGTAAAGCAACTTTTTTGACTGATCAATTTTGGTCGGCTATAGACGACCTACGACTCACTATGTGAGGCGGGCAAATGCCGATTGGTGGGGATCAAATAAGCAAGAACCTTTTGCAAGTAGGACTGATGACTTTCAAAGAAAGCCCTTTAAAGTCCCCTTAAGCTCGCCTGTTTCCAATTCTACACACGTCACGAGATCGTGTGGCGTGTGTTTTGCGTAATCCCCTATAAGGCTTAGTTAGTTGTAAGCCGGGTCGGGTCGGTCCGGCATCTCACTTCATCCCGTAAATCAATCCGGTCTAAGGCGATCCGGCAAAAATACGGTGAACGTCACTAACAAGCTAAAGAATTTCTGTGAGGTAAAGTTTCACTCACTTTTGACAAAATTTGTAGGTCACTGATTAATCTTTAAGTACCGACGCGTCGTTTTAGTTACATAAGTACCGGCGTGACGTCTGCTAGACCACCAATACCAACGTATTTTTCTCAAACAAAATTGCTTCTTATTATGGTTTATACATCTACTATTGTAAAAATGAAACAAAATATACTGGTTTTTTTAAAAAAAAACTTTTTTTTTCTCTTAGAAACAATTTATTCTTAAAGATTAAACTATGAAAACAAAGAAAATATAAATAATAAGTCGTTTTCTCTAAATAATCTCTTTCTCCACAATCAATTAGTAAAATTTTACAAACAGTTTTTGCATACATGCTTGCTACGCATGTTTCGTGCTAGTGTCACATTTGTAAGCAGTCTTGAGCTTTAGAAGGGCAGATATGTTCGTTTTCTGGTTTGCTTTCTCTCTATTTAATTTTATTTCCGGAGGAGAGCATTATTAGCCATTCCATTTTTTTTTCATGTTCTCTGTTTTGAGACCGTGTTTCATAATATATCTCCTCCTAGTGGCAAAAACACTATCATTTCTATTTGAGGCTGTCTGTTTCATGCCCAACGAGTCTGGCTTATTTATTGTAACAATTAGCTGAAAAAAGTGTAATAGAGCTTCTGTGAAGGGGCCCGGGAAGTTCTACCACCATTATTTGTCTCGTGTTTGGTGTTGTATTTACAAAACAAAAATGTATATAAGTAGTATATCAGTCATGTAGTTCCCATAACACAAGCTCTGCTTACTTTGGGGCTAGATGATGCTGTGTGAAAAATGTCCAGCGTTATTATTATTTACCATGCCCATTTCTGCCGCCAAGCAGGCAGTGTTTCGGTTTGAAGAATATGATTTCCGGTGTAATTATCCAATAAAAGTTACATGAGTACCGACTAGTGGTCTGACAGACCACTGGCGATCTTACAATAATCAAAACTTACAGAATTCGCACGCGCCGACACAGCCACTCTCCACGAATGCTGCCGAGCGACTACTCGAGGGGCAGAGAGAAGCATGGGGTGATACTACTACGCTAACATAGGTAACTAGACTTTTCAAACGCTCGAAGTGTCTGTCAGACCACATGTCGTCGACGCTCAAAATCATTTAGAATGACAATTTTACAATAAGCAAAGTTTCTGCCTGTATCCGTTTTACCTTGATAATGATTAAAAAAAACAAAAATAACAAGTTAATTCCAGATTTCAAAATCATAAATCAGGTAAGTACTAACTGAACAAACTTTCTCGCAGGTATCATGCAACAGAAATAATGGAATAAAAATTTGTCAGCCCATTGTCTGTTAAATTATTCACGAAATCTATTCGTCGCTCCAGATCTCAGTCGAGATTGTCGATATGGTGAATTACATGCGTTTCCATATTTCATGGCGGGTGACGCTTGATGACAGTCGTGACACTGCTGGTATAATATGAGGGTTTTCCTAGTGATCGTTCTATTGTGGTGTAAACTAACGGAGTGAACGCATTTTAAATATTATTTTCAATTTCTTTGGAACATAGCATTGGCGGATTTACAATGTGAATCAAGATTTAACATACATTTTTTTAAACAAAAACTAGAGCCTACTATATATATAATTATACTACTTACACAGTCATACTTATATAAATAAATACCTAATAGTCACATACATACGTAGTTCTGAACCCACACTAAAATTTACTGTATCGTGGATATCAGTAACTACTAGTACCATGATACCACAACACCCAGTCCCGAATCAAATATCGATAGAACATACTTACATTCTTAGGTTTCATAGATGTGAAGACCAGTCGTTGAACCGTATCACTTCTTCTAGAACAGTACTTATGATCTTTTACCGAGAATAAAATAGCAGTTCAACCGTAGCAAAAAATCGGGCGCAGTTTAAAACGCCTAGAGCTGATACAATTAAAAATAATCTGTATTCATACATTGATACGTGGTTAATATGCATCCGGCATCCGCGCGCCGTCATTATATCCAACGATTCAATTCGACACATCTTCGGGGTTTCGCCTCGCCCAATAATTACCAGCGCTATCATTAAGCGTCGTGCACAACAAAACGTAATAACCTTGCAATTAGACGGTGGCCATCATTAGATTGTAATAGAGTTTCGTACAATTTGTGAGTAAAATCGTCAAGCGTGTCACATTACCAGCGTCCATTAAGGCGTTTACACAACACGGAATTGAAATGAGCAGTCCACAGATTATCGTGATAGACAAACGGGCGCATTGTCTAGATAATAACGATATTTACCTACATACAGAGTGTACTCTGAATGTCAAATAAAATGTCGTTATTTTGCCACTGCACAAAATATACTTACTTAATATTTACGCACCAGGGTTGCATTAGAATATCTAGATATGAACTATCGTAAATTAGTAATTTATATATAGTATTCTGTCATTAACAATAAATGAAAATTTCAACTAAGTATATCGAAAATGACATCCTTAGCTCTGAAAGTTTCGCATTAATCATTTGCTAGCTTGGCAGAATGGTTCTTTCATTCATTCTGTGAATAATGAGTTATTTGTCAACCCTGTACATCAGGTCGACTTGTGTCAATATGTCGGATATCAACAATAATAATAACCGAGATATTGTAATAATATATCCGTCGATTTCGGCAGGTAGCGATAATATCCACACGTCGAACATTAGGATAGGTCCGATAAGATCGTATCTGGCCGACGTTAAATAACACGTTTCCTGTAATCCTAGTGGTAATTTTAATAATGTAATTACGATATTCGGCTTTGTAATGACAGGTAACGCAAACAACACCGATTAAACCACACAATGTATTAAACTGCCTAACACCGGTGGGCTATTATGTTTTTAGGTTTAGAATTTCGTTGGATTATGCAAATTTGGGGCGAGGAAATTGACATAAGAACATAACACACAAGTTTTTTCATCAAACTCTGTATAGTTTTCTTTGAACCTAAGTAACTGAGCGCATGCGCTGGCTGGCAGACGAACAATACATGTACCTATTAAAAAAAAATAGCAAGACAATATTGCCACAATTATTCAGCGAGACAATATAGCCAGAATTTCGGGAAGACGAGTTCCCGCTACTAGAGATCTGATTCTGAATCAGTTATTATCACGTTGAATATCTATGAATCGTTTGCGATTCGCGAATCGTAATGATATCAGGATGGCTCACCACGCGTGTCATTTTTATGTATTTAAATAGAAGGTAGTGTACTTATGTATGCAGTATCTCTTAAAATATTAACCGTGACCAATTTACAGAGTTTTACATAAATTGAAATTTCTAATGCGCATTATTCAAATTATCTATAACAACACTCAACTTCCCTTCAAATCTGTTACAGATGTGTTACCTGAGTCAAATGGCTAATAAAGCATTTCATTAATCGTTTAGGAGAAAACATAATGTTGATAATTAAGAAAATGTACATTTGTATTAAAAATAATATATATATATTTTATAGATTTTGTAAAATTCTTTTTAATTAAATTTTTGTTGCTTTTTAAGAAACTATTATAAAAAAAAACTTGTTTTATCATATATAGAAAAATAACTTTGATCTTTCTATAATGCACAACACTATACGTGTTATTTTCTATGTAATAATTTCCCCACTTTCATACCATAAGCAAACCCGTAACTCTACAATTACTTACCTGCAATAATGAGGTAGTATCATATACGATCTTTTCTTGATTTACACCCACAAGATTAAATTAAATGTGAAGGAAATAAATGTCGTCACATTAAGAAGGTGCAGGCCGCAATCTGCAACGGGCCACACTAATGACGGTGCAGGCTTATTGTTTTAGATCACCGCCAGCGCCGCCCTTTAATTTACTGTATCGCCTGTAATTAAGGGCACGCAGAAAAAAATATATCAAACTCACCCCTTCACGATAAATGCATCTACATAAAATATGGGACAACCGCGCTGAATAACGGTCGATAAGAACGCACGCAGTGTGCACATATTAGTTTTAAATTATGGTAAAAAGGCCATTCCCAATAGCTAGCTTTATCCAGTAGCTACTGAGCTGAGACCGCTGCGCCGATTGCGTAAACGTTTAAACAAAAGTTATAACAGCCATCCAATTAGTTTAAGAGTCCACGCAGAAGCTCTTGGTCGACCCTAAATTTTTCTCAATTAAATGCAAAACTCGGGGCAAGTCTGAGGGCTATATAAAATTTTAAGCCCATACCTACAATTCGCGCAACACAAATTTTTATTACCTTCGCTCGGTAAGTAAACAAAAAGAACAAATTAGTGGAAGGAGCGGTGTCGTCTGCTACATCCCGAGAGCCGGGCTGGGACACCGCACGGGACACAAGGGTGTAAAAAGTAAAACAATAAGGATTCCGCGCGGCTGCACAGGGATATTTATTGTTAATGAAAACGGCGGGATTTAAACTAACGTCTTGTAACTAAATACCCTCTCACAGTTAAAGCGGGCACTAATTTGGTTTTTATAGCGCGTCCTTAATTTGATTTGGCGGCATCGCGGCCGTGCCACTATTGCCTGTAGGAGCAATTAATTTGCTCGGATTATATTTTTTTTCTCGAGGCGCCCCGTGCGACTCTCCCCGTGGCTCCCTTAGCCTACGCGATCCAATCGAGGAGGAAAAAATAAAATAAAACTTAAGCCCCGTTTAATTTGAAGGGTGGTTCTGGGCTATTAAAGTAACACGCTTATGTATTGCAAATTATATTGAAATTTGTCTTCCATTACCGAGCGTCTTCCTCACACAAATGTTGCCCGCATTACGGCGGGAGATTTTTATTCCGCGCTACGCCCACCCTTGTCTCCCGGTTTTTTACGTCGGAAGTTTTGTAGTGTTTTTTTTCCCGCTAATTAAAACTCTTCCGCGCTGTTTCCTTTAAGAAACGAGATCCGATCAATTAATTTTTAGGAGGCGTAATTTCTCGCAAAATTACTGGCCAAAAATAAAAAAAAACAGGGAAAAAAGGGTATCAAAAAGTGATCTATCAAGTGAAGGCTTAAAACTTGGAATTGCGGGTTAATTTTCTTGTTGTGCCATATTCTAGGTAGCAGGAAAATACGTAGGCAATCATGTCGCAGATTGTGTAATGGAAAAGTATTGTTTATGGAAGATTTTATAGAATCTGCGTTGTTCGCAGAGATGAGGAGGCGATGGAGTCACGCGCGCCATTGTCTCGAGCGGGGACAGCCGATTTCACCTAATACAATGCTTGGATTATACACGTAAACACAATTACTACTGAAATGACTACTAGTGTCTTTAGTTCGTTTACCTTACACGAATTTCTTTATAGTCTCTACAACAGCTTATCTACGATACACAAAAATGAATCAAAGCTTTTAACTGAGGATCTAAATATTCTTAAATCATTAGTTTATTTCAATAATGACTTTGACACGTCACTATCACGCAGTTATGATGAAAATACTTATTCTTACATATCAAGAAAAAGTATCACGAGAAATAGATATAGATAGATAGAAAGTTCTTTATTGCACAATAAATATGAGTACATAGGCGAACTTAATGCTAAAAAGCATTCTCTTCCAGATAACCTTAGTGTACTGTGGAAAAAGATGTGTCGGTAGTGCGCAGAAAGGATTGAAACAAAAATATTAACATGTAGTAATTATGTAATGCAAATGTTAAAATACACCTAGATTATTGATTTTAATATTTACATACTAAGGGTATAATAACATAAATAAAAGAAAATAATATATATATATACACAAATAAATTGCTCAAATATTAAAAGTAAATTGCTCAATCTTTGCCTTTGAGTAAGTGATTGTAGAATCTAGCCCTGAACACTTCAACTGAAGAAGCTTCACGGAAAATGGTTGGGATATGATTCCAGAGGTATCACCAATAATAATTTATAAAACAGTTCCAAGTATACGGTTTCTATCGTGCAAGTAATCTATCATCAGATCCTCATATGCCACGCTATTTGTTTACTCTTTCAAATAAAAAAACAAAATAAAAATCACCCCCAAAAAAATGTTTCGGCTAGTCGTGATTCCATAAGACGATCATGTTTTTTAAAGTTTTACAGGGAAAAAAAGCAATTCGATAGGAATTAAAACTTTTTTGCGACGACCTCGAAATCATTTTCTATACAACAAAAAATAATCATTAAAATCTGTTAACAATTGGCGAATATACAAACGATTAAAAAGTTAAGAACCTCCTACTTTTACGTCGGTTAAAAATATATCAATTTTCTGTTTTCCCATACATACCTAAAGAAATCAAACGTATGGCCGAGTATCTAAATCAAATGAAAACACAATGGTCCGAAAGAGCCCTTCAATCAGAGGCGAAGGTAGCGGCAATTTGCCGGCGATGGCGGACGGCAGCTCGGATGAAGCACGCGCCGAATTAAATGGAAATCAATAGCAATCCTGGACGTGACCGCCAGCCTTTACATCTCGCCGACAAACATCACTCACCGGTGCAATGAAAGCTTCATTGTTGATAAAATAAGGAAGGGAATCAATGTTTCATAGTTGACATTCTAATTTTAAAATTTACATCTCTAACTAGGATCCCATTTTAACAGAAACGAGTATTTTCAGTGTAGCACGGACTCTTAAGTATCAGAAGGCCAACCCGCCTCGGAAGTAGTGATTATAAGATGCGAAATACTCGCATACGTACTTACGATAATACGACATAATCATACATATAAGTTTGCTTGAAAATTCTTATATTCGGAACGGTTTTTTATCTAAAAAAGAATATTATAAAAAAAAACTTCATAGAACATAAAACTTAAAATGTCGATATGTATTAACTGAAGATTTATTAGCTTTCAGACCACTAGCAGAGCTTGATAAAATACTCGAAAGATTTATTTCGCAGAAATCTTGCCGCTTCTGTTTCATTCCTTATCTGTGTGGCTTTCAATGAGACACGTCCACATTCTACAGAAACCTATACGGGTGATGCCAGCAGTTCCTTCGGTTGTCGATGATTGATCAATCAATGCATTAGAAAAGCCAGGCTAATTGCGGCAATTCCGTTTGTTTGTACTGACGACCGCTGGGGGTCGATCAAATTTCTGCACATTGTCTACGACTACGTAGATTTCCGACTAAGGTTACTTATTTCCACGTAATGGCTAAATAGGTACCTACTGATGTTTAAAGAAAATGTAGCCATTAGGGGTTTAGATTTCTAGTCAAAGTTACTTACTTTGAAAACCTACGTTTCAATGAAGAAATTAGACTTCCTGAGGTACCTTCCGTAGTTCATGAGTATTAGGTAGGACTAATTACCAAAGAATATGGTTATTTTTGCAAGGAAACAAGTATGAGAAATTAAGATGGCGAAAACCCAGAAATACCGAGTGGATTTAGCCGCTCCCCCTATCCCGTTTAAATAGTAAAGCAATATACGGGAAGGACAAAATATCGCTGCAAATAAACGTTTAACTTTATGGACTCGAAAGATATTACCGATTCGTGATCTCCTTTTTCTTTGGTTTCGCGTTTCGCCCGGTCGGCCATCTTGGCGACATGTGGCTGGAGATTTAGGCGGGAAACGTGCCCTGCTATATTAGATTATGTCGAAATGAATTGAGCGCTACTATTGGATATGTTATTGACGTAGATTTGCGATCGAAGGAACGAACTGATATTTCGTATTGTTATTAAAGGATGGCTCCCCGCGGACGTGAGCAGCGTCCTGAGCGCTCGATACACCGCCCTTACGCTCCTATCGTTTAGGCCTTTTTATATTTTTCTTATGTAAATACAGTTTCATATCCGATGAGCTTTATTTATGTGGGAATCGTTTTGGCGAGATAAGTCTCTCTGTTTCAGTGTTCACCTTTTGCGATGCATGCAAATTTTGTTTCGGAATACTGATTTATTGTATCCCACAATCCTATCTTTTATTTTATTCGGCATATCTTCAAGAATTGGGTTGCAGTTATGAGAGGGCATTTTTAAGATAAACAGTTACGAGAGACTGACAGAAGACAGAATATTTTAAGCGTCGCTGAAGATCAAAGTGATATATGTGCCAGGCCAAGAGTGTTGTTAAAACGTCTTCAAGGGTTTCAGCGCGGTAAACAGTGGTTGCTGGTCTAAGGGAAAGGTGATGCCGATAATTCAACTGCAAGTATAAATAAGGTGAATCTTGTTTAAGCTCTTTCTGTTTTTTTTTATTGTAACACAATCAACTCAGTATTTAAATCCATTCTAGATAGGTACCATTTCAGGGACTGAAGGTCCCACATTTTTTTTTTTAATTATATTAATGCACAGACACGATTTAATTTCATTGGTATTAAAATAGATTAAGATAATATACTACTGATGTTGAGATAAATATTATTGATGATAGTAATTAGGTGTAAATAATATTTGCATAGTATATTTATTCTTTTGAATGAAATAGATACAAAGGCGAACTAAGAGCCTAAGAGCAAAACTTGAGGTGATAGTTGAGATTGTTTCTTTCTTCTTGGCGATGTGAAAAAGAGCTCCATCTTTTTCCAAAAAAAGATCTTAAGTTTATAAATATAATCGCTTTTTCTCCTAACTTAAACCTAGCTCAAGGGCGTCGCAAGTAAGTCGCGGCAAGCTTTGATGTCGCGAGGGTAGTTATGAAAATTAATAAAATGAACACGGTGTAATTGCTTCCGATAAGACGGCACTAGTGCGGGATGTGCAGGCGCACTCACTTTTTACTCTTTAGATCATTTAACGATCTCTTTACAAAACAGGTCTTAAACGCTTCCAGTTATTAAGGAGCAAAATAAATATTATATGCTAAATTGACGGTTTCGATTATATACTATTATGTATAACCAGCGATGTCGGGAGCCCGTATATGGGTTTAACGTGAGTATTTGTCTATTACCATTTATCTCCGAAAAAATATTTTTAATCTGTTTAAATGCTGTTTTTGCAATACATTTGTATGGCTTTAAGGATGGTTCTCGAATTTTATCGGTGACTCCCTAGTACAATAAAACAACGGAAACTTCCTGAGTTACTTGTTTTCGTCGTAAAACATGCATAGTTTCTGTTCACTAACCTACCTTTTGAGGCCGATAAATCGTAAGTGGCATGTCAGAAGTAGGTAAGCACACAACGACAAAATTTATCAAAGGCGCTTGCCCGCGGCAAAGTTACTAAACGCACTTAGCCCCGGATTTATCAGAACGCTAACCAACCACAGAAGCTCTTTGGAATATATAGTAGAGCACCTACTTGAGGCTTTATGGCGCCAGCACTTAATTATTAATGAGCTGATTTTCATCTTCAACTGTGGATGACTTTTTAAATCATATTATTTGTCATTTTACTGTTAGACTTATACTTACACTTTTTTAACTAATAGTTCAAAAAAATCTGAAAGATAAGTTATTTTGTGCAGAAAATTACAATCTATTCTAAAACGACAAAGACGTCTTAAACATTTCGGAAGATTTTAGATCCTTCAAATGAATAAATAATCATGAATAATGTTAAAAGAAACCTATCAATAAAAGCGAACTTAACGTGTCCCGAAATAAAACACTTTGTTATTAAGTTGACAAGCAACCGTAAAAATGCTACTTTAAAATGTAAAATAAACAGATCAATCATGTTAAAGCGATCCCATCGAGCTCGCACTGAATCCCCGAAAAGAAGCCTACGTAAGCGTCTATTATACCGCCCAGATGTTACCATAAGACCGATCTGATGCCGTTCCCTTCGCTCGACCCCCACGCCAACTGGACGGAGTAGGATGGAATATAAAAATAATACGGATTTTTATATGTTTTTTTTTCGTAATAAGAATTGTTCTACATCCAGGAGAATGATTGACATGCGGTCGCCGGCGGCGCGCGGCGCCCCCCGACGCGCGGCATAAAGCGATTCACAAGATGGCCCTCGAATTATTATCATTTTAAAATTTATTACGCCAATTATTAAGGGACGTATTTAAAAATGAAACAAAGGTATTACGGCTGCCACATTCGTCCGGCAAAAGCTCTGTGGACGTGTGGCGTGCTGCTTTTTCGTTGTATAAATCTAGGCAGGCACATCAATCAAGTTGTCGGATGGACAGGAAGTCCCTTCCAAAATTATGTAGATCCACGATTAAAAAAGTAACGTATTCATAATATTCGTCCGCGGTAAATAACCCTTTAATTTCATGTTTTTATAACATCAAACACACCCCTCATTTGGCCATCGACTGACTTCATTTCTTTATTTAAGTAAATTTGTATGGTCGAAGCCCAAAGATGCATACTAAAGATATTCATAGAGGTCATATCATAAACCAATATAGTAATTTGTCCGGGACGGGCCGGGCACTAATTGAAACCCGCGTCCGGGCGACGTGAGAAGACTGGCCATCGGCTAATCCGAACCGGACCGGCATCCGATCTTCTACACTACATGTACATGTAACTAATTGGAGATTTCACGAGATAACACTATCATCCTATTGTGATATACGATGAACAAGAATATGTAGCGGTAACATGCTTAACAATAACTGAATAAAACAAAGCTCTTAGTGGTCAAACCACCATGCCATTCACAACTTTATAATAATGAGTCCATTCACTTAGGGTAACTGAAAGAATCATAAGGAGAAGTCAGTTTCATTATCTTGTGCCTCGTGATTTGGTAGAATCAGATTGTAAATACAGCGAGTCAGAGAATATGGATAACACGGATTGGGGTTTGAAGCCCGTTTCGGAGTTTGACGACTTTCGGGTGAGCTCCTAAGCCGCGGGCGCACTTGCGATTGAGACGTCGTCGTCAGTGCGGATCCTAAAACAGGGCTTAGCGCATCCCACGCCAAACTTGATACCGTCCAACTTGTGATTTGAGACTTTAGCGTCGAAGTAACGCAAATTCGCAACTTGGGAAACAGTCGGGGAGAAATACTTTTGTGATTTAGGAATTCGTTTTACTTTATAAGCGGTAGCAGGGAATTACTCAACGCTGTCTAACGACAAACGATGCGAACGTCGGAGACATTTGACGTGAGTCTTGCAGGCACCGAGAGCCATCATGGAGGCTCTATTGCGTCCACTCCGCAAGACTGCGTGGTCAGGAGCGTAATCCTTATTTATTGCAAGACGCCTTGCGACGCCTCCGGTGGACCAACAATTTGTCAGGCGAGTGGGCCAGTTGGCTGCATCAATCTCCGGCGCTGGCTTAGCGCGACCTCGTCGATGCATGATGTTTCATCTGTACGCCCCATTTATCATCCCGTGTAGTAGCACAATAATCGAGTGCCCGCCTCTATTAACAGTGACAAGGGAATCTACTGCCAATGTTGACAATAAATACGGATCGGACATAAAGTGACCAACAAAAGTGAAACCGATCCCGACCGCTCGACACAAGGAGCGCCCACCGTACAAACAGTAACAAAACAGCCCCCGGCGCTCGTTACGAGATCGCACTAAATTACGCGCAACTTACGCGGGTCATCTTTCATTATTATGGCTCTATTTTGGCAAGTCACAACAAGGCGGGCGTGGTGACCAGGCGGGCGGTCAGCGGTGACCATTATCCCTCTATTACGCTGCAGCATTTTTTCGCCGAGCTGACCGCTGCCCCTATGTGGGGTGCCGTGAGAGATAAAATCGTAAATTATAACCCAATTCCATGGCTGTTAAGACTTGACAGATGAAAAGGCTTATTGCTGAGTGTTCGGTGCCATATCGTTAACATATCAAATGAAATGAGGGTACCTACTTTACCATAGAGACATTCGGGGATGATGGACATTCGTTTCGTCGCATGTGGTCAACTTTATGTATGTTGGTTTAAGTTGCAGCCGGTTTTAATAACACAACTTGCGCAGCTAACTTGTGTTATTTATTAGCAGGATGGTTTAAAATCCACGCCATGACACATCGAACGGCACGTTAAGACTCGATAGGTTTCATGATTCATTATTCGATTAAAGCTAAACAGTGTGAATAGGTAACCGGGTCTATCAGTATAGTTGTATGTTTATGAATAGATCGGAGGTCAACAGGAGCCGGCCGAGTGGGAGGATATTACAGTAATGTTACTGAAAGGCGCGGGTCGGTGCCTTGGCGCCAGCGCTTGACAATGCCCCATTAGGGCTAACTATTCACAGAACAGATAAGTAACTTAACCAAAAACTAGACAGGTCGCTGTCCCTTTGGCGTGTTACTTACCTACTTACCTACTTGAAGACTTGTAGCAGTTATTTATCGATCAGGTTGTATTTATAACCTGAGAAGCAGCATGTACAAATCCACCGCCCACAATTCATTATTTTTTCTACACACATATACAGCAATCTTTGTTAAATAAAAAACACTTAACAAAAACCAACTTATTTTTTTTTAAATATATTATCAAAAGAAGGTAGATTATGGATTAAATAAAATGATCTGCACTGGAAGCTGCTAAAAATAAGCCGTAATATCTAAGCTTAGAGGATCCGTTGCCTTCCATTTCTATGATCAGATCGCTGTGACCCAAGCGTTACATCGTCTTCAAAACATGACAGGTTAGGACTAACCACCCACATCAATCAGTATCGAGTCTGAGTAGAGTTGACTTTCAACTCAATCGCATAACAGGAACTGCGTGGAAATAATCACCCAAATTTTAAACGTGGTTTTGAAGCATTTTGATTAAATGTGACATTACTCCATCAGTTAAACTTAAGCTATATTGTGAGAACTTCGAACAATCTGTCGTACTAAATACTAGTCAATACTAACCGAACGCATGTATTTAAGCTGTAAAATCATGCACAACGAAGGCTTTAATAAGTCGCATCCCTAATAATGGATCTATCCAACCACGGAAGATAGGTCCTATTCATGTTTCACCGTTTTGTCCGATACGCGATTATTAAATTAAGGTAGGGACCAAACCCCCCGCTGGTTGCAACCATTCTGGGCGCCCACAGTACATACACTACACTGATTCAATAGCAGGATTCAAACACTCGTGATATTTTTGTTTGGACAGGCATGATCGAACGATCCCAACACAATTTTATGTCGATTAACAACAAAGCGATACGACTTTTTTGCAAGTGGTTTGGGTAAGTACGAAGTAAGTTTGGTTGAATTTAACCAATGTTTTGTTTTTTTATTTGCATTATTTAGTAGTAATATGCTATTATAGATCATTAGCCTTTGCCAATGGATTCGCTCGCGTGGTGGCCAAATAAAATGTAGCCTTTATGTTATTCTAGGCCATTACCTTACCTACCTACCTGTAAATCCAAATTTCATGCAAACCGGTTCCGCCCTTAGGTTTAGGAACATACATAGGTATTTGTTTCAATGGAATCATTATGAAACTTAGAAAAAAAACACTAAATTTCAAGTAACCTATGTAAAAACTTTAGAATCGTTGGAAATAGCAAATAACATTGTAGGGACATGCGGGACAGATGGACATTCATTACAAATTGAACGATATTGATTAATGGCAGCACCTAGCGGTCATAAGTGGACAACATTTTTATTGACAAGCTATCCTTTAAAGATTCAAAAATATAACTACCTAGATGTCGTAAAAAAAATTGTTTCCTATATTGCCCTCTCTGCGAGGGACTTACATAAAATAAACAAACGTTGCATTTACGAGCTATGACAAATCTGAATTACAATCATAACCTTTGTCCAGTGCATTCTGGACGCATTCGGGCAATAAAATAACTCATGTCCAATTTATGTTAATACAATAAATACTGACATAAATAATACTAAAGGAGACATAGAAGACAATTTGAATTTATGTAGATAAGAATATTCTACTGTCTTTATATGAGCGAGTAGATTGAATTTGAATGATTTGTGCATCTTAATGACACCGACACGAAATGAACGGGTGTTACAAGAGCCATAATGTTCATGGACACTTTAAAAGGGTAGATTCCTATCAAACCGTATTATAGATAAAAATATCATTAGTTTTACCACTGGTGAAGTAGGTATAATAGTAGGATAAGTACCTATCTATTGGGAATACCAAATTAGCAAGAAAATAAATAATATAATGTAGTACTATAATATATTATGTGGCTGGAGCCCATAAACTTCATAGACAAAGTAGCATGGTTGTTTCCAAAAAGCAATTGATAGGTAACTTAAGAAGGAAGTGACTCTATCTACGAATCGAATAAAAACCAACAACAAATTACAAAATTGGCGACTCAACTTGAAAAAAACAAATGTTTTCAAGGAAAGTGTTCAAGTGAAGGCGACCGCACCAATAATGACATAGTAAATATGTAATTGTATTAAAAGTACGGTTATTTGTACGGAAAGAGCGACAAACCGACAGATGCTCGCGGCCATCTTGCGGCCAGGACGAAACTATAGCATGCCATTCGTGACTTTGTGGTCGCAATGTCTCCGTTTAAAATCAAATTTCTTTTCTTTTCGGTCATTTAATGTAATGCTATTATGCAACGGCAAAAAGCTGCAAGTTCTATATAAACAATGGCGAATTAAAGCAATTACTGTTACCGTACTTCCGTAATTTAAACAATTTTCAATTATAATCAACAATGTAATATTCAAGCTTACGTTGTGTTGTCGTCCTGATTACAAACGGAGTAGGTAGTTTGTAATTCCGTCTTGCTTTCTCGTGCAAAAAGTGCTTGATACGTTTTAAGTGGTAATAAAAAAACAATATGGGATACAAGGCAAAGAGTTGTGAACCGTGAAATTGCCATCTGTGTCGCGAACATTGTTAAGTGCTTATAACATACAGTGCTACCTTCTGCATCGCTATTTTGAGCTCTTCACCATGTTCCGTAAAATTTCAGACCCTAAGTACATATTTATTTGACTGAAACTTATGTTGATCGGAGCGAGATTCCTTTGAATTATTCCAAAGGAAACCATCTTTTTTATAGTATTAAATCCACCACAGTTAATGATACGATATCTACGACGGATCAGTTCTTTATGTAATACATCACGGGGTTTAGTAATTTTTATCCAATTTCTGGAATGTACCTAGCGGTCGTAAAGCCTAAACCGCAGCAGTGTACCGACTTTATTAATCAAGTAGAAGGACATCTCTGGGCTTAGTGGCATTTTTCTTGGAGGTTTCATTATATCCCGAGACGGCGGAGTGTGATGAGAAATTAATCCCGGGCACAGGTGGCGCAGGTGGTAGTGGACGATTTTCTGGCTAGAGGAGTCTTTAGCTAATCCAAGTGCGGAGACAAGGTCTACGCTGCTTACGTGAAGAACGAAAGAATATTACAATCTAAACATGTAAAAAAAACAACTTAGTTTGTTCACTAATTTAGTTTTATTCTAAACAATTTCAGACTAATTGATTGACATAGCCAGCCTAGCAGCCTAGACCTAGAACCTAAAATCTAAGCATTCTTGGCTTGGTCGCGGAGGAAAAGGCAGCAGATAAAACCGACGTTTCAAAGTGAACCTTGTGATTTTAATGAATAAATGAAATTTGACTTTTACTTGAAGTCCTAGAGAGACATACACATTCCCACATACCCAGTTCGTGGGTATCAGAAACTACAAGTACTATAGATAGATAGAAAAAGCTAAAACCTAGGCAACACATCTAACATAGGCTAACTGAATGCTAATTAGCATTAAGTAAAGGCTGGCTTGAATATTATTTTACACCATAAAAATAAATATGTTTTAACAGCTTGTAAGCCAAGATTGCATCCACGTCTCTTAAACTCGTTTTCTAAACGAAAACTAACTGAATCTAGACTTTGAAATGGATATTAAATTTATATCTGTCAAAAGTCGATAAAATCCTAAATGATTTCCTAAATGAATGTATTGTTCGAGAAAGGTAAAACCATTATATAAGTAGTTTTAGATAACACTATGAAACGAATTATTTATATTCCGAATAGGAAACACCTTAAAAACCGATAGTTTTCAATAAACAGAAGCATTTAAGTATCGTGCTTAGTAAACTGTTTCAAGATTTCACGTATAGTATTTTATGCTGAAAAACAGTGAAGAAAAGCAGCGGATGTGAAGGAAAGCGCAAGGAACTGCGGCGCACCGTAATCCGGACATATCTCGGTACATTCCTCAGCGCGACACAGCGGGACTTAGCGGAAAGCCGCGCCGCGCAGATGCTTATCTCAATAACAGTTTTATTTATTTTTGCGAGCGACTGATCCGCTCCCGGAGGATCCATCTAATGAAAATAGAGAAAGCTGTGTTCGAGATTTGAGACAAATGTCTCCGAGAGTGGATTGCCTGACACCGCTGCGAATTGTAAATCGTAACCGATTGGTATTAACATTCGGGCGATACGGAAATCGGTTACGGTTTACTTGTAAAATCAAAAGGTATTAAAAAACCCTAAATGTTATTACTAAGTCTGGGTATTTTCTATGTATGATATTTACAAACAAAATTTATATAAGTGGTATATCAGTCATGTAGTTCCCATAATACAAGTTCTGCTTAGTTTGGTGCTAGATGATGTTGTGTGAAAATGTCCAGCATTATATTATAAGTATTATTAAGTGCGATAAGTAATCTTACCTGAATGTACTACGTAACGTGCAACGGAATTTAAAATATGTCATTGATTTGCTACGTTTTTATGAAATTGTTAAAAAAGTTTTGCCCTAATCGTCTAGCATTTCCAAGAATCAAGAATCGGGAGCATAACAAACTTGCTCAAAGACACAAGTTCATTTAGTCGCGAATTAACGACCGCAACCATCGTAAACTTCGTACATCGGCTTCGTATGCCATAAACTAGAATACATTGCGACTTGTCAAAGGAAAGTAATTCAATCAAACTTTGGAATACTTTTACAGTCATGTGACAAGAATGAACTGAGACAGCAACTTTTCACATTTATGAGCAAGGGTACCTACGTAGATAAAAAATATCTACCAGCTAAGTATTGGTATCTACGATACTCGCTTCCATCGATACATTGCAATGGAACCATTAAGCAGGTAAAAGGTTGTTAAAAAATGGTGAAAGAGAGTTCTTAATATAGATCTTTGATGCTTCAAATTGAAGTAGGTTATAATTTTGGAGCTTTTAGGTTTTCAACAGATGTAACTTTCGGCAATAATTCCTAGCTTTCGACAACAGGCAGCAAGTTCTTCTTACGTTCATAAAGTCAACCGTTACGAGAAGTCAAAAGTGGCACACAGAATACCTTTAGACACAGTTTATAGAAGCAATTCAGCGAATATTAAAAGACAATTCTCATCGGGAACTGCAAAGTAACTAAGTTGGAGGTTGGAAGAAAAATCTTGCAGTACAGTGTCGTCTAATTAGTTCATTTGCCATAATTGCTGCTCCCAGATTGGTTTTTTCGCGTCGGCAGCGTCCCGTGGGAGTGCGAGAAGTTAGCCCCGCACTTTTGCGTTTTCTGAATTATGATATTTGTGCTGAATCGTTATAGGTTTGTTCTATATTGTTCCAAAATATTTTTTCTCTGGAACGAAAATAACCTTTTAGAAACATGGCCCCGCACTTTTGAATTTTCTAAGTTTTGATAGTTATGCTGGATTGTTTTAGGTTTGTTCTGCATTGTTCCAAAATTATATTATTTATTTAATGTTTATTTCCTAAAATAAAAAGTGACGTCAAAAATAAAAAAAACTGTTTGGAACCTACTAGTTGAAAATAACTGGTTTCCATCCGCTACCGACATTTCTACTAATGATTATTGGTATTTTTTTTTTCATTTTTCTAAGTTGTCAATCTAGAACTAAGCTAGAACAATACAGCACAACACCAGATCAACCCAGAACAATTAAAAAACACCAATTATGAATATTGGTGTTTTTTAGGAGTAGTCGAAATGTAGTAGGTAGGAGATGGAAACCAGTTATTTTAAATTTTCTTCGTAAATTTTCATCTTAGAACGATTTTACCTTGACAATGTAGAACAACCCTAGAACAATGCAGCACAACTGTCAGAACGTGGAAAATCCAATAGTGTGGGCCAAGTCATCAACAAGTTTTTCAACTAGGTTCCAAACAGTTTTTTTAGATTAAAAAAAAAAGATTTGATTTTCATTTTAGACGTATAATATTTTGAAAAAATATAGAACCAACCTAGAACAATGCAACACAATTGTCAAAACTTTGAAAATCCAAAGTTCCGTGCTAGGTTCCAAAAAGTTATTTTTTTTATTTATAACGTCAATGTTCATTTTTGTAGTATAATATTGGACCAATAATATAGAACAAACCATGAACAATTCAGCACAAGTATCAGAATTCAGAAAACGCAAAAGTGCGGGCCTAACTTACCGCACTCGTCCCGTGGGGCAAAACTCTTGCTCTAATGAATACTGGCGCTCCAGACTGGTGAATAAAAATCGGATAGTTTCCTGGTGCTTCACTTGACTACCTTGTTTGTTCCCTCGCCCCGGTTCGGTACCTTCATTGAAACAATTCGTTTGGAGAAAAAAACCTAAGCGTGACTAATGATTTCAGCTATTCCATTCCATTTGAAATTTCAGTTAGATTTAGCGTGGAATATCAAAGGATAGATTTAGAAAGACAAGTTTAATTTACACAAAATATAATCGATCTAAATAGGAAATTCAAACATACCATTCTCAAAGCTCAAATGTTTTAAGTTTCTAAAGATCAGAAGCACTAAGTTCGATAGCAGGAGGATACTGTTTCTTCACCTTCTCGCGTTTCCGAAGCTCGTCTCTCAGCAGCACTAGGTGCTCGTAGTGATCAGCTGAAGCATCCAGGAGTTCCACGCAAGCCTTGACAGCAGCCGTTTGCCTTTCTTTTTCTACTTGCATAGTCGCGTCTGTCGCTTGGCTGACCGTTAGCACGTTTTCGACCATATCGTCCAGTCTGTAAGGATTTGGCCTTTGTAGGTAGATACTTACACAGCTGTTAGAGTACATAAAGTTAGAGAGCAAATACAACAAGCAATTGTATTGAGCAGGTGGTTAAAAATCAATGTGATGTCTTTTTACTACTCATAAAAAGTTATATTTTTCTTTTTTTTGAGTGATCCGAATTACATTTCCAATAGCCCTAAGTCAGAAAATAATAGGGGATGTTGAGAACTGCTGGGTATAGCAGCCCACATCAAGTTACTGAGATATAAAAGAGCACACAAACAATATTATCTTACTTTCTTTTCCTGATCTCCAGGTAAAAGCAGAAGAAAATCACCAGTAGGGATATGATCCCAGCATTAAGCTGCGACCAGGTGATGGCCAGGCTGACGATGTGGAACCGAGTGACTCGGACCTTGGGGACCACATCCCACACGGAGAAACCGGGAATCAGAAGGGTGAGCGGTAGAGCGAACACAATGAGCGCGCCTACCACCACGGTTGCATCGCATTCACGACCAGACATTACTTTACAGAAATATTGGATTTTGAGAACATTGCATCATTTTGCAAGAAGAAATTTCACTTCAGTTTGACATTGAAGTGGAGCATAGATAAAATAAATTGTAGGCCAATATGCCCAAACGTACAAAAAAAAAGTACAACTTCCGCTAACTCACAGCACAAAAAAAATATCGGTAACTATGATGCGAATTTCAAAATAAATTATTTACATGAAAAGCATGAATTGAAAAATATATGTAGTTTTTACTGCCAGAAATTCGCAAGATAGCGTATACGTATGAGATAGGGAATGCGGGGGTAGGCACAGGGAACATTGCCCGTCACATGTAGCAAGTCGACGACGCGTCGCTGGTGTGGCATATCAATTTCGACAAGGAAGGAAGGTACACACAATAAAATTGGACGGTCTCCGGAGAGGGCTTAAACGATTCGCCGTTTTGTCTCGGAACCCAGCTGCGTAATGACCGGGGCAGGAAAAAATTGTCAGCAAGAAAACGCGAGGGTAGTCGGGTTTATGTGCGCGCGGCAGCTGGTGGCAGGCAGCGGGCGCGGCGGCGACGCGCTCCTAACGGCCTCTGCTTACCTCGCAAAACCCGCGCCAATTTTATTTATCGAAAATATAAACCGATTTGCGCAGGTCCCTCGTAAATTCTGAACGGCTGATTTATGGCGGTTACAGGGCGCGCTTAAAACAAAGTTGCTTCTTAAAGGACTCCCCAACGTATTACTTCCTTACGTGGACGATAGGGAAACGGCCAGATTTTCTTTTTAGATAGGTTCGCTACCTCAACTATATCTTCCTACTTTAGACAAAAATGGCTTCCTTGGTAATGAAATAAAATCAAAAAGTTTAATGAAAATGATGTTAATTTATCGATTTATTATTTTTTTTATAAATTAGTCCACTTATTATAATCATAGAGCAGTTTCTACCAACTTAATAAATCAATAAAATTATAAATAATGCTGGATGTTTTTCACACAGCATCATCTAGCCCCAAAGTAAGCAGAGCTTGTGTTATGGGAACTACATGACTGATATACTACTTATATACATTTTTTTTGTAAATACATACATACATAGAAAACACCCAGACCTGAGATGAATATTTGCAGATACAAACATTTGTCCCGCGGCGGGAATCGAACCCGCAATCTTCTGCGTCTCGCAGAAGGTTGCGGGCCTTCGCCCACTACAGTCTGCGCTACAGAGGCGCAGTGGGCCTATCTATATATACCAAGAAATAGAATATACCTACTTCATGAAAAGCATTCTTCTTGAATTATTTGAGTTAGTTTACGTACACCTTAAATTTTAAAAAAGGGATAGAGAACAATGCAATAATAACAAATGTCAATAGATTGAATCAACGTTGCTTGACATGACTTGATCAATTTGATTTTGCTATCGCATCGCTAACTTTATTTATTTATTGATTACAACTAAAACAGGTTGATAGCCCGCACAAAAAAATTGATACAAGTTTTATAGATACATAGTGTTCCCGCACTTAGAGGGCATGCATGCGCAGTATGTACAACATACTGTGTCACATAAAATAGCTCTTAAAATATTTTTAAAAAGTTTTCACATATAATACCACAAGAGCTTCAAAATTATCGGGTATTTCCCGATAGGTTCGTTGCAAACAAATGAAGGAGTCAAGTTTTTCAGGTTAAAAAATCACGAGCGCGAAGCGCGACGAGCGCGAAGCGCGAGTGATTTTTCCTGAAAAACTTGACGACTTTATTTGTTTGCAGGGAACCTTGAGGGAAATGCCAGATAATTTTGAAGCTCGTGTGGTATTCAGGGGATTATTTTTCCGTCCCAAATGTCGGCCAATAGAATTGCACCATTCGACGTCACGTGGTACAACCGAGAAAATTTTCAAAAAATTATCAGTATAATACCATGTAGGTTGTACCACGTGACGTCGAATGGTGCAATTCTATTGGTCGATATTTGGGTCGGAAAAATAATCACATATAATACCACAAGAGCTTCAAAATTATCGGGTATTTCCCGATAGGTTCGTTGCAAACAAATGAAGGAGTCAAGTTTTTCAGGTTAAAAAATCACGAGCGCGAAGCGCGACGAGCGCGAAGCGCGAGTGATTTTTCCTGAAAAACTTGACGACTTTATTTGTTTGCAGGGAACCTTGAGGGAAATGCCAGATAATTTTGAAGCTCGTGTGGTATTCAGGGGATTATTTTTCCGTCCCAAATGTCGGCCAATAGAATTGCACCATTCGACGTCACGTGGTACAACCGAGAAAATTTTCAAAAAATTATCACATATAATACCACAAGAGCTTCAAAATTATCGGGTATTTCCCGATAGGTTCGTTGCAAACAAATGAAGGAGTCAAGTTTTTCAGGTTAAAAAATCACGAGCGCGAAGCGCGACGAGCGCGAAGCGCGAGTGATTTTTCCTGAAAAACTTGACGACTTTATTTGTTTGCAGGGAACCTTGAGGGAAATGCCAGATAATTTTGAAGCTCGTGTGGTATTCAGGGGATTATTTTTCCGTCCCAAATGTCGGCCAATAGAATTGCACCATTCGACGTCACGTGGTACAACCGAGAAAATTTTCAAAAAATTATCAGTATAATACCATGTAGGTTGTACCACGTGACGTCGAATGGTGCAATTCTATTGGTCGATATTTGGGTCGGAAAAATAATCAGTATAATACCATGTAGGTTGTACCACGTGACGTCGAATGGTGCAATTCTATTGGTCGATATTTGGGTCGGAAAAATAATCAATAATATCTAGACTTCTAGGCGCTCAAATAAAATTACATAAGTACCTACTATACTACTCCTCATCTATATAGGTAAGATACCTAACCTGGATACCTAACAACTTAATAATAGCTCTATTTGCAATCATCTAATTGAATGAACACAAATTGAAAAATCACAGATCGCGTGCAAGCAAACCTCACGGAATTAACAAGGATACGTGAAGGCTCCCTGAGGACTGCCTGGAAGCGGCGGCACTTCCAACTGGAGACGAGCCACACGAATCAATTAGGTGATTTGAGGGTTGCGGCTTCGCGTGACTCCATCCCTTAAGGTTACCGCTGAGACATCATTACACGACACGATAGTTTGTACCAAGATACCTAACCTACTTGGTAGGTTCTTGAGCCAGTGCAGTGCTTCGAATTAGTGAATGAAGAGTCCCTTGTGGACTGCTTGACTTTGCTATTTTATATCACAGCTATGCTAAATTTTAACCTAAAAAGAAAAAAAAGAAGGTTCTCAATTCGTTCTCAATTTTTAGCTCTAACTTGTGTCGCCAATTTGTAGAGCTGGGGGGCGCTTTTTTACATTTCTAATTCCTTTCGGAAAGAGTGTTGCAAAAATTTAAGGTACCTTATACCTAAGCCTTTTTCGAAGATCCCATGTCAAAGAACATTTCGATTTCTTTTGTCAATTTGTGTGATTAGATTTTTTTTGCATGCACGGTTGTTTCATAGACGTTACTCGTTACTTTTGATACAGTCAAGCACTAGGATGAAGCATCGCATCGAGTCACATCGATGTGATGCTTCATCAAAAAACCTACTTAAAACTTCGAGTCAGGCATTGTACCCGTTACAATGTAATGTAAGGAGCTGTGCCATCCGTATTTAATGGTTACCATGACATGGTACCACTAGTCTATACCCGGCAAACAAACTTTTTGCGCGGATTTTATGAAGAATTTTGTGAAAATATGTTTAATTAAAGCGGAATTCAATATCACTGTAGAATTCATGGGGTTATGATGATCACGAATCACTATATTATATCGATGTATCTTCGATGTATTATCTCTTGGTCTTCGAGGACGTCTGTGGCGCAGTGGGCGAAGGCCTGCCTGAAACACTGAAGTTGCGGGTTCGATTCCCGCCGCGGGACAAATGTTTGAATCTGCAAATATTTGTCTCGGAATCTTGGTGTTTTGTATGTGTAATATTATGTATTTACAAAAGAAAAAAATTGTATATAAGTAGTATATCAGTCATGTAGTTCCCATAACACAAGCTCTGCTTACTTTGGGGCTAGATGATGCTGTGTGAAAATGTCCAGCATTATTTGTCCGCATTTCTTGTATAGCTTCATCGGCTATTAGATTGGCGTCGAGTCTAAGGTCATTTTCAACATCCATTTTTTAAACAAATCCACTAATTTACTGTACCTACACCAAATAACAAAACATTAAAGTAGGGTCTGTTTGGAATTAGGGCCTTCAGCATGCAGCCGCTAACTTCAGTCAAAGTGGGAGTTTGTTTTGTCTATGAAATGCAGTTTGCATTCGCCACCAGCGCCTGAGTCATCCCCTAGAGAAGCCCTTATCTAGACTATGAATTCCACGGTTAGACAAGCGATCGTGGTGGATGGCAGAAACTGTGGGAGGCCTATAGGTACCCAGCAGTGGGTGTGGCTGTGGATAATGATGATGAAGCGTTCAGACCGCCCATTTTAATTTGTTTGTAAAGTTTCCTGGTAGCGCATTATCAAAGTTTCTACTTACAAATATTCCTTCAGTCAACTTCAATCTAATAACACAAGCAAATTGTATGAGAACATTAGCCATATGCTCGGCTTTAACCACCAATATCATTATGGCAAAGAATCGTGTAGGGTAGTTAAGTACCTCCATTACATCGGATATTTGAATCCGAATTAATTTACCTACCTTTATGAAGGGTAAATTGTTTTGGTGAATCCCCAATCAATTTATGAAATTGATCGCCGTTTTATGAAGGGAAGGATCACATCAGATACATTTTTGATTAGATAGTGGGCGATACACGAAAGAAAAACTTATTAGAAGGTAGGTAGGTAAAAGGTTCTGGAGTCCAATTACTAAATACAACCTATTTTATATATATTTTAAGGGGAAACTAAAATACTCGTAGATATTCAATGCGTTGATTTTATTCCACTTTATAATAAGGCTAGAAATGTATAAAATATCAGTCACCTTAGTTTACCATATTTTATGATATCATAATTATCATTCATCGTAAAATTTAAATAGGCTTAATAAAATATTTGAATAATTGATCGTTATTAAAATAAGCTTAAAAGCTAATTTACCAAATTTCACACAAAAAAGCATGGGATATGTATAAGATTATCGCATAAAAGTTCTATACATAAGTAAATAAGAACACGAATGTTTTATTATTTAAATATTATTTTGTGATTTCCTTTCGCATGTCCTAAATCAACACAGGGACTCCTATTAGTGTGGGGTCAGGACTATGTACCTATGTTCCATGTACCATCACCAAGCCGATATATATATATTCTATACATTATTATATAGGGTTATATTTTTTTTCTACTAGACTATACCTGGGAATTCACTGGTTCTGGAGATATTGAAGGTCAAAGATTCATTTTGTTTTTTAGAGTTCATTACGGAAATGAATTCCAAGTATTGATAACACTTTCGTCCAAACAAACATTAACAAAATTTTCGATTTTTTTAACAAATTACGCATTATTCTGAAGTTGCAGATGAATGAATATAACATTCAAACGCACACCACTGCTTTGACTCGTGCGTGAAGAGCACGCACTCGTCCAAGAAACGCGCGGTCAGCGTGCTTGACATTGCGCGCAACATAAAACAGCATTTTTTATGCCTAAAATTAAAAGTCGTTTCCCAGCAATTATTTTCCCGCACTCGCTAAGATGGACAATATGCGTAGATTTCGGCTTGGTGATGGGTCTTTTTACACTACACAGGGTGTAAAGTATAAAGTCCTAAATCAAATAAATAAGAAAATAGAATGTATACCTAATTATCGACATTAATTAGCAAATTTATAAATCTGTAATTATACGTTTTACACGGGTCCTTATCAAGTTTACCATTTTTTATTAAAAGTCCTGTGTCTGTATGTAATAGGAAAGTTTTCCTTACCTCCAAATAAAAGCGAGAAGTCTTATACATCTATCAAAAACGGATAGCAAACAATATTTTTGTAAATACGACTAGACAAACGAATCATAAAATAATAATAATCTTTAGAATAAACTTTTTTCCACAATTATATCCAGTTATTTTTCCTTTGGAACCTTTATCACAAAAACTTACAAGCTTAATTTCACATTATAAGCTACCAGTTGAACCAATTGTTTACCTCTCTGAGGACAGTATTATTTTTTAATCATTAGATCTGGATTTAGTCTTAGGCTACGTTTTTGCATCAGAAAAGCAAACAAAATATATCTACAATTAAAAAAATAATCTTAAACTCAAAAGTGGTAAGCAGGTGGTGACGCTGAAGATAACTCATGATTCATAATTGAGACTCGTAACCTTGTTTTAAATTTCGTTCATTGCTCAATGAACAATGCTCTTCTCATTATACTAAAAATTCGCATCATCTTAATTGTTACAGATCATGTAATATATATAACTGACAGGACTAAACGAGACAATCTCCTTTAATCAGAAACTAAGTAGAGTCCATTCCTCGAAACAAGTCCTGCGGCTATTTGAGGACCTAATATCAGGTAGTGGAAAATCAGATTGAAAATAAAGATATGGCAGACACCAGCGCTGCGTCTACGGGACTTTCTTACGGACTCTTAGTATTATTTGTTCGTGCTTACTAATATAGGCTTACTAAAGGCCTTTTATACGGTACGATTTGTCCCTAGATCGAAGACATCGGAGATGGCAAAAAACCCATGCAAATTGTTTGCGATTTGAATATTACGAACCGTTCGGTTTCAAAAGAGATATTAACTGCTCATGCAAACTCTCTTACGGCATTTGTACGTCGCGGGTAAAGATGACCTTACCAGTAAAGTAAACCCATTAAATTTCGTAAAAATAGTTCAAGCCCGTCTAGACTTTTTTTGCTAACAGCCAGGGGACTTCCCAGTGCTACCAGCCATCCTGTACAAACAAACAAATATACATTGCTCGATTAAATTATAATGAGATTTCGTTAAAGCATTTAACTTAGGAATTAATGAAATAAACAACGATTATTTTCTACTATGATAAACATCTACAAATAACATCTATAAAACTAATGAGATTGTTTAAACCAATGAGTTTTTTTTATGAGAGCAAAAGCATTTGCGGACCTAATGCTTGGCTTAAGTTGATAACGACTCTGATTTTCATATGCTAGAAAAGCTTAGGATTGACTATATCATAAATTCTGTACATTACAAGCATTTTTGAAATATTTCATAGATCCTAAGAGATTTCCAGCAGTAATAATCACGAAATAAAGTCGAGCCAGAGCCCATTTAGCTTCAAAAGCTTTGTTTAGACTTATTTAAGACTTGTTTTGTATCATGAGACACAAAAATACAATCCATAATATTATTTTATGCTTAGCCTAGCCGTGTGATAAATAAGACTATATTTTACTTATAGGTACAGTATTTTATCCATACCTACGAGGCTCATGACTCTATTTTCGATCAATGGCAAATACATTAATAGGCTACTTAGGCAAGTACACCCAAGATCTTATGTTTGTAGGCCACATGAATAACCTAAATTTAGTTTTTTAATTGATAAGCTAAATATAAATAAACAAATATTATACGAGTAGTACAACTAAACTCTCTATAATATTCGGAAATCTAGTTTTTCATGAAAAATAGCTAGAGTTGCTTATTGGTACTAAATGATTTAAAATTTTGATACTATCCATAGAACATGATTTGAAAACGAAGATCGGCAAGACGCAGTGTTTTCTCAGTATTGTATAAAATATATATTATGTAAATTTTTAATTTAACTAAATTAATAATTAATCGGTAGACTTACGATTTCAGACAAAACAATTGTTTTCTAACTTTTTAATCAAATTGTCTAACCGACATTAGCAGTCGATGACGGCGTGACATCGACCTTTTTGTTTTTTTTTTAAACCATTTCTATGGTTTGTAACATTTTACAATCTCGCCATCATATGTGTTAACTTAAAACGAAATAAGACAGTATGCTGCATCGATCATACGAAGAACAAGTTTATCATTACAAATCCAGTGTTAAGTTAAATATGGCTGTTCACAAAACATGACCGCGGCTGTACTATTCCAGCTACTCCACATAGCTGCGTTGAAACGCCATCAATAGCGCAGTATTCTAGTCAGATAATATGAGGCATGCAATAGCGTAAACTCTTGAGCAGTTTGCAGTGGATTTGTTAGATACTCAAGCCGTCTATTGCTTCCATCAGGGTAGGCACGGAGTCTACATTCATCCCTCGTTTGCGGAGATCATTCAATTCTTCTACTAGTTTTGTCTTGTCGCGGCCTAGCGTTTCCCTGAAACAAGATAATAAATCGTTTGTAATTTAAAGTATTTAAGAACGTTCTGAAACGCAAAACATGACAAGTTTTTATATCTTCTCAAAAGATTTCCATTAAATCAAAATCATCAAAAGTTGCGTTCATTATAATGTAATAATATATTGCGTAATATATTATTACATTATAATGAATAATCCAGATATAATTAACTGAACCAAGGCTCGAACATATTTTCTGGCTCAGCACAGTTTATTTTAATCCTACTTTATTTATTAATTTATACTTACAAAGAGTTTGCTATGTTAGTCGGGAATTAGGTACCCAGCGTATTTAATGCGTAAGAGAGCATCAACTTATCAAGTTCATTCGCTCACTGATTTTCTACACAATCCTATTTATTATATGTACCTATATATGATCGAAACAGACAAAGGAATAGATCCTTTGTCTGTTTCGATCATATCTCCGAATTTAGAAAAATGTTAAAATGTTTGAAATTACCGTTATGAGTATTTTTTAGATAAGGCCATTTTAGCAATATCCTACAGCTGAGAAAAATCTCTCGGTTTGCAGCTGTGATCTTCCAGTATTTGAGTAGTGTAGACATACCTACAAGATACTCCTAAAATAATGGAGATTCAATGTAGTCACGTACAATCAATCGTACGAATGACTTATCTATGTAGTCGTACCTACATCAGCAAACTTATAATCATCACGTAGAATGTTTTGCGCATGTATAAGCCTATAATCTGGACTAGTGATTGCGATTGCTGAATAGAGGTCAAGCATTTGACATCATTAAATGACTAACATTGCAAATATCTTAGATTGAATTAGAAAACAAACACGATCAATATTTTGTATCATCTAGCTGCATCATTATTTTCATACTCTCATTATTTGCGTACCTTATTTATTGTGGGACGAATTTGTATGAAAATAAAAACAACATACTTCGTGCAAAACGTCAGCCTAAAACAAATTAATTTGCCAAGAAAACAATGTGTCTATATGAAGCAATTCGCGTATTAATAACAACAGCCAAACTGAAGTCATAAACATCAAAACCGGTATTCTACTCAAAAGATTTACCAATAATTATTTCTTGGAAAAACATCAAAATTTAAATTGAAAGTGGATCAACAGAAGTCTGACGCAATATTATATCGAGATTAGGATGAAAGAATTACGAGAAATGGGCCCGTTGATCCTGCTATTGAGTATTTTTGTTCTGTGGTGTAAACTCACCATATAGAGATGCAAGTGTGGAGCAGAGGAATGTATATGAGTAAGAGATCCGAGTCACTGACAGCCTCGTAACGCTTCAAGGCAAGTTGAGCCCAGCGCTCCACAGGACCGGCCAGCGCGCCCTCACTGGCGCCGGCGCATGCTACGATGCGGCACAGAGCGCTCAGAACTACTCGCGAACGGTCTGTGTATACCTGGAATGATAGAACGAGGATTCAGGCAAAAAAATATATACTTATGACTGTAATCTAAAAGATCGGTGGTTCAAGAAATTAGGTATTGGTATTGGAAATTAAAACGGGGAATTACTGGTCACTTATCTTTTATCCTGCTCATACTGAAATTTAAGTGAGTCACATTCATTTGCAACCAGAAATAATTATGTTCTTTCCCATAAAGTTTGATAGTGGTATCTACACAGCATTGAATCATGGAACCAATAGTGTCAGGGAAACTCAAATTCTGACAACCCAAGCATGATTCAACCTGTAGATAATACCAGTTTTTTTAAGTGAAATGGTTAAAATTACTAAAAAACCTACAAAAATGTTTTATGTCATTTACAGCCAGAGACGGTAAGAGATATATCAAAATTGGTACTTAGGCCTTTTAAAATAACAGAATTACCTTATTAAGTAATTTGAAACTAGTCTCCATCACAGAGAGTGCCTGATCAAACTTGCCCTCGCTGATAAGCCTCTTAGCCTCATTCAACTCAGGGTCATGGAAGAATGCCCTTGTGGCCGGTGCATCCCGCAGCCGTGACTCACTCACTACATAGCTCAGCATTGACTCAAAAGCTGCACATCTGGCTGATATTAAACTTGGATCGAAGTTACCCACTACTATCTGTAAAAAAAAGAGAAGAGAGCTACAGAACCAGGAGAAAATACTAATTTCATAGATTGTGGAGCTGGACTGGTCATACATACAATGAAAGGGTTGAACAAATTGAACAAAACAGTCACTGCATTGTACCTCCACATAAAAGGAGAAATAGAGGCAGTACAAGCAATGGATGGATGAATGTGAAGCTAGCTGGAAGGATTGAAAAAGGCTGAGTGTGAGGGAGTTCAAATAGCAAATGGCAAACAGACATGAAATATATGTTGCCTTAAAATAAGATACATATTGTACATATGTTGGGGTAAACAAGTTCTTGAGTGGAGACCGCGTCTGGGCAAACAGTGTGGGGCGCCCTCCGGCTAGGTGGAGCGATGACGTAAGAAAGGCAGCGGGCAGTAAGTGGATGATAAGAGCCGAAGACCGGGCTCAGTGGCGCGTATTGGGAGAGGCCTATGTCCAGCAGTGGACTAATGTGGGCTGATGATGATGATGATGATGATGATGATGATTGTACATATGTTTACATAAAAAACTTGGGTTGGTTGTTTTGAATAAAGGATTTATCTGTAAAAAATTGAGTTTTTTAAAGAACACATGGAGGAATGTTGTTTTCAGACAAGTTAATTGACTGGCAACTGGAAAAATTACTCTGTATTACTTAAGCCAACTTTAGTGATTTAGATAAAATATGTTTAATGGGTTTTACCTTCATACTTCATGTTTTATTTCTTAAGTAATTTGAAAACACTATATAGTACTTAAGCACACACATCTCATTTAGATGGTAAGTTATTCAATAAATACTAGGTGCAAGTAAACAAGTTTGACCATGACTACAATGTACCTACATTTCGGCTGTACTACCTTGGCCATGTGTTTTGTGGTCTCTTTTTTTATTTAATTGTCATAAAAGTGGCAATCAAGACAATGTCCACCTATTGAAATCCCACTCATAATGAACCAATCAAGAGTTTGAATGCGGAAAAGGGATTCCATACACATACATACATACATGTTGGTAAGCAGTTACTGCAGCCTATGGTTGCAACACCAGAATTATTACTCGCATGTTGTCTACATATTGGTGAAAAGTCTCAACTGCCTGTAATTTCACCGGCGACCTTCAAAGCAGAACACAGCAATGCAAGCATTACTGCTTGGCGGCAGAAATAGGTTTGTGGTAGTACCCCCTGAAGAGCTCTTTTATAAGGAGCTCTGCTACATCTTGGTAGATCTTGGATTTTCTATCTCATACAGAGATAACAAGTAAATATCACAATATCTCAGATAATTTCTGGATAGCCAAGTTAAAATGACCAAACAGTACTTAAAATAATGATAACAACAAGATGCTAATTGAATGGAAATAGAACAGAAACTAGGAAACTATTGTTCACAAGAATTAGTTACTTAGTTTCTTTGTTAGAAATAGCATGACTCATGAACAATGTAATTATAATATGGTCAAAGCGAGCTGATCTAATGATAATATAATGAGAGGTGGACAAAGGAACTCCTCAATTGATAGAGTAGGTAGACTGACACTGTTTACTTTTATTTCCAGTGAGGATCGAAATTGAGTAGTCATGTTAGGTAAATTACTTCTCTTGAAAAATATTATAAAGAAACCAATCCCCTATTTCGGGATGTGACTTACTTTTCTGGGGAAATTGATATTTTGCATAACAGACTGTTCCTTCTTCAAACCATTGTAAAGGTCCAAAAAGTGGGTGTAGCGCCTCTCCACATTCGCTGGATCCGAATCAAATACCTTGTTTTCTGTGGAGTCTTGTCTGACTTGCACCATGTATGCAACAAACTTTTTCTCGTTTTCATACCCATCTATTATTCTAGAGGATACTATTTCTAATTTTAGCATGATTGAAGAACAATAAGTTTTCCAGCTACAAATCTAAATATTTAAATCAATTTAGAAGTTTAGTTCCTAAACAATTACAAATTATTATGTATTACACAAATTGAAATAAATCTCTCAAAAATAATCACAATATTTGGCTGTAAAATACACAACTTAACAAATCAACACCAGCTAAAACAATGAAAACGAGAAAAATCACAGGAAAAGAAAAAGCTAGAAGTAGTGGTGAGGTATGTACGTACCTAGTATAGTATTAGGTATAATATCTGTGGTATTTACATAAACTTCCTGTAGTTAGTCTGTGGACCACATAGTTGGAGATACTAAACGATGATTTAATATGAGCAAAGATTTTAGAAACAGACCATATTAAGAGTAAAATACTATAAATATTATTTTTTATTTTAAAAATCAATAGCCAATAAAATTACATATTATTCAATCATAATTAGTTAATTCAGATTTAATATTTACGTTGCCAGATATATTTGGCATTGGCTATTACTGAATCCACCAACTTGGATCCATTATAATATTTTTTTAATAGATTTTTTTTTATATTTGAGTAAGAGTCGTCCTAATTCAGCGTTATTATTAGCTCAGCTTTTATTTAATTTTTATTGTGCATAACATTTTTCGATTAGGTATTTGTCGGGAGATTTTGTGTTATGTAGGCCAGATGGTCGGGTTTCCAGATGGCGCCCTAGGTGTAAGATGTTTTTATACAACAATAACAACGTAGATACATAATCAAAGTAGCAAGAATTAAAATTATGTAGTCAGTCGTATAACAAAATATCACTATTCCTTGATTTTTTTTATACAACTAAGGCAAACAAGCTTACGGCCTGTTAGTAAGCGGTTACTGTAACCTATTAATTAACGCTTGCGAAGGAGGCCTTAGAGGTATCATTCGCACTTTGCCGACCCTGAGACATAACGGGTGAAAAGTCTAATGTGCCTGTAATTTCACCGGCACCCATACCTTTCAAACCGAATGTGATTGCGAGCATTACTGTTTGGCGGCAGAAATTAGTTGATGATAATATGTACTTCCCCGGACAACCTCTTAATAAGGAGCTCTACTACTACCTATATTATCCGTTTTGTACTTATATGTGCATTTCTCAGTAACATACCTACTACATAGGTACTTTATATGCTGACTGACGCAGTGTGCCCGCCTTCGGTCAAAACAAAAGACGAAGAAGTTTCTGTAAGTACCTAGGTAATTTTTATACAAATTTCTTGCTTTGCTAGGGATACAGTGCCTATTTTTATGACATTAAAAATAGGCACATTTTTTATGGCACGCAAAATAATAGAAATAGGGTGATGATGTGCACTATGCAAATGTTTAATGGGAAGGAAATTAATAGTTATTTTATTTTTATGTTTTTTTTCATCATCTGCACGCAGTACTGGTGACAGCAGGGGCAGCAGTGTCCAACTTTTATACTTTTCTAATAGGTACGCGGTACCAGTAACACTGATATAGGTACTGCGATTTATATAATTATATCGATGTTGCTTTAAGCGTTAAGCAATGTTATATAATTATAGCCCTTTAAGTCCTGATTAAATGTTGAGTAACCTTTCTATATTTTGGCAGCAAAATACCTTTCTAATACGAATTGATTGAGTATAAAACGTTAAATTACAAATTGTGAATCAATCATCATTCATCATCAATCATTTTAACATGCATTAGCATCGTCATAATAGTAGCCTGTGATTTCTAAAACTATGATAGCTATAGATAATTAAGGGCGGGATTGTTTGAAATTTTCACAAGAGAAATAATTAGATTTTTTATAATATAAGTGTTATTTTGAACCCAGTTTCCTGTAAAACTACTATAATTTATCACGGACAATATCGTAAATACATTTTCTGAGTGTGTTGTCTTAAAAATGGAAGAGACCTAAGGGTCGGCTCACCGCAACCTCGGTCCAGGAGAAATAGTGACATGATTTTGAGCGAGGAAGAGATGGGCGTGATTATTGAAAGTAATAAACAATGTGATGAGTTTTTGACAATTAGTACTGAGTTGGCCGTAAGTATTTGATGATGAAGAGTTCATCCTCGTGCCAGAAAATTGAATACGAAAGGTACCGATAAATTAATTAATAACTATTTTGAAGTTTGTGTCTCATCGTACCAATTGCTGCCAAAACAAATTGGGCTGGCTATGTTACTGAAAGCTGAAGGAATTACAAATGCAATGCAGATAAAATACAAGAGCCCCTACAGAGTTATCATTATTTTTGAAAGCAAGGAGGGTGCAATTAAATTGGTCGAGAGTAAGTCATTTTTGGAGTCTGGATACCGATGTTATTTGACGAGCGAGGTTGGCATTACCTACGGCGTGGTGAAATATTTAGAGCTTGATGTTCACATCAAGCTGGGGAAGAGGAATGTTTGATGGAATCTTTACAATGTGAGCACAAGATAGTCTCCGTAAAAAGATTGAACAGGATGTCGGAGGCCGGTGAATGGATAAGTAGCGAGACGGTACGTTTTGGTTTTAAGAGCTCTTCATTGCCTTCCTATGTATATGGATATGGTTGCAGGTTTAAGGTAGATCCTTATACTTTTCCGGTGACACAGTGCGCCTCGTGTTGGAAGTATGGTCATTTGACACGAACATGTCCAACAAAAAGGCCATCTTGTCCAAAATGTGGTGGTGGGTATGCAAATTGTGAGAAGACGGACTATCATTGCATTAATTGCAAAGGCAAGCACATGGCCCTGAGTAAGACTTGCCCTGTTTATCTTAAAGAAAGGGAAATCCGATCCATCATGTGCCAAGAGAATTGTACCTATAAAACTGCGCTATCGATGTACCTTGAGAATAAAACACGTAAGTTTAATGGACCAGTAAAGGACGCACCATCCGTTTTCATGTTTGGAAATAAGTCTTACGTTAAGAGTTATGAGCTCACTAAGCCAACCATGTCCTACAGTCAAAGCCTTGAATCGAAGGTGATACAAACTGAAGCTACGATACACGTGGAGAAATCAGATATTTTGAAAAGAAATGATGAAAGAGAGCTAAGTGAAGACGAATCAAAGGACGAGCGAGGATTGTTTATTAAAAAAAGGGCCTGCACGTGGAAAGAAAAATAAAAACAGGAAGGAAAGGAGACCGATGAAAGCAACTACATCACGCAACGTTGACGACTTTTCTGTTCCACCAGTGATGGCGGCTGCGGCTACAGGTGAACGAACCCAGCATGATAAGGATGATAAGAAAAAGATCAATTTTGGTGGTATATTTAGAAAAGCAAAAGAAATATTATTTTCTAACAAAAGTTTTGAGGAGAAGGTTAGTCAGGTGTTGAGATTACTTTTTGAAGAGCTTATATGTCTTTTATAGTGCAGTTGATGAGCAATGGAGATGTCTTAAAGAAATTATTAGGCCTCTTTTATGATGGATAACAACATCTCAAATGTAACTGCGGCCAGGGCAATTTTTAAATATTGCGCAATGGAACTCGCAGAGCTTGATGCCCAGGAAACAAGAGTTTGAACTTTTGCTTTGTCAAGAAAAAATAGGAGTTTGTATATTAAGTGAAACTTGGCTCAACTCAGACGTTAGTTTACGCATAAGTAACTATAATATTTTTAGGAAAGACAGAACTGATACCTATGGAGGTGTTGCTATATTAGTTCATAGATTTATTAAAACGCACATGCATTCTATAGAAATTAGCAATAGTGGTATTGAGGTTTTGTGTATTAGAATTTTAAACTGTAAATATTTAGAACATTTTGTATCGATTTACTGTCCTTCATATCCTCATTGGAGGATTCTTTGTTGTAGTAAGTAGTTTTTTTTTGTTCATTTTGTTTTTTTTTTAGTTGTGTTGTATTTTATGTTTGTTTTTACGGGGGTGGCATAGCCGCTGTTTGGCTAAAACTCCTTAAAAAATTAAAAGAATAAAAAAAAAATAGATAATTACATCCTTTTAAATGTCGCTTAGAACTCTGACATTTTAAGCAGCTGTCAAAGTCATCCGAGCGTAAGTCAATAAGATATGGATGGCCTCCGGCTAAAAACAAGAGAGTCAAGAATATACCTAGTGTAATGTACAGTAGTCACTCTCGAAGTTGAAACCAGAAGAGTTTAATCTCGCACCCGATGATGATCGACTCAACGGGCTGGCGCCTGGCGACTACTGCTATACAATACACTGTAATAAGAATGTGTTTCTAAATATACTAAACACAATAGTATGTTTCTAGCTTTAGTCTTGTGTATTTTATTCATCATCATTGATGATTTCTACCTTTAAGGACATGTCGAACTGACGACGCAGTGGCGTGGCGGTGGCCACAGAGTACTTTGTTATTTACTGGCGGAGGCGATCAAAGGGAAATGGTTATCAAAGTTCGCGTGAATATATTGATCGCTGCCGACGACACCGGGCAACCGGCACTGCCAAAGATTATAGTTTAAGTTTGACCAGGCTCTTACTAGGATGTCCTAGGACGAAAATTAGACAATGCACGGAACGTAGTGGTTATTTGCTCTATGATGCACGGTTTCAGTGCATTCTACCTAGATTCTACTAATATATCTAGCTTGTGGATTTAATTACCTACAGTAGTTCATGAAATATTTAAGTATTCAACTGATTAGAATATAATATATTTTTTAGATCTAGCTAACTCCTTTAGGTTGGATGAACTATGTGTCATTGTCTAGTGGCTTATTACAACAGTAGGTAGGTACCTACCTACCTACCTACTAAAGCATGCCTCAAAAATCCTTGGTAGAATCGGTGGCTCCATCGACAGTTATTGTCTGATTGTTGAGATGCTTAAAGCCGAAAGGAAGGAGATGAAGGACCTCGTAGAGTCGTGCGTTAAACGTAGTATCAGCGAACTCTCTGACCAGCTTAACACCATAAAGGGCCAGTGCAGCGGCTACCAGGAATCGCTCTCTTTTGTGAGTAAACAATATGATGAGCTACGCAAGGAGCTTTTGGACCTGAAGAAACTTATCTCCACTAATACGTCCGAGATGAAAGCCATAAAGGAGGAAAACAAGTCCCTTAGGGAGGCTTTAAGCTCGCAGTCGGCACGTATAAAATCGCTAGAAGACGAGTACCTGAAGCAGCAACAGTGGTCCAGGATGCAGAATTTAGAGGTTATAGGGATACCTGAAAATAAGGAGGAAGAGACTGCGAACGTTGTCCTGAAACTTGCTCAGTACATCGGTGTCCCTATTAAATCATCTGATATTGAGTTCGCGCACCGAGTACAACCTCGCCGTGCCAGCACTGCAGCCCGTACCTCACGTCCCATAATCGTGCGCTTCAGGGAACGTATCCATAAAGATCGCGTCATAGCTTCCGCACGTAAACACCGAAACCTCGAAACATAGGATTTGGGACTGGGGGGCGAGGCCCACCGTATTTTCGTAAACGAGCATCTTACGAAGGAAAATAAGATGCTTCTTAGTTCGTGCAAGCAAAGGGCGAAGGAAGCATTTTATAAATACGTTTGGACAAAAAACTGCCGAATTTATGCAAGGAGGAACGAGACCTCGCCTCCTATTCTTATTTCCTCGGAGGCCGATTTAGCCAAAATTGTTTAAAAAACTTTATGACTCTACTTGTAGTTTGTTTAAGATTACATTACATACAATGTTTTGCCGTAATATCACAAAACTCGCACTGCAACAACATAGTAAACGACTATGTAAATAATGTTTTCATTACTTTTTTAGGCTTTCTATTGTTCTTTATGCTTAGTTGCTATTTTTCTACTGAACATGCAAGTATATATCCTGCGAAAACTATATTCACTGTCCTCCTGCATTTATATCATATCTTCGCAATAATGTGTCATTTTATTATTGTAGTTATAATTACTTACTCCTTAGCTGAACTTAATATTATAGTTAGTCCTAACTCCTTAGCAGAAAACTATAATGTGTTTAATCTTGTGTTAACAACAATGAGTTTTATAAGCCACGCCCAGCAGTATAATTACTCTCTTAAAATTTATAATGGATAACAATGATAAGAAACTTAGGCTTTTATATCAAAACGTAAGAGGGCTGCGGACTAAGCTTGATAAATTCTACAATAACATTTGCGATTTTGATATTATTATGATCACTGAGTCCTGGCTCCACGATGGAATCTTTGACGCTGAATTATGCAATAATATGTATTCTATATTTCGCAATGATCGTGGCTCCCTAGGAGGAGGTGTTATGCTATTATGTCGTCCTAATTTAAATGCGCGCATACGACCAGAGTGGGTAAGAGAAGATCTTGAATGCATCTGGATCACAATACCTGCTAAAAGTTTAGGCACAAGTCAGGACGTTCATATCGCAGTTGTATACATACCTCCTAACGCGCGACTACCCACTAGATTAAGTTCTCTTATCGATATTGTGTCTGAAGTTCGCGATAGTCATCCAGATGACTATCTCATTGTTGCGGGTGATTTTAATTTGCCATGCATTGATTGGTCTTCGGAGGAACCTAAAATTCTTAAGAAAGGTGCTGTAGAGATGCAAATTGCGGCATCCGAGCTATTATCATACTTTAGTTACATAGGTATTTCCCAATATAATACACTAAAAAATGTGAGTGACAATACCCTTGATCTGGTATTCTCTGCTTTTCCCATTAAAATTCAAAATTCTAGCTTTAATCTTGTGCCTCCAGATACTGCACACCCAGTCCTTGAAATATCAGCTACGGATATACTAGTCCCGCCGCTGAAGTCTAAGTCCAGAATTAAACATCAGTTTAAGCGTGCAGACTACGTGAATTTGAATAAGTCGATTCTTGAACTCGACTGGTCATTTATTACTCAGCTGGGAGACTTGGAAGAAGTTATGGATACCTTTTATTCTAGACTTTATGAGCTGATTAATCGACTTGTCCCTCAAGTGCGTAGTGGCGGTAGTTATTCGTATCCTGTGTGGTATAGTAATGCACTTATTAATGTGATCAAAGAAAAACATAGAGCACATAGCAATTGGAAGAAATTTGGGAATCCTATAGATTATAATGACTTTTCTGAGTTACGTAAAAGACATAAAACACTACAAGAACAATCTTATAGATCCTACATACAATTTTCCCAAGAGAAAATCAAAACCAACCCCAAAGTCTTTTGGAGCTATGTTAAATCGAAACGTAAAAATACTACGGATTACCCTCAACAGATGACCTATGGTGACTCACATTTTAATAACCCTACTGATATTTGCTCGGCCTTCAATTATTTTTTCAAGCAAAATTTTAGTGTACCTACTACTAGACAATTTTCTTCTGATCCTGAGGATAGTAATAGCTTAAATTCAATACACAACATCCACACAACTCCAGATGAAGTAAATAAACTAATAGATAAATTAGATGTTAACAAAGGACCAGGCACAGATAATTTACCTCCGATATTTTTTGTCAATTGTGCTAAATCAATATCTGTCCCAATTGCACTACTGTTTAATAGGTGTTTTAATGACGGTTACTTCCCCATGGCTTGGAAAAGAGCCAACGTGGTACCTGTGTACAAAAAGGCTTAAAAACATGCATAGTAAATTATCGCCCTATATCAATCCTCAATGTTCTCAGTAAACTGGCAGAGAGAATTGTTCATGTTAACATCTATCCTATTGTTTCGTCCGCGATCCCAACAGAACAACATGGTTTTATTAAAGGACGCTCGACGGCAAGCAATTTAGGCGTGTTTGTTGATTATGTGGCCACTAACATGGATGGGGGTTCTCAAGTTGATGTGGTCTACACTGATTTTGAAAAAGCATTCGATCGTGTAGACCACCAAAAGTATGAACTTTTGCGTAAGTTACAGGAATTAGGTATTCAGGGTAACCTACTTAGATGGCTTGAATCTTATCTGAGGAACCGATCGCAAGCTGTCGTTGTAGGGGGTTTCCGGTCTAATTTTGTAGATATTACCTCGGGGGTCCCCCAGGGATCAATTCTTGGCCCGCTCTTATATGCCTGCTATTTATATGATGTCCATAAATGTTTTCACTTTGCCAGGTTCTTGATGTACGCTGATGATACCAAGATTTTCATGCAAATAAAATATAATGCAGACAATATAAAGCTTCAAGGTGATCTCGATAGGCTCGGGGAGTATTATGCGCTTAATCGCATTGATGTCAACATAAATAAGTGTCACGTTGTTTCATTTACACGTAAGAAGAATGCTTATAAATTTAATTACCTGTCGTGTCAGAGAAACATAGCTGAAGCTGAACTGGTTCGTGACTTAGGTATTCTATTGGATAGCAAGTTGTCATTCTCTGAACATGTAGAGTCTATTGTTAAGAAATCTTTTAAAAGTTTGGGTTTTATAACACGAGTCTGTAAACCTTTTTCTGATATTGGCTGTATAAAATTACTATACTACTCCTATGTTCGAAGTATCGTTGAATACTGTAGTTGTATCTGGAATCCTCACTACTTAACTTATATTAACGAACTAGAAAGAATTCAACATAAATTTATAAAACATATTAATTATAGAAAACAGTATTACCCCGTAAACTATAAAGACTCATGCGACTTTCATTCCCTTACAAGCCTTCAAGACCGACGCACCTTAATGGACATGTCATTCCTACATGGTTTATGTAACGGGTACATAGATAGCCCTGAACTTACAGCTAGGATTCTCCGTATATGGGCCCCAAAACGACGCACAAGACACACCAATACAAAACTCTTCGCCACCACAAAGTCTTCGACTAACTATGCACATTTCTCTATTGTTAACAGGCTACAAAGACTCTATAATATGAAATTTCACACCACTGATATATTTCATGTCGGTAAGGTAGCATTTAAAAGAGATGTTTTAAGAGTTCTCCAGGATGTATAAATTTAAATAATATTTTAGGTATATAATTAAGTAAAATTCTAATAATTTCTTAAGTTGTATTTTGTTTATGTTAGACTGTCTGTATTTTGTAAGTTTGTTTTTAATATAAAATGTAAATCTGTAATTGGCTGTAAGTTAGATTTTTAAGGTTAGAACTATTTACAAATAAGGGCTGTTGATTTTGTTGAACAATAAAAATAAAAAGAATAAAAATAAAAATTGTCTAAAAAAGATCGCTTCTAAGCGTTAAGGCCGTCCATTGTACCTGCTTTACCTAATTATGATCGGTTTTTGTTAATGTTATTTTTTTAATGGTGTATATCCACCTAAGTATTAACATTCACCTACCTAAGCATCTTATTTTTTTTTTGAGCACCTTTAACACCTGATTTAAAGGTGCTAAAAAAATAAATACTATCAGTCTACCATCATGTTCCCCCTGCGATTTTAGATGGTATAGGTAAATCGTACATAGGTACGTCCACTTACTGCCTTTTAGGTTGATGAGAAAAGCATGAAAGGACCACTGTACCAGTGTAGATGGTACTTAACTAGAATTTGCAACATTTTAAGATAGGTAGGTGCGTATCTAATTATTTATTTCAATATGTAAAAGTATAAATACCTAGTGGATAAGTAACCCTTACAGAGCGTCAGCGATCGATGTCACCGAATACAATATCTATTGTAGCAATGAGAACTGCTATATCAGCCAGCATCAATTGTGGGCCCATAACAGAGACACCCATGAGGTGAGTATATGAAGATGGTCTGATAAAGACGCGATACGGCTTGGACGTGCCGTCGGCCACCATGTACAGTCCCAGCTCGCCCTTCGGCGCCTCTATAGCCGTGTACGTCGCCCCCGGCGGCACAGGATACCCCTCGGTGCAGAGCTTGAAGTGATGAATGAGCGACTCCATTGAAGTTTTCATCTCATTCCGTGAAGGGAGACATATTTTCGAATCGTCAGTCTTGATTTCTCCCTCGGGCATCGTATCGATAACTTGATTTATAATCCTCAAAGACTGACGCATCTCCTCAAATCTCAGGAGATGTCTATCGTAGCTGTCCCCAAAAGTTCCTATAACCACGTCGAAGTCGTAAAGGTCATAGCCGTCGTGGGGATGCGAAACGCGCAGATCCCACTTGACTCCCGTGCATCGTAGCATAGGGCCCGTGAACCCCATGCTGATGGCGTCATGTGCACTGACTGCTCCTATCCCGGCTGTCCGGGCGTAGTACAGTCTATTTCCTGTAGCGACGTCCTCGGTCTCATCATAACGCTCCCCTAGCTTCATGCACAGCTCGTGGACGTCGTCCATGAACCCGATCGGTATGTCCTGCGAGACGCCGCCGGGCCGCACGTACGCGCAGTGTACTCGAGCACCACACAACCTTTCAAACAGCTCGTAGATTTTCTCGCGTTCCTCGCACATCCAAAAGAAAGGCGTGATACCTCCGGCATCTAGAATAGTCCCGGATACATTGAGAAGATGGTTTGCTATACGGCAGAGCTCGTTGCAAAGGACGCGGATGGCTTTGGCTCTCGGCGGTGCTTCTATGTTGAGGAGTTTTTCGACGGCTAGAGAGAAACCGATTTCGTTGGAGATCGTAGAGACGTAGTCAAGGCGGTCCATGTAGGGCAAGCTCTGGTTGTAATGTTTGTATTCCATTAGTTTCTCTGTGGCTCGGTGCAGGAAGCCGATGTGTGGATCCGCTCTGACGACGTTTTCTCCGTCTAGTTCCAGTATGAGGCGCAGGACGCCGTGCGCGGCGGGGTGTTGCGGCCCGAAGTTGAGCCACATATTCCTGATCTTTCTCTCAACAGGGCTTAGTTTAGAGTTGTAGAATATTTTGTAGTATTTATTGGTGGCTTCATTGGGATACATGACGGAGCCATTGAACTGTTGCACGAACTCCGCGTCTGGAAACCATTTGGACGCGTAAAGCGGCGAATTGTTCGAGAACCTGCGCACTGTAGAAATTGAATTTCTTGATAAAATCTTTAAAAAATGCATTATTTTATTTGATGAAAATAGATAAACAAACTAGAGAAGTTTTAATAACTGTGACGTTTCAAAATATTGACGTTTTTGACGGTTACAAGTTTAGACAGTCTTTAGTTATCATGCAAGTAACCTACTTTAAGTTTCTCTATATGAATTTATTTTTCCTTACCTTAATGATACCTACCGAAACGAACGATCCTATCAAAATAAAACTAAGTATTAAAATCGAATATATAATGCTTTAATTTCGAGTAAAAAGGTTATATTTCAAAGTATATTAGGTACAATGTTATTATAATTAGAATATAATATTATATAATCTGGTCGCTTACATAGGCTTTGATTTCGTTTGGACAACTGCATTATAAAACATAAATATAAGCTCATCAGTAATTTTCTTTGCCAACGTTAACTAAAGTACACTGTAAGTCATATTTTACAGTGGTATATAAATGTAAAATCGTTAAAAAACATATATTGTACATGTTTTTTGTATAAGTAAGTAAATAGCTTAAAACATAATTAAATAAATACATTCTTAAACAGTGCTTTCTAGGAATGTTTGACCCATATAAGTAATCTACATACCTAATCTAAATGCATATCTATGTACCTACCAATTAATAGAGAGCAACGTCTAAATACTTATTTCGAGAATATTTAAAAACTACTAACAAAATAATGTCTCGTGTGAAAAAAAAACAGAACGCACAACTGAATTTTGTGATATTTGGAGACCAGGGGAACGATGCGTGAGGTATTTGACTAGACAAATACCTCACGCATCGTTTTCCTTTCACGCTAACGCAAATTTCTCATAGAAAAACTTGGCAGCTTGGTAGAGCTAATGTCATTTATTCAACCTTTCCGAAGGCGTTAAATACTGAATTGGTAACAATATAACGATGATTCACGATTATACAACCAATTACAACGCATTATTGCACTTATATAGATATATTTTTGTTATGTGTATGCAGTTGTTTGAGCTATAGTAAGTACCTATAATAAATAACACCCAACAGTCAGACAGTACTGACCTCACACTAGGATTCCCGATTACGTGTGTATCAGGAACTAGAAGAACCATGATACCACTATTGTGGTAAAAAAAATCAGATCACGAAAATATTTGTCTCGCAACGGGAATCTAACCCGCACCTCTTGCGTCGCAGCCGGCTCGTTAAAAATATAGTTAACCAACACTGTGGTAATTAAAACTCAACTCAGTAACTCAACTCCGCTAATGAATATTCAATCACATTTTAAATCAGGACGGTAACAAAACAATTTACTTAAGCGTTCTAGTTACAACAAGCGTATATTGGCCCTTAACAACCGATTTGATGCATCAATTTCATCATCCACGAAAGTGGAAGTCAATTTCGTCCAATCCGACCAGAAAGTCGTTCAATTCGACATTTTCTCGAGCGATTCGACGTACACGCACGAGAATATTTTTTGTAGGAACCTTAAAATGCTACCGGAGCATGCGTCATAGCATTTCGGTTTTTGCCATTTGACGCACGCGTAATAGACCGGTATACCTGATAGGAGGATAGCGACTCCTATAGCGGTATCCTTCGGCTTCGTGATAGCCGGTATGACGACTAAACAGCCGATGGCTATGAGGAATACGTAAGGTATGATGAGGTTGACCTTGATGGGGCGTGGTATGTCCGGCTTGGTGCGTCGCAGCCACAGCATGCCTACAACTGACGCTCCGACGGACAACCAGAGCGTTTGTGAGAAGTAGTTTATGAGATCGAACACGTTGCTTGTCGTCAGCATTAGGAGTGAGAACAAACACTGGAAAGAAATATATATTCTGGTTATCCTCTGGTACGCAGAAAACCTGTTAATCGGAAGAACCCCTCACATACAATCAACAATGACGTTTCATAATCACACAATTACTCTACAAACTAAAACCAGTACCCACTTATTTATCCTACCTAATAGTTATAATAATATATAATATAAGCAATATATAATAATATATTATAATAATATAAGCATTACAAAACTTCAAATTATAAAAAGTTCTATATATTTAACTTTTATATATATAGAGAACTTTTATATGTGTTATATGCTTATATATTTCGTGATATCGCTTGAGGGTGGGCGCTAATACCTATCACACAGGATACTTACTATCCTAGCTTGGGCTATTCGTTTTTTAGTGTCCTTTTATTGTAAAATGTTGGTTTCTTTAAGGTGCAAATAAATATATATCAATTAACCGGCAATTCCATTTAATAACCCTTTCCGACTGGCTCTCTACGCTCATTCGCTTCTATTTTCATCAATATTATACATCATTGAAATTTAACTCGTTGCTGTCTTCCTCGATACATATAATTCTGGAGTATTCAAGTCGAAGGACAACCGCCAGGGAAGAAAGGTTCTTGAATGTCGACCCGATGACACTTCAAAGGTGGCCCACTATCGTTCGTCATGAAACTTTGGGGGAGTCCTAGCAGTGGACTTCTACAGGATGTTGTAGATGATGATGATGATGATGATCCATTCACATTCAAACTATTCATTCATTCATTTATTGGTAATGAATGAATGAATGAATCAAAATACTTTATTGTACACCACAAGATAACAAAATAAACAAAAACTTAAAATAACTAAAAGTGCAATGGTCAATGGTTAAGTACAAGTCTTATCGCTTAAAAGCGATCTCTTCTAGACAACCTTGGATTGGAGTGGAAAGAATGCAACTGTGAGAATGGTTGGAGGTGAACGTAACTATTACTTTTACGGTGCAAGGATTGAGGACGTTTGCTGATGCTGAAGCATGCTGAAGTGAAGTATGATGTAACTTACCGTAAAAATAAGAGAAGGTATAGGAGTCTGCTTCTCAATATGAAAGAGCGAGAAGAAAGCTGGCATGTGTCCCTCTTGCGCGCCCGTCGCGAACAGCCTCGCCGACGTGAATAGCACTCCGTTCACACCGCCGAATGTGGAGAGAGCCACAAACACTGGGATCACCCAACTCCATGAGCCGAAGAGACGGTCGCCGAATACCTGAATTACAGAGATTTCAATAAATAAAATGCTGGTATGACCATTAACCGAACGACCGATGTATGAAACCGATGAACCGACTACATTTTAAATAGATATAAGTATTTGCGAAAGTATTGTTAAATGATTGCCATCACACTTTACTTTAGTACCTGTGGCCAACACGAGGTGCGGATTGAGTTCCCGCTGTGGGACAAATGTTTGCATTTTCTGCAGATATTTATTCCGGTAATTCTACCTACATATACTATGTATAAGACTGTTGGGTGTTTATTTATTAGGATTTTAAGGAAACGTTAAATTAACGTTTCTTAAAATCCTTTTGATTTCAAGGAAAAAAAACGACTTTAACATTGACTACTTAAAGACTTTGATGAACTTAGTATCTAATTTCAATAGATATAATAGGTACAAAGTTCTTCATGTCCTAAGAAGTTATCATACTTCTGTTGTTCTTTAGTATTCAAATACATGTATTTATTTAGCTTCATACTTTGCAACCGTGCAACGCAAACGTGCAATCTTGGATTGCACGTCGTGTCACTCCTTGGGGGATACCTAGGTATGTCCACGCAAAAAAGAGATTGCAAGAATTTAACTCCAGTCAAATTAGTTTACAGTACTACGATTTAAATTAGATGCTTTGGCAAATTTCGTCTATCATTTGAAATACGAACGCTCAATAGTGATATTCATCTAGAGCTGTTACAACAATTATGAATACATTTGTTTATAGTGTTATGGTGAAATTATTATATTTTTTCCGAAAATAAAGTAAAAGGTTTCAAATTGCTTAAAAGTGCAGTTATTTAATGACACCAAAGAACAAAAAATATGAAAAATTCAATTAGAACCTAATAGGGTATGCAATCATCTTAATTACTCACTGCAAATTGACATAAAAAAATGGGATGACAAAATCCAACAAAATGCGTACTGCTATGAAATATGACAACTGGGGGTGTTAAAAGCTCTATATACTTCCAAATACTGGTACTGTATGTGTTTGGAGGCAGTATGTTTTGAAATCACGAATAAACTTGTATGAAAAACTTGAACTTGACTAATTTGACAGCAAGAAGATAGATATACACAACGGGCGTACAGGAGAATTTGTAAGGAAAATTCTAAAAAATAAAAATGTGATGGATGGGCCAAGGAGTTTCTCCTTCCTTTTCAAGTTTTCGACTCATAACCATTTTGTTGGGTGTAAATAAGGAGCTGGGCTCGTCATAAGTAACTTCGGCAATAACAAAAACATCATTTTAATTTCGAGTCACAATTCACGTGATAAACTTCAGGAAACTTCCACTTCTGAACCTACCGATTTCAATGGTCATCAGAGTTTATCTCGAAATAAAATTACATATAATAGGTAGGTATTAGCAACATTACAAGTTGGGTCAGTGATAATGTTATTGATAACGAATTCCATTTAGCCAATTTGTACTGTAGTATTTAAGTTGTTTTTAAAATCTAAAAGGTCAATGTTTTAATGCAAAATTGATTAGTATGATAAAACAAAATTGGTAAAAAAAATTTGACTGAAAAACTGGCTCTAGTTACAGTTACATTTCCTACTTACAATATTTTTATCAAAGATTACCAATACCTTTCTTACGTTTTACCTTACCTGACATGAATGATAAAATGTTATTATACTAAACCCAATCTTCTTTCTCCCAGTATTGCTTTGCCAAGACTAAGATTTTCGTCGAACCAAAGCAAAACTGGTTAAAATTTTAACTTAAATGGAAGCGTATTTATAAATGATTTATCTATCTGTCACCAACTTAAGCATAAATCAATTACTGATATGAACAACTTTATTAAACTCTTTGTTCTATTTATGTTCATGGCCGATTCTGCGATATACACTAACGGATATTTACTGTATCAATTTACGTACACAATAGTAGTAAAAAGAAGAATATAAAACGTAAGTAATTAATATAAAACTTCATCATTAATAGGCTATTCAAAATGTCTACAGACCGCAGTGGGTCTAAGGAATAGATAACTTACCTAGCAAATAGATAACATTTGCTCTAGAACTCTAGAAATAATTAATCAATCACGCACGTAGCGATTAATACCACATTTTTTTTCTAGACATTTCGTCGATTCATTGTAAGTTACATATTCATATTCATTTGTTAATACTTTGGGATCACAAAGAACACTTAGTCACGTCAATTCAAAAGAGTATAAACAATATAAAATTACAGAGTTACAAGGATATTTCGAAAGTTGCAGCTGTATAGGGGTATACAAAAGTACCATCCTACAAATAAAATCTTTGTAAAATATTGTTATCTTCTATGTAACGATCTACGCTCTAAGTATGTAGGTATCTGCGGATGTCCATTTTGGGGAATATAGCAGAGAGCGTGTTTTTTTTTGTAACGAGTCCGCCTGATTTTGTAACTATGTAAAATTGACAAATTTCAGGAATTAACAAAATATTTACCACGCTATCATCCTTAGAATCCCGAAGCTGTACAAAAGACCTAGAAAAGTGCCACGACGAACTTCCCGTAACCATAATAATGTCATCGGTCGATCATGTCTTTTTAGAGGTTTGGTATAAAATCGTGTCCATTCATTTTTATCGAGCTCTCATATATATATATGTTTATTGAGATTATCTTTTTTAATTAGTTACGATGCCTTGGGGAAATCTTCTATTATGAATCAGTACCTACATTTTGAATATAGTATCATCATTGAGTCAGATAGGATAATCATAGAATTGAACCAGTTCCCATCTCACGACCGTCGAGCATCGCGGACGGGGCTCATGAAGAAGAACCTCTAACTAAACGGACAACGAAAAGTCAGCAGTAAAATAGTAAAGGACGTGGTATATTATATTTACAGTCGTAATAATATCTTAAAACAGATAAGATAGGATAAGATACTTACAGCTGCCACCGCGGGATTAGCAGTCATCTCTATCTTGGAGACGACGGCGAAATAGGCCAAGTTCGCGAGCACGTAGATAGTCGTCACCATGGGCATAGCAATCCATATAGCGCGGGGCAGATTCCTGAAATAGCGAAACGTGACATGAGCATTAATTATACGGGAATCGCAATAAATGCAAAAATATATGGATCACACTCTTTCCTATAAGTAATAAAACAGTTATGAACGAAACTTCCGATGCATCCCAAATATTGATTGGGGAATATTAAATGCAAAAAATAAAATAATTGTACTAACAAAAATGATTTATTATTATTATAAATAACTTATTATATTTAAAAAAATATTCGTTATTGAGTCATATGTCAGGTCATCCAAAATTACAATGGATTCCTGTGTCAGGGGTATGCATACTAAATTTAACAAGATGTGCTGAAATATAATGTAAGTATAGATAGGTTATTAAACTTTCTTTATATTATTATACTCAAATGGCTTTATTGCGCATCGACTAATTTATTTATTATACAATATTAACGTTGTTAAACACAATTTCCTTATCCCGTCTCAGAACGACAATTAAAAGGCAAACATCATCGAGATAAGCTTGTAATATTTTATTTAAGTAGGAACCTTAACAAAATGTTACGACAAATCGATATTAGCATTCCAGATTTTCAGAACAAGACGATTTAGTACGTATTTTGTTCTGTACCACTGGTCCAGAGCCCCTGGGGGCGCAGTTACCAAAAGGGTAATCATCAGTCCTCTAAGAGTATAAGCTAGGTCAGGCCAAGCTGATCGATGCGACTATCCATTTTAATAGAATCTGTACCTATAGTAGATCGAAGTTTGATTATTTACTCAAATAGTTTTTATTCATGAAAGCCGGTAAAACACGTAAGAATCTGTGATCAAACATTATAAACGATGAAATGCGTAGGTTAGAAATTGGAATCACGCCAAAACACATCCATGAAACTTTGATTTCTCAGTAGTTTTTAGGGTTCTGTACTCCAAAAAGAAGGAAAAAACGGAACCCTTATTCACTTCATACAGACGGCTGTATGTCTGTCTGTCCGTCAAGACCCTTTTCCTCAGAAACGCGTGGAGGTATCAAGTTGAAATTAATATCAAATAAATATTCTCTTGGAGCTCTAAAAAAATCATGCTTCTAAGTCAACGCAATAAAAAAATACGACCATTTATGCGACTTATTTTGATACTCGCAAATAAATCAACCTATAGAGTACTTTCCGTTGACCTACAATCATGAAATTTGGCAAAAAGCAAGGTCAAAACGTAAAGGAAAAAGCCCAGAAATTAACGGATAATTATTTTTTCGTGATTACAAACTAAGATTTGTAACGAAATTTAATAAGTTTATCTTTCAATCTGACTTATCTTTTCGTTAGAGCAATGTTTGGTGCTTTCATAGTTTATAAATAATTAATTTTTAGTTTTTAAATAATTAACATTACTCTAGAGTAATGTTAATTATTTTGGTGAATATACAAGCTTGTACGGAAGCTTCAGTGCGCGAGTCACACTTCAGCTTGTCCGGTTTTTTCCCATAAATAAGAGATATCAAATTCAAAGTCAAAATTCATTTATTCATTAAAATGAACAGGCAGTAGAACGTTTCAAAGTAATCCTTGTGATTACTTTGAAACGTTCTACTGCCTGTTCCTCCGCGACCAAGCCAGGAAAGAAAGGCAAGAAAACAAGGCTGGTTATTCGTTTTAATGATCCTTTTACAATACATGTACATTTTTTATCGAGTTGGAGTATTTTAAATCCCAAGAGATTTTATTATCTATATAATTTATAGTATCTTACAGTCGTATAAAGATTTTTCTTAATTACGTTTTTAAATTGATTAATTGTATTTTTTTGTATATCTCTTGGGAGTTTGTTATAAAAGCGTACACCTTGCCCTTTAAACGATTTACAAACTTTATGGAGTCAAGTGGCAACAGCGAGTTTACTTCTTGTCTTTATTTCTTTATTTCTGGTGTTAACATTGTGATTACCGCTATTTTTCTTAAACAAATTAATATTTTTGTGAACATACATCAGATTTTTATAGATGCATTGACAAGGGAATGTCATTATATTTATTTCTTTAAACTTCTGATGCCCCATATTATAAATTGTTCGAACAGCCCTCTTTTGCAGCACAAAAACGGCATGTATATCTGAAGCACTTCCCTACAGCAGTGTACCGTACGACATAATGCTGTGAAAATAGCTGAAGTAAACTAGTCTAGCTGTGTCTACGTCTGTATAAAGACGGATCTTTTTGACTGCGTATGCCGCAGATATCCTAATGTACACCGTGCGACTGTACTGTACAATCGCTATCAGATTGTAGCTTAGCAACTGTGTCCAAAAGTCCAAATATACAAGGGTACTTAAAATGACTGAGTATGCATTGCATGAGCGACTAAAGAGTTAAACTCCCGCTGTTTATAACATTCCTTTAAACATTTACGTTAGCGTGAAGTCTCTATTGTTTTATATACGTATGTTACTGGACGTGTCAATATAATCACAATAGAGTTAAATAAATACGAAACGTATTTAATTAACTGATTGCATTTGTATAAATAAGTAGATGATAATGGCTATTGATAAGGCGGGTTGCTCAGCTACTTCTGACAGTAAAGTAACTATTCTACCTTCATCTACGTCTATACACATCTTCCTGATCTCTGTCTACTTGGCGCGAAATAAAGTGCCTTGAATAATTCATGCAATAGGGAGAGAGCAGTAGCGTTACCGCAATAGATTTACTGAGAGAATCAAAGTGGTATTGTATAGCTCATAGGCGACCTATATAAGACCTATGAAATGACCTCTGTGGCGCAGTGGGTGAAGGCCCGCCTGAGAAGCAGATGGTTGCGGGTTCCATACTCGCCGCGTGACAAATGATTGTATCATCTGTAAATATTTGTCTCAGGTATGGGTGTTTTCAACGTATATATATATGTAATTACAAAAAAAATATATGAGTAGTAGGTATATCAGTCATGTAGTCTCTGCTTAGTTTGTGGCAAGATAAAGCAGTGTAAAAATGACCAGCATTATTTATTAATTTATTGTCAACCTCTGTGGTGCAGTGGGCAAAGGCTGCCTTAGACGCAGAAGGTTGCGGATTCGATTCCCGCTCCGGTAAATGTTTGTATGATCTGCAAACATTTTTCTCGAGTCTGGGTGATTTCTATGTATGTATTTGCAAAAAAGTATGTATACTATATCAGTCAAGTAGTTCCCATAACACAAGCTCTGCTTACTTTGGGGCTAGATTATGCTGTGTGAAAATGTCCATCCAGCACATTTTATTTATTTATTTATCACATCGTGTAATCTCATTATTTTCTGCAAGGAGACGATATAATATAATCAAGCTAGTAATAAAGCTTCGCTTCGACTACAAATTTCCTCTGGAGGGTAAACCATTGAATAAATAAGAACCATTCATTGACAAACCTCGTTCATTAGACTTCTTTTGTTCCCACGTTTCAAAGCTTAGATCAAACAAAAGTCTCAGTAAGTGCTAAGGACTGTTTGCAATACCCTCGTGAGAACCACTTTTGAGGATTGGAAAGTATATTATGTGCGATTCAATTTCATTACCTAGTGTGGTAATGGAATAGGATCGGGGCAGCATTTGAAAACCAAATTGTATCTCAGTCGATCTGGCACGAACGATACAGAACATTGTCCACTAAAGCGCTAGATTTGTTATGCATTTTACCTTTTACTGGGCACACTTGGTTGAAACCTCAATTAATCCGCTTCAGTACGGATTCTGTTCAGAGCAGCAGCGCAGCTGCATGTTAACTCCATGATGCCAATTACCACGAAGTGTATGTTTACACTAAATGCTTGACCATCACCGGCGACAATCATCAGCGCTTTGCTCTGCTTTTAAAGTATTATTTAGAACACCTCTGCAGACCGTAGACGACGGGGCAAACTCTCGATTTCATAGAAAGTTGTATCGCATAGCCACTAATGAATTAACAGTCACAACGACTTCCTACAGTCTGCGCTTACAGTCGATCGCTGTCGCCGCCTTCAGGTTTAGTTAGACGCGTAAAATATCTAAAAAGCAATTTAATGTAGACGATATAGTGGGCAATGAACCTAATGCAGGTTCCTAAAATGACGCAACTATTACCCATATTGCGTTCAGGCTCAGGAAAAAAAACATTGAAATGCCTACCGTGTGTTATCTGAGCTGTGAATGTCGTAATCGTAACACTGCAAACTGCTTACCTACGAAAGAAGTATAAGCTTTTTCGAGTAATAAATTGCGTGATGGACGTGCTCTTAGACAACGATGCTTATGAAGCACTGTGAGAACTTGAACATGATCTTTAATAAAAATGCTAGTAATATACTGTAGTTAAAAAAATAAAAATAAAATGCTAGTAGTTACTATCATAGCTTTTCGGCTATGATAGTAACTTAGTATTTTCACTTTTCACATTTTTATTATTCCTGCTGTTCTCTGCAGAGACCTCTTTCATTTTATAGTGACCTGTTACAACAGTTTATAGTGTTTTTTTAGAAATAAAATTATTTTTATTTATATTACTTTTTATAATGCAAGATAGAACAATTTAGTACTAGAAATCCAGACTATTTAAATCAGTAAAGCACCTGCCAGCGCCATTCATTTTTGATAGTAGGTATCTATTAATAATAGACTGAATTCGGTTATTGTGATATTTTTAATTTTTTTTCGGCGAAAAGTCTGTATTTTTGTCATTTTATCGATAACTTATTGAGAATCCTCGGATCAGATGTTAAATCAATTACCAGATTCAGATGTATTCCTTATAGAATGTGTACAGTAGGTATGGTAGTAGTAGATACTTCAACTTCAGTGGATTTCCTTGACAGTTTAGCACGTAGTGGCCTAATCTCATGGTGCGCAACCACGATTCGTAGACACAACTTTAAGATAGGAGATCAGGGTCACTATGGTCACAAAACCACCAGTATCTCAGTTAAAATTTCCTCCAAGCCAGCACGAAAGAATACAGGGCATTCGAACCTCACAAAACATTTTTCGTTTTGGTATTTTGACTAAAGAATATTCAGCGCTAGTAACTTACTTATAAGGGTCCTGTAGCTCTTCAGTCACAAAGTTGAGGTAATTCCATCCCCCGAAGGCAAAGAGACCTGAGTAGAAAGCAAGCGCGATTCCACCCGCACTGTAGTCACCTTCGAACGCATTCTGGAAATTTTCCGTGTGACCTGTAAAAATAATTTAAATAGCAATAATGCTCGAACTTTTACTACGCGATCAAAATCGGTATCAATAAAATCCGTAGAAGAACTACATACCGACATAGCTCTCAGAATTAGCAATATAGACTATACACCCGATGGGTATGGAAATGCCAGCCGCTACGAAATAACGCTGTTTTAGCGACGAAATCTCAGGGCTAACCCCTTTCACGTATTGAGGTTTCAGACATGCTATTAAATAAATTTTTAGAAGTGCACAACTCTATTGACCCATTGGGCGAAGCCAATAGGTCGTTAGAGTTGTTGATCGCCTAGGGAGACTTGGAGATCGGATCGTTTAGGGAGAGGGGTAGAGACAACAGAATCGAGAGAAAAGCAAGTAGGAAAGTCCGTATTCTCACAAGAAAACCAAGAGCAGGCAAAAAGGAAGACGTTACGGGCGATCGAATCGAGCCGCAAAAAATCTGCTTTTCCGTCAAGGTGAGTTACGACTTTGTACAACATGAACCGGAGGGGGGGGGGGAGGCATACCCCCTACTATGGCTCTCTAGCAACCAACATTATTGTGCACAGGAATGCAAATTCCATGTCATACAATATTCATGGAGAATCGTTTAACATTTGATTTGAAATATCGCAACTGTTGTGGCCTATCTCACTTGATCGGCTGGTTAGGTGTGGAAAGACCTACAGCCGAATGTGGTGACTTCTTTTCCATAATTGTCACGTAGTTCGTGACCTAATTTCATGCAAATCGGTCGAGCTAAGTAGATAATTATAAACCAACATCCAAACTTGTCATCAACTTTATACTAGGATGCTCTATCAGTTTTCATCAACTTTTGCAACATTACTAGTAAAACATACCTAATAACCTGTATCTAATCTACTTAACTATAGATTAGAATAGAGACGGTGCCTCCATTCAAAACAATTACAAAGGGTCTTTGAGTTGAGATTGCTACATCAACTTAACTGCTAATAAATTATCCGTTCAATCGTTTATCATCTTGTTTGTCATATCGAACATTGTATGGCGCTATTATCAGTTATTACGATTAGGTGCTTAGGTCTTATACGTGCAACTAGGTAAAGCTTTTAATTTTATATTTACCTAGCTCAAAACTTGTACTCTACAATAAATTTGTTTTCTACAATAAAGTCCGCAACCCAAAAAAAAATAAAAAAACGGTTCTAACGGAAGACCAGCGCTAGTTGCTGCAACCAGTATTATGCTGTGTTGGGACCTTTTTTTGCAAGTACTGTTTATCCTTATTTGATTATATGTATCGTGTTTTTTTTTTGCAAAAATAAACTATATTCTATTTTATTCTACTCAAGTAATCCTCTATTATAAACACGAAAGTTTGTGAGAATGGATGTTTGTTCCTTTTTCACGCAATATTTACTGAAAGGATTTTGTTGAAACTTTACAAGAATATAGCTTTTACATCAGAATAACACATAGGATACTTTTTATCCGAGTACCACGCGGGCGAAGCCGTGGGCAGAAGCAAGTAGGAAAATAACCGTTATTCATTTATTCATTTATTTTTTAATCGTTGTCGATTTTGTCAAAGAAAGAGAAAACAAAATGTATACAGCGAAATATGAACCTTCTTTTTTTAAGTCGGTTTATGATTCCTGTCTTGTTTCTTCAAAAAAGAGGTTCTCCTTTTATAATTCGGTTAAAAATAAACTGGCGGTATAGACTACCACGTAACGTCATAGCAGAAATTTATTACCTTAGAAAGAATATCATAAATTAATCGTAATTTTATAAATAAAACAACGCAAGTAATAGGTATAATATGTACAGACCAACACATACTTGGTACATTACGTATTATTATGCAGTTGTGATTGAGTGGCAGATACTTAAAATGAAGTTCTTTCATTCATAACTTAGTAACGGCTTATAATTTTCCACGACAGAACGCATTCGTTGTTTATTATCGTATGCTCTACCAACATTAAGTAGAGCTGCTGAATCAATTACCATCAAACGAATAAACGTCGTTTTTGTTTTCTAGACTTGGTTATCTATACTTATAAAATCGTTTGTCCTGACTGACTGACTCAGTCAGTCGACTGACTAACTGATTGACTATCAACGCACAGCCAAAACTACTAAGCCTTGAAAGCTGAAATTGGAATATAAGTTTATTTTACAACGTAAACATGTGCTAAGCTAGGTTTTAAAAAAAAAACACTTTTACATGGGAACTTCTTTGAAGTTTGAAACAAGAATATTTGAATCACAGCTACTGAGTATGAAAAAGTAACGTGTTTCAGGATTTTTAGATTTTGACATTTTAAGGGGGAGGGAAATGAGGGATGAAATATTGTATTTGGTATCGTTTTTTGCAGGTAGGAACTTGGAAATTGGAAACGTAGCTACTCATCATAAATAAATAATGATATGTTTCAGAGTTTTTGGATTATCACATTTTAAGAATGCGGGTGAAAGTGTGTTTGGGAGTATGGATCTACACGTGCTAAGCCGCTGGAAACAGCTAGAATCTTATAAGACTATTCAATAATGCTTGTAATTTTCGACACTAACGTTTTTTTGTTTTAAGTGTTAACCCACACTTTTGGGAGATTACAAGATTTTATTATGTTTCGGCTCGAAGCGCCGCCGTCTGTATGTAGCTTTAGAATTTCAACCAGACTGTAACCGGACGGTTGATCATTTTGGGATATAATAGAATCAATCACTACAAAATATACTACCCACATTAATTAGGATTCTCGTAACGTTCAGCCAAAATACACTACTTTACGTACCAACTTAGGTAATACAATTGGACCTACTTACCGATGCCAATGTACGAGATACCAGAGATGATGATGACGAGCAGCGCGAAAAGTTTGGAAGAGGTAAACACGTTCTGTATCCGCATCGTCCATCGCACGCTCATGCAGTTCACCGCAGTCAGGATACCTGCGAAGAAGGAAACCCTTTTTAACCGATATAAGAAAAAGAAGGTGGTTCTCAATTCGACTGAAAATCCAAACACCTTGAAACACGTCATTATTTATTTATGATGAGTAGATACAATTCCATTTTTCAAATTCCTGCATTTAAAAACCCGAAACACCAATACAAAGTTTCATCTCCCATTTCCTCCCTTAATATGTCAAAATCCAAAAACCCTGAGTCACGTCATGATTTATTTATGATAAGCTACAATTCTAATTTTTAAGTTCCTACCTTTAAAAAAACCAAAACTCCTATACATTTTTTTTTGTTTTTTATTCGAAAGGGTCATCCCGAGTTAGCAAAATAACTTTATATTCTAAATAATACTTGTGTAGGCAACGTATCATCAGTACCTACGAAGTAGGCAACTTCAAATGCATGGGGCGGATTTTGACGATTCCACAACCGTGAGCATTTATCAAGAAAGGTTCTAGAAAACCTCTATATAACTAAGCAGATATCGATTTAATGCGAGCTGAGTCACGGACAGTATTGAGCACAACTTCATTAGTGTAGTCGTTAGCACAAAGAACGATGAATGATGGATGAAGATAATTAGCATCACAGATTAGGTAATTAATATTTGATAGTTATTTTAATTACCAATTGCTTTTTTACTTTTTATAGAAACCGTGAGACCGTCGACGGCCAGTAATCTACCACACAACAGGCTCTGACCGAGTAGTGGCCGAAAGATACACTTGGGTTGGGGCGACACTGGCCGGCGAGCGATGGGTCGGTCAGGGTGCGAGGGCGGCCGTGGCACAACTAGCCTATCCTTATTAAATTGTTTGTCCTGACTGACTGACTGTCTGTTCTATCAACGCACAACCAAAACTACTAAGTCTAGAAAGCTGAATTTGGAAGATAGGTTTATTTTATAACGTAAGTATACGTTGAGAAAGGATTTTTGGAAATTTCCACTTTAAGGGGGGGAACATGGGAAGAACTGGATGCACAAAGCCGACAACCTACTGGAGTGGCGTATGGGCTATGCCCAGCAATGGGTTGGGTTACACGCAGCCAATGATGATGATGAACGTAACTATCGAGGAGGTTTTATAAAATTATTTCTTAATTTCACCACCGGGCAATGATAAATGCCGTTTTGACTTTGACTTTGAATAAAATGGGTTGTTGTTCAACATTTTGGTCATCAACATAACACCTACCTAAACGTCATATGCAGCAAGCAGATGACCTATCACAATTAATTAGTCCTCAGCGCAACTTTTAAAGCTCCCGACTTGTTTTTCGTCGCCTATGCAGCGACTCATGGCGATAAAACCTATCCATGAAGTCATACGAAATGATTGCAAAAAACCGCAATTCAATCGAATATCGTTTGAGAGACAAATGGTAATAAATACCAAAAATATATCCCTTATGGCAAAAGCTTATACCAGTTCCGGCGGTCGCAACTAAGAAAATAAATGATCACCGCCCTGACACTATCCAACCACCATAATTATGATTTTAGAAACTATGGGATTCAATGATGGTGCATTTACATTTACGCTTTTGTCGTCTAATAGTAGTAATGTTAAATATAAGCTTAAAATCATAATTCAACATGACCGGCATAATATACCTATAGCTGGGCAATAAACATTTAATACTCCGGGAAAGGTCCGATTCTAGGTTTCCTAGGTAGGATTCCTACTCCATGACGTGACTCAGTAACCTACTACCTACTTGAAGTAAAGTCGGCGCCGCATTCATTTACAGCGAATAGTTTCCTGTGTCAACTATAATTACGTTAATTGGAAGTTTCCTCCTACGACCCGAGATGCAGTGCAATCAAAGAAATAGAAGCTAATCCCACGATAAACCTAAATCAATCCTTTTCCGTTAAAAATAATCTTTTTATTTTCTTTTTTTTTTAACTATTATAGTGCGTGGTGTTAAGTAACATTGTGTTTAATAGGTAAGTAGGTAGGTACAGTTGCAGTAATATGTATACTTCAAGAAAATATTGATGAATAAATATTCCTGACCTGTATGTGTCTTTTGGTTGTTAATGTAACGTGGTTATCAGGAACTATGAGTACAACATATATATATAAACCGGAACATATATCTGCAATACCTACAAATATTTGTCCGCAGCGGGAATCAAACCAGCACCTCTTGCGTCGCAGGCTACCGCCGCGCCACCAAGATCGTTGAAGAGGATAGAGGTTTTTAGTATCACTACTTTTGTATTACGGGTGTGGCAGGCATCGACTTAAGTTAGGTGTTATGTTGATGACTAAAATGTTGAACAAACAACCCATTTTAGTTACGGGATTTACTATTGCCCAGTGGTAAAATTAAGAAATTATTACCTAGTATCTACCTAAGATGTAAACTATGTATTAAACAGCAACCAATTTTTCTTTCCGTTAAAATCTATCATTTTATGAGTTCTTAGTGTCTTCTAAGAACTGTGATTGATTTTTGACCAAAGACTACCCAACATCACTTATCTTGTTCCTCGAAATATGATTTCGAACTAATACATTTTAAGAATGTAGGTAGGTACATTCCCAATTCAGACTTATTATTTATAGCAAACTTACCTTATTGTCTTTTAGGAGTAAAACTCTTTGATTACCTGAAGATATGACATAAAATTGCAGGAATTGTGTTTATCCATCAAGTTCAATAAATTAAAATAAACATATCGGAAATCTAGTCTTGATTATTCTGCAGACAATTATCTAGTAATAAAAGTAGTGGAAGCAATGTAGGTATTTGACGACCTCTGTAGCTCAGTGGGCGAAGGCCCGTCTAAGACGCAGAAAGTTGCGGGTTCGATTCCCGCCGGGGACAAATGTTTGTATTATATGTAAATATGTGTCTAGGGTATGGGTTTTTCTATGTATAATATCTATTTATTTACAAAAAATATAGAGTCATAATATATATATAAGAGTCATCTATTTCTCATAATACAAGCTCTGCGTAGATGATACTGTGTGAAAAAATGTCCAGCATTATTATTATAACTATACTTATTACTCAAATATGAAAGTGATAACTAAGAGAGAGAGTAGGTACCTATGCTTAGTAAATAAATTCGAGAAAGGGAAACAAGTTTATACTTTGACCAGAAGTAGAACGCAGCAATAAGCGCAGTAACGGTGAAATGTAGCCAGCTTGTTGGAAGATATTGTTAGGGAGGCAAAAACTCAATGGCCCAGTATTAAAAGAAGGGCCTATGCAGAGCCTATGGATGCATTCCCCATTTCCATCAATCTGCTACAAACTGTGATTGCTTACCTGGTGATAGCACCATAGCAACGTTGTTATTTTTTATGGGAATCGATCGAATGTTGTAACGATGATTAATAGTTCGTAAAAGTTACGCTTATTATGTGTGTTACTGAATTCTTTTCACAGAAATCTGTCTTAGTATTGTACAGGTGGTGACGTACAAGATTTGAAGATAAGGTTCAAGAACTGGAGATTTCAATCTTACTCGTACTTCCTTTATTGACAATACTTTCACAATATAGGAAGCTGGTGATTGTTGGACTAAACAACACATTGTTACCATTACTACTGTCGTGAAAAGAGATCGAAAGCATTCCCAGTGTCTTGTAAACAATTCCATTAGTTTGCTATTACTTGTTAACAATTGGCCCGATCGATAGTGAGACTGAAATATGAGACAGTTCATTGGACGTTAGTCACCTATTATAAGTCAACGCAATTGCCTCAACACTTTTGTATCTCTTATTTATTGTGCTAAGTGTCCTGTTCTAGTAATCTTCTAACCGTTACACGTATGGAAACGGACGTTACGATTCTAATGTTCTAATTTATAATTCTATTTTTTTTTCTGCTGAAATAAATAGCATTACTCACACAAACAAACAGCTGCTAATAGTTTCACGGCATCCTGGGGCGGGTCGCACTCCGGGAAGAAGGGTTTCACCACGTAGTGTCCGAAGGTTAGCGCCACGATAGCCTGCGTGGTCGGCCTGATGATGAGAAGCGCAATCCACAGCCTCAGAAACGCAGGCAGTGATCCGAATGCCGTGTAAATGTACGCGTAATCACCGCCAGATCTGGTTATGGAGGTGCCTAGCTCGGCGTAGCAAAGGGCACCCAATGTGGACAGAAGACCGGAGAGCAGCCATATTATGAGGGAAGCCGCTACTGATCTGAAACAAACGACATACAATGTTGAAACATCAATTGAACAAGAAGTCTGTAAGAAAGACTACGTTACCTATCTTATTCAATCTCATAACATATCTTAATACACATTAAGTATATTTTACAAGCGAATATCGGCCGAAAACGTGATTCAACATTTTCAATATCTAATATACATAAGAAATACAGATACTCAGCTCTCAAGATTATCTAACAACCGGAAGAACTTTATTAGATACTTAAATAACCACGTGTGAAACAAGCAAACGTACACGAATATAACATAGGCTCGAAACTCAATAATTACGGAGGAAAGGTAAGTAGAACAATATATGAAACACAAAGAAACACAAAGACATCGTCTGTCTTTCCTGAAAAATACATTCTGTGCTGGTTTTCATCAAGACAAGAACGAATAGGTATCTTAATCACCTAGAACTTGAACATTACCTGCCCCATCATAATTTATCATGGTAAAATTGTGGTCAAACGAAGGTCTATTCTATTATAATAAAAGCAGTTAGGTAGCTACCTACATAATTAATACATAGGTAGGTAAAGTACTTTCGATAAAAGTTATACGATACGATAAAAGATAGACCTACCAAGATGCGAATCTTGATAAACCTAATAAGGTAGGTATTAGATTTATCAAGATTCGCATCTTCGAAACATCTTCCGAAACTGAGGGAATTTATGCATTTCCAAATTATACTCAAACTGCACGTGATATCACCGTAAGTCCGGTTCAAGTAGGTAGGTACCATTTGAAAATGCATAAAGTTTTAAAAGCCCCCAAAAACCCGTCAATGTTGTATTAAACAGCACTCTACAAAAACAAAACCCGTATATGTTGTATATATGTTGTGTAACAGCATCTCAACTCAACTCTACAAAAATATTGTTCTAGTTTCTGAATGGGGTTCATTGTCAAAGCCTACTAGTTCCACTGTAAATATTCATCAATTAAACATTGTGATGAATTTTGTCAATTGTGACTGATTACAAACAGTGATTGAATTTTGCTGCTATATATGGAAATTTGGACAACATAGAAACCCTACAATACTTGGTAGGTACTTACGATTGGATTAATAGATATTTTTTGCAAAAAAAGTGGAAGCCTAGGTATACAAACCTACAAAAACATAGATTATATACCAATGTCTGTATAAGACGTTTTCTATTTAAGAGCTAACACTAATTAATATCATAAACCTGGTTATACAGGATCTTGGTATAATTGTAGGAAATCTAAAAGTGAAAATTAACTAAAGTTCGTTAATTTGTAATGATAGCAAACATTTATTATTAGGGAGCCATTATTACTTACAAGACAATTAAGCAAGAATCAAGATGTATTTGGACAATTCTGATACTTACTTACATTTACTTGAGGCCAAAGTAGACCTACCTACACGAGACAGCCTTGGCCCTGTTGACAAGTCGAGCGTACCTAGTACATTCACCGTCAGACTCCTTTTCAGAATGGCAGCAAGTTTATTACTTACTTATTAATAGTTGGTATTATTATCGTCATGTCTAGCGCAACAGGTGTCAGTGACAAGAACAGAGGGAAATATTACCTCTGACTACCTCCTGCCTCCTACTGGGTATTCAAACGAATCTACGGTATACTAAGTAGGTATAGGTACCTAAAGTTAATAATATATAAGACATAAAAAAAACAATATGCAATTTCATCGCCTACTTTCACCGCTAAGAGTGGGTTTTTCCAAAAAAATATATGATAGATAGATAGATAGATAGATAATCATTTATTAAAAAAATGAGAACCAAAATATTATAATTAAAAAAAAAGGCTACTCTGTGGTGATGAATTGGTCTTCAGCTCAGCATATGCTTCTACATGTTGCCATGCCGCAGCGCTGGTTTTCTGCTGATACTACCAGTAAAAATAGGAATAAAAATTTTGATTGGACCACCTCGGGATCATTCTCTATACAACAACAAAATAATCATCGAAATCGATTAACAATTGGCGAAGATATCAGGTTACAAACATACACGACAAAAAAAGGTACCTACCTACTTTGGTAGAATGTAGTGTACACAATCAATAGGTATTTACATCATAGGTATTTCGCGTAACTACTGGTTCTTTCCGCATTGCTCTTTGATGATCATTAATCTTATCTCGATATCTATTATCATATGTACAAATCAATCATATGACATATAATGTGACAAATTATCAATAAAATGTTTTATATCAATTAAATTAAGACTGTTATTGTTTATCATAAAAGTTCAACTGTGGTTCAACGGGTCATTACTGCGAAAACCCGTGAATGCGAAGAAAAACTTTCAAAATTAATATTATTCTCTTACTTCATTCTTAGAAGGGATCATCGCCCACTGCTTTTATGGTTCCAATTTCAACATTAAAAATCGCAAAGTAAAATCAGGGTCAAAAATGTTTTAGTATTTTTTTAATAGGTATTACGTCTGTCATTTTAACAAGTTATTATACCTTAACGGCATTTTTGTAGTGACACAAAAAAGAGATTTAACTCACTAGTGATTATGACAAATTGAAAAAAAAGGGTCAACTCACCTACCTGTCTGAAGGTCAGTGTTAGACACGTACTATCTAACTACGACTATGAGTTCGTTAGATATACCTATTACCTATCTATTTCAGAGCATCATTAAACGATGCGCACTAGGTTCGAGTTCTGCACACCCTTTTCCTTTCATGATCTAAAGTTAATTAGGTAGGTACTATGTAGTAAACATGCATTGGGTAGCGTAAGGACAAAGTACTTACAATAAAGTAATCCGTGTAGGTCATGGTGGTGAGGTAGAGTCATTATCTTTTCCTAATTTTCGATCAATCTGTGTGTATCCTCTAAGGTTACTGGTGTCAGAAGGATGGATAGGAATCATAGAAGTTGACCTCAGTCTATCTTTTTATGAAAATGTTTTTGTATATGTGTAAGGACAAAGTGAGAAAAGCGGCGATACTGCCATATCTTTGAAATATACCTAATATATGGAATGTCATATTATGAAATTCCATGCGATATCTACATACTTTGATTGGTATCAGCAATGCATATTCTTAAGGGTATGTTAGGTTTACAATCGGATAGTGGATGGTACCTATGCGGAAAATCAATTAGTGGCCTGACTGAGCCTGCAACATGAAACTGAAAGTAACACTGATTATAACGACCTTGAACAATGCTTCGGTAGGTATCAATGCTCTGATACAAAATCATTTATGTACCTAATCATCTTCATATAATGAAGCGTTATTTTAAGTACTTACATAAAAGAGCTTAATATTTTAATTTGATGCTCGAATAGGTAGGTATATAGGCGTAGAACGATCGTACCTACCTAGTGCAATTTAATTCCAGTTGAAAACAATGTAAGACGAAATTAATAATTAAACATAAATTAAAACACAACTAAAAGGCGGCTTTGTTAAAATCGGTCACATGGAAAAATTTATCAGTTATTCACTAACACAATTAAAATAATGCTGATTACTCAATAAATATAGTGATTACCCTTAGGTGTAGGTTATCGCTTTAAAAACCAAATATTATATTTAACAATTTTATAGGAAGCTATCCAAATTTAATATGTGACTCAAGACGCGGCGATTACTCTAAAAGTGAAAACAAAAATGTAGAACAGGCGGGAAATTCGAGTTTACTCACCCGGTGTACAGGAATACTCCAGTGGGCGATATGAAAATGCCGGATCCTATAATAGTCCCAATAATAATGCCGACACCATTGAACAATGTTATTTTCCGTTTCAACACCACTTTGCCATCGCTGGCATGAGATTCTTCGCCCATTCCGTAAAAAAATCAATCGCTCACACCGGTAAACTAACGCACGTGGGTAAAACGCACGATCTCAGCCAGCAGCGCGCAAATCAAAACAGACTCTTCGCCACGGCCTATCTCACACGACTGAATTACTTGTCTGTTAGCATTTTTTGGTCGGGGAAACTGGGATATAGCTTTTTAATACTGAGTTCAGTCGTGGCGATCTTGAAACGCGATTTGGTAGAGCACTTAGCCGCGCGCTCGAAGCAACCGCCACGGCGTATGTGACGGTGACGAAGGGAGTCCGTACGGTAAACGCGCGGCTCAATGACTCGTAAATACAGAGAAAGGGATGTCTAATACGCCCTCGAACACATCCAGACAAGGACGGCGAAATAATTCGCAAAACTTGATAAACGCGGCAAATTTTAACACCAGCCGGGTCAACTTGTTTGACGAAGTCGTAAACTTTACCTAATAACTCCTTGTCCTTTACAGTTATACTGGTGAATATATCGTTTGGAAAATGAAACTAGGTACTTAGGTTTTTGAGGAGCTTACACGTTTCACTTTTTGGTGACAGTCATGTCATTGATTGACATATTGCATTAAGCGTAGTGATTTTTTCCCCCTATGTATTACATCAGCTTCAAACATACAGGTGTTTTTGATATGGAGTTTCTTCGAGTGTTTTGTTTTTATTTTTTAGAACCTCATCGGCTTTTGAGTTAGACTGAAACCTGCCACACCCATCACATACTGAGTATCTAGCATGACTGCTCTTTTGATAGTTGACCACAATGTGAAGACTATACGAAATTTACTATGGTGCAATTCCGAGTGAAAACCAGTCACCTTACTCTTAACGTCACAGCTGAATCTGAACTACATAATTTTAGGTTGCCAAATACCTAAGAATTTGATGGATCACACAAAATTAAAAATTGTTTCATGAGATAAAATAGGTAAGTACATGAATGATCACTTTGGCCTACAGAGACGGTGGATCTGATAAGATGATGATGATAGGTGCTACTACCTAGCTAGAAGAATTGATAACAGAGATTTTGCTTACCTTATCTTTTGAAGTAATTAAATATTTCTAGCTAAGTAGCTGGAAAATTTATTCGAATTTAAATACGGTGTTTAAAATTACTTCATCTTCAATGTCCGTTAATGGCCTTAGTTCGTGAAATAAAAGAGCAGGTCATTGTGAAAATAAATATTAATTATGAGTTATGTGAAGTTCTTACAGCGTTCTCAATGTCAAAAATGAATAATAAATCGAAGTAAGAGTATCTCCGACCTATATCCAAAACTTCAAAGGCATGTGTGCCTTGGTTAGTGTTCCAATAAGCGTCTATAAGCTTGCAACTTGTCCCGTAGAATGTTAACTTCGTTCAAAACGCGGGCATATGCCAATGTTTGGACATGTCGCTGACTACTCCCTACTTGGAATCCGTGAGGATACCAAGTACGTAAGTACGTACCGAGTACACGTCGTGATTAATTCCTCTATGGTACCGCATATAGATATGAGGATGCCCGTCACAGGGATCATCAAACGTGAGGATGACTAGCCCAAACTCTATATATTTCATGAGCTACAATGTTATAATGTTAGAACCCTGAGATACTGGTAGAGCATAACAATATTGTAGAAAGCTTGTGTAGGAATAACATAAACATAATGGTAGATAGTGTAAATAAAAACAATTTGAAGTCTATTTACCTATTGTCATGTTTTTGAAGACGTCGCGGGAGTCATCCTGAAAATAACACGAATTTGCAGCAGCGATGCGCCCGCGCCGCGGCGCTACCGTCGCACTCTTCCGACGCCATTTTCACGCAGTGCCCGAGCTTTCCCGCAATCAGGTACGTGCGAAAATCACACAATATTCAATTCGCCCTATTCTGTATTATAATCACTTGTTTTACTTGTCCACTTCAACAAACAGTACGTATTTGATCCAAGAAAATAATCTAATACACTTCTCTATCCACTAACACACAAAAACAGGAACATTGACCCTCGACGGCACACGTAATACCCAGCATGTTTTTTGTTCGTAATGTTAATTACTGAATATAAACCCCTAGAACAATGTATCTACGTAAAGAACGATCCATTTTTTAGAATTAACAACCATCTAATCACAGATTTTAGCAGTTATACATGTCCAACAGCAACTAACATCTAAAAGTGAACTCAGGAATGTGACCGTCATGTTTCGGTTACATCAACGCAGTACCGCAGATCGAACAATGTGTTACCTATCCAACCGATCGTAGTAGTTAGTGTGTTGTTTTCGAAAGTCAATCTATTTGTGTCATCATGTCCTTATTTTTTTAATAGATCGGTAAGCATCCCCCGCAGCGGCAGCGTCGCGAGACACGAGTCGTGTCGCGAGCCGTAGAGCCCTTGCACGTGCTGACGGCCCTTCAACAGCTCTCCTTTGAAGGATTACACCCATTCTAAGTTTAACGCAAGTCGAACGAGCCCCGATGACACTAATTCAGAAATCGAGTGCTGACAACATGGATAGTTCAGCGTCTAAAGAGGACAATGGAAAATCATCTAGACCGATCAGAAACAGGCGCTACACTCGGTTCGTAATAATGACATGACCCATTACTTTCAGTCTTTATGAAATTATAATATGTCTTTGTGCGTCACTCGCGCTTTAGGAAAAATAATAAGCCTGTATAGTTTATACTAAGGCTCGTCACAATAGATGCAGCACATTATACTTTTTCCGACCTAACTCTCAATAGCTGTAAACCGGCTGAAGTCATTACCTACTATGTTTTTCATGTTTTCAGGAGGAGTTTGGTGGCAGGACAACGCCCACAGAAGAGACTATTCACGCCAGAAATAAAACGATACCTGAAAGACTGGTTGGTACGACGAAGAGAAAACCCATACCCGAATCGGGAAGAGAAGAAATGTTTGTCGCGGGAGACTGGTCTCACTTACATTCAAGTAAGTTTTATGTTTCAGACCCTTGAGACCACCAATGTTTTTCGAATGTTCTAGGAGATAAGTAGGTATCATGTTTTTGCCTACCATCAACCTAATTGGAAGGATGCCAGATATTGCTATTTGTACATAAATAGGCACTATTTTTGTCTCCGCTTTCTTGACTACAGTGCTTTGTTTATCGTAGTTTCATCTAACATGATTTAAAACAGCAGTACCCGGCAACTCAACACGATGTTTGTTTCCCCTTTACCATAACAATCATTTTTCTTATGGTTTGTCGACTACTGTAACGTTCGACTTCTACATTGTATTGAAAGCTTTTTTTCCTACAGATATGCAATTGGTTTGCAAATTGGAGACGAAAGTTGAAGAACGTTAGCGTAGAACGCCAGCAGACCTGGGGCCACCTCATTCGCACATACAACGATCGCGCACAGGGGAACGTCGAGCAATTCAGCATTTGCTCCGAAGATAGCATTTGGAGTGAACCAGAACCCAACTCTTCAGAGCACGAAAACTTTGAGAACGATGAAGCTTTCACAGACAGTCCAGAGAGAGATTACCAACAGGATGAATCCGATTCATCTATGAGAGATGCGTGTGAGAACAATAACTCTTACACGGAGATAAACAATGCCAAAGAGGTTTCTAAGCACATTTCTGGGCCAATGCTTCTGAGCAAATGGCTGGAGAGCGCGGCGAGATTTCAGCCGAGTGAGAGCAACTACTCATGGTGGGCGGATGAGAAGAAACGAAGATTGGAGAGTAAGGTCCAGCGTTATACGATTAACATGTCCCGACACGATAGAGACGAAGTTGAGGCCGCAGTTGCCCTAACCGCTCTAGCATCTGCGACAAACCGCCTCACAGCGATGCCTTAGCTTGTATTAAGGACGTAAAGCCCTGCCAGGCTGATAATTTTGAACTATCAAACAGTTCAAAAAATCCCTCTAGTTGTGCACCTTACCACATACCTTACTGTTATTTAGTAATGTCATTTTAAGATTAAGATCGTGTAAAATTTTATCCTAATGTTTGCTCAAGTATTATTACAAAAAATATTATGATAGACCATTATTGAATGTAGTTAACATAATTTTGATCTCTTTTGGATTTAGATTGTAAGTTTTGTATAAGTCCTGCCAAATATTGTGTTTATAATAAAAAAATATTTGAAATAATGCTTTTAAATCTAGTGCAAATTGATTTGTAAATGAATTTAAAATACCCAGATCTTAAAATACCCTGAATTGTTAAATACGTCTGTGGATATAATCTATTTCACAACTAGATAATTGCTCTACTAAATCAAAAGAAAAAGCATTTAACTACAAAGCAGATAATAATGAACAGTAAGCAATGTTCAGAATGATAGGAATGTATGCAAAGGAGCTTCTATGTCTACAATGTGTACTGAATCTACTGCCACTACTTCTACCTACTGTTTGTGTGGTTGTCACTTATTGTATCACTTGTCACAGTTTTTTTTTCAGGGCTGTATGGTAACTCTGTAAAGAACTCGAGCTGTTAGCGCACCTCAAGCATAGTGAACTTTAAGAATCAGTGACACCACAAATGTACATAAACTTAGGGGATGTAGACAAAAACCCAATGTCCATTATAACATAGTATACTAAATTACACCTAAATCAACTACTACAATTTTAACTATCTTTGCTTTCGTCTACGGGTTTGCTCTGCAATTCAGCATGTTTGTCGAGATGTGACACAAGGATCTGTTGGCTCTGATTCAGCTGGCTGACGATGCTGCATCCTGCACTGTCGAGGACTGCACACAGTTGACTCCTAGCAGCCTCCAAGCTGGGCAATTGGCTGAACTCTACTAGCTCGTTTTTGGACATGAGTCTATCTTGGATGATGCCAGCTGAAAGTGAAACACATTCTTGGGGTTAAATATCAGTGGCTTTATGTTTTTGTCACAAGCGCTATGATCATATTTACTAACTATTATGCATAACATTACATATATTAATAATAATGCTGGATTTTTTTTTGCCACTTGCAGATCATACAACCAATTGTCCCGTGGCAGGAATCAAACTACCTCTGTGGCGCAGTGGGCAAAGGCCCGTCTGAGACGCAGAAGATTGCGGGTTCGATTCCCGCCGCGGGACAAATTTTTATATCTGCGAAATTTGTCTCGGGTCTGGGTGTTTTTCTATGTATGTATTTACAAAAAAAATATGTATATAAGTAGTATATCAGTCATGTAGTCCCATAACACAAGCTCTGCTTACTAGATGATGTTTTGTGAAATGTCCAGCATTATTATTATTATTATAAACCCGCACCCTTCCACGTCTCAGGCAGCCTTCGCAAATTGCATCACAAACGTCATCCAAATGCCATATGATGTTTGGACTTGCCTCTGACTACCCCCTACTTAGTATTTTCATGTACTGAGTATAGATCTGTGGATGCCCATCACATGTTTTTATTTTACAAAACAGCAAGCAATGTTGAATCTCAGGGGTTGAAAGGGGGTTCACATATCTTATTGGCAGATCGCTGAAAAACGCCAAAACCCAACTTAGCGGACTGATGTTAGTTTCACTTGCAATTCAAGAATTTGAATTCTTGAATTGCATGTAATTGGTTGGCAGTTTAATGTAATTGAAAATTTACCCATTACAACCAGCTGAGGTGTTTTCTTCAATATCTTGAACAATTGTGCTGCATTCTCTGGCTGACCAAATATGATATTCTGATGAGACGTAAACAAGTGGTTGACAGCTTCATACCGAGTCCCTTTAGTAGCCATGCTAACAATTTTTTTACCATAACACCGCAAATGCATTTTATTCTTTGATAATGTAGCAAATATTGGTGTTTTTTCCTCCATTCTTATGGAGTTCAAATGAATAAATACCACCATCTTTGAGGTATTGAACCAATTGAGGCATTCTCTAGCAAGTATTCTCTCAAAAGGATTGTCAATTTCTTTTCTTTTTGATGTTTTGTCTTTTTCGCAAAGCACTATCTCAGGTAGTGTCCATTTTGGTGGACCATACACAGGTTTCGCTAAATCTATAAGAAGTTGCCTTTCAAAGTGAGGAGCCCTTGGTCTTTGGATGTTAATTTTGCCACGGAATCGTTTGGCAATGGTGAAAGCAGTTTGCGGCTGCAATAAAGCTGAAAAAAAATTTAGGAAGTGTTATGAAAAGTTATGAAATGACATTTTCTCGGTGAAACTATACGCGCTATAAAACCAACGCATACGAAAATGTTACTGGCTGCCTACCTTTGTTAATTGATGCCATCGTTTCGTAAAGGTAATCTGTGTGTTTGAAATGTGAAGAATGGCTCAGGCACAAATTTACTTTTTAGTTTTGTGCAGGTCATTCCATTTTCAATTCCAACCTCCGAAATAGCTCACAAATAATCTCAATTCAAAAAAAATCAAAACATGAACATAACCCCACTTGGTTTTATTTTCTGATGGCTCTTTACGCACAGCCAGACAGAATGTCAGATAGTTAAACAGTCAGAATGGTCTGCCCTAATGCTGTTCTACATTTTGGCCCAACCCTAGCCAACGACCGCAAACGTAATCATGTGAAGAGGGCGTTTGCATTGGTTGGCGTAGGCTTGCGTTGGTTTGTCCTCGATCCGGACAAGTGTCGATTTTTGGGAGCACATTAAAGGAAGTTTGCGGCAAGCGTTTGCCGACGGTTGGCTAGCAATCTAGCATATTATACATGTGTATAATATGCTCCAAACATGTGTTTGGAGTAGTCAGTGTTTTGCAATTTACAAGTAGCCACTGGACGGGGTCGGGGACGTTGGTGAAAAAATGAGTGCCTACGCCTGGTCCAATTAGAACAGAGTTCCAATTAGAACAGAAACTGTTTCTAGAGTGTTACTAAGCAGAACCCAGTATTTGGAATCCAAAAAGCCAACACCACAAGGACAAAAAATAAAGTATCAGATGCCTGGAATCGGCTCAGTAAAGTGCTTGATAAACCTGTAAAGGGGTGAAAAATAAAATTTTCTTCACTTATCATTCTTTTTTTCAAAAAAATAAGTTTGCTGTTATTGCCGCCCCAGTTCGACGTCCGCCATGTTTGGCTCTTCAGAACACACAAGCTCTCACCAAACAACGTGTGGCTGTGGATAGCTATCGTTTGTGTAGACTGTAATTTCTGTCTCTTTCTACGTTTGCAGAGGTTTGGGGTTTGCGGGTTGGCTATGGTTGGGCCAACATGTGGATGCGGCATAAAATCGGCGGTCTTCTAATCACAGAGTACATTTTATTAAAAGGAATAGAATCAACATCTGCTATCTTATCTATATATTGGGTGTATATAAGTCGTGTTTGCGTTCCTTTTTGTTCTAGCACTGTTTCTGGTTCTTGTGTCAAACCTGATTCTTTCGACTCAGTGATTTTATTTACTGACAGTAAATAAATCTTTTATTATTTTTTTTCTTTTATCTTCTTATTTGCATTTCACGACATTACTTTTCTAAACAACTTTTCTTTTATATTTTTTGCCAACACTGCAAAAAATATACAACAGTGAGCGGTTACTACGTTTCAATTTGGATTCAGTAAGAAATAAAAAAATATTGTTCTACGAAAAATCACCTAAAAGTAGCCTTTTAAGTTGTGAAACCAAAAAGTAACCCGACGAAGGTAGTTATAAATTACATAATAGTAACCTTCTGGCAACGCTGCCACCGCGCCAGTTTGATCGAAGCCATAATTTAGTTCGACAGTTTTGATTTGACATTGACATTGACGTTTCACGATTATGGACGAGTTGTGTTCGTTGCGTAAAGATGATGGTGAGATGTGTTCGTTATACAGCACAGCATGAAGGTTCCGTAGTACGAAGACGTCCATAACTTTATGCCATTAACTGGTAAAAAACAAACTTCAAACCACGGGAATTATACTTCAAATAGGCCCTAACAATATAGACGGACATGTATATTTTTTTCAGGTAAAAATAAAAACCGATTTCAAATAACGGGAAGTTGATAAAAAGTCCAATTTTAAATTATATAACCCATGGACTATCCTTGAAAAGGTTGAAAATCAAATAGTAACGAAGGAAGGGATTCACCAGGTATCCAGGAATATTATTTATTGGTTTAAAGTGGTCCAGAGCGTATTTTTTTTAATTGAAAAATCAAGATTTTAATTTTATATTTATTTGTGACAAAAACAAAAGCACTTATTAATCGTTATAAATCACCTATTGTAGAAACCAAACTTCAGATGTGAAGAAGGGCTCGTTGATTCGGAGTTTAACAATAATAACCCACCTGTTCAGTTATTGTCAAACTCCGAATTCCGAATCGAGGGCTTCGGAAAGGAAGCTAAGGAACCCTAAATATACGAAACTGAAAATGTGGGATGGATAAATTTTGTTTTTGTCATATGTTGGTTATTGAGATGCTATTGATTGAATTGAATTGACTGCTAGGTTTTTGTGAATTAGTAGAGTAACTTTGACACCGAGAAAGGAACTAAACCTAGCTAACACACAACACTATAAAAAAACATTCTTATAAAATTAGAGGTTAGCAAGTTCTCTGTAGGTAAGTATTTTGATAATGTCTCCTCGACGCTAGTGGTAAGTAGAACCTTTTGTAAATCTGCTTAATCAATAGAAACCTCTATTACTATTGCAGAGATGCGTGACATAAACCAAGACACTCCACCGTCTTCAGTGAACGGCGACGACATCGAAGCTATGGACGACGAAATGTACTATGAGGAAGTCGAAGAAGTCCAACTGGAGGATTTGGAAAGCATGTTGGAAGAACAGGATGAAGATACCGAAATGGAGCCTCCAGAGGATAATTCCTCGATGGTTTTTAAAAAACATATCGGCTCTACTTTCTGCTGTGACCTCCACCCTAATGGCTTACTGGCCGTCACTGGTGGCGAAGACGATAAAGCTTATGTGTGGTCCGTAGAGACGGGCAATGTAGTAATGGATTGCACGGGCCACAAAGATTCTGTCATATTTGTTGGATTTAGCTTTGATGGGATGTATGTAGCTACAGCGGATATGGCTGGGTTGATAAAAGTATGGGAGGTGAACACAACTAGTCAAGACCAACCTTGGACTGTAGCCTTTGAGTATGAGACCGAGGATTTGTCCTGGGGTGCTTGGCATTTTGGTGCAAGAGTGCTCATGTTTGGAGTTGATTCTGGTGATATTTATGTTTTCAAAATACCCTCAGGAGAGACAAAAGTTTTAAAAGGGCATAATGTTATAGTGGATTGTGGCAAAGTGAGTATGATTGGTGCAAGTTTCTTCCTATCATGAAATATTATGCAATAAGTATCACAAGCTTTATCATCTTTCAAAATGAATCATTGCTTATCATAATTAAATTAAAAATAGTAGTGGAATGAACTAGTAGCCAAGTAAAGTTACCAGTTGGCCACTTATCAGCCACTTAGTTGTAAGGTCACCCATGCAAACATTGAACATATAATTAATAATTTGGCTTATAAACTAGTTGATCTGTTAAAAATGACCAGGCTAGCTGCACCGCACCATAAGCCCCACACAAGTATCTATTCAAAGAAATATTTTGTGCAGCAATGAGCTTAAAGTATGTGTCAACTCATCCCATATTGTCATTCCAACTGTGTATTGTCCCTGTTTGTTCTTATAGGGACTCTCAGTTGCAACTTATTACAGCTATTCCCTGATGGTAGGCGGCTAGCTGCGGGCTACAATGATGGAGCAGTAAAAATATGGGATTTAAAGACATCCTCTCTCATCAGCCAAGTGCCTGCAAATGTCCATGGACAACGTGTCACAAATATCGACATCCAGCCAGACAACAATTTAGTTGCTAGCATGTCCTTGGATGGTAATTTCATTATTTTTGTCTATAAGTGTATAGTACACTACCCGCAACATAAGATGCCTGTATGTGTGTTTGCTATAAGAGGTTGTTTGTATGTTTGTCTGTTAACATTTATCTGTGAAATGGTTTATCCAATTTAAATGTGGTTTTTTGCCACTTCAAGGATGGTTTTATTGCTACCAGTTACTAGAGGGTGCAATGGACAATGGAAAACTTTTTGTTGGAAGTTATACAATTTAGCAAAAATAACTTTTTAGTAGAGATTTAGTATCAGTGCACCATCAGTTGTTCAAATTACATAAATTAAATCAAATTAGACACAGAGCTGGAAGGTTAACAAATGAAATCCCTGTAGGTGGAGCTATCAGAACTTAATGAAAGTGGTAGTAAGTACCTAAGATTTTCATTGTCAGCCTCATCACTATAGAGAAACCAGCAATGCATTTCCGATATGGCAAAGGTATGAGTCCTGATGTTTTCTTTTCTTTATTTTGTTTCATCCTACTTAATTTAAAAATGTGAAAGTTTGGATGCTTGTTCCTAAGGATTTTGATGACATTAGGTATAGTTTGTAGGCCACCTTTTTATCCAGGTGCCAAGATCCATAATCTCTACCCTGTTGTTGTATCTTTCAACAGGCAAAGTGGTACTATCAACTCCTAACAATGGCAAGGTAGTTGGGCAACTACAAGCCGAGAATGAATTGGAAACTGTGGCCTTCTCGCGGGAACCTTCAGGATACCTAGCTTTAGGTAAAAAAATACTCAATTCATAAAAAAAACGATCCTTGTGATTTCATGGAATAAGTATTAATCTCTTGACTGTGATTTTGAAAACTAGTTGGTTCAGCTAACCCTGTATAAATGGCAAACTTTGAGTAAATTTAAGACAAAATATTAAAAATCTTAGACTGAATTCACAAGTTTTATAATATTCCAAAATTAAACCTCCAGGAATTTATATGTTTGGCAGTTAAAAAGTTTTAGTTATTGCTGTTTTTCTGGGCCGTGTTGGCCTAGTGGGTGATACAACGACTTTGATCCGGAGGTCGTGGGTTCGAACCCGGTCGTGCACCAATGGATTTTTCCACTTGAAAAAATTATGTGCGCACGATTTATTATGAAATTTTGTAAAATTCCTAAAGTGTGGGTTTGAACACTTTGAAAACCAAATAACTATTGAATCTTCAAGTGCCTTTTTTGCAAAACTGTTAAATCTAATGTTACCTATTGGTATATAGGAACACTGACCGGCGCCGTGAGCATATGGGACACAGCAAGACAGATGGTCCGACACCAGTGTGTGAAAGCAGAGGAAGAGTCCGGTGTTACCAAAATGATATGGATCAAGAATCATTTAGTCACCGGCTGCCTCGACGGTTCGCTGCGGGTGTATGAGAACAGGACTGGTAAAAGGAAACTGACGCTTACCGGCCACGAGTCGGCGATACTAGATTTATGTTACAACGAGGAAAGGAAGCTGATACTTACGACGTCTGATGATGATTCGGCGAGAGTGTTCGTGTACGAAGTAAACAATGACAATGATTAATTGCACAATTATAATGGCTTAGGTCAGTGAGTTTTCAATATGACTTTTTTTTTATCAGGATACCTATTTCCAAGGCTAATTTAGTTTAAAGTCTAAAATATCTTGTAAGACACTAAGGGCTTTGCTTGAAAAGATTTAACTATGTTAACTATTATAGCAAAAAACCATATTACGATTGGTGAAGCCGTTTTGGTAAAATGGTAACAGATTACCCTCATACCCCCAAACTTATATATGCACTCCTAACTTCGCGGGTAAACGCTTTGACATATATTCATTTTTTTCTGAAATTCACCAGAATAAAAAATAGCTGAAGCGTTATTCCATCCAAAGTTTCAGTCACGACTGAAGAGCAGCACATTGGATGTGCATTTGTTAAAATTGTAATTTAACAGACCTATTTTCTGGGGCCATCCAGAAATGGACCTATTTATTTTATCGAGGCACAAAGTGGCTTACAAAATGAGTAGATGTTTATCAAGGCCTTTGGAAACAATGTGAATGCTACCTTACAAAATGTAGGTATTGATATTGTATGAACGTAAACTTAAGGTAGGTACCTATATTATATATTTATACAAGTAATAGAATTTAGTATACATACCTAATTTGTGTATAATTTTGTTGTATTTTTAATAAAAAAATTAATACATCTACTACATATTTATTTCATTTATTGACCCTTATTAGAGTTAGCAGTATTTTATTAATTTTATCATTTTAATGCTCCATGTTTTCCTCCAATGAGTAGGTAGGTACCTACTTATGTTAATAGGTTTGCGTATTTCAATAGTTTTACCGTACCGGGAGACAAATAAAACTTCCCGTTGTCACCCGAAGATCAATCTAAATTGTATAACAATACCTATGATGTCTTGAAGTTTTGTATCCAAATTGGTACCTACGTACAATTTAAAATTGTAGGTACGATGACTGTCAATGACCCTTGCACAATGAAGACGCTATAAGTATCTGAATCGCTCATATCCTGCCTTTGAGGAGGCACGATTCATCCTAAACTCTGCAAACAGTGAACGTGTTGCGAGTTATGACGTCATCGCTCTGATAATTGTATCACATACTAGAAAACCTTAAAACATCTGGGCCAAATACCCACGTGGCTTGCTCAGCATGGCGATAGTGACGTTAAAAACCAGTTGTTCGAACTTGACAGTGAATTTACATGAGCTGGGTGCTCTGTTTAAAATACCGCTCTATTTGTGAGCACGAAGGCAGCCAGTCGTTCGACACGGTTTTACACCCATGCTGTTTTATTTTTGAGTCATCCGTGTGGCGGTAGACAGACGGCCTGCTCGACCAGCGTGGTTAAATTGCAAAGCACTCAAAGCAGCAGTCAACTGAATGGTAAAGTAGGCGCCGCGCCGCCGTCCCCGTCGTACGTGTGCACAGCCGCACCGCGCCAAAACTACGATCGCGAGTGGAACTTCGGACACATTGAAGGAAATTACTACAAATATACATGTAACCGACTAACTTCGCTTCAAAAATAATAATTACATCGACCTATTGTGTGAAAAACTGGTGCTATCTCATCCTGTGACTTCCAAGGTGTTGAACGTTAACCTACAGCGGTAGTCCAATATGACAGAAACGGTAGTGGGCATTATTTATTAATAGTTCCTGTTATCAGTTGCGTGAGGTGGTAAATCGCTAGACCGTTTTTTATCAGTTCCATGGCGAATTCATGGTGTGTGCTGAAACACGTGGTATTGTTTCACGCCGCAGCTTGCGACGCAGAGTGATGCAATGTTTGTATGATGGTGCCTCAGATTTTAAACAGCGAAGCCTTACCGTTAATCATGAGTAGTTCTTGAAACCGGTGAATATTTTTAATCTATTGTTGTTGGACTGTGTTTGAAAGACTAAAAATGGCAAAAGTGTCGGACGTTGGTGGTTTACCGCCAAAGGCGATGGATGTCGGTGCTGAAGTCGAGTCAAGCGATGCGGAGTCGAGTGGTGGAGTGCGTTTGAAAAAAGAGCTGAGTTTACTGAATGGGGTGGCGATCATCGTGGGTGTGATCGTGGGATCGGGTATCTTCGTATCACCGCGATATGCCCTCAAGTATGCCGGCTCGAAGGGGATGGCGCTCATAGTTTGGGTCCTCTCGGGAATCCTATCTATGGTGGGGGCCCTCTGCTATGCGGAACTGGGTGAGTATTCAGTACGGTTAATGCTTTCACAATTCAGCCAGTCGGAAATCATATAATTGAGAAAATACTTAGTCCGCGTTTCCCATAGCCAGCAACTTAAACTTAAGGGTATGGAGCCCTAGCCTTCCCCATCTTCGTGATATACTTATGAACTTGTGAATCTAATTGAACAAAAAACTTCACTTACTTGACCTACTTCGGCTGCAGTGTGAGAGCAACTCAACAGCTCGTGCAAGTCTTCTACGAGAACCAAGGGTCTAAAAAGGACGCAGAATCTTATTAGAAGCTTAGGTACCTATAAGTACTTACCTAAGTAATGTTACTTAAATGTCTGAATTTGTTATCTATAAATTCAGTTGTTTATAGTCATTATGCTAATTTATTTACTAAGATAACATTCATAGCTGTTATTTGGTTAATATTTGCGTGAAACAGAAGTGGAACAGCATTCGAATAATATTTACATATTATTTCTGATATGCCTTTTATAATTAGTTAGGTAGCTATTTAAAATTGTCTATCCAGTGTTACACCTATAAGTAATTCTCAAGGTTAAAATCCGTTGAGTTTGTATGGGCTGTAGGTAGCTGTAAAACTGTAAAATTTTATATTTCGCAAGACGAAGTTATTTTTTACTTAAGTATTTCTTACTCTACCTACCTAGCTTATTCTTATACTTCTTAATCGTTTTCATACAAATCTTAATCTATTCGTAGCTTACCTATGCCTAAAAGGGAAACCTTTAAAATCGTTTTGTTTAGGCTTCGCTCTACCAGTCGTAAATGAAAAAATAATAGAAATACCAACGAAGGTTACTAGTTCTAAATTTTAAAGATTACTAGTTCTACATTATGGTTAGATAATTCTTATCTTACAATAAACTGTACCTTGCTATGAATAAAGAAAAATTATTTTCTTTATCGCTTCGTATCAGGTAACCTACTTTGCGAAATAATATTACGGAAGCTAAATAAATTTATGACATGCTAATATTAGGATTGCTAATGCCATATTAATGAGTTTTCGATAATGACCAGATCAATGAACTCATATTATCACATATAGGTAAACATTGTAGATACAGTACAATGCAGGAACGGGGCTGGGATAATGAAATAGTTTGTTGCAAACCAGGAAAAGATACGGAGTCACCAAAATTATGCGATGACGTCATTTCAAGAGTCGAAGTCTAATTTTGTTGCATAGCTTAAGTAAATGTCTCATTCTTCGATAAAAGACAGAGAAAGAAATACGTAGTAGACAATTTCATTCAAAGTAAAAAATACAAAAAGACGAAGCTTTCTTACATGCGAGACCTAAAATCATAATTAATTGACAAAATAAACAAGATGAGTCCCTAAAGCTTTCAGAATTAAAATGTTTAATTACAGATTTTATTAACACAAAGTGATCATTAGCACCTTTACAACTTAAAGGGCTTACTTATTAAGATTAAAACAGATCATTAACTTAACACTGCTTTGTTTGTTTTTATATAATTATGATAAAAACAAAACACTGTTTAACCAGACAACTGTTTAAACATCTTTATGAACAATGCTTTTATAATCATTTTAAACAGAACATAGCAATTCTGTATTTTTGCCGTACAATGAAATATGCTTTAGAATTAAATGAGCGCAACAATAATTTCTGAAAAAAAAGCAGAGTTTTAGAGTGCTGGTGGATTTGCCGAATTCCTACAGAGCGTCACGAATGTAATGTGAGATGCATGCTGGCGGTTTTCACGCCCTCATGAGAAAGCGTCACTGTTGAAACGCTTGGTGGCAGCCCCAGCACACCATTCAACGCATTTCTCTTCCGCCACGGGGGTGGCGAAAGGGTGTATGTGAGTTCGACCCACTAAAACCCCCCTGGGTTAACAGTCCTCCGCCGAAGTGGGGCAAGATGGGTCGCGTTAGCATTTACCATCTCACCAAGACGGGTGGCCCGGGAACCACCCGGTCCCCGGTCATGTGTGGGGACGTGCAAGCCGGCAGATTCCCCCGATCTCCACCAGTGACCCCACAAACGCACCCTGAAAAGGGTGCCCATCTCAACTTGCGCTGATCCCTCCCTCTAAGCCTGTCCGGTATGGGTATGCCTGCCGGCATAGCCTTGAAGATCATTGGGACGCGCAAGCCCACCGGAGCAGCAAACACCGCCCCGGCCCTCCCATGGTGCTCCTCCACGTACCCAACATGCTTCCTTATCCACTGTGCCCATAGGGGCACATAGGGACACGCTGCATAACTACTGCAACCCCTTGTGCTAGGCGCTGCTGCCTCGGTCACAAACCATCTATGTACATTTGTGTTGTCTATGGGTATGTTATTTATAATAATTCCATGTTTTATTCAATGGGAATTTTCTTTTACTTCTAATTATTATGATAAATTTGAGATAAACAATTGTTTTTATTTTGTTTATATTTAGTAGCTCTATTTCACTCATAGACATTTCAGTTGGCTAGTGGTCTGCAAGAGTGTATTTTAATAGCTTGTCCTTTGCTTCTGTTATGGTACCTTATGATTTGTATACTGCCTGGTTCAACCGCTAAACAATACTTTCCATTCCAGGTACTATGATACCGAAGTCTGGTGGTGACTATGCTTATTTAGGAGAAGCATTCGGCTCGCTACCTTCGTTCCTTTACTTGTGGGTAGCGCTGTTCATTCTGGTCCCAACGGGGAATGCAATTACTGCGCTCACCTTTGCGCAGAACATCCTCAAACCGCTGTGGCCGACTTGCACGCCGCCTGATGCGGCCGTCAGCCTTATCGCTGCTGTTATTACGTGTAAGTACTCTTCAATGTACCTCTAACTAAATGAAAGATCTACGAGCGTAACCGTCTTCGGTACGTCTCACGAGCAAAAGGTGTAACCCGTCCGCCAATGCATTACCTCAAACACCTATGGACCGACGGATTGGCTCGCGAGCCTTTAGTGAAATCCAAAGATTGCGGTATAAAATACTCGAATGGTGGAATGTAGACTGTTTGGCAGTGTATCATATCAACTATGCGGCGCCGGCGAACCCCGAAGAATTTCACGAGCCTATACACCGATGGACTTTTGACTCTTCGGCCAGTTCGCTTCGCCTATAGAAAATAAAAGTGGATTTTCATTGTAAAAATAAGGATACTTACTTCTTTTACACCTGGCTTTAGTAGCGACGTTCTTAGATAAAAGTTACCTATGTACTATCCCAGGCCATGATCTACATCTACTATTTCCATACAAATACGTATAGATGTGTGTTACTCCACTAACACACATCTATACTTTCGCATTTTATAATCGAAAATTTTCGTATTATACTTTTTGTGTGATATTTGTAGGTATCCGCGCTGTGATACTAGTAAGGACTTTCTAACAAACTATTGTTTTAAAATTGTTGAAAAGACTTTGTACGTAAACATTTTTGTTTTCATCTTAAATTATGTAACACATTATACACCTATAGCCCGCTTATAACAAACAACTTGACACAAATTGACAATGAAAAACTGTTTACTGTAATATGCAACCATACAACGCACTCAACCGCAATTGATCCAAGCAGCCAACAACGTTTAAAATTCTTAGAATTTCGTATAGTTTTCTTTGAATTTCCAATACCAAGTAGAAAGTTGATGTTAAGTGGGATGAGCTGTGTGATGGATGATGTATGTTGATACTAGATTTTGATCTCCAATAATTTGAAGAGCGTTCCTGACACTGGACTAGTACAAATGAAAATTTTAATCGTTCTTTCTCCGTCCAGATTGCCTAGTGAAACGCCCGCGACTTCGTCCGTCCGTTTTGTATAACAACTTCCTCATGCTTGCACATCCTTCCCCTATACCTAGGTCCAAAGGTACATAGGTTCCTTTTAGACCTCTTCGACTTAGCGATAAGATGTCGTTGATTTTCAGTGAGTGGGGTCGGTGCGTCGAAATTGTGGATGTTTAAATGTTTGTTGCTTATAATATCCGGAACGGCCGAACCGATTTGGATGCAATTCGGAACTAGGAAATTATGAAATAGGTATAAGTTTGTTAGAATACGACATTGGCTATCTTCATACCCGGGTACCGCGTGGGGGAAGCCGTGGACAGAGGCTTGTTGAAGTCCTACTACTATTATAAACGCGAAAGTTTGTGAGGATGGATGTTTGTTAATCTTTCACGCAAAAACTACTGAACGGATTTTGATGAAACTTTATAGTAAGATAGCTTATATATCAGAATAACACATAAGCTACCATTTTTATTCGGGTACTACGCGGGCGAAGCCGTGGGCAGAAGCTAGTTTGATATAGAAATGAGATAGATGATCTTGAATGGGTCATCAATAGTATACATTTCTTCATCTCGAATATTCCATAAATAGCTCGTCTACGTATAGCAACATGCCCGTTTAGGAAGCACAGTTTGGAGCGCTCCATTTTATTTCTTGTTGACTTCAGCAAGCTCCAATAAACAAGGCTTGCTGTTGATAGGGGCTTGATATGGTTCACAAGCATACAAATTGCAAATTAATTACCATGGTCGCGATGTTTACTCTCTCTCTCTCTCTCTCTCTCTCCTGGCTATAAAGTTTATAGTGTTGTATATTGTTGATTACGATTTGACTTATTTTCTAGAAAAGTATTTCACTTTCGTGGAGGAATAAACTCGGGAGTCGGGATGACTTGGTACGTACTTAAGTTGGTACCTACATAGTTCCAAGCCTGTATAAGCGAACATTTTTTGCAGAACAGTTATCAACATTCAGTTCCCAGTGGGTGTGTAAAGGGCCCTTTGTGATTACCCCATGTTAATAACCGGTTATTTCTGTAAAGAAATCGTTGAGGACTGCAAATTCATAAATAACTCACTCGACGAGATCTTCTTTCTTTTGCAATTTAAAATTAAATTGGTTCCCAGAAGTCGGGGCCATCATATCACGATTTTATTAGTTTTTGTTGTTAATTATGGGCATTGCTAAGATTCCTGGCATTTTTTGTTATGAATATTACTTACCTACTGGATTATTGGCCGTCTATTAATAGACTGGACAAATATTAGGGCTTCATATAGAAATTAGTCGCTAAGACATGCCCCGTAACCCACGTATTCTAGACGAGATTTACTCGACTCGACTCAACCTCACTTTTGTGTTTTGGTATTTTTAGTCAAATCAAATAAAAATAATTTATTGTGAATAGGTAAAAATAGATGTTGGAAGTATAATAAAGGATCGCCATAAATAGCTCCTTAAATGCAACTGTTTGCCAAGTAAAAATACATTAAAAATATTAATTTTCTGTTAGGTTTGTTAGTGGGTACGACTGGGGGTCGTTTCCCAGACTTAGAGGTATTGAGTATGATTTTGAATTTATTATCCATTTCCAGTGATGGTTTGTCTTTCTGTAGAAAAATTTGAAAGTCATGGTTTTTGGAAACCAAAATCTATCTATTTCCCACGTCTCACAGCTTGAAAAATACATACATATCAGGTACTGATCTTCGTACCCTAACGAAGTCTGGATTGTACAATTACATTGATCTCATTAAACTATTTTTTTTATTAGCTTTTTGGGAGGGCCCAAATATTTATTTATTTATTTACACTTCCGCACAAACAATGTAGTGCTAGGAGGACTTAATGCTAAAGCATTAAGCAAAGGGAAATATCCCTTTAATTAAGTTCATACCTAATTGCTTTGGGCTTTGTGTTAGCGGAAGACAACCATGTCATAATAATAATAGGTTGGGGAAAAAGTTTCTTCGCATTTTTTAAGAAAATTCAAAACATTTTTTAATATAGTTTATTTACATTTAACTAAAGTATGTAGGTACCATTTTGTTCGATAACTTTTTGCCATTTTGTAGGCAGGGACATGATCCCATTGCTATAAAAACTTTGGGGCTTCTGTTCAAAATACCGCGACAAGTGGTTTTGGCAGTCCTCTCGTGATGTTAACCTGACACTGCCTAAAGAATTCTGAAGAGACCGAAACAGGTGGAAATCTGAAGGTGCAAGGTCAGGACTATACGGCGGATGCATTAACACATCCCAGCCAAACTCTCTTAATTTTTGCTGAGTGGCTAAAGATGTGTGAGGTCAAAAATGGTCAAAAATTTCTTCAAAAATGGTTCGGTTTCATTACGTCGTAATAAAGAATCACAAATGAGAACACGGTTCATTAGGTTTCTTTCAGTGAGCTCGTGAGGTACCCAAATATCGAGCTTTTTTGTGTACCCAGTTTTTTTCAAATGCGCCAAAACTGTTTTGTGGTCAATTCCCAGTTCTTCAGCTACGTCGTAACTACTGATATGCCGATCTTGCTCCACTTTTTCAAAAATGGCATCCATTTTATCCGTAATAGGGCGACCAGAGCGACGTGCATCTTTGACATCAAAATTTCCGGATTGAAAACGCTTAAACCAAATTTGTGCTACTCTCACAGACACTGCACTAGGTCCATAAACATCGCAAATTTTTTTCGCGGCTTGCGTTGCATTTTTACCTTTTTTGTAGTAAAATTTTAAAATGTATCGAATTTCTTCATTAGATTCACTCATCTTAACAGTACGAAAAACAAATAAAAATCACACATTTTCCTAATTTGAATTTGGAATTATCTTCTTTAAAATTTAAACTTTTAATGATACCAAAACCAGCCAGATACAAATAGTATAGCCAAAGAGATTTTATTACAAGTTCATACATACAATAATGCGAAAAGACTTTTTCCCCAACCTAATATGATCCTTGTGATTTCAATGAATAAAAACCTATTGAATTTGACTTAACGAACATGCCTACAACTACCATTGTACGTCAACTTTTACAATAAATTATCCGATAGATAGTAAATTCTTATGTAAATAATTCTAAATCTAATTCTAATAGTTCTCATGGCCATTCACGTCTTTACAACCATCAGTAACTAGCAGAAGTAGGTGAGCAATACAACTCAGCTGCTTAAATACCTTACGCACTAGAAATAGCCATTTATACCTGCACAAACAAAGTGTATAAAAAAACTCCCTACAGACACTTACATAGTCCTGACTCCACACTAGGATTCCCTGTATCGTGGGTATCAGGAACTACGAGTACCGTGGTACCACAACACTCAGATCCACAACAAATATCTGCGGAACATGCAAACATTTGTCCCACACCCGCGTGTCTTGCGCCGCAGCTGGCTACAAGCCCGCGGCGCCACCGAGATCGTCAATAGAATTTTTGCGCCTCTTTATTGCCAAAAAAAGCTGACCAAAAAATACACTTGTCTTCACTTGAGTGTTCGATATATTTTAGGGCTGTTGAGTCTGGGGATAAATATCTCAAAGCAATTATAGCTGTAGATTAGTTCAGACTCTGTCAACTTTTCAATAGTCAATATCAACTTTAGAGATTGTTTATTGTAGGTAGGTACTGTTTGATGTTTAATGTCAACCGGTGGACGGAGAAGGATCAAGACCGTTCGTCTTGGAACCCTGGGGAAGGCCTACAGCTGTAGGCATAGGTCGGCTGAGGATGACTAAGTACTATTTTGCGTAAGTATGAGATAGGTACTTTCGACTCGCTCCTGTTTCAGTAACCTTTTATGCTCTGTTTGGTTTTGTGCTAACTTGTGGTAATTTCGACTGCGTAGGTGTATTTGAACACTTGAGTTATTCAGGTACTTCTATAGCCACTTTACTGTGGGTACTGATTGTGCCTGACAGGATAATGACAGCTTCCTCCCGCATCGCACAGAGCTGCCGCACACTTGCTTATACGTAGGATTGCTGATGCGTACCGTAAGGGCATTTCTGCTTACCACTCGAAGCCCCTATTTGATAAATGTCCAGTCCGTGTTTGCGTTGATTTCTGACCCTCACTTGCGACTCAATTGCGATATCACCTTGGTATCGTTTTGCATTGTGCTTACCAGGGCAAACAACACGCCTTTGTGTCTTTTGAAAAATAGAACATAAGTGTGTGATGTTTCTTAAACGCAAAGGAAAAATTACAGAAATAATAATGACTTACAGACTTCTTTCTGATAATATTTTTTAGTGATTTTCGCTTTAACTTTTAAAGAGATGTTTTAAGTTTGTTCTTGTAGTTGCCAATAACGCCAACAACGGTACACTATTATACTAAGCCTACGCCATGCGTCCGTCTGTTTGTCACTATCCTTTTACTGTGTCTAGATGAAATGTTCAGCGAAACAGAATCGGTCATAGGACCGATTATGAAAGAAACCGAAAGTTACTACGAAAAATTCCGACAACGTTCTTCGTGGGTCCCAATTGAAAGAACGTTAAAAATATATCTTATTTACCAAACAATAAGTGTTTGTTTATATTGTGTGTTGGTGCTACAGAACCCATTGGCCGATAGGATTTCTATATTCTCTGCTAGGTACTTTTATCGGTAGAGGTGGCTCAGTCTCTAGACTTAAAAGCCAAACGCTGGAGAGTTTGTCGTGTCTTTTTATGGAAGACACCTATTAGCGCCGGAATATTTAATAAAAATACCTAGCTTCTAACATTCGTGGCGGGAATAACAAATATGTTATTGAGCTGCTGATAGGCGGCTCGTCCAGACTTCTAGAAATCTGGAGCGGTGATTCAAAGCTAAACTATGAGAATCAGCGGGCTTGTTGACTGAATATATCGAAAATATTGGCAATAAGATGACGGCATACACAGGCACAATTTGGAATATAGGAAGGTGGAAGTCTTTAGGCAGCGTCCTACCTTGCTTATATCCCAGCGCAGCACAGAGGGTCCTTGAAGATGGTCTCCAGGATTGTCGCTGGTGTCCAAGGATTTAATTGACCACGCGGCTGAGCCAGCGCAGTCACGAAACACCGATTGCACTTTGCGTTAGCGTCTAATGTTTATGATTAATAACACCTTTAATGTATATTGCAATATATAGGTCAACGTCCAGGAAATATGACTAAATCCAGGTAAATTTGCGGGATAGAAGCTTGGATAAGTCTTCACACACGTGGCACCAGAACGAGCTTTTTTCTCAACTACGGCGGCCGGCGAACTGTCACTTCTCATTCGCTGTCTCGCTTCTACAGTTGGACGCTGCCCAGGAGTAAGAGGGAGGGAAAAGATAAGGAATACCTACCTTTTGCCAACATTTCGATTTAAAATAACAGACAATATGTATCAAAGCGGTAAATTCAAAAAACGGCGGTAACATTCCTCCCGACCTTAAAGGGTTGCCTTTAAAGAAAACACAAATCTTGCGAATATTAAACTATTAGCGGTAGAGTCGTCTCTAAAAAGAGCGAGACATAAAATCATATGCGGGATTGTCTGCTATATAAAGAGTTTTATAATTACACCTAAACCTAAATATGATTACTAAATTAACCTAAGGTAAGTGAGAGCTGGTTATTGGGTTGGTAAAAGGCACACACGGACAACTGGACGAACCAGCTTACCCTTACTGGTTCTAACAGTAAGAGAGCGAGTTGTGCCATCCTTCGAGGTATGAACAGCCTCCACTACACCTAAAGGCCAGGAAAATACTGGGGCATTATCGACTATAATGACCACCACAGATCCTAGTGGAATTGGAGTCGATGGTGTGTTCCATTTGGCCCGAGACTGCAATTGATGTAAATATTCTACACGCCATCGCTGCCAGAATGACTGCACCATCTTGTCTAAAAGCGAATGCCTCTCGAGAAGACTAACGTTGTCTACATGTGGAGTGGGTAGAGACCGCAGAGGCGCGGTATTCAGAAAATGAGCCGGCGTGAGAGCGGACGGCTCGGAGGGGTCGCTACTCATGGCGGTAAGAGGACGCGAATTTATAAGTGCTTCGATTTGCGTTAACACCGTTAACAGCTCTTCGTAAGACAATATCTGCTGACCGATTACCTTGAACAAGTGAGACTTCACCACCTTTACCATGCTCTCCCAACAGCCGCCCATATGCGGCGTTTGGGGTATAATACGTTTCATGTGAATGCGGCTTTCTGCTAGCTCATGTTCAAGATGTGGGCGATGTTCATCGAGGAACTTATAAAGATCGCGGAGGTAAGAACTACATCCTACGAAATTGGTACCGTTGTCAGTGTAGATAAACTGAATAGGACCGCGGCGCGCTAAAAACCTTTTTAGAGCAGCGAGGAAGTTGACTGTGCTCAACTCCGTAGCGATTTCAACGTGCAAACAACGTGTTGTAAGACACGTAAAAATGCAGAGCCAAGCCTTACGGCTTTTGACACCTCTGCCACGCACAGGCGTATACTGTAGAGGGCCAGCATAATCGCAACCCGTATGAGTAAACGGCTTGTCAACTTGGTTGACGCGGAAAACAGGTAGGTCTGCCATGATCGGAAAGGACGGTCGTGGCTTTGCTCTAAAACACGTGTTACATTTGTGGATACGGTGACGAATAATTCGTCGCGCTGCTAGTATCCAATACCGATTCCTGAGTAAAGACATCAGCAATTCAGGGCCGGCGTGAAGATGTTTTCGATGATGATAATCGATTAAAATGTCGATCACGTGATCATGCCTAGGCAATACACATGGATGTTTTTGCGCGTAATCGATCTCAGCGTTAATTAGCCGGCCGCCGACGCGAATAAGGCCGTTTTCGTCTAAAAACGGCTTCAGTTTTTGCAAAGCGGGTGAACAATTTTCACCTGCTTTTAATTTATTTATATCGTCATTAAAATAGACGTGCTGTAATGCGGAGATAATTTTATTTTCAGCGTATTCTAAATCAGAATTACTCAAATAAGATCTGCGCGGTAATATTCGGGAAAAGCGGTACACATAAACCATTATGCGTTTTAACTTCGACCAAGAAGAAATGCGTTGAGCGAGCTCATAGATATATGAGCTTGTGGCGTTTATAGTCACTGCGTGTGTAAGTGGCTTTAGTTCCGGCATTTCACTGACTTCTTCTCGATCAAATTCTGATATAGGCCACTCTGACGGATGTCTAGATGCCCATGGGGGCCCTGTGAACCACAGAGAGTGATTTTTAAGCAGCGCGGGTGATAAGCCACGCGAGAGACAATCAGCGGGGTTTTCTATACCTGCTACATGATGGAAACAGCTGACAGGAATGTTGTCCACAACTTTCACAACGCGATTTGCCACGAAAGTTTGCCAGCGGTGCGGGGGGGAATTGAGCCAACAAAGTACAATCTTTGAGTCAGAAAATGCGAAAACATTCGAAATCTTATACCTTGGTTCGAAATTATCAAGAACCTTACGCATAAGCTTTGACAATAGAACCGCAGCACACAACTCTAAACGCGCAATCGATATAGTTTTAAGCGGCGAGACCTTCGACTTTGAACACACCAGCCTAACGGTCGTATTTGCGTGACTGCTGACTTGTAGGTAGATTACTCCACCGTAAGCACGCTCACTTGCATCAGCGAACCCAAGGAGGTTAGCTACACAACCCTGCACTATCCCGAGATGCCGCGGAATACGGATCTCGTTTAGTGTGGGAAGTTCGCTACAGAACTGTTTCCACAGGTTTGTGATGCGCTGCGGAGGCGCCTCGTCCCAGTCACACTTTAATAACCATAACTCCTGGATAAGGAGCTTGGCATAAAGTACAACAGGAGCTACTAGGCCTAAATTGTCCCATAAGCGAGCGACGACAGACAGGATACTACGTTTAGTACAGCTTGTGTCAGGTTCAGCTACCTTAAACTTGAAAACGTCATCAGACCTGTCCCAGTGCGTACCTAGAATTTTATGAGGAACGTCCTTATCAATTTCCAGGTCCGACGAGGCTCGGTGCGAAGCGGGAATAGCGCGGAGAACAGTATCCGAACTACTCGTCCATTTTACGAGGTCAAATTGACCGCACTTAAACAATTTTATAAGTTCGGTACAAGAGGCGATCGCGACCGTCTCGTCATTTTGCGAAGAATCGTCTGCCATAATACTGTAGCATACATCGTCCATGTACGTCGAAGTAGACGCTATGGCAGCTGCTGCAGGAAATTTGTGGCCTTCATCAGAGATCAGCTGATGAACGACGCGGATTGCGTGAAAGACAGACGATTTCATACCGAACGCGACGCGGGTTAGTTCAAAAACTGATATTTTATCTTCTGGCCGAAATCTAAAAAGAAAGCGCTGATATTTGCGATCCAGTTCATTCATTCCCAATTGAAGAAACATTTGCCGACAGTCGGCCGACACAGCGATTTTGAATAGTCGAAAATTCATAAGAATATTATTCAGATCGCCCTGCAAATTAGGGCCTGAATGAAGAACATCATTCAAAGACAAACCTGTGCTGGTTTTGGAACTAGCGTCCAAAACCATACGTACTTTGGTGGAGGCCTTATCTGGGCGCTGTACACAATGATGTGGAATGAAATAGGATGCGGCGGAAATAACATCATCAATAGGTCCTATTTCATTGACATAGCCTTTATCGACGTATTCGCGAATGATATTGTCGTAAGCGGAGCGTAGAAAACTAGAGGACTCCAGTTTTTTTTCTAAGCACAAAAATCGTCTACGGGCGGTGGAGAATGAATCTCCCAATTTATAAACGTCGTCGCGGAAAGGAAACGCAACAGTGTACCTACCACTAGCATCACGCGTAGTGGTGGCGCGGAAGTGAGTCTCACACTCAAGGTCGTCTTGACTGTGGGCGGCGGGAGTGGACACTTCCTCCAATTCCCAAAATCTTTTCAGAAGGAGGTCCAAAGAGTCTTGGACAATAGCACAACAGGCAGAAGTAGATTTACAAGGGAGAAGCGCGGGCGCAGAACCCATTAAAATGTACCCTAAAACTGTTTCTATGGCGGGCGGAATTCCATTTACGCTGCTATGTACCGTGCCGGGCATAAGCAGGTGCGGAAATATAGATGCTCCAAGCAGAACATCTACAGCGGCGGGAGTGGCGAACGTACTGTCCGCGAGCGGTAGCGAGTTGATGTGGGTAAACGCAGTCTCGTCCACGGGAACTGTAGGCAGCTCATCCGTGATGCGGTCGACAACGAGTCCAGACACATCATAAAACACCTGTTCGTTAAATCGGGAAAATATTCTAAAGTCAGTGGAACCCCTAACCGATTTTTCAGAACCACCAAAACCACGAACAACCGTCTTTGTATTTTTATTACAATGCAAACCAAGGCGCGCGCAGCATTCAGAAGATAAGAAGTTAGTCATTGATCCCGAATCCAGAAGGCATTTTACAACATGCTTATTTCCATCTCGATCGTAGATAACGACTTGCGCGGTCGATAACAATATCGTTGTGGGTCGAAAGCATTGCGCGGCGCGTTCGTCACTACTTGCGATTGGTTGCATAGATGCGGCAATGGATGTGTGTAATGATGATACTCTCGGATCGCTTGACACCGAAGGCGCGCAGGGCGCGGGCGCACTGCACAACGGCGCGGCGGGTGGCGGCGGCTGGGACGTACGCACACTAGGGTTCGTGGGTTCAGATCCTGCCGCGGGCACCGATCTACTACTATTGTAAGTATGTGTTGCGGTTTGATTCTCTGCCCTATTAAAATGCAATAAGGTGTGGTGTCTTTGATGACAAGTGCGGCATTTTATATTAGAATTACAATCGCGGGATTTATGTTTAATACTCAAACAATTAATACACGCACCACTATCTTTGACGCATTTAAAACGTGTAGACGGTGTCATACTGTTGAATTTAGGACACTTAAAAAAGTGATCATGTACAAAATTGTCACATAGACATTTTTTGCTAGCAGCTGTGAGAGCTACATAACTCTGCGGGTTAGGTACATGACTGCGAGATTTAACAGAACGCGTTGAATTACCAGCAGTGCTTGGTTGCGTGTTTTGATAAATCCTATGTTGACTCCTAATGAAATCAGTCAGCTGACTGAAGGTCGGTAACTTGACATCACGATATTGCGACTCAAAAGCACGAATCGTTTCTCCATCCAATTTCTTTAGCGCGGTATGTAAAAATATAAAATCAGATAAGTCCGCGATTTCTAGATTTTTAATTGCATTTGCAGCAGTGACATACTGATCCATAAATAATTGAAGATTGGATGAAGAAGCGGGACCATTTATCTTGAAATTTGTCATCTGATCTAGGTACGTAGATGCGAGTACACGTTTATCCTGATACCTATCAACGAGACATTTCATAATTATGTTATAGTTCTCAGGGCATAGTGTAATACCCGAAAACACTGATTGCGCTTTGATCGACAACTTCCCTGTCAAATAATATAATCGCTCAGCATCTGTCAGAGACGGATTTTCGTGAATAGTGGACCTATAGCTCTCATAAAATAGCGGCCAATTTCGGATGTCGCCATCAAACGATACAATTTCGATTGGCGCTAATGTCGGCCTATTCGTTCTAATAACCTTTCGATCAGCATGATCAGCAGCATCAGCGTTCACCCTCGAAGGCGCAGGTTCAACCTGCTTTAAGACACGTTTTATACGACAAAAGAGTTCATCAAAGGAAATAAGTGACTGATAGTTAGGCTTCGCGGTGGGATTATCTATTAAAAGAAGCTTATTATATTCATTGACGAGATTCCTAAATTCAGTACGATTTTCATCAATGGTTGCGACAGAACAAAGGAAATCTTCTAAAGCATCCTTGCTCGTGTGAGCCTTTTTTGAACTTTCGTATACAATTTGAATAAATTCAAAGAGAGTGTTCCGTTTTGCTTGTACAAGAAGTAACTCTGGATTGGATTCATCTACGGAGGTTTTATCCTCAGTCTTTTCTCGCGGCATTTTGATTAATTACTTACAGCTAAGGAAATACGTGAAGTAACAAACTCAAACAAATAATAAATCTGTACGCAAGGCAAGTATAGGTATTTATCTACAAGCGTACAGCACTAAGCGGCCGAAGAAGCTCGCAGTGGCTGCGTAAACAACCTATATTCTATAACTTTAGCTATCAATGTGCTGCTCAGTGTATTGTAGCTCAGAACTGGTTTCGTGAGGAGAAACAAAAGAATCAGATATTTACGTAGGTTTTAACAATGAAAGCGTACGTAATCTATTATCAAATTTAGATTAATAATTTATTTATCACACGAATGCAATACTACCTATAGGGACCTAATTATTGTAAGTGCGGGGCGAAAATAATGCGAATTCTTAGACTAACTAGGCAATCCTATAAGGGCGTTATGGAATGTTATAAGAAGCGATTGAAATGAACGAATTCAGCCCGGAGAGCGGAAAATCCTTAGGGATTGAGGGGAAGCTCGTATGATAGCGGGGTGAAGACGATTAGTGGACTGTATAGGCGGTTCGAAGTAGGTACCATAAAATGTAAACAAGAAATGGACTGAATACCGACTCGGTAGGACCAAAAATATTAGCGCCGGAATATTTAATAAAAATACCTAGCTTCTAACATTCGTGGCGGGAATAACAAATATGTTATTGAGCTGCTGATAGGCGGCTCGTCCAGACTTCTAGAAATCTGGAGCGGTGATTCAAAGCTAAACTATGAGAATCAGCGGGCTTGTTGACTGAATATATCGAAAATATTGGCAATAAGATGACGGCATACACAGGCACAATTTGGAATATAGGAAGGTGGAAGTCTTTAGGCAGCGTCCTACCTTGCTTATATCCCAGCGCAGCACAGAGGGTCCTTGAAGATGGTCTCCAGGATTGTCGCTGGTGTCCAAGGATTTAATTGACCACGCGGCTGAGCCAGCGCAGTCACGAAACACCGATTGCACTTTGCGTTAGCGTCTAATGTTTATGATTAATAACACCTTTAATGTATATTGCAATATATAGGTCAACGTCCAGGAAATATGACTAAATCCAGGTAAATTTGCGGGATAGAAGCTTGGATAAGTCTTCACACACGTGGCACCAGAACGAGCTTTTTTCTCAACTACGGCGGCCGGCGAACTGTCACTTCTCATTCGCTGTCTCGCTTCTACAGTTGGACGCTGCCCAGGAGTAAGAGGGAGGGAAAAGATAAGGAATACCTACCTTTTGCCAACATTTCGATTTAAAATAACAGACAATATGTATCAAAGCGGTAAATTCAAAAAACGGCGGTAACAACACCTGTTATAAGTCTAGCATGATAACGTTTTACCGTGTTTTATCAGCACGTGCAGAACTACTCTTCATTTCAATTAGCGATTCCATCTAACCACTTCGATGGAACGTGTTACTAACGCCCTCATTTCATTACTCATTCAATCTAAAGTTCATCATCTTTCACGTTTTACTTCTTAGTTCCTAGATTAGGTTGGTTTTATCTGCATTGAATTTAATTGCAGTTAATCAGATTTGCACGAGTAACCTCGTGTTTTCCAATTTCAGGCTTCCTGACAGTGATAAACTGTTATAACGTGAAATGGGTGACCCGCGTGCAGGACTCTTTCACCGCTGCAAAGATATTAGCGCTGCTGATCACATTCTTCGCCAGCCTCTGGTACTTATTCTCCGGGCATACGAAGAACCTTCAGAATATGATGCAAGGCACCAAAACTGACCCAGGAGAGCTCGCCATCGCTTTCTACACAGGACTGTTCTCATACTCCGGATGGAACTATTTAAACTTCGTTACGGAGGAATTGAAGGATCCTTACAAGTGAGTTGATTCTACCATTGTTAGAGCTAAGTCTGTCTGTATTGTTAGACTTTCTATTTAGAGCATGCCTACCGAGTTGAGTCAATATATAGATAGATAGAAAAATATTCATTACAAATATTAATCAAGATGAACTTATTTATCTTTTTGTGTCTAAGTTACGCGATATTGTGAACCGATTTTAATGTTTTTTTTAATGAATGTGGTGATAATTCAGGGGTGATCTCATACACATTTTATGAAATCTCACGCCGGGTGAAAAAATGGAGATGAAATTTAAAATTTGACTTTTTATCAACTCATTATTTGAAGTCGGTTTTTTCCTGAAAAAAATATATTTTATTTGTTCCGGGATAACAAACAGCTACAATAACAAATTTTAAATATAGGTATCTAATTTAATACAGCAATATCGCCCGCAGCGGTATCATGCGCTGTTCATTCGTGTCACGAATTGAATGACGGAAAATTAAGTTTTATCAGTTAATAATGGGTTCATGACAGCTCCATTGTAGTCGGAAACTACAGGTCGGATTACTTACCTAAAGTATTTTTCCTCATTCCTCGATGTAGGAATTTTAGGCTTAGGAATTTTACATCGTTTTCGGCCCCCAAATCCGTTTTCCTTTAAATTTAACCAAAATCATGCCCGAGACATTCCCGACGTTTTTAGTACACCTATAAAAAATAAGACGGTGATTGTTTAAGAATGCTGGTATAGGATAGGTATATAAGTATCTGAGTGAAATAAGACTCGAGTATTAAAACAAACATAATGTGGCCTGCAGATTGTAAATCTAATACTTGAGTGCAGAACAATATATAAATGTAGGATAATAATAAATGTAGGGATAAGATAGATAATGTTTTATATCTAAAAATGCATTCCACTGATCGCAAAAGATTGACAAATATCTTATCAAGTCATCTCATCACATCACATTATTCCAAGAAATAAGATGTATAATTGGAATGGTCCTGTTATGTCAGCATGTACTTTTACCGCTAGGAGCCGGTATGTGTTTAGAGGCAAGAGGTAGTTTGTTAGTGTTTAGTGTGTACAAACACATTATTGTTTTTTTGTATCGTTTATATGACTTCAATGACCGGGAAGCGCTGCAAGATGAAGGAAAAGAGGAGACGGAAGTTTTTAAATGTTCATTAAAATATTAAGTATCTTTTCTTACTTTTGATTAACTATGCAGAGTAATGAGAGCCTTCGGATAAATTACGAAAAAAATATGAATGTTTGTCTATTTGCTGACGTTTCGTGTTTCATTTTAAAATGATTTTTCCTTGCATGTAGTTCTTAACTAGAACCAAAATTGAAACGACAAACAGAATTCCTGCTTGTGTGTTTTTAATGCAACCTTTCTATTTCAGGAACCTGCCTCGAGCCATCTGCATATCAATGCCGGTGGTCACGCTTGTATACCTGCTGACAAACGTCGCATACTTCGCCGTTCTCACCAATGACCAGATCCACTCGTCAGAAGCGGTCGCGGTCACATTCAGTGAAGAGATTCTCGGAATGATGGCGTGGATCATGCCTTTGTTCGTCGCGCTTTGTACTTTCGGCTCGCTTAATGGAGCCATATATACGTCGTCTAGGCTTTTCTTCGTGGGCGCGCGGAATGGTCACCTTCCCCTGGCGATATCGCTGATCGATGTTAAGAGGCTGACGCCGGTGCCGTCGCTTATATTCATGGTTGGTCATTATCATAGATAGATAATGCTTTCTTTCACAAGATAAAAGTACATAGGCGAACATAATACTAATTAGCATATTCTTCCAGTTTGATTAACCTTTGTGTAATCAAGAGTGGGACGGTAGTGGATTTGGATAAAGGTTATTACAAAAAAAAAAGAACAGAATCTTATTCTTAAGAAAGTACAAGCGGAAAGAAGCATCATATAAGCCCACGAGTCGCTATTAGACTTATTAACGAAATGGCTAAGTAATGTGTTAATCTTCTTAAACTTGAAAGGGGAAACTTTTCGACTTAAATTATTGTCATTTCCATTTGTCAAAACTTTGCCATTCTCTCTTTCCAGAGCTACTTTTCTAGTGTGATTAGGAGTAGCTATATTGTTTAACAGAGTTTACTTTGGTCTTGCCGAAAGCAAGTACTCTTATCGATCTCGATGGCGCGGTAGGCGAGAAGGCATCTGCGGAGCAAGAGGTGCGGGTTCGATTCCTGCAGCGGGACAGATGTTTGCATGTTCTGCTGTTTTTTTTTCCGGATCTGGTTGTTATCGTACCACGGTACTCGTAGTTCCTGATACCAACCACACAGGAAATCCTAGTGTCAGGACTATGTATGTTTCTGTTGAATGTTTATTTATTTATTAATTATTATGATTAAAAAAGAAGTCCTCTATTGTACGAAAGAACCGATTCCACAGCGAACTGTCTTGACACTGCCCACATCGGCAAATCTTAGACCACCACGTTTTAAACATAGCAATTTTAAAACATAATTGTTATAGCAAAGTTCAGTAAAACAACTTTGCATCCACATAATTTTGGTGCTCGTATCCTATCCTACTTACTAAAATAAAAATTCGAAAAAATTGATGTTTTGAATCTTAGTTACAAAGGATGAAAGGAATCAATGGATAACATATCATAGTCTTCATCAGCCCGTAGAAGTCTACTACTGGCTTACAGCATAAATGAGCTAAGACTGTTGGACGTCGAGAACCTTGGCATTAACAAACCTAACAAAGGCTAACACTATACTAACTTCGTATTGTACCCACGCAGTAACTAAGCCTTTCCCATAGTGCCATTGTGAACGGTCCAAGGGGGTTGGTTAAAGTAACAACTATTTAGCGATTAGCCATTTCACAAGTCAAGTCTGTTGTGGTACCACGGTACTCGTAGTTCGTGATACCCACGACACAGGGAATCCTCATGTGGGGTGAGGAGGTAAGCGTCGTGCTGTTCGCGGTAACTTTTATCCGGGTCCCAAGCAAGAAGAAGGGGCAGATGCTTAAAAATATACTTCAAAACAAAATGTGTTTTCTTTTGTTGCAGTGTTTGGTGACCTTGTTGCTGCTATTGTCCAACAGCGTGGAGTCTCTCATAGTGTACGTGACATCTGTGGAAGCTCTGTTCACAATCTGCTCGGTGGCGGGTCTGCTGTGGATGCGACATACCAGGCCCAACCTACAACGACCCATCCGAGTCAGCTTACTCCTACCTGTTTCATTCCTAGTCATATGTACAGTGCTAGTAATATTTTCCTCGTTGACACACCCTATGGAAGTCGGAGTTGGAATTGTGTTCATACTAATAGGTATTCCAGTCTACGGTGTGTTTATAATGTGGGAAAACAAACCTATGTGGCTTCGGAATGCGTGCAATTCCTTCAATATAATATGCTCCAAATTGTTTCTCTGTGTCCCCGAAGACTCGAAGGACGTATGATTGTTGTGTTATCGTCCACACTGGGACCAATTTGTTGAATAGAGTTTTCTCATGCATTTCGAAACTGTTGTTACGTTGTATAATTTTGAAGATAACGCGGTTGATGTAACCGAGGATTCGAGTTATATAGGTTAACCTTATTGTTTGATCTGAAGCTTCTATGCAATTCTAAAAGTTGATTTCGCAAAGTAAATGTATTATTCAGATCTGTTAACTGAATTTATTTAATATTTGACTATGTTTTCGACACATTCTAGGATAATAAAAATACATTATTTTAATATTAACCGTATTTGTAAATAACAATGTTAGTTTGGCATAATAAAACATCGTTAATACCGACTTTATTTGTTCAGTTGTACCCGAAGCTCCGACGTAACGTCCCAGTTGTTGATTTAACAAAGTATAAGTTTGTTGATTATGTTTCATCATCATCAGTGGGCTTTATAATAGCAGGGCCGGCCCGTCCCTAGGGCGAACGGAGCGGCCGCTCTAGGCGCCAAGAGTCAGGGGGCGCCGGAGGCGCCCTATGGCCCTTGGCGAAGGATCCTGGGTGCCCGCGACGCTCTTAGCGCCAAAGGCGCCTCCGTTTTGAATACACTTCTGCTTACTTAAAGTACCCCGGGAGACCATCACTTTCTTATTTTTTCAAAGAAATAAACTGTACCTAAAAGGCGTTCCTCCTTTCGATATTTGATTTGATTGTTCTTTACCACTGAGTTGCTGTACCTGACTCTCAGAGTACCGGCGCCGGCGCCACCGATATAGGACGCCTAGGCGCCCTCTAAGACATGTTAATTTTGTTTCTTTTTTAAAGGAATTTAACTGCTAAATGCCTCTATTGATATTTTTTTCCCTTAAAAATAGATGCGCCGCTGTGCTTTAGTCACAGCAGGCGCGTTTTTACATATTTCTTACATATTTTTACATATTTCTTAATCACTGGATCGCGTAAATCCTAATTCACAGGTAAGCTCGTCATGAGACGACGGTTATTGTTAGGTTTTGTTTTTAGCCTGTCCAGAGATAAAAATAAACGGAAATATATCTTCGTCCTTTCGATAGCTTATTTTAAGTATCTTCTTATTTTACCACTGAGGTGCGGCGCCTACCGTTATTTTTCTATCTAATATAGAAAAATAACGGTAAAAATAAATCGCTTTTTGATTTTACAAAAAGCGTAAATTTAACTAGAAAATGTGAAATCTAAGTGGTCTAATATATGCTGCAAAGAATTATTGTAATCACCGATGAGCATAACGATTTTTTGACATAAGTGAATAGTTTACGTGAATGCTTTTTAACTTACAAATTTATGAAGGACTAACGAGCCTATTTTTACTAATAGGTGGGAAGTTATTTCAAAACATACACACAATTTTACTTTAAAAAGGTTTGTGAGACAAGATGGGAAAGTAGAGTCAATAGCTTGAAAGCGGTCCGATACCAGTACCTATTATGATATAAAAAGTGCCTTGGAAGAAGATTGTTGATATTACAATCAAATGACCCTTGACGAGTTCTGAAACTAAAACACTTGCAGCCAATTTAAAGAAGTTTGAGTTTTTGCTGTCGCTAATCATTTGGTACGACGTTTTATACCATATTAATCTGGTTAGCAAATCTGCAATCTGAAAGCGTTGACCTGTCAGAAGCTACAAATTTGTTGCACAAATATTTATTTATTTTTACAAAATTCTGGAGACGATGGCCTGCTACAGGCTCTTATTACAGCTAAAGAGATAGCTGAAAAAGCTGATATTAATCCGGCATTTGAAATCACCTGCACAAGGAAAAATAATGTTTTCATTTGAAAGTGAAGATGATTTCAGCAACTTTCACCAATTATGTTATTAATTAACTTTGATTTTCCTTTATGATTTAAATAAAACCCAGGAAAATTTAAAGGAATCGTGCCTAAAACTGGAGAAAACACTTGATTGAATTGTGATATTTCAGAATTAGAGCTTTCACGGGAAATTATCTGTTTAAAACCTTTTTTAGATGTTGATAATGGTCACTCAAAAGCAGTCCTTCAGACCTTAGCATTAAATCATTGATAGCTGTCTGATTTAGCATTACTGTCTATTTAAAATTATTAAGCTAAAGCATTACCATATGAGGATATTATAAAAAAAATAGCAAATGCATAAGTGCGTAAGCACAGATTTAATAATATGTTGTAGGGTGTTTATTTTGAAAGTTTAAATAATAATAATAATAATATTCTTTATTTTCAGACACAAGATCCATAATGTACAGTACAATACAATTTTACAAATTATTTTAAAAAGCTTAGAGAAAAAAAAAAAAACAGAAAAAAAAAAACTTAAAATATTCTATTTTCACTTTTTTATTTTGATTGTTTTACAAGTATAATGGCATTATTTTATTATTCAATTTTAACAATATTTGTTCCGATAATTTTATTGTTAATTACTTATAACAAGTTTTTTTATTAATTTTATTTTTGTTTAAAAATGTACCTACGTAAGTACCAGTACAAATATTAATGATCTCTTAATGTACATTCATTAAGATATTTTAGGCTTGGTTTTATTAAAATAGTGAGAGTAAAAGGATTGATCTCCTTCAATAAGTAATTCTTGTGATAAATAAAAGTTCCTACTTACTTAATTTCCTCAATATATTTGACTTGTTTAATTTTCTATCAATAACTATAGAAAATTAAACAAGTCAAACTCTTAGGTATACATATACAGGGAGCAGTGCAGTACGTGTTTTTTTTATATGTGACGGCGTAGGGGCGCCAAAATTTGATCTCGCTCCAACCTAAATCTGGCCTCGGGCCGGCACTGTATAATTGTACCTAACAATATTTCTTTCTACTTCCTTACTTTGTTTTAATTATTCACAATAATTTCCTACTTGTTGGCAGTTTCATAAGAATCGTAATCTAGACAAGATTACGATTCTTATGAAACTGTAATGCTTTGTCAATTTATGTATAACTTGAACGTCAAAAACTGTCATAAACGTCACATGTTTCGTTTATGACAGTTATGAATAGAGATTTCGTATGATTAGGTACGATTTGCGGTATACATATTATTAGAATAAGATAGAAAGATAAACTTTTTAATGATAGTAGAAATAACCAAAGTAAACTACAACAGGAATTCATAAATAAACAACGTACAGTACCGCTAAAAGCAAGCTTAGTATTTTGATGGAAACATCGAGTGTTTTTTTATTTATAAAACTATTAGGAATCCGATCAAATAGGTTCTGCTTAAATTCTGGTCGCATACTGTATAGTACGAAAATGGCAGGATAATATATGGATATGTAGTACCTAATCGCTGCATCGCTAACTGACTGCGTGGGATATTGTTCCACATAGAGCCAGTTGAAAAATGGCGTTGCAGGGTTTGTGTTTTCTTCTTTTTTATTGTGTTTTATTTCCGTATCCAAACAGCTGCTCAAACTGAACGTCTGGTTGAAAAAATATATAAATTGGAGCACACGGATAGAGCGATCAATGAATGAGTTTTTACTCGGTATTTTCATATAATTCAAATGCCCGTTTTTGTTGCAATATACAGGGTGTACCAAAATAATGTATTCGATTGTGTATCACGAACATTTTGTACATAGTTTAATTAAAAACATTTATGACGTTTGAAAATTTAGACTATTTTCAATGGATAAAATAAGGTAAAATTCTACATAAACCGATGTCCAAGCCCTCTTGTCACCAAAAAGGGCGTTATTGTTCACAATCATAGGCAAAATCACCCTCTTTGGTCCCAGCTTAATATTCTGGGACAGCCTGTATTTTGTATCGAAACCAATAGCGCATAACTCTGTCGTGTTGATCTCACTGTACGTGTACGGATGCTAAAACTGCTTTTTTCAATCAAGTAAATAATTTCTGGTTCCATTGTGTGCCCACCGTGAAAATTGAACAGAATTACGTAACTGTTACCCGTTACGGAAAGTACAGAAACAGACAACTACTTAGGTAGGTACGAAATATGACTTTGAAACCAGTTTTTTTATATAGTTCTATAACTATTTCCTTATGTTAGACTTTTTTGAGTTTCCTCGACTTGTGGGAAACGGTGGTAAGCAAATTTTTGAAGTTCCTGACTTCGCTTCATAGGTTACCAACATTACCACATACAACCATAACCATTATTTAGTGAAGAATCTACATCACAATCTGAACCGCCATTGTTGCTTTGACAAAAGTTCTGTTTAATGCATACAAACATATATAAAACTCACGCCTATTTCCCGGAGAGGTAGGCAGAGACAACGGATTTCCACTTAAAACTTTCCTTCATTCACTCTTATTACAATCTTCATGAATGTTCGCCGGTTTAGGGTACTCTTGACCTGACCTTCCTCCAGAACGTCTTCATTCTGGTCAGAGTGCATTTACCGGGGATGTTTTGTATGTTTTGTAAATCTCCTTTCGTCCATCCGTTCTACATGCCCAAATCACTTTAGCATATAAATATATAATATAGCTTTCTTCAATCTTGTTATTGACAAGAATAGAGAAAAGTATGCTTACCTTCTCTGTACTGTTTAATTTATTCAAAAATATAAAACGTTTAAACAAAAAATTATAATCGAAGTGAGACACAAATAGAAGACCACGACTCAACATAATTAACTTAAAATCCATAGCAGTCACTCTGTGCAGATGACTCATCCAGCCTAATGAGTAGGTAAGTATTGCATACCATCTACTTAATTATGATTTTACTCGTTGGTTGAGTGGTTGACGATTATTCCATGGTCTGCTGACTTCAAGAGTAAACAAACGAATGGTCTTATAAAGATTTTTAAACAGTGGTGCAGCTAGACAGTGTTTTGTTTTGTAGTTTTGAATTTCAAATTCAAAATATGTGAAAATGCAGAGTTTAGTTAATGGTTTCAAATTCTTTATACGTTTTTTATTCTTTATTGTACACACAGAAAAAACAGACAAAAAAACCTTCATATAGGACATGTACAAAGGCGAGCTTAACCCCAATAAGAGTTTTCTTCCAGCAAACCTTTGAGGTGAAAAATAAAGGTGGGTATGTGTACACCGACAGATAAATTCTGATAATATTACTTATTATTATACCTAAATACATAATATATCTACTTATAAATATAATATGTATGCAATACTCACAAGGAGAGGTAGTACTCTTTCACTCTGAGTGGCACGGACAGAGTGGGGAAGAGCATTCCTCAGTTGTACCGCGTGGGCAGTGAAAGAACCACCATAACAACTGGTGGAATGAGAAAGAGTTCCCTTTGTTATCTCCACCACTGATTAAGATACCTAAAAAGCTTCTCAATTTGAGCACGGCGATCAATTTAAATAGTCATAATTATGAACTTGCCACCGCTTTTTCCAATTACCTACTATCGTAAAACAACAACGCCTCGCTCTACTTTTAAAAATGATTTTTTTTACAGTTTTTCACGGAGACCGAGTCGTTATCCGTATACACCTGTAATTGGAATCGGAGTATGTATACCTAAAGCCGATTCGTCGCGATCAAGCATGGAATAGTAATTATCAACTAACTTTGTTACTAAGGTTGTCTGGTATGGCTTTCAGCGATAAGACCGGCCATTGTGCATTTATTTTGCTTTTTGTTCTTTTATTATGTTTTTGTGTTTTGTACTGTAAAATGGTGTTATAATATACACAATAAAGAGTTTATCTATTTATGGGTTGTTTGATTAATTTGTACCTAACTACATAGGTATTTGTTCGGTAATTATAATTAATTATCAAATGTAGGTATGTAATGTAGGATCGCTACTGATGTGAAGTGTAGACTGGGGTAATTGCATTGTCAACATAGATACGGCGCCGGCCCATAAAAAAACTTGTTTGTTGTTTATGTGATGTCTTCTGGAAGTATTGATGGATATATACCTAATACTCATAAAAATCATCAATAAATATATAATACTGGTCATTTTAACACAGCATCAAACTAAGCAGAGCTTGTGTTATGGGAACTACATGACTGATATACGAGTACTACTTATATATATATATTTTGTAAATATACATATTACACATATGAAACACCCAGACCCGAGACAAATATTTGCAGATCATACAAACATTAATCCCGCGGCGGGAATCGAACCCGCAATCTTCTGCGTCTCAGGCGGGCCTTCGCCCACTGCACCATAGAGGTCGTCATACCGAATAGGTATGCCTTCCAACATTGCGTCATCGTCCGGTTCGTGCCATTTGAGTAACTTTATTCCCCAGCGGTTGTGGGTTCTGCGAGCTGTATGGACTGCCCATTCAAACTTTAACATGCTAATATTTGCAGATCATACAAACATTTTTCCAACCCGCAACCTTCTGCGTCTCAGGCGAACATTCGCCCACTGCGCCACAGAGGTCGTCTTATAATATTAATAAATAGTTAGTGGTGCCCGTTTGTCTGTATATCACAGTATGGACAAATTATGAATGTGGCATACATTTTTAAATATTCCTTAATACAAATACAAATACATTTATTTACCAAAAATATAGAGTTACAATAGAGTTGCTGTTGGTCGCCGCACTAGGTCGACCGTATCGCGGGAGGCCGGTTACAAATCAATCGATATACATAAAAAAAAAAAAAAAAACAGGCAAAAACACAAAATAGAAAATAAAAAAAGAAGCATAATGCTTCCTAATGCTTTTTAGTACCTACCTAACACATTATCTCTATTTATTTTTTTAGGTACTAACACACCACCACATTTTAGATACTTAATATTTATTATTCACTCTACTAACGTACTAAGTAAAGTAAGTACATACAAATCAACATCAAAATATTTAACTTTACCTAAGATATCTACCGGGAATGTTTGCAATGGGCGCAGTCAGTAAACACGAATACTGTAAACATACAAACAGACAGTAATCAATTAACTAGTGATAGTATTCTGAATGACCAGTTTTGATAAAAAAAGTAAAGGTAAGTAGTTATTAGAATATTTGCAATGGGCGAAGTCGGTAATCACGAATACCGTAAACAAATAATCAAGTAATAACTTATTCTGTATTTTCTGAATGTTTTTTTTTCTTAACAAATAATCTACTTAACGTACTTTTTAAGAAAAAAAACTTTAATGTTTTTTTACTTAATGATAAGTAATTAGGGGTACAGAATTACAGATTGACGAAATCTGTGGCGCATTGGGATAAGGCCCGCCTGAGACACATAAGGTTGCGGGACTGATTCCCGCCGCGGATCAAATGTTTGTACGATCTGCAAATATTTGTCTCGGGTTTGGGCGTTTTCTATATATAATATGAGTATGTAGGTTTTTACAAAAAAAAAAGTATTTATGTAAGTAGTATATCAGTCATGTAGTTCCCATAACACAAGCTCAGCTTAGTTTGGGGCTAGATGATGTTGTGCGAAAAAATATACAGCATTATAAAAAAAAAGTGAAATGTAAACAAAGATATAGGGCACATAATTGTGTGTTCGCGTCAATATGCTGGCCCGAAGGTTCGCTTTTTAGAGCATATTGCCAGTCGTTTTACACTTGTAACCTCTGAACCAGTTATACGCAGAAACCTTACGGGTTCAGTATATATGATAACGCGTCCAGGGTGCTGATGGGACTGCCTCGTTTTTGCAGTGCTTCTGGAATGTTTGCGTAAGAAAAAGTGCTTTCATGCCATAATACGCAAACGATGTGCATCGCTGCGCAAACTAGTACATGTAGCCCTAACAGCATCCTGAACACGTTGACAGACAGGTGGGATTGTCCAATAATTTGCCGTTGGATGCACCTACATGCTTGATGCGATAAATGTTTAATGTAGATATGTTTTTATTAATTGTGTTTTATGTGTGTCACTAAAATTAGCTTTAAGTTCTTAATTGTACTACTAACATGCCGTGTATCGCAGTTGCTGGCCCGCACGTACACCGGCGTCACGGAAGACCAGCGTTTTGGTGGCACAAAGTGCTTCTTTAACATAGTGCTGAGTGGCGGCCGTTTTTGTTGTCAATCTCATTTTATTTATAACTTTTATGTGTACTCCTGTATCCTTTATTTGACACAAAATAAAATATTTTTATCTATCTTTATCTAACAAAAACTATTGTCTTAAATAAAAAGTTATTATTATTATAATTGAGCTGATTAGTCATGTGTGTCATTCTTCTCTCTGTAGAGTTAGTATGCATATAAATGGTAGGTATTAAGTATTTGTGATGCTACCTATAAACTGTTCATTTTATAAGATTCTATCTATTTAACTCCGAATCAGAAATACAATTTTGCCATAAACTTCTTGTACGACAACGACGACGCCGCCGCGCCGACTTGTCGCGACCGACAAAGACGCGACCGCTATTGTTTTAAGCACTAAAATGTCGGGAAAGATGTATACAAACTGATCATTTGATGCGGTATTCAACGTATGCTATCATAAACTTTGTATTCTTTCTGATTAACCTGGTTCGTGTAGATATATAAATAATATAAAACAGTGCACAACTTCTGACACTTACAACGAAAATACATCACTTAGTAAAGAATACAGAAAAAAATACCTACTGTCTGTTGCAGAAAAATATGGAAGATTCGGGCAGAGTGTCAATTTCAGACACTCTATACGTCTAAGCATCAAAACTTTCGCATTTATATAATTAGAAGGATTTATCGCGGCCAATTTCATAACGAACCGAATCCTAATCTTAGTGAAACTAGCTCTTTGCTAATCAATACATACTTCTATGTCTAGCCACGTGGTACCTACCGTAGTGAATAATTAATGTCAGGTAGTTGCACGTGCACTGACTATAAATCGACTCGTCGATTTATTCGAGTTTCGAGCCGAAAACTGCGATTGGTACGCAAAAACAATGAAAACCAAATTAATATTTTACGCACTAGACGCCATAAACAAGGAAGAGATCTTTGAAATAATTTGCACTTACAACAAAGACTTTTTTTTTTTGGATCGAACAAATTTTTGTTGATAGATCCTACTGAATGCTACTCGATAAACTTGGGTTTATTTCTTCTACAACCTTACAGTAAACAAGTAAGTTTACTGGGGTGCGCGAAAAGGTATTAAGTACCTGAGTAGGAATTTTCCTGTTCTCATTTTTGTTCTTGGGTGAAATTTCATTTCGACCTATCGAAATGGAATTTGAAACTAAATTAAAGCTTAAAACTAAGGGAGAAATCGAGGTATGACACATGGATGGACTAACAGACAGACATGATGAAACTATAAGGGTTCTTGTTTTTGCCATTTGGCATCATAACCCAAAATGACCGGCGTAGACACACTCTTACTGTCCACACCCGTCTTTGCGTTAAGGTGGTGAAGCGGCCCGCTATAGAAAGCGACCATACTTAAATGATGAAAGTTGAATGCATTTTAATCTTACAAGGACTCTACAAGAGTTCGAAGAATTCGATAACACGTGTTGACTCTACCTAGTATTTTCCCACTGCTGTTTAGATTTGTGTATGCGTACTTATGTAAATAAAGTTACATATGTAAGTAAAAATATATTTACTTATAAAGTAAACACTGCATGTTCGTGAAGCAACTATATCGGTACCTACCGACTCAAATACTGAATGTGCCGTAAAAACTTAATATTAATTCAGTTTGAGACTCTACACTAACCACATGTTTAAACTGATGAGATCAGTAGGCTTGAGTTTCACTTATAAGTTGGGGCTTTAGCTACGCTGAATGATAACAATAGGCAGCCTTCAATCAGCCACCTTTCCTTGAAAGTTAAAAGCGGTCTAAACCAACTTAAGTAAGAGACCGAAGGTTCTCTAGTCACTTTGCAAAAACACCTCATTATCGGTAACGGTGTTAGAACCGGCCGCAGAGGTTTCGACGATCGCCTGGTGAAAGTCTCAGCTCAGACGCATACTTGGGCTTGAGTCAAGCGCCCGCTCATAGCATAAGTTGATAATACGTAAAAGTAAACAAATAATTGCAGGTTAGGTCGGATGCGTGAGCGCAGCGCAACGTTGTATTATCACGGACGAAGTAATCGAAGCAGATCGTGCGATAGTGTGGCGCGAGTCCGCCAACGCGGGCGCACCGGTCGGTGTGTCGCGAGCGGAGGAGGTCGCTCAGTCGTTACCATGTGGACGCCGTGTACCGTCGTAGTCCTGGCGCTCTGCACCACCAGCGCCCGCGCACTGCTGCCGGGGCAGGGACCCTACGACCTGGACAACAATACGCTACCCGCCGCGGAACAATACTTCATTGGCAAGATATTCGACAAATACGGCGACAAAGGAGTTATCACATTCGAGGTCAGTTCTACCTTCACTTGTCTCTGTGATCCACCCGAATATTTGTTACTGAATTCATGAATGACAATGTACGTTAAATACTTATCTGGGTATTGTTGTCTTCTTAAAAACTCATGTACATTATGAATTCTAAATAATTGATTAGTGTGTGAAGTTTAGAAAAAATATTTTATCTTGGTTCTGTGATGTAGGTATTCACAATTTATTAAATACCATGCTACCTTAGATAAAATAAAAAGCAAAATACAAGGTTCTAGTTCCCTCCATAAAGAACACTTTTATAATAGGTACTTAAGTAACTTATAATAACTGCCTTACTTTCCCAACCTGTTACTATTCGCGTCGCAGCAGGAATCTAAGATTTTCTAAAACACCTTTCCCTATTTCGTAAACGGAAGTTCATCGAACTTTAAACAATTACGAAATTTAGTAAGTAGTTTCCTTATCAGTAACATCGAAAACACCTGCTTATCTATCAGCTAGATCCAAATATTGGCATGTTATAATTTGAACTGAATAGCGCTGCTACTTTTAGAATGTTGTTCACTTGCTGTTCTCATAACACAGCCATCTTATTGTTCTCTCATTGAATAGTTTGTTTTATTCGATTACTATATCAGCTGCACGCTTGAACGATGTATTAATATTATTGATAAAAGTGGACTTCAAAATATCAATCAAATAGTTACTATTAGGTACTTATGCAACAATAGATACAATAAAAGGCAATGAGTTATATGGATAAATGGCAATCAGGAGTAAGCGATTGACCGTAATTGCGGAAGTCGCAGATTCGAGTCCCGCGGGGCAAGAATGCTTGTCACAGTTTCAATGTGTGAGTGTAATAAGTACCCACCAACCACACTTTTTAATAGAACCTAAAATGTAAAATAGTACCTTTACGAGTAAGTTTATCCAACGATACTGAGGTATCTATAGAACTAGTAAAAAATGTTTGTTGTAAAAGTAAAATGTTGTAAAAAACTCTTAACCATTCAGAAAGGATAAGTACCTACGTACATAATTATCTTGTTTACGTACAAAACATACAATTGAATTGTTTGATTTTATTTATGCTAAAATGGCTTAGAACCGCTCGTCTTAATACTATTTGGGAGAGGCGCTTGTCGAGCAATTAAAGCCCTCTGTTTTTCTGTATTATCGAAGTCATTGAGTAAAAACATTTGAAACGAAAAATTCGATTCAACTTATCAACCCAACTGTGTCGCCATGAATATAACCGACGCGACGGCCACTGACTTCGATTTTATTGGACACTCTTCATTCAGTTAAACGTTGATGTATGGCATCTTTTAAACGAAGGACGTAAGATAAGTCACCTGTATTATGCAGATATGACGTAGATATCTACAGATATCTACGTCGTAGATAAAATTTTATTTATTCTACAAATAAACACACAAAATCAAACAAAAACAAAACCCTTACAGTGGAATTTTGTGCAGATGTACATGGACTGTCTCATGGCAGAATGAACTCTCCCAGACAACCTTCATAGGCACCAAAGCGTAACCTAAACGTATCTTTTATTTGTCTCAACGCCATTAAACGCGAAAAATTACGCTTTGAAGGCATTGTTCTTTCACAGCAAAGATAAACATACCAGCAGATGTTTCGAATCGTACCTACCTTGACTAAGTATTATTACATTTTCAATTAAACTTCATCATCATCTGGTAACGATTTCATCCATCCACATGTTAGTCTGCCAAGCCCCCTCTCCCTTACTCCCCCAACCCTCATTGTATCTACTACGAAGCCTTTGTTAGTGGCTTACTCTGTATTACCAAATTCTGTTAAGTGTCCTGCCCGCACCTTAAATTATATTTTTGGTTTCCAACATCTACCACCTAAGTTCTATGTCGAAACCCCTTATTACAAACTGGCATGGCTACCTCCATGGTCCATTGTGAGACTCTCATCCTATCTCCTGAGTGAGCATGTCAATTTAAAATTTATGCTATGGGACCTACCCATAGCATAAATTACTATTTAGACTCATAGGCACATAGGTAAATTACAAAATATTTTTCTGAACGTAATTACACGTAATTGATTCGTTCGTAGATAAGCGTACGTTATTGACTCGACCAATTCAATATTCATAGGTTTCAAGTATGCCAACAAAAAAATAATCTGACTGTTTTGACTGATGACAATGAATGAAACATCATAATAAAACAATGTAAATATTGATCCATGTTTATTAAATAAAATAAGTAGTAGGTAAGTAGGTATGTTAATATTATACGTTGTTGATATCACACTAAAGCTGAATCAAATATCATCATAAAAAAACTAAGCCGAACTACTTGGTTTCTTCTAGACTTCGAAGGAATGGGTGTAAATTCACTAAGTTCGAACGATCCTTTTGATTTCAATTAATGAATATAAGGGTCTAGATATTGTGGTACAACGGTACTCGCAGTTCGTGATATACATGATATAGGGAATCCTAGTGTAGGGTCAGGACTATGTATTTTGGGCATTTATTTATTTAAAGCCGATATGATGTAAAAAAAAGTTTAACTGACTGGCGCGAATATCTTATGTATAGTCATCATAATCACTTCAGCTCGGAAACACTAACTGCTGGGTATTGCCACTCCTTCTTTTGCCAGCCTCCTCTGTTTCTCCCTCTCCAGATGTTACCTTGATCGCTAACCCCTCTCGCTTTAGGACGACCAGGATTTTTTCGGCCTTTCTTCGGTCCAACGGATTTCCTTAACCGCCATCAACTCGTATATCCAAATGTGAACTTTAAATCACATTTGGATACAAACCTGACATGGTACGTAACCTCGACGGGTTTGCTGATGCGTTGCCAAGGCCAAATAGGCACATTGAAATTCGGATGTATGGTTGGTAGGTACTAGGTACCTGTAGTATGCTGATACTCGTATAGGTACACTAAGTATGTAAAATTATTACTCGTGACGTTTCTATGTGATCCTTGCTGTTTCAATGAATAAAAACCTTCGACTGAGACTTTGGTACCTAAGTACTCACTGCGAAACCAATTGCTATGCAGTTTTGCGTACGACTTCAAGAAAAGTACGTAAATAGGTTTTAGTGCCCCTCTTGACGTGTGCCGCATGATTGAATACACGCCGGGTATTTAAATGTTGTATGACATACACATTATTACATAATTATTAATACATATAGTTATTTTACCCTTTGTGACAAACATGAAGATATAAATAAATAAACACCCAAAATACACTTATACATTAGTCCTGACCCCATACTAGGATTCAGGAACTACAAGTTCTGTGGTACCTCAACAACCAGACGAGACAATTCAGCGTGACAATGCATTCATTTTAGGGACGCTTCCGTCTGATAATGATCTGGATCGGTTGGAGCTATCTATAGATCGTTTGCAATGGTTTGCAACTATTTCATTCGTATATTTTGTATTTACACTTTATTGTACACCACATAATATGTTGCTTACAAATTAAAAAAGAGCATATTACAAGTTTATCGCGGGAGTACAATGTGCGGTCTTATCGCTAATAACGGTCTCTTCCAGACATCCTGTGAAGGGACAGAAATTGGTGTGAACGATAAAGGTATTATTATATCTGTGAATAAAAGTATAGTTATTTAATACCAAAAGAAAATAACTATAAAATCTCGTAGCAGTCGTAGCACTATTCACGCGTTGAACTCTTTTGTTTGGAAGCGGGGAGTCCGTGACGATCAAGTGGCGTATGCCGTGACTTAGCAGTGCTTAAATCGGGACATGATATTGACTAAGGGCTTTACTTATAAAGATTATTGAACAGTTGTATACACTGTTTTGTCTCGTTCTGATATGTGTCTAGCTTAAACACTGCTTAACATGTTTATTTGTACCTAGTACTAGGAAGTCAGCGTTGGTGACTGCGTCACAGTTCTTATAACTGTTACAGTTACCTACTATCGTTTTCATAAATAGTTTTTTTTTTTATTGTAAGCATTTATATCTGATTTTAACCACGATGCAAAGAGCTCGTAATAGGGATTGGGGTAAGAGGTTGCTTGTTTATTTGTGCGTTACTATTTATCTCCAAAATGCATTTTATGCAAATAGTTTTATATGACTTTAAGATGGTGTTTAGTTGAGTTTTATCACCAAAAATTTGGGGCGCACAATAGACGATGGAATGTAAAACGGCGTAACCGATTGTTATCCAGTTTTTTTGAAATCGTTTTGCATGACTTTTAAAAAGGTTCGCAATGCGTATTATAATATCTGTGGCAATACGTTCAGTAAATATATTGACTAGGTATTTTAACTCGTGGAACGTCGCGTTACTTTTCCCATACAAACTAATTTTCCCGCTGCACTCTATACAGGATTGGGGTTTCGGGAAATCCTTATTGAACCTTTAAACGACAAAGGGAACCTCTAAAATTCATGTCACCAGTACTTTGTTTTATATCGCCCTACTTATTTAAATTTTAAATAACTTTTCGATAGTACCTTCTGCAGTGCGAGTTTTTTTATTAGCTACCTCGAGTGACTAGACTCAGGTAAGCTATTACAGAAGTAAAATAGCGTTACAATGTTGTGTTTTGTTATTGAAATGTATTTTATTCACTGATTAGGAGGCATGAAATAAAACATCTTTTTATTCATGTTTTATCGGTGCCTATCTTATACGACATAATACGATTTACAAAATCCTTCAACTTGACTTTGCGACTTAAGCTATCTGATATCGTTACAATACATTACGTGTTTGTAACTAATTTGTTATTATTCCGGAAGATACTAAGTATTATGTTATCTAAAAATATAAGCTTGTAGTAACTTCTTAAAGTAAGTTATATCCCATTAAATGGGAGTAGAAAGTGATCAAAACTCTGCTGGCTGGACAAACGTATCAAACAAGTTAATTAATTTATGAAGCTAGCAAGCTTATCTGCTTTTTTCTATTTCCATTATCTGTTTTCATTTGTGTATTATCAAGACCTTTCCTTTGACATCCCTATTAGAAGAATTAACAATATCACGATTCATTAAAATCCATCGAGCACTTTGACTACGCTTTGATAATTACGCTTTGACCTACCTTCTCAAGGTAATCTACACGAAAGATACGCACGAAATACATACGGTTTCTGCAATCGAGTAAAAGCGTTTTCCCGTACGATGTTGCCCGCTAACGAAGCCCCGATTTCTTGTTCTTGCAGGGCTTCGAGCACCTTCTGGGCAACTTGGGCCTTGGGGCCGTCGGGGGGCGAATGTTCAATTCATCCCACGACATCACCCTCCATCGGATCAACGGATCTTTCAAACAGCTTCACGACCCCCAGCATCGCCATAGACGATCTCTGCCTCCTCGTAAGTAATTCTAACTAATAATCGCTTGATCGAGCTCAAATATACCTACTATTTGAAAGAGTTTTCAGTTGACAGAAACACTAATTTTATTAGATTTGTCATTTCTTTAATTCACAGCGAGACGTTATTACGGTCGAATAGAAAAAGCCGGTTGCCATATATAAAAGTGGTACAAAAAGTACTGCATCTAGGGATTTCGTTATAAAAACTAATGTTAACACCTAACTTTACGAAATCTTATATATTTTTTCCATTTATATTGTTATTCGAATCTTAACCTTTTTTATTTTCTCACAAAACTAAATATTTACAAGAACTCTATTATTATCAGTCGGTAACTTCACACTTCCTATTCATATCATAAATAAATAATATAATATTACTAATGTACATAATAAAACATTACTTTATTACAAACAAACATGAATTGCCTTACTTACTTATTTATACAGATTGTTTGACAGTCGATTAACTGCTTTAAAAATATTAAAAAAAATACTTCTTTTTACTAAGAAGATTTATAAATGAAGCCCTTAAACAAATCTGTAGCCAACTTATCATAAAGCTTCATAACATCTACCTAGATTACCTCTAAGTATGAATAAAACCCTCTCTCAAGTTTCTAGTTTCATTTTGAACAAGTTCTTTTTATACAACTCTCGACCTGTTTTCCATCATCGATTGCAGCGCCCTATAATGCCATTTGGTAATAAAACTATCTAAGAACCATTCTTGAAGATATACAAATCGTTTTCTAAACCGCATTACAATACGTTAATCCGTTTTGGAGATAAAAGATAACAAACAAACTAAAAACCTTTTATGGCAAACGCATGTAAAAATGTGTAAAAATCCTAGTTTGGCACTACTACGAAATCTCGTAACAATAATAAGTACACTTTGCTTTTCGTTTTTGATCTCGTCGACTAGGATATGATTGAGATCAAAATCCATAATATCTATGTCTTTATAAGTGGTTCTTAGTACAGCCACTTAGTATAACATAACCCATTTTTAAATCAGATAAAAATGGCGACAAATGGTGACAATCGATTTATTAACTCTAACCCGTGATATATTTCCAGTCGAAATAAATATCAATCTAAAACTAAAATAGGTAGATAAGATACCTCCTTACTGAAACTTACCGGCCTCTGCAATATTATTTGTCACGGTCTCAGTAGCTGGTCCTATCTTAACCTTGATGTTTTAACTAACCCAATCTAATGAAAGGAGGAAATGACTCCTGTTAAACATGTACTTACTTGGTAATAATTAGGTAAGACCAAATGAATATTTATATTTTTCGGCATTACCCGAAACTTCTTCTTTTAAACGGTTCTAAATCTATTTGAACAATAGCCTCCAATATTAAAGTCAGGGCAAATTAAAAAAAAAAAATTTTACTTATCCTATCCGATCTGTAGTTTTTCTTTATTTTGATTGAGTAAAAGTTTTGTGGTCTGGTTATGTCTAAACTCAACTTGATTACCGTTCTACCCAACGAGGAGTTTCATTAAATGTCACCCTTTATCCTAGAATCAGAAAACATTGATTTTGGCAAATAAAAAAATAAACTGCTTGAATAAACGGTTTTCATTCTAAGAATCAACAAACGTTTTGATAGGTAGATAAATCATGACTTTCGATCGTAGAAAACACCCTTGAAAATGTTTTTGCAATCTCCTCGAATACCTGCGTACATAGGGTAAAAAAGACTGGCAACTTTTTACAAAACATTAGAGAAATTCTGTAATGATGAATATGAATTCGTAATTTACTAGATAACCGTGTAAAATATATATGTGTAGGAACGTACATAATGGTATTGACACATAGATAGGTAACTAATTATCTAACTTTGTAATTATTTGTATATTTCACGTGTCGGTTTTGCCTTCACACGTGGATATCTCAAAGTCAGCCTCTCCAGGGCGGCGGCGTCTAGACAAATACCACTTTCTGTAGGCGTTAACGCCTGCGGAAAGATTAAATTGTATAGAAATGACATTAGCTGTTAAATGTGTTGTACTGGCAAGTTTTTCCTTGACAAATTTGCGTTCAACGATCAGCGCGCTACTTACCTACACCAGGTCTGCGGCGCTGTATTCTGAGTCCTACCCCAATTGGTAGCTACGTCATTCACCTCATCAGCAGTGTAACCATCTTAGCCTTTACCTTATTAATAAGTAGTTGCAAATAAATGATTTATCTATCTATCTATCTATCGTTAGCTGAAAGGAAAACTAAGCGTGAGGTATTTGTCTAGACACGGCAGACTCATAATAACGGACGAAATAAATTGAAGAATACCCATCGTATCTCGTGATTATCCTATTAAGGATGACGGTTCTCTCGAGACGAAGCAACTTGTCTGTCTGACCGAATCAAGGATATGTTCTTGAAATCATGCCAAGCAATATCTAGGTACTTGTTGTTTCCTGTAAAATACCTATCAAAAGGTGGTTTATGTGTGCGATTAGGTATTGTTGATCTACGATAATAGAATGTTTGTGTCCTATATTCTTATACCTACAAGTCGTAATCACCAGCTTATCAAATTTTAATAAGTAATCCAATTGAAGTTTAGACTTATCAGCAACGCATTCCTATTCCTATTTACTATTGACATGGGAAGGTTTTGCCTCAAATGATGTTCTATTATTTTCAGGAAGCGAGGAGCCAAAACTTCAAAAAGCATGTCTTTCTCCGAAAGAAATTCTGGATTTGTATGGAATGGAGAATGAGCCCGGCGTAATCACGATCAACCCTAAAACATTCATGGAGATGTGTCCTGCTCTGGTATATCAATTAGAACAGCGCTCCTGCTTCAAGACCGATGCACCTATTGAAAAAACTGAAAGATATTTGGGTAAGGGGGTATTTCTTAACTTTAACTGGTCTATAGTAAAACTACGACTACACCTTTTTTTTAACAGACTCCTAGGAGTTTCTCTATTATTCACCTTTCGTGTAAGAACTGCCCACAAAATAATAATTGGTCAACCATTATTATGCTTACCTACGACACGTAAGGTCACATGTGAGACACCTAACGTCTCTACACATCTTGGGCACTTTTTTTTTCTCTAGAGATTAGAACTTTTTCGCCAATTACTCCATGCCGCTGGGTCCTATTTGAATAGTTTTTTCTTGACTGTTTATTGATTGCTAATTCAAGTGTGGCCCCATGAAAATATTATCTTATTTGAATTTAGTTTTAGATGAATTTTTGCCAGTTATGTTAACGTTTCCTTTCTTTCCGTTCCAGTTTGGATCTATGCAAGTTTGAGCATTTTGGTTATCAGTGCAACCGGCCTCCTCGGAGTCGCAATAGTCCCGCTGCTGAAATCAGCGATATTCAGCCAAGTCTTACATTTCTTGGTGGCTATTGCAGTGGGCACCTTGTGTGGCGATGCTTTACTGCACCTCCTACCCCACGCGCTCAAATCTCACGGCCCGGAACAGCAAGAGGAAACGGAGGTTGTTCTGAAGTGCAGCGTCACTTTTCTCACCATTCTCTTATTCTACACAGTGGAAGCCATCATGCAGACCTTAAACGGAGGCAATACGCACTCTCACGATCCCGCGCCAGGAGTAACAGTCGAAGAAATGAAAGTCGAAAGTGCAAAGCAGATAGAGCCGATAGAGTTAGGTGCGATGATGCCGGGCTCACCACCTCCTCCTGTGGAGCGACCCATCACGTCGACAGCGTTGATGGTGATAGTGGGTGACGGACTGCATAATTTGACCGACGGGCTCGCGATAGGTGCTGCGTTCAGCGGAGATCCAGTCACTGGTTTCGCGACGGCCTTGGCGGTGTTCTGCCACGAACTACCCCACGAGCTTGGAGACTTCGCCGTTTTACTGCGGTCAGGGATGAGTATAAAACGAGCTCTCTACTACAATCTACTGTCATCAGTTCTCAGCTTCATGGGCATGGCCGGCGGCATCTGGCTAGCAGAAGACCACGAGTCCGCTTCTCAGTGGATATACGCCGCGACTGCTGGGACCTTCTTCTACATCGCGCTTGCCGATTTAGTGCCCGAATTAAACCAAAACAATCACGGGAAAAGTATCAATTTATTATTCGCAGTGTTGGGAATCCTGTCAGGTGGTGTTATTATGCTAATGATCGCTCTTCACGAAGATTCAATTCAGTATCTATTTAGAAGCAGTGTAGAATAGGTTAGTTTAGAATAATTTATTTTATTTAATTTAATTGAAAGCCTTCCTGAGAATGAATTGATTTAGCCGCAGATTAAGTGTGAGCTGAACTATATATACAAAATAAGGGTCTATCCAATGACGAGGAAACTATTGTTAGTTGTGAATTTAAGTAGAGGTAGGTAGTTCGATGTATAGGTAAGTCATGAAATTGTAGGTATTAGGTATATATTACTATAGGTTTTAAATTGTGATATTTTTTATTTTATTGTACCTAACTAGTATTTGTACCTCTAACCTAGTTAAGTGAAATCGAATAAATACAGATGGTCGGTGTTTAAATTAAGGATGCATATCATTCCGATATAACTATCAGTAAATGCTATTCATCCTTTGCTGATTGAAAAGCACTCTGGTGCCATGACAGATAAGCCAATATAAAAACATATTTGTAATAACCTATAAAATGACTTGCAAGACAGTGTTTTCAGATCCTTTTGTTTTTAATACTTAAAAGAAAATAATTTAAAAAAACTACCTTCTTTAGATATTTTGTTATTGTTTGACGAAACTGTAGATTGTATCGTCAATACCGAAACAATCTACAGTTGCTATTGCTAATCAAATAGGTAAGAATAGTTACAGCCCTGAACTATAGATTTATTTATGAATAAGTTGATAGGTACCTACCTAGAGAAAGTTTATGGATAGTGGGTACCTAATTACCTACCTACCACCTACTTAACCACTATTACAGACAAAAATAGGCAGTTCAAAAGAGAAAAAAAATATTTACTTTGATAATTATGTAGAAGGTACCTAATACTTATGTTATATCGTGGGTACATAGTTCAGTAAATAATTCAGAGATTTATGTGTATAGGTATATGGTAGAACGTATAGGCCTACGCATAGGTATATGGTAGACGTATGTACCTACCTAATAAGACTATTGTTAAACTACATAACTTTGCGTTTTTATATGCAACATCCCCACATAAATAACTAAGCAGTTAAGCACTATCGCTTAAAAGGTTGATATTTATTTTTAGGCTGATTGTACCGTCAGCAGTCACAAATTCAAGCCTTTAGCGACCTGGATTCTTTCGGTGCGTGATACTTTTAAACTTACACCGGTAAATATTAAAAGTATTAAACATTAGAACATTCAGCAGCCTCCTGAAATGGTTTTTATACCATACGCTATTTCGTTTGCGGGAAGTTGACAGATCTGTTTTTTTGCCTTAGGTTTAGATACAAACCAATGGTACTACTGGCAAGTAGTACCATTGATGGTACAAGTGACACAACTTTGTATCCTTAGTACCATTAATGGTACTAGTGACAATTATTTAGGATCAGTAGTACCATCATAAATATTGATGTATCGCTAGTAGGTACCATGAATGGTACAACTAAACATTAGCTGTGGAAATAACACGTGACAGCTGCCAAGTTTTACCTTGACTTTGCGTTAGCGTGAAAGGAAAAGTAAGCGTGAGGTACTTGAATTTGAATTTACATAATTTGAAATTCTTTTGAAATGAAGATAGTGCGACGTGGCCGAGGAAATGTTTTATTATTTGAAGGTTTCCAGTATTATTTTCATACCAAATATGAAAATGGTAACTGTATCTGGCGAAGTAAACATTTTAAAAAATCTGATAAATGCACCGGATCTGTAACGGTAATGCAGGTATGTTTGTTTAATTTTTTTATATGGAATAGGTTTGCGTTTGATCACGATCTCACCTGACGGTAAGTGACGATGCGGTCTAGGATTTAGCGCGCTTCCACCTAGAATATATTTATTCAAGACTTGAATGAAGACACCTAGATTGTAACTTTCGGGGAACACTGACTGTGGCGAACAGTTCCACTCCTTGGCAGTACGCATTATAACTGTGGAAGCAAACGGCGACGTCTAGCCATGAAAAATAATCGCTCTCAATAATCTTCACTCAAGTCACTTCATACTGTGAACTTTACATAACTTCAACACAGCCTGATATATCAGCATTATGCTGCTTGCCTATAACTCAATAAATACTACGTACTGAACTCTAGACTTGAGGAAGGTTCCTTAAATATGGTGTCATAGCAAGGTTTCATCTATTGCCCGTGGCCCGTCTGCATGGGTGAACATGTAATTTTGTATTTAAGGCCGTAAGATTTGTTATCTACCAATTACTATTACAACTTGTTTATATTGTATTGTCCCGTTAACATGATGAAGGTAAAATCAACCATACATTTGAAAACGTGCCTGCCAAATGAAAATGAAAACACTGTCTGTTCCATTATAAGTTCCAGCATAGAAACAGCAGCTTCTTCTGTAGAAGAAACAGTTCCGGCTATGTACAAAAAAACATTAGCATCTATGAGAAATAAGGGTCTCGATCTAATCCATAAATTGCCAAACTATAACCAATACCGATGTGTAGCGTATAGAAGAAAGAGGAAAATAGCACAAGTGGAAAAATGGCTTACACTGATTTGAAAGAAGTTGAAGTACCACCAGACTACGACGATTTTTTACTCGCTGACTATCAACAAGAAAATGATCGTATATTAGTTTTCGCTTTAGAAGAAGCGCGAGTAGTGCTAAAAAATTGAAAAGTTTTTTTGGGCGACGGTACGTTTAAATGTTGTCCTAAACAATTTACTCAACTATTTGTGTTGTTCTGTGATTTAGGCAGCAGCGAAAACCAAAACAATGTAGTACCTGTGATTTACGCATCTATGCCAAATAAAGTTAAAAAGTCGTACGTTATTTTGCTAGAACTTATAAAGTCAGCAGTCTCAGAATGGGAGCCAACTATATTTATTACTGATTTTGAGAAGGCTACTATCAGTGCTATAAAATTTGTCTTTCCCAACATTAAACACCACGGATGTTATTTTCATTTCAAGGATGCATTGACCAGAAAAGCAAAGAAGCTAAACATCCAAACAAAAAACAAAAAAAACAACAACACATATTTGAACAAAATCATTGGGTTGTGCATTGTGCTACCACTTCTGCCTGAACGAGATATTGAGGAAGGCTAGAATTATGTGTGCAGAAAGTCAAGTTATTGGTACGCATGGAAACCTCGGACCATTCTTGTCTTATATCCAAATCTATTGGATGCCGAAGAAAGCAATGTGGTGTTGTTTTCGCGAAAGACATAGAACGAATAACGTATGCGAAGGCTGGAATGGGCAATTTAACAAAAGTTTTAAGAGAAGACCCACAACAATAAGCAATCTTTTGAAACGCTGAAGGAAGATGCCGCATTCACCGCTGTAAGAGCGATTACAAGAGTGCTTACCCGTTCAACCCACAATTTTTCTACCCAATATTATTTTTACCCGTTCAACCCAAAACATATGCTCCGTTCTACCCAATCCAAAAATCTAAGTCACAGTGAATTCTAAACAGTACAGACACCATAATATTTAAAAAAAATCGAACTTGATGAAATTATTACTCACAGTAACTTCAAATTGTGTAAGTACCTAAAATATGGAGGTAATAATATTTTATGCTAATGTTTATGATCTCTTCAAACGAATGCACGTGCAATTCCTAGAATAATGTAAGTAGGCGGACTTATTGTACAATAGATAATCCAATCAACAACGGTAAGGTCTACCATTGTTATTCTTATTTATCGGGGTAGGTATACGCCTATCCTTTTCTTTTCATCGTTAGGTCTCTTTCTACTCTTCCTATCCTACCTATCACTCCTGTCAGTATTTCCTAGACCAACTAACCTAATGGTTTACTTTAAAATATATGGCGGAAAACGAAATGACTTCAAGTTTTAATAGTGAGAACAATTTGAATTTTATTCAATCAAACCGTGGCGGACAAATTTTGTTGCACAATGGATATAAGTTTTATAAAAAAAGAGAAAACAGTGGTGGAAATACAGTGTGGCGGTGTGTAAAAGCACCAAGGTGTTTTGGTTGTGTGCATTTAAATGTACACCAAACTAGTGTTATCAAAGAAACTGTTCACGTTTGCGAGCGCGTCAATGAAGCAGATACTCAAGTGTTAATAGAAATAGACAAATGCGTGAGCAAAGCGAAAACACCAGCAGGGATCCCGATTACACAGTTGTATAGAGAAACTGTTCTGACAAAGGGACTGAATTTAGTCACAAACATACCCTCATTTGATAATAGAAAACACAAAATTATACAATGCTCGCAACAAAAGTCAAGGAGTCAAGAAAACTAATTTTCGTAATCTTGAAGAAGTCAAATATTTGAATCACATTTATCTGAACAAGACTGATTTTATTAATAAAAATATTTATAATAAGTATCTATTTTTTTTTGTCTGCTGACCCTTCTACTTTAGTGTTTCACTGTGTCATTTATTTGAATTTAAACAATAGAAATTAGGAATAAGTAGGTGTGGGTAGAAAGGGTAACTTGAATCAAATGTTTTGGGTCGAACTGAGCAAAATACCTATTGGGTAGAAAAATTGTGGGTTGAACGGGTAAGCACTCGATTACAACAATGCCGTTTAATAAACGGTAATAAACCCGTCATCGAGCGAAGTGCATATATACAGCATGTTCAAATGCAGCTCACTAATGGTGAAATTACTGTGCCACTATTTATAGAAAAATTACGCCGGTAGTTGTGTAGCTTTATTTTATTAGCGTTTAAAGTTTCGGTTTTATTTTTTCATTTTATATCTTTGTGACAATACAAAATAAATGATTTTCAAAAATTAAATTACGTGGAATATCTTTACTTTTCTTTAATGGTACTAAGGATACAAAGTTGTATCTCTTGTACCATCAATGGTACAAATCAATGGTACTACTGACACTAAGGCGTTTTTTTAACAACCTTCTTCATATTGTAGTCTAGTCTAGCACTATTTTTGGCATAGACTTACTAGCTCTGATTTCAAGTTTCACCACTTGTAGACGAACCGACGACGCAAGACCAAAATTGTGTTTTCACAGACTTCATGCTTAGTGGCACATAGTCGCGTTTAAGTCGAAGTGTTCTGCAAGCCATAGCAGTCGATCGCTTTAAATTTTGAGTAAGTAACGAGCTTATATTGGACTTTTATAATAATCGTTCATTATTAGCGTGAAATATTCTGCACATCATCTGGAAGGTCAGACTTGTCAAGACAGACCGCTGGTCCGTCAGTGGCACCGTTACCTGCGCAAATATAGAACTTCCACAGGTAACCTGTCCCTGGCTAACAGAGTTCATAGGAAGGTTGGGATTTAGAAGGCCGTCGCACGAATTTAGATAAAAAAGGATAGTAGGGTGGACTCTCCCATTTCAACGGTACCATTACCAAAGTTAGGAATTGAATAGTTTCCGAGAAATAAGGTTTTAAATTTTGTAGGTTTAGGTAAGTTAAAAATTCCGCTATGGCCGCCATGGCAACTGAGTTACACAACCAGTGGTCTAAAAAGAAAAATCTTACTACGCAGCCAGTTGCCGGAGGAGATATTATATTATTGTTTCAGAACCAGTTGCGAACTCATCAATTCATCAAATGCGAGCAAACTTTTTATGAGGCATATACTTACCTCTAATTTCCACAAAGAAGAAGAAATAGTGTTAAATTAGTTCATGTGATTCACCTATAACATCAATACGCTGCGCTCGGCTTGTAGGTACTTGTGTTTTATGTTCCATACTGTACTGAACAGTCTCGAAATGAAATTAAGAAGAAAAATACGTAAAAGTATCTTACATAAGAAACCTTTTTTTAAGGATAGCATATACCTCGGCGGAAATGGCATTTGCCTTGAAGTCCTCGCCTGCGGCTCGGCTTCATAACTGCGATTTCGCGGCCACTGCAATAATGTTAATAAGTAATAATTAAAAGCCGTGTTGGCAATACCCCAACTTCTGATCCGGAGGTCGTGGGTTCGAACCCGGTCCAATGGATTTTTCCACTCGAAAAAATTATGTGCGCATTAACACGTTCTCAAACCGGTGAAGGAACATCGTGAGGAAACCGGCATGCCCTAGAACCAAAAATTCGAAGGCATGTGCCAACAGTTAGTGTTCCATTAAGCGGCGATGGGTTGCAAGCCCATCACGTGAAATGCTAACTTGCAAAAACGCGGGCATGTACCAAATATAATGTTTGGACGTGCCTCTAACTACTTGGTATCCTCAAAAAATCTACTCACTAAGAATGTATCTGAGGATGTCCAGTAGGGGAAGACAGTCGTGAGCGTGTTTTTTTTTGCAATAATGTATACCACATTATTGCAAAACAACTAAGTTAGCTTATTGTAAATAGCATATCGTAACATGGTTTTTCTTGGAATTTACATGAAAATTAAACAATTCAACAGTCAAAGAAGTTACAAGCTGAAACGCACATTATTCTGAACATGTTAAGGATTTAAGTAAGCTATGGTGCCGCGGTCGACATCGGACCAAACAAAAGAACATCCAAAAAAAAACTCCGAATCGATGAATCATTTCTCAAAAAAACTATCGTTTAGCTGTTTTTTTTTTGGGCTTTTATAGGAAAATAAAAAAAACCTCAATATAATTGATTTTTTACCTTTATAATTTTTTTTACCTGTAAAAAATCTATTCTTTGTTTTGATTTTAGATTGGCATCCCTAGTTAGTGGTAATTTCACAGATTATAAAAAAAATCTTACTAAACAAACACCTCACGCTTAGTTTACCTTTCACGCTAACGTAATTTTGTCAAGGAAAAACTTGAGTCACAGGACATTACCAAAGCTAATGTAATTTTCATACAATTCAATCTTTCCGCAGGCGATAACGCCAACAAGTGCCAGAAAGTGGTATTTGTCTAGACTCTCTGGTTATTTTATTTACTCTATGGTTTACTCATGCGTATCTGTTACTTGTCTGTGACTCATGCGAATCAATGCATGCACAACAGCTGATTGATTGTTGATTTCTAAATTTTGTTTTAGGACGAAAAACCAAAGTCTGTTGTGAAACTTCCGATTGCAAGGAAGCCTCACATAAACGGTATTGAATTCACGTAAATCAGAAAACTGGCCACTATAGGAAAAATGATAAAAGGACTGGTATGTAAAGCAACCATAACTTGGCTTGGTTATAAGTACGAAATCATAATAATAGCCAACTAATAATACTTATTTAAGTAAAACATCTAGTTTTACTGTTAATGTATCTACTGGATTATCGCACACTAGGATAATATTAATGTTTTTGTAACATTTAGCAGGTAGGTAGGTAACAGCTGTGCACAAATGCAGTGCATATTTATTACCAAAATAGTACCCACTTATTGAGCTATCAAGCCATCTTTGCTTTAACTTGTTGATTTGTAGGATGAACATTTTTTTTTTTTTTTTGCATTTAAATATATATCTTACTTTAAGTAATTGAAGTACTTGTTTGATTATAGGTACCATTAAAGAAACGATTAAAGAACCATGTTATGTACCTATTTATCACTAGTAATAATAACTAATGATGTTGAGATACAAAATATTTGATATTAAAAACCTTCTTTAGAATAAAGTAAAATCTTTTTATCAATTTCCATCAGTATTTGTATCATTCAAAATTAGAATGTCATACTGTCAGAATGACAAATCAATAAATACAAACAATATTTGCAGTAAAATTGTGGTGTGAAATATATAAAAATGTAATATAAAAATCCTAGTAAATCCATGCCATGCCACAATGGGTTGTTTCACTTCACTTATAAAGACCGGTGTAAGTTAAAAGATGCCAATTCATATTTTGATGATGATATTGCTCAGAAATTGCCTCCTTTTCATTAAAGAATTTCTTCCTTGTTCAAGATATTAGACCAATAGTGAAATAACCACTATGTTGAAAAAGTTGTGTAGGTACCTACTATATCTGTTTTTCAAGATGATAAAATATTCTGTTGTGTAGGAAGGTAATAGCAATCCAAGGCACATGTCTGTAGTTTGCACAATGTTATACAAGGAGCATGCAAATGCAATGCCTTCATATTGCAGTGCAGATAGCATTAGAAAAATATCTCCTCTATTACATAGATAGAAAATGCTTTAATGCACAAGATAAAACAAGTAAACATAGGTGAATTTAATGCTAATTAGCATTTTATTTAAGCTAACCTTTGTGTAATGGGGAGTTGGGCAGTGCATTTGGATAGAACTACAAAAAAAAATTCAAGTAAATTAAAAATACCTAGGTACATAGCAATTAAAATAAATTACTGACATACTGACTTTTTCATGTAAGCTACCAATTTGCAACATGCCAATTTTACAGGAATTGTGGATCACCACCTTAATGTGTTTTTCAGTTCCTCCTACAGACCTCAATTTATTGATTTCAGATTATATTTGGAACCGGGTTGTATGCTGGTGTTTACATAGCACAGAATTATCAGGTAAGTCAGAAAATTTTGGTTCTTCACTATCAGATTTGCTATTTAATTTACATTAATAAATATTGATACTTAATAATGAGGACACAGACTCAAAACTTAAATAAACCAAATCAACTGTAATTTTATACTGGGCCCTTTACCATTGTAACCTACACAAGCTGTGTCCTCCAAAAGGAGGACAATAGGAATATAGTGTATCTCACGAATTCCTATTATTATTAACTCTATGGAGTAAATCACTAGCTAGCAAGCTCTATAGTATGCATACAGAATGATCAAAAATATAAATTACTACATTTACTAACCTACTTGTTAGTTTAGTAGATGTAGTGGTTTGTTTTTTTTCCTAATGTGAGTATCTATATATATATATACCTACTTTATGAACTGTTTTGCAAAGGAGGCCATTTCAACATTAATTACTAATTATTTGTGGTCATCCATGTTTCTATACTATGAGTACCTAACTCATTACATTTTGGCTTTTCTTTTATCTGATTCCTGGTTCAATTTATTGTTGTGATTATTAATGTAAATGTTTGGCCTCTTTTGCTCTGTCACATTTCTGTGACTAAAAACTCCCTAATTTTTTGATGCAGAATGCAGTACAACTCGTTTGTAAGAAAACAACGGAGGAATGTGACAAGGCATTGGGTAAAAAGAAATGGTTAGTTACATAATTTTTTGAACCAGGAATATACTTTTTGTTTTGTGATGAAATAAAATGTATTTATTGAAAGAAAAATTATTAATTTTATTTAACTTTCTTACAGATAGATAAAGTTGAAGATCCTAAGGTATTATTTAAAAAGGTACAAGCTTTTGTAGAAGCAAAGATGTCAGACGTAAGCGGCAAAAAAGATTGATGGATCAGTGTAATCACTAATAGAAACAAACATGTAGTTTATATTGTAAATAACTTTATTAGTACTATACAATGATATAATTTAATAAATTTAGCAATACACATCATTCATGCTTTTCTCTTACATCAAAGACATCCCTCCACCAAAATGTTCAGCTCTAATTTGTGGTTCTTCAAAAGCTAACCAGTCACTGGAATGTGTAGGTAGCAGACCCATACTTTGACACTTGTACAAGGCTAGAAATATACTCACTATGTTACCAATAATGTAGACAAACTTCTGACCAACAGCTTGTGTGCCATCAACCATTTTGAAGGTACTTTGAGTTGTAAACAGAGCCTTTACAGGGCGAACAATCAACATTCCAACCATCATTATTGGGAAGATTGAAATTGAATTTCCAGCCATGTACATGATGAATAAGTTCATGGGCACTTGCTTCAAAGGGCCAAGAGCTACATCCCATAATTTTTTGATTAACAGCAAGTTTGAGTCAATGTCCTTTGAGGTTTCAGCGTGGTTAGAACTGATGAACTGGTTGTAGCCTGGCGGGGCCGCAACATCACTTGCTCTATTTCTGTAAATAATTAAGCAATTTGAAACAGGCACATAACTTCTGTTGGGTCCATACAGCAAGCAATAACACGTCGGAAGAAAAGCACTCACTTCAGGTTGAAGTCCAGAGCCCATTTGAACTTCTTATTTTGCTTTCCTTGTGACATGTTTCCGTCGACACACTGATTTATTTATTTAGTCAAATTAAATTGCTCACTTTCGCTTTTCGATCGACTTTCAGTGCATAGAGTAAATTATATAAAGGGAGAGAGAAGATGTTTCAGTGTTTCTTGTAAAATAATCGATCGATAGACTAGAGTCACGGACTAGTACGACTAGAGCAAAGATTATAAAACAGACCATAAAGTGCGAGTTTATTTGCTCGCTGACCACAGACTAACAAGCTCAGAAATGTGACGCTGCGCTGACCACAGACTAATAAAATGCGTTAGCTTCACAATCTGTGCTAGGTAAGTGAGGGATAAAACGTTGGTTTATATATGTAAGGGAGGAAACGTAGTGGTTATTTCAGTCTGTTCTTTGCTATTAGAGCAAACATTTTGGTCTTTCATCATTACCATCAAGTGAGATTATGACCAAAAATGAGGATCTATTATTGTTTAAAAAAAACTGTTCCACAGTTACTTTGAAAGAGCTGTACCTACCTAGGTAATTAATACCGTTACCTTAACCTACTAGGTGGGTTTTATTTATACCTAGGTTCCTACTTAACTCTTCATCACTGAAAAGTACAGTAGCGTTCTTTAAAGTAGCCATAACTTTTAACTAAGTTACTAGGTAGCCATAATCGAAAATAGGTAACAAAATCAAAATAGTACTTATTAATTGTTTCATAATTTTAATATTTCTAAAATCTATTTATATGTAAGTACTACCTAGACTACCTAGTTATAATGGTTTCAATAAAATATAAGTGACGAAAGTTACCTACAATAACAATGTGTTCCAGATAGGTACACCTGCTTATACTACCAGCAATATAACAACTGTGCCTGGAAATGGACCCAAAGAATAATGAATGGGCCTTCGTCACCCGACTAATGTGGCGTGAGTAACCTGTAGCTAGGTATCTAAACTAAGCTAGCGTGTAACTTTGATCTACAGTTTTTACTAGGTTCATATATCTGTACTTACCTACCTATCCACTCCCGAAAAGTAAAAAAATCTGTTTTTGAACTTTTTAAGCAAAAGGACGTATTATATTATAAGTAAGTTACGTGCTGCTGAATTTATTATACATATTAGTTAATAGGTACATTATTTATAAGTAGGTACCTACCTATTCTTTCCATTTAGGAACCTATGTGTAATATAGCTAGGTACCTATGTCAAATTCGCTATCTAAGCAACTCTTTCCAAATCCTCTATCACTTGTGGTTCATTAGGAATAGAAATATCGTTGGTTCTGATTTCTTTGAAATGCTCCTTAGAAACTATGTGCTCTGTGCAAAACGCCGTTATCCTCCTGCAAGCCTCCCGAAGTATATCGTCTGGAACTGTTAGTACAATCCGCATGAAGTTCGGGTAGGCGAAACACTGAAAATAAAATTCGAAATCGCTAAGAATGTTGAAATGGCATCAAATGTTGGTAGGTAGTACGTATCCTACCGTTCACAAAATTGATCTAGGCAAACGTGAACATTGACTTCTCAAAACTTCAGACAGTCACCAAGAATTTTCTTGTTTTGAGAGGCGATGTCCAGAAAACTTTGTAATTGATCCATTTAATAGCATGTTTTCATTAGCTTAGCCATGAAAATGAACTGCGACGCCTTACGCCTTCTGCAGCGTTTCACGTTTGCCTAGAAACGCGCCCGTCGTCGTTTACAGTTTTTTTTAAGTACGAGTACTTACTTATACCTACTCAATATCGACACACAGTTAGTAGTTTTAACTTACTTATTTTGAATGACAGTTAAATGCTTCCTACTCGATAAATTAATGTTGTTTCATACTTCTAAGGCACCATAATGTTTTTCTTTTTTTTTGGACTTCAACTCGATTAAGCCAGATTACTCAAACTGTTTTTAAAAAAATATTAGCAAAATTTCGTGTGATTTAAAAACAAAAGTAAGGTAAGTAGAATAACACTAAAATAACATTTCCAAAAAACTCTAAAATTACCAACAGATGTTGATACAATTTATAAAACACGTTTATATTTACCAAAAAAAATAATCGTTTGAAAAGGAAAAAGCCAAATATGCATAGTTTTCTCGCATTTTTTGTCAGCTCGGTTTATAAGCGCCACTATCTTGCGTATTCTGATATTATTAGAAGCTTTAATTACTAACCTATTATGGTTAGGAATTAACCTGTAAGGTTTTAAGTAACCTTAAAGTTGTGATTTGTACTAAGTAGGTAGTTACTAACCTGTCCTGGTAAACAAAAAACTGACTGCTCTGCGACTAATCGCTCTACAAACTGCAGTTCACTCTTGAACTTTGGGAACATAGACATCTTGATCTCGATCATCATGTACATTGCCCCTTGAGGCATTATCGGTCGCAGGCCTGGTGCCCGGCGTAGTTCTTCGTACGCCACCTTGGCTTGATTCTGTGAATAATGAAAATCATTTAGGAGTTATTTATTACCTTGGTACAGCCAGAGAAGTGTCTCTGGATATAGATAAAACGATTGTTACAACACACACCTTCTAATAAAGTATTCATTGATCGCGAGGTAGACGACTGTAAGTAAAGTGTCATATTATGGAGGGAGGAAAGTATAGGAACTGGTGACTGGACTAGTCAGTTGAGAAGTTATAATGTAATAACGTATCAATGGAACCTTCCACTAACCTCGATAAACAGCACGACTTCATCGAAGAAACTCTGCGGCGTATCTCTTAAAATCGACGGCAAGGCCCTCTGAACCAATGTATTCGCACCTAAGATCCTATTGCATACGTTTGAAAACGCTGTCCGGATTTCTTTTCCTAATATACTGTGCCTGTCATGAATTATCACCCATCCCATTCGCCATCCCGGAACTAGAAATCTTTTCGTTAGTCCACTGCACGTCAGAACTGGGACATCTTTAGATATGGATGATATCGCTATGGATTTGTGTCCAGAAAATACGAAATGCTCGTATATTTCGTCAGCGATGATTGGTACTCGATTTTTTGAAGCCACTTCTACAATTTCATGTAAGTGCTCCTTGTTGTAGACCGACCCACATGGGTTCGATGGGTTGATGACTACTATCGCGGCTGTGTCGTCATCTATTTGGTTTTCTAAGTCTTCCAGATCTACTTTCCATTGGTGATCGGGCTGCAAATAGTGATAAAGTTTATAATTAATCTAACGCAAGTAAACCATTTATTAACCTTTAATCAAGGATCTACGCAGTTGAAAATGAGACAAACAAAAGTATAAAAGTAGTACCTAAATATGCAAATCCAATTCATATAAACTGGAAACTTGTTATGTTTCTAGAAACTTGTCCGTGCCGCATAGTTTTGTATCACACCTCTGCCAGTGGTACTAAATTAATCCCTTTGACCGGCCAACATCTTGTTTCAAACCAATTCATAGCTCACGTTCAAATGAAATGACCCAATTATTACTTGTACGTTTCGCTTAACCACGTAGGGCTCATTACAGAACAATTAACTTTAAATCTTCCTTCAAAATACCAAAATAAGGAAGTGTTTAAGTTCGCATTTACAATAATACCAGGAAGTAGGATTTCTTACCAATAAATTATAATATTTGATAACAATACCAAGTCCTTCAGCTACGGTTTTGTATATCATGAAACCGGGACGGGGTACTAGAATATTCTGGCCCGAGTCTGCAATCACCGATATGACCAGCTCTATGGCGTGCGAGCAACCGCTACAGAGGATCACATCGTCAGGCGACACGGCTCCCTGGTGGGCGCTGTATTCTGCCACGGCTTCTCGAGCCTCCAGATGACCTTTGGCAGGTCCATAGCTCCGGCTGGATGTCCACTCTATGCTCTCACGAACTGCCTGAAGCACGTGCTCCGGAGGGTTGAGATTTCCAAAAATCGTTGGGTCACCTAAAAGTTTGAAAACTTCTATAGCATGGCCTACTAACAACTTTGCAGCATTTGAATTAAGTTTTATTTTAGGTAAGTACTTAAATTTAGTTGTGAAAACATTGTGAAATCGAAATCCTATTGGCCTTCATTTGAAAAATATGTAAACGGTTGATTATGGTAATAAATTAATCAAGGCTAAAATTACCCATCAAACCCCCTTCACCACAGTGTCTTTTATGTTATCAGGTTCTTATTTATGTCCTAACCGAGAGGTAGATGTCATGGCCATTCCGAATCAACCCCATGTGTATGTTCTACGATTTTTTATTGTATAGAAGTAATGGTTAATTTTGTATGCACATTCTGATCAATTTCTAAGGGAGACGTTCGTTGTGTTTGATAGATTAAAATTAGAAACGTCAGCAGGAGAATAGTAAAGTACGTGGTATAGTCGTAATTATATTCTAAAATAATTTGATAGATTAGTTCGCCCGGAACTGAGATCTCGCGATGTTTGCGGTTTAATTTTATATTATTTATTTCGAAATGGAATCCATAAAAATCTCGCTTTCATGTTCATTTTATAGGAAAACATTTATATGTGGGGAAAAAATACGAATAATATCTAAAGTTGACAGCCTTTATCCTTTGTTTAGTTTTAGAAAAGGACAGTGCTAGATTTAGTGACGTGCTAAGTAAGCGAATGATTATGAAACAGAAAGAATAGGTAGGATAAATAAAGCTGATCAAGACGAGTCAAGCCACGCTATGTTGTGCTCTGAATATTCTCAAAGCTCCTAAGTAATAATTGTAAATCAGGTGGGCGACCCTTGACACTCAACTCTAATCGCAATCTGGGATTAGGATCGAATTCGTACAATTTGATACTTTTGAATGCAATACTAGCGCACTATTGAAATTCGTATGCGTATTCGGAATGCGTATTTGGTGGAATTTTATGGAACTAAATGAAATCGAATAAGCTATTTATTGGTAGGTCAGCGTAGTAAAGCTTCTGTGAAAGAGCTCGTCCGGGGAAGTGCTACCACCATGCCTTTTTCTGCCGCCAAGCAGTAATGTTCTCATTGCTGTGTTCTGGTTTGAAGAGTATGTTTGCCGGTGAAATTACAAGCACATACGATCTTTAATTTTGATATCTCAGGGAGAAATCAAGATCAGTTAGAATTGTATTTGTGTCATCCTTACACATTCAATTTCATGAAGATCGAATCGACCATCCGAAATTTATCGTCTGACATACTTACATAAAGTACCGATTAGTCCTACTTGACTGAGATTTATCAGAGATTATTCCGCTAATTCTACTTCTTCATAATAAAACCCTTTTCTAGTTTTTTATTCACGAAGCTAAATGGCGAAATCAAAACCCTTATAGGTATTTTGTCATGCCATGTAAGGTTTCAAAGAACCTAAATTTGTATAGGAAGATATTAGAAGATTGAATTTAGGAAGAATATTGAAAAAAAAAATTTTTTTTCTTCATCATTATTACCTTAATCTTGGCAGACATTGGCCTTTCCTAACTTTTACCGAGCCCGTTGGTTGGCTCCAAGTATCACGTCACACATCCATCATAGACATAAAATAAATATGAGTATCATCTATTCTATTGATCGCTTTGTAGTCAGTCGTCAAGTTTGCCCACAGCGTACATTTTGTCTAAATTTCTTATTTGTCTATAATGAGACACCTACAAGCACTATATGGTGGAGTAGCCTCTTGCTTTTTTATTATACTGGTAATTATAAACAGTATTATAATGTCTGTGCCCGAACTAAGGTGGCTAGACGACATAGAGCAGGAAAATAAAGCAATTAAGTTAGAGGCTGGAGAGGGAAAAGCTCAAGACAGACATGGCTGGAGAATTTTACTCGGCCAAGCGAAGGCCGAGGACACTACGGCTGTAGTGTTTTGAATGATGATATCTCAATGATGACCATTTAAACTCTTAGATTAATCACGCTAGTACTTTTATTACTCATGAGTAAATTTTCGCACCATAATAATTATGATCTCAAATCATCTAGCCGAACTCTAGACTACTCAAATAGACCGAAAATATCTGAATCTGAAGTCTTTTACTCGTGTATTATTTAGGTAGATTTTAAGTTACGACATATTTTTTACCTTACCTTATATTTTTTGGTCAGTCAATCAAACAATGTTTTCACAACCTTATAGATTTCTTAAATTGCACAATACCTACTTACCAACTGAGAGTGCAATCAAATGTTTATCAGGGTTCGGCTCCACTTGCAGATTTTCCACAATATCTCGGATCAGGTTATGGGTATTGCGAGCCAGAGCTGAAGCACGTACGTCCCATGTCTCATTAGATCGTGACCGGCGCGACATCGGCACAAAACTTACGGAATATTGAAAGCTGCGGCGACACTTAAACTTGAAATGAGAATATTGCTCACATTTCGATACACCTCAGTTTTGTATCAGAACTCAGCACAAGCCCCCAAGTAGCGAAACTGGTTTTAGATGTAGATGAGATGACGGAGGTAGGAGCAGGTTGCTTACGCATATTTCATGCAAACACATTTGAAGACCAGTAAACTCATTCCTACAATCATTTCTAATATCACTCAATTCACTACAGAAATAATCCAATGCGGTAATTTGAAGACTTTCTCATAATTTGGACAATGTTGCCGACCGAAAGATGTTACGAGGCGTTGCAAAACAATCCTGATTAAAAGCAAAAAATCCTCAGAAAATTTTTGCTAGACACTCGTTTGTTAAGAACATTACCACTTACTACAAGTTGATTAAAAAACTAAAGCCCTTATTATGTGTAAGTATATTTTTTTTTTCACAATAATCATGTTAAGTACTCAATAGAATAATAAGTTTAAATAACAATAATAGTTAGATATGGTACGTCTATTTGTACACCTGCCAACAAACTCGTTGCACAGGCACGTCTTTTCATTAGGTCGGTACATCATTTGGATCAATGATGTGTGTGATTACTTGATAAGGTATAAGAAGTCAACCACTTGTCGGTTGTTTAATCAAGTTAGGATGTAAGTGTTACTATTCTGTTTCCAACAGAATTGTACACATGTACTAGTAACTAGGGAGCTATACTATACAGAGTTTAAACTAGAAGTTCGCCACGAACTGAGAGCTCGCGATGTGCTTACTGTTTTCACCCAACCTTAGCTTGAGGATTATGAGTTTAGTAGTCGTATTTTTTTCAAACATAAGTTTGTAACACTTCTCTTAGCGTGATTCAGAAAATGACACTTTCTACGACATCTAATTTGTGTAACAAAATTTTAAAAATGTATCGTAGTCTACTTCGACAATCCAGAGTACAAACTCCATATTTTCAAAGTAGATTCAGAGAACTTTATTCACTTCGTTCACTCGATTAAAAATCTGATTTTCATGGAAATGCGAAGGTTTCTATGTAAACAAGCCCTCATATTCTACCACGCAATAGGCCTTGTTTGTGCATCTACCTAGCTTCGTGCTGAATGTAAACAATCCTTCCTACTAACCTGACTAATACCTATTCAATAATATTTACGCTTTTGCATTCCAAAAGGATACTTAACTACGTACCAACCTGCCACAATAATAAAATCATGCATGCAGATAGCTTGTTTTATGAATATTTATTTCCTAGCGATTACGGATCGGGTTTTAAATAAACTGATACTCCTATACAAACTTTCACCCCTCATTTCTCAATGTCAAAATCCAAAAACCATAAAAACATAACATCATTTATTTCTAATGCCACAATTCCAATTTTCAAGTTTATAACTCTAAAAAAAGATACTACCAAACTTTCATTCAAACCCCGTGAAAATACAAAAACCCTGAAACACGCTAAGCTCAGTAGCTATTTTTCAAAGTTTCATGTTCAACGAAGACTTTCATACAAAGTTCACCAAAAAAAATCGAAAAATCCTTTCTTAGCACATGCTAACGTTATAAAATAAACTTATGTTCCAAATTACTGATGTGCTAAATCCATACTAACCTACTGTAATCTGGCTTGGGGAACCGCAGCCAGAACCCAAAGAGCGCTTTTGAAAGTAATGACTTTCAAACCTAGGAGACATCCGACTAACCTGCTGTACAAAGAATGCTCAGTGCTTAATGTGAGATAGCTCTACATAAAGAAAACATTCTGGAAAGCTAAAAAGCCAACGCAGGCAATACAGAATATTTAAAGTTCCTAACACCCGTACACATTTTGGTAGGAAATCTCTAACAATTATGGGACCACGAATATATAACCGCATCAGCAAGGACATAACGATAGCTACTCTAAATCGTAACCAGTTAAAAAATAAATAAGCTACCCAACTAATCTAAAATATAAAAACCGAGAACCTTTTAGAAGTTGTTAAATAACATGGCCACAATATTCGCAATTTTTTTTTTATACGCACAATTATATATTTCTATACGCTCACCATTTCCACACCTTTCACTTGTACACTTACAGCCACACACACAACCTCATCCTCACTCACATACTCACGCGTGGGTTACACCTGTGACACCCATCATAACCTATGGTGCTGTTTTATTAGAATTAGACTAATTATTACTTACCTACGTAGAGATAACAAAATATGTACCTACGATATCTGTTTGGGATAGCAATAAACATTTCATTTCAATTTCAGATTTCTAGACTTAGTAGTTTTGTCTGTGATAGATCAGTCAGTCAAACAAACTATTTAATAAGTATAAATTATCTATACTTTTAGGTAGCAAGATTAAATAAAAGTTTACTTACCAAAACCTCCATATTATATTGCTTCGATGCTTCGAGGTCGCGTCTCCTGAATACCGACTTCAAAGACAAAACGTAACGTTTTTAACATTTTACGACCGTTTTGAACTGGAAAACATGTAGTAGGTACTTACTTATTCAAATTGATATAGGTACATTCCCTTCACATTTATCATCAATTAACGTTATTTTCATTAAGTTATCGTAAAGTATGAGTTGATTCAAATATTTGAGGTCCCATACCAACTTAAGTAGGTATGTATCTAGGTACTAGCCTCCGTGTTGTTCTAGGTCACGTACTATACTTGTTCCAAATGTCATCCGAATCGGTTGCTATTACGGAGATTATTAGCAATAAACGTCCAAACTTTTACTTTCATAATAACATCTATTATTGGTATGAGCGAGTATTGGTATTTTGTCCAAATAGACTCAATAAATAAATAACAACCTGACCAGTTACTAGGATTCCCTGAGAGTGTTATTAATGTTTAAAAAATATTGTATTTTAATCTATAAACAATTTAAAACTTTCTACTTCAACATCTTCTAGGTAGGTACTTACGAGTATGTTGGAAAATAGAAAAGGTTGTCGAAATTCGCGTCTACTGTATCTACTGATCGCCACCAATGTGACACACAAATAAATCCTATTAGCATTGTCCTATAAATAGAAACACATATCAGGTTATTCCCATTGTTCCACAATCTTTGGCCCCATCGGGAAACCACGGGTGTTGCTTTTTCCCGTTGTCCCCTTTGCCATGTAAGTAGTTTGAAATCAACAATGGCGAACTCAAAATGTATGTTCAAAAATGATCTCTTACTACGAAATCGAAGTTTACCGTATACTTCTCTAACTATTTGAACATAAAGCAGTTTACAAAAACGTTTGGGTAATTTCAAATTCATATCATGTAGTTCCCATAAGAGAGAGAGAGAGACTAACAGAATATCGTGTGTTCCCATAGGTAACTAAGTAGAGTTTATAGTGTGAGGCTAGATTATTCTCTGTGAAATAATCATGGTTTTTTGGATTTTCACATGTAAGGGGGGAAATGGGGTTGAAAGTGGGTATGGGAATAAAATATTTTATTTCTTTTAAAACACGACTCCACGCTAGCTAAGATTTTCATCCTATCTCAATCTGCATTTTGTTTTCCATAAATTACGTCAGTGCGCCTTTTCGCACCGAAAGAAACTTAATCTACTACATTTTTAAGATTATCCCATTTTGTTTTTAATAAATACTCTGCCTACGTTGTCTTCGTTGAAAATTACGTCTACGTTGACACCGACGACGGATGGCGAGCAGCCATCCGTCGTCGGCTTCGTAGCTATAGAAATTACTGTAGCTAGATTTTCAGTCACATTTTATGTAACTACGTAGAGAAAAAAAGATATCAATCCCCATTTAGTTTTTCAGGAATCTTTTTACTTGTACGTCGTCCCTCGTAGCGATGGATGGAATAAAAAATGTTTCTTCTGTAAAAAAGTGAAGTAGATTGTTTTTATAGGGATAGGTTATTTAAGATTATTACTTGAATGAGTCGTTATCATCAATAGGTAGTAATACCTGCCTAACCCTAATTTGTCAGTTAATGGATGCAGAAAACTGTAGGTACCTAATAAATGTAGTTCAGGGCTTAAAGATAACCTGTTTTGTTTATACCTAACGTGAATTAAAATGTCTTAACTTAAATATGATGATATCAATGTTAAAATCTAATAATATATTTTATTACACACACAAGCTTTCAAAAACATATTATTAATCCTCTAGGACCAGTGTGGCGACTTCATGAAAGAATATACCTATTATAATCTTCGGTAACATTATCCGCGCTGTAATTGACCTGGGTAAGGAATCAGAACAAATCAGTTAGGTACTTGATAAGATGCTCGATGCTTAATAACAAAAAAGTAAAATGTGTTACCTACATAGATACTTAGCTAGCTGTAATTATAATGTCAATTATTTTTATTGCACTATAGTGTACCAAACTGCAATAAGATACCTCTCTTCACATTCTTCAAATCCATCCAAATGTTCTTGGAAGATCTCTTAGTGATAAGGCCGCCCATTGTATCACCGTGAATTAGATTTTTTGCACGTTCTAGCGTATACGTCGAAGCCAACAACAGTCTAGCCTTTTTACTAAACAACATAATTATGCGCCGTATTGATGTCCAGTCAGATGTCAATGTTTTGCTTTATTGTAAACAGATATCATTGAGTCGATTATATTGATAGGGTTATTTTTTAATTGATGATATTGAATAGATAAAGTTGTTAGGTTTTTTTATTGAATGGCTGAATATCATTCTGGCCGATGGTTGAACGGCTTTTTAGTAAAAAGGCTAGACTGTTTATGAAAGGCTAATTAAGCAAGTTGGCTGCGATATACAACTCTATGTATGCGATATACATAGAGTTATCTATATATCTTAAGTAAGCTGTTGACGTTCCTTGTTAGTCTTTAATCAGATAAATAAGTAACACTATGGCCCACTCTCCGTACTATTCACACCCGTTAGTCACTACTAGCTTTAAATATAAAAAAAACATACACGCTCACGACTGTCTTCCCCATGATGGACTTTTCAGATACATACTCAGTGAGTAGATCTTTGAGGATACCAAGTAGAGGGTAGTCAGAGGCACGTCCAAACATTACATTTGGTACATGCCCGCGTTTTGCAAGTAGTAAGCATTCCACGTGACAGGTTGCAAGCCCATCGCCGCTTATTGGAACAGTAACTGTTGGCACATGGCTTCGAATTTTTAGTTCTAAGGCATGCCGGTTTCCTCACGATGATTTCCTTCACCGTGTTAATGCGCATATAAATTTTTCGAGTGGAAAAATCCATTGGTGCACGACCGGGTTCGAACCCACGACCTCCGGATCAGAAGTCAGGGTATCGCCCACTAGGCCAACACGGCTTTAAATAAACCTTTAGTATTACTACTAAAACTATACTTAAGTTGGATTTGAACCAAACGAACCAATTCACGTTTGATCTGATTCGCGTTCAGTCCAGTTCGCGCTTGGTCCTGTTTGGTCTATCCGTGCCGTAGAAAGACCACCGCACCGTTCCGTGGATTTGAAATTCGTTTGTATTCCCGAATAAAGGCCTAACTGAACGAGATTTCCACAAATAGCAATATCAGCTATATCGTAATCAAAATAAAGAGAAAAATAATGTAGATGAAACTTTAATTGTGTAATAAATATTATAAATCAGTGCATTTTTTTTCTTTTCTGTATCTTATCTTGGTCAGGTTTAAAATTTGCTCTCTTGACAGCATTGGTGGCTCGCTTCAGCTCGATATCTCTGTTATTGGTGGCCAACCTTAATTGAAAAAAAAGCATTGATCGCTGTAAGCGACTTTTTAGGCATTTTAGTTTAAGTCTTAGTATATTAAATGGTTGTCTGGAAGAAATCGCTGTTTGCGATAAGACCGCTAACTGTAAGACAATTGTATGTTTGTAATAGTGCATAACATTTTAATTTAAGTCCTTAATAAAGTATGTTAATATAAAAAAAAAAAGATTAAAGTAAAATATAAAACCATCGAAGCCTAAAAACCTTAAAAAGAAAATTCATACAACCAACGCTGCTAGCTCTTGTCCAATAGGAAAGCAGTTTGTTCCATCAGCGTTTACGTGATCCTGGCAAAACGCGATCATCCTATTGCAAGCTTCTAGCAGTATATTCTCTGGAACCGTCAGCACAATTCGCAGGAAGCCAGGGTAGTTGAAGCACTACAAAATACAATAAAAACCATAAAAAAAGGAAATTACCCGGGACGACAATAGCCTGTATACGTTTGCGGTAAGAGGTTGTTTGTTTATGGGTCTATTACCATATATCTCCGAAACGGCTTATCTGATTTTAATGCTGTCAATTTGTTGCCTCTTCCAGTTTATTCCTTTGCTCAGTCTCTTGCTATTCTAGGCCGTTTAGTTTCCTGCTACTTTTATTACGGCACAAAACCATTACCAAAAATATATGTCAATCGGTTACGCCGTCTTACATTCATTCATCTATAGCAGCGCTGAAGTATTACAAAAAAAACCGCATTAGAATCGGTTTGGTCGATTTGGTGACAAACACACGAACAAGCAATCTCTTACCCCAAACACATGTAATGAAAACAATCGGTAGACGACGCTATTGCCCTACAGTAATTATGGAAATAAGACTTTATGGGGGAATTAATAAACGATAAAATACGGTTATATTCAGCCAGACTTCGGTTCACTTCGATGTAAAGACATCTATATAAGATTTACTGTATGAAAATAATTAATATATTCAATAACCTACCTACTTACGAATACATATTATATTACCCACGCACGACCTAAGGGTGTTTTATGTAATAGGTTTATCAAAACAAAAAAAACCGGGCTCGACTTTGGGAAAATAGTTATTTCCGTTTATTTCTACGCAGCTCCGCGCGTAGACGAGGTGCCTACTAAAGACTTGAACGCGTGCGCGTCCTTCAATCATCATGGTAATCAATTCCCTAGGGATTTAAATCATGTATTTATACAGAGAGCTTTTGACTTAGAACTTTAAAATTATATTAAGAGTAAAGAATTGTCATCACCAAAATGAGAAGCCGTGGGCGGAAGCTAGTCGGAAATATAAAAAAAAACTATTTCTATTAAGGGGTTCATATAGAAGACTTTAAAATACATCCACTAGTTTCCCTCTAGCCTTAATTTTTTATGCAATCTCTTTGCTTGTAAGATTTGTAAGCAATTCTTTACTAAGAACTAAAATGCCCAACTATTGTTCTAAACATAATTAAAAAAAACCGACTTCAATTAACGATAAATTAATAATAAAAAAATCCAATATTCAATTTCATCACCCATTTCTTCATCTCCCTTAATAGTAAGATTTTCTTAAAATGTATACATATACAAAAAAAATCATTAAAAAATATATACAGACGAATTTAGAGTAGGAAAATACTCCTTTTTTGAAGTCGGTTGGTAATAATTAAATCGTCATATTCGCAATACGCTTGCAGTCACAAATTTATGGTTTCTATCCTGCATTCTATAATAGCACTCTATTATCAGATCCTCACGCGTCATTGCGTTATTTTGCTTACTCTTTTGAATATAAAAAATATGAACGCCCAAAGAAAAATTTTTCGTCTAGGCGTGATTCCATAAGATTATGTGTTTTAAGTTTTACTCATGAATAAAACTTTTATGGAGCACCTTGGGATCATTCTCTATACAACAACAAAATAATCATCAAAAATCAATTGGCGAAGATAGAAGGTAACAAACACACATAAAAACATGCAACCGAATTGAGAACCTCCTACTTTTTTTGAAGTCGGTTATTAAGCGGGACGTGCGAAACACCACTAAAATTAATAAATACTCGCCTTTCCCGGCAGGCACATAACGGATTGCTCCTTACACATTTCCTCTATGAACTGAAGTTCGTTCGTGAATTTCGGGAACTGAGACATTTTAATCTCGACCATCATGTACATGGATCCTTGAGGCATGATCGGACATAATCCAGGTGCTTTATGCAATTCTGCACATGCAATCTTAGCTTGATTCTGAAAAAAAAACAGTTTTAATTCGGATAACAAATTCAAATTAATTTTGGAGTGTTTTCTTTTCATGTGTATTTTTGTGTGACCTCCTCTAACTTGTGAACCTTGTGTTCAAGAAGTATAAAACAAAGTTAAACTAATGATAACTTTTGAGGCAACCATCGCCTATTTTATAAATAAATAATGATGTATATTTTTCACACAGCCCCAAAACAGTCATTTAGTTATGGGAACTAAATGACTCTTAAACTATTTACATACTTTTTTGTTATATATTATAGAAAACACCCTAAACCGAGACAAATATTTGTCATATTAGGTCAAACAGTTGTCCCGCGGCAGGAATCGAACACGCAACCTTGTGCGTGTCGGGTGGGTCTTGACCCACTGCGCCACAGAGGTCGTCAAAAAAACAGTTTCGATGTCTTGTGCAGATTCATTGTCAAATACAGCCTCTTTAAATTCTTACAAAAATTACAAGCACATGATACTTTTCACCCATTATGTCTCAGGGTCAGCCTCTGTTGTTGCAAGAGTCCAAAGGTTACAGTAACCGCTTACCAACAAGTGGGCTGAATACTTGTTTGCCACTTCAGTAGTATAAAAAACCTAATTTAATCCTGACATCTACCGCATGTAATGCCGTGAGTGGCAAACAATCTGTCTCTCAAATTAGAGTGAGCAATTAACCGCATGCGCTCTCAGATCGCTTGCTTTAGATTTTATAATGTAAAGAGGGTGCAGTACCTCGATGAACAGCATCATATCGTTGAAGAAGCCGTGCGTAGCACACTTCAGGATCCGCGGCAGCGCTTGCTGAATCAGCGTGCTGGCTCCGAGGATTCGACTCGACATGTTGGACATCGCCTTTCGAACTACTTTTCCTAGGATGCCGTTCCTATCTTGAATAATCACCCAGCCCAGCCGCCAACCAGGAACCATGAACCTTTTAGTAAAAAATAAAATAATGAATCCTATTTGTCCTTCGCTTATTTTAGTGGCTGTCGGAGTTGAATGCCACTATTACAACGTTAACGTCACTGTAGTAGTCACTTTCAATCGACACATTTTCTTTCGTAATTTTTTTAGGATGCTTTAACCTTATAGTCCAACACAGCCTAGACTCACAAATTTATAAAATGATGTTTATAATAATTAATTAAATATTATACCTAAACAGAATTTTAGCAGAGAGGCAGTAACAGGAGGAACAAAAGTGGGGCATTTGGTACTCGCCCTGAAGACCATAAACTATGACTTTTTTACATTATATATTAGTCTATGTGAGGCCACATACGACTCGCATACGGCAAGTAGCTTTATTAACTGAGGGAGCCAGCAATACCATGTCATCAGCATATCTCAGTTTATTCATGCATACACCTCCGATATGGCCACCCACAGGCATTTTTTTTTTTATTAGTTTTTTAGTGGCTTTGGTATCACTGCGGCCGTTAGGCCTATTGTGATCGACACACCCACAGGCATGCTGCTGAGTCTCTCAATCAATGCGTTTACATACAGGTTGAAAATTGAGGGTGAACTTAACCTCTCCTGCCGCACCCCGCATTCCAACCTGTATGCCACCGAAAACTCACCCACCCACCTTACTCGGTTCTCTTTTTAAGGTACCAAAACCTAAAGGTCTATATCAGTTCTGGCGGTAACTTGCTTCTTATAGTTTCTGCCTTAAGAGATCATTAGAGACCAGATCGAAAGCCCTACACATAACACATAAGTCCAGAAAACAGGCATAGACTGGGGTCTGTAATACTTGACAGCATGCTTCAAGCTTAGAATGGCTGACTCAGTCGACAACTCGGGTCGAAACCCGAAGTGAGCGTCATGTCATGGAATATAGGAATTATTCAAGAACCTATTCCAGCAGGAGTTAATCACATGTCAAGTATTTTCGCGGCTAAAGTAGCTAAAGAAATGGGTCGGTAGTTATTCTTCACGTCCCCAGTCTGGTTTTTTGACAATAGGTATCACCAGAGTCCCCTAAGTCCGATGGTTGGTAAGAGTGGCTCAGACAAAAGTTATATAATATATATGTTTTAGATGTTCAATATTGAGCCCATCATGATTCGGAGATTTCCCTCTTATCATTTTGTTAATCACGGCACGTATGTCATTTGCAAAAATTGTTGTAGAAATCTCAGGGTTCCGGGTCTCAGCATTGAGACTCTAACTTAGCGATCCCAAAGGCGACTGTACTGTAAAGTGGTGTTGTTGATTTTTACACTATCAATTTTCAGTGCCAGTTTTTAAATACCGTGATTTAGATCGCTAAACATCACCATATCAGCGATGGTGCAAGCATGGCCTAGGTAGATACTGTTACGGTACCTGATGCTTAACATGCTGTCCGATGCAAAAAAGCGCTCAGTTGCTAACGGCCACCGTTTTTTGTCGACCGTGCTGAACTTTTCTAGCCTTTCTTAGTTTACTCAATAAGAACGATCAAGTTAGGAAGAGAGCGCTTCGCTATACATCCACCTACCTTTTAGTAAGACCACTGCAAGTAAAAACTGGGACATCTTTAGATACACTGGCTATCGGAACAAACTTTTGATTGGAGAAGACCATGTATTCGTATATTTCATCAGCTATTATTGGTAGGCGATTTCTTGAAGCCACGTCAAGTATCTCGCAGAGGTGTTTTTTGGTGTAAACGGATCCGCAAGGGTTTGATGGATTGTTCACCACTATCGCTACCGTGTTCTCGTCTATTTGGTTCTCCAATGACTTCAAATCCACCTTCCAGTTCTCTTTAGGCTAGAAATAAACAAATAAAATCAACAAGCTACTGTTTGTTCTTACTTATATTACCTATTTATCTCATAATTAGAAGGATTTCCAAAATAGCACTATTTTCAAGAGCACCAAACAAATAACAACTAAAGTATTCTTAAACTGAGTACCTCCTATTGACATTGTTGCTTTGCTGCTCAGTTTGGGAATCGTTTCTAATATTAAAACAAAATAAAAAGTATTCTCAAAAAATCTCCTAAGAAAAGTGGACTTAGTTATGTAGTTATATTTATGCTAGCTATGTTCTTTACTATTATATTATATTTTATTTCTACCTACTTGTATGTGCTCAGTATGTGTCGAATAAATTATTCATTTATCTATCTAAACTTTTAAATGAGCCAGCAGTTTGAAGCCACTCTCGCTTACTGCACAGCTGAAACTATTTTTCCACCTACCTATGAGCAAAAAGTAGGCATTTCGGAACTTACAATGATTGGGCTTGCCTCAATCTTCCCCCATATAGGATCAACATACTGATACGAAAGACCATTATCTGGTTATACCTTGCTGGCTCAAGCCAATACCTGTTTAAATAATAATTGTTTACATTTCATGCAGGGCTAATTATGAGTGGTGGTCGTAATTAGCCCTACTTTTAATGCCTTTTCTTTTATTTTTCATGGTGGTCGGTCGTGTTAAGATAGCTATCTACTTCATTAAACTTAATCAATTCTAATATTTTCAATTTTATTTTTATAGACTTAGATTACCATTGATAACACTATTGGTGCAAGAAAAAAGTTCGCAAATACTTGAGGTGTTGAATTGAATTTTACATAATTACTGTATAATAACAATTTCTTCGTATTACAAAGCGTGCTAACTCAAGGCTTCACGTCGCGTCAACACGAACCATCTGCATTTATATCTAGCTAAAAAAAACTGAAACGACGGAAGGTTATTTAATGCAAAATAGGTACCTACCTAATTAGTATAATACCTCTTAGATACAATACATAACTTTAAACATAGCGAGTGATTTCGATTATTAATATAATGATTGATATGAAGTAGGGGTAGGCACGTCCAAACATCATATTCGTCAAATTTCCATGTTCTGAATGGTTAGCATCATCAGTTTAAAACTAAGTCATAAATTCCCTAATTAAAATATTAGGTAGTCTTTAGTTTTGACTTAACTTGTCTAGTCCGTATGATATGTATCATACGGACTAGACAAGTTAAGTCAAAACTAACCACATTTTATTAACTAGCAGTTTGCCCTTTCAGTAGTTCCAAATTTGAATTAATCATCTGTTCAATGAAAAGGAACATTGTTTTGAGCAAACGGAGTAGGTATAGTTAATTGGTGTGTAACACAAAATAACGATTTTCTTTAAAACTTGCTGTTTGTAATTTGTTTTGTTTTTGCCGTGGTCTTGTTGTGGCTGCAAGACTACATCTAAGCCTACATCTGTTCATAGAGTTTACAAACGCTATCGGGAGACTGGTTTATTCAAATATTGGCCCGATATTAGGAATCGGACCACTTCTGAGCGAGACGACCGATTTATTACAATATTTTCTTTGCGAAATTGACGCCAACAGCTCCGTGTTGTTCGAGGGGTGACTGTGAGTGACTCTACAAGTAGACGAATATTGAAGGAACGTGGATTGCTACCACACAAACCAGCCAATAGGCCGAAATTAACAACAGACCATCGAAGAGCACGCCTTTAGTTTGCACGTGAGCACTTAAATTGGTCATACCTACAACGGAGCAAGGTTCTCTTTTCTGACCAGAGTAAAATTATGCTGTTTGGTAATGATGGAAGGAAGGATGTGTTTAGAAGAAAGGTAGAACGCTATGCACAGTGCGTTGCGTGTTTGCGTTAAGGAAAAGTAAGCTATGGTGGCGGTTTATGACAGTTTGGGGACCATTAGTACCGACGGAAAAACAGACCACGCCTGCCTGCACTAAACGGTCGTCGTTAAATCGAAGAATGTCTCGAGACTCATGTGGTAATCTATGGGCATTTCATTGGCAAAGACTGGTTCATACCGCAGGAATTGTACGAGATTATCTGAGTATCTCCGTTATGGACTGGCCAGCAAGAAGCCAGGATATGAATCCCTTATAGCACCTGTGGGCTGAACTAAAATATGAGTTAGAGCAAGAGATCCATCTTCAGAGACTTTGCCGCAGGAATTGTACGAGATTATCTGAGTGAACTCGGTATCTCCGTTATGGAATGGTCAGCAAGAATCCAGGATATGAATCCCTTATAGCACCTGTGGGCTGAACTAAAAATATGAGTTAGAGCAAGAGATCCATCTCCTGCATCTCCTGACTTTGCCAGCAGAAAAACGCAATGCAAGAAGAATGGAATAACATTCCACAACATGTAGTGACTCCGATCCATAAAGAGCCGTATGGAAGCAGTCATAAGGACCCAGGGAGAGAAAACATATTATTGAATAAATTGTACTTGTACTTTTATTAAATTACGCGTTTTGTTAATTGCATTTCATAAAATCTCTATACAGGTTAGAAGTGACATGTTAAACAAAACAAGCATAACAAAATGTTATTTGAATTTGGAACATTAACATAGGGAATTCGAAACCTCGTACTACCTACTGTTATATGGCATTTTCATTTTTTTTCATATAATACAATATTTTAATACAATATCTATTAATCCATTAAAAACATAATTATACATACCAACAAATCGTAATATTTGATCTCAATGCCCAGTCCTTCTCCCAAAGTTTTGTAGATGCCATATCCAGGCCTGGGCACGAGGATGTTCTGTCCCGCTTCGGCTAGGGTCGTGACTGCAAGGTCGATGGCGTGAGAGCAGCCGCTGCAAATGATGACGTCATCGGGGGAGATCTCTCCCTGGGCGGCCGCGTACTCGGCCACCGCCTTCCTGGCTTCGAAATGCCCGATGAGGGGTCCGTAACTCCGGCTTTCTTTGATTAAAATACTCTCCCGAACAGCATTCAGAACCTCTTCCGGTGGTTTCAGGTTTCCGAAACAAGTGGGATCACCTAGAAGATATGAATCGATTTTAACTATTATTTAAAATTAATTGTTATATCCCTAAGGGCGAGTTCTTATTTCAGCGGATGACTTCTAGTTTCTCCGTTAAAAACTAACAAACCTTTGCACACTTTGCAAAAACGAAATGCATACTTTTATTATTTTAATTGAAGAAAACTCTATCCTTATAAGTTTGGTGAAAGATAAAGCTTTTTAGGGTTTAACCTTTTTACAGTACATGCTGTAGCTAATATTTTAATTTACAGTAGGACCTCGATTATCCGGACTAATTGTTGTCGGTAGGCATCCGGATAATTGAAAGTCCGGATAATCCAATATATGAAGAAAAACGGGCTTTTTGCATATGTACATATGTAGTCTGTACCATACATATGTAATGTTAGGTGTTTATTTAAAACAACAAATACATATGAGCGAAAATCAACGTTTATTAAGAAATTGTACATAATGTACGTATAATTTGCTGACAATAATTATGTATGTATTTGGTAATTTGCATTAGGTAATCATGAAATAAAATAATTATGTACATAGTTTAATTTGGTTTAAAATATTTGGTAATTGTCTTTTGACGTAAGCCACTTCTTCTCTTCATTGCTGCTATATCACGAATTCGTTTCAGCTGTAGTAAACTCACAGTATCACTCTCTGTTTGTTTTTCAAACCACTTGAGAGCTGTTTCCAAGGCATGAAGTGCTTCATCATGAGATGGTTCTGCATCATTCTCCACATCTAGATTTTCTTCAGGTTCATCTTCTTTCGATTCCTGCTGTTCACTTATCTGCGTCTGCAATATGTTTTCTACGATTTCGTCATCTGACATAATCTGAAAACCTTGATCATTACTGTCACTAGTGACCCACTCTTTTACATCGTTACCATCACAATCCTGGCATATTTGTATATTTAACATTAGCTTATTTATATCCTCCATTATAGAATCATCCGTATTGGATATTGAATTTTCATTCTCTTGATTAAGTACTTTGTTCCAAGCCCTGCTTAAAGTCTTCCTTTCAATCAAATCCCATGCATCTACAACCATGTAACAACACTCCTTTAAATTCATTTTCTTAAAAAATGATAAAACGACCTCTACATTATCTTCATCAATAGATAACAACCTACGTAAAAGTTGTTTTCTATAAAGTCGTTTTAAGGTTTCAATAACACTTTGATCCATTGGTTGTAGCAAGGATGTCACATTAGGAGGCAAAAATTTTACTTTAAACTTTCCATTTTCTCTCTCTAGCAGTTCAGCCGAAGGATGGGTTGGCGCATTATCCAGTAAAAGTAAAACATTTCCTTGTTTGCCAATTTCGTTTTGTCTTCTTTTTACTTCAGGGATAAAAGTGTTGTCATACCAGTCAGTGAATATTTCAGAGTTCATCCATGCGCTTTTCTGATTTTTATAAATTAAAGGCACCCTGATATTTTTAAAACATCTGGGGTTTTTTGATTTTCCGATGAGGAGCAAAGGTATTTTATGGGTCCCGGTAGCGTTAGCGCAAACTAATATTGTTACTCGCTCTTTGCTAGTCTTATATCCTGGAGCTGAATTCTCTCGCCTAGAAGCAAAAGATTTTGACGGTAATGACTTCCAGTTTAATCCGGTTTCATCAGCATTATAAACAAAATCTAAGTCATAGTTATTTTCATTTAATTTCTTCTTGAAATCATCTTTAAAAGAGCTTGCTGCATCTACATTAGCCGACATTTTTTCACCTTGTATTTCTAATTCCCGAATTCCATGACGAGATTTAAATCGGTGCAACCATCCGTGACTTGCTACAAACGATTCATCGCCACCTACTTTATTATTTAACTCTATTGCTTTTTCACAAAGCAAAGGACCAGATATCTATTGCCCAGATATAGGTGCGGGTGGGGCGACGGGCGCGGACGGCACGAGTGGCGTGGCGTTATGCAAGTTCTGACATGTTAATGTTAGAATAAACTCGTCGCGATTGGCAGTCCGGATAATCGCGAATTCGGATAACCGAGGTCCGGATAATCGGGGTCCTACTGTATATGTTATTTATGTGACCTATATTAAAGAATTATAAGCAAATGGTAGCAGACATAAGCTTTTTCGATAGTAATCCATCTATTAGAGTCCGTAGCGAGTCCCTGTGACCCTGCCATACAGGCTATAAAGTCCTAGTGTGGGGAACAGAGCATACCTATGGTACTGTTTTATTAGAATTAGACTATTTAATACTTACCTACGTAGAGATAACAAAATATGTACCTACGACATCTGTTTGAGATAGTAATAAACATTTCATTTCATTTCATTTCATTAGATAATAATACATTTACATAACCCGATGTGAAACTTTCAGAACGTTGCAGGCACAAACACCGAAAATCAGCTGAACCCGGGTACCTATTACAAATAAATTTAATTTTATTTACTGAAAAATAAAATAGATTATGCTAGTATACTTAGTTAGCGACAAAAGTAACAGTTCCAGATTTAGTTTAAAAAATAAGGCTACATTTGCAGAACCGCCTCGTCCCTTGACTATTTTTAACCTGAAGTTCGGATCACCTTGTTAAACCCGAAGAAAAAGAGCATCCAAGAACTCAAATTGCTAATCTACTTTTGTCTCTGACTGTACATACTTACCTACCTACAAGAAACCGCAACGTCGTGGTATTAAACCTCTACCGACTAAAAACCCATCCACCCAATTATAGGGGTCTTATGATTAGGACCCCTATTTGGGGATGGTTGAGTGTTACTATCTTTACTTACCAATAGAAAGTGGAATGAATGCCTTATCCGGATTCGGTGTCACCTTCATGTCCTCAATGATATCTCTGATCGGGTTGTGAGTGTTTCGAGCCAGGCTTGAAGCGCGCACGTTCCATTGCCTACTGTGCCGTGCTCGAGACATCTGTACAACTCTTTATTCTGAAATGTAATAAATTTTCTTTGAAACAGACAGCTCTTTTGTAGTTTATGTTTTGCCGCGACACAACAAAATGTGGTATATACAAAGGTTGGTAGATGCTTAGTTGCCTACCAATGTAAATTGTTTGCCTAATGATAGGTAAGTAATTTTAGGTTGGCTCTACAAAGCCTAATTATGTTAGTACAGGGTGTCCCAGATTATTTAATAGGTATAATTATACTATCCCATCGTTCTACACATAGATAGGTAACAACTTTTGCTCTAAGATCTGTTCTGTAAAAATCCATTAATATAAGAATTACACAATAGGCACAAGATCCAAAAATTAGCAGATTTTCGGATGTAAGCCACTAATAATTCTTGTAAAACCACACGTTTAATTTTGGAAATTCGTAATTACTCTATAAAAACTAGACAATATATTCTATAACCTAGTAGCATTTATTGTTCGCATTTGGTTGGGCCTCGCAGTCATCGTTAGCTGGCCAACGGTGCGGTTTGGCCATCTATATAATGTAGGCCCATAGATGATGGCCAACTGATGTTATGTATTGTTGGGCCTATGTAGGTTTTCCTACAGTGAGCACGTGTATTCATATTAATCGTTAGTTGGCCAACGGTGCGGTTTGGCCATCTATATTAGGTTAGGCCATAGTTAGGGACCAACTGCTGTTTTGTATTGTTGGGCCTGTGTAGATTTTTCTGCAATGGCCCATTGATTGATTTGTTGTTGAGATAATGGTTATTTTTTAGTTGGGACATCGTGTGGGGCAAACTGCATTGGTTTATTCTTGGGGCTTTCCTAAGTGTAGAATTTCCTAAGTGGCCCACTGATAGATTTGTATTGTTGGGCCAATAGTAGATTTCCTATCAGTGGGCCATTAATTGATTTGCTTTCTTGTACCTTTATATTTCTCCCTACATTGGGCCACTGACTATTTTGTATTGTCGGTCCTATAAGGAGTTTCCTATAGTGGTCCAATAATTGGTGTGTTTTTGGGCATATCTAAATTCTTACAGAGGGCCACTCATTATATTATATCGTTGGGCCTTTGTTGTCTTCCTACAGAGTGCCACAGTTGGGTTTGTATTTTTGAGCTTTTTTAGACTTTCCTACAGTAGTTCTCCCAACAGTGTGCCACAGTTGGGTTTGTATTGTTGGGCCTTTGTAGACTTTCCTACAGTAGTTCTCCCTACATCGGACCAATGATTATTTTGTATTGTTGGTCCTATAAGTAGTTTCCTAAACTGGCCCACTATTTGATGTGTTGTTGGGCCTATGTAATCTTGCTACGAGTGGGCTACTTTTTGTTTTGTTGCGCCTACTACTATAGTAGCCGGCCGCAAAAACAAAACAATGAGTTGCCCGTTGTAGCAAGGTTAACAATAATTAGGCCCCACAATATAAAAACGTTGCCCACCGTAGCAAGGTTTACATAAAATTTGAAAACAATCAGTTTATATTTACATATTCAAACCTAGTTAAAATAATAAGTACCTACTTATCCAACAATCAGCAACATTTATTTAAAAAACTATCTTAAATTTGATTATTCATACTGTTAAACGGGAATTTTCACGTACCGTACTATCGGTGAAGGCAACTTAGTTTAGACTTATTCCGAATCTTTATCAGGGTAAGTGATCGCGACGACCTGTCTCCGCGTCGCGTCGTGCACAAACTTAGTCGGTTCCTTCACCGATGGTACGGTACGTGAAAATTCCCGTTTTACGATATGAATAAACATTAATTATTATTTTTTATTGATTCATATTTAAAATTAGCTATTACATGTTACCAATAGAACAAAATGTCCTTACATTAGTGTAGATCAAAAGAATTATACAAAGTTACCTACTAATTAGTTAGTACTATTAAGCATGAATAAATGAAATTGAAAAAAAAATTGAATTTAATAAATTATATTAGTATTACCACCATTAACATGTGGTCATAATGATAGATAGCATTATATGCATGAACATGATAGATAGTATGATAATTTTAAATTACATAAGGGCAAAAATCATTATGTCAAGCAATAGATCCCAGCTTATTATTATTAATATAAGGAAAGCGCCAATTTGTGCGAAGGCGATGGCGATGGTCTGATACTGCACGCATTTGATTGAAGGGAATCCCGAACATATTCCCGCAAGTTGATCGCCGCCGCATCGCGCTGATCGCGAACCTATAGCTCAGTGTCATATTTACAAAAGGGATACATATAAATGTCTCATTATCGTTAATGATATTACGCATTGCCTGCGCTCACGCCTTCTCAGTGGTTACTCACCCGCATGCGATGCATCACTACGATTTGAGCTGTTCTCGCCAGATGAAATAGTTTTAATAGTTAATAAATACATAGCATGAAAAAACTTGTACGGCATATCATCAAATCTTCTCAAGACTATCGCGAGATCGATCGCCATAGTTATCGCTCGTCTGCATTCGTCCCGAGCTTCTCAAAAGAGTAAAAATAACCGTATAAAAATCTGTATAAATATAAGAGTAGAAAAGAGAATAAATCTGAAATAAAATCTTACCGGCCAATTTCTCTTGTCCCCGCCATCAGCAAGATCTTCGAGCAGGTGGGACTCAATAAGAGATTGCTATTTTTTATCGGAGAGCGAAACATAATGTCAGACAGACAGTACGCGTATAGAGCAGGGCTCGGCACGACAGACCTGGTCAGGAAGGGGTATGGTGTGTGCTGACCGCACGCGAAAGTGGTCAATGCGTGGCGCTGCTATGCTGTGATGCTATGTCGCGCGCGTTCGATACTGCCGACCACCACCTCATCTCCGACAAACTCAAATTCTACGGAATAAGGGGCCCGACTCTATGCTTGCTAAACTCCTTCATGTCCAACCGCACGCAGACCGTGGTAGGTGAACATGGGCGATTGAAGTCAGCAGAGTTGATTAACACCATGTGAGTACTGCAAGGCTCGTGTCTCTCTAACACGTTGTTCAGCCTTTTGCTGATCGACCTCCCTAAATCCGTCAACAGGGCGCAGGCCTATATTCATGCCGATGACGTAGCCGTCATTGTAGCCGCGCCAAACGCGCCTGAACTGGAGGTAAGGCTGAACAACGTGGTGCAGAGCCTCGAGCGGTGGTTCCGTTTTAATGGCCTAGCGTTGAACAGAGATAAAACCTGCTAAATGATATTCTGAATGGCATACCCAAGCCTCTGTTCACAGTGAATGCTGGAAACACCACCCTACAGATGGCCGAATCCACAAAACTGCTAGGATTCCAAATCGATAGCGGTCTCACATCGGAAAACCACATAGAAGAGCTCTGCTCAAGACTAGGCCGCACATGCTTCGGACTGCGCCGCCTCGCCACGACCGCCAACCGCAGCGTGGTGCTTGCGTGCTACCACGTGACGGTGCACAGCGCCATCATTTACGATGTGGAGCTTTGGGCGCGCGCTACTGACGTAGACCGAGTCTTTATCATGCAGAAGCGCGCAGTGCGTGCCATCGTCGGAGTGCCAGACGACGTTTCGTGCCGCGAATATTTTAAGTAACTAGGAATAATGACGCTCGCCTGCGAACTTATCCACCAGGTGGCAATGTTCACCCACAATAACATTAATTATTGCTTAATAGCTTCAATAGCTTTTAATCGCACCTACTCATAAACTGTGCAAATTGAAGTGGTCCGTGTACGTGATGGGTATGTGCTAAGTAGTATTAATTATAATGTTTAAATATATAATTAAATAATTGATTTATTGCTGCTATTCTATAAAAAATAAAATGTGTAATTTAAAATTACCTCTACCATTGTACTTTAGTAGGTACTCGACTTATAACTTGGTGTTATGAATAAATATATTGTATTGTATTAAATTAGGTAGTAGTAAACATTTTTTATCCATATTAGATGAATTAATAGTATTTTCTTTTGAACGACCTACTTTGTATATGCCTAAGTGACTATTTTATATAGGTACCTGGTCGTAATAATTACTCTTATCAAGAAAATTATCACACACCAATTCATAGAAGCTACTATTAGGGACCTCTTGAATAGTTTTTATCCTGACAATATTTCCATCTTTAGTATAGAAGCATGAATTAATACTTATATTGCAGTTGTTGTCTAAAATTACCTTTTTTTCTTTATCATTGTTGGTTTTTTTTACTTAAAAGGGTCAATTTTTAATTCACCTAATCTTTTAGCTACGTGTTCTAATGGCTGGTTGTGAGATCTAACCATTCGTTTAATTTTTGTCATGAAATTTTCAAAAGGAAAAGCTGAGAATTTATCTAATTTTCCAAAATTTTCAACATTTTTTATTAAATGTAAGAGATTAGAGAAGAAATTGTACACAAGAAGTTCTTTGGTAGGTATAAAGTAAGATCACCATTTACAGTCTGCGCTCAAATCACCACATAATATATAAATTGCACAATGTAATGCTAAAAAAATTTCATATTTTTTTTTATATTTTATTAGATAAAACCGCAGGGCCGACATATAAAACGAAAGACCGTACCGTAGTTCGGTAGCCTTCCAATATTTAAACGATCTCTTGCAAATCTAAACCAACTTGGTTAGTGTATCTGTGATTTCAGAATCCGTTGCTAATTCTGCCACCTTGTTTCTGCGCACCTGTAAACAAACACAAAACTGTAATTTTGTCTTCATTTTACACAATACAATCAATATAATGTATACAGAGTGGAACAGAGACGTCAATGTATGTTGCCCAACGCGACGACACGAGCTCGCCCGCAATTATGCGTTTCCTTATGAGGTTGTTTGTTAGTTTGCTACCATTTATTTCCGAAACGGCTTATCGGATTGTACCTACTGCTGTATATTGCAATCAATTTGTGTGTCTTCTTAAATAGATTTTATCGCGTCAAGTCACTAGTAGGTAGATTTGTAATTTCTATTATTGTTACCAAAAAAATATAGACCAATTGAGAACCTTTTTTGAAGTCGGTCAAAAATACTGAATACTGACTTTTATTGCCAATGAGTTGGTAAAAACGCTTTCATGTATTCTTACTTTTTTAATCTGCAAGAAACCAGTAACACATTAATGCAAAAACCTAACTAAGCGACTGACACACACCAGGATCAATTTAATTAGCACAAAAATAGCAAGCCTGACATTTTTCAGAAGACTTTGATTAGATTAATAAATATCCAATTATGGTTGTGACATCTCCCTGGTGTATTGTCAGCATCTGCAGCCCTTGCAGCCTTGCAGCTGTGTTCATAAACTAGGATAGATTATGAGTTCATCTAATCAACAATTTACATAAAAACCTTACCATGTTTTGTTTATTTTCCGCTCCGTTTTCTGTTTCCAACCAATTTTGCAGGTTGTCATCTGTCGATTTTAATGGCAGTGCTATATCCTCAGGTGGTGCAGTCGACGATGTTAGTTTGAATATTTCATTTTAAGAATCTTCAATATCTCTGATATCACTTTTGATATCGCCAAGGTGTTTGGCAATGAGATCTGTAAATAAATAATTATTCGTTTTTATGGCAGATAATTATCAAAATTAAATTATTCATGCATGTTTACATTCTGAGTACCGAGTCTATGTTTTGTGGCTAAAAATCACTACATTTATTAGAGGCCTATATAATACTTACTCTAAGACTCGCTAATCTTAAAAGAAAATGTATTCTCCCTTCATGTCCCACTGTTTTATACAAGTATCAAGATTATAATATCTTTAATTAGCGAAAGAACATGTAAAATCGGTTCAGTAGTTTCAGAGATTAATCCCTCCCTACAAATAAACAAATTTTACACTATTAGTGTAAATATGTTAAGCAATGGACTTCTACATCCTGTTGATAATGATGTGTATGGGCGTAGTATCTATTGTAATATTTACTCAAAGAAGCATTTATTTTCTCTAATATGAGCTTTTCCACAAGTGTTTTGAGATTGAAAGCCACACGACCTACAACCAAAATAAATTTTCTATTAAAAAAAATGTCCAGAACTGTAAGCTGATATAAATGAGTCATGTCTTTATTAAAATAAAACCCGGACAATTGCGAGTCTGACTCGCGCACCTAGGGTTCCGTACAAGCTTGTAAAGCACCAAACATTACTCTAACCGTCTAATGAAAAGATAAGTCGGATTTAAAAACAAACATAACTTAACTCTGTAGTTGAAAAAAAGTCCTGATGTAGGTACGTTACGGTCAATTCTCCAACTGCAAATGCAAGTTCGCAGAAAATATATTTTTTGTGATAAAACTAAAAATTAACGATTTTTGAACTTTTTCCTTGCGCTGTAAGACTTCGCTTGATTTTTATAAAGCTCCGTGGACCATATACCTACAGTGGTGGTCATATATATTGTTATGAAACACATGCTCAAATAGCCGGGACTAGAAATGTGAAATCTAGGGGGTGGGTGTCAACAGCTCTATATACCAAATAGAAACCGCACCTTTGAAGTAAGTACGTTGGTGACTGAAATGCGTTAGCATCCTAGTAGTATGTGTGACTGACGGACGAACCGTCACAAGCCGCGGGACGGTCGGACATTGAATTAATTCGGAAACACGAACGTTGACAAAGCATCTTATTTAAATCGTAGTATGTACGTTAGGTATCAACTACCTAAATATGCCTTCGGTTTCCGGGAGTAGTCGTATTTCACCTAGTAGGTTTTAAATGTATGTAACATTAAAAACGTATGCACCCGAATGACTACACGAAACGTAGTGGTATTTCCTCTATGGGCTACACTACAATAGCGCTATTATGACATTTTATATAAGGCATGATGACATGCATTAGTTTTTCACTGTTACATAAATACATCTTGCATTTGTCCTTAATTAGCGGTCTTATCGCAAACAGCGATTTGTTCCAGACAACCATTTTCTATACAAAAGCTAAAACTAAGGTTGTTTCTAAAAAAAACCCTTCCGCTAACAGCGATGCTGTCCAGTTTGTCTGTCCACTATCCCCCGAACTAGTGTGAAAACTGTATCTTACATCCTCACTAACACGTCGCAGAGCCTTTACTGACGTTGATTCGGTTAATTACAGAACAAAGTTTGTCAGGCGTGTTGTCATTATACAAACTTAGGTAGGTGCGTGTATAAGATGATTAAGATGTACTTAAATTTAAATCATTGAAACTAAACGATTAGTATGAAGTAGGTATCGTAGTAATATCTACTTGAGCTAGCTTAAATGAGTGTACCTGTGTATACCCACACCCTAGGTGTCGTCGTGCGTTTGGTTTGATGGTTTGTGTGTCAGTGTAGTGTTTATCTGATCTGTCTCTATATTAAAGTTTTAAATTGGTGCTTGCTAACTTACCAGTTAGTTTAGTAGTCTGTGGTCACTCAACGTCTTCACCTATATTGTGAATATTCAATTATTAGATTGTATCACAAGGGACCAAAATAATGTATTGAGGGCGAGAGCGATTGTTTGAATCCAGAGCAAAGCGAAGGATTTTAGAGTAGAATCCTAAGCGTAGCAAGGGATTCAAAGTACGTCGCTTGAGGTTAAACAATTTTGGTACCGTGTGGTTTACCTGGTTTTCATCTCCCTCTCTGAGAAAAATAAATAAGAGATGCTTTTAGTAGTGACAAATATTTATATTTACATGAACAAATTACAAAAAAAAAAATTGTGTGAATCAAATTAAAATTGACTAATATTTTGATAAAAAGTAATAAAAAAACGAATAAGAATTTCCCGCGGGTTTTTTTTTATTTAGATAAGTAACCAATGCCGCGTCGCCAGGCGCGTTTTTTTTATTACCAGCCAGTACTTTATCGAAGCAAATTGCGTTCAAACTTTTAATTAAATAGTGTTCCAAATTCAAAAGTCATTTCGTCACTGTTATTATGTTTGCGCCGGAATGACCCATTTTGCTCGCACCTATCGAGGAACAAAACGTACTAGTTTTTCGAATAGATGGGATGAAAAAAGTATTATATGTGCTTGGGCGTGGAGATATACGTAACTACTCTTTATGCCTGGAACTCATACATTTCTATTCATAAGTGCCTGCTGTCCTATCTGTCACTGTCACTGTCGTGGTCATTCGTAAATAAAAGTGTGGGTTTGTGAAAATATCGACCTGAACGGAGAAAAAATATCTGAAACATGAACAGAAATAATCCTTTTACTTTTATGATAAAACGTTTAGGTTCTGGCCCTTTGAACGTGAGGTATCAATCAAAACAAGCCACTTCCAATAAGGATACTGTCAACTATTGTGCAAAAATAGTAAGGTAATATTCTTGCCTGCTACACCAACAAACCCTGCAAAATGATTCGTTTTTGAAGTTTGGGCATTATCTGACAATTTCTGGTACTTCGTATGTATTTTACAGATAGACAGCATGATTACGAGAATTTCTTGGCGACTCTGCTTATGACGAAAGCCATACGTTCTCCGGCGCTGGTTGTGCGAGCCTTCAACGTCGAAGTTGCTCGTATACAAGACCAGACCACGGATGCTCAAACTGCTGCGTTCCGGTTACAATTCTGGCAAGATGCACTCAAAGACATCTACCAGAGCAAGCAAACTTTGCAGAATATACCTGCTAATCCTATAGCACAGGAGTTATTCAAGGTACCTATAACTATAGGAGTCGAGTTTTAGAACAACTACTGCTTCACCTGCATAGAATATTGTTTTTCTTAATGTACTTACCTAATGGATTGTTCACTCATATTTAGGTATATTATGTGTGGATTGTTCACTCAAATTTAGGTATATTATGTGTGCATCAACACATGCTCAGAGCAGTGAAGGCACATTCTTTTGAATATGGTATGTTCTGGAACCAAAAGTTCATAGTTCAAGAAGGATCTTGGGCTACCTCCATCCATCATCTTGGATGTTTGACTGTCATAATACACTGCAAAGTCAGGTCTTCACCACAAAGTCAGGTTGAAAATAGGACTGCAAGTGATCATCAAGTCATGCTCTCCACCATCAATAACTATCAGGAGGTCAGGGATACTGGAACACTGCTGTCATCAACCCAGAGTCCTCTGCTATTTCAAGGATTTGGGCTGGTTGGAGTTAGGTTAGAAGAAGGATAATACATAATACACACCAATGCATGCTGTCAGTGCAAACCATAGCTCCCCACTTAGAATTACAATTAGAATATGTGCAAGTTCTGTGATCTTTTTCTAGATTTGCTGTTGTTACTCTCTGCCTCGAAGACATCTGGAGAGGCTCATCTCATCCAGAAGTGGTTTGCTCAAAACCAAATACTTCCGGACCCTGGAAGATGTGGAAAGATATGCTGAGGACACTGTCTCTTCAATATACTACTTGATCCTGAAAGTGGCTGGTGTTGAAAATGTACATGCAGACCATGTTGCTTCACATTTGGGAAAAGCTCAAGGGATTTCAAATATACTCAGGTATTATATCCATAGACTTGGAGTAGGTTTGAGAATTTTTGGTATTCCAACCTTTCAACCTTTTTGGTATTATTACTTATTTCCTACTTAAAATGTTTGTATGATCTGCAAATATTTGTTCTGGGTTGTGGTTCTCTCATAACATGGTATTCTAGCATGGGTTTGGGTATGGTAAGTACTCTCTGCCCTGCACTGGGATAGCACAGGCTCATTATTATTTCCAAATAAACAAATGTTACTCTACTTGCATGTCGCACCATCAAGATCATAAGTAATTACTACTACCTTTATTTTACAGGTCAATTCATATTTCAAACCATCACAGAATGGTGTCATTGCCCATGGATACACTGATGAAGTATCAAGTCAGCCAGGAGATGGTACTGAGAGGTGTGGACTCTGAAAACATGAGGAGTGTTGCATTTGAAGTGGCTAGCCGTGCTAACAGCCATTTAGAAAAGGTTGACTCTTTTTTATCATCATTTAAGGATATACATATTATTATATGTATAGGAATTTTCAAAATTGGCAATATTATGTATCCTGGTGGTTCTAATTGCTATTCCAATTTCATAATGGACATTCTCAGATCTATAATCCAGTATGTAGAACCATATGGTTACCAAGTAGGGTAGGATAGTCAGAGGCACATCTCAACATTATTAACATTTGGCACATGCCTGCTTAGTAGTTAGTATTCCATGTGACAGATTGCAAGCCCATTACTGCATATTGGAACCAATGGCACAATTCTTTGAATATTTTTATTCTATAGCATACTGTTTTCGGTCTTGTGTAAGCACACATTAATTTTTGGAATGGAAATATGCATTGTTGTATGACCACATTGGAACCCATGATCTCCAGATTGGAAGTTTAGGTAAGGCCAGGGATCAACACAACTCTGGAATAAATTGTTATCAATTCTTTTAAGAGAATCTGCAGCACCTATTCCATCCTACCCTTCACCTAAGACGAACAAGCACAATACTCAAATCTTTTGTTACAGGCAAGAAAGATAACTGTTCCAAAGGCAGCCAACCAAATATTTCTACCTGCTGTGGCAGTAAATGCTTATCTGACCAAACTACAGAAGTGTAATTTCAATTTATTTGACAAGTCATTACATTTAGGAAATGCAAAACTGCCATTTAGTCTGTACTACAATAGGTTTCTGAATAAGTACTAAGACTAATTTATTTTTTATAGATACATATGTGTTGCTGTAGATCATGTTTTTAGTTACCAATAAATTATGAAATGATGTGTTAGTGTTTTTCTCAGTCAAGGATCTGTACTATGAATGAAACCAATTTTTATATAAATAATTGCACTGTTTATCAAGCTTCATGCAAATAAATAGTTTATAACAATGAGATTCAAGCAAATTTTTGGCAACTTGAGTACCTTAAAGTACACCTTAATTCATTAGCCACTAACAGACTACAAGCAAAATTATTGACTCCATTACATCTTAGACTTAACTTATGTAGGTAGGTACTTGATTCTGTTTCTTAAACTTCTGTTTATACAAAAAATAAATAATTGTGTGACAGGTTCCTATAGATACTCCAAATATTGATGATCATATCAAAAATAGAATTGCTTATTAGTACACAATTCCTCCTAAAACTTTGGTAAGCAAATCCATCAGATCTTTGGAAGGTTAGAATTTTAAATAATTATTGTGATGTGCTAAAACAGAACATTCTAATGGTAGGTCCTAGCTATTATAAAAACTAAATAAGCAGCATTGCTCCTAAGTACTAGCTTGTTCCATACCTTCATGATAACAAGTATGAAATCAGGATAGATCAGCTGTATAAAATTATAGAAAACATAAATAATTGTTAAAGTGTAAACACAGCCAATCAGTATGATTACACTAATTTTGGAATGTAAAGTTCACAAAGTTAAAAATACATACTTATGCCTAGTTAAAAAAAGCTAATTTAAGTACTATGTTATCCATCACAATGAGCTTGCTGCACAATAAAAAGCTGTAATTGGAAATAACAATATTCATATCATTCTGATGGTGTTAAGTCTTTCTCTGGTTCACCCTCACTGAGTATTTGCTGCAACAGATCATAGATGGGTTCAAATGCTTTCCTACATGCTGCGTTGGTAGGAATGAGGTAGTCATGCATATCATGGTGGCTTATGGTTCCATCGTTTTGTATGAAACCTTTATCTATAGTTACCATTTCAACTTTGTTCATGCTAGATACTTTCTCACGAAGCAGTTGGTTGATTTTCGAATTTTTCTCTCTTAGTGTATTTGGATGTTGGCCTCTAGGTAGTAGACTCTGAAATCATAGTGTATCATTAGAAAAAATATCATTTCTCATTTAATCATCAAAAAAACTACTTTACATAGGAGGCTCCTATGCAAAGAACTAGTTTACTTGTAGTTGTAGACAACAATTCTTGAGCCATCTCCATACACTGATCTTTCTGACATCAGAATATATAAATGTCTTAACTAATATTAGTAGGATAATGGTTATAGTTTGTCACATTATCCGATCCTTATCTAGATTTAAAACACCACCCCGTTACTGTTTAATGTTAACCTTGGTTTAACTAGACCAGCATACCAGTCAGGGTACCAGCCAGGATATTCTAGTTCTGTGGAACTGTAATAAATAACTGATTTCAATTTGAACACTTGACTATGAACTGTTAATAGAAGCATTTAATAGAAGCAGGGTAATTTGTATTTATTAAGAAAATAAAGCAAAAAGGCTTACAGGTAAGACTATGTAACCATTGGGGTGTTTCTCCTTGATTGTTGCTATGATTTCTAGTATTCCTTCACACACTTGTTCTGGAGTATGCTCAACATTATTTGTCCCCACATGAACCACAAACACCTGTAATATAAAGTTTATAAAATACAAGCCTCTGCTGACATTGCCTATGTATTATTCTAGGTCATAAATTATACCTATTACTAATTTCAAGAGTTTAGGCATTATGAAGATTATTATTAATTAACAAAGAAACAACATCCATACTTTCACATTTATAATATTATAAAAATAGTAGGACTAATTTTCCTTCTTCAGTAACATGTTTTTGATGATGAATACATAAAAACATTGTTTCCAACCTTACCTTGGCTTCAACATAATCTAGTTCTCCATTTTTGATACGCCATAGAACATTTTGAGTTTGATCATTGTGAATGCTAAAGTTAAGGCAGTGAAGGGGTGCAAACCATTGATTCCACACTTCAGTGTGCTCCAAGGCTTGCAATATAGAGTCACCAATAAATATCACATCTGCATCTTTTCCCTTTGCATCAGAGCAGAACCTGTTGTGCTGAAAATTTAAAAACAGTTTTCAGACCAAATTAAATTCGATAGGAAATATGTGCTAGGTAAAAACATTTCAAAGAAATAAAATCTATGAAAACACACTGCTAGACATTCTCTCTCTCTAGCTTCTGCGACATTATTACTTACAATACTATTCCACCTTCCATCGCCCTCGGAATCTTGTTGAGGAGCAGCTACGGAACATGGATTCATGATTCCCACACAATTTTCAGACCCGTTAGATTTTAGAATACCCAATTGGTTGTGTTTGTTACCCAAATGTTTTTTTTATAAAAGTTGGCAAAACTACGAGGAAAAGAAAGAAAAGCAGCGGTTGGCGTATGTCTTGATTTACGAAATCCAAAGAGACGATTAGTCGAAAATTATCTTTATTCTGTGATCAATATGTCACTGTCAAAAATAAATTAACTGTCATGTTTAGAATCGACTCGCTCATAAAAAAAATACAAAGTGTATTTTTTTTGAAAATGACTTGAATAATGGATATAATTTTTTTTTTACTATTGATCTTTAGTCTTCAAATTGATACCATGATTATGAAAATGTAACCAGTACTTTTAAAAGTATCGTTAAATCCTTGTAAAGATCAAAATGCGCGTGGTTCGGTAGGGGCGCGTTTCAAGCCTTTTTAAAACCCCCTGCAAGCAGTGCACATTTATTAGTCGCTTATAAGACGTTGACTTGAACACACCTACGCAAGTTACAATAGCCGATTTACAACCATAGTGGTTGGATACAACATCAGAAGAAGCCGCTCAAGTTGTTGCTTTGCTGCAACAGGGCCTTAGCCAGCGAGAAATCGCTCGTCGACTAAACCTGAGCCAATCTGCTGTGTCAAGGGTGTACAGAAGATTCCAAGAAACTGGTTCTTACTCTAGGAGGGCAGATACAAGTCGATGCCGACTTACTTCTGAGAGAGACGACTGTTATATCGTTTCGAAAAGTCTCAGAAATCGCCATCTCACCAATGTTTCTGTCCAGCAGCATCTGAAAGAGGTTCGTGGAGTATCCGTCAGTCAATGGACGGTCAGAAGACGATTGAGAGAAGCAAACCTCATTCCAAGACGGCCTGCCAGGGGCCCAAAATTGACCACAGCTCACCGGCAAGCGCGACTTGAATTTGCTCGCGAACACTTTAATTGGAGTGCTGAGCAATGGCGGTCAGTCCTGTTCACAGACGAGTGTCAAGTGTGTCTACATGGCAGTGAGAGGAGAGCTCGGGTCTACAGGCGTCTAGGCGAGCGGTTTGCGAAGTGCTATTTTGCCGAAACAGTGTCCTACGGCGCTGGTTCGTGTATGATGTGGGCGAGCATTTCGCTGGAAGGAAAAATGGAGCTCGTTTTCGTCCCTGTTGGAGGCCGTGGAGGCGGCCTGAGTGCTGCGCAATATGTGGAAGATATTCTCCTGGATCATATCTTGCCTTAGGCTACATCGAGAACGGCTTCCTTTTAATGCATGACAATGCCCGGGTTCATACAGTACGAATCACTCGTCAGTTCATGGATGATGTTGGCATTCGGACCATGGACTGGCCAGCAATAAGTCCTGATCTCAATCCTGTTGAGCATCTATGGGACGAGCTCAAACAAAGGGTACGAGCCAGAAATCCGGCGCCTACAAGCATCGCAGAGCTAAAGATAGCACTGGAGGAGGAGTGGGAAAGGCTTCCTCAAGAACTTGTTAAAAATCTTGTCGGGTCGATGAGAAACCGCCTTCGAGTTGTTGTCAAAGCTAGGGAAGGTAACACCAAATATTGGGTCAATAAATTTTGAGTATTAGACATACATTTTCATGTATTTTTATTTTAATGTTGATCAGCCCAATGCTTACTTTAATTAACTTCACTTTTGTCACGTTTCCAAATTACACTTTGTTATCTTGTAAGGGTGAGTCGATTCAGCTGCACGCGAGTGTAGGTGCAATAGGGTGAACACAGATTGGGGTTCCATGTTGGTCAACCTTTTCGTGTGCCTGTAGGCTCTGGTCGCTTAGACGGATCCGGGGTGAACGGAAGCTTATGGGACGGTGCTCCTCGTTTAAGCCCGACAATAACTTCTCCTACGTGGTGGGATTGTTATGTCGAGCAACTAATGGACTGACAGGAGGCGCTCCTCCGCGTGTCCCCTTGAGCAGCATCGGGCACAGTGGATGGGGCCAGCATGGTGGGCTCGTGGAGGAGCACCATGGGAGGGCCGGGGCGGTTTTAACTGCCCTTGTGGGCTTGAGCGTCATATTGATCTTCAAGGCTATGCTGGTAGGTATAGCCATACCGGACAGGCTTGGAGGGTATGAAAAAAAAGGGTGAAAAGAGATCACCTATATTTTAGTACTAGCTGATGCCAACAGCTTCGCACGCGTGCAGTCGTGTTTAAAAAAAAACATACTTAATGCAAGGGTATTTCGATTAAGGTAAAATATCGTAAAAAGTCAAGGTATTTTTTTTAGATTTTTTTGCAATTTGTGTAATGAAAAAATACTTTTTTATTTTTAAGATATGGTTATTCATCATAAGTTTTTTCGCAATTGCTACTGATCCGCACTTAAACTGCGTATATTCATATACTAATTTTAATAAGTGATTAAACCTATTCTGAAAGGGTGGTTCCAGCGTTGAGTAGGAACTGAAGTTGCCTAACAGATAAATAACGCAGTTCCAAATCACTGAGATCGGGCCAAATACTCTTTGTTGTTGTCCAGGACAGTAAAGGATTATCTTTCCTTTCCCTATGAGGTTTTCTCAAACACTATTTTAAAATAATTGGGATACATCCGTTCTTTGGGTTCACTTTGATACGACTCAGAAACCAACTCTTTATAAAACCTCCTTATATTATTATATATGGAAGTTCCTTAATGAGTATATACGACATTTCTGTAGGAATACTATATACCTAATATCAAGGCGTAACATATGGGAAAAATATCGTATAGATGATATTCCGATATATCGCATCTTATCGGGCATCCCCAATCCCTAACTATTCTGTGGTGAAACATTATCCAGCGTTGCCAGAAGGTTACTTTAGTATCCTTTTAGGTTATTTTTAATTACGTCAGGTTACTTTTAGGTTAAACAACTCAAAATATTTATGTAATTAGTTGGATTAGTATTACTTTTTAGGAATTAGTTGAATTATTTTTTTAAATTGAATCCGAATTAAAACGGACCGTAAGTAGTAGATAATATGCTTTTTCATTGATAACAAATATTAAAGAAAAAGATAGATATCGTAAAATCCAACTTAAAATGTTTAATACTACTTAGTACAACCAATATCTGTCTATAATTTTTTAGTACCTTACTAGGACAAATATATGAAAGGTTACTTTTTTATCTGATAGATTTATGTAAATTTTGACATGACCCCGCAATACCTAACCAAAAAAAATTAAAAAAGTTTTTTTTATGTATTCTAAACGAAATTCAGGTATCTAGGTCAACTAGAATGGAAAACGAATTAGATTCGCTAAGTGCTCTCGAAAGTAAACACAGGAAGGAAAAGAAAGAACTCCAAGCAACAATTCAAGCATTAAAAAAAGCTGCTAAAAATGATAAGACCAAGAAGAAAGAATTGGCAGCTGAAATTATCCGACTGGAATCTGAATTAGAAACAAAACATCAACAAGAACTTGACGTTTTTGAGCCCCCTTCTAACACTCCTGATGACCAAGCAGATGAAATCATAGATGAAATAGCTGATAATGAAAAACCTAAAATATCAAAGGCTCAGAAGAGAAGAGACAAGAAACTGCAACAAGACAAGGAAAGGGAGTTACAAATAAAGCTACAAGAGAAAGAAAACTTGAATGGACCAAGAAACATAGAGTTACAAGCAATCACAGCCAAACTTAATGAAAGAAAATTGAAAATATATCCGATTTCGTCAGATGGTGACTGTTTGTACAAAGCAGTATCTCATCAACTTGCACTGAAAAGGGATAAACAGCTTGCTGTTGGTGATCTCAGATCAAAAGTATCCTCGTATATAAGAGAGAACAAGGATGATTTTATTCCATTTATGAGTAATCCAGAAACACATGACATGCTCACTGATCCAGAGTTTGAAGACTATTGTGATAAAATTAGGGATACTAAAGTCTGGGGTGGCCAAGTAGAAATCAGAGCATTATCAAATTTACTAAAATGTCCTATAAATGTAATACAGGCTACTGGTCCGGAAACAATTGAACAGGGGAGTGAATTCGGGGGGCCCACCTTGTTGCTTACATATCATCGAAAAATGTACCAATTAGGAGAGCATTATAATTCCACATTACATAGCAAGGATGAAGATGAATGAGCTACCTACAGTTTTTTATGACTATTTAGTAGTTTGATTTAACTTTTCGCTGATACTAATTTATTGAGTTTATATCAAACTACATTATGTACTTTTAACTTTACACTTTTTGATAAAGTGGCCTAAATTATTTTTCTGTTGTATATTTAAACAAAAAAATATTTGTCATCTTTTTAAAGTTTTTATCAAAACCCATATTTAAACCCTATGCTTCACCTGTCATATATGGAAAAAACAATAAAGAATTTCATTACATTTACATTTTTTTTTACTCTTAAAAGATTTTAGGCTGGTTAGGACTTTTTTCTTCAGCAGTTAAAAAGTAATATTTGCTTAGTGTACATAGATGCTATTATACATAAGCCTGCATAGTCTGAACAAATAATTTACAAAAATTTACTCGGATACTTTTACCTATATGGTGCAGCTGAGTATGTTTGTACCACATAATCTGACAGCTTGAGTATGTTAGGTATTTAAAAAAAAACTCCTTGGTATAATTGAATGCTTCCTTAACTTTGATTAAGAACTTAAGGCAATTACAAAAACAGACAAAGTATTGGAAAGTAAATAATTTATTTTGTAAAAACAAAACCAACACACAAAACTAAAAAATGTTATGCAGAAAACTAGGTTATGCTCCGTTTTGACCTGTGGTTTCAGCTGGAACATTCCCATCTTCAGCATTGTGCTTGTTGGGATCATCCGGCTTCATAGCAGGGAATAGTAGCACCTCCTATAAAAGAAAATAATAATTAGGCTTAGCTTCTACAAAACATAAGGAACCCGTATAATTATGCCCTTGCTCAAACCATGGATTCTTGATTCTTCATTAGCAAATTGTGACCTGTTTTCTAAAATGTTTTTCAATCCGAAAGCATTTACATTTCTGTTTCTTTTTTTGCATAAGTCGATGCATTAGTATGTATGCAATGATAGCAACAGCTTTCTGTATGTGTGCCCCATAACGAAAATAAAAATGCGATGATACGTTGGCTCGACCTTGTCACTCGCGGCAGCCTTGTACAATCAGCTGAAGATCGATGTTGTAAATTATTTTTTTATATATATAGAAAAACACTGGATTAAAAAATCCCAGCCATCAAATGATGAAATTTCATATTGGACTTTTTATCACATTTCCGTTTTTTTATTTTGGTTTTTATTTTTACCTTATATTATAAAAATATAATTTTCACTATAGTTTAAAATTTGAAATTACCTTGATGTTGTTAGAGTCTGTGAGGAACATGGTCAGACGATCGAGCCCCAGACCCCAGCCCGCGGTCGGCGGCAGTCCGTACTCGAGCGCCGTGCAGAAGGCCTCGTCCGTGGGCGGGGCCTCGTCATCTCCCGCGGCGCGGTCCTTCGCTTGCTGTTCGAATCGTTCGCGCTGCGTCGCCGGATCGTTCAACTCGGTGTATGCATTGCATATTTCCTTCTTCATTACGAAGAGCTCAAACCTGAAATTACATTTTTCAATGCCAGGCCTATTAACTACCACTTTCTGTTGGCGTCAACATCAACGGAAAGGTTGAATTGTATAGAAATTACATTAGCTTTCGAGATGTCATGTGACTTCTGCCAAGTTTTTTCTGGACAAGTTAGCGTGAAATGAAAACTAAGCGTGAGGTATTTGTCTAGATCCCCGGTCGGTCAAGTGTTTTGTTCTTCTTTCAAGCCTAGGTTGTATTAAATCAGCAAGGTTCGTCATCGACGGATACGCCGCAGAGGACATCATCACCTTAAAGGTAATAGACCTTTAGTTTCTTATATTTGAGCATGTTTTGTTCCTCTTTCACGTCTATTAAAGCTAATATCGACTTTTGTAAACTAACGTAACTTTTTAAAACGAACGGAGCCGCCCTGCATGTGTCTAGCTAGACAGCTAGGCGAGTCGCAAGACGTTAAAGGCTGGTTCGGACTAAGCTACTAATTTATTTGAGTGGCGAGTAATTAGTTAACGCGCAGCTGTCCGGTAAGGACCACGTGCGCTGTTTATAAGCATAAAATAACGTTAATACGTTATTAGATAGATAGATAGACAAACTCTTTATACATACAAACATAGACGCAGGTGTAGGCCAGGCAAAAGAGTAATAATTATATTATGCTTGTGTTTACCTTTCTGTCAATCCAGGAATGTCTCTATGATATTTGGAGAGAGGGCTCATAATCTGTGGGTGGTCCAGGATGAAAGTGGGACTAACACATTTCTCCTCCAGGAATTCTCCAACCAACTTATCCAAAAGCCTAGCTGTTGTTCTAGGTGCTGGGCATTCCACCTACAAACCAAATAATTAATAAATGAACAACCAACAGACACACACAGTCCTGACTCTACACTAGGATTAGTATGGGTATCAGTAACCACGAGTAACCTGGTACGACAACACCCAGACCCAGAACGAATATCTGCAGAACATGCAAACATTTGTTCTCTTGCATCACAGCCGGCTATATTCGCCCGCTACGGCATGCGCCAACGTGGTCATCAAATTGTTGCAATAAATTCAGGGCATGTTTCCAAGGGGACAGATTCCTGCGACTAACTGACTGTGGATGAGATTGACAGATTTTTAGGGTTCCATAATAAAAAGCTGGCAACAGGCCCTTTAATACTAAGCCTTCATAATCACATTGTAATTTTCACAGAATACGTGTTATTTTGATACTCGTGATATTTTTATTTTATGGAAAAATATCATCATAGTCAGATTTACCAAACATTTAAGGTATGAATCCACAGGCGGGCGGCAGCGACCGACCGCAACGACAGATCGTATAGTAACTGTTAATTAACCAGTTAAGTGACAGCAACTTTCCGTGAAATTTTCAATGCAGTAGGTAACAGTTTGTAGTTGCATTGTCGCTGCCAACTGCGGTCGTGTTCGGAACCTTTAGTGTTTACATTGAGTGGTAGTATGCAATCCATAATGAGCGAGGCCGACTCGCCGGAAACTTAGCCGGTTTTTATGAAATATTTACCTCATGCTTCTCACATAGCTTGCTGAGAAAAGCATTAGCTTCAGGGGTGTCAAACTTATCTGCTGGCGGGAATTTCACATTTAATACTTTCTCAAGAGTTGCAATCATGGGCACCCTTGCGAACGGAGGAGTAAAATCTATTTCCACTTCTTCACCATCAGGTCCGTCTGGATGGTATTTAACCTAAAATAAAAAGGTTACTAGCTTCTGCTGCCTTTGCTTGCATGGTACCTATCTGGATTAAAAGTATCATATTTGTTATTCAGCATGACAAATTCTGAATTCATCCAAATTGGCTGCATAATATAAACAACCATTATTAATTAAACGAAAAATACACTTGCAATTACTATTGGTCATCCCATGGATAGACATTCTCATATCTATTGCTCACATAGATTTGCGTGGTTACAAATTTCCAATAAAGGTTGTCTGGAAGAGATCGCTTTTGAACGATAAGACCGCCCATTGTACCTTTAAGCTTTGTGTTATTTTTTATTTGTTAAGGTGTAATAATAAAGTATTTTCATTAATTGATTTCAACATGAAGTCTCCTACTTCATGTTTTTGACATTTAATCCTTGAGGCACACTGGTTCCGACTGCTACAATACATTTATTGCTTTCACATGGTAGGTACATGGTGTTTATAGGTAGGTACATGAACCAGGCAGGTTTTGTGTAAAAAGAAACTAGTAGGTAAGATAAAAATAAAGTTAAGGTAGGCAAAGTATCAAGGTATCTAACATTTGGAATAGCAGGTTAAGTCATATTTTTTTTTTGTTATATCATTAGTCAAGATAGATACTTACATCACTTTTTATTTATATTTATTATTATTTTTCTTAAAAGTTGGTTCCTAGTTTAAATAATATTTAACGTCATAGTAGCATTTTGTCAATTAAAAGTGATTATAGTTAAACAACTATAATCACCAATCTTTTTGTAATTCCGTGATTTGTTATAGATTTTAATAAAAAATAATAATGATGGACATTTTTCACACAGCACCATCTAGCCCCAAAGTAAGCAGAGCTTGTGTTATAGGAACTACATGATTGATATACTATTTATATATATATATATATATACAGTGGTGGTCATATAATTAGAAACACTTCATATGAATTATGAAAGTTTGAAGTCCATGTCATCCATTCTTGAAAAAAATATAAATTATATTTTGAATAATCATGCAACAATATAGCCGCTCAATTTAGAATACTCATAGAATACATTAAAAAAACAAAACTATCTAAACTTCATCATAAAAAGAGTTTAAAGCATACATAGCTTATATTCTCTTACTGGCCTGTTGGACGCCTAATTAGAAACACTTTAGAAAAGCATCCACGGCACATTCAATTTTTTTAAATTGAAAAAATAAAACTTCTTTCTTAGTTATTTTCTATCGTTATTTAGCTTATTTTCTCTTACTGGCCTCTTGGACGCCTAATTAGAAACACTTTAGAAAAGCATCCACGGCACATTCAATTTTTTTTAATTGAAAAAATAAAACTTCTTTCTTAGTTATTTTCTATCGTTTTGGCGGCAATTGACCATCAAATTGAAAATCCGTTTACAATTTTTTGTTCAAAATGGGCAAAAATAAAAGTTGTGACGCGTCAACTAGGCAAATAAATGTTAATTTGCACATCGACCAAGAATGGACGTACAGGAGAATAGCTAATCATTTAAAATGTTCGGTAAAGAAAGTTTTCAATGCTATTGACCATTATAAAAGACACGGAACTATTGAAAATATTCCTAGAAAGGCTCGACCGAGGAAAACTTCGCCCAGAGAAGATAAGCTAATCGTACGTATTGCTAAGAAAGACCCGTTTAAAGGCTCCAACCAGTTTAAAATGAAGTTTTTTCGCCTGATGACCCTAGAAATGTCTCGTCAAGACTAGTATGTCGTAGATTAGTGGAATCAAAATTGTTTGGGAGGGTTTCTCGAAAGGTGCCGCTTCTTACCAAGAAACATCGAGAGAAGCGATTATTATTCGCTAAAAAGTATGTCAATTGGACGGTCCGAGATTGGAAAAAAGTCTTATTTTCTGATGAAACTAAAATAAACATGGTAAATTCAGACGGAAAGCGCTACATTAGATGTCCAATGAACCATGCTTTTAATTATAAATACACTAGAAGCATAGTCAAGCACGGAGGCGGCAATATCAAGGTATGGGGATGTTTTTCTGGATGTGGAGTTGGACCCGTTCGTAAGATTGAAGGTACAATGGATCAACTGCAGTACAAAAATATCTTAGAAGAGACAATGATTCCCTACTCTGACGACAATTTGCCTGTAACCTGGATCTTTCTGCATTATAATGACTCTAACACACTGCCAACAGTGTAAAATATTTTCTTAGGGAACAGCGTATTTCCGTCTTAGACTGGCCTGCAAATAACCCTGATTTAAATCCCATAGAAAATCTGTGGCATGTCGTAAAAAAGAAACAAACGTACTCAAACAAACGTAACTCCAGTCACAACGAACTCTACAAGTTTTTGTAGAAGCATGGAATTCAATCCCACTATAAAAATTTATGAAATTGCTTGAATCAATGCCACGTCGTTGTAGAGCTGTGATTGATAATAAAGGATACGCAACAAAATATTAATTATAAGTTTTAGTAGCCTATACACAGTATCTATTACCTTAATTATATAATTCTAAATAATTAAACCTATAAAATATGATTTATCTTTTATTTTTTTGTATCGTTTCTAATTAGTTGTCCATTACTGTTGGTACTTTAAAACTCATTTAGTTGTTTGTATGAAATGTAATATTGAATCTGTACTTGTTTAGTTGATATTTTGTTGTTTTTTTAAATAAATGATTAGTTATTGAACATATATTATGCTATTTGTGGTTTCATTTCCAAATAAAAAGTATTATGGTCAAATATCTTGTTAAGTTCCGTGGGTAGTGTTTCTAATTATATATCCACCACTGTATATATATATATATATTTGTAAATACTTACATATTATACATAGAAAACACCCAGATCCTGAGACAAATATTTTTCATATTTTTTAGATGCAAACATTTGGGAATCGAACCCGCAACCTTCTGCGTCTCAGACGGGCATTCGCCCACTGCGCCACATAGGTCGTCAATTGATATAATGTTTGGGTCATCGCTGTGCAATTTTAGGTGTGATCTTGGTTTTATAATTTTGTTTCTACTTGGCCTAAGATTACTCACTTTGTAAGATCCATGAATGCTTTTGACCATTCCAGAGAGCAATGTCTCCGTCATGGTGATGACATCATTGTAATCAGCATACGCCATGTAGAACTCGCATGTCGTGAACTCAGGGTTATGGGTCATATCAATACCCTCATTACGGAACTGCCTTCCAATCTCGTAAACCCTGTCTAAGCCACCAACAACCAGCATTTTGTGGTATAACTCGGGAGCTATCCTCATGTAAAGATCCATGTTCAAATCATTGTGATGTGTGATGAAGGGTTTGGCCGTTGCTCCTCCAGGAATCATGTTCATCATGGGCGTTTCAATTTCTAGGAATCCCATATTGTCCAAGTACCGTCTCATATAGGCAATAATTTTCGCCCTGATGTAGAAAGTTTGTCTTACCTGAGAATTAATAAAAACATTTTGCTGATAAAAAATTATTAAGTGACAAGCTAAATAAATTCATAGATATAAAATTAGTAATTCATCTTCACATGAGATGGTTACTGTAAAACAGAAGTTTTAAAAACATCTGTATCTCTTATTGACACCTTGAGTGACAATCAAGTTGCAGCAAATCTCTCACTTTCAAAAACTGCCTAAGTTTAGTAAACTGCATGGTTTATACATATACATAATATATGCTATATGATGCTGTGTGATTATATAAAATTATGCAAAAACAAAAACAACAAGCAAAAAAAGTGATATTCACGCAGAGATTCGAACCCCAGGTCAGAAGCTGGCGAACCATCTAAGTAAAGCCTGTGCTCACTGCGCCACCGGGGCACAGGTACAAGCGGTTGAAATTAGCCAAATGCAGAAGCGAAGGTTGGCCTAGGTTCTGTCGGAGGTAGGCGAGTGAAACTGGTTCTGCAACTAACTTCAACTAACTCACTTGCTGCTGTTCACTTATTTTGCGTAGTCATTCGAAGTAATTTCGCTTGTAACTTCAGTTTTATGCACAATTTTTGATTTAATTTTGCACTACACAAAAGGGATTGTTATTTGGAATGCAAAAGTGTAAAGTTTTTGCCGAGCTAAAAACTTTTAACTGGGTTTATAGAATTAAATATGCGGAGCAAAATGACTTTCTCACAAGGTCCAGCGACCGTCAAATAAAACCATTTAAGAACCATACTTGTCATACAAATCAATTGCAAACAGCATTTCAATCATAAACACTCAGGAATGATCTTCCTGCTGAGGTAAACCAAGTGACTTCAGTATAAGGTTCTTCAATAAGTGTTTTGAATTTTTTAAAGGGTGGGCAATGCATGTCTGATGCTTCTAGTATTGCAAGAGTCCATAGGCTATGGTAACTACTTACGAACAGCTGGGTCTTACAATTGTTAGCGAATGTGTTGGTAAAAAATAGAAAGAATTAAAAATTTATAAGTTTTGGACATATATGTTAACAAACAAACAATCTCTTATGGCAAAAATATACACAAGCTTCATTAATAATGGGTAAAAATATAGTTAACATACCTTCTCATTCAAAATTAAGTCCAAATATCTCTTCCTAAACCTAGTTTCCTTGTCTTTGAGACCAAAATGCAGGTGCGGTAACATGTGCAAACAGGGGGAGAGCAACGTTACAGTTTTAGGCACTATAGACAACTCTCCTTTCTTCGTCTTTCCAGGGTGGCCAAGGCATCCTATGATATCACCTCTCCGTAACTTATCTGTGTCTGATGCAAACTTATCTTCAGACTCATACATTTTAGCATTTGCCATCACCTGGAATATAATCAAATTGATAAGAGAATCTAATAAAAAAATCTTGTTTACAAAACTGTAATTCCTATGATGGACATCCTCAGTATGCAGACCATTGACCTGTATATCACATCACATTCTTCAAACTCACTTGGCTGGTTAATGAAAATGTATGATGTGAAAAATACAGAAAATAAACAGTCTTCTGGTTTTGAGTAACAAGGTCAAGGATCTATTACATGAATTTATAAAGTAAAGTGATGTGAAATTTACCTGAATCTTGACACCTTCAGCCCTCAGATCATAGAATATTAGTTTGGCTCCGGCTTCACGAATGGAGTGAACTCTGCCAGCCAAAGAAATGGTGATATTTTCTAATACCTCCCCACTCTCAAGGTTATTATACTTTTTTATGAATTCTTCTAAGGAGGATGTAACGGTGAACTTGTGAGGGTATGGGTGATCTGCTTTAGGGCCTTCTTTGAGGGCCGCGACGGCCGCCGAACGCAACTTATAGTATTCATTGGGACTTATTTCTTCCTCAGCTTTAGCTCCTTTTTTCTCCGCAGTAGGAGAGGGTTGCTGAGCCGTTTTTTCGGCTTTTTCTTTCAACTTTTGCTCGGCTTTTAACCGCCGTTTCAACTCGCTGAAAAAGATTAACAGGTAAGATTTCAGTCATATTAAATAGTGGAATATTAATAGTATATTAACCCACCCTTTGCTAGATAGTAGACTGGTACACCTCTTGATAACCAATTCGTTTTTTAGCCACAGTGTAGTGAGGTTTCTCAGAACATACATGGTAAGCTTCATCACACAGATACTCACTTCTTAGATAATTTCTCACTGGCGGCTTCTGCCATTTCTAGGTAAATCAGCAACTTTCACTCCTATCGCATGTAAATAACCTATTGTAAATCACCAATTCATTCACAATCAAAGCAAGACACATGCATGCAAGACACGTTTCGAATTTTCAGATTTTCGCGATGATGTTATTTAATCGTCGAGTCGAGTATTTGTCGTAAGTAACAGGTATTTTACATATCCGTAGGTACTTATTAAAAACTTATCGACTTTTTGTTTGGAAATCTTGTCGTTACGGTCTTCGTTTTGACATTTCATAAACCCGATATAGAGTAAAGACCCTCTGCAAAAATAAGTGAGATAGCGAAGATGTGAATGGAAAGATTTTTGCATGTTGAAATTTAGTTTTTATTGTGTTGTTATATATATATATAATATTTGTAATAATATATTTTAGGATTTTATAATAACGTTATTTTCTATATTTTGGGCCGAGATCTAGAAAGCTTCGCATGCATTTAGATAAAAAACGATAGGAGCTGGAAGGGGTAGACTTGTTCATTCCAACGGTACCTCTCCTTAGGTTAGGAATTAAATAATTTCAGAGAAATTACGTTTTTAAATTGTGTAATTTTGTTTTTTATCAACATTAATACGCTGCGCTCGGCTCATGGTATTATAAAATTACAGTAATTGTTATACAAGTATTTACCTATTATGGCCCACCTCTAATTTGGTTCAATGATTACCATCCCACTTTGATTCGTTCGGAAACTTTTAAATCGAAGTAGGTCCGATATGGAATCGAATGGAAATAAAGGCCCGCGATGCGTTCCCTAGTAAGCTTCCCTAGTAAGTGAGCCCTGTGGCAGCCGCAGATGGCGCGGCGCAGTGAACTGCCTTGACTTGATTTCTTTGCTTGTTTGACTCACAGATTAATTTTGTGGTCTTGATTTGGCTCTTTTTTAGTTTGGTCGAATGGATCATCTTTTAGATGATGGATTTAACCATCTCAGGAAGTGCGGGTAAGAAGCGAGCTTGTGCTCTTTCTTCTAGCTTCGACTTCAAGAGCCATTTAAACTTTTAGAGGTTTATTGAGAATATGCCACAAATAAAAGGTGAAGTTGAGAATATGATCGGTTACTTATTAATGGGTCGCCCATGATCTTCCTAGTCTGTGCATTGATTTTGACTTGACTTGACATATTTGAGAATTTGACATTTCTATTGACATCACAGCTGTTCGTTTCCTATGACTGGTGTCTTAGTAGGGAAAATTGTAATTTTTATTCCGAAAGTGAGTTATATTTGATCACATTTTGTGGATTTGTGTACGCACAATACTTGTGATAGTAACTTGGTCGTAAATAGAATATTCATTAAGATTGCCTTAGCGCCAGGTTGGCAAACGATTTGTTTAATTTGTCATAGTCGATTCTCTCGCATTCTCGTGAATTTATAGTGCAATTGCATGGAATTATACGTTGTAGTGATATGATGTTATGCGTCAATTTGTTTATTGCAGGTGCAATCTTATGAAGACAGCATTACTTTGGTCATCTGTTCCGATTATCGAAATACTATGCCTCTTTTTGGTAAGTCTCAGAAGAGCCCGGCGGAGCTTGTGAGATCGCTGAAAGACGCAGTGACCGCTCTAGAAAGAGGTGATAAGAAAGCTGAGAAGGCTCAAGAAGATGTAAGCAAAAATCTGGTAAGTGGTAACACAAATATTGATGTTTTGCATTGCTTTACCTAAAGTTCATTGTCCATTGAAAGTGAACTGTTTTGACAGGTACTGATAAAGAACATGTTGTATGGAACCTCTGATGCAGAGCCACAGACCGATATCATAGTAGCCCAGCTAGCCCAGGAATTATACAACACTAACCTTTTGTTGTTATTGATACAAGTAAGTTTACTTGTGCATTTTGTACAGTGTATTTTATTTTATCTCCTTATCTTTTCAATCAATAATTCATAGAACTAAAATCTTTAGAAAATACAGAAATATTACCAAGTGTTAGTGTAAAACAGTGACCAGATTTGTTACTATGTACTTATTGTATTCTGAAACAGACCCAAGTGAATTTTGTAGATATACCTGGATAAACTGTAACCAACTAAATGGTTATCTATTCGACCCATCCACTCTGGTGATGGTCCGAGGGAAGGCCGTTTCTTGAATTTGAACTTGATTAGCAATGAACTGAATATTGCTATTTGGAAAAAGTCACAACTGGGAACAAAGTCCTGGGTTTGACTTATATCTTAATCATCTTTCTTCTGTCAGTATGACAGTCCTGTAATAATGTTTCTCAGTTGAACACCGATGCCCACTTGCATGATGCAGGGATAATATTTTAACCTCGACTATGACTAAATTTGATGTTGCACATTGTAATATGACCTGCATAGTTAATTAACTCCAAGAGTTAATTCGGGTCATAATAGATCAGTTGATTAGAATAAAAAAGTGATTTATTTCTTTCTGATTCTTCAGTGACATTTTAGCTTCAAAAATAAACACAGGGTGCCGTATTTCAAAAAATATAATAACTGTGTGGAATGATAACATGCATTTATGTTGTAGAATTTGAACCGCATAGACTTCGAGGGTAAGAAGGATGTTGCTCAGGTGTTTAACAATGTGCTCCGACGCCAGATCGGGACACGCTCTCCAACGGTCGAGTACATTTGCACTAAACCAGAAATATTGTTTACCTTGATGTCTGGGTATGGGTAAATGTTTTCAAGTTTATACTACCTTACAACTTAGCCATAGTTAGTTTTATACAGAATGTCCAAAAATATGTGAGTTATCCCAAAAAGGGTTCTTCACTAGCACACATTTGCCATTTTGAATATGTACATATGTGCTTTTTATATAAAGAGGTGACAGATTGTTCCAAAAAGTGGCTAGAAAACAAATTTTGATCTGCAACTTTGGAAAAAGTGTGTTTTCTGGGAAACTTTTTTTGATTTTTCATGAGCAGCATTATTATTCAGCCGGAAAAAGCTCACGTCTGGACATAGGAACAACCTTTTTCAACAATTTCCAGGAACCCTTCATTCATCATTAGGTACAGATGGGATCAAGCTTAAAACATAAACAAGAACGCAACAAATCCAGCGTTAACTCGATCCATGACGAAATGGTTAGCGCATTGCCGATTAGAGGAGAATGCGCGGATTAGAGACCTGCCGGATGGGAATTCTTCTTGGGTTAAATTTAAATGTCCACTGCTGGACATAAGCGGATGCCTTTTTGAGCCACAACCTATAAGATCATCGGTCTATCGTGTGACTTCCACACTACGTCGTCGGCTTCGTGGTCGCCATTCGAGAACCTTTCTTCCTCAGCGGTTTTAGTTTCAGCGAGCTACAGTCGATTGGCTTTAGTTCTACGGATTTCCTTGTTTCGGATTTTATCACGTAGAAACTCCGAGCAGTTATGACGCCAATAGTTAGCGACCAAGTCTAATTGACATTAAAATGTAATATTTATCATAGAGGATGGTATTGTATGTTCCCAGGTATGAGCACCAGGAGATAGCCTCCAACTGCGGCACCATGTTGCGTGAGTGCGCCCGATACGAAGCCTTGGCGAAGATCATGTTGTATTCAGACGATTTTTACAATTTCTTCCGTTACGTAGAAGTTTCTACTTTTGATATTGCCTCAGATGCCTTTTCTACATTTAAGGTGAGCTATATAATGTATCAATTTTTTTGGAGCATTAAGGGCGGCCTTATCGCTCCAAAAAACGGCCATTGTTCCTTTGATTTTGATGAACGTTTTTGAACTGTTTCTAATAAAATTGTTCTATTCTATCTATTCTAATAAATTATCTATCTATCCTGTCGAGAAACTTTCATCCCCATATGGCCTACCCTTGCCACTTCAATTCAACTTGCTCATTCTAAGAGCTATGTCGGTGACTTTAGTTCTACGGATTTCCTCTTATCATATAGGCGACGATAACCGCTCTGGTGGGTTCCCTGTCTGATCGCCTAATTACGTTATGTTTTTACGTCCAAACGCGTGATCAACTCAATAGCGATGTGGTCGAGAATGTAGCACCCTTATCTAGACGATAAAGCATGCAATGAGTTTCATTCCTTTGCTGTCAAAGGAATGAAACTCGTTGCCTGCTTTATGAACATTGAGCACATTTTTTTTTTAACAATTTAAGTAGGTACAATAGTTAGTAGTATCTTTAAACATATGCTAGGTTTGTCTATAAACTAGGTTCTCGAGGTGTTACTGTATTTAAAACAAAAGTGTACAACAAAAACATGAATATTATGTAGGTAAGCATTGAAACTAACATTAGATATCAACTTTACTGTAGGTACATAATTATTATGAAGCGATTATTACATTGTGTGATCTAACGCGTCATTTCTCTTATTTCCCAGGAATTGCTAACTAGACATAAAATGTTATGCGCGGAGTTTCTAGAAGCGAACTACGACAAGGTGTTCGGTGATTACCAGAGGCTGCTGAACTCCGAGAACTACGTGACGCGGCGACAGAGCCTCAAGCTGCTGGGCGAGCTGTTACTCGACCGACATAACTTCTCGATAATGACCCGATACATCACCAACCCCGATAATCTGAAGCTGATGATGAACATGCTAAAGGAAAAGTCGCGTAATATACAGTTCGAAGCTTTCCACGTTTTTAAGGTACTTATTACTAAAATTACGACATCTGTGGCGCAGTGGGAGACGCAGAAGGTTGCGGGTTCGATTCCCGCTGCGGGATAAACGTTTGTACGATTAGCTAAAGTTTGTCTTGGGAATGGGTGTTTTCTATGTATAATATGTGTGTATTTACTAGATTACTAGGGGCTAGATGACGCTGAGTGAAAATGACCAGCAAAAATATATATAATAATAATCCTATAAACTAATATTTTAATTTATACAATGTGAGGTTTTTTTTACTTTATTTGACGCTAGACCACATTTGCCTTTGCCTAGTTGTAATCTTCTATTTTTATAATCAGAGAAAGCCTAGTTTGAAGGGTATGTATGACCTTAAAACCGGTTGTCTCAGGGTCGGCAACGCGCGAGTGATACCTCTGGTATTGCAAGCGTCCATAGGTTACAGTAACCGCATATCAACATGTGAGCCGTATGCTTAATTGCTACTTTAGTTGTTAAAAAACAAGATTAAGATAAATAATAGTAATAAAAATGCTGAACATTGTCATATAGCATTATCTAGCCCCAAAGTAAGCAAAGCTTGTGCTATGGGAACTACAAGACTATATATTGTTTGTAAATACATACATAGAAAACACCCAGACCCAGATTTATTTATTTACACGTTCACAATCCCAAGCAAAAAAGTTAAATGCCCCCGCAAGTCTGCACGACGATTAAGATTCTGCACGCTCATTAGGAGTGTTTCAGGAAAGTTTATATATTATTTACGTTTTTTTTATTGTTATTTAGGGTATCTAGAATACGTTTACAAACTTTAAATTGAGAGTTTCCTCTGACACACGTGGCGGCTCATGAACGTTAATATGGTTCAGCGGCGGTGAACGTGTTAACAAATTGAGACAAACGTCGACCTCTATCTAGCGTCTCAGCTGGCTCTACAAGACGGAAGTTTATTCCACGCAGGGGCCTTGATAGAACCGAGCCATGTATGGATCTGTATTATCACACAGAACCATACAAGGAAAAGCTATGGGTTTATCCAGTGTCAGTTTTCGACAACAGCATAGGTCTCATTTTAAAAAAATCCATCGCAAAACGTACCTTCAGACTGTTATGTATCTACAACATTTTAACATTAGTGAAAAAGTAGCTGTTGCCAGCTTGTGTGTGGACTCGTGAGGCGTGGAGTCGTGTTTAAAAAAAAACATACCCCCATTCCCCCGCCCCCTTAAAATGTGAACCTGATGAATTAAAATTAAAAGTTTTAACATTACCACTACGGTCATTTTAAAAATCCTTTCTTAGCACATGCTTACATTGTAATATAAACCTATATTCCAGCTTTGGCTGTGCGTTGATAGATCATACATAGTCAGTCAGGGCAAACAATTTTATATGTATAGATTTACATCTCGTCTCTGTCGGCGTCTAGCATAGTGCGGGGATTTGTTTTTCGCGGCACTCCAAGAAGTAAGAAACCGTTCTTTGTTCTCAGGTATTCGTAGCCAATCCCAACAAACCAAAACCTATATTGGACATCCTGCTACGGAATCAGGACAAGCTGGTCGAATTCCTCACCAAGTTCCACACGGACCGTTCCGAAGACGAGCAGTTTAACGACGAGAAAGCTTACCTCATAAAGCAAATCAAAGAACTCAAACCACTGGAACATTAACAGTTACTGGATTTCATACAATCACCACTTCCAACACAAACAGAAGTTTCATAGATGCTATTATATTTAACTAATTGCTTCTGACACTACAGGGTGTTATGCGCGGAAAATAATTACATTGGAAATCTTGACGGATAAAGCCGGAATAATTTAACAGCCATGAGGATTCCCTGTGTAGTGGATACCAGGAACGACAAGTACCATGATACCACAACTGCTAGACCTGGTACGGTTATCTGTAGATTATGCAGAAAGCTCCACAGCGAGAATCAAACCTGCACCTCTTGCGTCTCAGCCAGCCGTTCGTCCGCCGCTTCTGAGGTCGATGAGAATAGTTCTCGAATTCGAATCCGAATTCTTAAAATATGAATTCAGAACGCCCGAAATTGCTGGGATTACTTACTGTCCTTCTAAAATGATGTTAAAACTCCGATAAAATCAATGTGAAAATAAATAAAAAACAGAATGTATGTAGAGGACTACAAACTTTAATAAGCAATTCCGGGCGTTCTGAATTCATATAATTAATTAATTTCGGCTTCTGGCTACCTGAGGTCAGCCTTACAGTTAGTTTGTGATCACTTTAGAGTTCAGAAAAGTGTCGTGCTACGAGCAAATTAACATTTTCATAGTAAAGATTCCTAGGGATTAGTGTTACTTGGTTTGACTTGTACCTTTTTGTAAGATGTTGAAACCATTTTAGTTTTATGACGTGTTGAGTGACTGCCTGGGAGTAGCATTCAAAATACAATATTATTTTCACATTAGCTTACGAGTTTCTTTTAGTTAATTATATCCCTTTGTTACGATTTATTGCAGGTTCCAAGATCTTAGGAGATTTGCATATGTATTTATGACAATTTTATTATTTTTTTGATTTTTTTGTGTTCTAAATCAATATCAGAAATATAAATTGTTGAATAAATGTGAAGTAAAGTATATTTTAGATTGTATAATATAATTATTTTGATTTTTAATTAAACTGGTAAAATAATATTTATTACTCTTGATGCAGTGAAGTGATATTGAAAAAGATAATGCCTCAGTCAGGTTCTGGATAGTTCAAAACGATATTGCAAAGATTTTGTATATAATACCGTAATCCACAGCTAAGTTGCCATCCTAAATTGCTGTACTTACCTATTTCAAAGTATAATTTAATTTTAATACAACGTCTTTATGCCGGAACATTATATATTATATAGCAACTGAATAAATACGATATTTATATGAACCTATTGTTTTATTTGTAAGGCTCTTGATAACAATTTCATGACCACTTTCCATAAACATCAAACAACCAGTTTGAAGAAAACACATAAAATATCTAGTTCTAGCGGCTTCACTCGCGTGGTACCCGTATAAAAAGTTATTCTGTTGTTATTTATTACGGAACTATACCAGGGGTCTAGACAAATACCACTTTCTGTTGGCGTTAACGCCTGCGGAAAGATTGATTGTCTTGTCTAGCCCTGTTCCAAATATCATGTAAATCGACAGGTAGAATTTTTTTTAGTAGGTAGTTTAGTTGTTGTGACAAGTAAATGTTATTCAATTAATTTCAGTTATGATAAACTTTATTTAATTAACGCAGATTATACCTACATTTGATGTATTTAAAGGCTGAATTATAGAAACCTTGCAATTTTTTGAACTTATCTAAGTAGATACTAGACGACCTGTGTGGTTCAGTGGGCGAAAGCCCGCCTGAGACGCAGAAGGTTGCGGTTTCGACCGCGACTTGACCCGCGGGACAAGTTTGTATGATTTGAAAATATTTGTTCTGGGTGTTTATGTATTTACAAAAAAATAATGTATAAGTAGTATATCAGTCATATAGTTCCCATAACACAAGCATGTTATGTGAACTTTGTGAAAATGTACAGCATTATTTATTTATTTTACAATTAAAAACTGCGTACACAAAAATGTGGCATTCACGTAAAATTTTGCAAATTGCGCCGATTGTGTGAAATACATAACAATGAGTACCTAGTTCAAGTAATTATTCCTTAATTACTCGCATGGGGTCAACGCACTTTCACGCCGAAAAATATTATGAAGTAAATAGGGACTTGAAATTACTTAATCAGTCAAAACGCGCTATCGCTCCCAGACTACTTATTTATGAGTATTAGTGTATTTATACCTATATTCACAAATGTATTGAAAAACGTTGCAACTATGATACTGTTACGAACTAGGGTTCGGGATAAAATACCTAATTAAGTCCAATTGTACACTATATGAACACTGTAATGTTAATATAATAATTTATTGAACGAAAAATGTTACAAATCTAGTTATCTAACAATGGTTTTACTAATTTAAACAATTATAATTATTCATATTGGAGAAACTTAGGTACCCAAACTAGGTTAGAACCTGTATGATGGCATACCTATACCTCCCTCTGGACATGATGTGACGAGATGCATGCACATAATTAGATAGGTAACAATATTTATGTAGATATATATATATATGATAAAGTAGTAGAAACTGATAATAGGTAGGTAAATTTAAAAAAAAATTTGCTATGATTAGTGGTCATTGTATGAGTGTAGAGGTGTGTGCGTGTGTGTGTGTGGGGGGTGTTGTGAAAGTGGGGGTGAGCGCGCGTGAGTGTGTGTGTGGGTTGGGGGGAATTGAGTGTGTGGGGCGTGTGAGTGTATAGGAATGAAGTATGGTGATTTTATGTTTGATGAGCGTAGGTTGGTAGTTATATATTTTATGATAGGATTACTAGTAAATTTAAGTTTCTGTGTAGTTTTGATCAAGTAGCCAATTTTAAAGAGTGATTTTGCATTTATAGGAAGTCATTTCGTAGTAAGTACTGAAGATTGATATTAATTTTATTTAAAAGATACTTCCCTCGAAAATATGAATGACGTCTAGCAAAAGAGGTGTTGCAACGGGGAACGTGGCATACTCGTCTAGTTTTCCTTATTTGGTGGTTTAGGTCAGGAATAAAGGTAATTTTCTTATGTTAAGCTACTACTAACTGTAGAATATATAATTGGCGAGTTGAGAGTAATTGCCATTCAGAAAATAAGGATTCAGTTGGGTAACGGAACGGCTTAGACAGCATGACTCAGCACTGAGCACTGGGCTCTTTCCACTTTGATGATCATTGTTTTGCATGCTCTTCCCCACACAGATATGCAATAGCTCAGTATTGATTGGCAGAGTGAGTAGTATACGATATTAAGTAAGTCAGTAGGGGCAGCACTTCGTACATTTTAGTTTTCAAAGTCGAGCTGCAATTGTATTGATTTGAGGCATCCACGATAGCTGGTTATCGAGTTCTACTCCGAAATATTTTATTGACTTTACATGATCAAGGGCAAGGCAATTACAAGACGAATTATGGCGATAGTTGCATGTGTGTGCTTGAATTTTTAACGAGTTATTAGGATGTTATTTTCCAAAATGTTAAAACATAGTTTATATATATATTTTTTATAGTAGTTTTGCCATACTAAATAGGTATTTAAAATTACAACAAAACAAACAGTACAACGAAACTACGCAATGATAACAAAAACACTGTATCACTATGTACAACACTAGCACGACTCTCACTTCACTAGTCACTGGGTATCTCTTCTTTATCACTTCGAACTATTCAAATTCCAATCGAGATCTGAACTGTCGCTACGTGTCGCTTGCCGCGTTTAGGTATATATCCTGTCCTAAATAAGGATGCGTATATTCTAGTAGTGAGCGTCTCATACATTCGAGAAACTAGTCTTTTACTACCGCGGTTAGTGCCAGACGATACTAGATGGTGGTAGAAAAAGTAGTGCGTCCATTTGATAAGAGATGGCGCTATCGTACCGTAGTAAGCTAGCCGCGCACGTCGCAATACTCGGGTATAAATTAACTCGTGACGAGATATAGACCATAGCGTTCAGCTACAGCTTACAAACACCGACTCGTTTGTAATAAATAACCTATGGTATGTACGACCCCTGTATTCCAATCCACTAAGATTGGTTAAATAAATAAAAATATGTTACATTCATGATCTTTATTGGACACAAGCATACATAACGTAACGTACATTTAAACTACTCTACGTAAATTTTTAGGTACTCTTAAACCGACCGAATAAAAATAGTCTGAATACTAAAAAGAGAAGTTTACTCCTAATGAATTATATTGACAAGCTAGGTACCTACTATTATTAAACCTACGATTTTCTATTACTAGAAAATCGTAGGTTTAATAATGCTGAATTATTCAGCACTTCGCACAAAAAAGTGACTTATGATGCAGCATAACATTTAAATTAGTATGTTTTTTTTAATTACTTGACGTTATTTTTCCCTGGAAAATTTTACAATAATTACAAACATTTGCGCAAATACGCCAACTCAAGCCAGCATTGGTGTTCTATATACAAACTGAAAGAAAACAATAAATTGCTACCAAATGTAGAGTAAATGCGTAAACGTCAACTCAGGCTAAATGTTGGTTGGAACAAATAACATAAAGCTAAATATAATTTATACATACATGGAATTAATTAAGATCATTAATTAGGTAGGTACCTACATGTTATAAAAAATCAATAAAACATCATAGTAATCGAAGAATATAAAGTGCAAATCTATTCTATTCATCCATTCAAGTTTTTATTTCATTTAAAACTTGAATGTAACACTCAATTATTATTTTTCCAAGATTACTAAATAAATACTTGAATAAGAAATTCATGAAAAAATTAAGGATAAATGAGAACTTTAACAATAATATATAGATGAAAGTAAGGCAGAATATATGAACACTGGAATAATAAATTTAAAAAAAAAGATGGATTCTTGAATAGTAGAGGATGAATTTGAGGTTCAATCTTAATAATCTTGGATTATATTTTCCATCAGAATCGGATCGATTTAAGAAGACAATTATTAATCTGCTCTTCTTGCATCTAGGTAACACTGGATCCCGATTTATGGCAGTAAATAATGTATTAAACGTTGTTCGAAGTGTTATTTAACTATTCCAATAATACTTAAATTTTGTGACAATACATTTCTAAAAAATGTATTGATTTCTCAAATTACTTTAAAATTTTGAAAACATTTTTACCTAACTGCCGTCATACCCTGGTTTTGAATCAATCAGTCTGTAACAAACCCGACTTACTCCAATAAATCGAATGATTAAATGAAGAAAAAAACGTGAGTAACCTTAAAGCTAGTACATAAATATAATTCTAATAGAAAATTATGACTGTTTAAGCTGCTATCACATTACGGCCAGTCGGACAGTAACATCCGAAGTAAAAACAATTGAGTAAAAATAGTAAATCTTTCAAATTAACTTTTAGATCAGCTGAATGTAAAAGCCCACTCTTTACTCAATTTAATGATTTTACTGGTTGACTGGCTAAATGGGGATCGCAGAATCACATTCCTTTTTGCTTTTAAACAAAAAAAATAACAACTTATCCATTTTAAGTAATGTTTTATAAACGAAATGGAAGAACTGAAAACCCAAATAAATATCCAATAAACTGACTTCTCACTTAACTAGGAATCATTGGATTATGGTTTTTAGGAACTATAAATAGTAATAAAGATTTATATAATGTAGTTTTATCAGAGCGTCTGCCTTTTTCGTCTTTTTTTATTTTTTTTCTTTATTTATCTTTTTTGTTTTCGTTTTTTAATGTAACCTTTTCTTACTAAGTTCAGAAACAACTAGTATTTTCGTTTAGCATTTTGGTTGACTTTCTTTCGGCCTTATACATTTTCTTTGCAAAATCATTGTTTTATCGACAGGATATTAAGATTGTTTGTATATGGTGTACTTTGATAGATTCGACAATGCGGAGACCAGGCTCATAATACAGAAATAGTTGAAAAAGGCAGGAAGAAGTCAGTATTCATACGAAAAATATAAGGAGTATCTTAACTTCATTGTTTTAGTTTGATTAGATAAAGTAATAAATATCTAGTTGCTTAAATATGATATAATATATAATGTAAAGACTGCTAAATACATTAGCGTGTTCTAAAACTACCGACTACCCATGAAAAATTGTGCAACTACTTCAAAGAAGTTATTCGGTAGACTGAATTTATCCAAGAAGTATGAAGCATTATTATGAAATTATTCCCCGTTTTATTTTACTTAAAGCATAAGATTAAGTTTTAAAGTTATTTCATAATGTTTCTAAGAAATATCGCGGTAATATAAGCAGTTTATACATCTGTCTTAACAATTAATAAATCATATGCACTAGTCCCGTACAAAATCCATGATTCAATTTAATGGAGATCAATCATAAAAAAATATAGAACTAATATAGATCGGACTGTAAAGTTAAATAAGTTTATGGGCAACTTTTACAATGTAAATTTGGAAAGACATACATATAATAGTATTGTCGACTTATGTAGACTCTTAAAATAATTTTTAATATTATTTCTAAATAATATTGTATTTTTATCTATGTTTCAAAAAGTTTTGAGTTGCCTGACCTAATTCGCTCTGCATTCACTGTCACATCTTGCGATCGGACCACGAAAACCCGATCATCAGCTAGCCCGCTTTCCATCCCATAGCTACAGCGTTTATGTCCATAGGTACACAATGAGTTAGGGGGTCTATAGGTTGGTTATTTTGGCGGAAGTCTTGGCGACGCGCTGCGGCAAATTCGCGCTTCAGATCCAATGTCTCACACTATATCCCATTGTTTCCCATCTTACAGTCCATAGACTAGATATTTCAATATCTAAATGCTGTTGAATAGTTCAACAACTACTTTTTATAAACTCAACTAGACAGATTGCTGAATATAAAATCGCTTCCTTTCATTATGTGCAGTAAAAGCGATTACATGGCAGTGTAATGAACTCACTAGTTTCGTCTTGAAGCATTTAGCCCCCGATGAGGTGTCCTGTGTTTCCCTCGTACAATTAGCTCATCATAATGAATTATTCTGAGTTTTTGTCGTACATTTAGCTCAGCATACCCAATTGTCCAAGTCGTCGGCGTCATAGCATGTTGTCATAACTTGATGTCGTATATATTTTTTCGCATCGTAATGAGTAGTCCTTGGTTGTCATCGTACATTTAGCTCAGCTTAATGAATTGTCCTAAGATGTAGGTGTACATTTAGCTCAGCTTAATGAATCGTCTTAAGATGTAGGTGTACATTCAGCTCATCATAATAATTTGTTGGCATAACTTAATCTCATGATAATGAGTGGTCCGGTATAATTTGTGTACTTAGCTCATAATGATGAGTTGTCCGGTATTATTGGCATAGACAAGGCCTTGGCCTGGTTGGGGTGCCCAGCGTAAACAGTTGAGACTGGTGAAGCCGTGTTCCCAGTACTGTTCAAGCTCCTTCATTGGCGAGAGGCCTGTGCGACTTGAACTCTCTGAAACGACACTCGAATATTAATGCTATGTATTTATGCAGCAGTTATTTGTTTGTTACATTCTAGACATATGACTTAAAGGTCCGTGTTCCAAAACGAAACTGAAACTAGACTCTAACTTTCAAAAGATTAATGCTTGGGTTAATTGAGTAGTATTCAATTTTAGTTTCATTCTTGAATACGTTTAATGTTTGGTAGATAAAAGATTCATGCATGTCCTGTAAAACAAATAATTTAATATGCTACTTTTGGACAATTTACCAGTAAGAGGTACGGTGGTATGGTACCCTGTTTTGAGATAGTAATTCTAGGTAGGGGAGTAAGACCCACCTATTTGTGACTAGACATTCTATATGGGCACACCAGTCAGCATCCTTAAAATATCGGAGCGGAGTCTTTGAGATAGTGGCAACAGTCTTACAGTCTCCGTAAGTCTCGATGGTTGGGAGCATGATTCCAGTGCACAAGGCAAATGAACCACAAACCAGTAAAAACAAACTTACCTAGTGGGTCCAACTTGTACAGAAGTGCAATGATGTTTGTCCGTGAATGTGAGGAGGTGAATCGCCGGGAGCCAAGTCCCACAGCAAGGTATCTAGCCGTAGGGGACAGTGCTACTGATACCGCGCTTTGTTCCAATACGGCTGTGTGCAGACACTGACCTAATCGAGGCCACTCCAGAGAGTATACTCCTAGATAAATCAAACAAGATTCAGTTCAGTTTTGAGGGTTCTGAAGCCAAATAGCAAAAAACGGATAGTTTTGTCATGTCCATCTGTCTGTCTGTCCACACTTCTTTTGCCGATTTCTTGCTCAGTTTAAAGCGTATCTAGATATAATTAAATATGGTATGCAGTGTTTTCTTAACCCAAAAAGATAGCTAGAAAATAAAAATTTGTTTGCAACTTTTTCGCTCACCCCTGGTTTATGTAAGTGAGAATGAAGTTTTATTTTCATGGTACCCCTTCGTGTGGTTTTCGTTACGTTTTCAAAATTCGTATCCGGAACATTGTGGAAGATAAAGTCCGGAATAGTTTTAGAATATCGTTTACAGATCCGTCTCAGTTCGAAAACGAATCCGACATAAACTGATATTTCCGATCCAAAACATTCTCGAATGTTACAATTTTAGTAAATAGCCCTGCTGGATTCCTGGATTCGCTGCGTTCCATTTCATGTTTGCTGCGGTACTCACCTACGTGGTACTCACCTAACCAATTGTTTGAATTCCTCAGCCGCGGCACGGGGAGCAACGCGACCAATAACCTGCCGTCTTTGGATATATCGATGCTGGCGTCGTTGTGGATCCGACACCTCTGGACGACCACGTTCTTCGTACCTTCGTACCAAAGAAAGCATAGCTCAGAAAAAATAAATAAAGATCATTGGTCCATAGCTGGATCCAAATCGATGATTCCAAATGCCAGGGGTGCACGCTCGTGCAGTCTTCTCGAATGAGAAAAGTTTAGCATCTGATTTGTTATCCAATTATAGGTATTAGTCAACCATCACAATAATCCAGAAATCGGAATTAAAAAATCTTCGTAAGGTTTTGCAACGCGACCCACGCTTAGGCGACCTGAGTGTTCGCGGGAGGAAGTCTTTAGCACGAGTTGACGGTATAGAGTGCGACGGCGTTTCTTGTTCCGTTTATAGTCAGAGCCCAAAGAAACATGTATATGCTCACTGTCGGCAATGTCCGGCGCGGCCCCCGTCGTAAAGTCCCACGCTTGCACGCGGTGAGAGGGCGCGGGCAGCGCCTCGGATATGATGCCAGCATCCAGCAACCCGGCCATGCCGCCGAGCCGCCGGTTACCGGGCATGCCGGCCGCCGGTCCGGGCCCGCCGCCGGTCCCGTCATCGTCGTCGACCACCATCGCGTTCTGGAATTGTTACGTAAAATATAACAAATATATCTCTATAGATATCAGGAGGACTAGCCGTGGCACGGCCGCCCTCGGCCTCCAGACATTTTCTGCATCGCTATTACTTCTTTTTCTCGACTCCTACGGGTCGTCACGTTATGTTAAATAGCCTATAACTATCCTTATGAATTAGGCTATCAAATGCAAAAGTAATTTTTCAAATCCGACTGGTAGTTCCAGAGATAAAACATGTAGATAGTTGAGCGCGTTCAAACAAAAAAAAAACAACAAACAAACTCTTCAGCTTTATTATAAGCATATCTATGGTACAAAAAAAATATCAATAAGACCTGTGCAAATTACTCTCATTCACTAAAAAAAGAGCTGGTTATCTGTAAATCATCAAACTACTGAACATAATTCCTTAAAATACCTAAGAACACTCGATAAAGTCACATTTCAAGCAAAAAAAATCTAAATTGATGCATCCATTTGGGAGATAACAGATAAAAACTTTATCAGTTATAATTATAAAAATACTTGCTCTTGCGGGGGCTCAATAATCAGAAAATATGTCATATGATTTAATTCCATATAAAAAGAACAATTCTATACAGAGGAGATATTTTGATATTTTGTTTGACAGTGTAATCTGAAACTCTTTCTGTTTATAAGCTAGCTAACCGCGTCAAGGGACTTCTAATTGTTTGTAAAAGATCTCAGGGCAATAAACTAAGCGTAGCGAGCTGTCAACTGAGACTCCATTCCATTCTGTTTATATTCTGAACTTCATTTAATTTGATATTCCTTATAAAATAAGGGAGTTTTTTTTTGTGATCTTAATTCTATAAACATGATTATAAAGTTACCTGTGCCAGTATAATGGGCTGCAAGTACTCGTGTATCCTCGGCAGCCGCTGCGCTTGCGCCTGCGCCGCTTGTGCCTCGGCCGCAGGCGGGAGGTCGTTGACTTGCATCAGCGGCAGCACGCCTTCGTTCGCCAGGATCGCGTGGAACTGAGGGGGTGGTCGCCGAGGCCCGAAGGCATTGTCACCATCCTCCCCCGGCCCCGCCTCAGCCCTGTTCTCTCCCTGGAAATCTTGCAACGCGAACATCTCGCGAACCGACGCCGGCGTGTACAAACGAATCGTCTGCAATCGCCTGAACCTATTTCTCGCAGCCGTTCTCAGCCGTATATGCGCTAATCTTATAAAATTGTCACGGTCATCGTAGGGAACAGCACCGAATACGGTAGGATCGCGGTTTCCTGGGAAAACGTCGTTTAACGCGGCGGCAGCGTCCGGCCCGGGCGGCGGACTCCGCGGCGATATCCTGTGAATGAACCGGCCCGGGGGTAAGCTGCGCATCGCCGGTATCCTGTGTGCCAGAACTGGAGGAAACCGTCTCCGAACAAACGGATGAGCGGTCGGATTTGTCCTGTGCAGCGCTTTTTGCCGCCTCGTTTCTAGGTACATCTCTCTGCGCGTCTTGGCTGTGGACGAGTTGTTTCTGTTGGCTGCGGCAATCTGAACGGCGAGTCGATGGCTCCACGATCGGGAGGTTGAGTTGGGCATAGGAGATGGTGGTTCGGCGACGGGCGTGGTTTGCGTGCTGGATGTGGAAGCGGTTGGTTGTCTGGTGTCTGTGTGTTTGCGCGCGTCGGTCGGTCCCGCGTCAGCGTCGTAGCGGATGACTCTCAGCGAGTGTGGATCGTCGGCATCGTCCACGTTAACGGGACCAGAATGCTCTACATTCTGTATGCGAACCACGTCCGCCGATTCAACGCTCTGAGCCTCCGGCGTCGCGGCACTACTAGCTCTGGGCATATTCCTGTTCGACATCATCATGAAGCAAGTCAGCGCTAGCGCTTTTTTCAGCGTCTTCAGCATGTGTATGATCAGCTGACTGAGACCCCTCTCTTCCAGACACATCATCATCATATTGAACATCACAGAGAGCACTTTCATGGCCCGCGTGCGTATCACATGCCTGGTCGCGTTTTGTTCCACGGTGCGCATCAAGTTGTTGCGGTGTCGTGATCTCAGATGCGATATTCTAAAGATGGGTGCGTTTCTGTCGCGTCTCCGCACATTGTCCTCGGCTCGCCATCTGTACGCTTGTTGTAATCGCACCAATCTGTTGTGTCTGTTCCGTTGGATTACAGAACGCGCCGCCCTCCTGCTGTCGCTCGTGTTTTCTGTTGATGTGCTAGGCTCAGCTGACGCATTATTGGTAGTGCCAGCATTGTTTGCACTGGATGAGCTTCCTTCTCCATTTCTGGCAGTATTCTGGCTACTCTCCCCGCCTCTTGCAGTTCTTCTTGAGGATCGTATAAGCTGCCTCGATGATATACCGGTCATTTCGGTCAGCTCGGTTAGTATCATGCATCTCTCGAGTAGCGATCTGGTGTAAAAGCTGGGCGCGTCGGACCTGCCGCCCGCCTCCCTGTGGAGCGCCAGAATCCGGCGTCGCAAGTCTTCCCACATGGTGCGTAGTTCCCTCATTGTGGTGCGATCTCCTCGCAGCCACATGTTCGCCAGTTGTAGCGTGTGTTTCTGTAGTGCGGTCACTCCTATTTGCACTCGTCGGAAAGCCTCGGCAGCTGGGATTTCTGGGCCTCGGGACCAGAAGTTGTCTCTGCTTGTAGAGGGTATGTTAGGGTCGAGGTCGGTTGGATCTGGTGCGCTGGATGGTCCGGGCTGTGGCTCGGCTGTGGAGGTGCTGGGTTCAGGTGTTTGCGCGGTAGAAGGTGTAGGTGGGGCGAGGGTGGGCGCGGGTGCATCAGGTGTCATCGACCAGCTGCCTTGCGTGCGGACGCGAAACCTCTCGTTCGATAGGGAAACGTTTATCCCTCCTTCGCGGGAAGGCCCCTCGCTGCCTGTCTCGTTTAGCTCGAACGTCATGCGATCTGATATGTTGATACCACCTTGTCGTGAAGGTGCTTCGTTCGACGGTTCTATTTCAAACGTCATGCGGTCGGAGATCTGGGGTGCGGTAGAATTTTGCGGTTGATCTGAGGCGGTGGCAGTTGGTGCAGTTGAATTCTGCGGTCCATCTGCCTCCATTCCCTCTCTAAAGGTGGTATTCGGTGTCCGTGTTATGTTCACTTCAGGGTGTTCATTCTCGGAATCTGAACTTGATGCCATAAAGTCTCGGCGTAAATTTCCGGTGAAAACATGCACGGGTACACGAGCGCTTTCGTCGCGTTCAGAGTTCGAAAGGATATTCATAGACATGTTTGTGATGAGGTTTAGCAGTCTGGTGCCAGAGTCTCTGAGGATGTCTCGGATTAGGTCGAGGCTTTCGTTGATGGTGTGGGCCTCTCCATCTGGGTCCATGAGATTGGTGTTCTGTGTCGGGTTGCTGGAGGCTTGTGTCGATGATGTTCCAGATGTAGATGGTCCGGGAGCAGGTTCAGGGGGTGGGGGTGGGATGGTGGGGGGAGGATCTGTTGGGAGTGGTGGGGGGAGGTAAGGAAAGGAGTTAAGCGAGGGCGCGGACTGAGGATTGGTTGTACGAGGGATTGGTATATCAGCATTGCTAACTATAGCTTCGAAGCTGTGAACTGCAGCTTGAGTAACTCGCACTGCTTCCAGTTGGAACTCTCTTGCAGCATTTTCAGCCACGTCTAGGTTCCGCCTTCGTATCGAAAACTGCCTCAGGGCGCTCAGCGCGGATTCCGGGCCCCTTCTAAAGATGCCACTGGTTCTTGAAGAGTTTGGCTGGCGCGGACTGTCGTTGGTTGATGAGAACGGGTTAGGTAGTAGACGGGTGGTCCGCTCGTCCCCCAAGGGTTGAAATGCAGAGGCGACGGAACGGAACACTGGAATATTGTGTAGCCCCGATGCTGCCGCGTCTTGGGCCCTGGAACGTGATTAAGTGTTAATACATTTCTGGACTACTGATGAAATAGACTTCTTTTCGCTATTGGTCATAAAAAATGTTTTGTTGGCATTCATTTGTAATCCACATTTTGACTCTCTTTATCTAAGGTGTTCAGCATATATCAGATCTTGGTAGACTAATTAGCATGATATCATCCGCAAAACGTAGATGGTTAAGATATTAGCCGTTGACATTTATTCCTAGATTTGGCCAATCCAAGTTTCTAAAGTTGTGTTCTAAAGGGTCTTTCAATAGGCACGTCCGAACTTTGGCAGTTGGTAGCGGCCATCTTGTTGAAGCTACATCTGTCAAATTGGTTGTCATTTATTCATTCTGTTTTGCCAAATCATCATGGATAGCTATAGCATTCAACAACACATGCAAATTATAAAATTGTTTTATCAGAATGAGTGTTCTGTTCTAGCAACGCACCGCACGCTTCGCCCATTTTACGGTCGCCATAATCGTCCTACCGAGAGGACTATTCGTCGTGTGGTGGATAAATTTGAGTCCATTGGTTCGGTAAATGATCGACTAACACCCGTACGTCAACGAAACGCAAGGTCTGCCGAAAACATCGCCGCTGTCCGTGAGAGTGTGCAGAAGAATCCGAGGCAGTCGATTTCGCGTCGCTCACAAGAACTCGGCCTTTCACAGACCACAACTTGGCGAATTTTGCGTCGTGACTTGGGCCTGCACCCGTATAAAATTCAACTCACCCAGGAAGAACATAGACAACGACGTGTGTTCGCTGAATGGGCACTGGAGAAGTAGCAACAGACCGTAATTTTCATAGAAAAATTATCTTCAGCGAGGCCCATTTCTGGATGAATGAATTTGGGACGATACCAATCCGCATGAGATCCAAGAGCGTCCAATGTATCCCGAAAAAGTTACAGTTTGGTGTTGGTTTTGGGCTGGCGGCGTCATCGGGCCATATTTCTTTGAGAACAACGTTGGCCAGGCCATCACTGTCAACGGCGAGCGCTATAGGTCGATGATTACCAACTTTTTTTGGCATGAACTGGATCATCTGAACACCAACGACATGTGGTTTCAACAAGACGGCGCTACGAGCCACACAGCTCATGCCACATTGAATATTCCGCATGAGAGATTTGAGGGCATGGTCATCTCACGTGGAGCTGATGAGAACTGGCCACCGAGATCGTGTGACTTAACCCCGCTAGACTTTTTCTTGTGGGGTTTTCTTAAGTCGCAGGTCTATGCGAATAAACCACAAACCACAGCGGCCCTCAAAGCCAACATAACCTATGCCATAGGTCAAATTGAGCCAGATTTATGCGATATTTAAGTCATCGAAAATTGGATATCTCGCATGCGCTCCACCCAGAGAAGCCGTGGCGGACATTTGAATGATGTCATATTCCACACATAATGGCATCACTACATCTTTCAAATAAATAAATAATTTCGATAATATCTCACACACACTTTGTTTTATTTAAATTTAAAGATAGGACATGCTTAAAAGACCCTATACTAGTGTTGTGAACAAGTTTGAAGATATTGGGTCATCAGAAGTTTAATGAAATAAATATAATGACATTTCTCTTTTAGGCCTTTCTTTCCTGGCTTGGTCGCGGAAGAACAGGCAGTAGATAAAACCGACGTTTCAAAGTGAGCGCATATGTATGTGACAAAGTACGAAACGCGAAACGTTTCAATGCGTCGATCGCCTTCAGTACACTTAACATGATAACCGTTTCGTCTACGGAAGAGAATACAAATATTACTTCAGTTTCTCCATCCCGCCTGATAAGAGCTAAATAAATATTATTTGTCATCTCGTCTACCGACAAAACCGTTGTGCTAATGCTACAGGTTTTGTAAGAGAACACTTTCGAAGCGTCTAAAAATAACAGACAATCAGCTGTGTTATTATCACAGACAACAATCTGTTGCAGGCTTACCTAACAGCCATAGGATCAAACGGCGCAGAAGATTCCGCCAAGTTGTGTATGATGTGTGATGGGCGCGGCGGCGGAGCAGCAGGTTCGCTGGCTGGTTCTTGCTGTCGAGATGTACTGGGCGTCGGAGAGACTACAAAGAATTATAAGTTTTTATTGAAAAGTAGTGTATTTCTACGAGGATGGAATATTCAATCCAGATAAAGAAAATTACTATTTAATAGATTCATGAGCATCAGAAGGAAATCAAAATACCTGTCCGAGGTGGAAATTATTCGCCCTAAATGTTGGCTAGGTTTGCGACTTTCAGAACCTAGAAAAGTGGGTAGCGTTTGCTAACATTTTAGGAAAATCAAATTATTCGTGCTATTCCGTGAATTTCATCAACTACTAGGAATTGTTTAGTAAGGACTCTCTGAGAACCAAAGATACAAATATCACTTTTTGAAAATGAATGTACCAGGGTCATTCTGAGCTGTGGATGATCGAGGCGATCGCCGTGTCGACCGCCGCCTGTGTCGACTCGATTCCGGCGGATAGGTCTCCATCGGGTCAGTACCGCGGTCAATCTGGAAATAGAGTATATATCTTCAGGAATACAGTTTAAGAGCATAGTTATACTGTGTGGATGGGGATTAAATGAAAGGGTACAGTAATAAACAAAAAAGTGTATAGTTCGACGAACGGTGGCCGAGGACTCATCAACGTTAATGACCTGACTAAATGTAGGCATGTTTGTAAAATCCGGTAGCAAGCATGCCTTCATAGACAGGCCAATAAGTTTGGCGCGACCTAATATGCGTTTCAAATTAGAATAGAACAGAACAGACGCTCTTGAAACTAGTGGTTGGATTTAGCTAAAAATGGCAAAAACTACAGAAGCAATTAGCCAAAATACATAGAAACAGAGTTGCTATTTTGTGTCTTCTAATGTAAGTTACCAATTAAATTCGTATTCTAACTTCAAACTCATAGTTCAGTGAACCGTCCGTCTTACTATCCAAAATCAAAAATTAAATTACGTACAGTATTAGCCAGAGGCGGTGTATTGATCAGCCGGTGGCGTACCATGAACAGACGCTGATAGTTCCGCACCAGGCTGTCATATCTTTGCACCAAGGTCTGGTAGGAGTTCACTATCATGTCTTGCGCCTCGTCCGGGGTATCCGGCGGCCGGACCGGGCCGTAATCCTCACCCCTGGGACCATCCCCCCTGGGGTTACCATTGCCAGCGCCGGGGCCTCCGTCGCCGGGGCCACCACTATTGCTGGGACCACCATTATTGCCAGGGCTTCCATTGCTGCCGGAGTTGCTGTTGTTAGCAGTACTGGGAGGCCCGCCCTGGGACGTCACGAGAGGAGTGCTATTCGCGCTCGGGGGACAAGCCCATAGCGAAATGCCAGTTATGAGCTTGAAACCGAGCGAATCGAACGCGACATACCTGGAAATGCATTGAATTTTGCGTATTTGATTGCTGTTCTTTTGGTAAAGTAAAATGGCTGATCACATTTGATTATGAAACAGAGTCAATACTGGTTGCCATCTCATAAAATATTTAAATCAACACAAACATATACACACTCTCTCATTAACACACCCTCGTAGACCTAAAACTATACTGCCTGGCTTAATTAAAATTTCCGATGTTATTCAGCATGTTATTGCTAAAGTATTTTAAATGTTTGCTTTTGCATTTGTTTATTTATATTTAATCTCTTTTTATCATACTCAATCTGGACTGCCGTAATACAGGCTAGACAGAACTCATTGTCAAACTTGTAAATATTATTTAGGAAAATAAAGTATTTGTAAAGTTTGCAACACACACTCACTATACAAGTTGTTTATTTGAGCATGAGTAAAATCATGAACCATGAACTATTCCTTAAAGGTTGTATGTTCTCGCATAAGGTAAATGTGCGTTGGATAAGTATGTATGTCTGCTAACGCAGGATATATTTCCGAACAAACATTCACAAACGCAATAAAAAAAAGAGAGTGCTTCAAAAAGCCGATACAAACCTCAATTTCTCGTTATTGTTTTTTGTAGATACTTTAGTGAATGGTGCCGGCTGACTCCAGTCCCAGAAGTATAGTTCATTGTAGGTGGCGATGACTAACAATTGCTCTCGCGGATGGAAGGCTATAGAGGCGATCACTGTCTCATTGTATACATTCCAAACTTCGCTGCCTCCCTATATGTAAGAGTACACACAGATACATTTTAATTATTATTAAAATTTATAGCCTAAAATAAATATATAATATTTATTTTAGGCTGATGCCACTTCAGGGCAAAGGCCTTCGTCTCTTTCTCCCACATGTCTCATTACTTGGCCACTTTGAGCCTATAAATTAACTGACAGTCGAGATAGTCCCGCCATCTTCATCTTCTTTAATAATTTATTTGTTATTATTAGTAATTCAATCAAACATTGATAAAACATTCATAGTTTTTGATATTTTCGGGACATTGTAAAAATCTAGAGACTTCTTTTAAGTGTGGTTTTACACTTAAACAACCAAATAACCATCAGAATAACGAAACCATGTTAATTATAATTCTTATAGGCCTGGCCTCCTACAATCGCGTCTTCCAGTCAGACTTAAAATTATTTTCTAGTGATTAAAGGCTTACACTAGCTATATCCCAGACCCGCACTTGTCCCCCGAGACAGCCTGATCCGATTAGCTGAGGGTGTGAAGGATGGAAGGCGATACACCACGGAGTGCGTGGATGCCCCCTCAATATCCTCACGTGTTTCCCACTCGCCAGTTCCGATACATAGATGTTGTGGTTTCCATGAGTCGATGCTAGTTTGGTCCTAGAAAAAAATACACGCAGAAATGAGCACATTGTGTTTCTTTTCGTACTGTGAGCCAGTAAGTAATATTGATTGGTGTTATTAGTAACTCGAAAATCTTACCCATCGGGACTGAACACCATAAGAAATGTGGACCGTGGGTAACCGGGCAAGTCACATGACTGAAAATGCAAGTGAGATTAAGCACATAAAATAATATAAAAATGTTTGCTTTTACACATGGCAAAGTTGTCAAGTTCAGCAAATTTTGTGTTGTTTGAGTGTGTGCATTTTTATGTTACTGTCCATACAAGAATATGTGCAGCGCAGTACAATTAATGCATTTGAGGCATGAGGGTCCAAAACCTTTAAGAAAATTAGAAGGTATTTTCCATTTGTTACCTAATCAATAAGCGACGATAGGCTAGCAACCTGAATAATTGCTATATTAAAAGATGCAGGAGCGATTCTTGCTGCGGGACAAACATTCACAAATACTTGTTCCAAATCTGGGAACAAAGTCGTAGTTTCTAATACCCACGGCACAGGGAATCCTAGTGTGTAGTCCGACAATGTATGTAACTGTTGGGTGTTAAAAATTAGAAAGATATTTTGCTATATGCAATTTTTAATATCAGGCACTTACCGTGATTTGAAGAGGCTTCTGCACGAGAATGTCCTCTGCAATGTTTTCCAGCACCGTCTTGTTTGGTGGTTGATTTGGAGGATTGATACCCCTCTCTCTCCATTGCCAGGCCCTGGCGACACTGCCGACTTTAGGCGGATCTTCTACAGGCTCACCAACCTTGTACCCGTGCCATTCAATGTTATAGTTTCCAGGATACATTTTCCCTTTAAAAATAAATGTCTATAATGATACATTGTCTTTGTGAGAGCTATGTCCAATGATTATCGGCTTTGATATATCGCCGATGTAGAGCAAAGATAGCATTGGCAAAGTACCAGAAAGGTGGTCAACAAACTTATTAAAAAAAAATACTGTTATTTTTTAACGATATTAACTGTTTGTTAATTATCTGCAAGATGATTCCAAACATTTCAGAGGTTTAACTGAATATTACTTTTGACTGACTAGATTGCAAATGACCAGGATGATGGAAGCTGGTTCAGAAAACAAGTTGTAGAAGTGTAATGTTTCAAATACTAAGCTAATAAGAGCAACAGTAACTGTATAGTACCTAATTTATGTGTGATTGAATATATAAAATAAGAAGTTACTTAAAAGTAAATAAAAAAACAAACAAAGATGCTCACGACTGTCTTCCCCATGTTGGACATCCTCAGTGAGTAAATCTTTTGAGGATACCAAGTAGGGGGTAGTCAGAGGCACGTCCAAACATTACATTTGGTACATGCCTGTGTTTTGCAAGTAGTAAGCATTCCACGTGACAGGTTGCAAGCCCATCGCCGATTATTGGAACACTAACTGTTGGCACATGTCTTCGGATTTTTAGTTCTAAGGCATGCCGGTTTCCTCACGATGTTTTCCTTCAGCGTTTTATGCACGTGTTAATGCGCACATACATTTTTCGAGTGGAAAAATCCATTGGTGTACGACTGGGTTCGAACCCATGACCTCCAGATCAGAAGTCGGGGTATCGCCCACTAGGTCAACACCGCTTACATATAAATAATAGTGTTCCAATTTCAGACAATGGGCTTGCAACCTGTTATATGGAATGCTAATTACATGCAAAACATGGGCATGCCTAATGTAATGTTTGTAAGTGACTCTGACTACCCCCTACTTGGTATCCTCAAAGATCTATGCACTGAGTATGTATCTGAGGATGTCTATCATGGGGCATACATTCCTGAGTGTGATTATATATATATATATAATATATATAAACAACAAACAATACCTCTTAACCGTTGAATAGTTCATGGTTCAAGGTTGTGTAGGTTACATAGGCTCAAGACCAAAGTGAGACTTATTTATTAGATATGAAAAAAAATTTAGACATACATACTACTTATTTCTACAAGTAATAATATTAGAAAAGATGAAATCTCACGTTAATAATACTGCCTGAAGCCTTCAACATGACTTTGTAACTGTATAAGCTGGGACAACTACTTAACATATTTCACTACTGAACACATAGGTATGGTGACCTGGCAAGCATTGTGCTTCTGGACGGAGTTAGGCTTATAGCTGGCTTTCTGGGCCATCAAGCATGGGCTTCCACACATAATGGAACAACTTTGATTCATAATGCAGAATAGGGAGTTTACTTACATACAACTGGTCTGCTAACACTAGGCAATCTACACTATCCTTTGCTTGTGCAACCAATTGTTCACTGACCACTTAGATGTCCAATGTGATATTTCAGTATTTAATGGTAAAGGAGGCTGCACTACTAATTAATTCTGAACAAAACTAGTCATTCTTTCAGTGCTTATTTATATCTAAACTACAAAACTTGTGATTTTTTGTTGATAATAATCTCCCTAATAACTGAATTGATTTGGATAAAATTTATAACAGGTACAGTTATTGATGTTGAATAACACATAGGTTACATTATCCGGGTACCAAGCAGGCAAAGCCATGGGCAGAATGCTAGTTATAAATATAACAGTTTTTCCTCAGGTTATTTATACAAATAGAAATACATATTAATCTTAGTAAATAAGTATATGATCGATAGTACAAACCTTCTTCACTTTTTAAATAAGGAATTGAAAGGTAACCAGTTTATCTGAAAGAAAATTGATACAGTGCAATATAAGTTGTATACATAACAAAACATAACAGATATTATGTACAAAGAAAACATGAACAACAATAAAACATACATAGCCCCTTACATAACATCTTCTACTGATTTACCAAGTATCTTTATATTTCTTCGAGATCTAAGCTTTATTATATGAAATAGCAAGTAATGCGACGTCTCGACGCGCAAGGCACTGTATATTTTATACATTTATTGTACGTGTTACGCGGAATGACCGGGGGTAAGCCATATTGGATCGTACCTACAAAATGTTGCAGAGCTCCAGACAGATAAGAATAGTATATTTTTGAAAAATGTGGGCTTATTTTCATGAACGAATGTGATTTACTATGGAATGCATAAAAATGTATACAATCCATCGATTGAAGTTGTTTTTTTGAGGTTTATAAAATACATGATTAATTTACCTTGAACATCATGTCATTTGAAGTAGTGATAGGTTGATCGGAGAAATATGCCAAGACAGTTCATATGACAACAATTTTAATTACATTTAGAATCAAATTGTACTTTCTGAGACTAAAAAATTCAACAACAAAAAGAACCAACCCCTACAATCAAAAGCACAAATGCGCCAGCTGCTAGCTGTCAAATTGTTTTTTTTTCATCAATATAGATAATAAAACCACAGTTACCAGAGACAACCGAAATGCTTTTACTGCATTGTCGGTAATTCGCTAAAAGCCATAATCAAGAAGTGAAGTGAAGTGAAGTGAATAGCTGTAACTAAATTACAGCATGTAAAAGTGCAGAATTCAAGATCTCGCTCAGCTAAAATCCATATTCTTCAGCTACAGTTCTTATATAACTACTGTTACTAACCCACAGGGTCCTTAGTGCACGGTATGGTAATTCCTGCTTGAGACTTGTGATAAAACATATATTAGAAACATTTTTGAAGTTATACAAATCGATTGTAAAAGACTGCATTTCAAGACTGCCGTTTCTGTGATAAAATATGGTAACAAACAAACAACCTCTTATGGAAAAACACGGGCTCCTTACATCGCTCGCAGCTCATAAACTTAGTGGGTTATAAAGTTTGGGGTAAATCTCCTGGTTTTACCGGCAATGGAACGGATACATTTGTCATATCTAGTGAAGTTCCTTTTCCGTTCACAGATAATAACCTAAAGCGCTGCTAAGTAACCTAAAGTTCCTGTTACAGGTATGGTATTCAAGGTCCAAAATCGATGTCAGGTACCTATGTAGGTACGTAACTAACCACCTACATACTTCTTAAACTTCTGCCGTAGATGAGTAAAATAGAGATGAAAAGTTTTTACTACCTACATATTATAAGTGAGAGTCCCTCAGTACCGGCCGGCATCCAGTACCGGCCAGTTGCTAGTTCTATTATTCAACAATAGATGGCGCTGAGACTTTTAGTGCCATTAGTGTGAGGCGTTATTTTAAGTACCTAGATAGATATATGCCCCTCGCGGCGCCGACTTGTGGCGACCTGTTTACCGCCAGTGCAAAATCCATGAAAAATAAAAACCTCCTCCCAGACCGATTGAAGAACAGACAATTTCTCCTTTGTGCCTTGAATCTCATGATGAGTATTGGATACAGTGTGGGAATCAATCTATGAGGCTTGTGCAAATATATCAGCGCTATCAAATCAGTTTATTTGCGATTGTATTGTTTGGTATAAATGGTTATATATCTAGTGGCCGGTACTAGAGGCAAATTTTTTAAAGTCTGTTTTTTACTATTCTTCAAATTGCATTAATAAAATTTGATTATTTCTAAACATACCGGTGTTTTGTTATTTTTATTGATAGCATAAGAGTTCCTTTACACAAAACAGGAGGTATTGAACATGTAACCTAAGGCATTTCTACTTTTCATTGATAAAACTTTTAAGGTGACGGTACTGAGGTACTTTCCCCTACAGAATGATTCAAGCACTATGGTTCAAAAGCAGCAGAGTGATGTGACCGATGCGAACAACCTCCATGACGATTCTACGATTTTTTATAGTTTAGGAGCTAATAGCTAGGACTTTTATGTGTCTTGGATTCGAAAATTTCCTGATGATTCTGTTAGGGTTTTCCCAAACTTGGTATAAGTACCTACCTAAACAACACTAAAAACAGCAAAACAACACACTAGGTGTTGGCAGACAAAAGCAAAAAGAACAAAAAAAAAACAAAAAAAGCTTTGTGCGAATACCTACCTACCGTTACATAACGTTATAATATTAGGTAGGTATAATTATATATAAATTATGCTCTTACAACAGCAAGATTACCTACTTTTGGTTATCTTTCATTCCCCACATCTTATGCTCATATAAATCTGTACCTACCCAACGCCACACATAACGCTCTAAATTATATTCGCAAAGCGACACGAACGGCGCAGCGGCGGCGGGGCGTAACGAGATTTTTCGCAAAATTTGATTCCAATTTTGTGAACGAAATGGATTATGTTTTACCCTCCGAAATAAAGGAGTAAACAATTAAGAGCATGACAATTTCCATAAGTTTTCATGTTGGTTTTCATTATTTAGTTTCGAATTGGATATCGTCGTTCCAGGTCACTCTCCACGATTCAGTCCACAAATCAAATAAGTAACTACCTAATTTATGTAAGTATGGTGTATGGAAAGGAATCTAAATAAAATAAATTAACAATGTAGGACATTTTCACGCAGCATCATCTTAGTAGCCCCCAAACTAAGGAGCTTGTATTATAGGAACTGCACGACTGATTGTTTATTTGCAAATATATACATAGAAAACACCCAGACCCAAGACAAATATTTGCAGATCATACAAACATTTGTCCCGCGGCGGGAATCGAACCCGAAAACTTCTGCATCTAAGGCGGCAACCTTCGCCCACAGCGCCATTAAGAGGATGTCATAAAAAAAAAAAAAAAAAGGAAAATAGGAACGTCTAAATCTCATTAATAGAAGCCAGTTCAACATCTACCAAACTAGGTACCTACTTTTAATCGTTTTGATGCATGGCGCGCAAAGAAAAGGTTTTCATAGAAGTAAGTGCAGCCCTCCTCTACATTAAATAAAACTGATGCTGATCGTTTAAGATTTAATATTCTTCGTGCCTACCTTAACATTTTACGATACACTTATCATAATTTTACCTAACTGTAGGTACTTCTCTTTCCCGAGACCAATGCCACGCTTTCCGCACTACATTTTAAACCAAGTTGCCTAGAATTTGCTGAAAATTATTACATTACTGAGTAGCCCTGACAAAAAAATCTTATAATATTTTTTCAGGAATAAATAAAAACCGACTTCAAATAACAAGCAGTTGATAACAAGGCTAATATGACATTTCATCCCTTATTTTTTCATCCTTTGAGTAGTATTTAGGGTTAAGGTCTGGTAGAGATCGCTATTTAGAGATAAGCCCGCCCATTGTACAATATTTGCAAAGTTTGTACTACTTAACTAAGCTGATGTGTTATTTGGTGTGCAATAAAGTATTTTCTACCAATCCATTTATTCATAAAACTTAGATGAAACCATCCTTAAAGTATTCCCTACCCATTAACAAAAGCATCATTAAAATCGGTTCACAATTGGCGAAGATATTTCGTAACATAAGTACACACAAAAAAATTAGACAAATTGATAATCTCCTCCTTTCTTGAAGTCGGTTGATAACTGACTCTCAATTTAGAAAGACTAAATTCACGATCGCAGTTCTACGAAAATAGCATGAAAGGATCTTCGAGTCAGCTTTTCTGCCGTCCAATTAGGTAGGTACTTGTAGTTTTCAATTCTCTAGATTTAGATGCAGCCTTCTTGTTCCTTACTGTTCCTTGCCTTGCTGCCTCACCCCACTGAAATATTCATTCTGTTCCGAAATAGCTGTAGCAGATGTTGTCGATAAAATATCCTTCGAAAGTAGCTCAATCGGTCTCAAAGTTTTCTTGTATCGATCTGTTAAATTTTACCAAGTTTGTTAAATTTAAATAATATATTGATTGTAATAATACCCTGCGAGTATTTTCTACGATCTTTTATATTTTAGGTTTACATTTAACATAAAATCGATGTGTTTCTGTCGTAGATGCTGCTGATAAAAATGAAGCTAGAGAAAATGAGGTAGATACCATCTTCGCTAACAAAATGTTTTAAGCAATTCTATTGTATTTAGCTAGGAGCGACATTGTATCTCTTTTGTAATCATTTTAATTTATAATCATGTATAAGTACCTAAGTACCTATAGTCTATGTGTTATTCTAAGTCACGAACTATACCTATTCTAAATTTAATCCAAATCGGTCCAGCCGTAACGGAATATCCGTTGACAACAAACATCTAAACTTTGACGTTTTAAATATTAGAAGGCACATAAGTAGGCTAGTAGAATAGGAAGGGTGACAGTAAGTATACCTTGTCCAAGCCACGCTGAATATTTATAATTACCTAATTGAAGGCATAATGGAGATCGAAGCTTGATATTTAAAGGACATGATTATAGACCTTATTGACAGGTAGGTCACTTTTACATTTCCCTGAGAAGTTTAAATTCAAATTAAAAATAAGACAAATGTACAACAAAGTCCTTTAATGATTCCGTTGGTACTTTACGAGGTAGGTACGGAACTCTCAAAACTGATGCTTATCGTCGAGAACTGTCGCTAAGTGTCGGGGGACAGCGGCTGGCAATTAGCACAGCGCCCTCAGACAGTGCTCAGTAAAACTACCACTTTCATTGAACACTCTGCCAGGGCACCCGGTGACTCCAAAACTAGTCACCGCAATTTGGTCACAAAGCAAAAGAAGCAAGCGTCAAAATCATTATGAAGCACAAAACAGTCCCTCTTTGAATTCAGTTGTCGATATCTTTTGGTATTTTTCTGAACAATTCAAAGTAACAGAAGGTTTCAGAATAAGTGAAACCAACCAAAAAGAGTTATACTTACTGACAAACCCTGAAAAATGAGTAGGTTGGTAGTTAAAGTTAGACAAAGGAATTTACATAAAAATATAAGTCGGCCTTCATTACCCATTGACTGGTTGCAGGAAGAACAAAGCAAAGAATATCACAAATTGAAAGTCCCAATCCCTCTTGTCGTTTAATATAAACACAAAGAACGAAAATGTTTAATCAGGATTCAGGAACAATGTCTATTGTTGTCCATGCATTTTAATCAGCGTCTTGGGACCGCCCAATAGACTTTGGGTAAATTAAAAGGACCGATTATGGCTGTGCTTTATACTTTAGCCTACCGAAACATTTATTCATGTACTTACAGGGCGCGCCGCCGCGCACTATGGGACTTATATTATTCTTTATTTTTCATACAAAACGATAAACTTTTTACATCAAATAAATACATTTATTATTAAGTTTAAAAATAAATTTTGTTAAATTAACATAATAGGACAGAGTATCATACGGTTTTGAAGGTCTACCTCGTTCTCCGGATGTTGTGGGTGTAATACAAAGCTCTTCTTCGCTTTGAATCACCCATGACGAATTTTTACTGAGGAACCGAATTTTGGTCCTGTTGGCTTTTATCCAACGAGTTTTGATACCAGTTGTAACATCAACGAAATCTGTCGACAACTTCTTAAAGGATGTAATACCTTACTTAGTGGTCTTGTGGGTCTTTTTTAATATCATCAAGATTTGTTAAACTACTCATGAAAAAATTCCACAATTCACATTTAGAAACAACGAAGTTAAAAAGCTCTTAAAAAAATTCAAGAGTTATTTAATAAAAAGTAGGTAACTTCTTGGAATTTGATGGGCAGGCAATCATTTCAATGTCTTTTATACTTTCGGGCACTGTTAACAAAGTATGCATGCAAATGTTAAATTTGCACTCGGAATTGATCTGTTTTTTTCCGTTGTTATTTTAACACTAAATGTGTCCACGAGAAAATATTTATAAAAATGATAAACTATGTAGGTTGATAAGAAATTTGCTCTTTTAGTTCAAGTCTCGCAGTTCTGCTGATTTTAATGTATTCCATCTTTGTACACACAGTAAGACAATAAACGATTATTCTATTCTATTCTATATTATTATAGGTCATAATGACCATATAGGTGTCCAACTGAATTTTTTAAATATATTTTGGTAAAGTAGACCAATTAAAAACATAGAAAACAAATTGTTTTGTTTCATTACCGTCCTAAGAACACGTAAAACATGACTCCGCTTTATTGTTTCATGTTGATATATTTTCCGCGCCTCTTTTTACTATAATCAAAAAATAGGCAAATAACAAGTAATTTGTAGTAACAATTAGTTCAGACATCCTTTTAGACAGATCCAACTCTAAAACTATTATAATCTAACTTTCACCACACCTATTTTCTGCACAAAAAATATTTGAATTTAACAGTGCGAATACAGTTTGATTAGTGAACGTGTAAACAATCAGAGCAGTTCGTTTCGTTCGTTATTCCATCCAGAACGGTGCAGCACCGGAATTTAATTGGGCCATGCGATTTCCTCGAAAATTTGATTGTCGTTCCGGTTTGCTCTTTTAGTTTAAGTCTTGCAGTTCTGCTGATTTAACATACCTGTCATATTTCGTTTTAGCATATGAATTTAATGATATAGCCGTCTAGAAGGTTGAGTGAAGGTAGCTGAGAAATGTGTATTTTACGAGTATAACTGGGTAGTCCAATGTTGTCACACAGTCGCACAATCTATTTGCCATGGGGATGTGTTCTATTATACCCAATCAGTATTATAACATGGTCAGTAAATTGGTACCTATTTGTTACTACAGAGTTACGTTAGTCATCATTATTTTGAAAATGATTACCTATTTACTTGATTTCCTAATACCTACATAGCCAATTTCCGGTATTTCAATATCTACGTAATACGTTGCGGTTAATCAATATTATATGTACCTAGCTAGATAGAAGGTGATGTACTTACTGTGCCAGCCCATCAATCTTAGCTGATGCGTTCAGTAAATGGATTGAAACCGAGGTGGCGGCGGAAATTGGCATCTCTCGTACAACTTGCTCTACCTCTATCTAACCGTATCTGCCGGGGCATACTCAAGTAACTTCATAAGTAGGTAAGGTACAACTAAATTTAGACCACGCGTCTTGAGAAAGACGCATGTTTGTATAATGCCTGGTAAGTACTGAACCATTTGTAAACGGCTAACGATTTTGATGATACCATCGAGGTATGCAAGTTCTTGGTACATTCTACTTGTGGCATTTCTCTTCGCTAAATGTAAACTCATAATCAATCCCTAAATCAATTTCAATTTGCGGCAGACCGAGTTTTTTCAGTGTTTCTAATTTAATTAGGTTACGCAAAAAGGAGAAAATATTTTTTTATTCGCCACGCTGATGAACATGTGAAATGATCCTGCGGACTAGGTCATATATTTAAGGGAAAAGGGTCAAAGCGAGGGATAATGCGTGGACACGGTCCGACCGACGCAAATAGCTGCGACAGCAGGCGACCGCGTCATCAGGAAAGGAAAGCCTCCTCAATCAACTCCTGAACGTAAATAGCGTTAATGGGATGTGACTTCACAAATTGGGAAGCGGTGATGTTGGTAAAAATAGCTTGAGTCGCTCACTAGGTGGAAATGAATAACCAGCAGCTACCTCGGTAAGTTTTAACTTGGTGTTCGTTGGATGTAATTTAGGAACTGAGGCGCGATTCTGGGATTTGCAACATGCTAAAACCGTGACCGTATCGATCATTTTGAACCGTTTTCCAGCACGTATTTACCAATTCCGATCTTGGGTAACATGTTGCAACGTCAAATACGGACGGTATTTGAATTTTTCAAATACCGTCCGTATTTGAAACATTCGAGACGTTTGGGAAAATCTTTTCTAATGTTTTTAACGGTTTTTTTAGAAATTCCGATCTCGAGTGCCAAAACTGACAGCTTAACGCATTGAATTTGTAGAAATTCGTCAGACGTTCACGGTTTCGTATCTCGGCAACAATTTTGTAGGAGAGACTGCCTGTCGACCTAGCAAATAAATCATTTTCTTGTGGATATCGTAGTTCTTTTTGTTTCGAAAATGTCATCAAGATATTTTCTAGCATGGAGATTTGCGTAAATATCAGAGATTTTTTCACCGGAATAACCCTAGAAGTATTATTTTACATTTTACTTACAGTTCCATATTATATTCTACCATAGTTTTGAATTGCGACGGACTCGTACGCATGTTTTTTTCTTGTTCTACCTAATAATTACTTAAAAATTAAATATTTAAATACCGGTAGTATTTTTCGTAGGGAAAAACTTGTCTATTTTGACAGAATTCCAATGACACTGACAAATTCAAGCAACAAATTCCATAGAGATCTGAAGTTTTTAATTTTAAATTCAAGTCGACAACCTTCTAAAAATGACTTTTACACAATTTTCTTAAACGTCATCGAGGGCTCGTTAACCCGTTTTGCACATTTACATGCAAGTAAAAATCAAGTGACTCGTAAAACGTCAAGCCGAATAATTCGGTCAACGTTGGCTCGTCCATGGTTTTACGCAGAAAATGGTAAAACTTAGAATTGGGGTACTGCTTGCACAACTTAAAGTGTAATGTACGTAATGAAATAGTGCACACAAAAGTCAAAACCGTGGTGTAGGTACCTACGTTTAAGTTTCGTTGCGTTTCCGCAACAACAAATGCGTAATTTGTTAAGAGAATTCGAAAGTTTTGGTAATGTTTGTTTGGAAAAAAGTTTAATATTAACACTTCGAATACATTTACGTAAAGAACTCAAAAAAGAAGAGATTTTGACTTGAATCAGAGGATTCCCAGGTATAACCTAGTAGAAAAAAAACCCAATGATGTATGGAATATGTGGCAGCTTGGTAATGGGGTTTTACACCCATTATAGTACTTATCTCAAAAAATGCATGGAAATAAAAAAGGTTTCTTGGTAATAAATTAAATTCATATTAAAATGAATTGCTCATACAGAGGCAATGCACGCGCGGAGTCGTGTTTAAAAAAAAACCGATAGGTAGCCCCCCCCCCCATAAAAACACTCCCCATTTCCCCCCTTAAAATGTGATAATCCTAGACTATGTTCCAAATTTAATCTTTCTAGACTTAACAGTTTTGAATTTTTATTTTAAATTTACTGTATGTGCCGCATGTTACCAAAGGATACAGCCACTTGAACGCAACCTATTTGTACCAAGCTCGATGAAAGAGTTCCAAATTCAAATGAGGCAAATAAAGAAAAAGTTCTGCTGTAGGCATTATTGAACGTACAACCCAGCACATCAGCAATTTATTTCCATACAACATTGCCGGTGCGTTTTTTGTTCCAAATTCAAAACTGGTATAGTACGTACTCGTAAATAAGTACGATACCTCGCGTGTTCTTTTTTTGAAATCAATGACAATATTACCGCGCATGTATGAGAAAAAGATTTTTATATTGTTTGAAAGAGCTTCATATTTTCAGCATCTCGTATTGATTAAACTTAGTGCTGAGACTATAAATTTGAGGTCTGGAGATCTGCCAACCTCAACTACTCCTAGAAGACTAACTTATTGTTCATAATGAAATATTATTATCGCTTTATTTTGTAGGAAAGTGCAAACTATTCTGTTTATTTGTTGTGGTATCTATAACGAGCTTTGTAATACTCTGAAGTGGTGCCTGTTTTGAAGGTTTATTTTCAATTAGCAAAAGGGCCGGATGAAGGCTTTGCTGAATTTGTAGGAATTCCCATCGCCCGCCAGTGCAATCTGCTCGGCAAACTAGGCGGGATGACGGCAATCGGGTAATTTGATAAACACTTCAAAAATCGAGTTATTGCCTCAAAGGTAGCTCTCGCGAAAATAACGTTTCAAATGGACATTTTTCTAACGATGAGTAGTTTTTTGATTGGTTTTACTGATTTTACTGGTTCAGCTTCCCTACATTCCTAATATTTTAGGTAACAGATAGGTAGGTACTAAACACATTTTTACCTAATAATACTTTTATTAGCGCGTATTTTAAAATCACATGTTCCACGATGTTTTCTATTTGTTGTACGCACAAACGCATTCAAAGAAATAATATTTTAGTCACATTTTTAGGTCAGAGGGGCGATCTATCATCGTGGATATGACGTTTATGGCCGATACCAGCTGATTTGTTCCAGATCGAATGCGAATCCGATATTTACGCAGCGTAATCATGGTGATGTGGAAGTATTGACGTCATTGTTACGAGTTCCCTACTGAGCTGGACCACAATGCGGAGGGTGGGTTCCGAACACATAGTGGTACTTTTTTCGAGTTTTTTAGCTTTGATTTCAACCAACTTCAAAGTAGGAGGAGGTTCTATATGCAATATTTTCGTGAATTGTGAACTGTTTTTAATATTTTTTGCACATTAAACTTCAAGAGAATATAAAAAAAATACCACACCTAAGGGTGAAAAAAAGCATATCGAAATTTCATACTGGACTTTTTATCAACTTCCCGTTATTTGATGGCATTTTTTATTTTTACCTGAAAAATTAAAAAAAATATATATTATTATTAATGCAATATTAGCATAGTAATAAAGTTAGCGAGGTATGTAAAAGTTTATGTAACTAGTCCTAAAACACGCACATTGCGCCAAAATTCTAGGAAATATTTTACGGTTATTGATTATGTAATTAGATTGATTGAAAACGTGTTGAAGAAATGCGACTAACGCATTAGGTTAGCAATGTTAGTTTCATGAAAAATAATTACAAAATCACAACCAAACGGTAAACCAGCTGTAGAAAACAAGCTTTAATAATGTACTTTGTTGTTTAATATTTTCGCAAAATAATCGTTAGGGAGGAGAAAAATAACAAAAATATTTCCTCTCATTTTTTTGTCAGCGCAGTATCGTAAGCGCTTTGGTTTTGCGTATGCTGATATATCAGCTTTAACTCAATGATCTTACGTTCGTAACCTCTCTACTCTACAATTAGTTTTTGTTTAGTTCATTCTCAGTTCCATCTTGATGTTATTCCGTAGGAGTAGAAAACTTCTCCAAATACAATGAAGCTTTGCTTAGTCATAAATCATAGGAAGTAATAGCTTCCAGCTAGGGTATTACATTATTATGTGTACTTGCTAAGGTTATCATGAACTGCCTGCCTCGTCGCCTCGCTCCTCGCTGTCTGTCAATGATAAGAAGGGTTCCCCTTTGTGTTGGTATTGTCTAACATTTTGTTCATTGTTGCTTGCTTCCAACATGTTTATAGATCTAGAAACCTATGTATAGGTAGATATTCTGTTTATTTATAACAAAGATCAATTTAAATTCTAATCCACTGTGGATTTGGATAGCGTATATTTTGTGTTTACGACATTTTGCACAGGCCCCTTGCCACTTTAATTGTATAAAGAATGAAAAAAAACCTATGGGGGCCTGTGCAAACAATCATTTGTTCAAAATAGGTCGAAGTTTAGAAATCTTTACTTACTTCATGGCTAGGACAAAAAAAAATACCAAGCCGTGGTGTTGCGTTTTCCATAAGACAATGTTTGTTATTTTGTCAGTTACCATTTATCTCCGAATTGGCAGTTTCTGCAATCGATTTGTATGACTTCAAGGATTGTTTTTAAGTAGGTTTTATCGCCAAACGTTACTAGAAAGTAAAAAAAATAAAAAATAAATAAGTGCGTCGCTATTTGTTTGCGAAATATGTGAGTGTTCGTAGAGTCAGTGACGCGGAATAGCACGCGTAGAGCACAGTTTTCATCAAACGCTGCATATTCCCAACATAACTCGTATCTGCGACTGTGATCCTCTCTTCCGCTCCCGACCTTTCGATTATCTAACGGGATTCGAAATGGATTTTCATATCACTCGATAGAGATTATACAGGGCATCCCAGATGTATGTTCACTCAAATGGAGGTCAATGTACACTAATATGTATTAACTAACTCATGTTGTAGGATTTTTTTAGAAAACTTGTTTGACGCTTTTTATCAGGGAAATATGTTCATTTTCATGGGTTGGTTTGACTCTTAGGAAAACATAACATACATATACTGGGACACCCTGTATTCATCCACTAACATTAATTTCGTATTGCTTAGACTCGCTACGTCGTAGGCTCGTGAATAGTGTTTTTTTGTGCGAAGCAAACAAATAATAAATTGTGATATTTTCTATATAAAAAACGTAGTTTATATCAACCCTAAGATAGTCGACTACGCAATCCATCTTTTAGTATGTAATGTGATATGTCAGCATTGACTCGTTTTGTTTTGGAGGATGGTTTACGACTTACCTTTATTGGAAGTTGACATAACAAATGTTATCTGCATTTAGATAAATGTATCCAAATGTGAACGATTTAAATTGGCTGGAATTATAAAGAGGAGAGGGGTGTGTTCCTGACATCGTTACGTGAATGTAGGCACATGCGCCAAATCGTCTCGCGTCACCCCCAGTCTTTTATTGTCGCGAGCTTTCCAATTACGTCGGAGATGGATATTTGCTTCGCGACGTCCTCCAATGTGCTCTTGAACACACTGAGAGCAAATAACCTACATGTAGTTTATATGACACAAACATTTAGCCAGGAACACGAGAAACATTTATCGTGTAAAGTATCATCTTCATAAGCAATATACGCATTAAGCATGAGTTCGTCTGATAGTGATCTGGATCGGTAGAGCTATCTCTAGATTCTTTGCAACGGTAATTAGATGGTTCATTTGTTTCATCTGTATAATAATTGATACACACTTAAGTAGTTATAGCTATATTTATTTCTGAATCCATAGGCTCTTAAAAGTTATAAATGTTCATCAGTAAGTTGGTATTATTGTACAGTTTATTGAATTCTCAGTCATGTAGAAGCGCGTGTCTGTCATCTGTCATGTACCAATGTTTTTAGCAGCCACGTCGTGAATTGTTTGTGTGTGTATTTGTTTATTTGTCTGATACTATTTATCTCTGAAACGGCTTATGGGATTGAAATGCGGTTTTGCAATCGATTTGTATGACTTCAAAAGTCGATTTATAATAAAAGTAATCGTTTTTACCTCAATATATCTATATAACAGTTACACAAATGCCAATTAAAGTTATTTCTCACTTAAAAATTGCATCATATTCTACTCAAAAGCCACATCCGTAATGAGACTATCCCTGTGTTGAAAAAAGGAATGTGTTTTTCAACCTTTTTTCTCTATGTATGTTAAGAGCCTACTTTTGTTATTCCGGATCGGGTGCAAGGGTTCTTGAAATAAAAGCCTTTTAACAACACGGTGCTTTTGCTAAACAATAAATCCTGTCTTCATCGTTTCAAGTATCGTGTCTAGGTATGCTTTATAAGCATAGATTTAAAAAATTTGTACACTATAATTTATTTGGATAACGGAACCCGCAGTGAGTAAAGGTACTCGCATTTGATATCAAATTTGTATAGAAACGTTGCTCTTCAAGTGCCCATAATTCGCAGAATATGTACCTGCCAAGGTAGATGCGAAAGGGTATCCAAAAGTTGTTCCTCATCACGTGTAAAATAAGACTCAAACAAATCTCGACTTTTTCCATAATAATAAACATGTCAAAGCCACTCGCTGAGCTATAGTTTGACGATTTTGCCTGATATTTGAAGGAACTAATTTTTGTTGGATGTATTTGTATTTCTTGTACAAGTAGTACAAGAAGGCATCCATTCAGTTTGGCCGAGTTTGGACAGTTTACAACGAGTCTGTATAGCCAACTCTCGAAGACAATCTCGTCGCCAACGCCAGCCAAGTTCCGGATATTGCTACTACTTACTCATAACGGTGATTGATTGCGGTTTGATTGACTTTATAACTAATAATATTAATACTGGACATTTTCACACAATATCATCTAGCCCCAAATAAAGCAGAGCTTGTGTTAAGGGAACTACATGACTGATATCCTTTTTTGTAATTCATACCTGAGACAAATATTTGTCTCGGTTGTCAGTTGGATGTTTTGTGTTTGTTTACACCTGGGTAGAGTAAACAATAAAATGTTAGATAAGTGTCGTTTCGACTGGATCTAAAATTTCATATTCAACCAAGTACATAAGTCAAGTATTTAAAAAACAATGCTTGCTTGTACTATACCTCAGTACGTAGTCCAACGGATTTTTTGACTTGGTCTAATCCAGTTTTAGAATGTTCGAAGAGCTTGCTTTCCGTAACACGGTAGTCCTCACAATGGACAAGCCGTAATAAGTTGAGTTAGTGTTTTTGCACCGTCTGTCTGTTCCAACAGTAATGGAGACCGTGATGGATAGCCATCCGACACAGAATTAGAACACTCAAGACACGCAACCATCTTGTAACTCACTGTTTGATCGATTGCTAGACATGTTATTACTATTTAAGAAAAATATTACCTTTACCCCGGGTTATAAACAGCTTAGCTTTAAATTTTACCCTCTTTTAATTATGAAAATTAGGGTTTTGAGTAAAATATTCGAGATAAATACTCAGCGTCAGAAATATTCAGCGACTAAAAAAATAAATTTAATCTGGGTTTAAAATTATCTGGTTTGAGCACCTTTCATACCAGTATCGTAAAAAATATTCTGCCTTTTTTACCGGCCTGTTGAAATCCACTTTTATCCACGAACGTAGTTCCGTGTTCATTCATACGGAAAGTAGGTAAGCACCAGTATTCTGATGGAGGATAGAATTTTTCATGCAGGACTCACTCGGCAGTCGGTAATAAGGTTAACGAGATGGACGGAAGCCCTAACGAGAATGCTTTCCAACTTTCATTACTTCTGATGGTAGAGTCAATCCAGTGGCAATCTGATGTTTACAGGTCTTTTTAATACCCTACCAATATTTTGGTAGGGTTAAAAAGCTTTAGCTCTCCTTATGCCCAAAAATCTAACAAAATCTAATCTGCCTGCACGAAATAAATTAAATTGTGAAAATTCATCCACCCATTTATTTAAAAAATCTGTCGAATGCAATTTTTTGCCACGACATAAAAATAGAAAAAAAATTGCTAGCTAAGATGTATGCTGGTGGGATCGTTAATAAACAAATATTAATTAGAATAGCCTTCTGTGGTGGACATTTTCAAATCTTTATAGTCAGTATACGTAGACCCGGGAATGGTGACAATTAGGGGAGGGGATAGTTTGCCCAACTAACTCGTCCAAACATTATAGTTTTTTATAATGTTATGATGAGACAAACAAGGCATACGGCCCACCTGATGGAAAGCAGTTATTGTCGGCTATCTGCAACGCCTAGAGGGCTGATACGTTGCCTACTCTGAAAGACTCTTTTTAAATTTTCTTCTTACATATTTGGCAGATGGCCGTGTTTTGCATAAAGTTAGCATTCTTCATGACAGTTTGCAAGCCCATCGCCGCATGTGAGCAGTGACTAACATAATATGACTTTGATTTTTTGATTTTAGTGCTTGCCGTTTTCTTCATAATGTTTTCCTTCAGCGTTGTGAGTACGTACATTTTTGTACACACTTGAAATTGCAACATGTCATACTCTTTTCTATAAACTTGGATTAGGTAGGTACGACCATGGCACGGCGCTCCTCTCTCGGAAACTTTTATGAGTTGGATGGAATAGATTGGGGATCGAGATGCATTATTGGCTATTCAAGATTGTGTCGTATCAGAGGCGGAACTTTTTATTGATTGTGAAATCTACCATAAAAATTGCTCGTGTTTTGATACATTGGCCAACTTTTACCGTTCAACGTATTTCTGTATCATCATTGTTTGGGAAAGACGTCATTATGAAAGTTTGTAAAACTTCTTACTCTTTTTGTATGTTTGCCTGTTACCATTTACTTCCGAAACGTAATTTAGAATAGATTTGTATAAATAAATAAATAATTCTGGACATTTTTCACAAAAATAGATTTCTAATAAAAATGATCAATCTTCTACTAATCTACCAATTTTCATAATAAAGAATTTTAAAATATTTGAATACAACGTAGAGAGTGCGCATTTAATCGGTTATAATAGAATTTAATCGGCTAAATGCAAGTCACTCCAAAAAGCAGCTGGTTACAAATAATAAACAAATGTTAAAGGTGTTACAAAGTAAAGTAAGTAAATATTTTAAAGTTATTATAAAAATACATACAATTTTTATGAAAGCTAATCCACTTTCATGGTCAGGTATTTATCCTGGGATACCCTTTGTAAATATGAATTCTTTGGTAAACAACATTACTAAATAACTACATCACCTTATGACAGACGTTGGAACAGGATTTCATACTCATCAATAGGACTGATTGAGTATGGAACCCTAAAAACAATATGGTTCTGCAAACTAGGCTATCCTTTTGATTGAGTCTAGATTCAGTTCGAGATTCGTTTGAACAGCCTGATCAAAGGAAAAGACAAATAATCTGTTGAAATTGAAAGCCATTCGCCTGCACTCCAATGAATGGGTCCACAACGTAACTGAGAGAAGTGGCTGAAACTTTGTCAAATCACCACTCTAATCCTTCAGCCAGAGCTGGACCAAGGCGGCAGAGATGCTAATGACTAGGCGGCAGGCACTTCTGCAGGCTAAACGTGAGTACCAAGACATCCATTTTGTCTACGAAAATGAAGACACATTTCTTTTTTCCTTGCTGTTACAAAGCAAGAGAGACAGAAATCATTTTTGTCTTCTCTTCCGTTCACAATTTCATTATGCTCTTAATTATGTTACGGCTAGCGCTGGACTGAAGTCGGTCGTAAAATACCACTTACCTGACTGGCGCAACAACGCTTTCAATTATATTTGGATGATTGCTGATCAAAGAAACTGGCAACAAGATAGTAAAAAAGATTTGGAAATACATTATGCCGCGTGATTTACTACCAAAAATGTAAAATATATACGAGTACATAATGCCTAGCTCATTGCACGTTTCTGTCAAATCGTAACTGTGTTTGTGAAAAATCGAGTATGTATCGAGTATGTAAAAATCGAGTATGTAATCGAGTATGTATATTTATATAAAAATTAATTGCCGCATGTATGAAAACGGCTCGATTGACTTGACAGATTTTTTTGTGTTCGTAATTGTCTGGTCAAGGTTTGTATGAATTCTTTTTTGGAATCTCCACCGGAAAGGTCGTATATTTGGATAGCCCGTGCAAAGCTGGGGAGTGTCTCACTGAATTCGACAGTTCGTTGTTTCTACACGTCGCTAACTTCGAAAAAATATAGAAAAAAGACCTAATAACTTAACCTATCCGAGTCGGATCTGAAAATGCTGTTTACTTTGCTCGACGCCGCCGACTGATCATTTTGACCTAAAATTTTATTATAACACGTTTGTTATATTTTAGAGCAGTATTATGTCGAAGGTATGTTTCTGTCGAAACAATTATCTGACGAACAAGTGCATGTCGCAGTAGGGTCTGTCGAAGTAGTGGTATTTCGAAGGTCTGTGTTGTCGAAGTATGTTCAGTCGAAACAATTACTTGTCTAACTATGATTTTTCGAAGTTAGCGACGTGTCGATATAACGAACTGTCGAAATTCAGTGGGACACTGAAACCCGGGGCGGGTCGCAAGTACATAACACAGAGGAATTTCAGAACAAATTGAAAAAAATATAGGAATATACAATTTTTTTCCTATCCAGTATACAGTATTAAAAGTAAATAAATGTATCCTTGTAATAAGTATTACAATGTAGCTTAAGTTGGGCTAATTGGTAATGTATCATTGACCTTGTTAAATAGAAAAAAAAATATAGCTATGAATGTGTCTCCATAAAGGGGAAGACACTTTGTTCATATTTTGTTTGAAGGTAGTAATTACACAACTTTCACTATATTACACTATTATTTACACAACACTTTTGAGTCTTCTTACTACTTCAAACACGGACATGTTTGCATCCATAGAAAAAGGTAGCACTGTTTGGTAGCCTAATTTTCAGATCCTGTGTGATAAATACTTTATGAGTAATAAACAAATATATACATACATAGATATTATATACATACAATACATAGATATTATGTCGGATTCTGAGCCGATATTGTGCATTTCATCGATCATTTTTCTTTGTGCAAAGGCCTGCATGTAACATTGGTGAAATTGTGCCTTCCAAATCCGCAAAGGCCATACTTATCTGAGAATTAGTATTCTATTATGGCGGCAAAGGGCATTCAACCTGTTTCGTAATCAGCGGTAACTAGTTGAAGATAGTGCGCATATGTCAAACTAAATGTTTGGACGTGCCTCTGACTGCCCCTTTAGTGGATATAGATGTGAAAGTGACATTGAGAATAATGTGTTTTTTTGACATTGTCTCAATAGCAATAAAGGTCAAAATGCCATGGGGAATTACTACAATACATTTTTACGTACCTACTGCGTGGCCGGCGGCCGGCAAGCTAACGTTTCCAAATTCAAAATCGAACACCTGAGCCAACCACAGAATACATAACAGTAGAAGAACCGAGGTTACCTCAGGGAATTTTTTTACCGTAATTTGGTAACTTTCTGATTCTCTCTAGGCACATCCAGTAAACTTATCTAAGTTTCTGTGAAGGACAAAGAATTTTAGACTTGGAGCCTGATCCAATACTAAGATCCGGAGGTTTAAAGTTCCTCAATAACATTAAAGGCGTGCCCAGCTTAAGGAAGAATACCCAAAATACAGCTTATACCATCTGATCATCATAAGAATAAAAATCGCATTTCTCCCTCAAGTCTAGCTTTGCCATGACTATTTATAAAGCCCAAAGCCAGACACTTGCCGGCATTAACTTGAGGCAGAACTCCTTTTTTCACGGTGTAGGTACTAGGTAGACCTACCTTGACATACTAGCTTTTTAAATAGGTACCTATAATAAGGTAGCACGCGACAAGCATATATGCTAATTCATTTCACAATCTTTATTTCTTCAAACCACAATCATTCAAACATACTCACAAATTCTAACGTTCTGAAAATTTGTGAGCTCTGCAGTGAAATAATAGGGCGGGCAAGCACAAAAATATTAGTAAGTTCCATTATATCAGCACAGATCTGTCTTCGTATTAATCTAACCTTTTTATAACAAAATAACCTATCCTATCCTACTTCCTACTATCCTATCCAGCTACTGTACTACTATTCTACTATCCTTCTAATTACACTAATATTATAAATGTATATTTGGATGAAGCTTGAAGTACCTACCTATATAGTTCTGTGACCTAGAACAGCATATAAGTTACTTTTTGTCTAGTATCACGCGAGCGACGCCGCAGGCGTAAGCTAGTAATTTATATCGATGGTCAAAGGTGTCGAAATGCGTTTATGCATTTACATACGTTATGGCAAAATACATGTTAAGGCTCCTTAATCCAGCACTGCCATCTGCAGCTGCTTATTCCAACTGCGAGATTGAAATTATTAAGATCAAGCAGCGATTGTACTAAACTTGGGGCACTTCAGCCAGCCTTTCATTCAAATGCAGATTTGGGTCAGACAGCGATCGACTGCGAACAGTGTTATTATGATTACATAGTCTCTGGAATTATAATAATTATCGAAAATCCGTTCATAATGCAAATATTAAATTACTTTGTTACAAAAATTTTGGAATATTAAAAGTAACACAACCAGCAACAATTTGCTTGATAACGAAATGTTTTCCAGTGGTTACCTGCTCCTGCAACCTTTGTTAGTAGTAGTAGTAGTAGGACGTAAGACTTTAAATTCTGATATATCTAATCGTGCAGTGCGCAGTGAATGAGTTCACGGCACGTTGCAAGTGAGACGCCTAGCCGCTGTCTGCTTGATGTATTTTGGTTTTATAATATCATTTGGAACGAAAACTTTGTACATTAAAACTTTAAGTTAGCAGAAAGGTAGCTAGGCCTACCGACGTAAGAGTACGTCTTAACACGTTTGCAAAGCCTCCAGGGAGTCTGGTAAACATTTACTTGGCAATGAATTTCCGACGGTATGGCAAGAATAACCGGCCAAAATATGTCTGTGTTTATTGTTAATTTATAAACTACGTGCAATGATGACTAGGATACTCAAATAGCTATTTTATTTTGTGGGTATACTTATTAATAGAAATAAATAAATGCTAGTGACGACTTTCTGAAATGAAATAAATTTGAATCTTATGTGTTGGGTTGGGCATAAGGCGTGAGTATTACGTCTGGCAAGAACAAGGTGTGTGGACGTGAAATGAATTTAATTAATTTTTCGTGAAAATGAAATGAATTCCTAAGCACAGACGTTTTTTTTATAATCATTATGACGTTATTAATTTATTTCAGATTTTAATCTATAACACAAAAATTAGCATTCGTATAAGTAGTTTTTTGCAAAAACTACTTTGGGTATAGGTTATAAATAAAATAATGTTTAATTTGTATTTTATGTTTATTCTCCGGCAATAACACAGTCATTCTTTTAAATAGTTCTCTCTATCGTAAGGTTGTCTGGAAGAAATCGCTTTCAGCGAGAAGACCGCTCATTGTGCGTTTCTTTTGTTTTTTGTTATTTTATTATGTTTCTGTGTTTTGTACTATAAATTGGTGTTATGCACAATAAAGAGTCTATCTATCTATCTATTTGGTCACTAAAATAAAACGTACTTAAATTTAATTTACGCAAACACGTCGTGAAAATGTAATTCCTAAAAAGTAATTCTGAAACGGCACACGAAATGTCAACAGTAATGTAACCAAATCGGATCGCGTTCGTACCCGCCGGCAGGTCGTTAGTGTCTAGCTGTGTCTAACTTATTTCGGAGGTAAGAAATATCACTTGAGCAAATTGTTTCGGATAAGCTAGGCCTGGTAGGTCATTTTATTATTTACTTAGCTCTAAAAGAGGAAAGTATTAGTAAAAACAAATTTTGTAGGTAACTGTGGAAGGCCTTCGAGTTTATTGTACCCTACAGATCAATAGGAACATATGTATCTTCCAACAAGTATTTAGGACTTACAGCTTAAGCTGTGCGTTAATTGTCTTTGTCATACTATATATATGGGTTTTATGTGTATATGGTTGGATTATTCAAACGCACACATATATTTCAGCTTGATCTAAGTAATAAATATTGGTTTTGCAGACATTTATGTATTTCAAGTAACTTCTATTCAGGAAAAAATCAAAACCGACTTCAAATAACGGAAAGTTACTAAAAAGTTGACTATAAAACTTCATCCCCCATGTTTTCACCCTTAGGAATGGAATTTTTCATGAATTTTTATGGAGCAACCCTCGAAGTTATACCCTACCACTGAAAAAAATAAAACTAAAATAGGTTCACAATTTGCGAAAATATCGCGTAACATACAAACAAATTGAGAACTTCCTCTTTCCTCTTTTTTAAAGTTTGTTGAAAATAGGCCGTCACTAAATTAATCGTAGGTATTATTAGGCATGAGCTGTACTTGCTAAATCCGGTACCAGGGCTTTCAAGTACAACCATATAAAAAGTTCCAAAAACCAGGGTTCATAATACCTTTCCAGTCTTTTATTATTTTTTATTGGTAGGCAGTACTGAAAATACTTTCATAACAAATTAATCCTTGTCTAAATTTAAATAAGGAACATAATCGAGTATTTGAAAAAAAAACCGTTAGCTCCCGTGTGTTGGGTCACTTGACTCTAACAAACATTTTTTATTTTTGTCGTTTATTTAGATTAATATCTAATAAAATCTATAATGTATACCTATGCAAAATTACAGCTTTCTAGTACTTGAAAGCCTTTGCAAACTGACACGTTACATCGACTACTCGTTACTACTCGCATCTAGGGCATGGTCACTCGATGACCGTATCTAACGTAGCTAATGCATTTATTAGCATTTAATTCTTGTGTTTATTTAACTGATTAGCTTTTTAAAAATCACTAAAGCATTCAAATGTTTTTGTGAAAAAATCTAATTGCATTAGTTACTCATCCAAATAAATGGTAAGCTGGAAAAACTAGCCAAGCTACGTCTTGAGAGCCAAATGTAATAAAAAAATAGAAAATCAACCAATGTTAGTTCATTCGATACTTTGCACCTACCTTCACATCGCAGTCGTTTCATATACTTTATTTCATTGATGGAACTGTTACGGACAATAACGCTGATTGACAAATAAACATATTTGAATTTGGTAAATTTGCTCAGAAAATAGCTCAAGAAAGCCAAAGAACAGAACTGCATTTTTTTGTATGAATTCGTTACTAAAAGACAATCGTAATAAAACTGGATGCAATTGAAAAGCGTCGGAAATGTAGGAAACTGGTGACATCACGTGATGAAAAATTCTATCATTGTATGGAAATGGCGACGTGATTCGGAACACATTTCCATATTCTAATAATGTTTTTTGACAGTGTTGTATAAGCTGAAATCGTGCACTTATTAATTCATAGAAGTAAAACGACGTTCGTTTGTTTTGGTACTACTAACTTACAGGTAGATAAGTAGTATTTAATACAAAAAAGGTATCTTCCAAAAAATACCTTAGTCCCTGAAGCCGAGCTAGATTAAACCGTAATGCCGCTTTTTATATAATGGACTTGAATGCCTATCTGATAGATATCTCATGAATGCCGAGAATATCTGGGATTTTTTTCCTGTATCGAGGAATCCCTGACGATATTTATCGGCTTGTATCGAGGGTAGTTGATTGCACAGATGTCAATCAATTCGTACACTGTTTTATGAATAGCTGGAAACGAATAAACGATAATCTTTTGAACTATATGAGTAACAATTTAATCCATGCATACTTCTTTTTATGTCCTGTTACCTATAACGCGCTATGGGGATAGAAAAGGGTAAAATTATAGTTTTATCTGCTGTTCATCATTTTTCACGAGTCGACCAGTCTGCCGTTCTGAATAATAGATGACTTTGGCTGCAAGCCCTCTCAAGGGATAGATTTATGGTTAACTCGTATCGTAGTGAGCCTTTTTATTTCCTGTCCTTTAAAAATAAAGTTCTGTTTAGTTATGTTGTTTACGCCTGGGTACACCCTTTGCACTACTTTATTGTCCTGTTTATTTATGAATATTCCCCGTGGATTGTTTAGTTTATCAGTTGTTGATGTAATGGCGAACACACGTCGTTAGTTCGTGGATTGCGTTAAATAATGTAAGGTTCTGGGTAGGCGCTGAAGGCTGTAGACGGACGGCCCCCGCCCTACGAGGTCGTCGACCTCACGCCGTACCCTCCGCCCCACATTTTTCTTTTCGGACAGTATACGGCTGGCGGCTCTCCTCGCAAAATTTGCTTCGTCTTGCTGAATATGCGAATGCAACCATTGTTCAGCGTTTGCAATTTCACGTGTAATCTCGTCCAGTTCATGTGAGTATAATGAGCGTAGTAGACTACGTACCGAACAGAGCAAACCTTATTGTCAAAATAGGTACATTTTTATCACTTATATTTTCGTTAGAGCAATGTTTGGTGCTTTACAAGCTTGTACGGAAGCCTCGGTGCGTGATGCGTACTTGTCCGGTTTTTTCTTATGTAAATGCTTGATTTTTTAATAAAAATATATTATTATTATTTAGATCAGCAAACAAAAATAAAACTATAACATGGCACAGAAGTACAACAAGGAATTCCCTATGAAAATCTATGAATTGTACCAGAATTCTGAACACTATGCGAATATTCATTCAAAGGAATTTTCCGATAGCCTGCAATAGTGCCGAAAAGTGGCTGAGCAAAGTTTATTACTTATACTATACACAAAAGACTGCCTTCCTGATTTTTCCCGAATAAAACAAAGTTTTTCACGAATGAGTCTAAACGCTACGAAAGGATTTTCTCTAGTTCTCACCTACTTACAAAAATATCCTCTCGTTTCTGTTGATGGTCAGTGAAATGGTGTTATTTCATGAAGGACGAATGAAGGAGTCTCATTTACGAGGTATTCAGTGGGTAACGAGCGGGGGTGTAATTCTCTGCATTCAGTTCAAAGTAACAACCACTTGCGACTAGTTGCAATCGTCTAGGGTTCTATTACAGGTTAGAAACACTCAGTGGTTCTTTGTGAAAGCCCTTCTTCTCTTCTCTGGGTACCTTTACAAAACTTTTGAGACTATTCAGAACATTTATCAGAAATTCAAGAGAACAAGGAACTCTTATAGTTTCGCCATGTCTGTCTGAGTGTCTGTCCGCGGCTTAGCTCAGAGACTCTTAGTACTAAAAAGCTGTAATTGGGGTACACATATATTAATCACGCTGACAAAGTGGTACACTAAAAACTTTGAAAACATTTCTTCAGGGTATTCTCCTACATGTAAATTGGAGATGATTTTTTTTATTTTCTTTCCCATAGTGTGAGGTGTTATTGAATAGGTCATTTAAAAATATTTGAGGTCTGCGAAAACCATTTTTCGATTCAGGGATCCGTTTGCGAAATATTAGGCTTTAAAGTGCTAATTTAGAGAAGGAGGCTTTACAAGTTAAACGAGCAATAGTCGACAAACTTATAAAATGTACTTGGAGGAGTAAAAACGATAGTTCTGAAAAAATCCATAGAAAATTAGAATAATTATGAAGTTGTTAGTTGTGTAAAACAGGTGGTAAATGGTGGCCCCTACATTTCTCGTGGCCCGACACGCACATGGCCGGTTTTTAAAATATATTTCTTACTTCTTAATATGTAAACTAACAGCTAAAATAAACATAGCTCTATCAGATATTGTAATAAAGAAAAATACCTTGACTGTTTTTTTCCTTAACTTACTATTTGTCGCGAGGGAAAATTAGATAACGATGTCTCGTTCTCAAGTAAATAGAACGTAGATTGAAAGAAAGGATGAAACAGACTCATGAATGAGGTCTTCCACCCATGATCTTCGTAATTTTCTTAATTTTCTTTGTATATCTACTAAAGAGTTAACGATGATACATACTTTGATAATATAAAGCTGATTAAGTAGATAAATTTGTCTGTGTAATCTCGAATATAAAATGTAAAATTTAATTTAAGATTATATTTTATGTTATTTCTACAAGCCCACCAGACATAATTGACATCTGCAATTTGTTAATGTGTTGGCTTTATAAAAGACAACATTTAAAAGTCTTCAAAACCTTTGCCTTCCTTTTAAATGTTGCCTTTCCTTTGAAAGCGAGCAGTACAAGAAGATACTTCTCCTTGTACTACGTAGGTTATTGGGCACTAAATGTTTTATTTATTTCAAAAGAAAAATAAGATGCCGATTCTGAAGCATTTCCCACTTTAAGTTTATGGAATCTATAACGTCTAGTCTAATTGTATTAGTCTGTGTACCCACCGGCTGGTCTCACGAAAATCAGTTTAGTCGAGTCTACCGAGTCGAGTTCGCTTCGACGAGCTGGTTCATTCATTTGGGCACAGTCGAGTCTGCTCTAAGCCTTCATCTAATTAGAAAATTCATATTAATGTTCGAATGATTCATATTACGATATGAATGAATGAATGAAAATACTTTATTGTACACCTTATGAAAATAAACAAAAGGAATAAAATAATAAAATAAGATTTTGACGACCTCTGTGGCGCAGTGGGTGAAGGCCCGCCTGAGACGCAGAAGGTTGCGGGTTCGATTCGGGCCACGTGACAAAATTTGTATTTGCAAATATTTTGTGTCGGGTCTGGGTGTTTTCTATGTACAATATGTATGTATTTACAAAAAGAAATGTATCGGTCATGTAGTTCCCATAATACAAGCTTTGCTTAGTTTGGGGCTAGATGATGTTGTGTAAAAATGTCAGCATTATTTATTTATTTATTAAAGGTAAATCTTATCGCCATCTCTACCAGAAAACCTTTAGATATTTATGTTAGTAAAGCTGTCTTGAATGAACATAAGTGATCTGAGATTTCTTGCAGTACCTTAGTTTTAGAATTCTCAAGTATACATTTGGTTTTAAAAGCGTCATAAAAATATTTTAAAAATTTAACTTTTACATGAATCAAGTCAAAAAAGTTATTTTCACGTTTATCAACACTATAGCAGAATACTAACCTAATTCTAATGACTTTACATGTTTAATACGAGTTTAGGAGAAGGAAATTCATGTAATTGAATACTTTAGTCAAGCGGTCCTCGAAACGATAATCACCATTTTAAGACTGTAAGTACCAATTTTTTGCTGAAAAGTCTGCAAAGGAGCAAAAAGCGCTTTTCTTGTTGTATTTATCTATGTATAAATTAAGGCTGCTAAAGGCTCTTTACCTAATGAGGTTACTTAAATTATACTGGTTCATTTTAAAAGAATTGAAAATGTATAACCCAGGGGTATAAGTAAAATAGGCTGAACTCGTTAAGTATTTAATTGATATAATTGGCCTTTCGGTCCGCCAGTTAAGGGATCCGTCCGACCCTAAGCCGGTCCGAGCCCGATCCAGAAACAGGCACTCATTTTTATTTTTCTGGAAAAAGGAGCCCTTGTGCGTTTATTTACAACTCCCTTTTAACGTTGTTCATTATATTCTGTCGAATTCGTGGAATATGTTGTGTATTGCCATAAACACGAGTAAGTACTCACTAGTTACATAAATAAACTTATTTTTTTTGCCTTATTCTCTTCCTTATGCCTTATTGTCAAACCTTACCCCCATGACATTTGGCAGGATAGTTTCGTCTCCGGGTGTTACCTATCAATAAATAGGGCGGCCAGTATTTTGGGAACGCATCCGCCTGGTAGTGATCTGGATCAGTTGAGCTATCTATAGATCGTTTGCAACGGTCTTTAGATATTGAATTAAAATTATCGTGGTTTGGTATCATAATTACGTCATTAAATAATATTCTAAAAAGGTCTTTAGATAGCTAGCTATTTCATCTGTATTTTTTGTATATACTTGTACATAGTTGTATAAATAGGGTATAAATAAAAGTTTGTTTCAGTACTTTAATATGAGTAGATTAAATATCAAGCATTTATTCATACTATGTACAAGTAGGTACTAGTAAAATATGTGAAATATACAGATGTAAAATACAGATGAAACAGCTAGCTATCAAAAGACCATTGCAAACGATCTAAATAAAATAACATCGCATCGCTAATCCATTTCAAATGTCATTACATTTTGGGGAAGCTCTGTTCACCTACACTAAAGTGGACGGTCAGTACACAACTACACAACCGATCACGTCATATCTACTCGTAGTAACAATTAAACCTTTTGTTGAAACAAGCTATTTATTTTTTATGACATAATTATAATACAATTTGAATTTGACTAGTTATATCTAATTATACATTGATTTGACATTTGAACTGACTATTTTGCACATTACTACATAATTAGATTACATAATTAGACTACATAATTGTTATTACTTTTAATGAGTTTAATTTTGACATTTTCACGACTTTTATTTATTAGAATTTTATTGTATTTAAATTGATTCGACATTTTATTGACCGACTATTGTGAACATTAATTTATATGAAACCTTCATATAAATTAATGTTCACACACATTTAATTTGATTATGTTTTTATAAAGCTTGATTTGGTAATATTTTGCAACGAACTCACGTTGCAGCGCCCTTACAGGGCTCATGTATCTACAAATGTATTACCTAAGACCTATGCAAATATGTTATGTGCATGAAAGCAATTAATAAATAAATAACGAAAAAAGCTGCTGAATATAGAAAAACAGCGTAGTTTTTTTTAGTAAAATGAAAACTGGTGTAAATACAACTGTCGCAGTTGTATTTTATTATAATATTTTCCTGCCGTTGTTATTTTTTATGCAGCATAGTAATAAAAGCGACTGGATTGATTGCGGCACGGGAACGGTCCGAGCGGGCTACGGAGTCTGGTCAGCCCTATAGCTATAACATAGATAGGTAGCCCTCGAAGCGTTAACGATAAACGAAAGCGCTACCCTATATTTAGTCCGTATTTAATGGAATCTTGCTACATATTCGCACCAGGCTGAAAGCTTTGGGCTGTGTGTACCTACTGCATTTGACTTATGCGATACCTATTCTACAGACATCATTTTTGTATTAAGATTATCGTTTGCTTATAGCCCGCTTTTGCTTCGATTGCCGCTTGTCACTAAACTGGGACAACGTGCAATACAAATGAAAAATGACCACTAAATCACGATTGGCGTTGGATACTATATACCAGGGTACCTGAGTCTCGAAAAGGGCGTCACGTCCCGGTTCCAAGCTCTGCAAGTGTCGATACGTTTCTAGTATTTACATATTATGTTCTTTCTAAAGCAGTTTCCAAAGATATGTTTTTGGTTTCAAGAAAATAAATTGAATGGAGCTTTACGTTCGTATGCAGGTATTTTATTTTCTTAATTTCAAAGAGAACCTATGACATGAGACCTTCGATACACTACATAGATCGGTACTTGGAAAAAAGTAGTAGTACTACTTTTTTATGCAAGTATTAAAATTTAAAAAAGGAATATGTTCTATGTTCGCCTGTATCTATTTTTTATGTATATTCACCGATATTTCTATCAATTATGAAACAATTTGAAAATTATTTTTGTTATGTGTATATTTGTATTTACTAAACGTAGGTACCCCTTATCTTATATTACCTAGCTACACATCTATACCATACAAAACCTTCACTTGTGTTATTTTTGTTCCACGAGGGGAAACCGTCTGAAAATTGGCGATAACTTGGACACGGAAATGAAAGCAGCTATGAAGATAAGTTGTTATTACATGGTTATTGGGTTGGGTGAGGCATACCTACTTATTAAGCTGGGCCTCCTAGAACAATGGCGGCCGTCAGATCACATTGAAATAATAATGTATCTTTTTGTCAACATTGCTGTTATTTTATATAAGGTGAAAATCGTTGTATTTATTACAATTTTGTTATGCTTCCTTAGTGCAAACAGTATAGTAATCAAACATTGCCCTATGTTTCATTATGGACGACTTACGTCAATACATTAATAAATGCCAATATTATCCAAACCCCCATAGAATATGGCAACTCTCTCAGTCTTCAGATGTCCGATATGTTGAAACAACCATTAATTTGTTGGCAGATTCGGCAAGCTTCCAGACTTGTAAAAGCAAATTCTAGTTCAGTTTATTGTCAGGCTCGTTAAGTGTGAAAATACTGTGCGGCAGCCCTCGATAACAGCCAGGTAATTAGCCATCCCTAGAGCTCTTATGCATATTTTTACACGGATTTTTTAATGGGTTTGCACCAGTCAAAGCTCCCCGTGTTCTATTATTATGCGGCTGTGTAACATTGGATAAATAGTGAAAGAGCGGCAAGAGCATCAATGCAAATGAACGTTTTTATGTCTCCCGGAGAGCGCGACGCGACGCTCGGCGGCACCCGCTGCATTCGTCTGGCGAGAATTAAACCGTACATCTGAAAAGCTTCAAGAATGAGAATCGTACGCTCACATTGCTACAACAGTTACAAATTATTCCTGTAGAGCGAATGCAAACAGTCTGCGTTATCCCCGCGGCTTTGTTTAGCAACGTCTAGCTGGTTCTTAACATGAATGAACAACAAGAATGATTCTTATTATGTATATACAACATTACAACTAACAAAATGTGGATTACATTGAATTATTAATTTGAGGGCTGGTATCAATAAACCGTAGTTCGTAATATTGATTTGCGATATGTACTACTGTATATTCGTGTCTACTTGTTGTAGATAGGGACATGCGGTGTCTGAACCGCGTCTGAACAGGAAATGGCCCGCAGATGAGCTCTCCCGTTAGTAATGGGGCTCGGACTGTTTATGTTGTTAGTGAGCTATGTTGCAGCAATTTTGTTTTAGTGACCATTTCATATTTCTATGGATCTGAATATTTCCGTGTTTAGCTCTAGCCCTGTTTCGATGCCTTTTGAAACATTGCCAAGTCACTAGTTTTGTAAAATCACATGTGAATTTTATTTATTAGCTAGCTTATCTGAATTGAAACTATCGTGAGCTCACAACGATCAAGTTTGAGTAAAAACCTATAGTTACGGTACCTATTGGTTTTAACTTTAACTTATCGGTCGCAACTTGAAACCGTTGCGTGTCCAATAAATAGACGTCCGATGTTATTTCCACGTTCATCGAGTTTAACGCTTGCCGGTGAGTGGCCCCGGCGGCTTTCTTGGAAGTCTCGAAGCTTCAAGCCCCGGGTTAGTGGGCTACACTGACATAGACAACTTGAGCCATAACAACTACCTGCCTCTCTCTCGCGGGGAGGTGATTCCACACGCCTTTCTTACCTGGTCAAAATTAACCATTATTTCAACGTTACAAAACAAAACAGCAACGTGTTTTTTTACAGCCATTCTCCAGAAAATGCACGCCCTAAAATACCCTTGTTCCCTTGTAATATTTCCCTCCACTCATAATGCTTTTTATCAAAATTGACAATACTTAACTTTCACGTTTTTAGAGTTCCGTATCTAATATAAAAACGGAACACTAAACGGATCTTAATGAGTGCTTTGAGGGTTTCATAAAGCCCACGTAAAATTTTATTTGCGAAGTTTAAAAGGCATATTTATTTTATTAACATTTAAACCAAATGGTTTGAACGACGTTTTTAAGTAGGACACTTTAATATGAACGAGGTGGTGTGTACCATTAACATTCACGATAGGTACCTTAGAAGCAAAGATGAGCAAATGGAGAGTCAAATTACAAAGTAGAGTTATGGTTATGATTTGAACCGTGTGATTGTCAAGTGATTTATGACTCTGCGATGATAAAGTAACTTTCCGTACAAAACCTTTATGAAATGAAAGGAAAATGTCGAGATCACACTCGAACTTCGATATCAGGGTTCCCCGAGAAACCTGATATAACTTAAAACTCCTTATAATAAATGAATGGTGAGGTGACAGTGTCACAGACGCAAGTTGCACCCCCGCCTGGGTTCCGCCAAAGACTCAATCACTTGCCCCTGACAGCCGAGTGACTTCACTCCAGTTTCCTGATATATTGAAGGATCCACAACAAAAAATATTTATCATCCATTATAATTTTAGGCGTGTGGTGGTGCTGATAAGCTTGAATAATTTTCGCGTTCGTTGATTTTGTATCTTTTGAAGGCGACTTAACATAAATACCGCTCAAGGTAAGGTAGATACTTAATTGTTTTCCATTTCTAGGGTAGGTAAGTTCTATTTTTATTTTTAAAACTTCCATTATTATCTCGCATGTTCATTCTCTAGCCTTATCTCCCCCAATTACTATCAAGACGTAGAATCAGAGCGCTCAGTTAGCACTAATCCCAAAATCTCGACTGCTTCTATTTAGTCTGGCTTTCCTGCAACATTTAAATACACTCATAAACATTTACCAAATAGGTATAGGTTTAATGAAGAATAGGTTCAGTTTGGTCAATTTCGGATAGGCATCCGTTCTGGTCCCAATAATGAATAATGACTGGAATTAATAGTGTAATTATCTAAGGGGTGGATTTTCTGGTCGATTATAACAGATTGAATACATTGATTGCAGATGTTTGCAAGATTTATGTTAGAGATCAGTTGCAGATTAATTGGCTTCAGATGACTACAGTTTTCTTATGCAATGAATTAGTAGAACTTTATTAAGGTATGCCCAAGTGTTCCAATCTAGGAAGCCACTAGAGTTCTGCTGGCCATAATAATATTTCAATTAGTTTGATGTGTTATTTTATTAGATTCAGTATTACAATACAATTTTAATCAAACTATCATCGGGAATATGCATAGTTACGATATATATTTGAATATTTATTACTGTTTTAGTATATAAGTATAACTGGAATAAAACGTATGCTACATTTTATACGATTTTCACATGAGAGAAGCCGAGAGAGAAGCGGGGGTCTCTCATTAGGATTTGATATGTTTACCACATGTGATGTAATTTGCTCCAGGTATTACAATAATATCATTTGGGGCATATTGGTAAATATTTGGGATGCGGTGTTGGATAGGCGCGCGCAATCGGCGGCGAGCGGCGCGGCGTGCGCGGGGCTTCGGCCCTAGCACTCGTCTCGCGGTTCGCTCAGTCAGCGCTTGGCCACGGGCCACGAGCATCGCTCCTTCGACGATCGGTTCCCTAATCACATAAACACGTCGTATGTTTACTAAAACGCCACACACGCGACTCGCAATGTTATTACATTCATAAACTCTCAACTTTGTCACCACTTTCATTAAACTTTTCTCGAAAACCGGCTCTGAACTTGACCTGTGATTGTTGTCCGAGCTGTCAGTGCGAGTGTTGTGCTTTATCGATAACATAACCTGTACGATTTCAAGGGCACAAAGACTGGCCGGTTCTTTGTGAAGTGGAAGCTGGGACAGAACTTGTAGGGTAGTTGTTTCTAAAATGTAAGTGGGCGTATTCGAAAGTTTGAAAATCGATCCGGTGACGTGCGTGCGTGGGATTGAGTTTACGTAATCTTTGTTTACCTTGGGAATATCATGCACCGAGGTGAATGCTGCCCGTGGCTACTCTAGTATCGGCATATTTCATCTGGATGAAAATTATACAAGTAAGTTTACTGTGGATCTCGTCTAAATTTTAATATAATTATTTTACTTTTACTTTTTGCTTTCAGTATCTGTATAATTCAAACTGTTATTGTTTTTTTATATTCAATTGTTTTGTTTTAATTTAAGTATACCACCAAAGAAGAATAGAAGAATTATAAGGTTTCACGAAAGAAAAACCAGTGATTTCACGGAAGAAGTGAAAGTCATTGATATTAATTCAAGCAATATGAACACTAATGAAGACAAATTTTGCTTGCTGCCCACACACAGCAAGTGAAACGTATTTTAAAAGGTGTGGGATATACAATAGATGCTAAAACCAAAACTAGTCACTCAAGTACCAATTAAGTTACAAAAATGGAATAAAAACTTAATGTATCTAAAGTTAGCGAAAAAAGTAGAATTGATATAAAAAATCTTAATTGTTTTGCAGCATATCCATTAAAACATTAGGGAAAATAGTTACAATTAGCATGATACGTTGAGCTATCATTAGAATAACCTAATAATTCAACGTAACATCACTGTTCCCAGTGTTAGTAAGACATAACTTAACATTATATAAAATTGGATATCATAATAATTCATTATTTAAACTTTTTTAACCAGTTACTTATACTTACTGATATTAAAACATAATAAAAACGGTATATAGACTACCTATTTGTTTCTACTCTTAAAACCAACAGCTGAAGGAAAAAAAAAACAAAATAAAAACCTATTCGAGTCGAATCTATCCTGGAAGAAGCTTGTACGCAAGCAGGCATGTAAGCAAGCATACAAGTAAGCATCCTGTCCTGGGATCTCATAAAATAAATCTAAGGGATCATCCATAAAGTTCGTCACACGTTAAGGGGGGGGGGTGGAGGGGGTCGACGAAGTGTGACATTGTGTGACAAGTGGTATGAGGGGTCCTAAGTTTCGTGACGTCACATATCAAAATCTTGTCCATCTAAGAGTTAAAAACTATTTCTAGATGTAAAATTACAAAATATGTGACGTCACGGAGGGGAGGGGCCTCACAAATGTGACCAACTGTGACAAGAACGGGGGAAGGGTAAAAAAATCACGAAATTAGTGTGACGTACTTTATGGATGACCCCTAACAACCTAACCTATCTAAGGATATCCAGACGAACAAACCAGCTCTTCCAAGCAATAATCTAGGGTAAACACCCTTAACAAAGTTATTAATCCAATGAATTTCAGTCTTTAGGATTGATTTAACCCAGTATAATATTTTTTGTATATTAATATGACAAGTTTATTGCAAACTTTAAATATCATAACCACATATTTTAGAGGTTAATGCTATGACTTGAATAAATTCTGCCAATATTATGTTTGACTAAAACTAGGAGAGAAAATGTCAGTGAATAATTGTGTGAAGGTATCATTATAACTACATTAATTTATGACTAGATGAGTACCCAAGTGTTATGACTTTAGCACAAAGAGCATTATGTCTAGGATCAGAACCTCTATCGCAATCCACTCTAAAGCCAGGATTTTCCAAGATGGCGGAATTTTCATGAGACGACCGTAATTTGCAGTGTTTGATGTTATTTTTTATAACATTAATTATATGCTAAAACGAAAACTAGTCACTCAACGTATTTAACAAACTCAACCTAAAGTACGTATTTATGGTTTATAAACGGCAAGAACATCCCAAAAATAAAGCAAGCATTTTCACATTTAATAATAATAATTATGCTATACATTATATCCATTTTAGGCACTTAATATATTATCTTTGTCTGCAGAGGAAAATACCACATCAAAAATATCTCAAGACCTCTTTGATATGCTAATGGTCATCGAAATCAAAGGGAACTGGAAATCAATTAAGTTTGCCTAATGCTGCCCATGGGAATGTTCAACATTGTGTTTTTAAAATGACCATTGAGATCCCGTCAGGTGAGGTCAATCACGAACCCTTTCGCGGATAGCTCTCGATGACCGGTTCTGTGGAAGATTACAATCGTACAATACAAACAGGTTTCAAACCAAATTATGTGAGAATGTAAGCGAGACCAGAACCGTTACAGTTCGCCTGATATAATTTGGTGGACTTCTTAAAAACAGTTTCGGTACAAGTATACCAACGAAATCTATATTTATAGCCGCTTATAATTTTATCAATATGTCCTACGCTACGGAACACGTACTCGTAGAAGGCAAGATGGGGTGGCTCTTTGAAGTGATGCGTACATATTTCATGAGGTTGGCTGGTCGCGGTACAATGGCGGCGCGATGAGCTCGTCTGGCAGACAATTTCACCTTCGTAAATGTCCATAAACATTACTTTTTGAAAGAAGGTTTTTTGCTAATTGATGTTGAGCATTATTCAAAAGAGCTTGCAATTTACTTTTTTGTATCCGCTTTGATAAGGGAACGTAAGTAATTACTCGTTTACTAAAGAAAATATAATGCTTTGTAATGTGCGGCTTCTCTTTGTTCCGGAATGTTGTATAAAGTACCTATATTTTTGGTTTCATGGCAAGAAAGTCGTAAAAAAAACATCGCACAAAATATTGTAGCCACGTAAATTGATTCTAAATCAAATTAATATTTACAGGAAGATTATTTAAAACGAAATTACATCAAGCTCCTACACGCGACGGTGTCAGAAACCGAAATAGCTTTTAAGGATATCATTAGCCCCTAGGGAAATTAGAATGAATTACATAATGTCACTGTAGCTTTATATGCTTACGCTTCGTGTCTAAGTATCTCGTAAGCGTTCTAGTTATGTATTACATTTGTGATTTGTTTAGCTCAAAATTGTATGTTAAAAATAGCTGGTGGAAGGCAAGATCTGTTTGTAAACAAACCCAGATGGAAATCGACGCAGTGTTCAAGTACCTTTGAGTATGACTCAGATTTAGAATGATGCCATCAGTTCGAACACAGGCGCCGACGTCATTACGGTACTCGTATACTGCGTAGTTTCTGTACCTTCTTAGCTTTTGACCTTTATGAAAAGAGTCTTGTTCGTACTCAAGTTATCCGGCACGTTTATGGCGACGTGGATTTCTGACGCCCTTGTCACGTTGGCTACACGTTCCAGCTAATGTGGGTTGAATGTAAAGACGCAAACGTCCCTTACCTCTCCCGGGTGGCGCATGGCGAGCCGCACTACATGTATTTTTACATTTTCCACTTGCAAAACATACGTTTATGTGAACCCATTTTATGGGCATCAAATATTGAAAACCAAAATTATGAAATTAAATGAAAAAATTTACGATTAAGAATATGACTTAGACAAAGTTTACAATTACCTTAACAAATGTACTAACATTTAGAAAGACAAGAATTACGTTAGGTTCTTAGAAAATATTACAACTATTATAATTTTGTAAATACGCTTGTGGGTTGATGTGGGCAGGTGGAGATATTACTTGCAGGCTGCGGCTGCTATCTCTCGTAGAATAAATTGGAATGACATGTTAAATATACATGTTAATCATAATATTATAATATCAGAAAAAATATAATAATGGATTTATTTTATGGAAAGGAAAAAGCTGCGTTATGCCACCCGTTTAGCCACTATACTGCTACGTCATATTTGCAACTTTTATTTATTTAAATTAAACTCTTTTGAAGGAGGACTCTTTTCAAGGCATTCACCCCCATAAAGTTGTGGGATAAAAAGATGCTCTTTTATTATTTATGGTTCAAAGCGTCCCTTTTTGCTGGTATTCTACAAATGTTGCTAACCTACAGGTAAGCTTAGTCTGCAGGTATTTTATTTTTCTGTAACTACATATTTTGATGGATTGAAGAAATGCATTTATCTAAGAGTGAGAGGTTTTTTTATAGACGCAGATTGGACAGGCTGAAGTTTAATTAGTTAAAGTTCGCTTTCAAAACAAGCGGGTCGAGGTCGAGATGATTAAACTAATTATTTTATCATATCCCAAAATTGAACCAAGGCGGGACTGGGTTACTATTTAAAAAAAGTTGTTATTGTAATTAAAAAACACTGGATTTACTAGTTATTTCTTTTGTTCTATTGCATACTTTTATTACATGACGACCTCTGTGGCGCAGAAGGTTGCGAGTTCGCATTCCCGCCGCTGGACAAATGTTTGTAATATTTGTGTTGTAAATGTTTGTATATAAATGCAAATATTTGTTTCGGGATCTGGGTGTTTTCTATGTATACATGTATTTACAAAAAAAAAGTATATTAGTAGTATATCAGTCATGTAGTTCCCATAAAACAAGCAATTATTTATATCCTCCAGTAACAGTGTTGTGTAAAGATCAATATCAGGCCACGTTTTATCAGTAGGTACCTACATACTCTAGAACACTCCTAGTGCTCTACATAATAGCGGGTACCTCTACGTTTTTATAAGCCTACTTGTCTTTTATTGATCTAAATCAAAATAGTATAGTGTACAAATATAATTAATATTTAATAATAATACCTACGATATCCTTCTTTTTGATAGCCTATTTATCTGACCTAATCAGGTTTTCAGCAGTTATAATGCGTTTTAGGTACGTTCTCCAACTGTGAGTAAGATAGTCGATAATCCCATCCAGAATGCTTTGTTCACCAAAGAAATAGATGAAACATAGACGGATACGCTTTCTTGATTTCACTGGCTCAATGAATAAAATTGATTGCCGATTGCTAAACCAGACTTAGTCGATTGGATTACTATGTCTCATGTCTCTCGTGAAAGTACTGGAAACTTGACATGTGGGTGGGAAGTAAAGATTATCACATTTTTGGTTTTGATAAATTGACTCTAGCACGCACTAGTCTAGTCTATTGCACTTTTCAGTGATGATCGCGTACGTAGGTAGTAAAAAATGTGAAGTTTTTAGAATAGGCTTATACTTTCACTACTCGCATAATTTAATGTTATCACTATCGTAGCATGCTCACAAACAAACCTACTTTATACAAAGTACCGTATGATTCAGACAATAAGGTATGGGAATGAAGATTTATCGCGATAGGATTTCCCCTACGCGATGACATAACCGACCTGATCCGGTCTAATTGGATCGATCGCAATACGGCAGTGCTGTTACTGCATTATAAGCTCTCGCTTACCCGAATCCGTGCAAAATAATAAGGTGATTTCATGTTATTACTTATGATTATAAATTAACACATCTGCAGTAATGTATCTAGACCGAGACAAACAACCGGAACCACCGGGTGCAACCGTGCGGAGCAAACTCAAGGTCGGACAGCACACGCCTAAATTATTCAACTAATTTAGCCATACGAGGTACAAGTCCATTGTATCATAAAGTTTTTTTATGACGGTAACTTTGAGATAGTTTGCGCAACTTTCTATTTCTGTATGTATTATTAGCGCAACTATTAAACTTCTAAATATTGTTAAAACTTTAGGTAACATGAGTCAGGGTCTATGTATTGCCTCTCCCCCCCTGACTGCCATTACAAACGCAGCGTTCTTGAGCCGATTCCATCCGCCACCTTCCCGAGACCGTTACAATGTCTATCAACAGAAATCTTTCTAAACTAGACAATGCAACTGACGATAGAATATATACTCGCACGCTGCAATAAAGTCTGTCGCAATCAAATTTAACGATTCCGACTAGAGTGTGTAACAGTCATTAAATGTTTGATACCTACTCATACCCCAACAATTTACTGTGATTGCAATATCAATATTTTAACACAGATCTTGGGTCTGATCCGACGTTTAACGCTAGAACACTAATCATCGCCTGAGAGGCTTTATGCGGTCAGTTTTTTTTCGGTTATTTTGAAACTGCGGGCACGAAGTCGGGATCAGTGGCGCGGCGCGTCCAATGGGGAATCGGCAACGAAGTGCCGAGATTTAGACATCGATCGCCTGAGAGGCCAACTCGTTAAATCAATAACTTATACATACAAGGCATTCGTTATATTATGTTATAATTTCGATACCAAAATATATGTTAATATATGTAAGACACATTTTTTTTAAAATTTAAATGCTGGGTTTCTTATAATAAGCAAATGTAAATGTTAGATCTAAGGCTAATTCTGAGACAGGATTAGAGTTTATATGTGAATTACGTATCATAATTTAAAAAAGGCAGAGGTTGGTTATTAGCTGGTATTTTTAGTAAACTTTGTTAAATTTTAATAAAGTATTAGTTTTTTTTTTGTTTGATTTCAAGAGTAGCTTCTTTTAATTTTAATGCTGGGTTACTAATATTATGCAAATGTAAATGTTAGGTCTAAGGCTAATTCTGTGACAGGATTAGAGTTTATATGTGAATTACGTATCATAATTTAAAAAAGGCAGAGGTTGGTTATTAGCTGGTATTTTTAGTAAACTTTGTTAAATTTTAATAAAATATTAGTAGTTTTTTTTGTTTGATTTCAAGAGTAGCTTCACAGACGATCATTAGTAGTAAGTAGTTATAAATTGATAATAGTGTTTTAGGGTTAAGTAAAAAATATCTAAATTGTAAAAAAATCATCGACAGACTATATTTATGTTACCAAATTAAATAACGATCATTCGCAGTAGTTGCTATGAACTGTTCCAATTTGGAACTATTCCGAATATAGATATGCTTACAATTTGTATTTGTTTGAGAGTAGCTAGCTAGTTTCATAGTAGCTAGTATGTTTTAACTAGGATGCCTTACCTACCTAAGGTAGAATCATCCGAGACCATAACCGGCAGCGTCGATAGAGTCAGATTGTGGTACGAAGCGTGACGGATAACGGATTGCTCGGTTTTTCATAACTATTTATTATGGAAATGCCCTCGAGCTGTCACGGCCCATCAACTTTAATATTACTAAGTGACCGGTCTGTTCTGTTTCGTGATCTTAGCTACCATTTAGATGATGAATATCGCTGTACCTTTCACAAAAGATAACAAGTGTTTGAGGAAATGTTACTTACTACGATGTTAGTAGTCAAAATATACCTAGTTTCTTTATTCTTTATTCTTTATTGTACACACAGAAAATACAGACAAAAAAAACTTACATATAGGACATGTACAAAGGCGAGCTTAACCCTAACAAGAGTTTTTTTCCAGCAAACCTTAGTTTGATAATATCTTTAAAAAAAGAAACAAACACGCTCATGACTATAATCCTCAAGATGGTTATGCGCAGATCTTTGAGGCTACCCTGTGGGGGGTAGTAAGAGGCACTTCCAAATATTACATATGGCACATGCTCGCATTTTGCAAGTAATTAGCATTCCACGTGACATTTTGCAAGCTCATCGTTGCCTATTGGAACACTTATTGATTCCATGTACCATGCCTTCGAATTTTCTGTTCTAGGGCATGCCGGTTTTCTCAGGATTCCTCCTTGTTTTCTTTCACCTTTTGAGTACGTGTTAATGCGCACATAAATGTTTCGAGAGGAAAATCTCTTTATAATTCCTATAAAGTTAATACCAATGTATTTTGGCCACGTCAAATATTTTCTACCTTATGAACTCAGGTAGAAAATTATAAATCGCGTGACTGCTGACATTTCTGGCAAGATTTCTCTACAAAAGGTAACAAGACTGTTTCAAATCAACTCCGACATATTCTTTCGTTTTTGTTAGTTCTTATAGTTATTTTAAGAGAAATCCCAGTCAGACATGCAATTTGAATATATCTTTGTATTACTTCTTTCAATTAGGTACGTATCTATTGTTCAAATGTGAAGAACTATTATTTGGTGGCACGTAAACTAGCAATAAACTAGAGTCATATGATATTAGGTATGCAAAATAAAAAGGGTTTTATAAGTACATATTGTGTTTGATGAGAATACAGTTGATATAACAGCACTTGGTCCGAGCATTGAGAGGCGTCTGTCAGTCGATCGGACCCAGGACACGTCACAGCCGGGTGCCTTGTTAACCAACGAACGACAAAGCCACTGACCTTGCACCTACTAAGTGATTTGAATCCGACACGTGCTTTCACACGAAAGGTTACACACAAGCATTTTCTGAAAATGACATGATAAAAAACTTTTACTACTTTTGAAAATATTAACGATATGATTTCATTGCAATTCATTGAATATTGTAAACGCGTTGTTTATAATATTTGAGCAAACATCAGAGTATGTTACTCAATATGTGAATATGTATCACTGTTTTTTATAAAACTAGCGCTTTTTAAATGTGTATTATATCCTAATATATCCTAATTTATCTTCATTAGAACGATAGATTTATGTGTTATTTTATTATGCATACTTGACTCACGCCTAAAAGCATCAAATTAAATGAATGCAGTTACACATAGTTTACTCGGCGCCATTTAAAGGCTTTGGTGGACTGCGGGCACGAGCTGGGTTCAGCTGCAGTTGCGTTATTTTAGGTACGCCTACATATCTATTTTGTGACGAGATACCCGCCATACCAACTGAACTATGCTACCGTAGTCGGAGTGCCATAGCCTTGTTAGAATCATGACTTTTACGGCGGCGGCGGGGCATTTACAGTTTTCTGGAAAGATTGTTGGATTATACTTTACTTTTACAAGAAAAAGTGTGTGCCTGAATCATTAAATTCGGCCACGATAAGATCCAGAGCTCGTTGTGCGTATCAAGTATCGATCTGGTGAGCGGCTCAGCCATCGCCCCAAATTTCACGCTCGTTGCCAATCGCATCAAACATTCGCTTGTTAGGTTGTTCTTCTTTCTAGTGGCTTCGCCTATCCGCACCACGGTGACATCGCTGATGTTTTCTTGTTTACAAAAACAAAATGAACGCAAATAGAACGCGCTGCCGGCATTTGTAGTCTAGTCCATAAGGGCTTTCTATTCTACTGTTTTAATTTGATTGACACGTGTATCGAATAAAGGCTAAGACGCGTAGTACGAAGATAAGTATTCCACATAAGTAACCGAAGGCATGTATAGATACGTATTTTAGTGTCTTTGTCAATATGTACAGGTAGCTAATTTATTTATAGACGGCTGTATCAATGCTTGCATAACACCAGATGTTCGTTGACTCATACAGATAGTAGGTGTTCAAGTCTCTACAAGAATTCAACAATCCCTTCTACTCTAATCGACAACGTCTCTTAATTATGAATTCTGTTATGCAGATTATCCAACCATATCTAGTTTCTGATAACGTCACTGTTATTTTGCTGAGTGCACGTCAACCAATTAGCGCTTCTCTGGAAAATGTCATAACGCGTTTATCACCATTGGCAGAGTTAGCAAATATGATATCACCTTTATGTCAACCCGTTTATAGAATCCGTGTTGATTCTTCAAATAACACGGTCATACTGCGCATTTCAGAGAAGTCATTCAGCGGTGCACTACGCTATGTCTCTTGTCGGGGTACCTGTGCTCGCGAGCACCGTGAGAAACATTTCAAGCAATTTAACTTTCCGACGTAACCGTCACGCAAGAAAAAATAAGTTGTAAAATACGCATGCCTATTATCTTTTTCTCGCTGTTTATTACGTGATGTGAATTATGATTGGCAGATTGGCAGTAATCGATTAGCATTAAAAAGTTTCACGTACTGGTAATGATAATTGTTATTCGGATCATTGAACTAACGGGATTAATACAGAAGTGAATGGATGCATGCTCGGCGGCGTCTCGTGTGGTTATTCCCTCATTGTGACCGCAGTCCACACATGCCAATTATCGGTAAAAAGTCTATTTTTTGTTACATACCTATTATTATGGCTACTTATTGCATTATTTAATCTTATCATCGTAGCAGTCTTATATGTTATTATGAAAATCCATTAATTAAATCCTAATACAATTCGAGAAAGTCTATGTGAGTACGACTCTTTTAGAGTTGGATGACATTCGATTTTGAAAAGGACTTTCTTGCATTCTCATTCATCTCCATCGATAGTAAATAAGATAAAGGCTATGATCGAGTCAGCGTCGGCGCGAACTTAGCAAACACTCTAGGCGCCTGACCTCGCGGTAGAGCAGCCTCATTCTTAGAAAAGACGGATATTACACAACATTTTTAGATAATCGAGAAGAACCTTAAAATTTATCATTTTATCAAAATAAGAGGCTATCTAGGATAATCTGAACATAGTTTCAAAACAGTGTATATTAAAAACGTAACAAAAATTAAGAAAGTTATCTGTGAAAATGTTTGTGAAGTTAAGCCGGACACCGCGCAATTTTAGCAATTGTTGATTGCCGTATGTTACAACTCTAATGTCCGCTACTAATGCCACCACTATTTGGGAGCTTTTAATTAATATTGATCTTTCAACATATGATATCTTAATTGATAGAGTTAGAATTCATTAATTGAGCTAGCATTAGTTTTCACAATATACGAGGCAGGCCAATAGTTTTGAATCGTATTCAAAGCTTAGTTCAAAATAAGTAAGTCCAATTCATATTTTAACGGGGTATGCCTATATCTCTCCATGGTCTCAAGACTATAGTATTTCCATACTATACTTATACTATGTAATAAGAATAGGAAAAGGAAAATATTAACTATCTAAATAATAACATTCACATTCCTAAATGTAAAATTAGCAAAACCAAATACAGAAGCTAAAACCAAATACAGAATATGTAGACCTGATGTAATTACCTATATTCTTTCAAGTGAATATAATTCATTCAATTAAATGGAATTTACGGGACTAGTTTAAAATAAGGAGATATTGAATTAGCAAATTTCATCAGAAACCAATGGGAAATATCAAATTCATATTTTAACCGAAATATTATCTTGAATTTGGCTCTTGACATTATTACTGTCCTTAAATTAAAACAGTCATACTAAAAACTACCTATTTACATGTTAATTATCAGTATATATTTATATGTTATTTTTTGTGTCTATTTTTTATTTATGATAATGAAATTTTGGTCAAATTAATTATACATATAACTGTGCTGTCTGTCCTTATTATGTCGAGTAAATACTAAACAAGAGTCGTATTGATTTACTGTCGGGTTGCTTCCATTCGCTATTCGTACCGGTGCGGAATCAATCTTCTAATTATCCTCTTACGAAAAAGAAGTCCCAAGGCACTGATCTATTTCACGAACCGATCTGAAAGAAAAACGATTTTTTTGTCGTTATTTTCATGCTTTTATATAGCTTGTTACCGAAGTAGTTGAATACATTGTGAGGCAAAATGAGAGACATTGTCGGCAACACTGTGGCGGAAAATATTGTTGAAACTTTGGCTGAGTTTTATCATGTAATGTATAAAATATGGAAAATATACTTAGTAAAATAGAGCAACCTACGGTTCGTTTCAAGTCTTGCAAAATTAGTAATGACGCTTAGGGTGACAGCGGTGAGCCCTCCCGGCGCTCGGTACATTGACGCAATTCTTATGTATCAATAGTCTGGGCTCACTTTCCTTTCAGTATCATCATTAACTTACTCACAAATGTTTACTAAAAAAGTACCTACTCTATGTTATATTTAATCTATTTTTTGGCATCCAAATGGTCAAAGCTCAATAAAATTAGCCTTCCCGACCCACGAGTCACGACATGAGGCGTTTATTGTTATCCATTGTGAAGGGCTTTCACGTGTTGATTGACATATTGCCGGTGATCCTCGGCTGATGGCGCGCGTCATGGTGCCAACAATGATTAAACTAGGGTACGTACAGAGATGGAGCTTGGAGCTGATACCAAGTATAGGCAGTAAAATGTTTTTCTGCAACCATCATGAGTGCACTCATGTGCTACGTAATAAAAGTCTACTTATAAATTTGGACAAGACCGAATTTGTGAGAAACCTCTACAAAACGGCAGGTTCAGTGAGGCTATAACGCATTATGGTTGCCTAGTTTTGAGAAGTTTCAGCTTGTGAAACGAATAAGCGCATGACTTCATCATTTCACGTATATTTCACGCCGTTTTCTTAAGCACCAATCCCCTCGATCCAACTCTGTCACTGATTATACAAAAGTATGTCGGAAGCCGAACGCGCCCCGATTCAGGCCGCATTTTTCTTATCGATGTTAAGGGTTAAAAGCTTACGGTTATTGGTGGATTATTGGGGCAGAGATTTATTGGACCTGAATACAAAATGCTAAATAAAAGAAGGACGAAAAACCAAACCTTGGCCTCAACATACATAGTAGAAAAGTGTCTTTGCAAGAAAAGTTAATATTTTCTGCTTTCCATGCAAATTGGATAAAGTTAAATCGTAACTTCAATATTAATTACCAAGACGGCCCAACACTTTATTAGAATCTTATTAGCTCCGTTAATTTTCGGTTTCTTTTTTCGATAAAAAAATATATTATTTTAATAACATTCAATTTATTTTATAACTTAAAGAACAAATTTGCTTTATTCTATGTTGGGTACTCGACAATGGTAAGAAGATACATTATAAAAGAACCATTTTAAACAAATAATGTATCACTATTGTGCTAAATTATTTGTTTAAAATGGTACCTACTTACTAAATCTAGTTCATATAAAAACGTTAATTTACTTGAAGGAACTGTTATCCCGCTATTTAAGAGCACTCTTAAGGATAATCCTGTTTTCGAGTAGACTTTACCGTAAACCGTAAATCTGTAGTAGTTTCTGTTTTATGTCTTTTGCATTGTAACCGTGTGAACGAAGTCTGTCGTTATAAGGAGTCTGAAATTAGCATAGATTTGAAATTAAATCGTGAGTTAAACGATTCAATTACCATTTGTTGCAAGCATTGTATAAGGTACGTATCTCCTACTTTCGATTGCAACAGACAGTTGCGGATAAGTCATACTTGGAAAACCACGTAAAGCATCCTTAGTATTCAAATTCGGTATCATCGATTCCGTCACAGTTTTCAACTTAAATTGTGAATTCCTAATAAGTATGTTAACGTTAGCGACCCACCCCGGCTTCGCTCGGGCCATCTAAATTTCCGACTTTTCCGGAGTATTTTCCAAAAATGTTCTTTAATACAAACCTTGTCCTGACAATTACAAACACAAGAAAAAAAACGGTTGAGCCGGACTCAAGTGATATCATACATTGCTTTCCATGAAAGAAGAAAGATATCCAGAGGCACTACACTCTTAGCATCTTCGTAACTTCAGACTCTTCGTCTGAAGTTACGAAGTAGTAGTACCAATGTGGAACTTATGTATAAAAAGTTCTTCAAACTTTAGCCAAGTTACGCGCTTCAACCCAATCATCGTTATTATTTCATGCTGATATTGAATTAGTCATTGATACATTTATAAGTTTCATGGATCTGCTAAATCACATTTAGGTCAGTCGAAACTGATTGACTCACATACTAAATTATTCCTTCTGGTAATTATCTAAGTAAGTTCCAGCTAATTTCCAAGATAAAACGAATGGAATCATGCAGGCAAAGGATTTGCTGACTGAATGTTAAAGAAACGGTTGTACATGACGGGGAGGTCATGTCTCAGTTCGATGCCCGAACATTGCAACACATGTCATGCTGTAATACCAGTAATGCCAACTGCATAAAACAAACTGAGTCAAATTACAAGCGAAAGCCACTAGGTAAATCAAATTACGCACATAATAACGCCATGTCATGAATATTGAACGGGAAAGTCAATCGTCGAGTTAATGAAATCTACAATCAAACGCGTTATGTACACTATAAATAAGCAAATTTAACGTAATACGAGTAGGAAGTCGTTTTGTTTGTCATGCTCTTTAACTTGCATTTTTGAATGATTGCTTGTCGAAATAACCTGCCACTTTCTTAACATAAACTAATCGTGTTGAGTAGTAACTGTTATAATTAGATAGAAATTGTCGAGTCAGGTGCTGGAAACTATTTTCTTCCCATAGGATGGGACTTTTTGTATGCCAGCTCGCAGTTTATCCTCCTCCATAACTTTCTTACAAAAAATACCACGCTACTATAATTATCTCATCGCAAGGAAGGGTCTTCGATTGTTTATCGCTTTCCGTACCGGATGTTGCTAGTGCTATAAATGTTTCCATGTTTCTTTGCTTCGCGGATGTCAAACATAACTACTTTGTAATAAACAATAATATAATATAATAACATTTATTTATTGAATACAAAAATATTATACATGTAGGTACAATCTTAAAAGTAGTTATCATAATATGTTTAAATACTGTATAATCATATATGGACAACATTAGTACCCAAACTGCCCCTGCCCCTGTGGATGCCCTGTGGCATGGCGTACAAATGCCCTCCGTCAGACAATTATGATAACTCAAATTCATAACGTTAGTACCTCAGAGCAAACTCTGCCAGTTCTACATAGTTCTACTTTTCCCTCTCTTGAGTTGAAGGCATCATGGATAAAACGATTTGTCTCTGTCTAATTATTAATTATTTTTTTCAACGATCACCAATATAATGTACACCAAAACTTATTTAAATTACGTTGCAAAACATAAACCGAGCGCCATTATAATTATAGCTGAAAACAGCATGCATATATTATTGACCGAGTAACATAAAACTTAAAAAAAATATAATGAATTTAAGGTACCTTAGAATTAGCAATACAAGTAATAATTGTATCTTAAATTTATTATACTTAATACAGATTTTTGGAACCACTGTGATTTTGCTTTAGATACAATACATTCGCTCTGGAATTGGAGATTTTGAGCGGATAACAGATGTCATTCGAGCTTTCTAGTGAAATCTTCTCGCCTCGCGTAATCTCGCATTTGAACGAATCATACCTATCTAGGACTCTAATATTTGCTAAGCTTTGGCACCTCTGCCAAGATTTGATATCGATTTCGTGGACCAACTTGCCCTACTCTACACATCGACTATACCATTGAAGTTACTTTAGGATGTAGGTACTCGTAGGTAGTCCGTTCTATCAGGAACGGCCTTGTCATTAATGAGGCTTCATGGAACTCCGTATTCTTTACTATTTTTGTCAGAATCACCTGTGTCTATCTTGATGATCAAAATAAGTACAAGTATCATCATTACTTCTTTATAAACAAGTTTCTTTTATAAACGAGTCGCATTTGTTTCATCGCGAATCATGCATTGAATGGACTACAATTTATCACTGCCAATTAGATTATCGATTAGCCGTTGATTATCAATTGAGATAGGGATTTTACGGATAACGGATAGCCTAGTTGGAAGTGTTGGCACGTCCCAGGCCTGTCACGACTGCGTCCGTGCACTTTCTCCTGCACGATCGCCCTATTTTTGTTCTTATAAAACTGCAACGAATCATATTTTAATGAACTGAATACATTGATTTAATATTCTATGATACAAAGAAAAAATGTTTAACGTTTTCTACAAATATATTCCCAGGAAACGTTGATGAGTGTAAATCTATCGTGTCGAGTGGTCGGTTCTAAACATGGAAGAGATTCGAGCCTTGTTTGCTGTAGGATTGGACTGACACCGTCGGGGACAGTTTTATCTTTGTTAAATACATTTTGTTGGTTCATCATTGAGGTCGACGAACTTTCAGGTGGGAAAAGAAATTCAACTTATTCGTTGAAGATCGAAAGTATTCGTTTATATATAAAGTATTCGTTTGGGATTACTTATAAGATCACATCGCTGGCCGCAGTCACGATGGTGTCTTTATTCATTGCTGTTGTGTTGTCGTCACTCGCCGTTGTTCACTACTAAAAATTATAATGCTAATTTAAATATTCAATAGTAATGGAAATAACATTGTTATTCAATATTTAAAAAAAGGGTTTCGACGCGAAATGTTTTATAATACTTACAAAGAAAAAGAAATCTGTTGATATTGTTTCCCGCAGACGGAGTGTCTCTCATAAATGCACATGTGTTGTAGACATGGAGGCATGCGACAGTGGCCAGTTTAATTATGGCTTGCCGTCACCCTTAGTAGACGCTCGCTGTAATAACATATTCCACCATACGTTGCTTATAATTTATGATGTATAAGTAAATTTTTACGTCCAACTCGCATGAGAACACTTGCGCTTTCGCCTGATGCGATTAATTACAGATGTTATTTAACATGTGGTGCATTATTTTCACGCTCGGCTCGGTCGGCTCTTTCCGGTGTGCTACGCAACCCTATAGCTTGCACTTACATAGTTCAATTCTATTTCCAAGGTGAAAGATCAACACGATTTTGACATTTTTAGCTCTCAAAATCTTGCATCACATCGCTTCTTAATGGCACGCTTGTGACGAGTGTTGAAACACTGTTTATACTTGGCTTATAGTTACCTACTTATTATAGAAGACACCTTCTACAATATGTTTTTTGTGTTTTAGAATATTTTTTTAAATTAAAAATGGAAGAAATTTTCAATTCGGCTGTATGTTTTATGTGAATGTTTTTAGGTAAATGATTTGAGATATATCACATAGTCAAAATGCAACAAAATAAGAACAATTATTACCCGGCGGCGTTTAAAAATATCACAGAACACCACAAAATGTAAATAGCATTTTGTTAGGAACGATTCGGACGTTCGAACGGCCAACGATTTCCAATGATAACGATAGGACTTTATGAGGCTTGCAACTTCGGGACCCTAAAATAACCTATCTAAACAAGTCTTGGGCACCTTTATTTATTTAACATATATTTTTGTAACCTCTTTGAATAAAGTAATGGAGCTAGTCTTGTATTCAACGAAGCGGTGATATGATGAACTATGAACTGTATAGGCTCTTTTTCAGCCCCTTTACTTTATTAAGTCTAGCAACAATGCTTACCAAAAAATAAAATCGTACTGCTGGTAAGTATTACGAGGTAAAAGGCTATCAGAGAAGGCGTCGGAACCGTCACGGCCATTTACGGTATCCGAGATCGGATCCAGTGTTTTTTTATTGCTGATCTCATGTAGCAGTACGTGAGCACAATAATCGTAAAACCAGTCCCCTTGTCGAGAAGTGCGAACTGTCCACGCGGTGATAAAGGAAAATGCATTACTTCCCCTGCGAGGGCCTATTGGGGATTTCTTGTAGGGCTGCTCAAAATGGCGGCGCTGGTCTTTAACGTACAGCCTCAAAGGAAAGACTCAGATACTATCCAAATTTAAAAGTCATAAACATTGTTTCACTCGAAAGATTATTGAGGAAAATGTGTAAACATTTTGCCGTGGAACTGTGTTTGCGACAGCGGCAACGTCCGCGTTTTTATCAGACTTATTTTAAATTTTCCAAGACTATTGTAGAAAGCTAATTGATCGAGCGAGCGAAGCGAGCAAAGACCTCTTGGTTTACTTTGACAATACGGTGTTTGTTTTATATGTTTGTTTGTCCGACGATAATTGCCGAACCGATTATTCAATCTTGATGAAACTTTGTAGTTAGGTTATAGGTACTAATCTATTTTTTATTTAACATTTGAGCTTAATCAGAAGAGGCTTGACTAAATAATCAGAGAAAAAGTGAGGTTATCATGTGTGGTATCGATTGAAAGGAAAAAATACATACAATGCGATACCTACATATTTTCTTTTAGGCCATAGTTTTTGAGTAAAACTTAAAAAAAAATAGTTTAAAAAGTTAACTGCTCTGAATCGCACAAAGGCAACGTTACCTTATGTTTGAAACATATTTCGAGTGGTAAACTTATAACCCTTCTCTTAGTAATCGGCTAAAAACGGTACATCGCGAGATCTCTGCTCGTTTCATTTACTAGTCCTCATTGTTAATTCGTCAAATAAAAAAAAGCTTAAGCCCACAGAACTTTAAAGTATTTGGGCAACTGCAAAAAAAGATAAAAGTGAATGGAGGAAGGAGCAGGATCAACAAACACAGGCGCTTTGTGTGCCACTGATTGTTGTGTTTTCTTCAGCACTAGTGTGCAGATAATAATGTTAACTTCATTCAATAATACCTTTATCAATAGAGTTTGTCGACTACAGAACGACTGCGCCTGCGTATTTGCCTTATTACAGCCCGTTTAACATGACACTTAATTTAATAATTGAAACTAATTATGCAATTTGCATTTTGTATGTAAAATAATATTAGTCTAAACAAGTGGCTACAATTAAAAGGGTCATTGTACTAAAACAATGGAGCTTATCACGTTATATCTAGTTTTTGGCACAAGGTTTTGTATCTTTGAATTTAGATACATCGTGAGAACGATGAGGCACATCGTCCTACTTGCGAAGCTGAAATGCATAACTTTTTTGTTATTAAAAAGGGGTAAATAGCGATTTATGGATGAATAGAAACAAACCACAAAGTGAAATTACTCCAGCATTTCCCTATAAACCTATAAGTTAAGTAAAATAAATAGGTATATAAAATAATATGTAATTTAGACTACATATAGGGTAATACAAATGTTCCACGTATAACCAATAAAGTTGGTGACTTGACTTTATCAACTTTGATTAGGGGCTCGGACTACCAGACGGAAGCATTCCCAAAATACTGGCTGCATTCCCACGCTGAATGGCAATGCTAATGCGTTGATCCAGATAACAGCCAGCTCTCTGGTCACGCGTCTATATTTACATATTTACATGCTTCTACCAATAACAGTACATATTGTTGTTGTTATCGGTGGTTTTGTCATTTTGAGAAATAAATTATGTTAAACTGTAAACCGTAATTTTAATTCTGTATTTGTTTTTATTTATCCCGTTTTATCCATATTCGATAAAACGGTGTCTCCTATTAGCGCTCGCGGCGTCGGTATTAACAATGTTCCATCGCATCGCGACCATAGTTTTTTTTAGGGCAACGGGTTACAATGACGGTGGTTGAGAACAAAAGGAATAAATTGCAGTTTCGCAGAGTTGTCGACTAGATATTGCTGGGGGGATATACGGCACGGGTGGAGCCAAATGTCGCATCCACTTGTGCCTGTTTTATAGCTTTATTATCCTTGGTATATTTCCATTTCAAAACCTTGTTCATAATAAACATACATTTACCAGCTCTGTAAAGTAGGTACTAACAGTTTCATCTGCGAAGCATAGATATATAATCTAATGAAGGAGTAAATGGTATGTTCGAATGTTTGTTAACCATAAAAATTATAATGGCTTACTCGTTTTCGATATACTCGTAGTTTGGATTGGTATAGTTCGTGGCCTAGAATAGCACAACAGCTTTACTACAACAGCTTACTTTTTAGCCGGATACCAGGTGATTCAAGTCAGACATTGATATCTTATAATTTTGACGACATTTTTAATAGCATAATTAGCTAAGATCCCTGGCAAGACTTTTTTCTATAAAACATAGGTTCATACATTAAACATCAATTAAAAATACCATCATATATATATATAATATATATATATAACGTACCTGCCAGTCAAAAAGCACATCCTGATTTTACAACAACATTATCATTCCATAACCTTACTTAGAATATTAACCATTCATTAAAATAAAAATTAATACTCAAACCCATTTTAACTATAACTCACACGTTCAGTTCACCCTAATACAGGTAGATTTCATGAAATCCACCGAATACGGTTTTATCCGGATGCCTGAATTACGTTTTCTTGGGAGGCTTTCTTCGCTGGGGGAATGGGGAGAGTTCTGACGTGATGTGATTTTATGATGAATACAATCAGGACCTGTGGATGCCACGTCCAACCCACGTGACTCTTTGAAACTTTGTTGTGTAGAACTTTCTATTTTGAAGTCAATGAATAGATAACTGAAAAAATAACAACTTGAAAACAAATCCTACACGGTTTGCCAAGCACTCGGACAAATCTAACATCTCAGTTATTTGAACAACATATTTAAGTAGAAATAGAGATAAAAACTTTCTAATTTAAAAAAATAATTTAATTGTCTCAAAAATATTACCACTGGGAACCTTCTCTGCTAAACAATAAAACATTCGAGTAGAAATCGAGTAATCAATATACTTCATAAACAAAAACAAACATGTCGAATGGAGAAGCTTTATCTGTTTTGAAGTCCTTCAAATCTAGTTATTTCAAAATTAAGTATTTTACTGATCATTATCGCGCTTACCTAGGTAGGTATATAATAGTTCCCCGACGTTTCAGTCATGTTGCAGCTGCCGTGGCAACGGGTTGACTAGAGTCTTGTATATTCAAGACGATGGCATTTACCGCCATTCTTCTATTTTATTCAGAAAAGTTCATACGTATCACCTTGCAAAATTGGATCGTGGCGCACACAACTAAGAATAACTGGAAGCTATCGAATACAAAGCCAATGGAAAAGCGTTTCTTAAATTAAACTGTTCAAATAGGAATCTAATTACAAACGACTAAAGTAAATTGAATTGATGATTTGGTCGAGAGGACGCGAGTAGACGAATGAAATCGTAATTTTAGCCGGCTTGTACCGTTCTTACCGAGCGAAAGTGATTAGCGGTATCTACTTACCTACCGTAAAATCTGAGGTCAACGACCGGCCCTTACCTCGACACGTGCTACATGTGAAATGCTCCGTGGCTTTAAAATATGATGATTATATGAACGCATTAAAGTATTACCTACATATTGTACGTATAATATAGTTTCGTGGTCATATGGCATTTTAAAGCAGCAAAAAGATAACAAGCAAACGTTTCCAAAACCAACAAAAAGTTTCGCAAATTCCTTTCTGAAGATTTGGAGCAATATCCAACCCCACGCACGGCTAAATTATGCAAAAACTTTTAATGAAAATGAAAGGTGTTTGTTTACCTTTCAAAAGTCTTTGGGGCTTTGTGATAATATAATGTAGGTAGGTATCTATTCTTATTATTAAAAAGTTTGAAAAAAGCCCCCTTAAATTAATTTAGGTCTAGAACAAGTAAAATTAAATGTATATTTGGAAATTCTTACATATAATTTGGCTTTATTAATTTATCAACCTGTTTTCTCATCAGCAAATGCAATATGTTGTGTTTTCGTGGCGACAAATCAAGTTATTTCAGTGACTAAGGCCTATTAACACGGATGATGCGATTAAAGAATATGATATTTTTTTTTATTAGAGCTAAATTATTTTATAGTTTTTCAAGGTCATATAATATTATGTGCCTATGAAGGTATTTGGCATAACATGTAACCTCACCGCGTTTTCTTGATCAGTGATCTTTGCATAATACCTATGACACACTCTGAAAAGGTAAGTTTTAGCCACAGAATAGTTAAAGGATACTTCCTACGTATGCTTTAGCACAGATATTATAATACTTTACGCTTTAGGCAACTAGCCCGGTCAGCCACAGACAAAAACATGACAAGTGCGAGTCAGACGCGCGCACCGAGGCTTCGTCTCGAGCTTGTATGTTCACCAAAATAATTAACACTCTGAACCATTGCTGTAACGAAAAGATAATCCGGATTGAAACACAAACTTAACTTTATAAAACTGGCTATTACATCGATTTAAGTCACGATCAATTCTCCAACTACAAATGTAAGTTAGTAGAATAAAAAAATATTTTTGTATGTGATATAACTACAAATTATCAATATCAATTTTCGTTTATACTTTTTCATTTATTTCAATGGGAAGTACCCTGTAGTTTTTGATTTACTTTGCCTGTATCCAGATATAAGGCATAACTGCCTGTACTTTTTTATTGCGTCGACTTAGAAGCTTGATTTACAGCTTTTTACAGGTATAAGATACCGCAGACATAAATATTTGGAATTAATTTTAACTTGATACCTCCACGTATTCCTGGGAATAAGGATCTTGCAGACAGACAGACAGACAACGAAGTGATCATATAAGTGATCGGTTTTTCCTTTTGAGGTACGGAACCCTAAAAAGTAACCTCCCATTATCCATGCGTCTCTTAGTAAGTCTGCGCATAATCATTTGAAAAGTAAAACGGACAGTATGTTTAGGCACAGAATGCTATGTATAGGTTATATATACCTATTTTGAAAATATTGCTTGTGGCTTTTAGCTAATTATTTTATCATGACCTTCTTCTAGCTCTTCTGTACAATGTAATATATTGAACTTAACCATAATTGTGAAAACTGGAATCCAATCTGGATGATAAACAATTAAAATAATGTTCATAAACTTTGTTTTTGTGCTTTATCATTATAACCTACTGCTTATTATCTACGGCAGTGAAAGTGTACTAGTAGATTATAAAAGCGGCCATGTGCATAAAAATGAACGATTATAGTTGGCTGTGAGCCACCGGATGATAAAATTATGTATCTCTAGTCTAGACGTGAAGTAGGTACAGAATTACATTTCTGTATAACAGAAACAGGTATCCCCGACCATTCACCCGAATGAGGGTGCCTTTTTTACGATGGGAAATTGCCTTCACGCTTGACCTCCGGCTCGAATCGCGAGAGCCAGAGTCTATCGGACTCGAAGCTGACTAAGGAGAAGTCATAGAACAAAAGTTGCTACCTATTATGTAAAAAATAACCTTCATTCGGGTTATGTATTCCGGGTCACCTTGTATAGTTAAGTAACATTCATCGTCCATTCCACGAAGAATGCGCCCCACCCCAATCCATACAGTCCATCATGGCACAGTCCATAGCTTCTTAAACTTGAACAGGGAAATTTATAGGTTTAGAAGTTTCCCTTTATCAAGTTTTACAAGTCTACACCTGTTAAAATGAATGCCATAGCAATGTGAAGGGTCTTCATAAAATGCATGAAGTGTACGGGAAAATTAACAAACTAAGCAGAGCTTGTGTGAACTACATGACTGGATATACTACTTATATACTTCTCGTTTTTTTTGTAAATAACACCAGATTTTTTTGCAGATTCTACAGACATCGAACCCGCAATACTCTCTACAACTTGCACAGACCACACTGATTACTTCATCACTGGCCACTTACACCAACCTGGTCAGATCATTGACCAGGTTGGTGCATGGTGTTCAAATAACAAACGGGCATGACAAAAAAGACTAGTTATGTTTGAAATAGCTCTTTTAGTTTTTTTAGAAAAATCCACATAAATTTTATGTTAACCTACGTTTCACAGGCCGCAGTGGTATGCCTTTATAGAAGCTTTACCTTAAAATAGAAACACAAAGTATTACATTAAGACGTGCGTACCAGCAAAGAGATATGAGTGCTCGTAAGTATTCCCTTTTATGCAAAAACATTTACAAAATCATGAGTTTATTTAATACGTTTTTGCCTGCGTAAATACATAAAATTTTACAAAGGGTTTAATATGTCTCAGTGTGAAGCTCACTGTTTAGTTATAAGAAACGTTCGTTTAAATAGGGCCCGTTTGGGCGGGCGGCGCTCGGGGCGGGCGGCCGCGGCAGTGAAGGTCGCGATCGCTCGGTATATTCAGCCTTTTCGAAGGAAACTTTATGTCTTATCATCCTTGACACAGTTGCGAGGTTGATTCTGGTTAACGGAAAAGTATAAACAACACTAGTAAGACTTCTGTAGAAGTTTGAGATTCTGAATACGATATTAAACAGTATGGGTTCAATACGTCCAAGCTTGAATACCAACGGTAAACCTCCCTAGTGAGTAACGTAATGACATGAGGAATATATCGCTGAATTAGGTCAGGCTATGTAATATGAGATCAAAACGGGAACCCCTGCGTCATGCGCCAGGCTGGTCATACATTTTTATTTGGGTACTCGGTGACTGATGACAGATATTGATGGGTTTCGATGTTGCCTCCGCAGGCTCCCCAGTAATTTGTCGGTGATCGTGCCGCGGTCAAGCTAATGGGCCGGGAGTTATATTTATAAGACAGCCCCCATAAAGAGAAGACGCCGATAAATATGATCGAAATTAATGGGCGTATCCGATAAGTTAGTTTTCCTCTAACTTAATCAATCGAAATATATTTCCGTTTTTCCTGCCAGCTCTCGGATGCGGTAGAGCTTTTCCTCTTTTCTACGACTGAATGTCAGCCAATAAAAACTTAGTGGATGTAGTAAAATAGTAACTATGTTTTCCTTTACAACTTATAATCAACTTGACTATGTTTTAGCTACATAATGTAAACGTATCTATTCAATATCCAGAACTTTTTAAGGACTTTGACGTCAGCATAACCGTTATCCTGAAGTGGAGAGACACGAAAGTTAGAAGGGTAATAATGATACAGCTAAAGGCACCCAAAGCGGACGAAGCCCTCGAACACGTCTGGGACAATGGATCAGCGCTGGGTGTAGTCGAGAGGCTAAAGAATTGCACATAATTGTATTATTCAGAGCACTCGAAAAGGTGAAAAAGTGAAGGCGGTTGGAGTGGGTATTGTGGCGAGTGCGTGCTACGTCCCACCGGAACTCTCCGCCGCCGCAGCCCGTGCTACCACAATGCTAATAAGAGTCCCACAGGACAGCGACCTACCAATGCGTTGCGCAATCTATAGCGGCATTCAATTACAATGCCGACTATGGACAATTGAATGATTATTCACTTTGCATTGTCTTGATTTCATGAATCTATTGATTTATGTTGCAACTGCGTACAATTAAATATATTATCTGAATCTCAATCTGATTTACACACCTTCTCATCTGATAGGTCTTTACAGAATTGTAACTATTATATCATAATTATTTAGAATTGAAATTATTATTCCTTTTATAATTATAATATTTTTTTGTTACAGTTACCTGCCAGTAGCAGCACTACCTTTTAAGGTATGTTTAAATGCATGAAGTTTTATAGAGCATTGATTGATGCATTAATCGTACATACGCTACCTGAGTTCTATCTAGACTGAAAATATTATTATTAATGCAATGCATTCCAGTCCATAAGAGCATATCATTTGCTAGTGGTCTGTGATTCAGCATTGAATCATTCTCTCGCTCACAGGGCTAAACTGGGTTACACTGAGATAATAGGTGCGCATTCTGTTTGCATCATTGTTTGCGTTCTCGCTCGTTTTTTGAGATATTTAATTAATAAATACTTCAGGGAGTTAATAAAATGTTTGTTTTTTCGATGCATGCCGCGCTGAGAGTTCGCTGTTGCCTCATAGTCCAAATTTTGATTTGTAAACATATACTGCATTGGAAATTATTACTGACACAAATCATATGTTAAACGGTCCATATCTAAACCTTGGTTTCAATACTTTGAAAGCAAAATATATAAAAACCTAAAAGTTCTATTATTTTGATCAAAATAACTGCATAAAACGCTACAAAAATATGTGTACAGAGAAATTACTCGTAATATACATAAAGTAGCGAGAGAAAACACGTGCACGTGGAAAATATTTAATCAAAGTAATTTTCAGGTAATACAACCTGATACTTATACAAATATCTTTACAGAAAATAAAGGACGCGGCCGCCCAAAATTAAAGTTTGTTTGTTGTTCGTGTTTGTCGCTAGGCTCGGGATGCTGACTCTGCTGATTTAGGGGGAAACTTTCCTTATTTTGAATTTCACGGGAGCGCTAGGAAAGTCGCCCCTGAGATTTAAATATTTAAGAAGTGGCGTAACTTTGCTAAGGTGCGTCCCTTTACGGGACTCTTGAGTGGCCTTGTATGCTTTCAGAAAGGTAATTGAAACACGCATTAACGTGCTAATACACTGAAAAGAAAATATAAAATAAATTGGATCTGTTTCATTCCTCACAGAAAAAAGGTGCTTACGTTTTGCTTTGTTCGTTTTCCGGTGCATGACAAAACCCATACTCCGACGTAGAATGAGTGCAGGTTTTGTCTCTCGATGAAACAGGTTAAGTAAATAGCGGGATCGCAATTTATAATGGACGAATGAAATTTTCACGTTCAGCCGAATAGGACTTGGTACATTCTGATTCTTTTTTAATCTAGTAGTGTTTCGATGGAGGTCGGTCGCTAGGTACTTACAAAAAACCACACTGATTAATGGGAATATTTTTAGAATATTTTTATTTGGTTATTTTTTTTATTAAGGGTGAATTAAGCCATACGGCCTAATCGTCGACAGAAGAGCGTAAAGCGTTATTGTGTGTGCACACGTAGGAATTTCGGCGGAAACCGAACAGCGCAAGAACATCAATAGGGTCCACTTGTAACCTTGCGTGTTCTGCAGTCCTCCAAGTGTTTCGCTGATTTCTTTTGTCACTGTATTAATTATTATCACACGCGATAATAATTAATGCAGTGACAATGGGATGGTGTTCCGATTTGGTTTTAACGAATATTTGGGGGCGCGCGATCTTCACGATTCGAGTGTCTTCATCTAAACTGAATCGCCGGTATAATTGGGTTGTTCGCATCGTTGTAGTGCTGCGGTTTGGAGGGTATGTTTCTGGACGGTATCGATTTATTTCTCAGATCGCTACTAGTACCGCCATCTAGCGAAAGCTTCGCAGACCTTGCAGTCTTTTGCGTACGGTAAACCACCAAATATTCGACCGAGTACACACAACTTCAACGTTTTTACATGAAAACGTAACGGAAATTCTTTAAAACTTTCGAAAATTTCCTATATCTTATGTTCTAGCTAGCATAATGCAATTATAATGTTTAGAAAACGTATAAGTCCGTAGGTATTATAACTACTAGCTACACTTTCAAAATTTAAGTATAGAAAACGTTTAAAATTTACGTTTTTTAATAATCTCCTATAGCTGTCATTGGAAATTTATCTAACATTCTATTGTCCATTCTATTGGCAGTTCTAATTTATCACAAAATTTTATGCTACTCTATGAATTTTATGTCATACTTCTAGGAGGTTAAAAGTTAGAGAGAGAGTGGACATAACTCAGCAAAAAATGATTTAAGAAAACGCACTTAGTATTTTAGAGACTTGTTAAAAATTACATACACTAGGGATTTGACAAAAATACATTCTCAATTTATACCTTATAGGATAGGAAATAGTTAATATTTTATTCAATTTTCTTACTACTCTTTTAGTTTGTTAGATATGACACGCCAGTTTACCAAAGAAATGACAGACAGATACACAGGCAGACTGAGCGACAGCAGGATGAGATTAAACTATTCAGTTTACGTTTTTGTCATGAGACGTCGGAACCCTAAACATGATGTAAAACCACGCAACATTAACAGGGTAAATTCTAAATAGCGTGAAAATAGTTCTCTTTATTAGATTACGGCTTGTAAGCGTACTCTCTAACCCACGTTGGTGTATAATAAGATTTTAATAGAATTCGTATCTAAAGAAGCCCTCTAAATTCCAATCATTTAGTTTTTACTTAGTCGGTGTCTTTACCGATAGAACGGTGGGTAGGTACGTGATAATTACCGTTTACCTTTTTGAACCATCCAATCCATAATAGTTTTTGAAATGAAATATTTGTTGTTAAAAAAAGCCTTGTTGGCCTAGTGGGCGATACCCCGACTTCTGATCCGGAGGTCGTTGGTTCGAACTCGTTCGGGCTCCAATCGATTTTTCCACGCCAAAAATGTATGTGCGCATTAACACGTGCTTAAAACGGTGTAGGAAAACATCGTGAGGAAACCGGCATGACCTAGAATCAATAATTCGAAGGCATGTGCCATCAGTTAGTGTTCCAATAAGCGGCGATGGGATTGCAACCTGTCACGTGGAATGCTAACTTGCAAAACGCGGGCATGTACCAAATGTAATGTGTGGACGTGCCTCTGACTACCCCCTAAATGGTATCTGTAGTAAAACACAGCTTGCTGATTGAACACTGTTTATTTTACGTGCCGGTCTCTCTAAATAAAGGCATATAAAACTACCCACACTATTAATTATACAACATCTTTCCCCTTAACAAACTGAGCCCAGGACATTGAAACCTTTTATGAAACATCTCTGTAAATCTAAATAACAGATACATACACATTAATTATCTAAGTACATACCTAAAAGAAAGTTTGAAATAACGAACTACCATACTTTGTAATATTCGTAATAAAGTATGTTTATTGACATCCACATTCAACAATATCTACTTTACTTATGAACTTATTATTATTCTTATTTTAATCTATTCTAATCTTATTTAGCTACTTACAAACATTTGTATGTAATTATAAAACCTATTTATTGGTAAACATATATATATATATATATTTTATATAAACATATTTTTTTTTTTTTTTTTTTTTTTTAACTAACTTCACTACAACAAAAACTGGTAAATATAATTATCTACATGTTTACACTCTAATCGATGTTAAATTTCCAACTACTATTCTTTTGTTTTTCCGCGCACGGTGAACCAGCCAACTTTGCCATACTTCTGGTCATCATAGGACCCTTCTTTTTTATAAAACCCTCTGATATATGTTTAGGTTGCTGAAAGTCTGTTGATGTTCCTTCTCCAAATGTATTACCTTTATCCATTAATACTTCTATCGGTTTGATAGAAGCATAAGAAAACAGGTTTCCCGTACTAGAAGACCCCTCAGTACCTTCCGCCTTAAGTATAGGTAAGTTGTTGCTATCGGTAGTGGCGGCGGCACGATCGTCAGCTGTGACGTCACTACCTAACCTACTAACTATATGCCTACGATTACGGCGACACCTGCGACCGACATTATCCTGTAAAATGTATGACCTAGGTTCGACTGCGTGTTGAACAACCTTCATACATTTTCGCTGTCTACCATCCGCTACAACTACATTTTCATTTTCGTATAATCTAGGAAGGTTTCTAGACGACCTATCATATAATAGCTTTTGTTTATTTTGCTGTAATAAAATGGCCTCATGATTCTTTTTTCTATCGACCTTTTCCTCTAATAAACTTTTATGAATAGGTAGACGCGTATTTAGCTTTCTTCCCATTAAAATCTCTGCCGGTGAGTCTAAATGATCCCTAGGTGTAGAACGAAAGTTTAATAAACTAACATAGTAGTCATGCCCCGAATCTACACATTTTTTTAATAACATTTTAACCGTTCTGACCGCTCGTTCGCTTTTTCCGTTCGATTGAGCGTACATTGGCGATGACGTAATTTGTCTTATCTCCCAACTGCTAACAAACTTCTTAAAATCCTTTGAACCGTAAGCCGGTCCGTTATCCGTAATTAATTCCGTAGGTATACCGTACCTCGCAAACTGTTCCTTCATGGCTTTAATGACAGACTTGCTTGTTATAGAATTCAAATCATTGACTTCAACAAAATTAGAAAAATAATCAACCAAAATTAAATAATACTTTTTTCTGTATTCGAAAATGTCTGAACCTACTTTGGCCCATGGTATGTCCGGAACGTGATGCGGCAACATGGGCTCGCGGGGCGGCGCGGGCGCATGCAGCGCACAGGTGGTGCAGCGCTGCACCATGCGCTCCACGTCACGTGACATGCCCGGCCAGAACAATACCCCCCGCGCGCGCCGCTTACACTTATCTATTCCTAAGTGCCCCTCGTGAATGCGAATTAACATTTCGTTTCTTAATGATTGTGGTATAAAAACTGACTTATCTTTAAAAATTATCCCTTCTACATATTGTAAATCCTCGCGATATGACCAATAGGCACGAATGTTCTCTTCTACTTCGTACTTACATCTGGGCCAGCCGTCCATAATCAACCTAATCAATGATTTTGCGTCCTTATCTTTAGCCGTATGCTCCCTGACTAAAACCAATTTTTCATCGCTGAACGGTACCTGTTGAATCATAAAACAAGTCTGAGCATCTATAGCATCGTTTAACCGCTCGTGCATCAAATCGGGTAAAGCAGCCCGTGATAAGGTATCTGCAATGTACATGTACTTACCCGGCGTATAAACTACTTTTATATCATAACTTTGTATACGTAACATCATTCTTTGCAACCGGGAAGGCACGGAAGCTAGAGATTTTTTGAAAATAGACTCTAACGGCTTATGATCTGACTGCACCGTGACATCACTTCTCCCAAATATGTACTGGTGAAACCGTTCACATGCAAAAACAATTGCTAATAGCTCCTTTTCTATCTGCGCGTAACGACACTGTGTTTCAGTAAGAGTTAACGAAGCGAACTCGACCGGCCTTCCTTCCTGCAACAATACCGCCCCTAGTGCATTAGAACTTGCGTCAACAGAGAGCGTGATAGGATGGCTATGAGAATATAATGATAAAACTGGCGCGGAAGAAAGCTTCCTCTTAAGTAAACTAACTGCATCGTTATGTTCCCTGTCCCATATCCACTCTGAACTCTTTTTTAGCAGACCCCTTAAAACTGAAACTGACTCTGAATAGTTAGGTATAAATTTTGACAGATAATTCACCATGCCCAAAAATCGCTCCAGCGATTTTTTATCTTCTGGAGCTGGCATGTCAATTATAGCTTTTACTTTCTTCTCGTCTGGTCTCATTCCTTTCTCGTTAAACACATGACCTAGATATGTGATCTCGCGGACTCCAAATTTACATTTATCTCTATTAAACCTAATACCTACTTCTTTAGCACGCATCAAAAGAAGCTGTAAACGCCTATCGTGCTCCTCTTTTGAAGAACCCCAGCAGACAATGTCATCAATAAATGACTCTGTGCCTTCCAAATCTTCTAGAAGCTGCCTAACATTCGCATGGAACATTTCTGGTGCACAGTTAACCCCATAGGGTAACCTTAAAAACTGGTACCTGGAAAACGGCGTGCTAAAAGTGCAGAGGTCCGCGCTGGCGTCATCCAGCTTCATCATCCAGAAACCGCAGCGTGCATCTAGCACGCTGAAGAATCGCGCCCCCCGCAGCTTCGCCGCTATCTCACTTACTGTTGGCAATGAGAAATGCGCCCTCCTCACCGCCTGATTCAAAACTCTCGCATCTAAACATACCCGGATATCTCCATTCTTTTTACCAGCAATCACTATTGGGTTCACCCATTCAGTTGGGTGGTTCACTTTGCGCACGATTTCTAATTTTTCCATCCTTTCTAGTTCTGTGCGCAACTTATCCCTCAAACCTAACGGTACTTTTCGCGCGGGACAGATAACCGGCGGTACTGACTTATCTATAACAATTCTGTGTAACCCTGGCAACTCTCCGATACCCTTGAACAGATCTGAATATTCGTGTAACCCGTAGCTTATTGCTTCGACTCTCTTTATGAATCCTAACCTGACACAGTCTTGTCTGCCTAAAATATTCTGCACATTCATGTCTACAACTGCCAACCTAAGTTCATGATTATTTTTTCCATGAAATACGGAAAGCAAAACTTCACCGATAATAGGCAACTCATTTCTTGTGTAGGAAAAAACCTTAGAATCATAGGGTTTTAAATCACTATTCTTAAAACCAAGACGGTAAAAATCCAACTTTGTTAAAATATTTAAATCCGCACCACAATCTAATTTGAAATCAATACGCTTACCATTAATGCTTAAATTTTCAATCCACTGAGTGTTCAAACGTCCCATCTCGGTCTTCAAAACGTTCACATACAGCACGTCATCGTCCTCCGACTCCTCCGAAAGCTGACTCATATTGATATCGTGCACTTTTTTACCTACCACTTTATTACTGCACTTTCTTGCGAAATGACCTCGATTTTTACACACAAAACACGTAGCATCACTCGCCGGGCACCACCCGCGCACTTCACACAACGAACCTCCACAACGTAAACACAGATTACGTGAGGCTGTACGTTCCGCCGTTGCCACCGGGCGCCCGGCGCCGGCGCCGAAGTCGCGACGCAGCGCTCCGCGGGCTCCGCGCTGCTGCCTCCAAACTTCGCGCGCGCGCTGTCCCGTCAGCGCATCTACTTGGCTGCTCGTCTTATTCGCCTCCTCTATCTGTCGTCCTTCTGTTCTAGATAGCTCATCCGCTTCGCAAATCTGTACCGCCTTCGCCAAAGTCAAATCATCCGTACGTAACAAACGATCTCGTACAATATGGTTTGTAACCCCGCATACTACTCGATCACGTATCAATCCGTCGGCAAGACTTTCAAACTCACAATTTTGGCTTAAAACTTTTAACGCCGTGACAAATTGGCTTATTGACTCCCCGGCGTTCTGGTTACGAGTGAAAAACTTGAATCGGAACATAGCCACATTACATTTCGTCCCAAAATGTTCATCGAACTTGTTTTTTACACATTCGAGATCATCAGCTGACTGATCCTTGGTATATGTAAATGTTGAAAATATTTCATAGCCTTCTGCCCCGATGAGGTTCACCAGCAAGCTCGCCTGGACATCCTTGGGCTCCTTGTTGACCCCGGATGCCTTTAGAAAAACTTCAAACTGTTTCCACCATTTTTGCCACGCATCCGCGCGCACAGCCGGACTGCCCTCTATTTGCAGTTCGGTTGGAGGTCGCGCGTGTTCCATATTTTCCACTCGTAAAAACGTCAATTGTGTGGATTTCTTCGATAAAATTCCCGAAAACTGAATTAATTTTACATATAAATAAAAACACCGCTGCCACCATGTAGTAAAACACAGCTTGCTGATTGAACACTGTTTATTTTACGTGCCGGTCTCTCTAAATAAAGGCATATAAAACTACCCACACTATTAATTATACAACAGTATCCTCAAAGATCTACTCACTAAGTATGTATCTGAGGATGTCCACCATGAGGAAGAAAGTCGTGAGCGTGTTTGTTTTGTTTTGTTTTTTGTTGTTATCTACATAATCCGATATTTAAACTTTCGAAACAACTCTGACATTTTGGTGCCGGCAGGTAGACCTAATACCCTAAAAACTCAAATACATGTTACAGCAGGTATTTTTGAAGTTACACGCTTCGTAATATAGATTATAGGCTGCCCGCCGGCTGTCGTCAATTCGGTTATCAGTTTAATAGCTTATATCTTCATAACTTCAGTTTGAAACGGACAGCATAGTAGAATCACATTTCAATGTTTTTCCTTCTTTTCCTTCTATCAGGGTTTCCGCGCCGTTGCAACCCGTTTGTATAACATTTTTTGTAAAATAAACGACATCCGCTTGCAGCTTTTTTTTGTTGCTTTCCTTTGTAGCCTATGTTCGCGGTGATTGTTGATATTGCCTGCTTCGCTTCGAATCGCTATTTGTATCGTTCTGTTTATCTGCAATTAGTTTCTTATGTTATGTCCGCGGGCACCTCGTGCCGCAAATTGGCGGTTAGCTTCACTTTTAAAGTTGTTATGATTTTCCATTGTTGTGGTCGTCGTAAATAAACTTTCCATACTGAGAATTGGCCGTAATGAGCAGACAAATCGAATGCCATGTCGCTTTGAATCGTCAACTCGTCATATTCAGTACCTTATTCTTGATAAAAGAGCAGCAATGGACAAGGTAGGTACTAATAGTGAAAGTAGGTTTTTAATAAATAATGGAAGATAAAGAATTCGGAAGACAAATTACTGGACCTAATTCCTAAGTATATTGGGAAATGACCTAGTTAAGAAACATCGTTAGACTTAGATGAATCTGGATCGAGTTATAACACTATAGCGCTACAGCACAGATTATCTGACAGCGCCACCACCCTCCCCCAGTAATCTGGTTAGGGTGACCGCACGCGCCGCCGGCGGCCGGCGGGTGCTCAGACCATGATCGACACATAATTGGGTATACTCACCTGATCTACCGCAGAGTCCGCAGACCTATATATTGTTCGTTATGGAGTTTTTTCGACTATGTAATTAATTCAGAACTAATTTACGCTTAATACTAACGCGCGGTTGCGGATTAGGTGGATGAAGATAGCCCAAGATCGTTATCCACTCTTTGGCCGATGTCTAGCAGTGGACCTAAAGTGAGACTTCTACAGGATGATTATGAATGAAAATACATTATTGTATACCTTAAGAGTTAAACAAAATAAACAATAACACATTTAGCTTACAGATACAATGGGCGGTCTTATTGGTTAAAAGCGATCTCTTCGATAACTTACGCGATAGGAAATGTGCTGGAGGTAGAACTATGAAACGCTAGGAAGATAATTATTCAAGTTGTAGAATTAAACCGTGTGCAATGATAAAACTGGAACTTGGCCAATGTGAAAAGAAAAACTGACTTGAGGGGTCTGATGAACTACCCGTGTCACAATGATTTATTCGTATTTTTAGTAATCAATGGAATAAATTAACTAACCTTAGGTACCTTTTTAGACACCTAACAAACTATGGCAGTCAGTGAAGTGAATAGAGTATTTTTTTACTTTTTGTCAATGAAAGGTTAATTTTAGAGGCTAATATAGGTAATAATAATAAATAAACCGAACGTTAAATAAAACATAGAAAAAACAGTTTTTTCAAAATAAATTAAATCATTACAAAAATGCTGGAAATTCATCTGCAAACCAATCTAAAACGTAATAAATTATCGTGCATTAAGTTTCATAGCTCTTACCGGCACTTTCAATTTACGGGGTACAAAATTGACGGCGCAGCGAACCGTAACGAAATAAAAGGTTTATGTTTTTAATAAATCTACTGCAGTAGGCATATGCCTACGTATCGTATTATTTCATAGGTATATAATACGGGTTTAATATAAATACCTACTGCCTACATTCTGGTTACCTGCATTAAAAACACTGGCATATTTTGAATTACAACCAGTGTAACTAATTAACTACGTAAGTTTATTATTTGTTTACTTCGCATGATAAAAGTATGTGGTAAAAACTACAAAATTAACCAAATTAAGTCGACTGGTCCGTGGGTCTCATTACTATTAACCATAAAATATTACACACGCGACATTAAATCTTGAAACGTTCCGAACTTTCTGTGGTTTGTCAGAAAATTGAGTTACCCAGCTTGCTTACACAAGTCCGCACTAAAACTAACGTCAAGTCACGTACTCGTAGTTCACAACGTTTGAAGTTGAAATGGAACTTTGGGTTTCAGTATGTGCAGTGTAATCTTAGGCAATGCAGCATGTTGCTGCTGTCAGTGGCGCCGCCATGCGCCACTCCGATCAAAACTTACCTATTGCTTTAGTTGTTTCTAGTCAGGCGAAACAGAGTCAAATTGAAATGTCACCTTCCAAATATACAGTCACAAACGAGGTAAGCTTACCACAATAAATGCTGCGTCGTGTTACGATTTCGATAGCTTTGGTGTTTGCCGCTAAAAATTTCCAAAATGTTTGGAAGCGGGCAAGATCTTGAAATTAATGTTGTGGTATTAATTATTATTAGTAATAGGCATAATATGTGTGCTACAGGTAACATTTTGGCTCATTTTCTTAAAACTTTCGCCATGTTGGCCTAATTTCATTTTCATTTTTTTTATTCTTAGTTTCACGACGTTATCACACTAGTAGTTACTTATAACACATTTTACAGTATTTTGAGCTTAACAAGGAAAACATCTCACAACATTTCAAGCTGTTAACGCTAACCAAGTTAAAGGAGTATGACGTAACCAGAACCTGTGGGCCCTACTATTTAATTAAACACAAGTAGGCGACGATGCATAAGACAATCTGCTTTTCTCGGTTTTTCACTATGAATGTAATAGGTTGGGGAAAAAGTTTCTTCGCATTTTTTAAGAAAATTCAAAACATTTTTTAATATAGTTTATTTACATTTAACTAAAGTATGTAGGTACCATTTTGTTCGATAACTTTTTGCCATTTTGTAGGCAGGGACATGATCCCATTGCTATAAAAACTTTGGGGCTTCTGTTCAAAATACCGCGACAAGTGGTTTTGGCAGTCCTCTCGTGATGTTAACCTGACACTGCCTAAAGAATTCTGAAGAGACCGAAACAGGTGGAAATCTGAAGGTGCAAGGTCAGGACTATACGGCGGATGCATTAACACATCCCAGCCAAACTCTCTTAATTTTTGCTGAGTGGCTAAAGATGTGTGAGGTCTAGCGTTATCATGATGAAAAACCACACCCCTTCTGTTGATTAACTCCGGCCGCTTTCTCTCAACTTCTTGTTTTAATCTCATCAGTTGTTCGCAGTAGAGTTCAGAATCGATGGTCCTGCCTGGTGGTAACAGCTCATAATGAATAATGCCCTTCCAATCCCACCACACACACAGCATCACCTTGTTGCGAGTTAACCCGGGTTTCGCCACAGTCTGTGAAGCCTGACCGGCCTTTGACCACGACCTTTTTCGCACGTTCTTGTCGTACGTGATCCACTTTTCATCACCAGTTATCAGCTTCTTCAAAAATGGTTCGGTTTCATTACGTCGTAATAAAGAATCACAAATGAGAACACGGTTCATTAGGTTTCTTTCAGTGAGCTCGTGAGGTACCCAAATATCGAGCTTTTTTGTGTACCCAGTTTTTTTCAAATGCGCCAAAACTGTTTTGTGGTCAATTCCCAGTTCTTCAGCTACGTCGTAACTACTGATATGCCGATCTTGCTCCACTTTTTCAAAAATGGCATCCATTTTATCCGTAATAGGGCGACCAGAGCGACGTGCATCTTTGACATCAAAATTTCCGGATTGAAAACGCTTAAACCAAATTTGTGCTACTCTCACAGACACTGCACTAGGTCCATAAACATCGCAAATTTTTTTCGCGGCTTGCGTTGCATTTTTACCTTTTTTGTAGTAAAATTTTAAAATGTATCGAATTTCTTCATTAGATTCACTCATCTTGACAGTACGAAAAACAAATAAAAATCACACATTTTCCTAATTTGAATTTGGAATTATCTTCTTTAAAATTTAAACTTTTAATGATACCAAAACCAGCCAGATACAAATAGTATAGCCAAAGAGATTTTATTACAAGTTCATACATACAATAATGCGAAAAGACTTTTTCCCCAACCTAATATATTCCTTCCAAGCTCATAATCTCTGACTTTGTACAGGCTGCGGGTGTTTTCTCCATTTTAATAGGATGTTTATTCATTTGAAGTCCCATAGCTTTTCTAATTATACCCTTTTCTTTCATAGTGAGGCACGGAGCCTTGTACAGGAACAGTTGATATTTATTTTTAATTGGCTTGTCAGAAGATAATTTTAGTACCTGTTTTTCTGCTCAAAAATAAAGTTTAGGCTTATTTTCCTTCTTTAAACTTTTTTTCGTTAATTTACGTAGCATTAAATAGTCCATTTTAAGTCTTACTTATTAGTGACAATAAAAACAGCGATGACCGAAGCAAGTCCACGAGCAATCTGTGCCTATAATTTCCCGTTTTATCGAAAACTGGTGCATTTTAATACTTAATTCACAATGAAAATGCAATGGACAAACGCTATTCAAAGTGCGATGAAATAGAAAAGCGTGGTTGGAAGCTGAAGCTGTCATTTGGTTCCGGAGTGAGAGTTTTGTTTCTATTCCCTGGCTACATGGCCTTGCCCGAGTTACCGATGTTTCACAATTGCCTGGAAATATCACAATAGCCTTTTCTCCTTTTGGCGTTGGCTTTATTTGTCATCAACATCAATGAAGACAGTTTGTCGACAACAGCATCTTATTATTGTCAACCTCCTTCGTCAACCTTATTGATGCCAACAACCAACTAAATACAGAACTAATTATGTCACGTCTAATAGTGGAAAGACATACAACTAAAGTCTAAGAGAGGCATCGAAAAATGACCTAATACTTTAATTTACTTTTTTGCGCTTTTTTATTAAAAGGTTCAAGAGATTTGATAATATAACAAATACTAGCAGAATTAATGCTTAAAGTATTTTAGCTTCTTTGTCGTTGCCAAAATTCCTGGTATGATTCTTCTTTTTACGTTCGGTGCTTGCAGTTCAGGATCAGCAGCAGTGCTCTAAAAATGGCGAATGCGAATAAATTAAGTTTGTAAAACTAGTGTTTTGTTATTCGGAAACCTGTTTTATGTTGCAAATAAAAAAAAATGGGACTTAAGATAGAAAGAAATTTGGTGGTAATAATGTTTATGTCTGGAGAACTCAGCAGCACAATTAAATGTACTCGTATTTTCAAAATTTTGACGGCATTTGGAATTTAGGGTAGTTGGTAAGTTGATTACAATTTTCTCTGAGTGTTAAGATAAACTCATCTGTTTATATGAATAAGTACATACGTTGTGCTTTATTTTACCTGTTCTGGTTCTTCTCCGGTCTCCGGAATTATTTCATATTTTCCCTGATCCTGTTCCAATTACATTATATTATTATTCAGATCGTATATAAAAAAAAATGACGGAATTTGGAATTTAGGGTAGTTGGTAAGTTGATTACAATTTTCTCTGAGTGTTAAGATAAACTCATCTGTTTATATGAATAAGTACATACGTTGTGCTTTATTTTACCTGTTCTGGTTCTTCTCCGGTCTCCGGAATTATTTCATATTTTCCCTGATCCTGTTCCAATTACATTATATTATTATTCAGATCGTATATAAAAACCAAATTCAAAACGTCTGTACTAGTATATAGTTGTAGTCTATTCAGGAAAAATAGACAAACAGTTAAAAAAAGGTTCAGTTTACGCCATTTGGCTTTGAAGCTCTTAAAAGGGCATGTGATGCAAATTAAATTGTAAAGCCAAGACATTCAATAGCCATAAATATTAGTAACTAATTCCGCACGATCTCTCCCTCTGTGGACTCCAACAAAACAGTTATCTTTCTAATGCAGATTGTAATTCTGCATTATGTCAAAGAAGAGAGAGAGATATATGTATATTAAGCGGAATTCGTTTCTAAATATTTCAGTCTATTGAATATAGACATGAGAACAGATTTCCGCAAAGCCTCGAAACTTCAGAATTACCTGTGGTTCACCTTCGTTCTCCGGTAATGGTTCACCATTTTCTACAACACCCTGTAAAACATTTTTAGTTAATTCCGTAACGACTAACAGTATAGATATAGCTAGTAGCTATAGTATTATCAAATTGTACCACAAACAAGATAAAGTATATAACTAGTATTGTAATTATAATTTACCATTTAACCTTATCTAAATCGCATTGTAAAAGATTTTTCTAGTGTGTTATTAGCACTATTTATAGTGCTAATAACACACTAGAATATAGTAGTTATACTTTTGCGAACAGTAAACATAGTTGTTTTATACGGATCTTTATCGCGTGTATCATTTTCCCGATGTTTCGACTGTTTTATAACACTAGTAAAAAAAACTTCTAAAATGCGATTCAGATAGGTCTATAACTGAACAGTTATTACCTCCTGATCTGCTTGTGAAGTAACTTCTTTTCTTATATTTTCTGTAGTGTTCTCGCCGGCATTAGCAACGTCAATCGTTGCCTCCAGTGTATTAGGTGTTGTGTTCATTTCATCTGAAAATATTTTACTTAATTAAGAAAAATATTATCAATTCGCTTCAAGACTCTTGATCATTTATTCGCAGCAGTTCCAACGATCAGACCCATCTTAAATAGTTTTGCATTGGGCACACATTGAGCGTAGGATCAACTGAAGGTATTGAAAAGAAACTGATTGAATTAGACACTGACAAGTTTAATTACCAATTTATACCATGAAACTACGGGAATTGAATAACACAATGTGCGTTGAATTTGGATTATTTGACAATTTGAAATTTATTCTTCGTTTTTTTTAATCCTGTCTGTTTTTTTTTTAATTTAGCCATAGTTTTGTAGTTTTATATGGTTCCTTAAAACTCACCTAGTTGTTCTTTTATGACGATTTTATTGAAATAATCCGCAAGACTTTCAATTTTTTCACTATTAGATAATTTAATTGACCCTTGTGAGAGATATCTGAGTGCCACTGAAATATTGTGCAAAAATACATTATTTTTTATTTTTTTACAATATACGAAGTATTGTTATATGTAAGACTTACATATTTTCTCAACTTCTTCGTCTATGACATCAACACCCACTAAAATTACAAAATTACAATCTTTATTTATTTTATTTCACTTTGTTTATAAAATTACAATGTGTATATAAACTAAACATCGATAGATAGAAAATTATTTATTGCACTAATAGTAGTATATAGGCGAACTTAATTCTAAAAAGCAATCTCTTCCAGATAATCCTAGTGTATTGTTAAAAAAGATGTATTGGTAATGCACAGAATGGTTAAAACAAAAATAATAATATTTAGTGATTATATAACGATACACCTAAATAATTGATAGCAAAATTTAAATACTAAGGACATAATTACATAAATATAAGGAAATAAACGAATAAATAGTGAGTACATTATATTATATGAATACCAATTTTATCACAAAACTATCGTGAATTTGATTATTCATATTGTAAAAGCCATAATTTTCACGTATCGCCGTGCTATCGGTGAAGGTGAAGATCTTCCCCTTTGAGGTAAGAAAATTCCCGTTTGTACAATATGAAATTCCAATTTAATTAAAATTATAAACATACCCATTTTCCTAAATTGTTTTAATGTATCTGTATGCTCATTTTCATTGAGTTTGAGTCCTAGATCTTGAAAAAAAACAAACAACAAATCTATTAAATACTGCGCAACAAAAGTAGTTTGTTTACCGTGTTCTCCATAAAAAAGTTTGTTTTTCTTTTGTATTTTTTATTATAATAATTTTACTTACATTTCCTCCCTGATTTAGCTTCTTGAGAACAATCTGCATGCAAACGGCATGAGCTGAGATCCGCATTATTTTTGCACTCGTACATCCAACGACATACGTCTTTTGCCTTTGATCCTTCTTAAATTTAAATAAAAACGACTTAAGATTTATCTAGTAACTTGGCGTAATAGTATGCTAAAAATCAATTGATAAATTATTATTAAAAAAATATTAAGATTATAGCATTATTGTTATTATTATAAAAAAATATTAAGATAATCACGCTTAAGAAATTACAGTCGGGTTTCTTTGATTTTGCACTGATTACTTGTATACTTATTGATTTAAAGACTTCGCTGTGGCGCGGTGGGCGAGTAGCCCGCAGCTGACTACTCACAAGAGGTGGAGGGTTCGATTTCCGCCGTGGGACAAATGTTTGCATGTTCTGCAGATATTTGTTCCGGCTCATGGTGTTGTGGTACCAGGGTCAGGGCTGTTGTCTGTATTTTGCGCGCCAACACGCGCAAAATACAGTCAGTGTGCCTCGATGATCCAAAATAAGCATTAAAATGTTGTAGTAGCTCTTCTACTGATCAACGATGAACTCGTTATCACTGATGAACTCACAAACCTCTTTTGTTTGACCTGATGTTTATTTTCTTTATTTTTTTATTTCCCTTTGTAATAATTTTCCGAGTTTTCCGGTTTTTACTTTTCATTCCTTTGGGTCCTCTTCGTGATGGATTCACCACCAATTTCCTGTTTTTAGCTAATTTCTTTGATAGATCAACTAAAAAAAATATTTAAGCAAATTATCCCGAATAGGTACTAAATATTAAAAAATATAGTCTGAAAATTACCTCGACGACGACGTTGTGAATTTTTTCTCAACGCGTTTTTTCTTCCATGGACTCTCTTTTTAATCACTACAAAATATTGAATCTGATAAGTAAATGCATGGCTTCTTGGTGAGGGCGTTCTCATTGATTTTAGACTTACGTTTGTAGTGGCACTTGCGTATCGGAAATTCTTCAATTGTGTGTTCTCCTGTTCAATTGTATCATAAAGACTCAAAATAAAATAATAAGTTAATTAATTTTATTAAATATCATGTACCTACTTACCATTTACATTTGATGGGGATTCTGTTATTGAGTCCGCTATTGATCTCCCATTAACGGCTAGAGAAATATTAATCAGTTAGTTTGTAAAAATTTATTGACACAATAATTTAGCTACCTATTTTGTTTGTGAAAACAAAATACTTACATAATTATTTATATAATTATGTAAGTTGGAAAAATGACTTCCAAAACTGCACTTCTGATTTTAGCTGAACAACGCAAAAAATAAAGTATGACCTAAACTGTAAATGTGGGTCTCAATATAATTGTATATTTACCACTGCCACTGAGAGCTAGTGCTTGCAGAGCATCTATTCCAGAAATGTCATCATCTGAAAATTTTATCCACGTTACATGTTGAAGAAATTGCAATATTTCAGTGAGAAAAATAAAATATTTCCTTAAGGGATACGAGATAAATTATTTCACAGATTGATACAGATAACGACATGATTACTTTTTTTTTCTAATTGTCTTCTCATATATTATGAGCTAAGATCCTTCAGTATCTTGAAAATTGCATATTAAGACTACTAAAAAGACGTAAATAAAAAAACCGTTCAGACATAAAGTACGTACTTCATTGTGATTATCTTTATGGGGAAAAATCTAAATTCCACTGAATGTGAGTTCTATTGTTGGGTAGGTAGCAATGGTTGTAGGATCAAATTTTTCAAAATCATTTTTTTGACTGGCCTTTTGTTCATACCTATATTTTATCTAGCATCTATAGTATTAGGTGTCGCATTATTTACCTTTTACCATTTTAGATAAATAAAATACCTTTTAGTATCACAATTCTCTTCATAGTCATAACTGTAACAAATATGTATTTTTTTAGAATATAAGGCTAAATATGAGGTTATTGCCTATAAAATTGAACGGAAATATCTGCGTTTTGACTTAAAATTCTCAATTCGAATAAACTTTTTTCATAAAGCATGGTATTCTATTTCCAAAAACAGTTTTTTTTAATTGGTTTTTCTTTTATTTTTATTTCATTTGCAAATTTAAACTCTAAAAAAGAGCGTGATATTTTCAAATAAGAGTTTCGATATGGAAACAATGCGTCTCAAATGGCACGCAATATTAACTATTTCTATGAACCTAAGGAACGAACATTAATGGTTAAACCACTTTCGTTCTGGAAATGTTGACCTTGAACCTCGTGGACGCCCGGAGAACAAGGTTAATAATGACGAATTGAAATCGGATCCGTCTCAAACTTTGGCTGAGCCTTCATCGGCTTTTGATATTAGTGTCAAAACAATATTGGACCATTTGTTTTATATTTTCTCAAACAAAAGGCTTATTTATTTTTTGCTTAATAATACTTAGACGTTAAAGAACTTACACTTAACTCAAGACATAAAACAACAACTCACAGTATCTGTCGAATAAAATGTCAGCTAAATTCTTTGGGTGCGTCGCAGAACTGACAATACCTTTCCCTGGAACACATGACCTTTATTCAGAAGATAGACGAGCGATATTAGCGCATTAATTACACATTTTTGTACTCCTGCAATAGTTCATAAAACATTCATGACCAATTTTCTTGACTCACCTTTTCCTATATGATCGCGAACTGTAGAGAACGATAGAATTAAGTTTAATATATTTGCTTGTTATTTATTTAAGTAGAACCTATATACTAATTTTAATATACGTTCGCTGGTATAACTCAAATTACAAACAGAAATAAAGAAAGCACCATATACCACCGTGCCAGAGTATCACTAGACTTTTATATATAAGCGTTTGTATGGAAAAGACTAGCGATATTCTTAAATACATTTTGTATGGGAACACAAATTCAAAAAAAGATGTAAGAGAACGTTTTTATTCTTTTACCTTTTTTCATAAGATGTCTTGCAATTTGTAGCATTTCCTTTACCGTAAAAGTGTCACCTGTTTATAAAATTAAGAATATTATAGATTACACTGGGAATTCTGAATTTTTGGATATATCTGACTACTCACCAACTTGAATTGACCTTGAATCTTGTTTAAGGTTTAACTCTAAAAAAATAATTGATTATTAATTACTAAATAATAAGGTTATGTACTTGATTCATATAACAGATTATTGGTAAACGATTACTTTCATCTGAACCTAATTCAGCTGATTCCAAATATTCGTCTGTTTGATCTGATTCATACTCAGATGAATTTATATCCCCATATTCGTCTGGACGATCTTGATTTAGTACATTGTTCTCAATTTTGTCGAGTTGACCAAGAATTACAGCGTCGTTATCATCGTCAGGTCCAACAAGTTTTGCATCATCGCTTGGATCTAAAGGGGTTTGATAATCTTCTTGATCAGCGTCATTGTTTTGGTTCAAATTTTCATCGCCCTGATCATTTTCTTGCTGAGGATTAGGATAAGTACCACCATCGTCGTTAATCTCTTCAATTAGTTGATCGTTATTTTCTTCTACGTTTGGGCCTTCAGTACTTTCTCCACTTTCAGGTAAGCCTTGTCGTGCAAAGAATTTATGGTGTTTGTCTGTAGCTTTTCCTGAAATGGTATTAAAGTCATGTTCAAAAAGTTTAATAGTAACCAGAATATTACTATATTCATTCCACCATTTTCTAATGCATCACTAAAAGCAGATTTAGTTAATTGGTTGACTTACTTTTAAGTTTTGGAATGCTGTATGCCTATTCAATAAAATTTAATGAATTAGAAAGGTGAGTGACCACATAATCTTCGAGACTTTTATCTTTATTATTTTCCTATTATTTAAGCAGGTATCTTCGAACTTATTTATGCCAGAATATAGGGAAAGTTACTTACTGTATCAGTTATTAATATAAAAACAATCAAAATAACCATGTGTCGCGCAATCATTTTCTTCGCATTTTATGTTTTGGTATGTTTATCCTATTGGAAGAAACAATCGTTTCAGAAAATCAATTACAAGGCTTAATGAAAATTCAGTGAGCGTGTTATACGAATAACTTATGTGATTCTTGTTTCGATGACAATATTTTGTTGTTCAGGTCTAATACTTTTGATTGGGTTATTCCCACTTCATCAGGTACGACAGATTGAGTCCGTCAACCGTATTGACTTTTTTGTCAATATGGTTGACTCAATCCGGTAAAGGAGGGATAATATCTACTAAGCAACATCATCTATATTGCTAGACAAAACGATCTGTTAATAAGTAATTTATAAGACATTAAATGTCAAAAACCCGACTTCAAATAAAGGGAAATTGATAAAAGGTCCAATATGAAATTTTATTATCTAATTTTTCACCAATACGAGTGAGATTTTTTCTAAACGCTTAAAGTATACCCTACCCATTCATAAAATAATCATTAAAATCAGTTCATAATTGGTGAAGATATCGCGTAACAAACACCAAAAAAAAAACGTATTGAGAACCTAATTAAACGGATGACATACCTACTTAATTAATTTTGAAGACGGTTAAAAATGAAGTTTGACTAATATTAAATCGTTCGAAGATTATTTTAGTATTATATTACATATCTGAAGCCCGATTCTCTAATAATGCCTCTATCTCATAAATCAATAATAATTATTAAAAATGTTTCCATGGTGAAAACGTCAAAATATAAGAAAAAAAACCGATATGTGCGAAGATATCACGATAACATACCCACATAAAAACACACAGACGAATTGAGAACCTCCTCCTTTGTGAAGTCGGTTGGCAATAATTAAATCGCGATGTTTGTGATACGTTTGCAGTCTCTAGTAACGGTTTCTATACTGTAGGTCATTCATCATCAGGTCCCGACGTGCTTACGTTATTTTTCTCTCTCGGGGTGACACTATCGAATAAATCAAATGTGTAGTTAAAAAAAACTAACAAATTCGCTTTTAAAAATCAGCTCCAAGATACCAAATTATATTATTGTTATCCGAACTATATAATATACATAGTTTTATTTCTATTCGACCATTAAAAGTAGTTTAAAATTGACTTCTAAGATTTGATTACATTGTTTGTTTGCTATTTAGTTACAGATGAAGCTGTGAAAATAAAATTAAAATCACACTACAAAAAATATCTCAGCTAGCCGATTCCATAAGATGATGATGTTTTTTTTAAGTTTAACATGAAAAATAGCAATAATGAGAAAAAAAAATATGGGATTACCTCGGGATCATTCTCTATATTTAACTACAAAATAATCATCAAAATCGATTAACAATTGGCGAAGATACCAGGTAACAAACATACACGATAAAAAAGGCCTAATCGAGAACCTTCTCTTTTTGTGTGTCTAATTAGGAGGAGGAAAGCAGAACTTAGGCTTTTGGTTTTAAAATGGGTACAGTCAAACTAATTAAACATTGTCATAATCAAGAATCTGCAATTTTGCTGTACTGGCCAATAAACTATCAAAATTTAAGTAACTACTAACCGAATGGTCTACTACGTGACGATGGTAAGCGGCCTGACGGCATGACTCTTGTCCCTTGGGAGAAGGGAAGGCCTTTGGTATGGGACGCCACATGCGTAGATACCCTAACACCATCTCATCTGTCGGGGACTTCAGTTAGAGCCGGTGCAGCGGCTGATTCGGCCGAGGATCTCAAGAGGCGCAAATATAGAAGTCTCGACAGAGCTTACTTATTTGAGCCTTTTGGGGTTGAGACTCTGGGTCCGTGGGGAACCGGGGCCCTTCGCGTTTTCAAAATTCTTTCAGGGCGACTGGTCGAAGCGACGCGTGACAAGAGAGCTGGCTCTTATCTGGGTCAACGCATTAGCATTGCCATTCAGCGTGGCAATGCGGCCAGTATTTTGGGAACGCTTCCGCCTGGTAGTGATCTGGATCAGTTGAGCTATCTATAGATCGTTTGCAACGGTCTTTAGATAGCTAGCTGTTTCATCTGTATTTTTTGTATATACCTACTTGTACATAGTTGTATGAATAAAAATCTAGTAACTACTCTAGAATATTGATCATTATTAACACCAAACACATAATCTTCTTTCGTGGAAGAACTTGCGGGTTACCGCGCTTGGTAATAATTTAAGTGATAGAGCAGCAACGTGAAACGGGGAAGCTTTTGTTTCCGATCCCATTTAACGCGAGCAATTTACATCAATGTTGTATCAGATTAAATTATGAAGACATTTGCGTTGAATTTGGCATTTGTAAGCTTAATATTGTAATAGATTTCCATTTTATTTCCACGGCATTGTAAAGCTGCTTTTAATAATTCCTGCATATATTGATTATAAATAAAGAAAGAAACACAGCAACAAATAGCCCCAAAGTAAGCAGAGCTATAGTTATGGGAACTACAAATCTATATATTTTTTTCTGAATACATACATATTATACACACCACCAATATTGTAGGTAAAATGTTATACGTTTTGTTTTGTTCATATGTACATACTACTCTGTCAAGAAAGTACCGGGAAAAGATCAATAATACACAAAATGTTAGTTATTCATCTAAATTTATTTTATCGCCTTCAAAGTATGCTCCTTCAGAAACGATACACTTACGCCAACGAATAGTCCACATTTAACATGAAAAATAGCAATAATGAGAAAAAAAAATATGGGATTACCTCGGGATCATTCTCTATATTTAACTACAAAATAATCATCAAAATCGATTAACAATTGGCGAAGATACCAGGTAACAAACATACACGATAAAAAAGGCCTAATCGAGAACCTTCTCTTTTTGTGTGTCTAATTAGGAGGAGGAAAGCAGAACTTAGGCTTTTGGTTTTAAAATGGGTACAGTCAAACTAATTAAACATTGTCATAATCAAGAATCTGCAATTTTGCTGTACTGGCCAATAAACTATCAAAATTTAAGTAACTACTAACCGAATGGTCTACTACGTGACGATGGTAAGCGGCCTGACGGCATGACTCTTGTCCCTTGGGAGAAGGGAAGGCCTTTGGTATGGGACGCCACATGCGTAGATACCCTAACACCATCTCATCTGTCGGGGACTTCAGTTAGAGCCGGTGCAGCGGCTGATTCGGCCGAGGATCTCAAGAGGCGCAAATATAGAAGTCTCGACAGAGCTTACTTATTTGAGCCTTTTGGGGTTGAGACTCTGGGTCCGTGGGGAACCGGGGCCCTTCGCGTTTTCAAAATTCTTTCAGGGCGACTGGTCGAAGCGACGCGTGACAAGAGAGCTGGCTCTTATCTGGGTCAACGCATTAGCATTGCCATTCAGCGTGGCAATGCGGCCAGTATTTTGGGAACGCTTCCGCCTGGTAGTGATCTGGATCAGTTGAGCTATCTATAGATCGTTTGCAACGGTCTTTAGATAGCTAGCTGTTTCATCTGTATTTTTTGTATATACCTACTTGTACATAGTTGTATGAATAAAAATCTAGTAACTACTCTAGAATATTGATCATTATTAACACCAAACACATAATCTTCTTTCGTGGAAGAACTTGCGGGTTACCGCGCTTGGTAATAATTTAAGTGATAGAGCAGCAACGTGAAACGGGGAAGCTTTTGTTTCCGATCCCATTTAACGCGAGCAATTTACATCAATGTTGTATCAGATTAAATTATGAAGACATTTGCGTTGAATTTGGCATTTGTAAGCTTAATATTGTAATAGATTTCCATTTTATTTCCACGGCATTGTAAAGCTGCTTTTAATAATTCCTGCATATATTGATTATAAATAAAGAAAGAAACACAGCAACAAATAGCCCCAAAGTAAGCAGAGCTATAGTTATGGGAACTACAAATCTATATATTTTTTTCTGAATACATACATATTATACACACCACCAATATTGTAGGTAAAATGTTATACGTTTTGTTTTGTTCATATGTACATACTACTCTGTCAAGAAAGTACCGGGAAAAGATCAATAATACACAAAATGTTAGTTATTCATCTAAATTTATTTTATCGCCTTCAAAGTATGCTCCTTCAGAAACGATACACTTACGCCAACGAATAGTCCAATTATCAAAACATTTTTTAAACGCTTTTTCCGGAATTGAGTTCAGTTCTCGTCGCGAATTCTCCATTATGTCTTCTGCCGAATGAAAACGTGTGCCACGAAGTGGTAATTTGAGTTTAGGAAAAAGGAAGAAGTCGGCTGGAGCCATATCTGGTAAATAAGGTGGTTGCTCGATAGTATTTGTTGATTTTTTGGTAAAAAATTCGTTTACAATTATGGCCTTGTGCGAAGGCGCAATTATCGTGATGCAAAATACAAGAATTTTCTTTCCACAAATCTGGCCTTTTTCGCCGAATTTGCTCTCTTAAACGCCGCATAATGCTCAAATAATATTCTTTATTTACCGTTTCACTTTCCGGCAAGAATTCCGAATGCACAACACCTCGATAGTCAAAGAAAACAGTCAACATGACTTTAACTTTTGATCGACTTTGGCGTGGTTTTTTCGGTTTCGGTTCAGTTGGGAGGCGCCACTCCGAAGCCTGTTTGCATGTCAAACTCGTGACCACGTCTCGTCACCAGTAACAATGCGTTTCATTAATGTTGGGTCGGAATTGACTCGTTCTAGCATGTCCTCAGCGACTCTTATGCGATTGAGTTTTTGGAGAAAATTCAGGTCTTTTGGGACTAGCCGAGCAGCAACATGTTTCATACCCAAGTTATTATTTAAAATGGTGCGGATCGACTCGTGAGACACAGAAAGTTCAGCAGCTATCTCTCTCAAATTTGAATGAGTCACTAATTCCTTCACTTTTGCGACGTTAACTTCAGTTGAAGATGTTGATGGCCTACCAGAGCGAGGCAAATCTTCTATCACATCTCGACCGCTTTTAAACATTTTGTACCACTCATAAGACGTGTTTTTTATAAAGTCGATTCACCGTAAGCCTTCTGTAACATTTTCAGTGACTCCGAACACGAAATTCCGTTGGCGATGCAAAATTTAAGACACTCTTTCTTCGATATTTTTGTTTGATATTTTTTGCGAATTCGCAGTACACACTAGATATGATCTAACTAAAAACAGCACTATAATAAATATAAACAACAGATGCAACTCAAAATCCGCGCCAAAATGGAAAACAGTTGTGCCAATCAAACAGCAAAAAAATAAACAAAAAATTGAATTGGGAACCATTGACAAATTATACATTCCCGATACTTTTTTGACTGAATGTATATAGTGATTATTACCTTATGGAAATTACACTTACTTTACCTATATATTTAAGTCAAAGTCAAAATGCATGTATTCATCAAAATCACAAGGATCACTTTGAAAGGTCGGTTTTATCTACTGCCTGTTCTTCCGCGACCAAGCCAGGAAAGAACGACAAGAAAACAAGGCTGGTTATTCTTTCATTTAAATGAGGAATCGGTACTTAGATGCATTTAGACAACCACTATCAGGTTTAATAGGTGTACTTTGCATAATTATGTACATTTAAACTTTATTTTAAAAATCAATTAATTTTAGACCATTTCTCTGAAAGATATACGAAAATAAGTCGCATGACACTTGTTGAGAGGTTTTTTTGTCTCGGCTGGATTACGACGGCGCTATAAAGCGTCATAAGACGATTCATCGAGAGTGACTTATGTTAGTCACTCTCGAGATGTTACAATCACTATCGAATGAGTGTTGTTTTGTTTTTTTTTTTGTATTATAATTACAAAAAAAAAAACAAAACAAATTGCTGCACTAGAGCTAGTTAACTAAATATTCCCATACAAATAATTCGTTATTCAAGATCATTGGAGTCATTTTGAAAGCTAAGTTATATAGTCGTATCTGATTCAAGTTTCTCAGCTGCTAGATAATCGTTTGTATGATCTGCAAATATTTGTCTCGGTCTGGGTGTTTTCTATGAATAATATGTAGGGTAGACCGGGGTCAGTAGTAACAAGGGGCAATAGTAACATTGCGAATAGCTCAATAATTAGACTACTTTTGTGTGTGTACGAGAGCCGGGGGCACGCGCCTTTCATGCCCCGACCTGCTTACTAGCCGGCGGCGCGCTCGCTGCGGTACGGACTTTAGCACGAGGGATTCTTTGTTTTCAAGCACCCAAGGTAATTTTTTAAGCTAGATATATTACTCTATCAATCAGTGGTTACTGAGTTTTATGATATTATATATTAACCACGCGTTTGCCTATGTAACTAGCCTTACAATTCCTAATAATTTGTGTCTAAAGCTCAACAGTGTTCTGAGATATTTCGTTATTTTTCCAAAATCTATATTTGGGGTCAATTGTACCACACTCACTGGGGTCAATTGAAACGGTACAATTAACCCCGTGGTACAAATGACCCCCAATATGAATTATTTATGTATACTGTTTAGTTAATTTTTAAGTACAAATTAGTTCACCCCGAAATAAGATCTTTACTTAAGTATTTATACCAGACAACCCTTAGATATTCATTGCACCTACACTTAAAACGCCACTTACTAATACTTATTTTTTTTTAGATGCACGGAACAGAAAAAGGAAATCTCTCGATTACGACATTTCACTAAATTAATCATACTTTTATCTATGAATCAATAATAATTAATTTAGTGAATTCTGCCATCTTTACAATCAATGTTACTGGATAGATAATGATTTTACATAATGTTAACTTAAAGTTCAACAGGGGCAATTGTACCAGGGGTCAATTGTAACTCCATAGAAAGGAACAACTGGCAATTATTTACAATATTTTTAGATTTTTATCATATTTGTTAACTGTCAAGCAATGCTTAGACCAAAGTGATAATGCCAATTTTTTTGAATTTTATAATAAGTATGTTTAAAGCGGAGAAAAGGTTATTTAAGTTTGTTTAGTTTTATCGTGAAAATTTATAAAACTGTTATTAAAATTTGAGTTCCTGATGATACAGACTGATTAATTAGTGCAAAGTTAATTAATATACGATAGTATAGCTATGATTTGATAATTCGTTTGTTTTTTATTTCCTTATGAAATTTTGGTACAATTGACCCAGAGAAGGGGTAAATTGTAGCACTCGACCTGTCCTCATTCTTACCTAATTTTCACTATGTTCTGTAAGCCCTACGTAAAATTCAACAAAACGATTTGTAGCTGTTGAATTTAGGTTTCTAGAAACGTAATCATATAGTAAAATACTCAAGTAGATTTAGCACAATCGTTCGAAAACCAAAAAATGTTACTATTGCCCCCGGTCTACCCTAAGTATTAACAAAAAAAAAATATTAGTAGTACATCAGTCATGTAGTTCCCATAACACAAGCTGTGCTCACTTTGGAGCTAGATGATGCTGTGTGAAAATGCACAGCCTTATTATAATTATTTCTTCATCTTTTTTTTTGTACACCTACTTGTGCATAGTTGTATGAATAAATGTTTATATTATTTCTTTATTATGATTATTTGTAACTATGTATATTGTATTAGTTATGTATATAGAAAATGTTATTGTAGTATGTACTTAATTGTATAATTGATAGAGGTATGGTGTATTCTGTACACCGCCGTCTTTTATTTCATAATGTGCATACAAAGGTTGTCATAAAAATATCGCTTTTAGCGATACGATCTTCCATTGTACCTTGCTTGTATGATTAATTCCTGTGTTTTTAACTTTTCTAAGGTGTGCAAATAAAGTATAAAGAAAAGTAAATCAAAGTAGAGATAGATAGAAATCTATTTCTATGGTAACACGTTACATAACCTAGTTCTGACAAACGATATTATATTTTTGTTGTTTGTGATCTCCAGTTTGAATTATCAACAGTGAAAGTCAAAGGTGAGCCGTCTAATATCACCTTAAACATTGTGTCTGATGGTCATCTTTATATCGTGTACGCTCATATTATACGCCCACAGCGCCAGCACCTTTACATTTATTCCATTGTACCCACAGTTTCGCCACTTAGCGTCACTCTCACCGCAGAAAGTTGCTAACACCTCTCAAATTACCAACGAGTTTCGTAAAGAACGCATTGTCCGTCTGATCTAGATCTCTTTGTTACAGTTTATTCTGCTGCGGGTTATCGTGAACGACCTCTATTGTGCAAAGATGTACTCTATATTCGAGCGCACACATTTTTACAATCAGTTACGCAAAGTACCTACCTTATAAATTATTTCCTATACTTATCAGTAGAGTAACGAGTATCGCCTGACTCGAAGTACCGAAACGTTTCTCGAAAATCATTTCGTTACTCTTATTTGTCGTATGTCGTTTATCGTCAGTTTGATACAAATTACGAAAGAAAAGTACAAAAGTACGTGACTCGATGCGATGCTTCATGCTAGTGCTTGATTGTATCAAAAGTAACGAGTAACGTAACGATATGATACTAACAAGTGCTAATTGTTTTAGAAAGGAATACATACGGGTACACAATTTCTCGTTACTTTTACAGCACTACTTATCAGTGGCAAAGCATTTTTTGTGTCGGCGTACATACAACACATAACTAGGTTATAAACACATTGCATCTATTTTAAATTATTGCTCTAGATGTATTTTATTTAGAATGTTATTACAATAAGAGCGAGCTCTTGAATTACAGAGAAATACCTTCAAAGAATTTGAATCGAAGAATAGATTCGAATATGAGTATATTTTGCATGATGATTATGTACTTAAATCTAACACATGGTAAAAATACTTAAATCAGTTACAAAAAAATATAGTTGCAAATATGAGCCCAACTCACACACAATAAATGCACATGATCGACCGCGTATTTAAAATGTTATGGAAATAATACAGTGTACCAAAATAATATGCAATCTTATTTTATAGTATGAATTATTTCTGGAGTAGTGTCTGGGACACCTTATGGAATTAAGCTATGGTCAATTTGCATACGTGACTAGTCACTTATAAAATGTATTTACATTTTATAAGTGACTAGCTTTACAAAGTGTAAACACAAACTTGTGGTCCGACTAGTTCTCCGTTTTACAGGTTTACAATAAACTTAATAAGAGATAAGGATTTCATTCGGTGGATATCCTGGGACCCGCCCACGTCACATAATTTTACGGCAGCCGATAGGGATCCGACGCCGTCTAGACGCGACCGAAGCGCTAGACTTGTTCTACAACTGCTCCGGTGCCCACCAAATTATTTCAGGGATTCTCAGACTCATCTGCCAACTGATCCAAGTCCTGAGATGCAGACGGTAGGAAATGCGAGGTGTGGATTCGGAAACGGCCCCAGCCGCAAGGAGTGAGTGATGCCTCTCGCTTCGTGATGCATCTTGGGTATAAAGTGGATTGACATCCTATCAACCGAAATGCGATATCCAACCGATGCCTTAGATATCTCTTGAGATATCAGACCGCTATTTGCATTTGAATATTTTAAGCTATCTACTAAAATTCAAACTGCTCAATTTTATAACAGCGAAATCTGACAAAGTCGTTTTGTGAAATTTTTATTGGACAAATGATGAAAAAAATAAATTTAACGGCATTGATAAATTTGACCAAAGAATCCTGTCCAGTAAAGGCTACTCAAGTAATACTACAATTTTGAAAGTTTAGATTTTTGGATGTTTACTGCTAAATATATTCATAACGGCTGTACCGATTAGGATGGAATTACTTAATCAAATATTTTTTTAGTTCGTAATCTAGAATAATATATAATCGTTTGTCTTGACTGACTGACTGATCTATCAACGCACAGCCAAAACTGAAATTTCTAACATAGGTTTATTTCATAACGTAAATATGTGCTAAGAAAGGCCACTTTGAGGGGGGGAAATGGGGGGTGAAACTTTATATGAAAGTCTTTGTTCTTTAAAGTTGGTAACCTGTATGTTTGAATTACAACTACTGAGCATCAATAAATATTTACGTGTTCCAGAGTTTTTAGAATTTTTACATTTTAAGGGGGGAAACGGAAAGTTAATGTTTTATAGGAGTACCCTATGAATAGTTTTTTTTAAAGAAATACTACTCCACGCCTGCAAAGCCGCTGGCAACAGCTAGTATTTATATAAGGACGTATGATAATTAAACAATGCTGAGTTCAATTATTTATTAGCAAATGCTTATAATAGTTACTAATAGATAAAAAAAAACATATCGTTTACACTTGTAGATCATAATTATGGTACAATATTATTGGGTAACTACACCGTAAATACTGATGCATTGTTAAAAATAAAACAAGCAAGTAGAGTCCATTATGTAGGACAGAATACTTCCTTTCACTTCAAACATACAAACATCAATTTGTGTAATCTCAGAGCACTTACTGCAAAAACAATGAACCATTACATACGCCTTCTGTACAACTGTATGAGCAGGTTACAGAACGGTACTTTACTAAGCGTAAACATTACCTTATTCGCAAGTTTGATCTCGGGAACATCGTCAAAAGTGAGCTTTAAATTGATTAGGTACTTAATTGTTTTAATTTATATAAATACAAATTTTATAAGCCCTCGTTATGATACAAAAAGTACTGTACCTTAAAACATTTTAAGCGGCGTAAAGCTTTAAAACAGATTGCTCATAGAGTAAAAGATCGAGTCACTTCAAGCGGCAAAACTTCAGTAAGCTAGCTTGAACGCAAACTTGGAGGGTGGTTAAAGATATCGGCCACAAGCGCACTTGTCTCTAAAATGCATTCCCAACGTCTCAGTCCACTTGACAAAGAGAATTGAAATCCACAAGCATCTTGTCGGTCGTCGGGGGCTCATATTGGCTTAGTGAAATCCATGGAGTGTGCGCCGCCTCCTACACGCAAAGTTTATTCACTGAAAGTACTGAATATATACCGTTGGAGAATAAAAATAAAATACCTACTCTGTGTTGCAAACTTAAATTGTGCGCTCCACTTCATTTCACTTATATTGGATTATTCGAATGAAAACTGAAATATGTTTAAATTAACCGGTGTATTTTCAATAGCGAATGAACTAAAACGTTGTGTCACGTAGCAACGGCAAGGTACAGGTTACCTAGTTTCGGATAAAATAAAATGAATTCCCGACTGTATTGAAACCGCCACCCGGGTAGAACAATCACTATCGATGTCCCATTTTTAGTTTCCATTACTTTAGTTTCCACGATTTTTTATTGGAATATTCAACAGAAATTTTGCAGCTCCGTCAGCTGCCATGAGATTAATAATGAAAAAATAATAACTAAAAATAAAATATTATATCATAGCTTTCAACTCAAACAACGGAATTATTTCAAATAAAAAACAACGAATCCACTAGAAATAGGTACAATTGAACTATTTTGGTTCCAATATGGCGTTCGGAATAGGTATTTCAACCAAATAATTATAATCAATTAATGATGTTTGAATTTCTGGTTGAAAGGTCATGGTAATATCTAAATAATACAAATCAGGTCAGCCTGTGCCTGAGGTAAGGGTAAACATAGTGAAATTTATGTTCGCTGCCATCAAATCTATCGATCTAAAAGGGTTTGTGGAAATGTCGCTATTCACAGCACAAAAGTACCAAACATCGGAAAAGTTTTTTAGATTGATTTACGACGCTCAGAAAAATAGTAGTATCTTCGATCTTTAGAAAGTATAATTCAATCCCTGATGCCTCGTTCGATAGCAATGATTCCTTACAACTTCTTGGCTTTTGAAGACTTATGTCAATGTTTATTCTTATAGTCCGTAAAGTATTTTATATTTTAATATTTAATGTGCAGCTGAATTTTATATTAATGATCGTACAAAGAAATTGTGTAAAATGTAAAATGTAGGCGCACTATGTAAAAAAAGTAGTTTTTCTGTCACCGTATGTTTAATATTTTTGTTTAAAACTACAAATAAGTGTATTTTAAAAAGTAAGCCAAGTTCGCAATAATTGTCGTTCAATGTCAATTCCCGTCGCAGTGAGAGCGAGCGAGGGCGCCACTTTCCCAGGCTAGGGCTCCAAGGCGTCTGACAGCTGCGTCCGGACTGCTGACGTCACGCCATTTAGATGCCAGTGCAGTTGGATTTACTTTACAAGGAAGTGCTGCATAGCAATGTTATTTCTTTCCTCTCACTTGTGTAGGTAGGTACACATTTTATATTTTTGCGTAAACATGACAATTTTTTTTTCAATCATTTAAAAAAATATAGGTATATAAATGACATAACATGACATTTTTTTTTCAATCATTTAAAAAAATATATATAAAATATAAAAACAATTCGTTAAATAACTTTTAATAATATTTCAATATCTAAAATAAATCAAGTGTTCTGGTTTGCAATAATTTAAAAAAAGTTGAAATATATTCATAGCGTTATTTATAATATAACGATATGTTGAAATATAATTATAACTTTTAATTATATTTCAACATATCAATAAATATAGTGATATAATGAAAAAACTTGATGTTTTAAATAATAATATGTTCAAGTTTAAAAAGGAAATCTTAGCTCCTCTAGCAAAAGAGTAGCTTGCACATTATGTATTATTTCATATTATATATATATCATATATATAAAGCTACTTACCTATTATAGTTTTATATTCTGCTGTGTTAAGTATAATTATTATGTTTTGGAATATTGTCTGGATCTAATTTTTTGTTTTTAATTTATTCTATTTTTGTGTTTGACTGTATTGTGTTTTATGCGCCATATTAAACAAATAAATAAATATGTATTCACTTTTAAAACTGATGTTGATGTGCTTTACTTATTAGGTTTTTTTTTTGTTTTATTCTAGATGCAATAGCCCATATTATGCATTTTAAGATTGTTTCATTATCTGTTACTAGGTATGTTTCTCTAAAATGACTAAGCCAATTTGTATGACTACAATTTTAATGTCACATGCCTCTGGTATTATCATACACGACATAAAACACATACCTACAGTGATTTAAAATTTTGCAAAAAAGTTTTGCTTACTAAGTTAGTTTGGCAATTAATATCACAATCCTGGAACGACGTAGGTTGTCCATAATATACAATTACCTTAGGTACTATACAATTTATACAACAGATAATGTATTATATCTTATAACAAACAATAAATTACGTTATTATAGACTACCTTATAACTTTCGTTATGAAATGAAATGAAATTATGTTATGCTAAAGACACTGGCTACACTGGGCACATTCTATTTCAGTATTGTTTCCGCACAATATCCCTTATATATTATTATATATTATTTCTACGTGAATTATGCCTATTTGACCGATTCGATTGCGTGTTCGGTTTCTTAAGTGTGGATATCGTATACGCACACTTTAAACTTCTCACATAAGGTTAGAATATCTGTGAATTAGATTGGGAACATGATTTTATTCAAACATCTTTTGTGTCAGTGACCGTTACAAGCCGTTCATTTATCGATCAGGGACGTAAAAGTTTTGCCTTTTTTTCGTCGCCATTAGCGTGGAGCAAATAAAAATTGACGTGTCCGTTCGACTGCAACTGACTTCCAATAAATAACTACGAATGTTTGCGATCTCTATTTGCTGACTGCAATAACTGCACTGAAATGAATACTGTTTACTTTTCTAATATGTGGACACTTTGCGGTAAAACCACACAACTGTATGGCAAAAGAGGGTCAACTTTTGTGACAAATTATTTACGCTAGAGTAGTCTATGTTAGTATGCGTCCATTGTTTCTGAATATACTTGTATTGATTTGGATAGTCCTTCACCACTTCCTGTCTTCGCGCTGGATTCTGACAAAGCTGGATTAAAATCTCTCTCAATGGCGGCGTGAAGGACGCTAGAGCAGAGTGATTTGAACCTCGATCGCTTCTTGTCAAGGATCATGGAATTATCAACGAACAGGCTTCTGCCCCTGGCTCGCATGGTGGTACAAGTCGCAATCTATGTCTATTACTAATATTATCCAAATCGACTTTTATCATCAAACACATTTATACTTTTTAGTTTTTATGTAGGTATTCTACTGAATTGGATATTTCTTTTTTCCCCTTTCCAACCCTCCACGCTGCGATACTTACGTTAAAAGCCTAGTTCAGAATACGCCAAAGTTTGAATTTCAGCCTCTTGAAAGTAATAAGCTGTAACAAGGCTAATTTTAATTTGTAAGCCTTCGTCGTACCTACAAACTTTCTGTGTGACTTTATCAACGCACGCAATTTTGTAACAGGCTTTAGAAAAACATGAATATGGCGAATGCTTTTTTACGCCATTAAAGTCTCATGACAAAAATTTGACATAAGTCATAAATGGCGTTCTTACTAGGTGACAGATTTATATGAAAAACTGTCTTGGCTTTACTTTTGAGTTTTTTATTTTCATAATGATATGAATGAAAATACTACATTGCACACCATAAACAAATAACATATTTAACAAAATCTTATTCTTAATAAAGTACAATGGGCGGTCTTAACGCTTAGAAGCGATCTCTTCTAGACAAACTTTGGATGAATAGGATAATAAAAGAGTGTATGAGTTGTGGGGGTGTACCTATCTACAGGATGTCCCACAATGTGTATAAAATGCCAAAAGAAGGTCATTGACGTCGTGCTGGGGGAACATTGTTTGTTCTACGACTTTTTGGATATGTAATAAATATGTTAAGATACATACATTTAATAGTGACACAACTTGAGCTAGGACATTTAATATCACCATAAAGATTTTTAGTCGACCCTATACAAGTGGGCAATGGAAGCTGGCCGTATGCCAAACGGAAGGCAATCCTGGCAAAGTCAGGACATTTCGATACGGGTGGGTTTATCACCGAATCGTGTAACTGCTGACGACGGAACTTAAAATTTACTACTATGTACATAGTTAGAAAATAGGACGGTACCAAAATATAGTGCGAATCAAACTGAAAATGTATAAAGTAATTATCAAAATAATGTTTAATTTTTATTTGCTTCAGTTTTTTATTTGTGTAAGTATAACTACTCGTCTTAACATGCAATGTATCTATTTAATAATCATCGTTATATAACTTAGATCACCTAACAAACATTTAAAATGTGCGAAATAGTATTCTGAATTCCTCGGTTATTTGAAATATTTCTGTAAGGAAAACAGAATCGCCAAAATATGGAGGCTCTGGCGAAGTTTCCATATTTTGTCGTAAATTTTACATATTTTTTTCATCAATATTTAATATCGTAAATCCACGATATTTCACGAACAGCAATAGTCGCGTCATATTTTTTAAGGATCCGTACGCCTAGTCTTGTCACATAGTCACTATGACAACTAAACAGGGTGACTGAGGCACCGACCAGGTCCAAAAGGAGCAGGGCGATGGAGATCCTGTGATGGGGAATTTTTTACATGGGGGTGATTCGGGTCGACCACATCCTCCATTGCCCTGCTCCTTTTGGAAAATACATTTTGGAATCTCCCAAATGTTTAAAAATATCAACAATTTTCATGTGGGGGAGGTCTGTAAATACGTATTTTTTATTTCTTAAGGATTTGGTGTCTATATAGTGTGGTGGCAAGGAGTTCTTAATGCACGAGTCTGACTCGCACTTAGCCGGTTTTATTTCCCCAGCATTCGACATATAAATGTAATCTTATGCATTTATTCATAATGTACTTAGCATTCGTTTTCTACTCATATTGTTAATTAAATGCAATGTTTTAGTGTTAAAGTAAATAAAAATATATATTTTTTTGCAATATCCTACTATTTACACGCTTATTTAAAAGCTAGTATTTTTGCAGATGATATAAGATATTCCGAATGTCCCATCGATATTAATAGTTACTACTATTGTTTTATTATGATGTATGGACCAGTGTATAATGTTAGAAGGGGTGTTGTTAAGAAATCTTCAGCAAGAAGTAATTCAATTCTTATTTTTAAACACGGCTTTTTGCTTTTTTTGCCATTGCACCGCGCACTAATATGAATGTGTACTGATTCCAATTAAAATTCTCCAGATTCACCATCTGGGTGTATTTTCATTCTTTAGTACCATGGTAAAATTTTACCATGAAAATAAAAACAAAAGATATATTTTGAAAATGCTCCAGAGACGGCTCGCTAAATGAGTCGCCATTAGTTTTAATGGAGTAAGAGTTTAGCAGCCACGTGACGCAGAATGATGTCGAGTTAAACTACGGAATAGCGTTTCACGCTAACTTCACGTCACTATTACAAGAATAAAATTCGCTTTATAATAAAATTTGCAGGAACATTTACGCTAGGTACAACCTACAGTAAATGTTTGTGCAAAGATTTTCAGTCAAGCTTTTCTACACCCTGCGTTGGTGATCCAATATTATTTTAGTATCTCAAGGCTTCTCAAGTTGGTGCGACCGTTTAAGCTCTATATTATTCTGCTCCACCTTGCCGGTACCGCCACCGCCGTAGACTTAAATCAATACGCAGCTTCTCGTTACACGTGAAATGCACCCCTTAATTGCTAAATTTAAACTCCTCATTCCAGGAGCATTTACATCGCTGTTAGGCGTTTAATGACGATGTTCCACGTTCATTAATTCCATTGAACAAAGGCATATACCGTAGCACGTCTGTGAAATGCTAATCCGTTCCTGTATACTCAATATGAGCCTGTAACAAAACCCTTTGGCCGCGTTTTTACAGACACGCCCGAGTTGCGAAAGTCAAACCCTTCCGTTCTCTTTGTTTATGTTGATACGGCGCTTCAAACTAATCATGTGAGAAAATCGTATATGGGTTGCGATCGTGTGCTGCATCGCAAAACAATGCGGTCCTTTTACCGAAACCTTTGTGGTTCTATTGTTAGAAATTATGTGATGGTCGAGAAAACAGTAAAGCGCTTCCGCTATCTTTTGTGTGGTGATCATTTGGGTTAAATTTTACCAATAATCAACTAAACAATTTAACGGATGTTGCTTGTGTACTGTGTACGGAATTATGTTAAATTGTTTATTTATTGAGTATGTATACATTAAAGAAGTGTGTGTTATAAGCACACTTTGAGTTATATTAAACAAGGCTTATCCTAAAACTTCTCATTTGAATTCCAACAGTCGACAGTAAATTTCTACAAATAAGTGTTTAAGCAGAACCTTCGTCAAATTGTTGAGGGAGGAACCCTCGAACATTTCTGTGACGCTCTGAACTATCTTAATTTGTAATGTTAGTTGCCGCCGATTGTAATCATGCACAAACCATGAAGTGAAAACTTTCATAGATAGATATATATATATATATATATATAAACAGCGACAGCTAAATCAAATTTTTGCTGTCGCTGTTAGTAGCTGTAACAGCGTCAGCAAAAATTTTATCAACTTTAAGTCAATAGATTCTCAGATGTGCAGTTTGCTTCTTACATTAATTGTATTCAGTAGGTATCGTGATAAAAATAAAGCTATAGTACTCACGTGGATATAATCTAGTGGTAACCGTGTCACAAATTAGGACCATATGTTTTATATGGAGTAATAAAATAATCGTTAAACGTAGGGAAACTACACTGCCCGCTTTTATGTTGTGTTCACCTATTTTGCGTGCAGCAGTTATGTTTTATTTTACGACATATTTAGTTTATGTTAGCGTTCTTAGATCATCAGTCATCACACACACGGCGGCTTTAATATTATATAAAATGTATCCATATGAATACAATTTATATTCTATTAATATATTTATATTAATATAATATAAAACAAGGTATTGCCTTATACAATAACTTGCTCTACCAGAGAGCTGGCTCTTATCTGGGTCAACGCATTTGTATTGCCATTCAGCGTGGTAATGCGGCCAGTATTTTAGGAATGCTTCCGTCTGGTAGTGCTATCTATAGATCGTTTGCGACGGTCTCTATAGAGCTAACTGTTTCATCTGTTTTTTTGTTGTATATAATAAATAAAAATAAATAATACTGGTCATTTTTCACATAGCATCATCTAGCCCCAAACTAAGCAGAGCTTGTATTATGGGGACTACATGACTGACATAATACTTTTTTTTGTAAATACATACATATTATGCATAGAAAACACCCAGACCCGAGACTAATATTTGCAGATACAAACATCTGTCCCGCGGCGGGAATCGAACCCGCAACCTTCTGCGTCACAGGCGGGCCTTTGCCCACTGCGCCATAGAGGTCGTCACCTACTTGTACATAGTTTTATGAATAAATTGTATTAACTTTTAAATCCTAATCTTTAATCTTATTTTGTGGGCGACACATGGCAGCGATGGTTTGTATTTTTACATTTTTCATGTAAAACAGGAAGGATGATAAATAGTGCTGTATATTTTCGCAAGTTTCAACTGCAATAGTATTATATAAGTAGGTGTATTTTAATAAGAGAACTAATAACATAAGCTTCATGCTTATATCGCTAAGCCTTTGTAGGTAGGTAGGATAGTGTTGTAAGATTCTCTAGATCTATCTTTGTCTAATGGCATTAACAGCCTTTCATGCTAGGTCAGGCATGTTATATCTGGGTCATGTTGCAGTCTCCTGTTATTATATTTGCCTGTCTTTTCATAATTATAGCTAGCTTTTCATGAGTAATTAATACATCTGTTTGTTTGAATAAATTTAAACGGGACAGGGAACAAAGGGGGTCTTTAACAAAGTATGTAAATACTAAAATACTTAATACTTATAAAGAAGTTGAAGGTAAATTTATTGTATGGAGGGACTTGCTGACGACTCGGACACAAAATATTAGGACACAGTGTCCGAATTGACACATTTAAATTTTTATATTTTTTTAACTGACAATTCGGACACCATTAAATTATTAAAGCTGTTTACTACAGTCAGATAAAAAAGTTATAAATTATAATACTAAAAAAAAACGTTACTAAAATTATAATAGTAGCTTTATGGCGACATCTATCGGTAATAAATTGCTTTGTGGACGTGTATCACTGTAAGTCGCCACATTAAACTATATTACATACATGTTGAAAAAAAAAAAAAATAGAGGTAACACAAATCAATACATTTTGTGATGTATGTACCTACTCTATTCAGCAAGCTGGATCATTTATTTTGTTACTAAAAGGAGCTGATATTATTGTAAAATAAAATACACGACAAATCTGTTTTGACAAGTAAGACTAGGTACCTAAGCTGGCCCCGAGCTGATGGGAATGCAAGAGCTTACTGTTGGAGAGCGTGAGTCAGATACGAGAATATATACAAACAGTCGGTGTTCATCTTGATAGTTTCATTACTTAGTACCTACTCTTTATCGTATTGAAATAAAAATATTTCTTTACTGTGGCAAAGTTCAAAGTGCCATAAGTAAATTACTCCATCCAATTTATAGTGAACAATGCATGCATTGTTTTCCGAGACACGATTTATTTGCAGACCGCTTTCACTGAGACCGAACTTTCTTTAACGTTGGGTATTTTAACAAACGATCTATATCAGAAGCTTTTCCTGTGTTTCTATGCATAATACATACGACTGTTACGGTGCGTAGTTGCGATGGAGATTTTTCCTTTCAGCAGTCAATCAAGCATTGCCTATCGAAAGTTCAATAAAACTGCCCAAGGCGTGTCAAGACGTCCTATGTTAGCCTCTAAATTAAATAGTGTTTCATAATATACCTACTGGCAAAACAGAGTAACACAAAACGTAAAAGCCGACATCACGACATTTAATTCTATGTTTAACAATTTGGGATAGATTAGGAAAATTCTTTGATTTTGTGCGCAAATTCTGGCTAATTCCTAAAAAATGTGGTTCAAATAGGAACATGTTTATGACTAAGCCGGCAGAATAGCGCAATATTATGAAATCGCAATAAAATTTTACCCACTCTTATGTCCATCTATTGTTCTAAACAATAATTTGATACACGTACATGTGTGACATGTAAGATGACATTTAGGTACTAAATGTCATCTTACATGTCACATAAATCGTCGAATAAATCGAGATACCTATATCACATGGACGGAGAGGCAGATATATTGACGGAAATGACGAAACTATAAAGGATGGAACCATTATCGCCATTTGTCTTCGAAACCCTGAAAACCCACGATTCATATCTAAAGTAAACTAGAAGTCTTTAATTGACATGTTAAATGTTCCCGTAAGTCTAATGGATCCCGTTGGTGCTTCCCATAACTTTGCGAGGGAAAGTCCTTCATTCATTATTCACTGCAAATTACTCGACTTATACATTTTTTCCCCAGAGAAGAACTGAAGCCGTTTTATTTATTCAAGGCGACATGCTTATGTCATTTAATATTTCTTCCGCATCGGAACAAAATGCCGATTTAGAAGAGAAAATTTTCTGCTCCGTTATTGAAAGGAGTATAGTTAATCTCGAAAACTTGATGACTATTTTCAATATCCCAAAACCGAAGTCCGCCTGGTGGAATTAAATTGAAACGCTGAAAATGCTACCTACGACTTACTAGATTTCTCTAGTGAATTTATTCTGTAAATAGACTGACGCCCTCGTATCCCGTTTTCATTTATACGAATAAGATTCTTCGCGATTATTCTCTTAAAAGGTTTCGGTAGCTTAGCGCTAAAGTTAAAAGAAATGTCTCATCTTGATTTCGGTCCATGTTGTAATCAAATTCTTCTAATAGCTTCAGTAGTTGGATCTTTCTAACTATTTAAGGCAAATTGGTATCTCATTAAAGAACATTGGTAATATTTTCATACGTATTCTACATATACAAAATTACTATATATTCCGCAAATAAATAAGACTAGTAGAAGTTGCTACCCAGTAACCATCCCGCTTCCGCTGTCAACATAACTTTGCTTCTACTAAACTGTCTAAAGCAAAGCTGCTGCTAAAACTGTCGCAGCGATAAATATGCGATCCGTTTGTTTGCAATGCTGGAAATAGAATTTATATTTCGGCTGCCTAAATAGTGTAGTTTGTATGTTAAATCTGAACTAGCTTCACCCTTGTATTGAAGAGGACCCTGTCGCTTACCTGTGCGCCAACACTAGGTAGTCTTTGATACACACCTTTTGATGTCTGAGCGCTGAGGGTTACATAGTCACGGTTTACCTTCACACGTGAAATAACTTTGTTTGACTCTAAAAATATACCTCTTAAATAATGTACCTGAGGCATAAATAAAATAAATAAATAAATAATGCTGGTCATTTTTCACACAGCATCATCTAGCCCCAAACTAAGCAAAGCTTGTATTATGGGAACTACATGACTGATATACTACTTATATACTTTTTTTGTAAATACATACATATTATACATAGAACACACCCAGACCCGAGACAAACATTAGAAACATTTGTCCCGCAGCGGGAATCGAACCCGCAACCTTTTGCGTCTCAGGCGGGCCTTCGCCCACTGCGCCACTGAGGTCGTCAGGTAAACAAAATATTTGATCATAACTTGCCAGACAGTCTAGCTAGTAGCTTCTACTAGCTAGACAGGAATCTGTATGGATCGGATTGGGAATCTCATTTGAAACAGAAATGAGTCGTCTTAGGTCACAATGACTCATTTCTGTTTCAAATAAGTCGTGTAGAATCCATTTCGATGTTTAAATTTTTCTTAGTCATGATGAAAGTAAATTCAACATGATAGGAAACGATTAAATAATTTGTAGTCCAGCAAGCACGCCTGTCCTAGTAATCGAGTCATAAAAACTTTTACTATCTCATTTCACGCGTTTTTGAAACAAACGACTTTTTTTTCAGGATGCTTTTCATGAGTAATTAATACATCTGTTTGTTTAAATCAATTTGAACGGGATAGGGAACAAAGGGGGTCTATAACAAAGTATGTAAATTCTAAAATACGTAAGTATAAAGAAGTTGAAGGTAAATGTATTGTATGGAGGTAACACAAACCAATAAAGTTTGTTATGTATGTACCTATTCTATTCAGCAAGCTGGATCATTTGTGTTACTAAAACAGTTGCTTTAAAATCCAGATAAATTATCGCGTGAAGGGGTTTTCTACAAATATGGTCGAAAGTTAAAACACATTATTGAGTCAGAATCGGGAGCCTCTTGATCAGATAACAGTGGCCGACTTCACGAAACTAAATTAACATTCTATCTTTAAATGAAAAGTCAGGAAACGAGATAAAAACTCTTATAATAAGGTTTAAGAGGGGTGTTTAATTCTGAAAGTAAAGATTTTCTCGTCAAACGAAAAGCGTCAGGCAGTGCATAATGCCCTAGCCATCGCAAACACTTTTATTTTAGAAGACCCCTATCCTCTTAAATATTGCTCACTATCTTCTGCCCACGTTTTAGACCGCGTGTCATCTACGTACGTGTTATAACACACGGTCTACGGGTTTTCGTAGTAAAAAGAAAATATAGGTCACGATATTTTTTTAAATTTGTTTTGCCGTTGCGATAACTATTAAAAACAGTCATCGTATTAGTATTTTAATACGATGTCTATTTCTGTCTGTCGCCTCCTCATATGCCTATGACTGTCTGTATCAGGGGAGAGTTTTATAAATAGATAGATAAAGGAAGAGAGTGGTCACAGATTATATCTATTCATAATGTTCAAAAGAAAAAAGCTAACATGCTTGAACCAACAATACTCTATTTAAGGTTAGAGATCACTATGGCAGCAAAAACACACTGCTACTATAAAAGATAGATCTTACAGATATAGTACAACTGGTATAGTTACATAGGCGTTTATTTATGTAAACAACAGTCAACAGTTTCCAATTGGTTGGAAAGGACACGGGGGAATGACCTATTCATTATCAAGTTCTGACTATCGTAATCGACGTTAGTCAGAACTTGAATGAAAACTGTTTCAGAAATCTGGGTGCCTGATCATTCACGAAATGAACCAAAAAGGCTGATATGATGAGAACGAATCATCATATTATACTTAAGCGAGAAAATATTTAGCAAAAATGGTGACGTCAGGAGCCCAAATATGAATTTGCTGTAAGAGGTTGCATGTTCGTCTCTTACCATTCGTATCAGAAATCGCTTATATTGTTGATATACCGATTTTTTGCGATCGGTTTGTAGGACTGCAAGGATGGTTTTTAGACAGGTTTTTCGTCACAAGTCACTAGGAAGCGCTGCATTAGAAAATATGTCGGGGGTTTTAAAACTGCAACAAATAACTTGTATTAATATTCTTACCTACTACACACAGTGGTTACCTAGTTTTGATTATTCCTCCTCAGTATTCCACGAGTGTAGCACGAGAGATCTCTCTAGTTCCGAAAAATAAATATTGCCCTTGATCCGTTATTGCGATGAAGCCTCATCTACGCAATGTAGATGGTAGCGTCGTAGGTAGGTACTTTTATGTACTCGTAGGTACCTACATAAAAGTACTCAGTTCAATAATAGTATAATTATTAGGTAAACGCTTTTTATACCTCATTAGCAAACCAATGCCAATTAATTATTGTTATTCCACTTGATATCCATATTCAATTTTAATTGCATGTAGCTACGTGTCGTCCATCCAATAACATTTTTATTTTAGTTAAATTCACTGCTCTGGGTTTTGTATAGTCCCATATCAGATAAACAGTTTCCCGGCGCTCCGGACGTTTACCAACTGAAACTAAAAGCACCCATTATTTAACCATCATACATACCTTCAAAACATATGAAATAACCAGTGACTCGATAACCTCAAAGTACCAGTGCAATGTTTTATACCAGTTCGACAAAAATGTTCACCACGTTGTGCTACGTGAGGATATATATATATATGTATCAAGGTATAAATGCTCTGACCTGATTTCCTCTTTCATTTTATTTTTTTCAGTCAACTCAGCGCTGTAAACAAGCAACAGGAACTAAACTAGTTAACACACATGGTCGACTCTAATAGCGCTCTCTACTACCGGTGGCTATCTGGGGCATTGCACACCAGGAAACAATGTGGGACACCTATAAAAGCCAAGTCAGAAGAAACATATACAATATATTTTTACATAAATTCATCATCCTTCTTAAATAACAACCACTATCGTTTTTTTTTTTTGACGATATAGATACATTGAAAACTTTTTCCCTGAGCTTAACATTAAGCTGGTCATCAATGAGCAAAACTACGCCGTAGCAGCTGCAGTCGATTAATATTTTGACCCAAATTCTCTGGCGAGACCAAAATCCAATTAATTCCAACATTTTTAATCAAATACTGGGTTGCTTCAAATTTCTATTTTAACTCGTTCGTTTTTTAAATAAACATACAGACGAAACATATTTCAATTAATACTTTGTAAATAAAACTGGTTCAGTTTTTATCGAGATAGTAGAGAAAGTTTACTTATTGTGAGTGCAAAAAAAGGTACGCACCGATATTCAAATTATGAAGTTATTCGTTTGATAGTTATTCGGAAGTTTTATCGAATGGATTGGAAGATGTAGGTCGCGCGTCGGAAATGCCTTTGTTCCGACTACCGCTGTAAAATAATCTGTATTCCGTTTTCCTTCATAACTCATATCGGTTCTTACTCTATACATGGAAGAGCAGACCTGACCATTCTTTATTTTGTACGAACCTACATCGCTTTAATAAATGAAATATTATTACATTTCTTATTTACCACACGTACAGCTGGATGTGAATATCCTTTTCTGAAACCTATTTTACCTATATGTATATGTTCCTTTGTAGAAATATCCCGATAAAACGTTTTCACACAATTTTTGTTTCATTATAAGTCCCTCAAAGCATGTCCTTAGAAAAGTTAGAGAATGTATAACATTTTGTGGGTCTTAAAAACATTTTAGTACGGCCACAGGTGCTGCGTGAAAAACTGCAATTTTGTGTGATCGTAAACGGGCTTTTATATCACAATCTCGAAGGGTTCAAGAGGGCACAAACAGGAGTTAACTGAGTACTTACGTTACGTTTGTGGGGCCAGTTGGTCGACTAATCCGACTGGTGGTCCCATTTGACTGTACTTTTAAGAGTTCGTGGGTGAAGTGATCCGCAAACGGGTCGCTTCTCCATTTGGGTCATCGGAACACGAGCGAGGCCAAGCGCACTTGTCCATAATATCAGTTTAATAGAGAATCCTCGAAACATCTAGACACCTCAACCTGAAAGCTGCTGGCTGCAAACTGCCTCTCGCATTATGAGAATTCCAGTTTGAATTTGTTAAGTTCGTTCGCCGGTTGCCATAAAAACCGTGGCAGGTTTTTATGGCAATTAACTCTTCTCAGCTCAGGTGCACCTTTGCTTGATGACTGAAAATAAATTTATGTTTAATATTCATAATTTAAAACATTTAATTTGATTAACGTGTATATTCTAACCAATTTTTATAACTGTGTAAAATTGCAACACGTCCATTTGTAGGTTCCAAGTTCATTGGTTTTTAGGCAATTCCACGCATGATTTCTTTCTCGCGTAAACATCAGCGAATAGCAATTTTGTTAGGTCAATAGGCAAAATATAATAAAATTAAAATTTTCATAAAATTAAAACTATGGGATTTATTTTCAGGCTTGGAGAGCCATTTTATAATTATTTACTCGAAAATATTTAGCCGAAGGCTGATAAAACTGTGGTAATTTTCCCACGTTCTATCGCCTAAAGCTTTGGTGTGACTGACATTTTTTTAAACAAAATTGTGGTGATGTTAAAAACTGGTATATTTTATTGCAGGTATTTGGAATGAACCAAGCTAAGAAGCGGCACAACCGACCCCCCGATCGAATGTCCAGGTGAGATACTTTTATCTGATTTATAATTGGTTGAATACAATGTATTATTAACTGAACGCCTGAAACTTTGTTCGCGTAAAGGTTTTATAATAGGTCTTAACCCATAATTACACATAAGCATAGCTTACACATAATTATGTTAATAAATTTTATATAGAGCCGTGTTGGCTTAATGGGCGATACCCCGACTTCGAACCCGGTCGTGCACCTATGGATTTTTCCACTCGAAAAATGTATGTGCTCCTTCCTGTGTCCTTCACCGTTTTTAGCATGTGTTAAAAACGGTGAAGGAAAACATCGGAAGGAAACCGGCATGCCCTAGAACTAAAAATTCGAAGGCATGTGCTAACAGTTAGTGTTCCAATAAGCGGCGATGGGCTTGCAACCTGTCACGTGGAATGCTTACTACTTGCAAAATGCGGGCATGTACCAAATGTAATGTTTGGACGTGCCTCTGACTACCCCCTACTTGGTATCCTCAAAGATCTACTCACTGAGTATATACCTGAGGATGTCCACCATGGGGAAGACAGTCGTGAGCGTGTATTTTTTTTATTTTATTGAACTCTTCCTGGTTTTATCATCACCACATCAGAACTGGCTAAATAAAGGTCTTACTATATAATCTCTAAAAGATCCATACACTACGTCTACTGTATGTTATCCGTTCAAATATCCTTTGACTACTTTTCACTACTATATCATTAGACTCGGCAGTCACATATGTACTATCAAACAGCTCATAAAAACACTACGACTGTTTTAACCCCAAATACGACTGTTTTAATTTCGATACCAAAACATTTCTCAATAATTCCTGAAATTCAAATGAAATGTTGAAACACGATTTTGTTTGTTTATTACAGGAAGTCTAATATATTAAATTATTTTGTGTGCCACGTACCTACAGTGTCAGTGGTATTTCAGTAAAATCCCTTCCGGTTTGACCGTTCAGGAAATTGTTTTTCAAAATTATTTCCACCTGTGTAAATGTGTATTATTTGTAAATGTGTCCTCAACACATTTACTGTAAATAGGACTAGCGATTTATACTCAGGGCGTTTTCTATCAGTATTATTTCAAGCTTGTTTTAAAATATTGATTGGTTAGGTATTGTTCAATAATCCCCGCAATAGTCTTGACAGAGCAGCTTATTCATGTATACCCAAAATATATACATCTAATAAATAGCATAAGCTCGATGATTATCGCATATTAGTTACAGCTATAAACTGATATCACAAATCAAGTTACACAAATGAGGTTTCAGCATACAGCACATTACGTCTACAGTGGCTGGTATCGTAATGTTGCGTTCGCGTGTCTCGCCGAATTATCGCACGAGTAGCATGCTGAGCCACAGAAGATATATTACTACCAAAGTCGCGGTTTTTCACTTCGACATAACTGACAGCATCGCAACTGACTGTTTTTTGATTATAAGCGTGCCTCATAACACGCAAGTTATGCGATAATAACTACTCGTATTTGGATTTTAAAAATGGACTTACAGTGCGAGCCATTCATAATACTTCCACGAGATTTTTCGGTCATTGATACCTATCTAAAATCTTCCTTTAAACGTGAAAGAGACGGAATTTGTTATTGTACATAGGTATTTCATTTTATTTTGAAACTCCTTGAGCCAGCCACCCAAACCAAATTGAATCCAAAATAGCACTTTAGAGTCTATTTGCATTTCCATTGGAACTGATTAAAGTGACACAGGGCGAGAATGAATCAATGCGATATTACAAGGTAGAGTGAAAGCCCCTAATCCACTTAAAAGTTCATAGTGTTATTGTAGCACCGCGTCGTATTTATTTATTCGTCCATAAAAAATATTCTGCAAATGTTGACTGTTGTTATACTGTTAGTCACCTGTTGGTATGCTGTGTAATTGCGGAATGGCGTTACATGTGTTTACCATTTTAGGTTAAAATATGAGTTCCGAAAAATAAATGGTCTGATAACTATACAATGTTTTACCTACTATTTGATAATTTTATCGATTCTGATCGAACCAAAGATAAATAAGTTAAAACTTATAGTTAAGTCAACAGTTCGCCAGATCAGCTGAAATATTCTAACTAATAACAATAACCATAGACTTTTACATGAGATTGTTCCATGTTATCTGCCTTCGTTTGCAATACTCCCGATACCCGCCAGTGTCTTCAAGCAGCAAATTATGCTATTGAAATCTGAACAAAAGGCTATTGTTGCGTTATTCAAGAGCAAACAACCGTACAATATTGATGTTCGACTGGCACCAACATCATGCAAGTTAGCTATGTCTTATGAATGAAAGTCTCCCTTGAGACGAACGCTTTACCCAGCGTACCTATAAAAGATCTCAATTGTTGAAGACATTCGGCATAGGTTTTGTTGAATAGATAATCAGAAGAATCGGAGAACTCTTGAATCCTACAGAACAGAAACACCAGTATAGAGATACTGGTGGTACTAGGGAGAGCCCTAGCCTAACAGGGTCTCGTCAAATAGGTACATTGTCTACCTATCGCGTTGATGTCGTAATTACGGTAGAAGCTTAAATAATCTGAACTGGCCATCTATCAAGTTCTTTCCTAAATAGATCGTTGATTAAATTGTTAAAGTGCCCGTTCATCTGGAGGTGACAACGAGCTGTGGTGATTAATCTTAATTAATTGTGAGCGAAACACATTATTGACAATACTATGCTCATCAGTATTTAAAACTAACGACCTTTGACGTTGTATAAAATAAAAGCAGTCTATATTTTACCATTTTTTGTCACTTTTTTTTAGTCACGAATTTAAATAATTATATAGCCGTTAGTATCCAATCGTTGACTATATCGTCACTTACCATGAGATGAGATTAGGGCCAAATTAGGGTCTACTCTTGATAAAAGTTTTCTTCCTTCGTTTTTGCCACGATGACGCTAGTGTACCCGTAGTTTTTGCCTTTGCCAAAAACCTAAACAAAAAACAAACACGCTGACGATTGTAGTCCCCATGATGTACATCCTCAGAATTATACTCATTTCGTAGATCTTCGAAGTAGGGGGGACGATACCAAAACATATATAGATAACGATAACACGAACTCTGTGGCGCAGTGGGCGAAGGCCCGCCTGAGACGCAGAAGGTTGCGGGTTCGATTCCCGCTGCGGGACAAATGTTTGTAATGTTTGTCTCGGGTCTGGGTGTTTTCTATGTATAATATGTATGTATTTTAAAAAAAAAAAGTATATAGGTATATCAGTCATGTAGTTCCCAGAATACAAGCTCTGCTTAGTTTGGGGCTAGATGATGCTGTGTGAAAAATGTCCAGCGTTATTTATTTATTTATTATTTTATTTTGTTATTATATTTGGTACATGCCCGCGTTATTGCAAGTAGTAAGCATTCCACGTGACAGATTGCAAGCCCATCGTCGCTTATTGGAAAACTAATATGGCTCATCAATTTTAGATTCTAGGGCAACGCGGTTTTGCACAATATTTTCCTTCACTGTTTTTTGAGCACGTGTTAATGCGCGCTTACTTGTTTCGAACTGAATAATCCATTTGTACACGACCGGGTTCGAACCCAGGACCTCCGGATTGGCATTCAGGGTACCGCCCTCTAGGCGACGGCTATACTTAAAATAACAAATTACTTACCTAATGCTTAATATTGTTCAAAAGGAGTAAGGAATATCCATGCAATTTCGCTGGTCATTAATCTTTCCTTATTCCGTAATGTAGTTTATTACGGTGATCGCACGTCACAATAGTTATATCCGCAAACTAAGTTGTTTCACGTTGCTACTTTCTTTTATTCTGTGGGTCTTGAAGACTAGCTTCTAACAGTATAAGTGGCTGTGCCAAAACTGTATTAAATGTTCTTATGAACTAAGTATTTCTATTATGGAAAAAAAGTCTGCTTAGAACGTAGGTACCTATGCCTAAATAGTTTATCGTTCCGTAGTCAAACATGAACCCATAATGTTCATTGTCTCGTCTGGCTGTATCAAGTGAAAGAAATCCACTGGCTTTACTTATAAAAATAAATAAATAAAATAAATAATGCTGGACATTTTTCACACAGCATCATCTAGCCCCAAACTAAGCGGAGCTTGTATTATGGGAACTACATGACTGATATACTACTTATATACTTTTTTTGGAAATACATACATATTATACATAGAAAACACCCAGACCCGAGACAAACATTTGTCCCGCAGCGGGAATCGAACCCGCAACCTTCTGCGTCTCAGGCGGGCCTTCGCAAACTGCGCCACAGAGGTCGTCATAATTAAACGGTTGATTAAGTAAACACTGCTTTATTTCTTTCTTATGAATAATTTAAAATTTTGGAAGCAGTAGAGTGAATGGCTCATCCGGGAAAGTATGTACTACCACCATACCAATTTCTGCCGCCAAGCAGTACCTAATGCTCGAATTGCTGTGTTCCGGTGAAATTAAAGGCAAATGAGACTTTTCACCCGTTATGTCTCTGGGTCGGCACGCGCGAGTGATACCTCTGGTGTTGCAAGCGTCCATAGGTTACGGTAACCGCTTACCAACAGGTGGGCGAAGCATATGGCCACCAAACCAACTGCGATATAACGGTCGATAATAACGTTTTTGCGATATTAGTTTTAATTACATTTTGTATTAGGACGCATGCGATCTTATATCCTGCTTTATACAATGATGACGCGATAGAAGCCTGATTTAAATATTTTAAAGTAGGCGTGCTATCTGAATATAATAATTTACCATCTTATATCTTATATTTGTATAAAAATATGTCTAGATAATCGAATATAAATGAACAAATAAAATTCTATCACTTTTATATGAAAAGATCCATCTCCAATCTGCCCTCCAAAACTCAATTAACGTTTTTGAATAAAGTCCTTATTAATGAGAGAATCAGAGACGAGCTGTAGTGACGTGACACTTTTGTTGAGATATTGATTAAGTTGAATCGATTTTTTATTGTATATCGATGTAATCGATCTTAAAAATGTGCAAAACTACCTTATAGGACATGGCACTGCCTAGTAAAAAAACTGAAATTCCTATAAATATGAAGAAGATAGATGATAGATAGATAAATCATTTATTTGCAATACTTATCAACAAGGTATATAACTAAGATGGTTACACTGCTGATGACGTAAGTAGCTACAAATTGGGCAATTAGGTAGGTGAGTATTGTGGTATTGTAGGTGAGTAGCGCTCTGATCTTCCGTCCTCTTCCAATATCAGAAGCAATGGAGTACCAGTAGAATGGAGCTATAAATATATAATTATCTGGCATAGTTCGTATCGACTCACCTTTATATCTGCTGATATATAGAATGACCTCACAAAATCTCTTTATCCATCTTTTTAGTAGAAATAGCTTAATAAGGGAAGACATTGATTAAAGGGTTCTTTTCAAAGGACTGTTTTGGAAAATATGATTGCTCTAGCAAACTTGATTCCTTTTTGAAAGCTAAATATATAACACATTATTAACGAGTATCGATCGACCCAATATTTAGTAGGTAATCCAATCAGCAAAATATGATATTTCATGTTTACTTATATGATTTCCTAAAAATTTTGACGGAATATAAGCAAAAGCATTAACAACTGAAATATGCTGGGTGTGTTTGGTATTATGCGATAAGTTGAGGGTCTTAAGGAGTCGTTGTCCCTTTAAAAGTAACTTATCATACTTTTTCAGAGCGTGGGCGTGAGATGGCAAGAGCGGGCATGCTGCACAGGGGTGGAAAAAATGGAGCCGAGTGAGTAGTTTTTTTTCTAAACCCATATAGAAACCAAAACTTTTCTATTAAGAAGTAATCGATCTACTAGAGTTAGCCCTAGATCTTGCGACGTATGTTTTTTTTGTTTTCCAAAATTCTCTTAGATATTCAGACCATGAATGATGAAAACACTCTCACCGTTTAAAATTATTCTGTATAATTAAAATAATGAACATATTTCTACATTTTGGCTCTTAACTCTGAAATACAGATTAACGATGATCTATTATTTTCAAATGTGAAAAAGATCTTTCTTAAGTTAGTGGTATCCCACGTAATTTGTTATTTTACCCCATTGCGCCTCTCTCCTCATCCCCACATACAAATATTTTTTTAAATATATATTTTTTTTTAATTAAATTTTCAAAATCATATACTAAGTATTTGTATTTTCACTACACATTTTAAATCAACAACAACAACATCTTACCTACTTGAAGCAATCATATCAAAAAATATTGAACAATAAAGAAAAATAAAATATCATATAAAACTGGGATCTTTTTGAATATTCATAAAAATCTTAAAGTTACTTACCTTAATTTGGTAAGGTTTTTCTGCCAGACCAACACGCTCGAAAAAAACTTATGTAGTTTAATGAAGCCATTGGTATTCAAACACGGCTATACATTGTTGCTAAGTATGTTTATGTGAATATCCAATAATCTTGGCTATAAGTGCTTTGAGTCCTTTCATTTATCTCCTTAATAACGTCAATTTATATGGCCCGCGTAGTCAAGGACAATGTAATGGCTTGTATCACAAAATTGTCCGCCTACAATATCCGATTTTATCTTTTATATTGTTTTTATAATTCCAGTACTTTTTTATGGTTATCTCAAAATCATACTCAATATATGTATAGACATTGATCTGAGTATACTCCATACGCCCTGAGTAGATGAGAGAAGTCCATGGGAACTGAAATTGTGGTCCCGTTTTTTATAAACGTACATATAAGGCTACACACAGCAAGAGACGTTATCACAAAGTACTTAGGGCGCGCCGCCCGTCGTAGGGCGGGCAGCGGCGGGCGCCTGGAAGCAAGCCCGCGTCAGGTGCAAGCCTGATAGAGCAATTACTTATTTTAATATTTTGAATGCCGACCTCCACAGGCCACCGCCTCTTTTCACCCTCTGATAAAATTATTCAGGTGCTACCCTTAAAAACCTGTTCCGAAATTAAAGTGTGACACAATAATTCCTTCGATATTACTTTCGTAGTATCTCTGAAAACTTTTTAAATTAGAATGAAAATGAAGCACAATGTGCACAGAGATTGGACGATTGCGAAAGCTATTTACGCTATATCTTTTAGGCGCTTTCAAGTTTTAATTATATGAGTTTGAGATCACATTTCTATTTAACCAATAGAAATGTGATCTCAAACTCATATAATTAAAAAAGAAAGGATTTAATATTTGAATTTTTATAAACCTTTAGTAAAATACTTTCGATAGCTGTAAATTACTTAACTTGTATTTACAAGCTAAGTGGTCTAGCCCTTTGCCTAGATGAACTCGTTTCTAATCAGTTTTTCTATAGTTATAGATTAAGATTTGTTTGTATAGATCATTGCATCCTATTAGCTCAGCGCTATCCGTCTTGTCGCCTCAAGTTAAAGTTCGCAGATGAATCCCCGGTGTATGCGGTATCCATCCATTATGCACACAGCCTTATGATATCCTCAAGATAGTCATAGTAATGTAACCTTGCCTCCTAAATTACATTGTTAGTGACTTTCTAAGTATGTATGTGACATGTTTCGAAGATAAGGACGAAATACGGCAATATGCCAGCTACGAGTAAATACTTAGATAAGGAGTGTGTAAATACAAATAGATAGTTTGCATTTGCACTACTAGAAAAATCATTACTTATATAAAAATAACTACGACATTGGTTGTCTTTCGTTTACCTACAAAAAAAAAACCCTCAGTTAGAAGATCTTTAAGGATATCAAGTAAGGGGTAGTCGGAGACACATCCTAACATTACATTCGGCACGTCCGCGTTTTGCAAGTAGTTCACAAAACGACCTGCTAAAAGTTGCATACAAATTGAAGCCACTCATGGTTTTGCGCTAAGTGGTCAGTTATCACAGTCCATTTTCAAGGACACTAATATTTCAATGGAACAACCGGAGTTGGACGGTACCCCGCATAGTACTTAGTCGTTTCGGCACAACTTTGTCAATGTCGGTGTGTTACCGGGAGTTCCATGTAGTCGGTGCCCGGTCAACCCCCTCCCCGAATTTCTCCCCAGTTCCTGTTCCACACCACATTTTCTCACCTCAGCTCGCACTCAGTCTAGACTAACTTTAAATTGTTAGCTGCAACTTTGCTTTCCACTCGACTGAACTTTATTTGTAAATCTCGTACCGTTCCCGACTCTTGATGACAATTTTCTACGTTCATTTATTTTAGTCTCATTAAACATCGCTGCATGAGTTTGCAGAAAAAATCAGTGAAATAAAATTATTATCATACGGAGTACGGGTGAAACAATATGGAATTACAACGATTTCGAAATATCACAGAGCTTTTATACGGATGCACATTTTACTCACAGCTTCGTCGGGATCAACTCTGCTTGACATGTTGTATTTTTACACGGATGAAGTATATTTTGCTGCAAAAAGTCATTTTAAAAATGTTTGTAGAATTCAAATTGAATTTAAATTTAAACTCCATATTAACATGTTACAAAAAAACTCGGACACCACACACTAAAACAATTCTATCAGATTCAAATAGTCAAACAGGCGTAAAAATATTTTGATACGAATTGAAGGCAATACTAGTGGGATAGGTATGTTGTTCTTGCTGCCACATCTTACGACGCTGGGGAAATCGGGATAATATAGGGTACGCAAGCGTTCCCGGGAGAGGACGATATTTGATTTTATATTTACCTGAGATCCTTCGAGGCTTCTCCTCTGTACCTATTATGGCTGGCAATAACCTTTATGTTTGCCTCGTCTATTATTTAAACCATAAATGGCTTTACCATGGTATCCAATGTTAAATCAAATTAGCGTGTGTACCAGTTATCAGTAAACTTGAATATCGAATACCAAAATGTTCACGACAGAAGACAAAAAACAGCTAGTAAATCGAAAAAAATATAGTTAATAGCAGACGACACCTATTATCATTAAATTTGATCTTCACATATATTTTTTTTCACATACTCAAAGCAAGAAACGCGAGGCTGTTAACGACCATATTGTTCGGTTTGTTATTATTTCGAAAATACGATGTGAACCAATCTTCTTTCACGGAGCTTTTATAGGATTTGAAAATGAAAATAACATTATAAATCAACATCAACAATGCTGTAATTTGTATCGACCTACCTACGACATATACAATTTAATTAAAATTAATGGAAAGGGAACATGAGGAGAAAGATTCTTTGAATTAATTCTAGCATAATCATGAATGCGAACGAATATTTTTGTAACCTTTGTTGTAGAGTGAATTCTTAAGGTTGGTTACTTTTCCAGCTCATTAAAAAGTGGGTCAGTGTCCCGTTAAAGTTTGTGCAAATATGGTCCGCCAGTCACATTACCGCGGCCGATCAAAGGACCTCTCTGCACGATGACCCTCCTGCTCAGAGTACTCTTCGAAAATCATGCGTTTGTTTTATCGTTTTATCCTATCTTTCCCTTTGCTCCTATGTTCCCTTAACATATATTTGGAGAATGTATAGTTTGCGAATCCTGAAGCTCCGTTTGAATGGTTTGGTATTTTGGTGTAATCTGTATGTTCGGGGAATGCACCGAATCATGTGAGACGTCGCTGCATAATTATTAGTGTTTGCCCCCCCCCAACCCCCATTAACATTTGCCGACGATGGATTAGTAGCAGAGAGGTTTCACGCTGAATCCGGAATCCGTTTAAGCTTTTCTGTAATCCTCTGCGATGTGGAGACCAACATCGAGAACATAATTTACGGTATAATTACGGACTAGAGTCTGGATTATAGAGAATAATTAGAGAGAAATTATGAGAGCAATTTTGAATTTCAAAGCTATTATAGTTAAATGTTCATCCAAAACTTTGATGACTTTGAAACTTTGTAATGTTCATCCAAGACGATTGCGTAAAGGAGTTTTATTTATAAAATTCAAATTTATAACCTCCATAACCAAATGCTAAAATACACACGAAGAGATACCCATCATTTACGTGAGATGGAGATGACGGGAAATGTAAATTTTGCTGACTAACCCGGAAAGCAATTTACCGGAGTTTAGGGTCGACATTTGCGTGGTACATCTGCACCTTGTCATAAATCAATGGAACCGTGTGAGATGTATGCAATCTTTGTAAAAAGTTCATGTCTAGGTTAATGAAATATTTCATAATTCATTATTTCTATGCATTGATAAATAGATGAACAACTTTGTTATAATAATATTAACATACTAGTTTACTTTTTATACTTACTTATTATAAATGGAATATGCAAATTAAAAGTAATTTAAAAAATACAGACTTTGTACAAAACGCAAATGATTCTAAATAAATAAAAACAAAGGAAAATTCTAATAACAAAACCCTTTTCATATTACTTTCACCCTAATATTAATACTTAAGTAGATATTTCTACAACGCTATTCTAGTACAATTTTATACGAGCTTGCAAACCCCTTATTTTATATTTCTGAAAGAAAGCCCGGTCTCTAGTGAATACACAAGCACAAATTCTTAATGGGTAAGTGTCCAAAACAAATCCCCGATAAATGTAAATAATACTCGCAAAGGACCTATTGCGACAATTTGCTTTGGAAACTTTTGATAATATAGTATAGGTAACCACAATGTAAAAATGTATTCGATTTTTCAGCACAAATACTTTGATGTAAAATAATGATATACATAGTCTTCTATTACTTACATCGTTTATAAAAGGAATATCCATGAAATCGTAGGTCTTCATTAAAATTGTATTATTGACTTGCGCTGTAGTTTGGTATTTGTGTATTGAAAATAACACAAAACCACGTTGCGATGGAATTTACTAGAACAAAAAGCAAAAAGCTTTCAAAAATACCCCCCCTCCTCCACATTACCCTGCTGTATGCATGGAGTCTGCCAAGCAAATATCGCTCACAATAGATGAAATCCATCAATATCTATATTCAATATCCATCAATAGTACGTGCCGTTGTCGTCAGTATGACTCCCAGTCTGTGCTACTTTAAAACACGTAGATATTTATGTCACTGCATTCATTCAAAAAGTTTTATATTTCATTAATCTTTGAATAACATTGGATCATTCTGAAAGTAAATGATTGCAGATTTCAATAAAAGAGCAGTTCAGGTTCTGCTGGAAAATTATCGGCCTACTTGCAAGTTGGAGGGTTGAGTAAATTTGTTTAGGCATTGCGAGATCTCTCTTAAGAATCAAATACTCTATCTTGAGGGACACGAGGTGACATAACTAAGCCCAACATAGTTAAATCTCATCCATCTATCACTTAGGGAAGAGCTATACAGTTCTTATCAAATAAATAGCGAAACGTAATCTGCGACAAATAATACAATTTTACAATTATTTATAAAATGACGGTAGTTGTACTTAAGTGTAATAAAATAACTTGTGAAATAAATATAAAAATAAACTAAAAAGAATCAAAGATTTTTTAGGTATGTAAGTTAGAATATAGTAATATTCTATATTTACCAATGAAATGACTAATATCCGTTTTCGTTGCGTTTATAAAATAACTTGTACACCTACGTACTAATTACTTTATTACGTCAAAACATTTTGAAATTTAAACGTCAAATGTTTTCCTGATTCTAACTTGTGAATTTGACCACGTATTTCAGTATCTAAGTTTCAATGGAAATCAATGAAAATCATATCGTTTTCGTTTTTCATTCTAGTTGCACATCCTGATTTCTTCTTCAGTTACTTTGTGCTGAAACACAAAGTGATGTTTTTTTCCACGTTTGACTGAATCCCCCAATTATAACTCTTAACAATAAATTATGGAATGAATGAAAAATAAATAAATGAATGAATAAATAATGAAAATACTCTATTGTACACCATAAGAAAAATAAATACAACTTAACGAAGCTTAGAAGCGATCTCTTCTAGACAACCTTTGGATGTACTTTTTTGTAAGTCATATGGGACTTCAGATAGGTAAGTAAAGTATGTGTACCATAATCATAAAGTTTTATACGGGTCTTTATCGTGTTTACCTTTTTTATTATTCTCCCGCCGAAAAATAGTATGAGTACCTACCATTCGACAAGAATTAATGAGAACGAAAATCGGTTCAACTGTTTTGCATAAAGATTACAGATCATTTAGAGAGATGAGGCATGCCATGATTTTGAAATAGTGTTTAATATTTTAACATAAGAATAAGAATATTTTTGAGCTTGTTATTAAATTGCCACTCTATAATGTACGTTGCGTAAAATTAAAATTTATTGTATATTTCATCTATTAAATGAATTCATATAGGAAGGTTTCTTTTAATTTAGTAAATATACTCATATGGTATGAGTATAATGTGAGCGTTGCCTTTTACCCGTGACATAAGGAGCATATACAACCTCCTTACATCTGGTTGATATTACAGGTAGTTTGTTTGTGTTATTAGCTATTAAAATGCGGTTATATTACAATCGATTTGTATAACTTCAAGGATGGTTCTTAGAATTTTTTATCACGACAAGTCACTAGGAAGCGCTGTAGTAGATGATGGAAAATACGTCAAGCATTATAATTTTTTAAAGTTAATAATGACTTAGTCCTTACTACTATATATACTAAGTATAATTTATTCATACAAGTACAATGTACAAGTAGGTATATACAAAAAATACAGATGAAACAGCTAGCTATCTAAAGACCGTTGCAAACGATCTATAGATAGCTCAACTGATCCAGATCACTACCAGGCGGAAGCGTTCCCAAAATACTGGCCGCATTGCCACGCTGAATGGCAATGCTAATGCGTTGACCCAGATAAGAGCCAGCTCTCTTGTCACGCGTCGCTTCGACCAGTCGCCCTGAAAGAATTTTGAAAACGCGAAGGGCCCCGGTTCCCCACGGACCCAGAGTCTCAACCCCAAAAGGCTCAAATAAGTAAGCTCTGTCGAGACTTCTATATTTGCGCCTCTTGAGATCCTCGGCCGAATCAGCCGCTGCACCGGCTCTAACTGAAGTCCCCGACAGATGAGATGGTGCTAGGGTATCTACGCATGTGGCGTCCCATACCAAAGGCCTTCCCTTCTCCCAAGGGACAAGAGTCATACCGTCAGGCCGCTTACCATCGTCACGTAGTAGACCATTCGGTTCGAGAATAGCTGGAACGTTGACGCTGGTAAAAGCCCGGCGTATGATATCTATACTAAGTATATTTATATATACTATTATATAAATTCTATTCTCATCTTTGTCCACACCTGTCGAATTAAACGATGTATCTAATTCACGTTTTATTACTGAATTATGCGGACATGTTTCTTTCTTAATACACATAGTATGAGTATTTCTATTTGTGAGTACTAATTTTTTCAAACGTGCATCCCTAAAGTCTTGCATTTCTTTTTATTATTCAATGTCATGATATTTGAAGGATACTTCGAAAGTGACCGTTTTATGCGATAAAGCCTCCTTTTGCATCTGTCATTCATGGCGTGTATTTTTTGTTTAATTTTATGTTATAAATTCAATAAAATATCTAATATATTAAAAAGGTAAATGCCGAAGGTGGCAACGCCAAAAAGAAGAAAAGAAATCTGCGTACATTATCTACTTGTACCTAACACACATAAAAAAACATTAATAATTTCTTAAATTTTGCTAAAAACTCAAAATGTTAGCGGCCAGAGGCTCAGCAAAGAAATCAAATAAAACAGTAGCAAAACAATCGATCGAAAAAGTCGGATGCAGCGAGAGGATGAAAGTGAAGGTCCCTCTCCCCAGACACCCTCGGACGGAGTCAGGGAAAGTAACCGCAAAACACTTGAAAGGGAATTTATTGGTGGTCGGGATGTGGAAAATAATCGGTATTTAACCTTTACATGTGTCTAATAAGGTAGAGGACTATCTTTAATATCAAGCTTGCGGGGAAGATCTGTGACCACCACGATATAACAAATAATTTCACAATCGTTCGCACGTTAGCCTTATATACCTTTTATTTATAAACCGTAGCAATTCAGTATTTTTTACAACATGAAGGCTCAAAGCTGTATTTTACCGCTTATCGAACTTAGTATTTTACATAAAGTGCCGATATAGGTATTTCTTTGTTGTGAGTAAATGAAATTTGTAACATTTTCCACTACGTCTGACATTAATATTTAAGTAACTTACGCATGTAAGAGCGCTCGTGGAGTTGTGGCGTAATTTAAGCTCTCTCACTAACGAGCAGCCACTCAAGCCGAGCCCCTCGTCATATCTCCAGACTAGATATTGTATGAATTGCAAGCACATTATATGCTGCGCGTAACAGTCGTGCAAAACTGAGCCATAAAAACTACAGCTATCAACGCTACACAAGGGCACGGGTATCTCTAAGATATGTCTACGTTTGGTAACAGAAAAACAATTTTAGCGCACTCTATATATACAAAAATACACACGCACCTTTAACTAAGCTACTCGTATTTATGGCTAACGTGCTAGAGTCAAGATGACGATGTGCGAATACAGAAAAGTATAGAGTGCGCTTTTGTTTACTGCTATAATCATAGGACGAACGCTTGTCTTTTTGTTTCAGAGTAATATCTAAAGCATTATCGTAACTTTATATAGTCTATGTGGATATGGAATAGACAACAAATTAATGCTATATTCATTTCATATTTTCTTATGAATTGTTGGTGAACAGATTTTGTGGGTTTAACAAATATTCATTTAACTCGATTATTTAAATTTGGAGATTATTAAATTTGGCCAACTGTTTGGAGATGAAAAAGTAATTAGCAATTTAAATTGTGCATGTTTGTAAGCATGTCATGTTATGACCCGGCAAGCATAAGGGGTCAGGAGGTAGCGAACACCCCAAGGGGACATGTCGGACGTCACTCGAGGCATGGTGGCATAGCTAATTACAGGGGGCGATTTTAGTCTCATCTCAACAACCAGAACCCACGTACATAAATAAAATCTTCAAGAGTGCATCTGCACAAAGTGTACTTTTATACAGATGTTTGTGCTCACATTTTTACTAAAATACCTAACTTTTTTGGACGACAAACAAAATTAAAAGAAAGTGTCAGATATACTTATTCTTTAGTGTACACAAAAATTAACACTTACAAAAGGCTAATTTATGAAATGTGCAAAGGTAATATCTTGAAGATAAATATTATTAAATGTAATTCAAACCTCTCCAAGACTTTTCTAGATTTTACGTATATCTTATTTCACTCTACGTAAAACAATTATAACATGGCTTATGACATAAAGTATCAAATATTTCATGACATGGTCCTTCAAACTCAGGATGAATTTTCATCAGCACCTGCCCGGTAAAGGAAGTGTGATTAATCTAATTTATCCACTTGATGTCGACAATTACGTTGTCGAGACAAACGCAGGGGGTTTCTTTTAAGCCTTATCCTGTAACCCTGGCAACGGCGGCACCGCTTAAACGCAAAATTAAGATAGAAAACAGAATATCGGTGCTTTTCCTACGTCGCTTTCCGGTACAAACTCACACAAATATAAAGGTGATCTTTTCCCGGTACGCCGGTAAACCGGATTTCAGCCAGCATTCTATTTAAAAACGCCTGACCCTAGCGACGTTTACCTTAATGATTAATAGCACATTTTCCGCTCGAAGATCCTTACTGGATTTTAAATTTGTCACTTGCGAAGACGGAGTGGAAAGCAAATCTTAAATGATACATTAAGCAAATATTGACAACATCATCGTACTTTCTTTGATTAAAATATTTTTTAAGGTGATCAAATATGCCAGGTGCGAGAGGGATGGATTCGGGTACGAGAGCTAAAAACGTAATAAAATATTCTGGTTTCTCTTCTGGTCTAGAATACAACAAAAACTTTTTTCCGTTAATCTAAGTACCTACCGTAGTTACCTTCTTAATGTCTTCATGCGAAGGATGGACGTGAACGGTTTTTAGAAGGGACGCTTTCAAAAATATATAATAAATAGTATTTGTGTTTTATTTGTATACATAGATTATATCCTCAAGTAATTACTGAGATACAAAGTAGCGACCGCTAAATGTTAATTTATCATCTTAAGTATTTCGATTTTGACTTCAAACAAGTTGATTATTTACAAAACACTTAATAGTGTCAAAAAGGTTATTTTGCAAACATTCTTAATTTTAATCGAATTTCTTATCCGGCTCATATTCCTTAAATCTTTGAAGTAGGCAAGCACAAGTTCCATGTTATCGCTGAGTAAAATCTCGAGAATGGCGTTCTCTGTTATCGATTTACTAAAACTTGTTTATTTTATCACAACCATTTTACTTCCTTAGCCATAAAATACTTTAATGTTGTCGTAACACCTAAATAATATTCTCCATCGATCGCCGTTTATTTTCTGTCGGATTTAATTAAAACTAATTATTGGGCTTACGTCCCAATGGTTCCAAAGGTTCCGAATCTCGGGCCTACTAGTGAGCGGGGGAGAAATTGGCGTTTTGCGACGTCTTCCCCAGCTTCCCCTCGTAGATAATTAACTGCAGATAACTACACCCTACTAGTACGGGATCAAAATCCGCCGCTTTTTAAAGAGCGTTGAGTTGGGTCGGAACGGTCCCGCCGCAATGGGGTTCTACAATTTGTTAGGGTGGCTAGGTAAACGACCGTGATTATATTGATTTTTAAAATGACATCTTTTTTACCCGCAAGTATCTCAACCCTTCAAGCTGAGTATGATAGAATATTTAGAGTGGCTGCTTCAACGCAACATGAGTTTCAACGTGACATGCCCTACCAGATTGTTTATTCAGCTTACTAAAAATGTGGTTGTCTTTTATCAAATCATATCTTGGATATCACGATAACCATTATGTACGATTACCTATATAAAATATTAACAAGTAATTACTGAGATGTGATACAAAGTAGCGACCACCAACGACATTTTAAATTTATTGCATAAAAAACTTTGCAAAGGTTATTAAACTGAATTTTTGAGTATAAAGGTGTATAATAAAACGGTGTTGATGATATTAATAAATATTATAATATATATATTAATAATAGGTATTTCCCAACGTAATTCGTGAGTGCACTTTGAAATCATATTCATATTCAAATCCAACAGGATAGTCTATCTTTCTATTTTGCATATTAATGGTGTGTGACTTAACGTCTGTGTAAGCCCTCGATAGAAAAGAGTATATTGTAGCGCCATCAGGGGCCCTTGTATTGTCTATGGAATTAACGCAACACAAGCATTGGCGACGCCAGACAAATAAATCAGTGGTTAATGCTTCAACATCCGGTGCGTCTCTGCTTATTGTCACCCGGCATTTGCCTGTGCTTACCATTGCGCCATCCGAGCACTCTCATTCCACCCTCATGTACCATGGTAACGACAGCGAAGAAGGGGCCAAAGATTTATGAATACCAAGGAATTACTTCTCTGCACGTCCGATTTACTTTATTTCTCAACCTCTTTTTTTCGCTGGGATATTAAAGTAAATAAGCACTTCTAGTACGGTGCCCATTCGTTAGTGAAAGTGTGAGAAAGAACACGCTATTCTCAAGGAGCAACAGATTTAATTTAACGTCATTGCAACTGGTATCCTTCCAAGTTCCGACAAATAAAAACACAATTAATAAATTCATAAGATATTTGACTCAACATGACATTTAGACGAAAGAGTGAGATTTTTGTTCGATGTCCAATCTACTAGGTAACTACTAGGATATTCAGTATTTTGTTTTTCTAAATATATATTTAAAAGAATAATGTATTTAAAAGTTATTAAAGCCACGGACTGTAACCTAAATATATCTTAGTATAACAACAAACTCTTGCGTAGTCTGAGTACACAACTTTGTGTTCGTCTTTTGACTGTTGCTTTGCTTATAGGGGAAGTTCGAATTGTACAAGTTCGCATGCCTAGTGAAAGTTCGGATAGTTGAGGAAACCCAGGAGCCCAGATTCTATTAACGATTATTATATTCCCTTACAGCGCATTCACACGGACGTCAGAGTTAACTCAACGCAGATGCAAAAATAGCGCCTTGCAGATGTCCGTGTGAATACTGTCGCTGTAGCTGCCTGAAGTTGCTTTCGCGACGATTTCCAGCGACACACTTCAATGATTGCGAATTATGAAATCTGTCACTCGCTGCAGGTGAAGCATACGCTGCGATGTGGTCGCGGTTTGATTGGTTTCGTCGACAAGCTGGCAAACAACTGGACGTGTGGTTCGTGTGAATGGAACTACGCGTTTTCATACGAATGCCCGACCACTTTTTTTCGCTTTCGTATAGTAGCGGTGACGCTCGTCAAACTTCCGCGTAAATAGGATTTTACTTATGACCAACCCCATTTTGACCCCCATGTATGACCATTTACTGACCATCACGTATTGCTTTGGTTGTATAGTTGGAATTGTCGGAATAGAATAGGGGTAGGTATGTTACATTAGTTAAGCATTAGTTCAGCATGCAACATATTTGATCGAGCAAGCGATGCGAGGAGGATCTGATCAAGTTGGACGAATAGGGTAAAAGTATGAAAGTACCTATGTATTTATGTGTGGCAATAACTTTCCAATTATGACTTAAGTCATTCATTTACTACCTACACCATAAACAGAACATCGGGGCGATATAGTAGACTTAGTAAAAATGTGCTATTTCGCAGTAGCATTGAGTGTGTGTGTTATGTGTGTGTGGACTCCCTTTTCCGCACTCAAACTCCAAATTGGTACATCGAATGTAAAGTTTATGCAGATAAATGTTTTGTATGTAAACCTTTGAATTATAGTAGGTTACTTGCTGTGATTTTTAATTTGTGCGTGATAACGCAGATCAGACAAAGCAAACAAACATTTAGTCGCACAGCGAGCATAAAACCACAACCGCTCGCTGTTGCCCCCTGGGATTCGGTATTACTCAGCTGAGAGTAGGTATACCATAGTTTACCATTTAGACAAATATGTAGCCAAAATACACTAGTGCAAAGTTTGTATTTAGTTTTCAATTGAATAAAGGCCAAGTACGTTTACGGTCCAATTCATGTAGTTTTGAAAACAAAGTTTGTCAATTCGCAAATGCGAGCGAGCTTGTTGGAAAGTTTTTGTGAGCAAAAAGCATAGTTTTACGGTGTCGCGACGAGACGTCGTCGTCTGGCCGCGGGCAGCTGATCGATACTAGTGTAACTGCACCAGTCTAGCAATATTTCAAAACCAAAACAAATGGTAAAATTGCATTTTTTTTCCCGACTCTCCGCAGCCGCTTTATATGTATGTTGTACGCGTATTTTGTATGTTTGTGAGTCTGTGGAATTATCTCTGACCTCTTAGTACCATAACGGTTTTTGATGAATGAGGTGTTGTTTAACTCGGGAGAGTAACATTTGTCTGCATAAACTGCCAAAAACATTATGTCGACCTCTAGGTACAATTGTCAACAAAAATACTTCTCTCATCCAATTGATGTGGGTATCAAAATCAAGATATTGAGATGAGTTCATATATATACTTTATGCGTAATAACTAATAACAAAGTGACAGTCACTAGCCGTAATATTGTTTTACCTACATGATAAACAAAAACTCTTCCAAACCTTCTAACCCATCTAACCTATACCAATATCAATATAGGTATCAAAACATAGGTTTGTGAGACGATTTCAACCTACCTCTGCGTGCACCGCGAATAAACAGAATGGCCAGCAGTTTATGCCGCGAAAGCTGTTTTTATAGCCATCGATTACCGTTAATTACACCGTAGCAGTAATAAAACCGTAAAAATCTAATCTAATTTGCATTGTGTCGTAAATCAGAACGACGAAAATAAAAATAGGTTTTATGAGTATCATAATATTAATGGAACACCAGAAATTTAATTGAAATTGGACAAATTAGGACGACCAACCAACGTCCCTAGGAATGAGGTGCTATAATGGAGGGCAGTGCGTTGAGGGAACCGGGTTTAGGCCACACATGATGGGTGCAAATTGAATTCGTTAACAGTTCTAGTAATGCGCTGACACTCCATATTATATGACCTAATTATTGTACACGATTCATAATTCATTTGGTAGGACCACCCTAATTAAATGGCCCAGGCCGAAAGGATCAATAATAAGCTCGCAAGAGGTTGGTAATGCCTTAACGAGGATTCCGCAGAGGCCTGGCTAAGGTTGAAAGTGGCGAGAACCAGGTAATTGATTAATTAACGCTGCAATCAGTGCCTGTCTACCAATAGTCTACCTACCCGTCTAACTCTTATTTCCATTGAATAAGAAATCATGCTAGCTATTCCAGTTCCTAATCTTTTTATGCTGCAAAAGAATAATAAATTAATTGAAACAACGCCAAAAGGTTCAACTTGTCACGAAGGAAATTGTAAGTTGCTGCATTGCAGTAATTCTGCTCTGCTAGAAAGTATTCTTCGTTCCTAAATTACAGTGACAAATAAAAATAACTGTAGTTTACAATGCAAATATTGACTCAGGGAAGCTTTATTTATTGACACAGAAGTGACGAAGGAAAAATAAAGGGGGAAATGAACTTGATAGATTAGGAGAGTACACTCGATTTTGTTAGATCGGAACACATCGCTCCTCAAAGTTGAAAAGTTCAATATTTACTCGCAAAATTGCTTTAAGTCGCTGCTGACGATAATAGTGAAAGCTTATTTGGAATGTCAACCTTATAGACTGTACGGAGGAGTGGAATTGCTTCCGGGAGCTGGTGATCGAGGTGTTGCACAGTCAACTGCAAGAAAAGCTGTGGAAGGTCTTTTATAAGAAACAATCTAAGAATCCCCAAGAAAATATTTTTATACCTACTAAATATGAACAAAAAAACATAAGAAAAAATTGAAAATAAAATAAAATAAATAATGCTGGACATTTTCACACACCATTATCTAGCCCCAAAGTAAGCAAAGCTTGTGTTTTGGGCCATGGTGTCAATATTTTCTGTACCCGTTGACTTTTTTTGCAAGTTTAGCTCCCATGCTTTTCAAAGCTGACTGTACAATCCAATGCGCTTATTGGCATGTCCTCAAAGCTTCCTTCCGACGCAGAACGCGACGCCACAACGCGACGCCTAGGATTTTTCGCTAAAAGCCAAAAGCCCAATAACATTTATTTATGAGTACCAACGTACTGCGGTAGTTTAAAACGGAATAGGTTTTGCGGAAAACTAATGAACTGTTTTAGTGCCTATAACTTACAAGAAATGTACTTCATAACAATTCAAGTGGACAATGTGCTTAGTTGGTTTACTCCATGTTTATCAATTGTGGTGTGTGTGGACGCGCATCTTCTTTCTTTTTTTTACAACTCAAGTGGAAAAAAAACTTGTTTTCCTGTTTGCACACTTGTTGGCAAGCGGTTACCATAACCTATGAGACATAACGGGTGAAAAGTCACATGTTTTTGTTGAATACGAAGAAAGTACCTACACGCCGACATTGTCGAAAATATTAGAAGAGCGAAAAATAACAGACTTGTAAATTATTTAGAAACAATACTACCTCATCAGAAAATCAATTTGGTTTTCGTAGAGGTAGATAAACTGCTGACGCCGTATCGGAGCTTAATAATTACATTATGAAATGCCTTGATAGTGGCAAAAAATCCTTGGCCTAGACCTGGCTAAAGCATTTGTATCATTAAATTTACAGCTGGATAAGCTGGAAGGACTAAGAGTACCTAAGAGGGGACAGCTAGAGCAGATCCTAAATAAGTAAACACAAAAGTGATGAACTATCTGTTTCCTATGGAATACTTCAAGGAAGTATCCTCGGGCTAACTCTCTTTGTGGCCTATATGAATCAGATCTGTGACCTTAAAGTACCAAACGGTAAACTATCAGCTTTTTCTGACGTCACAACCCTACTGTGCCAGGGAGAGAGTTGGGAAGAGGTATACAGATATTCGCAGACCGGTTTTAATCTGGTGCCCAATAGTCTCTATGAAAATATACTCACATTAAACCCAACAAAAACTAAATATCTTACCTTTTCTTTACGTAAACCGAAAAACCGGACCTTACGCCCATAAAAGCCCTACAATTTCTTCAGAACAACAGAAAAGACTGCATTGATTACACAATATTGGAAAACAGTACCACTATCAAGTATTAATGAATAAAACTAGATTCACAAATTACTTATATGCCCCTCATATAAACTTGATAACCTCCAGAGTTCGGAAACTAATCGCAATTTTCAAAAACATTCGACATGCGGCTAATGCATCTCAGCTCAAAACAACGTATTATGCACTTTGACAATCTTTGTTAATCTACTGCCTGACGTGTTGGGGTGGTGCGTCCAAAACCCATTTACTGCCCTTAGAAAGAGCACAAAGAGCTATTCTCAAAGTGGCAAAGTCGCGGCCTTACTCTACAGAATCACTATACCAGGTACTGACAGTAAGGTAGCTGTTCATACAGCAGACTCCTTAGGCAACACTCCCGAGCAATAGCCTATCACTATCAAACAAAAGGTACAAGTAAGGATAAAATATATTTACCAGCAAAGTGTCAGCACTTCTCTTTTCTAGACCCCTTCCTTTACCATAAAATACACTCCGAGACAACCATTAGTAGTACAGCATGCCATGAGTGTAAATTTAAACTATTATGCACTTACAGAACCCTAAAAGGTTTTATCATACTACACGTAGACAAAACACACACACACACACACACACACACACCCACATACACATACACCTCTACAATATCACCACACTCACAACAATCACCTCGGCATACATAGACACATTATTTGTAACAATACCTACGATACCAACATAATTACATAATAACGCAGACAATATAATTACTTAAATTTTACACACCGCAGGTACTTCTAATCTTTGATAGGTACTATTGTATTCATTACGTATTCATAATTATAATGTATACTTACCATTTAATTTTAGGAGTAAAATGTATCATGTTGTAAAATGCTTCGGCTAGTATAACAATATAAAAATATTGTTATTCTAGCCGAAGTACGGATTTCTCGCGTCTAAATACAAGTTTATACTTAGTTAAAGCGAGTAGTCATAGAGTACCTGTATCGACTATATTATATAGGTTGTTTTTCTGGCAGGGTACGTTCATACCTAGGTATTTTATACAATTACTTATAAGTATTATACTAAAGTTTTTTTTTAAAGTTATCTTAGCTATTTGAATACCTTGTTAAACCTTTTTTGCAAATAAATACTTCATTATTATATTTTTTATATCTTAAAACATACACTTAAATATTATCAAACAAAATACTATATATGTACCCTGTGATCTTGCCTTCCCTAAGGTGTAGTTGGTAGGAGATTACCAACTGGCACTTTGTTTCGTTTTCGTAACAAAGTTCTTCTGTTTTTACGCGCAGATGAGCGTGTAAAATAAATGGCGACAAGTTCTATGGAATAAATAACGAGTCCTAACTTTTCTAACTCACGTCATTAGCATTCGAGATGTCAAGTAAAAACTCAATTCAAAGGTTTACTTACAATTCGATCGTAAAAGGGAGCTCGAAACACTTTTGATCATCATACAGTATCAACATAATTTAATATTTGCAGAATATTAAAACCGAAACGTTTGTTGATACGTGTTTTCCACCTTCCTCAGTGCCCCAAGTGACTTGTGGCAATAAACCCTATCTAAGAACCATCCTTGAAGACACACAAATCGATTGCCAAAAAGTGCATTTTGATTGGATAAACCGTTTCGGAGATAAATGGTAAGAGGCAAACAAACAAAAAATATCAAAAGGCAAAAACACATTAGGTACGGGCTCCTTACGTAGCGTGTCAATAATAAAAGTAACTACAACTTTTAAAGCATTCTACGTATTTTTTCGACGAAAAGAAACTAATCCACTCACCTACTAACATAAACTAATAGTGACATTTTGATAATAATCATTTCAAACCAATCGCATTTTTTTTTCATTCGAAACCCTAGTTTAGTTGGATTTAGTCTGAGCTTTTGCTTGGGGTATTCTTTACCCAATCCATTAACAAAGACGGAAGTGTTCGTTGTTTACACATAAGTTGTATCTCTTTGCAGGTAACCAAGGTCTCAATTGTTTAGTAGCCATTGCCAATCTCATCAAAATCGCGTACATAACTGTAGTACGTAACTGTTTATGTGTCAAAACTCGTTTTTGACGTAAAAAAACACATTGTGACTATAGTCTTCTACTATTAATAAAAAAATACGCACTAAAAGTTCTCAATAAGTATTTGTAAGTTTCTCACGATGCGTCAGTGGCTTATACAGTCCAAATAACTAGTGAAATTACTCGTCAACGAATCTTAGTTAATATGGAATATCAGTTCTGAAGAAGGATTTTCATAGTGTCTATAAACTTTTATTACACAACTTATATTGTCATATTTTTAACAAGATCAGGATACGCGTTCGGCGAGCTATTAAAAACCAATTATTTTCAACTGACTTAAAAATAGAAGGATGTTCTCAATTAGTCTGTTTTGTTTCGGGTTCGTTATGCATATTATTTTCACTTGTAACTAACTAATTAACAAACAATGTAATCAATTTCGTATCGAAATGAAACTTTGTATGTATATGTATGTAGTTCGGATAACAATACTATAATTTGATATCTTGGAGCTGATCTGATGATGGAGATAGGAGGTGGATAATGGAACTCTTCAGTGGCTACTAGAAAACCCCTCGAGTTGGGGCTCATATGATTCGTTTTGACGAGTCCAATTTATAACGTGTTTTTGCTTGGTAACGAGGGTCAGATGATAGCGTGTTTTTTAAACTACATATTATTTTTATATACTTCAAGGGTTTTCCAAGGGGTGTGGATCCCATAAAAAATTAATGAAAAAATACCAAACCTTATTGTGAAATAATAAGGGATGAAATTTCATATTGGACTTTTAATATAGGTACTGTTATTTGAAGTCGGATTTTTAATTTATCCTTGAAAAATTTGTTATAAAACTACTTATGTTATTTGATTGCAAAAATAGGAATTTACCTACACATACAATTGGTACTCAGAACCATTAAACACAGCTTTCATCCTGTAACCTCACAAAGGTGATGTAGACATTCAGCATTGAAAGTTGATTGATCTTTGAAGGATTTTCAACTTTGCGCTACTATCGACAGATGTCTGATATTGGTTGCTTTCACGTAGAAACCAGGCTGATTCCTGTACACGGGAGTTACCGGTACAAACTCGCGCAGAAGATGTGTAGCCAGAAAGTAAGATAGAGTCGTCAGCCACCTGCTTCAAAAGCAAATGCGCCATTGACTTGTTGTTGTACACAGAGTAGTACATACGGGGTCGATGCCCGGGGGTGGGGAGTTAGGGTTGCTTCCGCTTCGCTGCACTCATTTCCGCATAAATAGTATCCGCCTTGACGTATCAAGATGTAGGCCTGCTGCGGCCGACACTGCGTAAGCTTGCAGCTACGAATATTCACTAGGACACCGAAATGGTTTATATTTTGCAAGCACTGTAATTGAAAACAGACAAACTATCTGAAGCACAGACATACTGTTTTTTTGAGTTACTGAGTTACTGTTTTTTTTTTGTAACATCTAGTTTAAAAGAACGTGTTCAAAGGATTTGGAGGACTTGATCATACTCAAAAAAAAGTGAAAGTTTATAAGAAAATAACTACCGGAAAACACTTCTCAGCGGTATATAATGGAGTTGTACAAAACGAAGGAACAAAGAAATAAAAGAATGTTGAGACCGTACGAGCAATTCGAAAAATAAATTACGTCCAACCAAGCCAACTGCGTCCAACTAATCAGCGCAAACCAGCTCCGTTTTAAAGGAGAAACGCAATTTGAAGTTCCCCTTAAAAGTTTCGAAAGCGAAGGAGTGTGGGTGAAATAAAACAAAGCCAGGCACGCGCCCGCCCGCGCCACTCATGTTGAGTGCTCTGCTTTGTGGCAGGCTGGCGATACAATGCAATCCGCTGCGACGAACGAGTACCTACATACACACAAACAAATTGCAAGTCGACTCAGCCTACGCAAGTAGGTTTCCATCCGCGTCCGCTTAATACGGAAACTTTATTGTGTTACCGGCAGTGGCAGCGGCAATAGGCGTAAGGATTCAATGGGGAACCGACAAGCGGATCTTAGAAAATTATTGTTGTGATAATTACCCAAGAAGACCAACGACATACTCTAACGTATGAAAAGCTACGTAAGCAGGATTCGTAAACACTGGTACCTACCTACCAGCTCTAAGGCAAGGTTATAAAATGCCTATGTGAACTATGTGTTATTCTGATGTAAAAGCTGTAACGTTCATCAGAATCCGTTCAGTATTTTATTGCGTGAAAGAGTAACAAACATATATCCTTACATACTTTCGCGTTTATAATAGTAGTAGGATAGGATAGTAGTAGGATAACTATCAGCATCAGCAGAAATCAGACCACTACTAGGCATTTTGCGTATTGGGACGCGCCACTGAGCTAGTTTATAAAATAATACGGTCCAAATTTAATTGATTCAGAGAAGCAATCCACTGGAAGATCTTCTTTTGTATGTATAGGAAAATGGCGTTTTTATCTTCGCCTCTCCATTTCCTTCGCTCAAAACGTCGAATCTCGTTGAAATGGAATTGAACCAATGAAATTATTTTTAGAAAGGAAAACTCCTTGAATGTTGGTGTCCTTACGAAACGTACAGAGGCATCATTAGTGAGGTGAACACTAATGAACCTCTCCATGGGACAGAGATCGCCGAGGAGACAAGGTTCATCGAGATAGCAGGGATTCTCGAAATATTGGATTTATCTTCGAGAGAGCAAATAGAGAGTGCATAATAATTAATCATATAGTACCTACAAAAACTAATCTTCATAGACCTATGCATAACCTGCATAGAGTTATTATTTAAACTGTTTTCAATCACAATTCTCAAAATGAAATCCGAAAATTGGATTTTTTTCCAACAATAACATTGTTCTTATTGTTGGAAAACATTAACCTAATAAAAACCTATAAAAAAGTTACTTAGTTGCTAGATATTCAAGATTGCCAACTTTCTAAAACACTTATATGTGATTCTATAAATGTAAACTGCAGTGGATTTTTTTTGTTAAAATGAAGATTGCATATTTATAATATAATAGGTACGTTGCAGTTTATTGAGCAAATATAAAGAGCAGCGCTCCGCCGCGCTGAGGGCTTATCGAGAGATGGTATAAGAGCGCTCTCTTTCAAAAGAGGCTGCTTTGTGCCTCCCGCTACAACCACTTTGTAGCATTGAGGACACCGGCCCTTCTGTTATATACTTTTATGAATTCTGTCACCATGGTTTATAATATATGTGCCATGCTCAATGCCGTGAGAGAAACTATAAAATAAATGCGCTTCTGTTGTTTAGTAACTTGATTTTTCTTTAAATTCTAAGTTAAGAACTAACGAGATTAGGTACCACTTCGTTTTTTCTTTCATAAAATGTATTACAAAATGGTCGAATTATCTGTAGGTATTTAATTTGTCCTATTTATTTGTATTGTAAGGGGGCGCGTATGTATTAAAACATAATAAATGTCAAAATAACAGAGTATCACAACAATATGCTGTATATTTTCTCACCCATTTTTCATGGGCAGATGACATGGAAATGTGAGATAGGCGAAATTACAAGATAAAACAATATAGATTCAAACAGCGAATATTCAGCTAATAAAATTATGTCAGCGTCGAGTGATGTAAACGTAACAAAATCTATCTTTACCCTAATTCGATCGTAATGGTGATGCTAAAGGAAGTGTCCTCGAGGCGAACGAAGTGGCACTCGTGAAGGAAATGACTTCAATTTACCATTATCTCTGGGAATCGACGATGGTCTAGTTATACTGTCTTATTTACTATGACAATCCAACTAGAAAACCGGTACGGAAATTGCACGGTTGCAAATTGGGTTCGCTCGAATACTTTAACGGGAGGCGATTTTTCGCCCGGCATAGTTGAATATCAATATCGGTACGATATCTCGTTAGCAGATAGATGAATAAAATACTAGGAAAGGATATCCTATAAAATTGGAGCGGGTGGAACGTGACATTTGGCGAAATAAACGGTTTTCGTTTTGTGTGATATGGACTCGGACTGGACAGCCCCCGTTGGCACGTATTCGAAATGTGAAAACATTGTTATGGCGCATAGCAGATCGACCATCTTTGATTCTTTTTTTCTTTTAGACACAATATTAATTAGAACAATGTCCGAAAAAAATACAATTACTCGTTATTAATTTTATCAATAAACTCTTATTTATACTTAAATTCTACCTATTTTTTCTATGCTCACCCGTTTTTCTACACTCTGAAAGGAGTATCTGTCTATGATTCCCGCTGCCCACTCCGTTCCCACTCTGCGTTTACACTTGCAATCGGTTTGAACTTGTTTGTAAATGTTATCTGGAAGAGACCGCCTTGTATGTTTTTGATGTCTTGTGTTTTTCTATTTGGTGTACAATAAAGTGTTTATCTATCTATCTTATCACTAACTTAAGAATGTTCTGGTTCCAGTGGGTGCGACGACGTGCAGCGCTCCCTCGAGCTGCTCGACCAGGTGCTGAGCGAGTACGACGAGGGTGAGCCGCGATCGCTGGAGGCGCGCCCGCCTGCGGCCGCGACGCCCGCGACCCCCGCCACGCCTGCCACGCCCGCTGCCGACGACGACTCGCCGCTCGCGGGACACACCTCCGAGGACGATGGATACATGAGCATGAACGGGAGAAGGTACATCCATATGAAGACATCTGTGGCGCATTGGGCGAAGACACGCCTGAAACTCAAAAGGTTGCGGGTTCGATTCGCGCGGCGGGACAAATGTTTGTATGATCTGCAAATACTTGTCTCGGGTCTGGGTGTTTTCTATGTATTGTAATTTACAATACATAGAATTAATATATTTTCATATCATATGCCTCGTTTACACAAACATACGCAGACAGCAGCATGTAAAAATCCACTACTGTACATAGGCCTCCTAAAGAGAGCCATGACGAACAATCTTGTGCCACCTCACCGACTACACCTTTTTGCATTTACGCTCTTATTGTTATAATGAAGCAGAATATCATATTTGCAAAGAAATAAAATAAAACATGGGCACAATCACACCTTTTATAATAGGTTCAAACACATACAACTTTGCCTCTTAGTAAAATTGTGAGTAATTTTTCAACAGACATACACCAACAAGTTTCCACAGTATTAGCTAGCTAGCTACAAGTTATCAGGAAATGGAAAGTTCCGTCGCGAACCATAGAGTTGCGAACATTTGCAATTTCCTTCCCCGGCGCTCGCGCTGTTGCAAGCTCGTGTAGTTCTAGGAAGCTCATCTTTGATGTATCTAGTAACTTATAAATAATGCTGGACATTTTTTTCACACAGCATCATCTAGCCCCAAAGTAAGCAGAGCTTATACACATTTTTTTTTTGTAAATACATATATTATATTTTTTTATAATACATAGAAAATACCCAGATCTCAAGACAAATATTTGCAGATGCAAACATTTGTCCTTCTTCTGCGTCTCAGGCGGGCCTTCACCCTAAGGTTTTGTCAGCTAGATATAAAATGATGCATTTTTAAATAACTAAAATTGAGATAGGGCTTATAGCATTTACAAAGATTGGCAGAAAAATACGCGAACGACGAATTGATAGATTCGGTTAAATAAAAAAATATTTTTCGCCCCTTATATTTTTAAACGTACTTTAGTCTATAATGTAGATAAAAACTGTTGAAAGAGTGTTTACGGTTGAAATGTTTATGTTCCAGAGCCAAGTTTGCGCTGGGTTTTCGTCCGACGGAGGAGCGCGAAGAGCCTTCGCCTCCGGACCCACCGTCGCCACATTCGCCGCCACCGCCCGAGGAGGCGCAACGCATCATCTCCACTCTTTTGCCTAAGTAAATACTTACTATTATGACGTCTATGATGATTATGAATGACTTATCAGAACGGTCTGAGAAGATGTAGATGACTCCAATGGGGTGTCAGAACATCACAGTATGTGGGACTCACAGTAAAAGTACCTATTCATTTTTAGTTAGAAAGTTTTGTTCCAAGAAAACTTTAGGTGAAAATTCATGAATGTCATAATAAATCTTTTTAAGTACGAGTATTTAAACGCTGCAACAAAATTATTTCAAAACATTTTCAATGCTCAATCGTTACAGAGTTTATTAATCTTCAGTATTTAAAAATTTACTAAAATCATTTCATCCAAGTTTATTACATTTCCCTGTACCTTGTTTGTAGATGTGTGATGCAATTTTTTTTCTCAAAATGACGCTAATTTTGACCGTGGGCTTTTATGGAATGTCTTACCTATATTAGTTATTAGTATTCTCGATTTAACAAATCTTTCAAATCGAACAAATATTTTCAATGACAAAATAAAATGTTTTATTTTTTCTTATCCACAAAACAAAAAAAAACTGGTTATCAACAAATATTTTCAATAACAAAATAAAATGTACTTCCTGTGAGAGCCTCAAATTCTTGCTACATCCTGTATAGAATCTCTCGATAATCAAGGGGTTTTTGGAATCTCTTTGTTATACTTTACCAGCGCCATCTTAGTAAGTAAACCATTCTCTAGGATGTTTTCTTGCGTTGGTAACGCCATCTGTGAAGTATTGTCCATAGTAACTTGTAATGGAGGTGGCACGTTGTATTATAGTTCCTGTTAGTAGCAATAGGTGTCGCTTTTGAGCGGAAAGGAAATAAACTGCCCAAGTCCTGTCGCGTCATGCCCTCTACACGATTATGTTCAGGAACATACCTGAAATAATGTTAGTTGAAATTTCTACTGCTTGGAAAATATTGTAAATATTATAACATGCCTTTTTAATGTACCTTTCAGAGTGTCTCCAGCTAATTCAGCTAAGCGAATGACATCAGTTGAGCAACGCGAGGCAGAAGGGAGACTAGACTCTATTATCAGCATGAATGGAGTCACTACTGCTACACAAACTACTTTCGTAAGTATCAAAATAGGTTTGATTGTCTAGGTAAACACATTACATTAAAATATCTGCATCTTGATACCCTTCAGAGGTGGTACCTACCCTATCTCATTACTAACAAATTATAAGCCTTTTCTGTGACACTTTCGTTACTTTGAAGATATGTTCTACTTGTCATCTGGTCATCTTCAGCATTATGAAGATGCTACACTATACTCTCTGAAGGACTTAAAATAACAGTTTGACTGTTATTTTAAGTCCTTCAGCCATCATTTGATTTCAGCCGAAAACAAAACATCAACGTCCTTACGGTTGGGAGAAAGAAGAAGCAAATGTGTTTCAACTGCAGCAGCCACCAGTGCCTCCGTACCGGTTCGCGTCACTCCAACACGGTGCACGACCTCTACAGCCTGACGCTACACCCGCCTGGCTCCCGCCACGACATCCCACTAACCTCAAAAAATCACCCAGCGTTGAGAATCCCCCGGTCTTCCCCTTCATGGGCTTCTCCACCGAATTCAACGACAAACCTTACAATGAACATCCTGTGACCATATACCCTGGACCGAACATACAATTCAAACAAGCACTCTCCCCGACTTATCAGAAACTTTCACCATCCAACACCAAAAGTTCGGAATGGAAAAATCGAGATGTAATATCCGACGGGGAAATGCTATCACCCATAGGCAAACTGCCTCCGCGAACTCTCGCCGGTTCTATGGAGAGACATAGAGAAGTGTGCAGAGGATCATCGGAGGACATAATGGGGAACCCTAAGAGGAGAAGCTCGAACAAGGGTGAAGACGAGCACTTTTCGGACGATTCGCTCGAGGAGTCGCTGCCGCCACCACCACTCGCCCTCACCACACCTTCGAAACGCAATTCCATCGCTTGGGAAGTGTCACTCGATGGTGATGACCCCCTACTTACTCCAGGGAGCACAAAGGTAAAATCCCAAGAATGTTTGATTATTACCCCCAAAGTGGCCGAAGGACGGTAAACAACGGGAATAACCCAATTAGTTTTAAATACAATTTCAGTAGTTTTAATTTTCCAGTAATTGGCAGTATTATATAAACATCTTTTACGTATTTCAGGTTATTGGCAGGAGGAGAAGAAAGTCTGGTGATCAGTCACATTCAAGCACAAGTTCCATACCACAGCGGATAGACGATGACTGGGGTGAGGAGTACTGGCCGCCTCCTCCACCGATCGCTCAATGCGAGCCTCTTACCTCTCCCATTTCTGACGCTGAGTCTGAACAAAGACGCAATCAAGACCTCGCTTGTGGCACCTATGTCATCCGAAAAGGCAAAAACCGAAAACAGCTACCCGCTTTCAACAAAAATGTCACAAATATGCAATCCAACAATACCAACTTGTTAAACAGCCATAGCCTAAATAGAAGTTCAGACGCCGACAAGTCGATAGACGGCTCCAGTATATCAATCAGCGGTTCTGGCTCGGTGGGGTCGTACAACTCCCGACCGAGCTCTGATCTGAGCCTGCCGCAATCTCGGTACAGCGTCGACCTAAACTCGAGATTAAGCCGTGAACTTAATACACCTAACTCTAGATATAGCATAGATCTTTGCACGCCTAATTCTAGGTTAAGTAAGGAAATTACGTCACCTAAATCTCGATTAAGCTTAGACCTCAATAACAGCCAAGACCGCTACGTCACCGGGGAGTATTTAGCGCATAGTCCGAGGACTAGAAAGTTAGCTAACGATAGAAGCAATCACTCTTCAAAGACGAACTTAGTGCACAACAAATTGTCGCCACAGAACAGGTTCTCAGATTTTAAAAAGTATTCTTCCACATTTGATAATATTCAGTCGTTGATAAAGGAAGGTAAAATGGAAGAGACGACTCCGAATGAGTGCAATGAGACGGTAAAAGAGTTGGCGACCGTGGCTCCGAACATGGTACGAGTGGTATCGCTGCCGAGCCTCGGCGCCGATGGCGAGAGCAACAGCGCCAGTCGACAAGCTCTGATCACCACCGTAGAGGAGGAGGAAGACCAAGAGAGCGGCGAGCCCGGCTCCAGCGGAGAAACTTCACCTTTACGAAAAATTGAAAACAATATAACCGCAATTCTGAATCAAAGTCGGGACCAAAAACTTTTTACCCCATACATACTAAAAGACTGGAATATTCATAAGGACGAGTACTGTGATGAAGTATCTAAGGATATAATAGAAAACAATTACCGTTTTAGTTCTAGGGAGAGACAGAAGAGACACGATATACAGAAGTCTTCGAGCCATAATGAGATACAGAATCAAAGGTCGATAGATCGTCGCGATCGATCGAGGAGGTCTAGCAGTATGCATAAATCTACGAGTGCTAAAGACGTGCCTGTTGGGTTAATGCGTCAGCCGTCTTCTTCAGACTCTGCTGTATCTAGTGGCGGTGACTTCCCTCTGAATGTTCAGATAGTGGAACATCCATTCCGTCATCCGCCGCTGCCTCCGTCGCCGACGATGCTTCACGAGCTGGGTCCTTTGCCGCAGACGCCAGAGTCACCAACGTTCCCTCCGCTACCTCCATCACCGGTGCAAGAAGTAGAAGACGAATACACAGAAATTATGCAACCGACAGACAAACGGCACATCAAGAAAGCTGATACTTTACCCACACCCACAATGGAATCTAAACGAAGGTAATCTTCAATGTATTTTGATACCAAATAATGCTCTTTGAATATGTAGTTGAATTGATGACGAAGAAGAATAACATATGTCCATTCGTTCTTTTCAGGCCTTCAGAACCCCCAGCAGTACCTCCGCACCGAGACACCACAAATAGTTTAAAAACGAGATCTATGGAAACCAGTTATAACAAAAACAGAAGGAACAGTAACTTCAAAAGTGGCTCAACAGACAGAAGAACTCTACCTACAGGTGAGTTTGCATAAAGTAAATTCGATTAATATTGCCGCCTCTTTAGTAGCTGTTTAATATAAACAGCTAGAATACCAAGAAGTTTTTCATACAATACATCTTTGTACATTTCAGACATGGGTGCAAGCGGAGCCCGTCGCCGCACTTTGCAACGTCAAAACCGCGATGCGTCAGGCGGGCGAGGCCCCCTTCAAACTTCGGCAAGTCTACCCGAGACACCAGTATTTGCAAGAGGATGTGATGTGCCACGTACTCCACCTAGGAACTCCACAGGACCGCCGCGGAATAATACCATGAACTCCATACAGTCAATAGGTAAAGTTGTTTAGCTAAGGGTAGAGAGCCTGTTAGAGTCCGGTGCAGAGAGTAAATAACGTGAGACTAATCTATTGCAAACTAGTATTTGAAAAAGGTGTGCCGTAGGTACCTTCAAATTCCACAGGATCCCAAAAACTTTGTTACTTAATGTAGCAAAACTGATGCAAATTGCAGATTATCTATGAGAGCTTGAATACGCCAACAATTTTTCTCAGTTCTTATATACGTGTTACAAAGTCTACCAGGAAAACACAATTGAATTGAAATTGTAAAGAAGTCAACATGATACTACAACTTTTGAAACTACTATGGTTAACTTTTCTTCTGGCGCTCTTTCCAGTTGGTTATAGTTTTACTAGTAACTGGATGTTTACCAGATATATGATTTGTTTGTTTTATTATTCCCTACCCGATATTTAAGTCAACATGGGCATCGTTATACCATTCATGACCATACCTGAGGGTGTATCACAGATTTGCAAAACATGGTTCGAACACCTAAGTTAGTGCTGACTGATTGACTGAAATATCAGTGCTAAGGCTAAACTGTAACTCCTACCTATGGTCCTGAAATTAAGACGATTGTTGTCTTTCGGTGTATGGTAAGAACAATTTTTTCGTAAATCAACCCCTAAGGCGATGGGAAGGTTATAAAACGTTATATTTTTAATTACGCTTCATTATACAATTTATAATTAGATTATCAACTAAACTAATTTGTTGAAATGGGCGGTTAACGAAGAGACTTATAATATTATATTATATACCTACCTTTACTTTTAAATAGATAATAATATACTTCCATACAAATAACAATACTGGAAAGAAATGTAATTATAATTTAGGGTAGGGTAGATAAACCATGAATGCATTTTATTAAGGAAGTGTTTGCGAGTTAATCTTTTGAAGTATTCTTCAGAGTTTACCATTTTGATTTCAAATGGAAATTTATTCCAGTGTCGGATTGCTTCGACAAAGGAAGACTATTTTATACCTTAAAATTCAATTTAAGATTTGACCCATTCATACTAACTAACAAGGGAAGTTAAAAAAAAATATAATTTATAAAAGCTTGCAATAAAAAGCACGTATTTGAAAGTTTGCTAAAACTATCCTAATAAAGGAATGCAACGAGTTGTCAAAGTGTTTATGGGAGAAGCCGAATTGCCTTAAAACTCAAAATTAAAAATATAATAATTGAGGAAACATGTGATTCCGGAATTACCAAAACAACCCTAAAAGGGTGAAACAAGATACCAAAGTTTTGGGGGAGAATCATAACGCCCGATAACAATGTGTTCATGCTTGGAACCTCTAAAGCAAATAAAGTATCAGAAAAAATATATCAATAAAATTAGACGCGTGTATGTTTTAGGATTCTCAATAATTCAAACTTTCACCCTTTATAAATAAAGGATGAATGTTTGATAATAAGAATATGAAATATATTATTGACACGCAATCGAAGTCTTGAACGGTTCAGCTAGTAAACAATATTAAATTAAAAATATAACCATCCCCCTTGATAGAGCCACCAAGATGGCTGGCTCATTTCTCGCTCATGTGATTTATTTGGCCATTCAGCTAGCGAGGCATCTTGCCGCATGAACAGAATTTGTTAGCACTAAGCATTAAAAACATTAAATTAAAAAAAAATATTATTCGATACAGGCAGCAGCGCAACTTTAGGTGGCTACGGACGAGGCTCGGTGATGGGAGCTACTGGCGTCAATACGGGCGCCGATCTCTTGAGACTTGGAGGACCACCTCGGGGCTGGTACCCGCGGCAGCGGCATCGGTAAGTATTTATTATGAAGATGGGTTGACTTAGAGACATGGAGGCGAGCAAGTTTATATAATCATAAGTCTTAGTTTCTAGTAATTGGGTAAATTTTAAGCAGCTCTTAATTTTTAAACGATAAACTTGTATTCATGTTCCAAAACTGAATTGGAACATGAATTCCAATCATGTTCCAATGTATACTATATAGGCGCTGGCAGCATTGAGGCTGTCGGCGCATATGACGAGAGAAATATGTACACTAAATTCTCTATGATATGATTATGTAGAAACACAAGCATTGCTATAACAATGAAATATAGAGCGCAATTTACCTTCAAACAGCTATTTTAATGAATGAGCTTATTTAATTTTCTCCTGTAGTATTCACCATGTTAACTTTATTTGGTAAAGTTACATTAAATACCTTCTCAAAACTTACAAACTTAACCATGCTACCCGAGACATTAGTGTTATCAAGGGCCTGTGATATTTCACGTCATATGAATAAAATAAATACCTTGAAATTTCACAGAACCACCTTTGTAGCAATTTTGCTAAACAGAACTCAAAGACGCAATAGGCAAACGCGTTAATACGCAGATTCAATACTCAATAGCCATTTATAAATAAAGGGCTAAAACAACACTGGTTTAGTCCGTAGTTATCTTCCAATAACATATACAAGTATCGGCCAACTGCAACTGCTAACCAGTAACCTTGCTTGCGCAGGCCGGCTTCTATCGAGCACCTGGACAGACTAACCGCGTCAGCGAAGGCGTCCGATCACCCAGTGCCGTGGGAAGGGTCTGCTGCCCGCAAGCCGCTGACACTGCCTCCCAACCTGACGCCTAAATTCTTCCAGAAGTCTCCCAGAGAAGCGCTCCGCAGAGTAACCAGCTTGCTTATACGGAAAGGTTAGTAATTTTCACACTAACAGACTGACTAATTCATCGGCGTATATAGATGCCCGGCCATCAGGTCGTGTGGAAACGATACGGTTCCCGCAAACTACTGATATTGCTGCCCAACTTGTCGCCAAAGTTTCAGGAGATCCTGCTTATAATATGGACCTTAGTTATATCAGGTACCTTTAGACACAGACTTGGAAACCTGTAGGAATCGTAGTAGATATTTGCTTGTATATAGCTATTTATAGCATAGCACAAGCCACAAGAGTGCAGAACCACCTATGTTGCACACCCACTATGAAGTCTCTAGACCGTCCGTTCGTTCGGTCTAGTTGTACGAAAGAAACTATTTTCAGAGAAAAACTGTTTCGGGTTGATAATGACCTATTTTGGATGTTGCTTTGCCTATTTTGATAGAAACTTAACATTATTGAGCATCTTATGTTAAAGAAAAATCTGATAAATCATGTTTTTAACTTCAATATATAATGAATTTCATACAAAGTTCCTACCCCCATTTCCCCCCCTAAAAGTGGAAATTTCCAAAAATCCTTTCTAAGCACGTTAATAATATAAACCTATGTTCCAAATTTCAGCTTTCTAGACTTAGTAGGTAGTTTTGGCTGTGCTTTGATAGATCAGTCAGTCAGTCATGTCATGACATATTATTGGATAAGTTTAGATTATTTAACGGTTAAGTTCTTGTCATCTGATTGATTACGATGGCAGTAATAATTTGTAGTAGGGAAAGGCAACTTCTGCAACAATTACGAAAATACATAGGTATGTTACATTGAAAGACCTCAGGAATGTAAGACTCATAGATAAATCTACTACAACTACCGAGTTCGTAGATCCCTAACCTACCTAGCCCTTCAGTCTTTTGTTCTCTAATTCCGTAATGACATAGATATACCTACTTACGTGACCGATTGCATACTGGTATCTATTGTGTTGTGTTTAATGAGTTTACCTTAGTTATTTTTATCAAACAAAAACAGTTGAGCTGATACCGTGAGCATGACATCATCAGCCGTTGGGCTGTGCTCATTTAAATTTGTATAGGTAGGTAGGGTCATTACGCCAGTTAGCGACCGAAAAAATAAATTGCATAGTGATATTTTGAATATTAAGAACTTAAACTTTAATACTAGGGCTTAGCAACTTTATTTTTGTATGACCACTCATCTTTGGCTAGTAGTCATATTATCAACTTAAAAAATATAGGATTGAGAAAAGTATTTAAGTGACATAAGTATCTAAATTTCAATTAGAATCATCTTATTTAATTTTAACACAACATTATCATTATTAATAGGTACTCATTAAGTTATTTGTTGACTACCTGTTAAATTCTTAAAATAACAACTTTATTCTTTGTATGGAATCAATATAGTGAGTAGGAAAATACGGATTTAATTAGCAGCTATAAATGCCGTAACTCATGAATTATCCATTTCTAATTGGAACCCATGCCAAACCAAAAACCAAAAAAGCACATCACATGTTTTAAGTAGTAAGCAATACTTATTAACATGTTATATCAATTTTATATTGTACGCCTTCATCATCAAATAATTGCATCTGAACATTTTATCTTTGATCGTGTCATAAGTTAGTCCTAAACGGTAGCTTCAATTGAAACCATTTGGCACATACTTGGGTCACAGACTACGTTTTTGACTTTGTCTTCTTCAGTATCGTTAATCATAATTAGTATGACTTTGCAATGGGTACAATTTTTTTGACGCTAATTCTCATAATTTCCAATTTTATTATTTCTAAGTATTTTTTCTTAAAAATCTTTTGTTTCACAGTCTTTCTTTTCTTTACTTGTTGATTTTCTTTTTTTTTCTCTTTGTTTATTTTTGCCTTCGCTTCTTGGACTCTTTCTTCTCTTGATTGGCTTGATCTTTTTATTCGTAGGATTTTCGCTATGCTAAGGTGTGATATTGCAGCAGGAACTCGAAGCTTGGACAAAAAATGTTTGTTTAAAGCATTAAGAGACATGCTTTTTCAGAAGGTTTAGCTGCTATAGTAACCTTGATTCAAGATGCCTTCTTGCGACATCGAAAATGGCAAGGTCATTTTACGTTATTGCGTACAGTATATAGGGTTTCAGTAGGGTCAAGAGGTTTAGTTCTCGTTTCATACTACAATGCCAATTTGTCCAAGTAGACTCGGAAATATCGTTAACTTCGCTCCCTCTATCAATAAATACTAACTAACATCAAGTGGTCGTAGAAATAAAACATCAAATTACTACATTTAATAAGCGACCGTTAAATTCCCATACATATCGAGACGGCCGCAAGTATGATATGCGCCCAAATTACATCTTTGTACAGGATTTTGGCGGTCGCAAACTAACAGAAACATAGCAGCTACTAATCAAATGTAAAAAATGTCACAAAACTGTAACCATTATCATTAAAGTAGGAAAAAATTTAAATTAAAATTTAAGGTACCTGAAATGGTCGCGTACCAATAGTGGTCGCGCTACTAGCGAAATGACCTTACCTACTTTACTTACTTTGTTTGACGTCAAACTATTACGTCTTTAATTTCCGGTTAATTTGATATTTAACAGTATAAATATACACCCTAAACTCATGCCTAAATGTCTTCATGAATTACTTAGTTTAGAAAAACAAAGGCACTACACCTACCTAGAATTAGGTAGATAGGTAAGGTAGGCGGGTGCGTAATGCAAACGAATATTTAGCAAATTATGAATTGCCATGCTTTTATAATTCTTATAGTTTTCTTAAGAACACGAATCATACAGGATTAAATTAAATTATTATTACAGTTGGTACTGTGTGGTACTGTCTAGTCTAGCCCACAGTATACGTCTGAAAAACTGTTAAACGTGTTTATGCGTATTGCCAACAGATGGCGTTACTGGTACGAAAACCGCAGCCAATTCGCAAAAAAATAAATTTTCGTCGATCGAAGTTTGGAGTCACCCACGGCCGCCCTTTCGCACCGCGCTGGCGGGCGGCATAAACGTGGCGACGTTTATTATAATTTTGTTTGAAATAAATCGGTTACAATTATACCTAATATTGCCACTGAATAATTAATAATAATTAGGTACTAACCGTTCCGTTAATTTTGTTAGACCACGATCTTTTTTATGAAGTTAGGGTAAGCTTTACTTAATTATAAAAGTTTAGTAAAATTAAAAGACCTGGTATTTTCATAAAAAACATTAGTTACTAGTGGACACAGAATCCTGTTGGTTATTTCAATCTGAATAAACCGCCGCGCGCCGTTTTCGCTGTTTCAATAAGACGCTAACAATCGATGTCGCGGACCTGTAAAGTTTGGCTGTTGGCTGCACATTGTGAATAACATACAATGGCGATTCTGTTACCTGACGGTGTGACATCAATATGTGCATAATAGGATGGCAGCGAGACGCATATGTACATAGCGCACGGCCGGTGTGGCTTGGCTCGGGCTTAGTCAGCCGCGTTTTGGTTAGATCTAGCCACTACATGGTTTATCTTATCGATCTTTACCTAATTTATAAACTATAAAGGCACATTGACTTTCGCTTTTAATTTGGTAGGTACCTACTACTTTTTGAATGCCAGAAATTACCTACCTACTGCTTATAATTGTTCCTGTCTTCTATTGCTGTAGCTTTAGAGCAAGTAAAAAATATACCTTAACCTTACTGATATAATAAGACATTATATCAGAGCACTATGCACAATCTTTAACAGGACTCTACCATCGGATATAAGAAGTAAAGAATGTGCAGAATCTAGCCACATTGTTACAAATTTAACCGTAAAAGTTAGAAACCAGTTGGTAACAATGCAGTAAGCAATGATTCAGACGTGGCTCGTTCACCCTTTATGACTGTCGCTGTTGCATGACTCACCTTCGCGAAACCATGCCAATACACCCATTCTATGATTAATAAGGACGAGAAAGCACAGATAATGACTGACTCGAGTTATTTATTGCCTCTTCATAAATAATTGATTCACAGAAAGCCGTCTTCACTTGATTTGTGGCCCTACGATTAGGTATGTCGCATTGAACGCCCGTGACAAGTTAATGTTTCTAGAGAAGTGTTCTCGATAATGCAAATAACTGTTGGCTACTCCGAAGGAACGTGATTTGAGAACCGGTCGCTGCCGAAGAAGGCAGCGGGCAGACTTTGAGGCCAAGATCGCGCCAGCGCGCGCGCACACGGTGCCCTACTTGCAACCTTTACATTACCTTCATAATTTGTTAGTACTAAAGAAAAAAACACAAGAAATTAAATATCAAACTAAAGAAATCATCCATACCATGACCAGCAAAATGGGTTCGGTTATTATATGTAGAACACACAAAACAGAATTTCAAATCAGAACAGGAATATTTGAGAAAGTAAATAATTTCAATGTACTTACGAGCATGTACCTTGGTAGACATAATTCTATTGAAATCGAAGGATGCTGTAGATTTTTACGATATTGTAAACTTTACTGAAAATAGTTTTCCTACAAAAATAAACGTTTTGGAATGCTGCCAGCATTAACTAAGAGTTCTACTATGTTGGAGTAAACTTATTATCTAAAATTGACGTGCCCTACCTAAAGACTTGTTTCTATGTGCCAAGATACATGCAAGCATATCTTATCAGATGAAGAAGTTTGATCTTATTTCCTGAGTTTTATTTTTGCACGATTCAACAGAAATTTATTTCAAACGGTGTCTCGAGCGGTTCAGCTTTCGCCTTCAACTTGCTCTCTTATCAGTCGTTCATATTCAATATTGATAAACAATCTGATATAATATTAGTATCATGGTGATAACTAACTATATAATCACCGACTTCATAATAATCTCTACACATACTTGCTGTGTACAGACTAACATTATTCCAATAAGCAAATGATCTTAATGAATGAAAATATATATCTTTGAAAATATAGAGGTAACACGAGGTAACCTACACCTTGTTTACATCGACATAATATATGGATAAAACAACTGATAATTATATATTTTATTTTTAACGATGCATTATATTAAACTATGAATTAGATTTATGCTTTTAGTCCAACTTCAAAAGTGTCATATAAAGCTATCAGTGATTAATGGAATATTTTCTAGCAGTGTCGTTTCTCGTGTAAAAGATAGGTAGGTACTTCCTTCAAGGAGATCACGCTTTGCATGTAAATGCCACCACATCCTTTAAAGTCCTTACAAAACAAATTTTTGTATCCGGTCGTTGGACGTAAAATACGTATTTTAATGTAAGTATGTAGCTAAGCACACAATCAAGACGGATTACGGTACTAAAAATATAAATAAAGTAGAGAAAGTTTGCTTATTATAGACGCTATCTCTAACCAAATCTCGCAAAAGAAATTTAAAATTCATAGTAAGGGGCTCGGGTTCTCGGTTTACACAAGTTGTTTTGACTTAGTTTGGTAAGCGAAACTATCACAAAATCTAATGAAATGTAGTGAAATAAACAATTTTGATTTATTATTTTTATTTTAAGATATAAAAAGCTATTCGATACAGGACTGAAAACCTTCTTTAAATAAGAATCCAACCAACACACAGTTTTTTTTGCCAGAAAGTGGATGATTATACTGATAATTCCACTCCATTTTATCGTTACGCTATTTCAATAAAACGCCATGTGGCCTAGTTGGCCTGGGTAAAAATGTTAGTCAAGACACTTAATTATACTCATACCTACAAGTCTTTTAAAATATTATCTACGAGTACCATCTTGCCGGTGGTAGATACGTACACAATATATAGGTTGAATAAGTAGATGCCTAAACGATGTATCGCTTCACAGCTAGCATGGACTTGCGATACAAAAACATGCTTACATTCTAAAAAAAAAGCAAGTCATTGTCGGTTAGGTATTATTTGGATTTTGTACCTACTAGTGTTTTTAGTTAAATGATGCTGGGCATTTTTCACACAGCATCAATTAGCTCAAAACTAAACAGAGCTTATTTTATGGGAACTACATGACTGATATCCTTTTTTTTTGTAAATCCTTATACATACATTAATATTATACATAATATCGTACATATTATACATAAAAAACACCCAGACCCGAAACAAACATTAGCTAATCATGCAAACATTTGTCCCGCAGCGGGAATCGAACCAGCAAACTCAGGCGGGCCTTCTACCACTGCGCCACATACATCGACAAATGATGAGTGTTGTTGAACTATCTTCGACTTTCAATAGGAAAACACGACAGTAGGAAATAATAGGAAGCAACCAATAGGTTTCTTATATATTTACAACCAAGGTGATCAGGTGCAAGATGTTAAAGGTTTACTACCTAAATAAGTATAGGTAAAATGAATCAGTGTCGTTAATTCTATTAGTACACAGTGAGTTCTTCAGGTACGGTATATGTTGAATCTCAATTGGCGAACGCCTTCGTCTCTCGGCCTCAACCTTGGGCCCACTTGCCCAGTTCAATCAATGGGTATTTATAACCTCTATACGGAACTGCATCATAGATTAGAAGGCAGTTAGTATTGTACGCTAAACTATGCGTACGCAAGTAGGTATCTATATAATAGTTACATTCTGATATTGAGATATCAGAACAGACATACTGTTTGAAACCTTTCAATAAAGATATCAAGGAACATTGAATAGGTTTAATAAAACCTCAAAAGTATAATTGAAAGTAGATTAATATGCAAAAAACCGCTTTAGAAACTGCCGCCCTCATTTTTTATTGCTTTACCTCCAAATGGAAAATATGCATAGATAAATGTTAGTATAATATTAATCTATAATAATGGGTATGTACTACTATAGAATTTATCAATAAAAGGTGTAATAGCACTACTGCGGAAAACTAAAGGCATAGTTAAAATCGTTTTATATCGAAGGATGTTCAGATTGTTCAGTCTTTGACTGTTTTAAACGAGTCTTGATTCTCGAAATAACGTATATGCAGAAACCCCTAGAAACAATTTTTTTTCATTCAGAAATCGGAATGTTTAAAAACGAATGCTCAGTTCGTTTTTTTCGGTTTGGTTCGATTTATAAACACGGTCTGAACGTCCTGAGTGTAATCCTATCACCCTGACAATGATCCGTTAGCATCTTCCTTATGGTATATAAAACTAGTCGATATCCAGTCTGAAGTGGTCGGTTCCACGCGTGCGAAACGAGTATTTGAGTAGTGAGTTCACAGCATAAGATATTTATTTTCAAATGGAAGAGGGTGTTTTGATAGGTACAGCAATTTGCTTCTACGAGTAAATCCTTATCATAAAGCATACCGACTTTAACATTAACTTACTGCACAATTTACTTCAAAATAGATTCCTAGTTCCCTTCTAATAAATTAGATAAGTATTTAAGACTGGCACACGCCCCACGCGCTAGACCTTAGCTACATATATCTTCCTAAAATTTGGGATATCATACTATACTACGTACGTACTTAAGTACCTATTCTCCTGCTGACGTTAATATTAGGTTGGGGAAAAAGTCTTTTCGCATTATTGTATGTATGAACTTGTAATAAAATCTCTTTGGCTATACTATTTGTATCTGGCTGGTTTTGGTATCATTAAAAGTTTAAATTTTAAAGAAGATAATTCCAAATTCAAATTAGGAAAATGTGTGATTTTTATTTGTTTTTCGTACTGTCAAGATGAGTGAATCTAATGAAGAAATTCGATACATTTTAAAATTTTACTACAAAAAAGGTAAAAATGCAACGCAAGCCGCGAAAAAAATTTGCGATGTTTATGGACCTAGTGCAGTGTCTGTGAGAGTAGCACAAATTTGGTTTAAGCGTTTTCAATCCGGAAATTTTGATGTCAAAGATGCACGTCGCTCTGGTCGCCCTATTACGGATAAAATGGATGCCATTTTTGAAAAAGTGGAGCAAGATCGGCATATCAGTAGTTACGACGTAGCTGAAGAACTGGGAATTGACCACAAAACAGTTTTGGCGCATTTGAAAAAAACTGGGTACACAAAAAAGCTCGATATTTGGGTACCTCACGAGCTCACTGAAAGAAACCTAATGAACCGTGTTCTCATTTGTGATTCTTTATTACGACGTAATGAAACCGAACCATTTTTGAAGAAGCTGATAACTGGTGATGAAAAGTGGATCACGTACGACAAGAACGTGCGAAAAAGGTCGTGGTCAAAGGCCGGTCAGGCTTCACAGACTGTGGCGAAACCCGGGTTAACTCGCAACAAGGTGATGCTGTGTGTGTGGTGGGATTGGAAGGGCATTATTCATTATGAGCTGTTACCACCAGGCAGGACCATCGATTCTGAACTCTACTGCGAACAACTGATGAGATTAAAACAAGAAGTTGAGAGAAAGCGGCCGGAGTTAATCAACAGAAGGGGTGTGGTTTTTCATCATGATAACGCTAGACCTCACACATCTTTAGCCACTCAGCAAAAATTAAGAGAGTTTGGCTGGGATGTGTTAATGCATCCGCCGTATAGTCCTGACCTTGCACCTTCAGATTTCCACCTGTTTCGGTCTCTTCAGAATTCTTTAGGCAGTGTCAGGTCAAACTTTTTCCCCAACCTATTATATCTTAATAAGTTTATCATAAACTTAAACCAACCCACCAATATTTTACTTAATTATTTTTTTTTAATTAGTAAGCTATAAAATTGACCATAATTTAGACACTCGACTCGAGGCACACTCTGTTCTGCCAATCTCGCATCAATAGCCCTTTCTGCAAAAAAAAAGTTTTTTCTCCATTTAAATCGGAGTACCATGATTCATATCCTAAGTCGAGTCCAAGTAAGTATATACTGTTCTTCATTTGCTCGTCAGCACCAGATCCATTTTCAGTTTTACTAGGTTAAATTCTGAGGCCCATACAAAATAATTGCTGAAAGCAAATGAAACGGGTTCATCACTGTCTACCAAGGTAAGAACCATCTGAAAACAGTTTTCATACAAAAAACTATTTGGACGGAGCACTTGTTCTGGAAGTAGAGAAAAGACACAACGCCGTCAAACTCATATTTTTTTTTTTTTTTTAATTTTCACTTTTTAATTAATAAACACTGATAAGTGATTAATAATATTATATGGATTTTATAATCTGAAATAAATTAATAATAATAAATAATAAAACTCCTTTTGGGAGTCGCAGAACAGGAGTAACAGCTTTCGTAGGTTATTTTATTAATTATATTATTATTTCAATTATTGCTTTATACGACTATACTGCTGCATATTTATTTGCGCTTCGAATTGTGCACAAGATTCTAGGACCTACTTACCGAGTATTTATAAAACCCGACTGAGTGGCGGTTAGACACATACTTATAACGCATTTGTTGATTGCCCGTCTATAAAAACTTTAACGTGGAGACCAGGAATCTTTAACTTCAGGGAAAATGCTTAGGTATGGGTAGTTTGTTTGTATGGAAAGAGGATTTAAAGCTTATTGTCCTTTCAAAGTCTTTGTAGCGATCAAAAAAGAAACTTTTTATTACTACTATTTTGTTTGAGATGGACTATTTATATCAAAGTCCGAAGACAGTAGGTAATACGATTTACGCCTTGATTTTGTGCAGCATTATGGTCGATAATGGGGAAAATAATACGACAAAACCAATAACTCATTTACAGCGTCCATATAATTTATCGATAGATGTAATCCGGTCAACACCAATTTGCTTGAGAAATTTTTAGTTTTAGTTCGAGGTTATCCGGTTCTATGAGGTGAACTCTTAAAACTGTCAGTGGTTAAAAGTAAAAATCATTGATTATTCATGAACATAACGGGACTAAAACAAACTCCAAAATGGATGTGGTTTGATGTGTGTATAATAATTATCAGAACTTTTTGAAAATATCCAAATACTAACAACATGTAAGTAGGTATATAATTTTCATATTGTTTTTTTTTTGTTACTGGGGGAGATAAAGTATGACATTAATACCAGTCCAGCATTATTTATTATATTTCAATACCAGTTCAAATATAACAGTACATATTTTTCCAGTTTTCAAACAATCTTACCCTATATAAACGCTCACAACATTGCATGCATGACCTTTCCAACCGAGTAACCTAAAAGCTCCATAAACCCCTTTATGGGTATGACTTTGTCGACAACCATCGGCACCATATGGCAGCCAGACAGTCACATACACAATTCTTAGGCAAATGTCGTTAGTTAATTAAACATGCTGTTTGACGTTTACATTTTCACGACAAAACTTTAGCAGATTTCGTATGAAAATTGCAATGAATTTAATCAATCTTTTGGATTTACCAGGAAAATATATCGAAATCTTCTTTAATAGAAAATGTTCATTGATCTGGGTAGGTAGAGTTACTTACTTATTTATGATAAAACATACAAAGAAAGATAATTATCATGAGCATTAGTACAATCTTTGTGAAATATTGTCTTTAAACAGAAATCAATCTCTGTGATTTGATTTGAAGCTATTTCCCGTTTCTTCCACATTTCGTTCATTAATTAAGATGCGTAGTTAATCATGTTAGAAATACTTTGAGCGAAAGCGTTTTAATTAATTTGTCATACGATATCACTTCAAAAGTCAGTTAGGTCAACTTTTTTATCAACAGTATCCTTTTGCGGATATCGTGCGTGACTTTACTAAGCTTAACCTTAAGAGTATCCTTTAGACTATTATGTTTTTATACTGTAGGTGTAGTATCACACTCGAGTACGACAGTTTGGCCTCGGTGTAGGTAATCCAATACGGTGAGGCGCCATGCTTAACTTGGCATGATTGCTCCTTTGTGACAAATCAAATCTCACATCATTTAATGTCTTATGTTCAAATAATCCATAATAATTAATAATAATCAAATAATTTAATTATTAAATAATAATGTCCAAGTAACTTTTATGGGAGGAAATCATTGTGTTTAAATATTAACTACATAATATTTTATTATTGTTAAGATTTTTTTATTGAAAAGACCAACGCACGAGTTAGGGTTACGTAATGGCTAAGGAACATCAAGAAATCCATCTAACTGAGTTTCCCATTAGATAAGCACGTATTTTTGTAGTCGAATCATAATCGTGAACCCTTAAAAAATGACCATTTAAATGAGTAACGCCGTAATATTTATAAATACGATAGATCAAACTCACCACTAGTCGAGGGTCCATGGCCTAATCTCACGCAGATAAAAAACTGGCAATAAACAAAATACCTAACAATTACTAATTATACATATTCACTTTTACAAAAACAAAAGCCGTAAGACTCTGCGGTTATTACCGGACTATAAAATATCACACAATTTCAAAATCTGCTTAAAGCTTTTGAGTCAACCAAAGACACCGGTGTTAGAAAAACAGAGTGAGTTCGTCATGGGAAAGTCAATAGCCGACGCTATTCATAAAATTCACGTTCTAACTCTTAGGGGTGATACGAAAGATCTCCACATAGTTTTCATAGATCTTGAAAAAGCCATTCAAGATCTATGAAAACATACCTCGACAACTGATCTGGCAGGATTGCAGAAGGGTCCCTGAATACTACATTTAAATTAGCCATATCAAATTGTTTACGTCGATTTTCAATTTAAAGTATGTAGATTGAAATCAGTTATAGAATCTGAATAGGATTGAAGTGAACGTTGGTAACAATCATTTAAAATTGAGTGAATTTGATTTGATATCTTTCCATAAACGATTAACATGTAGTCTGAAATAAGGACTCCTCACAGAACATGCGAAAATTAAAATACAGTGCACATAGCTAAAATATACAATTTCATTATTTATTTAGGTATGTTTCACTCAACATCTCTGAGTAGGAATTATTTATGACAAGCAAAATTCTGAAAATAACAGATTTGAGGGTTATTTATCACATAATTACTTCTTTTTGTAATTCAACGTGTGCGTAAATTTTACTTTTACTATTGTGTCTGGGTGTAGGTAGTTATCTCGCTAGTGTTCGACCATCACCCACATAACACATACCTAGCCTACACCTGTGCAAATATATGTCATACTACCTTTATTAATAACATTTTTTTATGTCATTATCCAAATGCAATAGGGTTAAAATTGTGGAAACATAGCTACTTTTGTTAGTAAATGTAAAATCGGAAATTTTGAACCTTTTATCAGTTTCAAGAAAACTTAACTTGAACTTTCGAGACCTATTTAGTAGAATACGAATCTTTACAGAGCTGAAAGTTACCATATTTCTAGGCCTGAAGGATCGAATCATTGTTGCTGGGAGCATTGTATCTTTACAGAGCTTAACGTTACCATATTTCTAGGCCTGAAGGATCGAATCATTGTTGCTGGGAGCATTGTATCTTTACAGAGCTTAACGTTACCATATTTCTATTAGGCCCGAAGGATCACACCATTGTTGCTTGATTTGTCTCAGAAATTTGAGTGGTTAGGTATATACGATTCTATTAGTCGATTTTACATAATCCTTTCTTCGCTTCGCTTAGGTGATCATATTGGGTCTTCATATTCGTGTATTTTCTGATAATTTTAAATTTGCCGCATACGCCTATTTGTTTTATGTTACTTTGGTTTTTTTTTTTTAAGTTTTGCGGCTTTACAGAAAAGCCCGCGACGGCATTAGTTTACTGGCATCAGACAGCAAAAGGTGTTAAAACTGTGTCATTTTTACAAAAATATTTATGATATTCATTACAATTTACCTACGTTAATAAAATTCCTGTAGCTATTTTGAGTAATAAAGCATGTTTTTACGTGGTAATACCACAATTAGATACCTATTTATTGATATCCTTCCTTCCTGCTAGTCGAATGTAGATGTAATGTCATGTGTTTAGTAGTTATGTAATCCAATAGAATATAAAAGTTTCGAATAATAAAGCCACTAAAGACAACCTTATGCAGTATTTGCTTGCAAACCTACTGGGGTTTATACAATGTAACTAATCATAAATACCTTATAACACTTAATAAATATTAGTTGGTTCTTATACTAGTTTAGTACATGATTTGGTACTTAAGAAAACTTATGTAGCGCCTTTACACAAATGATCATAAAATACCTATATAAAATAAAAATAGGGCCGATTGACGGAAATATAGCAAAACATCAAAAATACATACAGACGAATATAAAGAGCTCTTCCTTTTTGAATTCGGTTATAAATAGGCATGACATCGCGCTACCGTACATCATTATTGCTACATACATAACATAACACCCAGTTTTCCTCGATTTGCAACATGTCGACGCGTCCGAGCAGATGATTTCAAATTAAATTAATATTATCCGAGTACAGATTCTGTAGTGCTCTCCATGTGTGAATCTATGGCGACAGTCGGTTGGAATTTAAGCACAAATCAACGATAACTAAGGTCACTTAATCAATACAATACATATTTTACCATTTAAGAAAATTAAACCAATGGTTAAACCTTGAAAGTTATGGGCAACTATACTAAGTTTCGCGCCTTCAAACGAAATCATCGTTGTTTCGTAGAGCCACAGGTAGAGCCAAAAATACTGAATCACATAGCCTCTTCGCATAAGTACTCGGTCAAGAAACCGCAACACAAATTTGTCCAACACTATCCAGAAGTAAGTGGGCAAGTGCGAATTAGTAGTTTCTAAATACAACTCAGTTAATGGATAAAGACCACGTAGGTTCTTATATCGTGCTACTTATATTGTGCTATATGTTTTTGATATTTCAAACAAATAACTATTCGCATCAGTCATGAAAAGCTACGGCTTACCGCAGACATTTTTATACCTATCTAGTTATTGTGTAATTCGGTAGAACCGAAGCTGGGCTAGACGTGCAGTCAGAACAAGGATTGTATTACAAAAAGCGTGTGGTAGAAATATAGAATAGCTTAGTTACATACACGGCTCGGAAGCACTTGACGTGGTACAAGTTGTCGTTTAAGGTTTTAACAATATAGGTAGAGAAGAGTTGATGTAAATTTGCGAGGTAAACTGAGCTCGGGTGAACGATCGCCATAAACCGGTCGGACGGGCGGCGGACGGCGGACGGCGGACAGTGAGGCAAAAAGGCTCCTTCAGGGAATGCGCCGATACGGACCCACAACTCGGCCTCGCTATGTATGTGATCTACAGTACATTTCCGGCTCTGATTCTGACTATTCGTAGCACAACACTGTTACTTATCAACCTTTCCAGTAATGGATGCTTCGACAGGATGTTTGAATAGATTCCAGCGCTCGGTAGGTAGGTAGGTAGGTACACACATCTCTAACGGAACCACGAACTAAAGCCAATCTGATAGCTAATTATCGTCTCGAAATTTTAATTGAAATGTTATTTAGTGTTCATAATGTTTAAGCATTATTTATTTTCCTCCCTGCTGGCTAATAGTGGAGCGATTACGATTACCTGAAAACAGTGTTAGTAAGTCCACATAATAAATTTCCCTACATGCTGATTTCGAAGCAACATTATCGAAACTTTTATCAGTCTGACATCAATTTTGAAGTCACTATCAGAATTACATCACAAAATACATAGGTATTTTGTGTTTTGACTGATATAAGTTGTGATACATCACAATCAATTTAAGGGTTTTATTTAAATACTTACCCTGATACGTATTCAGTTCTTTTGTATTTTAAGGTATCCAAAATAAGTTTATAGCAAATCGTACCACGCGTTTAACACAACCCCTTTGCGGAGTAGTTTGGAAAAATACATGTATTTGTCTTTTATCATTTGTACTAAATAATATTTATACCGAGTTTCAAGCAAATTGGACCACCCTCTAGTTCCCATACAAACTTGGACACCCTCGTACAACCTCTGCGTGGTAGTTTTTGGAAATAATTATAATAGACTTTTATTATGTACATTAAAGTATATTTAGATGCGATGTTCAAGTTTGTAAGTTCAAGGAATACGATTTTTCATACAAAGGTTTTCAGCCCTTTTCACCCCCTTAGATATAAGTTTCCAAATTCCCTTGCACCAAAAAATAAATAAACACTCTAAGTTTCATACTTCTAGGACGTATGGTTTAGGCTGTGCGTTGATCAGTCAGTAACGGAACAGGTTGTAAAAAAATACGCGTAGAACATAATGTAACAACGATATCGGGAGTTGCGCCATCTTATTGTACTGACTGGAGTCATTTACAAAAATGTTTTTTTTGTCCCAGGGAACAATGGGAAGGAAAAAGAAAGCTCTCGAAACAAGGAAGCCACATCGCCAGCAGCTCGTTCCGCAAACGGTTAGTACGATAGTGACGATAATGCTTATGTCCATGCTATTCTCTTCAAATCTCATCCGCATCCGCGAATAGAGATAATCGCGTATAGATCGGCTGAATGGGATTGAATAGTGCTTTCATTCGGGAAGGGGCTCCAGCTGCGGCGAGACGAGGGTGCGATGGTATCAGGGAGAGGGTGCGAGCGGAGGGGGAGGGGGTACGCACAGCCGCACGTGCTGTCCCCGGGGGCTGGAGCAGCGCGCGCAGCCGCAGCCACCCTCACCGCGCCTCCCCCGCGAGCCTTCTCCCCGCTCTGCAGGGGCGACACCCCATCCTATAACATTTTTGCGGAAATTGGAATACTCCCTAAATATTCGGCTTTATACGAATCTTTCCCGTTTCTACCGATATAAGCGTTTATTCTGCAGTAAAAATGTATTTATAGCGCATTATTAGTCAAGTAGAGGTTATAGCTTTTAATTTTGTGAACTGAAATACGTGGACACATATCCTGATAAGACCACGCCAACATTTTAACAATTCAAACAAAGCATTCAACCCAGCTGATATGATAATAGTGTTGAAACACAATGTCACCATGTCATTAGACGTGACATATCAATGGGACGGACTCAGATAATGGTATATCCGTCTCTCGAGCCTGCCTACTCCATTCCTATCTTGTTTTCTCTACACAATACAATACTTACATATAATTACCTACAAGCCTACCCACTGGTTAATTATGCATACTAATATTAGTTACCAACCTCCCGCAGAGAAGCCAATATAAGTAACTACAACAACAAATTTCCATTCACTTAATAAATATATATATTAAATTTATAATAAACAAACGAACAGACGAATGGAAATGTCAATTTAATAAGCAATAATGATCAGATTTATGTTAAACTTACGTAGCTAACGTGATTGAGTGAGTTATATTTAAATATACCATGATGTCATCCATATTCGTAGACGTGTAATATTATGTTGAGATGTTTCGTTTTGACACAGAACGAATTATTAGGTACCGACACCAATTTTCAATTAAGATCCTTGAATTATAGGTTTTTTTCATTTGATGAAGGAAAAAATAACATTTGACGACCTCTGTGGCGCAGTGGGCAAAGGCCCGCCTGAGACGCAGATGGTTGCGGGTTCGATTCCGCAAGACACTGTATCGTCTGCAAATATTTGTATTGTCAAGAAAAAATGTATTTAAGTAGTGTATCAGTCATGTAGTTCCCATAATACATGCTTGCATTTTTTTTTATTCTGGAGTATTTTTAACTTCAACACAAGTGGACGGCGTCATCCGCCTATCTACTGTGAACGACTAGTTAATTGGTTTGGCTTCTTCATGTCCATTAGAAGGTCGGGTGAGCCAAGTGCCGTGGTATTCCATAATTGATGTTCTGACTCGCTTTTATCAGTGGAGATAGCCATAGTGTCTTTTGTTGTCGTTTTACCTAATAGCAAGACTTTAGTTGTTTCTAGGTACTCACCTTGAAGCGGTGCTTTACTTTGTTTGTCCATTAGCATTGTTGGATTACTCTTTTTTTACATATATTATATTTAATAAAGAGATACATATCTATATTATACAGAGCATAGTCTAAATGCTTTAAGTTTAAAAGGGAAGGTATTAGTGTATGCTGTCGGTGCGTATGAAATGGACGTATTTAGGTATTTATGTATCATAGTAAAAATCTCAAAAACACTGACAATTTTTTTGAGAACATACAGTTTTATTTATTTTGACTACCTAATATTTAAATCGTATAACCGTCTATACTAAGTCAAAAGCTTAAGCGGATATCTTAGTGACAGTTTTGAGGATTCCAAAAACAAATGGCGAAATGGTCTTTAGATAGCTAGCTGTTTCATCTGTATTTGTTGTATATACCTACTTGTACATATTTGAAATTATTCCGAATATATTTAATATTTTGTCCGTCTGTCTGTCTATCCGCCCGTGTGTAACACCCCGATTTCTTAGTTTAAAGCGTATCGATATTCAATTTGGTATGTAGACGCGTTTTCTTAACCCAGAATAGAAAATCAGTTTAATAGCTATTTTTCGCGCACCCCTAATACATGGAAAGTGGGGATTATGTTTTTGTGCACTGTGCAGTGTGGGGTATCATCGAAAAGATCTCATCACTTTGCAATTTGAACCAGTTTTGATTTTAAGCCCTCAACAAGGAAATATAAGGCTTCGAAGTAGGTAAAAATTATATCAAGTCCTATCACGTCTAACTTATAAACCTTGAGCCCTAGAAGCATTCACTTATCTTTCTTGTAGTTCTAAAACTACCAGCGAAAATCAGTTCGACCGATTTACAATACTTTAGGAGTTATAAGGCAACTTCGGCACTGAATTCTATAGAAACATATCATCCTATCAGCTGCTAAGTAAGTAGGCATACTTACTTAGCAGCTGTGAAAGTGCAGTCGAGCCGCACAACCTAACTGGGTGGTATTTTGTTAATAATTAATGATAATAAAACAAATGAAAATCGGTTTCCGTTGAAGTCGCAATGAAATTGCCGCTATCCAAGGGCATTCGATAAGAACTATATTTGACAATTTATTACAATACTATTTCATTTATATTTTGCTTAATTCTGAAACAAGATAGATAAAACAATACATACATACATATAGTCACGGCTGTTTCCCGGAGTGTTAGGCAGAGACTAAGGAGTTCCACTTGCTACGATCCTGGCATTCTTTCGCTTCGTTCATCCTCATCAAATTATTCATACAAGCTCGGCGATTTAGTGTACTTCTGACCTGGCCTTTCTCTAGAATGTCTTCAATATGGTCAGAGTACGTTCGCCGAGGCCTTCCTCTTCCAACTATATTAAAACGATATTTTATAATATCCCAGAAATTCAAGCTCGGCGCGACCTGCCTTGGTACGCGGAGGCTATACCAACTAAGCCACGAGATCTAATAATATAAATATTTTGCGTAAGATAGGTAAAATATTGAATTTCATTTCATGTTTATTCCTAGCGCGCCGCTCTAATGCTGGTGGTGAACATTTACTCGTTTGCAATATTTGGAACAGTTCCAGTGGTATTACACAATACGCATACGTAAAGTACAAGATGTGTGTACAAATACTTTTCCAGCTGTATGGGTTCCAGCGATTCGTAGTGTTTTCTCTACGTTGATTTAGTAGTTCAATTATATTTTTGGCTTTGTGTAGGTAATAAATAGGATCAACCTAGGATACGATGGTTAACCTATTTCACAGCAGCACTGTTTTAAATAGGTATGCAACAGATAACAGTAACTAACATTCTTACATATAAATATTTAAAACAGTTTTTAAGCTAATTAGGCCTAAGTTCACAACACAATAACGGATGGTTAGGTCCAAATCAAAGGTTTTTGACACATGTTTTTATAGGACTATGTCATTATTATCAATTATTAGACTTGACCGTCTGTTTAATTCAAGCTTTTTGTTTTGATGAATTATAATTGACCCATGTCAGTAAGAGGCAAAGCCGAGTTTAGTTAATTAACTGTTTTATAAATAATCTTTATAAGTAAGGCTACTCATTAAAATGAAGGCATTGCTTATGTTGTATGTGCTACATATTTAGTATTTTACGCGTATAAAATTATATATAACAAAATATATATAAAACTAAGGACTTGTAACATAACTAACAATCGCAAAGTTAGTTATTCTACAAGTATAGTAATAAAATATCTGCGGTTATGCTAAATCTGAAAAAGAAAGCACGAATTTTAATTACATTTTCACAAAGCTTGAAAACTTCCTGTACTTATCGTAAATTTTTCATTGCGCACAAGTAAAGTATATAAAGGTTTTTAAAATCATATATGGGGTGAATTAGGTAGGTCACAAGGTCCTCCATCACCTGTAATTATTGGGCTATTGCGCTTATGAATCTTCCTGTATAAGAGTTGATGTTATCATAAAACAGGCAAAGAGTAACAATTCAAAAACATACTTAATTGGGTGGATTTTAAAATGCGTTATGTATCAAAACCAGAGTCAATAAAACTGCAACTTATACATTATTCATAAGAATATAACGGTGTACCTACTTTCAGAGTCTCTTTCCAGTCTAAATAGGTGCCTAGTTGAATAACTTAGCAAAGACACACACACACATAAAGTCAAATATTAAGTTAATAATAAATACACAGAGTCGATTCACACAAACATTATTTTAGAATTCGTTTGACGTCAATAATTCGATTCCCGGTATTTAACGTCAATGGAATGCACAACCATGGAAAGCACAGCCAGTATTTTATAATCATTATTTTCAAATACTGGCTGCATTATGTTGGGCGTACATTCCTGGCTGTGTATTCCCTACATGTGTTGACCTTGGAACCGGTTGGTAACTAACCGGTTGGTTTTATTTATTTTAATCCCTAGTTTGTTCGGTAACGTTCGGATAGCAATCCTCCCTTTCTGGGTGGTCTTAAAAAAACCGTCTCGGATTTGCCGGATTTGCCTAGGAAGAAATTTTCAAGCCGATATTAACTTAATGCTTATCAATGGCAACTCTTGGTTGAACATTTTAGAACTTGCTCAGTGCAAACGAGGCTTGATGACTCCTTCGCATCGACCAATAAGGGCTCAGGGATATGACGAACTCTCAACCAATGAGCGTTCCAGGGGTGTGCAATACCGTCATGTGTCTAGTTTAACCATGGAAAGTACATCCACATAATTCGGACCAAATGGTTTATAATACTGGCTGCTTTCCAGAGGTGTGCTTACCATGGTTGTGATTTCCATGGACGTACAATAGGGTCTCCCAATGATTTTATTAAATAATTCAATTAACTTGCCATCTTGTTTGACAAGTTGTGGTCTGTGTTAGTTCTATACCTAATAACGCTTAGGTCAAAACTTAGGTCAAAACCTATCGTTTGGCTTGTCTGCAATTTAATAATTCATGTAATGGGTGTCCGCGAACTCATACGCGGTTCCTCCAATCCTCCATCATTATCGCTCAAAACGAATCCCGTTTACCAACAAAAGTGACTTAAGTACAATAAAGAGCACTGGTTGGCTAGACCCCTTGACTTTCGAACCAAAGGTTGGGGGTCCGAATCCCGTCGTGCACCAATGAATACTTCCACCATTCACCATCGGTCAATATACTTCTGATTCAGGATAACCAAGAAAGAACCGCTTACATGACGAGAAAGACTAGTTAGATAGGTTAGTAATGATACGAATAGGAAAGAAATAGTTTTTACATCACTTAATTTCCGCTAGTCGATCACATGTTCTACAGCTCAAATTATTTATAGTTAACAAACAGGGCGTGTAGGCAAACTTGTTTAAGATGAATAGATTTACCTTGACTCTGGCTAAGCAAGTACTTCAAGGTAAAAAATGGTGTCATGGTGTCTGTGATAGTTATTTCTTCTATCTGATTCATCTGCTTCTAGAAGATTTCATTTTATGGCAAAACTGTAGAATTGTTTTCTTGGATATTATGCTACTAAAGTAGAACGCTCTCTACCGCTAAAGGGTTTTGATAGATCCTGATGATACTATTTTTTAATATCAATTTGATTGGGTATGTGCACGTTGGCCATTTTTTTATCGTTCTACAAGGTTAACTAGGTTTAATGCCTTTTAAGGCCAATTTAGCTACGTTGTCGACAATAAATGATAAACTTAGAACAAACTAATATTGTTTTTATGTCTGTTAAAATTAATTGAAATGGAAACCGTTAAAGCGTTAGTCCACGGGTAATTTTAATGTGAGCTAAAATAACATTAATTATTTATTGCCTTTAATAAACACGGGTATTTGCCCAATTGCCATACCTAAAGATAATAATACCTATATAAAATATATATAGATTAAAGACTCAAAGTGTCACGGGAAAAAAAATTAAAAGCACTACTGGTTGTGCCAAGTGCTTGTGTCATGGGGGATAAACGGTAATATCTACGTTCACATACAGATTCTCAGCCCCGTATTAGTTAAATTAAGTTTGATGCCACGTCAAGTAGACACAGTCTTACAATAACTTGCGCAGACGCAAAAATGTTGATTACGGTTTTAATACATCCACATTCGTAGTGATTATGGCGAGCTATTTAACACGAATTCGTATCGTCAAGTGTGCCAACTGGCAACTAACAAGCGGCCTCGGGCCGGAGCGGATCCTACCCGGTCTGACAGGCCCGTTACTTCGAGAAAGTGGACTACTGAACTGCCCATACACATGGATCCTACCAATCTTAAATTAGCACATTATTTTTAGATAACTTTAAATACATTTTTGGAACAGTCCCAATTAGTTTTACATTTCGCTCAAACGGTAAAAGCGCAGTTGCCACGCGAATTCGTTCCCCTAATTAGCAACGAGAGCTAATTAATGCATTCATTTACGTGGCAAAATTACTGTAAGGTTTGAAACCGACAACACTGTAGGTAGTTGAGTCTGAAGTTCAATCTGTTTTTAACCCAGTTTAATAATAATGTAAATACCTAATAGCTTGTCAATATGTATGGACGATAAGAGGTCAGTCAGACTGTTTATCACAAGCGTACGATAACACGCACGGAAATTGTGGAGCAGGATACAAATTAACTGAATCTGAGAAATGTGGGAAACAAAATGCAGCGGAGGCAGAAACAAAGTAGGTACCTACGTAAATTGTTCTTATTTGTAGGCACCATTTTATCTAGCTAGATCTAGGATAGAGCTATCGTGTTGCGGATTGCGGACACAAAAGACGGCGCACTGGCGCTTGCCGCAATATACCTACCTACTTGTGGCCACAAACTCAAATTACAATCTAGGTACAGTTTATTGAACCTACTTAATATACATGCCTAAACTTGTTAGTGTCTCAACTAGTGGCACACTTGTGGTTCGAGAAGACCTCAAGGGTAGTAGTAGTAGGTACCTATAGGGACTATATATTAGGGACGTGCCTAGGTATTAAATAAATTCACCGTCAACGTTTTGGTATCGACTACCAAAACGGAGAGACAGCACGCCGAAATCGGGAGGCTGCGAGTCTGCGATCAATACTTGTGTCCCCCTCCCCCGTGCCGGCTCTGCTGCCCTTCAGCAAGTGTCGACGACCCCGGCACCCGCCCCAGCCCAGCTCCTCTCCACCACACACCCCATAGCACATCTCAAACTCGATCTTCATGACCCGACTAGTTTCAATCTTCGCTGTAAAAATCGTGATTCGCTTTTGGTGATTCATTTATATTTGGAATCACATCATGTCTCTTGTGATTGTGAATCACGGGCTCGAGATTTGTCATCTTCAGCTCAGCTACTACCCATTAGTTCTATGGCCAGCCCCCCAATAACACTAGCAAAATTGCTATGGGAAGTCTAACAATAAGTATTTTGAAGGCGAGATATATTGAAAACGCTCGGAAGTATGATTTCAAAGCCCGGATCTCAGTAATATTCAAAATATGTTCATTTTATGAAATATTTTTTTGCAATTTACCTTTAAATATCTCAGATATGTAAAAATAATCTTATTAAAAGCTTTTCCAAAAATGTACTATTATTTATAAAGTATTATTATACATAGCTTTTCATCAAAGACATTGCAAGTAAAATGCTTTATTTACCAGAAAACTGTTTAGGGTAAAACATGGACGCTGTACGTTTCGTATAATGTTCTCAGTAAAGAATGACAAATAGGTACCTACCTATCACCGAGCGTAACGGAGTGATTACGTTTTAGACATTGCTAACTTCCAAAGCGTTGTTTAAATTCTTCGTTAGTAAAGGCTGGTTTCTGAAAGACTAATCAAACGTATGTCCACAACGTTATTGATTAACGAAATTAAAAAATAACACATGACATTTAACCATTATTGCGTTCACAGAATACTAGGATGCTAACGCATGTTCACAGACTTACTAGAGATGCTAGCGCATTTATTGCGTTGATCAATTTCTCAGATAACTGGTGTAGTCTGTTAAAATAGATCGTCTTCCTGCGTTAAAAAAAACATAGGGCCTATGCTGAGTTACAAATACGTTCAGAATTTGTTGAAACGGTCGACATTTTGACATGTTATAAACTCCATGGTATACCCTCTGTTCTACGTAATCAGCAGACTACTAGGATGCTAACGCATTTTAGCAGTCTGTCCGCGTTACCTCAAATCTATTCTTGAAATCAAAACTCCCGCAGTTATCTATTTGGAAGTAGGTAGGACTTTATTTGGAACATCCGGCGTGTCGAGGAACGATGGTCACTTCAAAACCGGATCGATTCCCTCGTCGTTAATATTCCGTAAGCACTAGCTGCCCCTCCGTTCAAACGGACAATCGGATAAAATCATAAGTAATAAAGTATATACTTATAATGTACGTGCCTACCTAAGTATTATTTATATAGATACCTGGTTGAAATAAGAATCCCAATTGTCGGACCTAAAAATTCATAGGTAATATGTTATTTTGAGTCCTCAATATTATTTTTTAATATATTAACATTCAATTGCTCTTGCGAAATAGCCTCCACTTCGTTATTTTATGCTCACTTCTCGTGACGGCAACTATAGCAATTCTGTGTACCTAGCATTTTTGAGTCGAAAAGTCGTTCGTCGTGGTACTCTTTGGAGGAGGCCTATGTCCAGCAATGGAGTTCTACAGGATGTTGTTGATGATTATAAACTTATATAAAGCCTGTAACTTCTGATTGTTAATTTGCTCACAGCAATCTCTATCACTTTTTATCAAACGATCTCGATCTTTACTTTGCGGGGAGTCTAGCCGATGAACTTGAGTCATTAGACCTCCACACGTTCGATATGAATAGAATGCTAAAGATTTAACCTGCGATTATAACGACACATTAGTTTGATGCGATGTTTAGTAGATTTATTATTATATACAACTAAAGTGGCAAACAAGCATACGGCCCACCTGTTGGTAAACGTTTACTAGGCAAACAAGCATACGGCCCACCTGTTGGTAAACGTTTACCTTAACCTATGGACGCTTACAATACCAGAGGTATCACTCGCGCGTTGCCGACCCCGAGACATAACGGGTGAAGGCTCATGTGCCTGTAATTTCACCGGCACCCATACCCTTTAAGCCGGAACACAGCAATGCGAGCATGGAAATAAGAATCTTTCTCCTATAGGATCCAACCAGACACTACTCCCTAGCCTAGCTTAGAACCTGAGATGACTTTGGGCTTATCATTATCAATCACAGAACATCGTATCCCTTTGAGAAGGTAGGTACTTCGATGATCTGTAATTATATTATGCATGTGACACAATTTTTCAATATTCTGTCCAACCAAATTTTCCAAAACACAAGATAGTTGGCGTTGGATGTCGGTAGCTCGATTCCGGACTATTTTGAGCAGCGTGCTTGGCATTTGTGCCACGCGCTGGAAACTACCTACCTACATCTCGGTTATTTTAGGATGCCCTACTAACGATGCTCTTTTACTTCATCAACTAAACAAGCAACAGTATAAAATAACTTTCTTACGTAAAACTAAAATTATTTTGGATTAGTTATAACAAGTAGTACTGTATTCACCCTGTTTAGCTATAAGATGCTAGCCGCATTCAATTCAATCGAAGTGTTCTATCACTTCCGACCCTACCACCGTTCAACTGTTATGAACTAGTTCATCCATAGGGAAAATAGAAAGTTTTTCAACCGACTTCAAAAAAGAGGTTCTCAATTTCTTTTGTATTTTTCCCTTAATTTAATTTATGTTACGCGATATCTTCGCCATTTGTGACCGATTTTAATTATGCTTTTTTAATCGATACTTCAAAGATGGTCCGTCCCATAATCATTTTATCTAAAAATCAAACTCCTTCGGGTGAAAAAATGGGGGATGAAATTTCCGGTTTTTTTTTCGTAAAAAAGACTATATGGTGCAAATTCAACGGTTATTCTGCTCTCTAATCGTATTGCTGTGTTAAGAGCGAGGCATTACACCGAATGTTCTGGATGTTTCGGGAGCATTTTCACCGCGGAGAAGCGTTCGCCAACCGACGACCGACGACGCGACGGCGAGGCTGATATCGACCGCTTCCCCAGCAAGCGACACTACCGCGGTCGACAGCCAGCCTCGCGTACACTTGACATTCATATTCTCTACCCTCGCAATGGGTTCATTCCCCTAGATAGAGGAAAATGGGTTCATTTCCGACTCGCCTAGGTAGCGACTGACTGAGCTTGACATACTGTTTCTAAAATGTTTAATTAAATTAAGAAAGCGTGCAACTTCTTGCTCTAAAATGTTAATAGGACCTGGCCACGCCTAAAATTGCACGATCTTAAAATGGATTTTTACTTGTTTCAATTCGTTCTTCCATTTATTTTCTGTATTTTGTTTACAGGAGAGGACCATCCCGGCCAGAAACAACGCAAAGGATTCTTCCGAAGCCTATGGAAAAAGTCACGCCACTACTCTTTAGAGCACCCGTGAAAAAATCGTAACATCTTAGATCACGGCCTTTATAATAATTATTTATTACGTACCCATTATTTACGAAATCTCAAGATATTTCTAATTCTATAGCTAAGTGATGACTAAGCAATTAACTTTGATTCGCAAAACTTTACATGCGACAAATATATTTGATACTTCTTGTACTCATTGAGTTTAGTAATGAACTTTAGGTGTAGGTCGTTTGTATTATAAAAAAAAACCTTTTATATAGGTAAAATAATCTGAAGATCATAATTTCCTTGCTTTGGTGATTGGTGAAGCACAGCTATCAGGTAATAATAATATTGAGAGCAGCTGGATTAAATTCGAAGAAATGAACCTGATGTAGGTATAATAGTCGTAGGCATTGTTATTTGGTTTAATTGACGACGTTTATATCGAAGCATAATTTATTTTTTAAGCTTGGAACTATATTTTACTAACGGTTAAATTATGTTATTTCGTCTAGATACCTACATAGCTGTAGAAATGTAGATAATCATAGAGTGCATACTAAACATTTTTTAATTTCCTTCAAAAAAAACATAATTAGTGTAATTACTGTATAATGTTTTCTTATAATTAAGATGAAATAAAACCTAATAATTATTATGTAGATATTTTTACGCAAGATAAATAGCGTCCAGAATGCGAATCTTACATAATAAACTAACCATTGCATGGTTAAAGTAATTGTAATTAATTAGAAGCACCCCCGATGATGCATCTTAGTTTTTCTATGGACTGTAAATCAAGAAAATGTATAGATAATTGGTTAAAACTTTGCCAATAAATTACTTCGATAATTATGATTGGTCCTAGTATTGTAAAATAAAGAACCAAATCCACTTGATAGGCTATTGCTGCAAGTTTAACATTTGATACCAATCCTTGTATTCGAGTGTACTTAACTCTTACTACTGTAGAATTATCAAAATGAAAATAAATTATGTTCATTAGCAATAATACCTGTGTTCATATTTTTTTCAAGTTACCTACCTCATTAGATTCTGATGTATTAAGCAGGATAGAACAAAGAAACTAGGAAATTTATAATACAAATCATTTTATTATTAGATAGACACAGTTCCCATCGCTTATCAGAAACAATGTACAAAGCTAGAGTAGTAATATCAAATATAAACAATATGCACCCTTCGTTTACTGCAAGCCTTGTTTGAGGATACAGAGTAATTGAGCGCTTCTATTTCGGCAGCTAAGAGTAGAATATAACAGAATGCAAATGTTTATTAATTCACTACACAAGATTACAATGCGGCATAATTAAAAGTAAGCATAGCAGAAAAATTGCAGAGACGGACGTGTGACCCGCCACCTCACACTGATATATCGAATATAACTCACACGATGGTTCCAGTGGGACTAGAGATTTTCAATTAAAATTGTAATACTTGGGTTACAGTGTCTTTCATTTTGTAACAAGCCCTTACACAAATGCTTATTTAATAATTATATATATATATGCTGTATAATGTTGTTACAGTAATTTCATTACGTGGATATATTACCGTCTGATCAAGCACCTGTTTGCGGCAGATAACTGTCTCTAGCTAGATGGTCTCGAGACAGTTCTCGACGGGGTTTTCATGATAACGCGGGGGTTGAACGCTTAGACCACATAATATTTTAGATACAAGATGCTTGAAAAGAAACCTAAAAAAATATCTATACATAAGACCTGCATGCATAGCTAAACGTGCTTCGCAATACTGGCCAATCAAAGCAACTTTTAAAATACAATTTCAAACCATTACAGTAACAATTACTTTGTGGAAGCGGTGAGCGTAAAAAAAGGTCCAGAATCCGCAAAGTAATGGTATCTGTATGAAGTTACTAAACGCCTCAGACACTGACGACGCCAAAATTTATTAAATATCAAAACAAATGAACGGTCCTTATCACTTCATAGAATATACAAAATGCAGTTACTTATTTCCCTGTGGAAAAAAATATTATCTTATAGTATTCTTAGATCACGGCGCGCTTCGATCTGAAACCAAACAAATACATCCTTTGATGGTGTGTTCTGTAGATAGACTGGATTGGAAGGTGTCGAATCTGCATTGTACTGTTATCGTTACGATAAGATTAGGTCTCATGTACGAGTCCCTTGGTACCAATATAAATAATAAATAACACCGGTATTTGAAAACACGTTGCTATATTTTATTAGTTTAAACTTTAAAGTATGGGTTTACATGTAATGTAAGTATTTTACATTACCCCTGGTATGCTTTAGCACAGAATCAGATGTGGTATGAGATCCCAGCAATCGAAATTTGAGTTTATGTTGTGATGAAACAAAAATGAAAGTGTTTTATTAATTGCATAATTTCGTTTTAATGGGGGCAAAAGGCTGCCCCCCTCCGTTAAACTATTGGATTTTGCTAATATTATAGAAACTTACCTCTAATAACCACAGGTAATTAAATAATCTCCTAACTTCTCCACTACGGATGCGGCCTGCTGAGGTTGGATGGGCTCTTCATACAGAGAAATTACGACAGCTGAAACAAAACATTTCAATCAACATTCTACTTATTGAAAACGATGGTTCCAGTACCTTCTTATTGGGCATGGCGTTCTAGTCTTATATTCTTCGTTGTCCGGAGTGAATATTTTTGATCCCACTTCACGGCTTTCGTATTCACAGAATCATTCATAATAAAAATTCAAACAGTTTTTCATCTAATGGCTACTCCATCCTACCCATTTTTACGGTATTACCTACACAGGTAGCGATTATATACACACATTATATTTCGGGAACAGACGAGAAACGAATGAAATGCTACAAAATACGTAATTTTTCAGACAGTGTCTAACCAAAAAAAAATATGCAAATGTGTTGAATCCCTACAGTAACATCAGTGTCGAAGAATATTTTCTACTACAAAAGTATTTATTTTCTGATAACTTTTATGAACACAGTTTTTTATAATTTTAAATAAAAACATTTCTTAGGACAATGAATAAATACGGCATGTAAGTATTTACGGCAGATATTGTACGTAAAACTAGAATTCTCTCACTCATTGACTTTAACGAGGGGATCTTTACGAGAGCGGGTATACCCAACCAGGTTTTCGTAAATCGGAGTAACGAATTCTAATAATTTATATTGAACCAGTATATTGAATCTGACAACGCCAAAAATAAATGAAAATGTATTTCTCCACGTTTGCCTATTGGGGGATGGCTTTCAAAGCATTCGTAAACAGCGATTATAAAGAATTGTTTAGAGTTGCAGGCGAGCGACGCCTAGTTTTATTATTTATTATTAACGCGTTGTTATTTTCATGCTTCACTTCCGTATCTTTGCGAGCACAAGGAATACTAATCATTATGTGTTACACACATAACCACGCTCGCTCGGTGCCGGCACTGAAACAGACGCGTGTAAACGAGTTCATACAAGACTCATCTACGGCACGGCTAGATGTGGATAGAACTCTCTCAGTTAGTTTTGGTATGTATTGCGACGCGCTCTGCATACCGTATCGTTTTGAGGGATTACCTTGTTGTGTCTTCATGCAGTGCACGCCAACCTTGCCGAGTTTGGCGCGTATGATGCGGTCTGAGCCACTGAGGTAGATGTACCGTGTGCCTGCTATCGTCACGCCGCCACTCGTTAACAGTGATTCATTTTCGAAACCAGCCACTATCTTTCCAACTTCATCTTTTGATATCTGTGGGCAAATAAAAGCGCGTTTAGTACAAATTAACCGCTGTTTACAAACACAGGAAAAAATATAAGGCTCGTTTCACTAAACTTTGACACATGCTAGTGAAAAAGATGCATAATGAGAAGTTTTCATAGGAAAACTGTCACTAAGACATATCTGGGGAGTAACACTATTAATAAACATTCGTCCCTCTAGACGATCAAAGCTCTGTAACTTCTCAAGGACACGTCGCTGCGAGATCAAGTGCATCCGAGACACTAATGCTCGTATGTCTTAGGAAGGTACTTGAGAGATCAGCTTTCTATCTTTTTAACTCAGAAGTTAGAATCAATTATGATTAGCGCGTTCTGTGAGACAAACGTTTATGAATCTAGGGTTAAGATTTTCTATAAAAGCTTTTTTTTACTTTTACTGCAGACGCGCATAAAAGACTTATTGACGCACGCCGGGTATTGTAGTCTGCAGAAGGAATTGACCTTAAACCGACTATCCATCTATCGGGTTGAGGCGTAATATACTATACCGATCGGTAAATTGTGTATTGATTAGTTCACACAATTCTAATTCTAAGAGCTATGTCGATGACTTTAGTTCTACGGATTTCTTCGTTTCAGACTTCATCACTTTGTGAAACTCCGAGTATAGCTCTTTCCAAAGCCTGACGCGCGACATTGAGCTTATGTATGAGGTCTATAGTTAGTGAGTGACCAAGCTTCAGTGCCATATTATGTCATCCATCACTGATTTTATTCACGGGTGTGACGTTGGCATTTTACATGATTTTTGTCTTGCTGTGTGAAACTTTATTATGCAGTAGGTACGTACAGTATAACAGTACGAAAACACTACGTTTGAAAATGTTGGTTAGCGAGAAAATAAAATTACTCTACTGAAACTTTTCACTATATTGGCACTTTCAGTGATCACATGTAATTATATTCTAAAACGATACCAAACCACGATAACTTCAATTCTACAACCTGTGAAAGTCAAATACCAAGTCAGATTCAAAACTGCTCAACAAGTTTACCAAGACTAACTACTCAACAAGTCTGTTTGTGGTTTTAAATTGGTAAATCGAGATAATTTCGGGGTCATGCATATGCATATTCGATTAATTAAAGAGACAGGCAATAGAAACAAGTTGGAAATTGCCCAGTACATGTGAGATGGGTGAACATTGTAGGTGAATTACCTTTACATGGTGAATGACCTTTCGTGACCGTGTATACTTTTCAACTTACGGTATGATAACAATAAAGGCTCTAAAATGCATTGGTTATTCAAAAACAATAAGCAAAACCAAGAGCCATAATACGCATAGTAAAGGCAGGTTTATATTACAAAAATTAAAAAATAACGAAAGTTATCACTCAATCCCATTGATTATAAGTTGGTTAATTTTAAGATAGTCAAAGTCATAAAAGGCTACAATGTCAGGTATAATAAAACCATGGTTTTTATCATGTTGTATAGTTAGGCTTCATATGTAGGGAAAATGATTGCCTTACTGACGAAATTATTTACCTATATTCAAGAGCCATAATACGCATAGTAAAGGCAGGTTTATATTACAAAAATTAAAAAATAACGAAAGTTATCACTCAATCCCATTGATTATAAGTTGGTTAATTTTAAGATAGTCAAAGTCATAAAAGGCTACAATGTCAGGTATAATAAAACCATGGTTTTTATCATGTTGTATAGTTAGGCTTCATATGTAGGGAAAATGATTGCCTTACTGACGAAATTATTTACCTATATTAGTTCAGTGTTGAACAAAATAATATTAATTTTGAGTTATTTAGTTCTATGGTTTTTTGCTGTCAGCGGGTGGTGGTCAACGACCTTTGCTTTATAATAAAACAAAGTGTTCTACATTTCTGTTTCATTATCATTATACAGATAATGATCATCAGAAACATCTGGTCCTAAATTGTCTTTCACTAATTACTACAGCTACTACTAATAGCCCGGCTTATAAAAAATCTGTCAAAAGATAAACAATAATTACAGTAGCACCACCACTTGGTAGTGGGGATTAACAGCCCTAGGTTTTTGGCGTCTATTGGCAAGGCAATAATTTTGTTTTGAGCCTGGCTTTACAACCAATGTTTACGGATACGAAGCGAGCCTACTGCATCGCACATGCGTGTAGGTCTATCGGCCGCGACTGATTGCTTCCGTGCTCCGCATGCTGTTTGTACCCAGACTCGTTTTATAAGCGTGTAAACATGATGATACTCTCGTTATGTAGTTAGTTGAACAACGCGTATCGTTTAGCCCCTGCACAAATCACAACGAAAATGTTATAAGAGGAGATGGACGGTTCCTTTAGACTCCTCAATTTTCTGAGATCATGGCTTTACTAACAACGTATTTTATTTATTTATTATTACTGCAGCTTCAACTGGGCGTAGTCTTGAAATATTTTCTATTTCATCATGGAATTAGGGTGTAAATAATGTACCTCAATGGCTTTATTTAACAAATTCGGATTATTCTGGTGATAAAAATTATCAGTGGATCGAACAGAACTCATACCTACTGGCGACTATTAGGTAGAGCTTTTCTTAGGCTGTGGTTAACATTTATTTTTAGAAGACTCAAACCACACCTAAACTCAGATAATTCCAAATCAACGACGAATAGTTTTTCCTCATTGATTTTGAAATAACAAACACTCACTGCTTGTAATATTTGTATAGATTTAATAAAGAAGGAAAAATTTGACACAACTTAAACTGTCGTTTTCCCAAATCACACAAATATTGATCGGAAGCGAAAGCTATCTAGCATTAAGTTCGCCTATGTACAGTACAATACTTTTATTCATGCAATAAATAATTTTCCAGAAAAAAATGTATTTGAAGTTTTATTAAAATATATCTTTTACAAAGAATTCTAACTGGATAGATCAGAGAGCTAATTGTAAATAGGTACAAATGTATAAATTTAATAGATTTGATATAAAAAGAGTGGAATGAACAAGGAAATTTTAGAATTCATAAAATCTGTCACAAAATAAACATTGTTTAAGTGCCTTGCCATTTATAATTTGTGTTCCATGTGCAAAGCCCAATATCTTAATAATAATGGGCTTGCATATTAATTGCTAACTAAAAAGTGGGCATCTGCCCAATATATAAGGCTTTTCTCTGGCTACACACTATTTAGGTACATCTCATGGATGTGACAATGGGGATCAGTTATTAGATAAGATTAGAATAGAGGTGGCTAACATAGAGGAAATATTAAGTACCATTAGCCAAGTTACACTATTTTGGTCCTTTGAGTCCATCTACTATTTCAAGGCACATAACAAATTTAAAGAAGTTATTTAAATTTGTTATGTGTCTCATCAGTTATTTGGTCAGATGGCAATGCAGTGTTTTGAATGTCACATCATTAGTGTAAAAGAGCTGTTGTAACTCTGGTTCTGGAGTTTTTAGGGATGTGAAACTTTTAAGGGTTATTAGGTCCAAAACCCCTTCATCTTTTGTGAAAATCTTTTTTTTTTGTGGGCAGGCTGAATAAATATATATTAGCGAGTTCCTCACACACAAATCACTATGCACAAACAAATAGTTGTGCCATCACAAATATTATTTCCGTTAGACACAACTTGGCGAGACTTCCTAAGTATTCCTTACATAGAAATGTTCCACATGACTAAAAAAAAGCTATATTACTCTAAAAACTTTGTGAAATGGTTATATTTTTGTATGTTGGAACAGTAGAAGAAATAACCACCATGGACTAGTTAGGTATTGATAACCACCACATAGAAAGAGAATGTCTAAGAGACCTATATCTAAGAGGTTACATGAACCTCTTAGATATTATGTTACATTACATTTTTTTTCTGTATATGGTTTTAACCAGAGGTTGCAAAGCACATCTTTGCTTCCTTGATTTTTGAGCACCTCATTTGCTTTGACCACTGTCAAATACCATAAAGGTAAGGTTTCAATCCATTTACAATTGAAATTCAATCAATTCTAGCTATTCTGTTGACAGATTTTTTCCTAATATAACTAAAACATAAAATAATTTTAGTTTCTATTTTTTTCGACATTTGCTTAATCTAAATCACCAATTTTCATTCTTATATGAGTATTTTTTCCTACAAATTAAAAAAATTTTTTTTTTTGATCCAGCACAGGATCACTCACTTATGTTCCTTCAAATGTGATAGGTACAAATGAAACAAAGCAGCAAGTTCACTCCCCACATCACCTAGATTAAAACTGAAGACTGTGATTTGCGCTACCTAATAGATTTATTTCCTACCAACACATTGTACTGGGAGCTTCCTTAGGAACAACTTAACCTAAAAATACCTAGAGGGCAAGGGCAAGACAAATCATTTTGCAGAGAAATAATAAAATTCTCTAACATAACTGTATCATGATTTGAGTGCTCCTAGATTATGTTGTAGTGTAAAATATTAAAATTTAATTATTTTACTGTGTTATACGAAAATTATTATAAGAGTTAGGCTAGATGGAATAAAATTTTATTTTATTAAATTTTAATAGAATTTTAGTTTCATATATGCATATTTGGCTATGATTTCTCATGAAACTTTTTTTTTATTAATAAAATACTCTCTGAAATAGACAAAATATTGATAATCTATACTTTATCAATTATTATTATTTCCTTTCTTTGACAAACAAGATTTTAAACATTAATATTTTCTAAAAAAATTTTTTATTTAGATATAACTTTATTAATTATGAATATAATTACATTTTAATGCATTTGGTTGTGCACAGAGTGAATCCTACTTTTATTTTCAGCGACAGGGACAGTTAACCCACTCCGGGGCTTCTCAACGGATGTTTGAGTTGCTAATATTGTTTGTAGATAATAATCTTAGCAGGACAAAATTTAGATGAAATTGGAGATAAGTATATCATAATCAAATAATACGAAGCTAGCATTCAAACATTCAGTTGGATGCTTCAATTTGTAGTCATAAATTTCATCTTACCACATGTAACATACCTACTAGTCCAAGGGAATATTTATTTGGACTCATGAGTTGAGCTTTGTTTTTGTTTTTTGAAGTGTTTGGCAGCCACCAAATCAAATATGCCAAGGGGTTTGAAATGACATGGTGTTCCTTTACAGCCCTTAGCAAAGGAACAAGCAGACAATATCAGCCTATCCAGCACTTCAATAGTGGAAAAAACAGGCTGAAACTGAACTCCGAAAAGGAATCCACAAAATATGGGAACACAAAACAATGAAACACTGAGGATGATGGCAGGCACCATCTCGGGACACTGTGATCTGAATCACCATCTCTTTAAGATAGGGGGCCACAGATAGTGGATAGTGGCAGATGAAGAGACTGTGGAGCATGTGGTAATACACTGCACCACCACTAATTAAGGTAGGTAGAACCCGGTCTAAAAACGGGTCTGCAAGAGCTCAACAACTCATGCTTTCCATGATCAATAACTGTCAAGAGGTCAGGGATACTGAAACACTGCTATCATATACCCAGAGTCCTCTGCTATTTCAAGGAGTTGAGCTGGTTGGGGTCAGGTTAGAATGGGGATAATGCACAATACACACCAATGCAGGACGTCAGTGCAGACCTTCGTTCTCCCACTTAGAATTAGAACCCTTGTATGGTGAATGAGTTAATAAAGCCAAGACAGGCGAAACTGTGGTCAGAAGATGGTCATGAACAATTTGTGGAGCGGTAGTGAGAATTGCTCTAGAGGCGAAAATACAATATGATAAAATATTAAGGGACACTTGCCCAGCACAGCAAGAAATAGAGGTAGAACCAATTTTCACGCCCAATGGTATTCTGAACTTCAGCAGGACGTTTTCCGTAGTTAATAATCCCACTCCATCCCCCTATCCTTAAATATAATATCACTATGTTTGGCTCATCAAATAAGGTACCAATGACCACCCAAAAAATACCGGCCGGCTTATTTTGGTTGGACAGTTATCAATGAAGATGTAAGTGGAGGTAACCGATACATAGATAGTGCGCAGATAATGCCAGACGACACTTCATCATAGGAGCTGGAGATTGTGACCGACAAGAAGCCCCAATATTTCTAAGTCGAATCAGTTGCCACCGCATGTCGCCATCTTGTCAATCTTGCCGGACTAAAAGAATTAGTCATCCAGTGATGTTCATAACCACGCACTGAGCACAGAAGTTTTTTTTATTCAAATTCACATCAAGAATGTTTTTTATCTCAATGTCCACGTAAAACAGAAACTTAGCGAGAAACTTACTTCGAAGCCTTCGGACTTGGCCCAGACATTTCCATCGTGACCGGCAATAGCAGCTTTTGTCACACATCTGGATGCCATTAACTGTTTATCGACATAATCTTGCCAACTCATTTTGATAGAGTTCAACTAAAAATAAAACTACACTTGAAATATCACAATTTCTCCTTCACAGCGAGCAAACGCTCCACACGAACAAAAAGCACTGCCGTTTCAAAATGGCAGCGTAATCATAGGTACTACAGGAAGTTACATTTTGTCATAGACACTTCATCTATGGTTTCAGCAGAGACAACTTAAGTCTACATGACATTATCAGTAACTCGAAAAATAAAGCTGTTCATTCAAAGGCGTTATATTAATATAAACGAAAAAAGTTAAATCACACAGTTAAAAGTGAAGGTGTGTAGTGCACTCCTCTATTTACCATTAAACTGAGCACTTTGTTGTATGAGCTAAATGTGGCCCACAAACCAAAAGCTTTGGACCAGTATGCTGGATCGTGAATAAGTTTTTGTCAATACCGTGTAGTCGTAAGTGCAAAGTTCTCGCGAAATCATCGTGACGCACTTCCGTCAGTTTATTTCCCATTAAATTTAAAAATATAAAGTAAAACCATTTTAGCGATTTTAATGCAGTAACATTATAAGTAAAAATTGAAAAACAATAAAACTAGATTAGTTACATCCATATTTATCATTATAAATCACATTTGGAGAAGACATTAAAAAAAGCTTTTTCTAACTCAACTTGACCTTGCTAGTTCTTTTCCGTTCAGCTACCGCGATTGGAAGATGTCTTATTCACCAGAAAGAAGGTATGTTCAGCTCTTATGATAATATTACGGTGTTTTAGTGAAATATATTGTATTGTAGATCACGGGAAAATACCAAATTACAAGTGGTACAGCTTGCTTAGTGTTCATTTCATACACATCCCGAAAAAAATCTTTCAATTTCCCCATTGCCGATTTGCCAACATGGCGCTGGCTAGGAGTTAATTATTACAAGATCCTTGCGGCACGTGTTTTTTTTTGTATTATATATGTTACTCTGACTTGCGAGATGCTGTACCGCCAAAGTTTCTTATGTTCCCGTCAAATATCTACTCAAATTGTTATTGTTGACTCAGGTCTAGTAATTTTATTACATGGCATTTTGACAGACACCAATTTTCGACGATCGGTCTTCCAATTTTCGACGATCAGTGCTTATATTTATAAATAATTAACCAGACCATAAAATGAAACTTTCAGATCAGAGGATTGGCCGGAGGACAAAAATGGGCCCTCAAAAGAACAGCCTAACTACGATGGACCTCCGGGCATGGAGCCCGAGGGTGCATTGGACACCAACTGGCATCAAGTCGTGGAGAGCTTTGATGACATGAATCTGAAGGAGGAACTACTGAGAGGAATATACGCGTATGGTTTCGAAAAGCCTTCGGCGATCCAGCAACGCGCTATCATGCCGTGCATCCAAGGACGCGACGTGATCGCCCAGGCCCAGTCTGGAACCGGCAAGACTGCTACCTTCTCCATCTCGATCTTACAACAGATTAATACTACTGTTCGCGAATGCCAAGCTCTTATTCTGGCCCCCACCAGAGAGCTGGCTCAACAGATCCAAAAGGTATGTGTGTAAAGTCATTATTTAGTGTGTGATTAATGCTTCAGTTTTGATATTAACTGTGTGAAAATAATTTTAGGTGGTTATTGCTCTGGGTGATCACTTGAATGCTAAATGTCACGCCTGCATTGGTGGGACCAATGTACGCGAGGATATCCGCCAGCTGGAAAGCGGATCCAATGTGGTGGTGGGGACACCTGGCCGTGTCTATGACATGATCACCCGTCGCGCTCTGCGTGCTAACACCATCAAGCTGTTTGTGCTTGATGAAGCTGATGAGATGTTGTCTAGGGGGTAAGTTAACATTGTTCTTATTCAGGGAAATCCTGAAATGGCTGATGGACTGAACCAATAACCAAAGGGCTGGCTCTTACCTTAGTCAGAACATTTTTATGGCTAATCAGTGAGGTAATGGTGATATTCAAAGTCCATTGCCCTCACATCACATTCATAAGGCATTTTCTGAGAGCCATGCCATAGTTTTGTACATTTTCACAATCTTTTATCTCAAGTATTTAAGTGTTTTATGTTATTCTTGCAGATTCAAAGATCAGATCCATGATGTATTCAAGATGCTGTCGGCTGATGTCCAGGTGATATTGCTCTCTGCTACCATGCCTGATGATGTACTGGAAGTGTCCCGCTGCTTCATGAGAGACCCTGTGCGCATTCTTGTGCAGAAGGAGGAAGTAAGTAATTTTTTTGTACTTGAAACAGTCCATGAGTACAGGAATAGCCCAGCCTTTAGTTGAAGCTAACCTTGAATTAGATTAGAATGCTAGTTTCCATCAAGTTACCAATGATACAGGAAATTGTAAGGCAGGAGTATATGATTTAATGAAAAAAAAAACAATTAAATCTAATAACATATTTTTCCACAAGCTTAATTAATATTTCATGTATTTCAGCTTACCCTGGAAGGAATTAAACAATTCTACATTTCCATTGAACTTGAGGAGTGGAAGCTTGAGACTCTGTGTGACTTGTACGACACCCTGTCCATTGCCCAGGCTGTCATCTTCTGTAACACCCGTCGTAAGGTAATTGATCTATTCATAATGTAGACTCGCTTTTTAACTGCTGTGCAAACCATAAACACAGCTTTCATGCTCTATCAGTACATTTTACTAGTATATAACTAGCATTGATTTGGTTTGTGGCCAAGATCATTTTTCTTATTTAAAATTTCACTTGCAATAATTGAACTTAAAACAGGTCTAATGAATGGTTGATCAGAATAGTTTTAACAAGTGGGAAAATGAGAGCCATGATTTAATGCAATTGTATGTTACTTCCAATTATAAGTAGGTTAAACTCTGTGAAATACACTCATAACTAACACTATAATGTCTGAATCAATCCCTATCATAATATTATCAATGATGTCACTCAAATTACCTATCGATAAACAATTGTTTGACTCAGCTGTAGCAATAAAAAGAGTGTGAAAATCAGTTGCCTTGATTGTTAAATGTATATTTATCATTTTTTTTTTTTGCCACAACTTCCACAGTGGATAGATTCAGAATTAATACTATGAGTTACTGTTAATGTAAACTTCTACCAAAATACTAAAAATAAGACAGTAAATGAGTTAATCAGCCTTAATTTAACACAAATCAACCCTTATTGTGTCTGATATCCCTGGCATAATATATCCTGGGTATGTCACCTGCACATGGGGTTTTGACACATGCCACACCAAATTTTTCTTTCCCATTCCTTGGACACATTTTCTTGGATGGTTAAGTAGGCTATGTGAATTTTACTTCCATTTGAAGGGTAAAAATATTTATGGCATGTTTCTTTTAGTAAATGGGCTTGATTGATTGCCATTTTCAGAAAGACATGACTTAAGCATAAAAAATGGCCAACTGGGCTTGCTTAAACATTGACATAATTAGTCCATCAAATCAACACCCTAATATTGGATAATTTTAAAACATTTTGCCTTAGAAATATTTTAATATTAAATTCAGCTAGTTACCCATCTTTTACATAACTAGCATAAAAAATAATCCACGAAAATATCTGATAATATTCACAATGCAAACCTAACACAAAACTCAAAAAGTATGCTATTACTATGTACATGGAGGACCCCAAAGTCTCTGTAAATCCATCTGTGCTTAGATAGTGCGCACACAGCTGAGGAATAGCCAGTTGGTGTTGATTAATGACATTACCTAAAATCTAAATAGTTTGGACTTTGCAAAATTATCTATGTAAATGTAATTTTCAATTTTCCCAGGACCCCCCCAGGGTTTAAGGGTTAATCAACTGATTAATTATCTGTATAAGTAAGGTCCATAGTTTTTAACATAGTATAAATACAACTGAGATTTACTTGATCAAAAAATAATAATCTTTATGTTTTCATATTGCTATAAAAACCTAGGAAGTACCTTCCTCTTACTGATTAGTTATTTGTTGGCAGGTTGACTGGCTGACCGAGTCGATGCACGAGCGCGATTTCACCGTGTCGGCCATGCACGGAGACATGGACCAGCGCGAGCGCGAGGTCATCATGCGCCAGTTCCGCACGGGCTCATCCCGCGTGCTCATCACCACGGACCTGCTGGCTCGCGGCATAGACGTGCAGCAAGTCTCCTGCGTCATCAACTATGATCTACCGACTAACCGCGAGAATTACATTCACAGGTAACCTTTTTGAAAACTATTTACTAGCAGACCTAGCAATCAAGGCCCCATGACAACAGTTTTGTAGATGAAAGAGAAAACAATATGTATATTATTCTGTACCTTAAAAGGTACCCTTATAGAATTACTTGGTTGTCTGTCTGTCAAGACCCCTCTTTGGAACGTATGGTGGAGGTATCAAGTTGAAATTAATATTAAATATTAATGTCAATGGTCTCTTGGATCTGGAATATAAATCAAAAAAATACAGCCATTTACGCCATATATTTTGACACGCAAAATAATGCCAAACCTATAGGGTACTTTCGCTTGACCTAGGTCAATCATGAAATTTGGCAAGAAGCAAGTTCTCTTAGTACAAGTAAAGGAAAAAATCCGGAAATCGATCATTTGTAGTTATACCACAAAAAAAAAGTTTTTTGCAATTACAAACTTACATGCCGTTGGAGAAAATATGAATGATGTCATGGTGAACCATTCCCGCGATGGAGGAATTGTCGACATACAAGCTTGTACGGAACCCTCGGTGCGCGAGTAAAACGCTCACTTGTCCGATTTTTTTAATTTTCTGTCGGAAAAACCGAAGACAAACATTTATGTTTTTCTCTTTCTGGAAAAGAGAAACAAGTTACTCATCTTCTCTTGAAAAACCATTGTCTAGTGCTCATGTTATCCTGCAGTTGGTACCTAAACAAGTAAACAACTAATACTTCAGCAGCATCAAAAACAGAAAATTATATTAAATTGGTAGCAAATATGCGCCAGCCATCCCATATATTATCAGAACTTACATATATATAATTGATATTTTTGAGATAAGTTCTGTCTTAATTCTACTTCTGGCAGAAGCCAAAGTGGCCATCAACTTCCATGTTTCTATTTTAATTTCTGCAAATGTAGTTACACTGTTTTTTTTGTGGCCGAAATAACAGGGTGGACAGCATACACTGAATGCATGCACATTATCATTTGCCTCAATAATACCACTCCACAAACTGTCTCAATGAATGAACACCAAGTTAAGACAACATAATTTTGAATGCACAATCATCATGACCTGATAAAGCCTATTCCTACCTCATAGAGACAATGAATGATCTTGTGCCACCTCAGGGGCCTCCCTACACTGTATCATCTATTAAATGATTGCCATTCTAAACTTTAAAGGACAAGCAGATTTTAGTTGTTGAATGCACAATAAAAATATTAATTTCTATGTAGATCTCTAGAATCTAGATAATGTAGAAATTAAAAATGTAAAACATGTAATTTTTTTGTAAAATTATAACCCTTGTTTATCTTTCTTTCAGAATTGGGCGAGGTGGACGTTTCGGTCGTAAAGGAATCGCTATTAACTTTGTTACTGAAGCTGATAAGAGAGCACTCAAGGATATTGAGGACTTCTACCATACAAGTATTTCGGAAATGCCCAGTGATGTGGCCAACCTCATCTAAGGCCAGCGTTTTTCCGGTTTATACTTTGTGTCCTGCGTTCTATTGCGATATTTATAAGGTGTGTTTAGGAGGATCCTCCTAATTACAACTGTGCCGATTTTTTTTATTGGAACTCATTTCATTTGGACCGATATTCGTTTTAGTTTAATTAATGTTTACATTATACTTTAATATCAATATAAGTTTAATATACATAGTTAGGAGTAAGACCGGCTCGGCCGGATGGCCCCCGCCCCCTTTCCGCGCAGGCCTCTCTGCCGCCTGCATAGAGGTCTCATCGGGCACTGGAGAGGCTATTTCAATCACAAAACCGCTAGAAGGAAACAATGTATTGTGTAACTTTTCCAGCTGTACATATGGTAACTGTTTTTGTAATACGGTAAATAAATATAATTAAATATCCTATTTGTATTGTTATTGCCAATCATGAAAAGTGTAGCACTCCACTCCCGATCGGAACCTTAATTTCTCAAAAATCATTGTATTGAATTATATAAATTTTTGTTTTGCAGAAAATCTACCAACTGAGCCTGTGAAACGCACTATGGACACAACTATGTGGAAATAATAAATCTAAATTTCCCAATATTTCAATACTTTCTTTTGACAGGTCCTAAAAATTCCTGTATTCCCAAAAACATTGCTTTTGCATTTACTTTAATTTTTAAAATATTGTTTTCTACATGGTTTTAATGTTCATTTTGATTTATTTATATTTTTGGAATAAATTTTGTTCGAATATTTGAATGACTTTTGTCACAGTCATAACTGATAATTAAGGTTCCTATTGTACCATGACTATTAGGAACTAAATAGGTACATACTTAATAATTCAGTTACAATCTTCTACTTTAGTATTACTAGAAATAAGATGTATCTCTCTGCAGCATGCACGAGTTGGATGGATGTTTGTCCTGTCTTGCACTCTACACAAGTAAATAATACTTAGCTTTTAAAATATTTCAACTTCTGCTTGTATTGTATCTAGTTAAAATTCGTAGGTCAAAATTTTAATTAAATGCTGTGAATCGGTTTAGTAACAGTGATATAATGAGGTAATATAATCATCAATAATGTTTAACATAGTAATCTTCTTATAGTAAACTTAATAAATTAATATCACATTCGTGGTAATGTTCATTTTCACTAACATACAGTCCAATAACATTTTAAATAAATATCATAAAAATGCAAAAAGAAGTACTAACAGAAGTACAGACACTGGAAAAAATATGTATATAGACACTCGTGGATGACAAACTGATATCAAAACTGATACATCATTTTCATCGTTCTGAAGTCCACCCTTCGTCGGTACTTCTACAATCACTAATTCATCACTTAGGAAGCCTACATCAAACTCGCAATTTGTCTTATTCACACACATTTTTGAGTGGGAATTATTAACATATTGGAATGTTGGCTTATAAATATCGAATATTGCATGAATATCATTTGTAACAATATCATTGTCACTGTAAAAGATGTAGTAATAATAACCATCTACTAAGACTTCATGTACTACTTTGAGAGTCGTTGTTTTCTCTAAGTAGTTTGTACTGTTGCACTGAATTGAGTAAGGAAAGTAATCATTCATCAGTATATTGTCGTGATAGCATTCATGTAAACTATTTTCAAAGCTGGATACTGAACTGTCTATTACGTTATTGTCTATCGCATTTCCACCATGATGTACTCCGGTGTCCAATACGGTGTTAGGGTTGTGTAGTTTACCTGTATCCCTTTTCTGTTTTCCATTCTCAGTGTGATTTTGAATATAATCATGTGCGAAATCATCGTCGTCAACTTCGTGATTTTTTTTTGTGTTATTATTATTAATTGTAGGATTCATTCTCCTTTTAGGATTTTCCAATGTTACTAGGACACTACCTTGGCTTTCAAATAGTGGATAATTTTTCCTATACTTGTCGCCTTCTAATATCCCACACGTGTCTAGAATTCTGTCTCCCTTCACTACAAGAATCTTCGAACCGACATAGCGAGAGCATGCTTTTAATTCCACGGTGGCTCCATTCAATAGATAAAATCCCCAATACTCGAGAGTGTCGTCAGGAAGTGTCATTGACTTTTTTAGTCGTATGTGTTTCCTCTGACCTGATAACTCTGGTACACCCCTCATTTGAAATGCGTTAAATGAAGTGTTCATCCTCAAAGAGTGTTTCTGACAAAATACCGAAGACTGTCCCTTGTGAATTTGTATTACATCTGAATCTGATATCTTATACATCACATCCGCATACCTGATATTTCTCAGATACAGAGGTAAAACTATTAGTATTGTCGGTAAGATGGTAGTCAGGAAGCAAAATATTATTACTCTTCGCGAACCATTCATTTTTAGGGTATCTGAAACAAAAACATTTTTTTTATATTCTGTGCGTCCGTTTACTCTTGAAAATAGGTTGGGTGCTTGTGCTAACTGTACCTACATTGTGAAGTAAAAAAGTCATTGGAGGGAATTCTCAAGGTTTAATGTTTTAGAGGTAAGTAAAACTGATCCATAGAAATTACTTGAGGCCGTACACGGTTTTTTTTTTGTTTAACGTTTTAAAAAGTTTTTTGTTATACAATAAATTAAGCCAATCGACGACCTCTGTAGCGCAGTGGGTGAAGGCCCGCCTTAGACGCAGAAGGTTGCGGTCGATTCCCGCCGCGGGACAAATGTTTGTATGATCTGGACGTGGAAAAGTATCTAAAATGCAAAACGCGAACATGTGCCAAATATAATGTTTGGATATGTCTCCACTCCCTACTCAGATCTGCTTACGGAGTATGGGTCTGAGAACCTATCATGCGGATAACAGTTTGAGCGCGTTTTTTTTTATAATAGGTAGGTACTACTTTTATCCATCCTATCCGAGGGGTTCCTCTACCTAGCGTCTCCCATAAGATCAGCTCGCCGTCACACAATAACCATCAGAATCGGTAGGTACCTTTGCTTCGACATGACTGGTACCACTAGTATATAAAGGTAGAACTTACCTAAACTACACACACATTTAGCACTTCCACTTCACTCATCATGATGGATGGGTACCTACCTAGCAAATCAAAAAGATCTAATAAACTACTCACGGCATCTATGAATTTTGTAGCTAGTTATCGTTTTCCATCTCAGTTTACAGTGCGCCAGGTAGGCAGGTTTTATTATGTAAAAAAAAATATTCTAGCTAAGGATATCACTTCGGCTGAGTAGGTAGGTAAGTATGTACTTTGAGATGCTGTAAGCAGCAGGTTATGATGATTGATTATGTTTGCTTGTTTGTATTGTATGATGTGCTTGGGCTTCACTCAAGGTCGCAGATTTTGCTGATAAATAAAACCACCTCAAGGTCCTCTTTAGCTATCGTCTTGTTAACTCTGCCCTCAGTCTTCTGTCGTGTTTGTCACTTTGTCACTCCTCCCACTCGTTCCCGTTCATTCAATTTATTGATTTTTTTTAGTTAGGAGCGCCCCCTACCCTATTTTTAGAGCCAGCTTATCGGTCGGTTAGTAATTATAGTGAAAGTTAGAAGGTTATTTTTTCTCTGACGACGTTTAATTTATAAAAGGTACTTACTTAGTTTTTGTATGGTTACCTATCTACCAAGTTTATTGTTTAAGGTTGTAGGGTTACGCTCCCACATCGCACCATAGATTAAGTACTAGTGTAACTCTAAATATTAAAACTGTCCTCACTCATGTTTGGCGAACAGTCTTCAACTGGCGCTCAATTAAAGCGCTCGTAGTTTGCTTTTACACGTACCTCTGATACCTCTATCCTTACCTCCGGCCTAACTAAACCAATAACTTGGTAGTTCAGGCATATAAGTAGGTAGGCTTAGAGTCACGAGAGACAATTGATCCTCTTAATCACCTAAGCGGAGAAGAGACTCAAAAAGGTGATAACCTACCTATTTCTAGCTATTAAGAACCTGCTGTAAATAAATAGGAAATCCTCTTGTGTAATTTATGGCTATAAAGCTATCAAGATAAACGATTTTTTGATTTTGATATAAATAATGACTTAAGCCAACTGTTATTTTATTTTCTATTTTGAATAAAGATTAATATAATTTTGGTTGGTCTTTAGTCAGTTAAAACTCGACGGCCAAACTTTTCCATGCGCATTGAAATTGATGATTGACACAATCTAATCGGATCGTTCTAATTCCACGCTACAGCGAAGCATGAAAGTAAGAACCTAAGTACTTATTTTATTACCTACTATCAGTAACAAATTATTTAGATAGTAGCTACCTAGTGTAAAATTTAATTATTGTTATGAATGAGTCGTAATGTCATCAATGAGTGCGATACTTACCTAAACACAGCTAAGTAGGTAAGTTTGGATATTTAGGGCACCCAGCCAGTACGAAAGAAACAAATGACTTACCATCTTCCTTAGTTGGAACGTTGGAATATTGATAGTTTGTGTTATAGTACGATGTGCTCGCTGATCTTTGAAATTCTCGTGACATTATTGACAATTTTTAAAACCAGACTAGGTAAGGCGAAGTTAAAAATATCGATACCGAGCTACAACAACACTTGAACTATGGTATATAGACTCGGCGAATAAGAGATTAGTTGCTTATCAAATTATCAGTCAGTTGGGTAAATATAGATAAATAAATATGAATTCGTCATCCGAAGTGGAGGTAGGTCTAGGTACCTACACTATATTTACGTAGACGTTGCGTTGTCCCGGAACCATGGAGGTAGGTATCCTATCCTACCAAAGTACAAAATTCTGGCACACCCTGTTGGTAGGATTATTGTTATTTAGGTACCTACATTTAACTCTATAAAGAGGGCCACCTATCAATAGTTAAAGAGGGTACTCGGAATCGTCACCGTATTTTATCGTGCTGTCTGTGAACTGATCATCAGTTCATAGAGGATGTGAGCTGTGTCATTGAGATGAATTAATTTGAAGTCGGTCGTTCGTCAGTCGCACGCATCTAAAAAATAAAAAAAAAACACAACTTAACTTTTGTTTATGGCCTAAGTAGTTAGGGTAAAAAAACACTTATTGTGGTCTAATAAAACGTTTATGTCACCCAGGTGTGACGGTGACATTCTGTTATTTAATCGTTTGTTGCTGTGGAAGACCCTAATGTACGACCATGGAATGCATAGAAGATCCTATGGACAGTTTGTTGTCAAATTATTAAAATATAATTTAACATGGGTCACGTAATAGGTAGAAAATAAGTAATATTTAGGTACAGGTTGCTCATAATCATAAATATAATTTACAAAAATTCTACTTTTCGTGCTTTATCAATATCTTTAACGATGTCACTTCAATTTTGATTTCATGATTGACAATGCGACAATGGTGATCTGAGATAGGTTTTAACTATCTTTAGTTCATAAAATTATCTTTCAGTGTGTGCTACTGTGACTGGCAATATGAGGTAAATTCTAAGTGCTGTGGACAGATTTGGGAACACGGAAATTAATTTATTCGTAAAAAATAACCAACGGTGACCCCGTCATCAATCATCAATAAAAATAGTTAATTATTCGATTTCATTAATGAGTTCGAACTTCTCCCCCGCACCACCTGCACTATAGGTAGAGCCGGCCCTGATTATACGCATGCTTTACCTTGGTCTAAGTTTAAATTGTGTAGGTAAATGTGTGTGTTTTTTTTTTTATTGACTTAGTTTTTTTTTATGTAGAATATGGTTGTATGTGTAGTTTTATTCTGTAATGGAGTTATTATTGAATAGGTAATAGTATAGCGTATTGGTTGCTGAAAGTGTAATGCTGTATTTATGTTTTAATAATTTGAATTTGAACACGTTTAGGGAATGCATGGCCAGTATTACGCAGCCAGTCAGGATTTGACAGCTATGGTTTCCAGAGTTGTGATTTGTTGGGTTGTGTAACCCATGGTTGTATATTAAAGAGACCACAGCATATTTTTTTGCTCTTCTAAAGGGACTAGTCATGGGTAGCACACTGTTTGAAAACGAGGATTGTGCGAGGGCCGTTTGAAAACTGAGTCAGCACACTGTATTACCACAATTGAAGCGAGGCAGTTTCTGAACGTAGTTGAGTAAGGCAGTCTTGGGAGCAGTGTGTAATGTGCGTGTTTTGGTAATGGAGTGGAGTACGTTGTGCGAGGCGCGAGGCGTGTGCCTCACGTGTTGAGTACCGGCGAGCATGAATAGGTCTACTTAATTGTGTTGTCCTCACTTTGTTGAGGAAGAGGCAGAAACATTTTTGTATGAATGGAGCCTAGGCAATTGGACATAATATAATGATATTTTTTTCATAATAATGGGAAAGTAGGTAGGTAAGTTAGGTATCAGTTGTTTGTTGGATGTTTATTGCTAAAAATCTTCGTAACCGCTGAAATGATTTAGATAGAATAGGAAGGTATAGTAATAATACTATAGTTCGTGACCTAAAATAACCTTAAAGGCTACATGGGTATTTTATATTCTACCTCGCACGCACAGAAAACACAATCATGCCTCGCGCCTTGCACCTCCGAGCTTGCACGGACAGAATACAATAATCCTTCATGATCCCTCGCAGATCCGCGAGCTGAAATTAAAAAAAAAAGAAAAAAAAACCAAGCTCGCGCCTTACGCCATTGTGTTACTGTGTTAGTGTGCTAGTTCGTCCGAAATAAAAGAGTGAGGTCTTCGTCTCGAGGATGTGTGTAGCTACAAAAGTGGTGCCACACGTGCTGGGGACTCACCACTAAAAGCGACTCTGATGCAAAGATTATAGTAACAGAAAGCTCTGATGTCTGATACTCTGATTGAACGTGTTTGTTTGTATTTTAGTTAATATAACGTGAAAAGGTTTTTAAAATGTGCAACAATTCCAACCAGTATAGCATAAATCACACCAACCGCACGGAAGGACAAACAGAGATATACAACATATTGTGGACCGTTCCGAATTTTCTAAACTTATTGGAGAGTAAAACAGCTCGCGAATTCCGTACACATAAAGATGCTGTGCTTGATCTTCCAGGCTCTAAATTTCAATTAAAGATGCTGTTTGTGGGAAGGCAAAACGACCTAATTGAAATCTACTATCTATCACCTACTTCAGTGTTTCTAAAGTCTGTTTTAACTATCTGCTTGAAACGTTTTGAAGAACGCTCTATCATCATAAAAGAGTATCAAACAATCCAAGCCAATAAATGGCAGTATTTAGCGACGTTGTATAAGCGAGACATAGCAAGTTATGAAGGCCGTGATACATTCCTGCTGAGTGACGGCAGCCTCCGGCTTAAATTCCAATTCATGGTTTCAAATGATGTTAGAGTTGACCGCCACAACATACCTGCACCTGAACTGAGTGATGATTTTGGAAATCTCCTGACTACTGGAAACTATTCTGATGTTACTATGACATCTGTTGAAGGTGAAGAATTCAGAGTACATAAACCTGTGTTAGCTATTCGCAGTGAGGTATTGAAGGCGCACTTTGAACACAATACAACAGAATGCATAACAAATGTTATAGAAACTCCATTGGAATCAGATGTATTACATGAGGTTCTAACCTTTGTATATACTGACAAAGCCCCACGAGTTGATGATATTCCAGAGAAGTTATTGGCAGCTGCAGATTACTACCAGCTGGGCAGACTGAAGAGTCTTTGTGAGGAAGCTTTGCACAAACGGCTGACTGTTGAAAATGCCATCAAAACCCTGCAACTAGCTGAACTACACTCAGCAAATTCTTTAAAGCAATCTACTTTGGAGTTTATAAAAGATGGACAAGCCAAATTAGTCACAAAAACTGAAGGCTGGGCGAAGGTGCAGTCTGTTGAGCTAATTAAAAGAATCTATGAATTTATTATGACTGATGATATTGATGCTGATATACGCTGAATTCAATGGTCGGTGAATTTTTTTCTTAACTAAAAGATCTCATTTTCAATTAAGTTCTAGTAAATAATCAAGTTCTTAGTAATTTGCCTAGTAACATGTTAAAATATAAGTAGGCGGTGTGTTAAGATATATTAAGCAGCTATGCATACAATGTGTCTGATGGGTGTATATTTATATTATTTACTAGCTTTTGCCCGCGGCTTCTCCTACATGGTATTTTGATAAAAGTAGCATTTGACCTTCTCCAGGCTTCAAACTAGGTATGTCCATATTGTGAATATAAAATTTCATCACAAACGGCTCAGTTCTTTAGCCGTAGAACATATAGGTGGGGTATATTTCCAATATAATTTTACTGGCTTAATTTATACTAACCATTATATTATGGCCAAATCACACATATCATTATAAAATGTAGACTATAATGTTATTCTGATGTTTAAGTCATATTACTGTTATGTTTCATCAAAATCCGTTCAGTAGTTTTTACGTGAAAGAGTAAACTGCCTATTGTTACTGCCTAACAATTATTTCCAAAATTAATTTTGTCAAAAAACAAAAAACAAGAAAAACTAAGCGGATTTGAAATCTTCCTTTTTTGAAGTCGGTTAAAAACTATTAAAGCTAGGTATCGGCATTATAAATGAGGCGTTAGACTATTTGACAATATGGCTAAGAGCCATATTGTCTTTGGTTGATCACTGGTTTCAAGGTGTTATTTTGGTTGTTCACCGAATACTGCCAATTCGGTCTATGGTCGATGACGCGTCACAGCGCCGCCGCCGGGGGGTAGTTGTTTTGTGGCACCGGTCGGAATAATTATTGAGAAAAACGTTTACACACTATTTTACCTCTAAAGCTTGTATAAAATAAATTAATTAGAATAAAATGCGCACGCCAGCTTAAGATGAGCCGTATGTTCAAAGGTTCCTGTACATTATGGGGCTCAAGTTATTTGGACCTAATACCGAGGGTTGTGATGTCTGTAATTTCTGAACTACAAACCCGATGACCTTGAAATATTTACGTAGGTACCTCCTAACAAAAAAAGAATAAATAAAATAGGACTAAAAGTCGTGTTGGCCTAGTGGGCGATACACCGACTTTTTCCACTAGAAAAATTTATGTGCGCATTAACACGTGCTCCAAACATCGTGAGGAAACTGGCATGCCCTAGAACCAAAAAATCGAAGGCATGTGCCAACAGTTAGTGTTCCAATAAGCGGCGATAGGCTTGCGATGTCCTACCTCGTAGTATGAACTCAAATCTCAAGCTTAAGATGAGCCGTTTATAGGTTCCTACATTCCGGGTTTCAAGTTATTTGGACCTAATTCTGAGGGTTGTAATGGGACAATCTTTAATAAAGTACCTCCTTTCTAACAAAAAAAGAATGAATTAAATCTGACTACGCGTTGACGAATCACAACCAATTACTTACACATTTTGACTTTCATCACCTCTCCCAAGGGAACCGTGCTGAATTTCGGGATAAAAAGTATGTCCTACCCCGTAGTATGTATTCAAATCATGCCAAGTTTCATTTGAATTCATTCAGTAGTTTCGGCGTCATGCGCGTACCAGATACAGTAAAACATAGCTTAGAACTTTTTTTTTATAAATTGTGTTTATATTTGAGAGAGAAGTAAACTACCAAGAAATTCATAATCATCATTTAAAGAAGTTCATATGCGCTTACGAAATAAAATTCTCACGTCAAAAAGTTAGAAATATTTCAGAGATTTGAAGCTTATGTAGGTACCTACTACATTACCTATACTACTTAAAGAAACCAACCACTATAATAGACCATCGACTGTTATAAGTTTATAACTGTATAGTTATATTTACGATCCTATATAAATATTGTATAATATAAGCTAACCTAATACAGATTTAATACAACAATTTTTGTAGTATTTTCATGATTAATTAAACCTGTTGTTACTAAATGTTACCAATTTATTCCATCTTTGTACACACAGTAAGACAATAAACGATTATTCTATAACCGTTATTTCCGGTATGTGTTTTTTAATTTATAGTCCTCCACATCGGTTTCGATGACGGCGACCCTAAAAGTTATGTTGTTTTTTTTCGTGCGTGAGCCCTAATATGGCTTGCAAGACCAAACTTTGTCTTGAATACCCTATCACAAGTATCGCAACAAAGCTGGCCCACAGAGTTGAAGGTGTATGTGTAGGAGACCTTAGGTCTTTCTTTAAGTGTTCGGCGTTTCGCGTCAAGTTCTTCAAGACGGTTTTCTTCGAAGGATTTAATTTTACTGAAGATGGTGGAGCGCCAAGTCGATCTTTGTGCAGCTAGCTCCTCCCAACAGTTGGGGTCGATAGCGCAGGCGTTTAGATGCCTCTTGAACACATCTTTGTAACGAAGATGCTGACCACCGTGCCTTCGCTTACCTTCTGCCATCTCAGAGTATAAGACAGCTTTGGGTAAACGGTGGTCATCCATGCGAAAGACGTGTCCGCACCACCTGAGTTGTCGCTGCATAAGAAGAGCTTCCATGCCATGCATTCCGGAGCGACGCAAAACCTCTATATTAGACACTCGATCCTGCCACTTGATTTTCAAAATAGACCTTAGACACCCAAGATGGTAAGTGTCAAGTTTCTTGATATCTGGTTTGTAGAGGCACCATGCCTCGGCGCCATATAAAAGGACAGGTATTATTAACGCTTTGTAGACGCTAATCTTCGTCTCGAGCTTGAGGTCATGAGAGTTCCAGACACGGTCAGTAAGTCGTCCAAAGTTGGCAGCAGCGTTAGCTATGCGCGATGGTATCTCCGAAGCCAAGGTGTTATCATTCCGGATGTTACTTCCAAGATATTTAAAGTGTGATACTTCCTCAAGTGGTTTCCCATCTAGATTCAGTGCTGCTTTATCAGCTTCGCAGCCTCGTGGTGGTTGTTTGAGAATTTTAGTCTTGGAAGCATTTATAACCAGTCCGAAACGCTGACAAGATCTGTGTAGTGCGTCAACATAGGTTTGAAGAACCACCATGCTACCAGACATGAGACAGACATCATCAGCATAAAGTATCTCCAGTATTGAGACCTTTTGCAACTTAGACTTTGCTCTGAACCTCGACAGGTCAAACACGCCTTTCTCCGTTCGAACATTAAGCTGGATCTGGTCACTACAACACTGCAGTGCATCCCTTACGACGACTGAGAAATATATGGCAAAGAGAGTAGGCGCCATAACGCAACCTTGTTTTACTCCACTTGTGATTTGGATCTCTTCAGAAAGTTCGTTTTCATGCTGAACCTTCGCTTTCATGCTATCATGAAACTGGCGTATAAGGTTGACGAATTTCTTTGGATACCCTGACTTCTGGAGAACTAGCCAAAGGGCCTCGCGTGGAACTCTATCAAATGCCTTCTCTAAATCGACAAAGCACATGTAGAGAGGCCGCTGATGTTCGAGGCTTTTCTCTTGGAGTTGTCTTACGACAGTTATAGCATCAATAGTTCCTCTGCGAGGACGAAAACCACATTGACTCTCAGGTAGATAATGCTCAGCTAGTTCGCTTAGGCGGGTGTTGACAATGTGTGCGAGGATCTTACCGGCGCTAGAGAGAAGCGAAATGCCACGGTAAGAACTGCAATCGGAGACATCTCCCTTCCCTTTGTATAACTTACAGATTACCGCATCTCTCCAGCCCTGTGGAACCTGTTCACTATCCCATACTCTTTTGGAAAGATTATAGAGCCTATTGACAATGTTCTTTCCACTGTATTTATATACTTCTGCAGGAAGTTGATCCATACCCGGTGTCTTTGCATTTTTGAGACGCTTTACTGCTCTCACGAACTCTTCGAAAGTTGGTGGGTCCTCTAAATGTTGGGAGACAGGTAGCTCCTCTAATGAGTTTATGTAAGTTAAATCCACGCGGAGCGCATTGGGATTCAGAACATCACTGAAATGCTCTGACCATCGCTTTAGTACGTCATTTTTATCCACAAATCGACGTTGTCTGTCCTTAGAGTACATTGGTGCTGTCTTTCTGACACGTGGGCCAAAAATCATTTTTATGCCTTCAAAGAAATTGCTAGTTTGTTGAGTATCAGCGTAGTGCTGCAATTCAATAGCTTTTTCTTTCCACCACTTTTCTTTCAATTCTCGAACCTTCGATCTTAGTTTAAGTTGAGTTTCCTTTTTACCGTGTAAATCCGTTGACTTTGAGTTTAGTTCACGCCTGTGTCTTTCAACTAGCATCTTGATCTCATTATCGGATGCATCAAACCAATCTTGGTTCTTTCTTTGTGGTTTGCCAATCGTATTTAGAGCACAGGCATGAAGATTTTTCGCCAAGAATCTCCACTCATCATCTGTCGTAAGGTACTCAATCTGCGGAGCATTATTAGAAAATGTTGTATCCAACGTAGTACCCAACTCTGGTGAGGTGATTAGTCTCGAGTAAGCTAATTTTGGTGGTATTTTGTGGCTTGCTCGTCGTGGTGCTTTGAGCTTTAGATGCATGTTTGATCTGATAAGACGGTGATCAGTCCAGCCCAGCGCCCCACGCATCGCTCTCGTTACAAGAACATCACGAAGGTCTTTTCGGCGAACAATGACATAGTCCAAAAGATGCCAATGCTTAGATCTTGGATGCATCCATGAGGTCTTGTACTTCTCAGCAAGTCGATAAAATGTGTTAGTGATACCTAGATCAAATTCAGCACACAACGACAAGAGGCGTAGTCCATTGTCGTTACATTTTCCGACTCCATGTTTGCCAAGGACTCCGTTCCAAAGTTCATGTTCGGTGCCGACACGAGCGTTAAAATCTCCCAGCAAAATGATTTTGTCGTGTTTTGGAACACTTTTAAGAGCCAGGCGAAGTTGTTCATAAAATACCTCTTTGTCTTCATCCGGTGAAGGTAAAGTAGGCGCATATGCACTTATAAGATGGACGTATTTATTATTCGTAATTGGAAGGCGCAGAGTCATGAGGCGGTCATTGACACCCTTAGGTAGCTCACTCAGACCTCCAGCTAAGTCATTGCGAACAACAAAACCCACGCCACTGCTCGCCCTTTCATCGGCAGGACGTCCACTCCAGTAGTAGGTGTAACCGCCAAGTTGTTCGCAGATCTCTCCACTGTCGCTCAGATGTGTTTCACTGATTGCGGCTATATCGATTTTGTATCGAGCCAACTCTCTTGCTATGAGAGCAGTTTTTCTTTCTGGGCATAAGTTACTGTCATTATCCAATAGAGTCCTTACGTTCCAAGTAGCTATGCAAAGTCGTTTAGGTTGTATTTTAAATTTATTATATTTCTGTATTTTTCGACCGCGTTTATCGATGTCCAGGCGCCCGCGGTTTGGCGCCCAGATGATGGTGAGACGGACTATTTTTAGGCCACCTTTTCTAGACCCCTCCTCTATACAGAGGAAAGCAGAGCGATCCTAAATAGGGCTGCTTTGTCACCAGTCGTGCTGCCGAACCCAGAGTTCCGCCTCTGTCAACTCTGAGAGCGACCACTCTCTCCTGGCCGCCTACGTGCAGGGTGTTAACTAAAGCCTTGGTACATCGATACCTCAACCCCACCGCCAACACCCCATCGCCGCAGGGCTCTTTTTTTTTTTTTTTTTTTTTTTTTTTTTTTTTTTTTTTTTTTTTTTTTTTTTTTTTTTAAACATCAGAAAAAAAACCGGGAAGAATAGCTAGGGTCATCTGCGCGTGAAATTATTTATAGTGGACAAGCGGTTGCGCGGTTACAAATCCACTCTCTCGTCCCTCCCTCTGTAGTCCAATGGACCGGGAAACCGGTACGATCGGCAGAGATTGGGATGCAGCGAAAGGCCGTAAGTCACAAATATGGATCCTGACAGACGCCCTCAGGGGTTTTCGCATTACCTTGCTGCATCAATGGTAAAAGATGTTGCCAAATCGATGCAGACTTTGTAGACGGGGGATCACCGCTAACTACCCTAAAAGATGTTCTTAGATGTAGTCCCCTTCTTTAGGTTTAGCCCACTGACGTGGTTTACCAGGGTGTGGCCGCTGTGACTACAGCTTCTTGGAGCCACTAAAGAAGAGATTGTGGGGGTTAATAATTGCATGGAACACCCCACTACACCCTAACTTAATTTACTGTAATATTAGGTTCAAAGAGAAACTAATTAGAGTAATCAGTAATCACTACTGTTTTACTCAGATTATAGTAGGCAGATAGAAATATGGATGGGTTGTAGAAAAGTGACTTTCAGTACATAACAAAGTACTCTGTGAACGTCACAAGCGGGAATTCAAAACAATTGCGTCAAAACAGCATTAATTTGACGCCACTACTATTTTTTAAATATTTACCTATGGTAAATCGTAACAAACGTTGCGCGACATGTAATTTAAATAAACAAGCCAAAGATAGTGTTCCACCGTTTAAAAAGCTCGTTTCCCATGCGACTATATCTACCTTTTTTTAGGTACCCTAACAAGTACCTTGTAGGTACTTAAAAAAAAAAGTCTGTCTCTAAGAGCAAACTATTTTTTATCTGTGCTCGTCAATTGTTATTATCATAGATACTATATTACCACAGAGTACTTACTTTTTAATATAGGGTACAAAGCTTTCTGTTCTAGTGTTTCTCATAATATTTAGTTTTGTTTGTATTCTATAAGTAGGTATGGGTGATATACTGAAGCCGGAGCTGATATGGGTTGAAGGTAGATGCTTCAGGGTAAATGACCCATTGACAGAGGTAACTGCACTTCGAGAACATGACTTGTATGAGAATGGTATGTTATTGCCTCTAGCTACCGGTCCGAATGCTCCTTAAATAAAATAAACTATGAAAATAATTTATTTCAGACCCTTGGCACTTATTACTATCATGTTGGTGCTTCTACACGGTGCATGTAGCTGGAGCAAGTAAAGTAGCGGGCTACACGCAGCGGGCTTATAGCAGTATGCTCGAGCTATTATACCTACACACTGGACCCTCACAGAAATGTGGTACACAATAGTTTAAAAATGCTTAAAATATCCTGGTCAAATGCCCAACATGTTACCTGCACTGTGTACAAGCACCATTGTTATAAATATACTAAAACTGGGTTAGTAACAACATGACAAGAATACATTGTTATTCACTTAGATAGACAGGTAGATATTTTTTAAGTTCATGCCTTTCACATTAGTACAAAAATGCATTAATGTCAGTAGTCAGTACTACCAACTTATTTTTTAATTTTAATCTAGTTTGTACATATGCCTATTTGTATCCAATACCAAAGACTTTATATTTATATAAAATAATACTCAAATCTACTTGCCCTTGTTGACCTATGCTAGCTGCCTTTTCATATTCTGGTTGTACCGGTCATACATCAATTTAATGCTACACCAAGTATGTATGTATGCTAACCCACACCTAAAGGAAATCACAAGGTTTTATAATATCCCAAAAATAAATATCAACATTATTATATTATAATAAATTATTGATTGCTAAACAACATCTCTCATAAATTGTACAAGATGTAACTTTAGTCATTGAACAGGCTTGGATCTGATGCTTTGAGCCAAAACATTCCAATAATTTCCACCAGGTTGAAAATAATAATTTGGTTAAGGGTTTGAGTACTGCTAAAGTTGATATTTGTGAGATATTATAATATCTTGTGATATCAATGTTTCACAAACAATTCAAGTAAGTAAGCAATCCAGTACATATTTTATTTGTCAATCTTCACATTTTCTACTACTTACCTCTTCTCTCCTACTACCTCTAATATTATTTACAGATATAAATTACCATGATGCAGAGACAGAAGATGAAGAGGATGATTATGAGGTGACCATGGTGGATAACTCCAGATATGCTACATCATTTCATGTGTCAAAGTGAGTTCTGAAATTGAAACCAGAATAAATATATAAGGTCTTCCCAGCAATGCAATGTTAGAGCATCTATTGGTGTTTATTAATCTTTAATTGATTGATTTAAGATCCAATTGTCTTAGGAAAATTCAAATGTGTCATCTATGCTATGATAAAAGGCTCCTTCACATACAAATAGTTGTGTTATTTTTTTTTATGTTAATTTGTAGTAATTGAGTTTATGTATTGACTCAAAAACTCTTTATTGTAATGATGCAAAAAGTCAAACGTTAACACAGCCATGAGTCTTAATAACGGAATGTCTTTTGAGATACCTGTTTTATTATATTTTGTATTAGGACCTATCTTACATACTACTGCAATGATAATGACGCGATGAATAATGACGTTTCATCCTTGTGTCCTGCAATATTTGTTCAATTACGACTTGTGCTAACTTATACACACCTGCATCAGAAGTTAGTAGTAAAACACAGCTGTGTGGGCGAGCCTTAATGTAAGATACAATAAGGATAAGATGAAGAACAATTTACAAAACTCTAGATAGCTTGTTTTCAATCACAAACATTCTAATATTATCATGTTATCAGAATACAAAATGTAAGTACCTCTTCATCATCATCAACAACTTGTAGAAGTCCACTGCTGGACATGGGCCTCAAAGAGTACCAGGACCTTAGAATAATCTAAGGCTACCTCCATCCACCGACATTCCTCAATATTTAAGATATCTTCGGCCCATTGTGTGTAATTATTAATTTTGCCCTTTTTTTTTTCCAGACATTACGTTGGTTATATTATTGGAAAGAAAGGTGCCATTAAAATGCGAATTGAGAGAGAAACAAAAACAATTATTAAAATACCAAAACAAGGAGATACTGGAAATATCAACATACTTGGTCCTACAGCAGCTGTGACTATTTACTCTTTTGGTAGGCACTAACAAAATTATTATAATAGCTTGTATTTAATTTTTCATTGAATTCTTTCAGAATGTAAAAGCAGCTAGGCGACGAATCAACATAATAGTGATTTCAGCAAGAAGTAAACAAAGACCAACACACTTCATTTCTATACCTTTGAACACACCTGATATTATGAGGAACTTTGAAAATTTCAAGGTAATTTTTTCATATTTAAGTTTGACATATAATTGCATCATTATTTACATTAAATAAACAAGTTGATTTGCTACTTATTAAGCCTATGGAAAAAACTTCTGCCATTTTGAAGATATGCATTTTAAAGAAACTGGTATTTTACGCTCTCTCAGTGAGTAGATTTTTGAGTATACCAAGTAGGGGGTAGTCAGAAGCACGTCCAAACATTACATTTGGTACATGCCCGCGTTTTGCAAGTAGTAAGCTTTCCACATGACAGGTTGCAAGCCCATCTCCGCTTATTGGAACACTAACTGTTGGCACATGCCTTCGAATTTTTGGTTATAGGGCATGCCAGTTTCCTCACGATGTTTTCCTTCACCCTTTTGAGCACGTGTTTATGCGCACATAAATTTTTTGAGGGGAAATGTTGGTATTAACTGCGGATAGATTGAATAGTATTGTAATGACATTAGCTTTGGAAATGTAACGTGACAGCTGCCAAGTTTTAGCTTGATAAATTGGCGTTAGCGTGAAAGGAAAAGTAAGCGTGAGGTATTTGTCTAGCGGTAAAAATCATTAAAACACAAAATCACAGATGAGCGTTTTGCAGCCGGCGGGCGGGCGGGTAGAATGCAAACTCTCTAGCGGCCTCTACAACTTTCTTTTGGCGGAGGCGTGGGAGTATGTTTATGCCTATCGCTGCGCTTGTGGGACGGTTCGTACACCTATGTAAATTAAGCTTGCGTTAAAGTTGTTTTTATGTTCCAGGATCAAGTTCTTAAGGAGACCTCTAGTAGAGGTATTGAGGAGTCCATATTCCTGAGGACAGAGAAACTGCACCTCACTACAGGAGTCATGTGCCTAATGGACAATGAGGAAAGGCTAGTCGCATCGAAGCTGTTCGGCGAAGCTAAAGAAAAAATAATTCTGTATGTTTTTCTGCACAGTGGCATAATAAAACCCAATTTGATACAGTCTGTAGCGATCACAAAATATATTGAGTTCTCAGAGTGGAGTAAACGTGAAAATCGAGATAAATAAATAAATAATGCTGGATATTTCCACACAGCATCATGTAGCTTTAAAGTAAGCCGAGCTTGTGTTATGGGAACTACATGACTGATATACTACTTATATAATTTTTTTTTGGAAACACATACATATTGTACATAGAAAACACCCAGACCCGAGACAAATATATGCAGATCATACAAACATTTGTCCCGCAGCGGGAATCGAGCCCGTAACCTTCTGCGTCTTAGGCGGACCTTCGCCCACTGTTCCATAGAGATGAAAGTGGATGGAGATAAATATTGAAGAATTATGTTATGCGGCGCGGACTCACAGAATAATCTAATAGGTACTACAGAGTCCTAGTTTTTCTCGTCTGTGGCCAGGACTTATATTTTATGTAACTATTGGTTTGGGTTTACTATCTCATTTCGGGAAAATATTAAGTTAGTAATTTTTAGGATATTATTAAATAAATACTTATTTGATGCCATGACTTTCCAACAGGCCGTTGCTACGAGAGCATTCGCCGCTACGGGTCAGGGTTAAAGGTCTGTCATATATGAACGACGATCCGAAACAGATTGACGTACTATACGCGCGTGTTTACGAAGAGGGCGCTACGGACGTTCTGCAAACCCTTGCTGATCAGTTGGTGGACCACTTTTATAAAGCAGGTTTGTTTCATTTCAAAATAATTTAGTACACCATTTGGTACAACAGGATTTTACCCGGATATAAAGCTATCTACAGCTTGGCAAAAATGAGTGCAAAAAAATCATTCATTCTATGAATTGTTTTCACATGCACCCTTTGTTCGGTCCAATCCGGTGAAGGGCCGGAGTACATTGCCCTGTTTCCTCCGTTCGAGGAGTGTCTCGCAGAGTTAATTACGGATCGTCCAGATTTCCATACAAAATTTTACGATTCGGTTACTGTTTCGACATGTTTTTTTAACTCAGCGTAGAACCTGTGAAAAAAAAGAACAGAAAAAAGGGCATGACTGTAAAAAAAGGCTCTTCCGGACAGGTGCTACCATGCCTATTTCATGAAATAGGCATGGCTCTGATTGCTGTGTTCCGATTTCCCTCTGGTATATCAAACGTCCAAAGGCTACAGTAACAGCTTACCATCAGGTGGGCCTTAAGTGTGTTTGCCTCTTTTTAACAATACGCTCGATTTACCTTTTATAGTTCCGGCAACTATATCAGGTAAATCGAGCGAGAGGTAAGCACAATTATTGGACTCGAAAAAGATTTGCGCTCGCTTATCCAATCGTCGATGACGTTCAACTGATACAGGCCTGTCGTGAGTTGCAATGATATGCGTCGTATCCCGCGCCCCACTTACATCGCCTACCTTTAAATGAACTTCTTGCTTATAAGGTATCCGCCGCCACGTTCCGCCACGAGTCGTGGGCGGCAACTATACCCAAAGTTTCTAGTGAGAATCCTAATCTGGGGCAGGACTGTTGGGTGTCACAAGTAATCCTAATATACATGTATTAATGCAAGTGGTTTTTACAGGATACATGGACAGACAGAACAACAGGGACCATGTCAAACTACACGTCACACTGCTGAACTCCAAATATCGTAAATCGAGCGACGCCGACGATGCAAGGAAGACGCGGGAAACATTTGACGGCTCCGAAGTGCTGGAGAGATTTGCGGACTTTGACTTTGGAGTTTTCGAATTGAACGAGATTCATCTGTCGCAGCGAAATTCGGTGGGAGACGATGGATACTACCAGCCGACTTGTATTATATCATGCAGGCAATGAGGCTCCTGACAGCGCTGGTTGATTAACGACTAATAAAGGACTAACTACCAAACCTAGTATTTTTTAATGTTAGCTGTACTGCTATATCTAATTCTCTCGCTGATAGTGTATTTCTGGTCCAAGGTGATTTTTAAAGATGATAAGGGCGAGTTGATACGTTTTTTTGCCAAGTGGATAAAAATAAGAAAACGTGTGATAGGTGTAAACAAAGATTTGCACTCGTTCTGTTGTTAGAGTTACATTTTAAGTAGGAATGTATAGGTACCTCCTTAGTTTTGCACATTAAAACAGTTGTAATACAGGGCGTAGGGTATCTACTTACCTAGGTAGTTTGTATCCTGAATACCTTTAGTCCTATATGTATGAAAAAAAGTTAACCAAGCATAGTAGCATTCGATAGGAATTAGGAACTACCAACGAAAACGTATCGACAAGATTAACAAAATACAAACCATACAAACATAATAGGTTGGGGAAAAAGTTTCTTCGCATTTTTTAAGAAAATTCAAAACATTTTTTAATATAGTTTATTTACATTTAACTAAAGTATGTAGGTACCATTTTGTTCGATAACTTTTTGCCATTTTGTAGGCAGGGACATGATCCCATTGCTATAAAAACTTTGGGGCTTCTGTTCAAAATACCGCGACAAGTGGTTTTGGCAGTCCTCTCGTGATGTTAACCTGACACTGCCTAAAGAATTCTGAAGAGACCGAAACAGGTGGAAATCTGAAGGTGCAAGGTCAGGACTATACGGCGGATGCATTAACACATCCCAGCCAAACTCTCTTAATTTTTGCTGAGTGGCTAAAGATCCACTTTTCATCACCAGTTATCAGCTTCTTCAAAAATGGTTCGGTTTCATTACGTCGTAATAAAGAATCACAAATGAGAACACGGTTCATTAGGTTTCTTTCAGTGAGCTCGTGAGGTACCCAAATATCGAGCTTTTTTGTGTACCCAGTTTTTTTCAAATGCGCCAAAACTGTTTTGTGGTCAATTCCCAGTTCTTCAGCTACGTCGTAACTACTGATATGCCGATCTTGCTCCACTTTTTCAAAAATGGCATCCATTTTATCCGTAATAGGGCGACCAGAGCGACGTGCATCTTTGACATCAAAATTTCCGGATTGAAAACGCTTAAACCAAATTTGTGCTACTCTCACAGACACTGCACTAGGTCCATAAACATCGCAAATTTTTTTCGCGGCTTGCGTTGCATTTTTACCTTTTTTGTAGTAAAATTTTAAAATGTATCGAATTTCTTCATTAGATTCACTCATCTTAACAGTACGAAAAACAAATAAAAATCACACATTTTCCTAATTTGAATTTGGAATTATCTTCTTTAAAATTTAAACTTTTAATGATACCAAAACCAGCCAGATACAAATAGTATAGCCAAAGAGATTTTATTACAAGTTCATACATACAATAATGCGAAAAGACTTTTTCCCCAACCTAATATGTTTTGAACGTATTTGTAACTTAGCATAGATGCTCAGACGATGGCCCAGCGCTTACTAAGGGCCTTCATTCAAGGCGTACATACATGGATATTATAATACCTTAGTAGGTACCTACTACTACCCGGTCAAAATACCTGTGCACCTCACCGGAACGCGATACTCCTCCCTGTAGGTACTGTTAGGTTTGGGCTGATATGTTATTATTTTTGAAGTGAAATTTTTTTTTATACGTTTATTCGTTAAATACATATGCTGTTTATTGACTGAATTCTTAATAGCTATTTTACTTAAAAAGATTATTTTATTGTACAAAAATAAATTAATATACCTACTTGCGATAGGTAGATACATACCTAATTGTTTTTCAAACCGTGCCAGAGCGGTGATATGAAGTTATCGACGCTAGGTGCACAGATATTTTGACTGGGTTGTAGTTAAAAGGGAATATTTAATGAAGCCTGTGAACGAGATTTCACGTGACATATACATACCTCTAACTCTACAATGAACGCATGTACATATGTATGCATGCTGTTTGTTTCCAATGATTAAGCGCTTAGATACAAAAAAAGAGTACGCTAAAATAGTTTGGTACAATAATGATTAACAATTTCAATGAGACTTTGAGGCTCAGAGCACGCGACGCTGATTAAGAGGCCGTTGCACGAACAGGATTATCAGGCTTTGCTATTTACGGCTGTACACAGCATTATAATCCGAACACCCGACGACGCCGACCGACCGACGCCGACGCGACGACGCGACGCGTATTGTATTGCGCCTGTATTGCAACTGTATTGCGCAATACAGGCTGTGCATTCTAGGTGTTGAGCTTGTACGGTCCCTATTGTACACTATTGTACTTACAGCCATGGTTCGCTTATTTGACGACTCCGGTTGGTCGTCTGACTTTTTTGGGTCTATGTTATTGAAGGTAAATCATTTAAAATACACAAAAAACAGACAATATGAAAACCTCATTTTTTTTTGAATTCGGAAATATACACACGGAGATTAGATTATGATGTAGATATATAAATGTACCTACATAGAACCTAAAGTACATCTTTTGTATGGGTACAACGTTCAACTAGAAGTGAACAAGATGTGTTAGTCACAGACAGACTAGTAAGAGATGATACACTTTAGTTGCGTGCATTATACCTACTGAGATAGATAACATCGTTTTTATTTTGTGATTTTATAGTTTTTTTATTTTTTTATTTTGTGTAGTTGTTGGTTGCAAATGTTTGGCAGCGCCTCTGCCTAGCTTTTCGTGTTTGATCTTCGTGTAGAGAACGTTATTCACCAAGAATATTTTGCGGCCGTGTTTTTTTTTATGCACACCCTCGTCGCTACCATTCCACCATGTTACACCAAGGTAAGTAAGTTGTGAATAAATTCTGCAAAGTGACTACTAATAAGTAAACAATGTTTTTTTAGAAAGCCTTTGTACGAATTTCTATAAAAAAACGAGTTATCAACTTATTCACCGAGTTGTCAAATTAGTCACATCAGTGAGTAAGTTGATACCTAACTGTTGTAAATAAGTTCTGCAAAGTGACTACCTACTATTATGTGAACAATGTTTTTTTAACACAATGGCGAACTCAAATGTACCTACCACTGTCACCGACCACGGTGGACCATCAGTGTCTCAGCCGATATGCCAAGATTATGGTTCGCTCAATTTGATTCAGTGCTGGACCCGCAAAAGCAAGGAGACAAGTACAATTTTGTAAAATTTAGATAGGGATATGTTACAACAGGTAAGGTAAATGTCCCATAATTCGGCATCTTAATGCTCTTATGACTAAGATTTTTTTACTAAACATGATATCAGTTTGTTTATTGGTATTTTGCCAGTAATTCTCGTGGCCCCTATTTCGGGATAAAGTATTTTACAGTGAGTTACGATAATTTATTAATAAAAAACATAAATATTTAAATGGTTTAATAGTTAAGAAAAGGATAAAGATATTTTTAAAATAAAAAATGAGATTCATCTTAATGAAATTAAATAAGGTTTTTATTACTTACAAACTAAAGATTAAAACAAAAATGAATGTCTCTTTTGGTTGAAACTTTGGTTTGTTCAAGAATATAATTAATATTATGTCTGACTGCTATCCATTTGACCATTATATTCTTCTTCCTCCTTCATGAGAACTGTTGCATGCCCAGAAGGATTTGTATGTATATTTTTCAATTTATCCATTCATGTTTGGTAAGGCACTTTATACAACTTTAAAGCCTTATAAGCCGTCATTTCGCCATTCCTAACTTATACCAAAGCATGGTCTAAATTTTCGGTACCAATTTTTGTAGGTTGTATGTCCGGGAAGATAAAAATAAATCTTTAAGTAAATTGTTAATAAGATACCTACTTACTTAATGAACACAGAGAAATAAATGTATCGATTTCACGTATATTGTGTATGTAAGTGGTCTGTGCATTACCTACTTACCACTATAGATTTATCTGTCACGAACTTGTAGAAAAGTAACAAAATAGAGTCCCTTGTTTCGTGTTATTGATTTTTAAAAATACCCGCACTCAAGTTTGTAGATTATTTATATATATTATTTTTAAATTATGTAAATTAATCATTAATTAACCTGAATCGGTCCGTTACCTACGGACCCTATATTGCATTATAATTATAGATCGTTTCACGCGTTGGTCAGAAGCTATAGCAGTTTCTGACATATCAGCTGATACAGTTTCTAGTTTTCTTAAAGTTCTATGAAAATTGGATTTATAGATTCGGTTGTCCAAGCAGGGTTACCACAGATCAGGGTAGACAATTTGAAAGCAACCTTTTTAATGCATTAATGAAGTTATTAGGAGTTGAGAGGGTAAGAACCAGCCCATATCAATCTCAAGCTAATGGTTTAATTGAAAGATGGCAACGTTCAATGAAGAGCGCATTAACAGCACGACTAACAGAAGGCATGGAAGAGTTACCAGTAGTCTTATTAGGGTTTCGAGCAGCAAGCAGAACGGATACAGGAGTAAGTGCAGCTGAAATGGTCTATGGAGAATATCCTGTCGAGCGATACTACGCTGAGACAGTCCTTGCTGAATAAGGCTGACGATTAGAGTGGATTCTGTGGTTTCCATTTTTCTTAAGTTAAACTGTTCCCAGTAAAGTAAAACATTCCTGCGCGCAGCAACAAAGCGTTGCCGCGTAAGATTTAAGAAACGAGTTAGAAAGGAACTAGCATCATTGTGGCCTGTGGGACCAGCTACCCAAGCCACCCCGCAGCCCCCCGCAGCGCAGGCGCATACGTGTTACCAGAACCAAAACCCATGTTAATTAGTGAAAACAGTGAATTATTATATAAAATGTGTACCTAAAAGAAAAGTTTAGTACCTACTTACAAAAAGGATAAGTAAATAAGTAGGTACATTCTAAAATTTGTATATTTTTCATTTAATTACAGTGACGCACAGTTATATCCTATCGTTTTTATAAATATTATAAATAAATCTGATATACCTACTTAGTTTTTGTGTAACTTAACTTTAATAAAATTGTGAAATCTAGCAATCGTAGAAACTATGCTTATAACTGTGTAAGTGATGCAGGACCGCATATTGTCACGCGGCCCAAGCGGATCAAGTATCTTTGCAACTCGGCACATTCCTGTGTGCCTTTTGTGTTTGTACTATTATGTTTAATTTTTTTTAACTTAGATTATTATTTGGAGTATATTTTTTTACAGATGGATGATTGTACGGGCATGAGCGATGATTGGGTTAGCAAATAGTAAACAATCCATACTGTGGTTTTCAGTCCTCTCGCTCGCCCTCCAGTCACTCCCCGTTAGCCATGTAGCGTTCATGTGCATTTTGTATTGATTTATACCAATCGTAAGAATATACATTTTTGTGGAACATTACTTCGAAATCCGAAATCCTATTTACTCAGCATTAAATCACAACAATTCCTACAATATGCATGGTCGAAATTGAAAATTATATAAATACCTTTCTATTTTTCATAAAAATAATATTGTTTACTTATTAGTGGTCACTTTGCAGAATTTATTCACAACAGTTATCAACTTATTCAGTACTAATTTAACGTAAAACACGCAACATTCAGTGTATAGGAGATTTTGGAAAATAAAAACAAATTAACTAAACGCTTCAAGTTTCCGGTTAAATGTTTATATAGGTGCTGGTCCGGTTACCTACCTATTCAATCTTCACAGATCCTATCAATGACAATGATGTACGTGATGTACAAGCAGGAGACCTTGAGCATGATGTTAAGGTGATCATGGTGAATAACTCCAGAAATTACGCGACATCTTTTCACGTGCCCAGGTGAGTCCTCAGGCTAAAGTGTGAGCTAAGTGTGGCTAAAGCGGTCTACCTAAGTACCTAGGTATATATTTTGTATTCATAAAGTCGCCGCTAGGGCTCTATTAATTTCTTCATTATATATATTAATACACATAGCCTAAAACACAGATATCTTAATAAATCTAATTCGTATACATAATAAAATAATAATAAATAATACCAATGAAATTGGTAGGTAACTATTATGTTTGTCAAAGTGGCCACTTTGAATTGATATATCTTCGGTTTTACTTGGAATTCTAAATTCAAATAAATGTTGTTTTAAGGCAAGGTTTTCAAAAAACATAATATCATTTGTTTTCTTATTTGGGTTTTGTTTTACCTACCGGCGCGCCCCGCCCGGAAAACAACGCTGATAAATGACGAAATGAAAGCGAATTCGCCTTAATCGTACAGTCAAAATATTGGGCCATTTGTGGCAAATCGGCAAAACAAAGAAGCTAAATAGGACTACAAAACTATATAGCTAAAGACCTTTATGAACAGATATTATTATAATTGAAGAATTAGATCTGTAATGGATAAATCATTTGAATACAAACTACCTACCTACCTACGCTGTTATGCGGTCGCGGGTGCACGTGTTTTAGTAACAAAAGCTCACACTGGAATCTGATCTTGAAAATAAAGGTATATTTGTAATTTTTAGCTTATAATATTATTATCGTTATTTTGATGCCTGTTAGAAATCGCATGACGCTTTAAGCGTTTTATGTGATTTGTTCAAGGAATTTGATTGCGTAGAGTTCAATGGTGTACGCCGTAGTCCATACACATTCATTAGGAAACTAAACCATTATTGGGCGTTGCTCTAGAGTCTAGACGTTCTGACTTCCTGTTTAAGTGACAGAGTACAAAAAGATGATGTGAATGGAAAGCTTTCTCCACTATGGGTGCAGGGATCAATTCTCAGACTATTTATGTTTTTATCTATCACATCTTGTAAGGATGATCATGAAGGTGTATTGTTTGCAGACGAAAAACCGATTTTGACGATAAACAATACAATCTCTAAGTTTGTAAAATGGTTCAATGTAAACAATCTTCTTTTAGTTGAAAAGAAAACATGTGTGTTTATTTGATTTATACTATTTAATGTTACACAAGTTAAAGCAAATATTAAAATCAAAGATGAAGAGTTGGTTCTTGTGGACACCACTGGTATTCTTAGGTATCACTCTAGAGAGCTTCAATGGGGCCTTCATATTGATAAGATGTCGAACTTCTGCGGCATATGCAGTTATAAAGATCCTTCTTAGTACAGACGTAGACACAGGTAGACTATTTTAATCAGCTTCTTCCACAGCATTATGCCGTACTAGCTTAATTCTAAAAAGTATTTCTTTGAAATGTACAGTGAGGAAAACTCCTAAACGGTAAGAGATTTAAAAACAAACGCGTCACCAACTTTGATAAAAAAAAAAAATTCAAACATTTTGGAAAAAAATATAGACACCTTCTGAGATAAAAAAAGAATTCGCGAAAGGAGATAAGGTTGGTAGTAAAAAATATATTTCGAGCCGAAACATCCCAAGAATTTTCACCAGGCTGGAAACGACCTCGACCTCGGATTTGTTACCAGTTTAATAACTAATGATGTCCTTTAATTGTTTCCAGACATTACATTGGTTTCATCTTGGGAAAGAAAGGTGCCACCAAAATGCGAATTGAGACAGACACCAAAACGATGATTACAATACCAAAATACGGACACGATGGAGACATCAGTATACTTGGAACTTCAGTTGCAGTCAGTTTATTTATGACCATTTTAATTTATGAAAACTAATTACTTTATAATGTACCTACACAGAAGTCGAGGCGCATACATATAAAATTAAGTATCTGTTTTAAAGAAATAAACATTTTACTATGTCGCTATATAAGGTAGTTCACACGCCATTGTGTCAAGTTAATCAGACTCCTTTAAAAATACTTTTTCTTTCGTAGTTAGAAAGTTTTTTTTTAAGGAAGAATTAAATATCGTATATATTTAACAATTCTAGTCGTTGACTGAATCGATATTTTCATACATATGGCAGAGGGCTCTCGTATTTTATGAGCTACCTGTCCTGGAAATATAATCACGTCATTTAAGTACATGTTGTTTTTTTAGAACGTTAGAGCAGCTAGTCGATACATCAGAGTATTAATATTCAAACTATCAAGGGATAAACAAGGACCAACACACTTTGTTTCCATACCTATGAACACAACTGATATTATGAGCAACTTCAAAAAGTTCAAGGTAATGTTTTGACATTGTTTATGGTTGCACGAATATGCTTACCTCTGTGTGCAGTTTTTGTGCATACACCTAGGTAAGCATATTATTGGGGCCTATGGCCAGCTGTGAACGTCTGCCAGCTGATGGTGTTCGTAATTTTATGCAAATGATTTAAAAAGAGTGCAATTAAAAATGATTTTAATCATTTGTGGTTCATAGTCATTCAAATACATACATTGTAGAGTTCCTATAGGTTTCTCGGTAAAGTCACAGACTACTTTTTTACTTAATAAATTACATTAGCATGAACTTCCTATCCTGAAAATCGTATCGCGTTTGTCCAAACAAGTAGACACACAGATGTAATTACGTTTTGCTACCTTAAATAATTTGCTTTCTTTTTTAAATAAATTTTAATTTTGTACTTTTTCATAATGTGCTTTTTAGTTTCTTTTTTTTTTTCAATTTATTGTATTATTTTATAATTTTTGTTAAAAATAATTAGTGTAATTGGGTTTGTCCCGTTCTAATTAAATAAATAAATTAAAATCTTTGTAAGAATTTGAAACTATTCAAAATGAATGAATTAGGTTGGCAGGTATCTGTATGCTAAAAAAACTATTATTTGTTTTAGGAACAAGTCCTGAAAGAGATCTCTGGTAGAGGCATTGATGAGTGCATATTCACGAAGGCAGAGGAACTGCACCTTACTATAGGAGTCATGTATCTCATGGACAATGGGGAGGAAATGGCCGCATGCAAGCTGCTCAGCGAAGCTATGGAAAAAATAATATTGTAAGTTCATCAGCCGGAAAAAAGCCTCCGAGATGCAATTCCACAACAAGCAGTCTTAAATTAGCTCCATCCATAGGCTTCCTGAAATCCTAACAGATTAAATACAACCGAAAACATTAGTCAGGGTTATTTACCTTTAGGTGTTTCTGGGCTCAACACATAACCAATGTCAGGGGCATTGCAGATGTCAATAGGCGACGGTAAACGCTTTCTATAAATGTTCTATATATTTACATTGAGTAGGTATGGGAAAAACCAGCGCATGTTCCGGATATGAAAGTGAGGGGGTGGCGTGCAACGCAAAATGGCGGCGAAACTCTGCCCTTTGTCAGCTACGTCAAAAGATTAATTTTGCAAAATTTTAAAATCACCGACGTGTTTTCATTTTTTCTATCGTCTACTACAATGACTTGTGGAAAGTCACTGCATGTAAGTCACTCTTACATTTATGTTGATCGAAGACAAAGATAGAAATAAACGCAATAGTAATGCCGAACCGTTTGCTGAGATAAGCTGCGATCATCACTTCAGAGGAAGGCTTTAATCCGACTGAGCTTACTTCAGTTTTCGCTTGAATGGCCTTAGAGACAACACCGAACTACGAATGAATCGTGGATAATCCTACTTACGTTACAAAAACATTCGTAGTGATATATCGTTGCCTTACTAATTATTATCACAATACTTTGTAGTACTGTGCAGTGCGCCCTCTATCAGATAAGATAATTAAAATCGGTTACGATGCTACGAGATAATCCATTGCCTTCCTAAATTTCGTAGCTTCGTAGCGTAACTACTTTCGTAGTACATCGCGCTACCGCTTTAGCTCCATAGCATTTGGTTCACGTCATGTGCTACGAAAGTCCACGTACCACCTACAGTTATTAGCATAAAGGTATATTTGAGTTTTAGATGTACATTTTCTTCGAGTATAAGGGTATGGAAGTCTACGGTTATGAAAATAGAAACGGTTATTTTATACTTTGGTCGCTGACTGTACCTGACTAAATTATTACCTTTTCCCTCTCACAAAATATATTGTAAAAAAAATATAAAGTACTTTTTCAAAATCACATAGATTCCACTCAATTCAAAGGTTGTCTGGAAGAGATCGCTTTCAAGCGATATTACCGCCCATTGTAACTTGGTTATAAAATGTTATTTTTGTAAGGTGTACAAAGCAAAATGAAAAAATAATCTGTTTTATTCATTCATAAATTGCTTTAGCAATTAATGAAGTAGATTAATTAATTGCTAAAGCAATTTATGAATCTTGTAGCGTTAGGTTATAAAAGATATAAAATTCAGTCTTTTTTTAGGTTGTGATAACAGGATCGACGTGACGCTTGTTGTGAATAATCGTGACGTATAATGTGAAAGCGCTCCGCTCCGACCGACCGACGTCATGATGTTTCGTAGAATATCCACATTTCGTAGGTCCGAAGCATTTGGCTGGGTAGGAATGGCGTGGGTGCCCTCCGCCAGTAGGGGCGCAGTGGCTACGTAATGCGCTCGCCCGCGTCGTACTATCTCAGCGTTCAGTGATCGTTCACGTGCTTGTACACAGACGCCAGACGCTAACACGTAAGTTTTCAATCTTTTTAACGTGGTGAGGTAAAAAACGTTTCGCCTATTGATTTATTTGTGTTTGGTAAAATGTGAATTCGTTGAGCAACGTGCTATTTCGCTTACTAGAAAACCGTATTGTAAATTCGATTAACAACGAGCAACGTGGTGGGTATTTTACAGCACCAATAATACTTATAGTTATATACTTTTTTATATGGTAGCTTTGGTCAGACATGATATTGTCTATCGAAGTAGGTAATTAATGATAAAAGGTAGGTTTTCTATGGTATATGTAATCCATTTTCCCACAGCTATTATGCGCAGTGGCGCATGGCGTAGGCTTTACGTTATTTCGTAGAGTTAGCTTATATTTTTTAGGACATTAAAATACATACTTAAAATCTAAACTTAACGAACGTTTTCTGTGAGAACCAATAGCTATAACTCTATTATGACTGATATGTATTTTCACCAATGATGTGCATGTATATGGATAGGGTTAGGGTTTTGTACTTTCTAAATTATAAGATGAAATGAGAGTATTTGGAGCTACAGGCGATGATGTATCTCATGTTAAAAATAAATACGATAAAGACCGTATAGAAACTAATTATGTTCACTTACCGTAAAAGTTTGTTTATACTATAACATTATACGCCTCCATTCATATTTAAAGTAAAATAATTCAGGAAACCCTTAACCATTAACTCATACGACTTCTCCTAATTCACATAGACGTCCCCTTAAAATACGACCCTCATTTCTACTTAACGATGCAAACTCAGGAAAGTAGCTACTTTTAAAGAAGAAAGCCATAAAATAAAAGTTTTCTTATAGTAATACAATACCTTGCTTACAGGGGTGAAAATGGGAAAATTTATTTGAACCAGTAAACGTACGCAGGCATTTAGAAGAGTACTATGTACCTACCTACTACTACTGCGTGTTTCTAGTATTTTTAGTAGATATATTTTGAATACGCAAGTTTATATTAATATTTAACTAGGTGAGTAAGTATTTATTTAATTGGCATTATTTTAGGTATTTTGTTTATGTTATGGCAAAGCAGGTAAGTACATAATCTTTTAATCTCTGAGGAATATAATTATTTCTGCCCAAGACGTATCGAGCCACGCAATGTAAGGTCGATTTTATTGTGTGGCGGACGTTGGCCGTGGAATTAAATGGATAGGAGTACCTTTTTTTTTTTTTTTTTTTTTTTTTGGTGACGAGGGGGAAATCTGCTAACAGATACCCTACCACATTGAGGGTGTGATAGGGTTATGTGAGGTTCACGGACTCGTGGACTCACTAAAACCCCCCCGGTGGCCGGCCTCGATGCATGTCAAGGGGCTCCGGGATCTCCAAAAGGAACGCACCGGTGCCCCTCTCGCATAACGCCCTTCGCACGTCCCGGGGGCAGTTGGGAACCCCAAACCACCCCCAGCACCCTCGCGGTGCAAAACGGCGGCACATGCCACGATGTACCGCCGCCCTCCCGAGGCCCGCTTGAGGAGGATAGCCAGAGCCCTCACTCCGACCACCCGCGGGCCCGAAAGGTCCCCTGTTTCCTGGTCCAGGGGATTCCGCTACGCCCCTTGCGGGGCAGGCGCTGTAACACAACGCCTCGCACGTCCCGGGGGCAGTTGGGAAACCCCAAACCGCCCCCAGCTCTCTCCCGGTGCTAAACGGCGGCACATGACACGATGTACCGTCGCCCTTCCGAGGCCCGCTTGAAGATGAGGATAGCCAGAGCCCTCGCTCCGACCACCCGCGGGCCTGGAAGGTCCCCTGTTTCCTGGTCCAGGGGATTTGCACGTCCCGGGGGCAGTTGGGAACCCCAAACCACCCCCAGCTCCTTCGCGGTTCTAAACGGCGGCACATGCCACGATGTACCGTCGCCCTTCCGAGGCCCGCTTGAGGATGAGGATAGCCAGAGCCCTCGCTCCGACCACCCGCGGGCCTGGAAGGTCCCCTGTTTCCTGGTCCAGGGGATACCGCTACGCCCCTTGCGGGGCAGGCGCTGCGGGGCGGCCGTTGCCTGCACCCCGCCGCCGCCTCCTCCGAGCGGGATCGGCCCTCTCCCGATCGCGCTCAGCGGCCTCTTTCCGAACCATTACGGTCTCACAGAAAGAGGCCACCGCCCTCCACGCCGTCTCGTCTGCCAGCATAGCCGCTACTACGCTTGGCAGAGAGAGGTCCTGCCCGATCCTGGAGACCAGGATCCGCCGCTCCACGCACCACGCCGAACACTCCTCCAGCGTGTGCTGTGCGGAATCCCGGGATAGGAGTACCTAAAGGAGTGGTTTAAAGCGAAATCGTGAAGCTTTGCTTTCCTTTCTTTGCTTGGTGCTCAGGCCAACGGTGGTGTCTGATGATATCGAACCTATCTTATTTGCAACTGAATCGTTGCTCAATCAATTGAAATATACTTACTCAAGAATGGTTGTTTGAAGTGATTTTGTTAACTCTCAACTTTACACTTGATTAAGTTTGTATGTATTAGGTACTCTCAACTTTCCACTTCAGTCTCTACTCATTCGATGGTTTTTATTTATTTTTATACATGTTGACGATGAACCAGCTATCTCATAACGGAACGGAATAAGTTAACGTACTCGCTTATATTAACCCCAAATCTGTAATGTCGCCCTGTCACGCAAAGGGCTCAAACTTTTACGAGAAAGCATAATTTCTTAACTCTACCCATAGCCATTTAAGTCTAGGTTGTGTGTTTACTTGCCATAGGAATATCTTTCTTCAAGTAAGTAACTACACCTATAGGCTTTGGAAAGGAAAATAAGCCATTTTTCATGTATAAATTGCTGTAAGTTATAAGTCTAAAAAAATGTAGTCTAACAATGTTTAGTTTATTAGCCCTTTCAGTAAAAAAACTACAATTTCAACGTGACCATCTCACGATCCCAATGTTATCCTTGCTTTAGTTATGGTTTTAGCCATTTGCAAGATTTTTTAATAGGAAAACCCTAAAGGGATTTTTCATATATTTAAATCACAATTCCTACGTAGCGTAGTGTTACAAATTAATGTCTGTAAGGGTGTACGGTTCGGGTCGTATGATGAATGGGCAACCCCTCGCCACAGCCATCGATCCACGACTAGGGGGCTAGGGCAAGATTCAGTAAGGCTCATGTAAATGTGCTTTGAGTAGTTACCAGCCTAATGACTGTAGGAAGGTATATGCGTGGGCTAGGTTTTGGATATTGTCATACCCATCTTATGAATAACGTGCTTCTGCTCACGGCTTCGCTCGCATGGTACCCGGAAAAAAAGTAAAGCCTATATGTTCTATCTAGGTCATGAAACTTATTCAAAATGTTATTCAAATCGGCTTAGGCGTTACGAAGATATTAGCCAACCAATCCTAACATCTAAACAAGCACAATTTTGGATTTTGTATACAAAGTAGAATAACATAGGCAAATTCGAATTCAACCGAAAATTCAAAAATCAAAACTGTTTAGCTGAGTAACTATTACAAATCTTTGCAAGTGGACCTTATTTTTGCGAGAAATAAACTGTATCACTCATAATTACGGGTTTATATCACAATAAAGTCACTTGTGAAACCTTTTCTGAAATTTTGGTAACAAAGAGAAGAAATGTTGCTCTCTGAGCATTATTGGAATATCGTTATATATACACTGTATCAACGGATTAAAGAGATTTCTTGAAATGTCGGCTTCTTCATATTAAATCTGCAGAGAGAGGTGCACCTCTTGCTAAAATAAATAGGACTTGAAAGAGCTTTTTCCAATAAACCCAGAATAGTTTCTGTGTAGCGCAGTCATTCTTATACACCAGGATTTCAAAGTCGTCAACCCTATCTATCGAGTACCAGGAAGGGCCACACATTGGGTGAAAAGGACAAAATAACGTAAAAACTAAAACGTATTTTTAAACGGAAGGATTTTTTACTTTTTTCTTGACTACCAATTCTAGGCGGCTGCGGCTTTCACTTCACTGTTCATAAACAGCATTGTTCACTTCAGTGTTATTCCTATGGCATTCGATCCAAGATACTTAATGATAATTTGTTCCCGATCCAACTACTCTACCGCATTAGAGTGAAACACGAATGAAGTTATAAAATATCTATAAAAACACTCTTGCTGCCTAGACACAGACGTAGACGGCTAGATTGAAAACAAAATTTCAAAAATCATGCTATTTAGCGCACTGTCAGCAAACGTTCTTTCAACGTTATTTTGTATACTTTCACATTTAAAGTATTAGTAGCATAGGGCTTATATGTTCAGTTCTACGCCGTGTCTACTCAAGTATTTTTTTTCTCTACATATTTTCACAAAAATAATACAAAACAATTAATTTTGCGCTACAGTAATTTGCTAGTAGTAAGAAAACACTAGGTGCACCTATTTTTTCACTTATCGAGATTGACTTCTGTTCACATCAAAATAAAGTGGTTGTTGTTAGTTGAATATTCAGAGCCACAAAATACATTTTCAAACTCAATTGTAGACCTCTCTGGCTATTGAGGACAAGAGCCCTTTCGCGTCGTGAACCTCTACCGCCTTGATTGCTTCGTAAATGTGTTTTTGGAACGCTCTTTGATGGTAGGTTATATATAGGTATTGTGTTGTTTTGATGTTATTTTAGAGATTGTCAAAGAAGAGTTCGATAGACTACGTATACCAATGAATGAGCTAATGATCAATCGAAGCTGTCCTCCTCCCATAGCTTAGGAGTGCCTCCGACATAGCTTATCGACAAAGCGTTGTGTAAAGGGTTGTTGAGGAACGTCCAGTGCTCTGGGATACCCATTCAACTAAAGCGTTTCGAGCACCATACTGAAATAAACAAAATGTTATCAACTTATTTGATCTATGACGCCTTATTTATTTTATTACTTAGCCGAAAAAAGATAGGGTACATAACTTAGGTACCGCAGGTTGTGTTTAAATTGTATGGTTAGAAAAAGCTTGACTCGTGGAAATTAAAAGAGAGAACGTGAGATAAGGCTATCTTCCTTACATATATTAAAAACCATTTATATATGAGCTTGTATTTTTGTATATATATTTTTACGTAAATTATAGAGCTTTCCGCTTGGTCAGCAGTTTTTAATATATCTCGTGACCTATCCTTGCTACATGACGAAGCCTTGACCTACTTAAGACCCACAGTAGAAATATAAGTTTTCGCAAGCCCCTTTCCAGCATACAGACAGGTCTTGAATGAGCTCAGTTGCTTGTTGTGGCATAACAATAGCTTGTTTCATGCAAGTTTCTTTCTTTTCAGTTCTGATTGTGTGGCTCGAGGGCATGTGTTCATTGGAAGTTTGTTGGGTGTAAATCTAGGGCGTAATTCTAAACACGCACTCATGTTTGCTTGTTAATTGAATCTACTCTTTCTAGTATGTACTTACCTACATATTCGTTTCTTTCTGTGTCTTTGGGCACAGAGAGAAACGAATATGTAGGTAAGTACATACCTGGTATCTTATCATTTATCTACAGGATTATTCTCAAATCTATCTTACCGCAAAAGTTTCAACTCGCTCAGGAATAAAAAAGCAATTGCACCAAAAATGTAGATCACTTAGAACCCAAAATTAGGTAGGTTAACCTGCCTAGTTAGTCTGTTTTTTTTTGTTTTTTGTTAATCTGTTTTGTAAAAAAAAAATTACTTTGTAACCTTTATTTCTCCCCTATTAAAACCAATGAACCGTCCCTACAGAGGCTTCCACATCGTAAGTCAACCAACAAGTATCTACTTATCATATCTTAAAGTTAGACACTTTATTAATGACTAGTTTTTGCCCATTGCTTCACTCATACAAAAAACACCTTCAAACATCAAAAATATAAGTAGGTAGGATACCTATATATCTGGGAAGATTATGATTATCAAGCCGACTTTTCATAGATATTCTGTAATTACGGTTACACACAACAGCACATACATACAGTCACTGGGATTCCTTGTGCTGGCGGTATCAAGAATTACGAGTAGGTACCGTGGTACCACAATAGCTAGACCCGAAACAAATGCAAATATTTACAGAAAACAGTGGTAATCGAATTCGCACCTCTTGCGTCGCAGCTAACCTGCCGCTCCACACCGTTTTGATCAATTTTAAAATCCCTCTTTTCTATCCTATTCTTCCTCTTTTGTCAGTTTTTTTCTAGTTAGCTATAAACCGTAATAGAAGAAATATCTCCCGGATTTGGCTTTTGTTCCCTAAAATGTTCTTACGCTTACTGTAATATTCGAAATTTATTGTTGGCTTTGGCCTCGTTCAAAGGGCTGTACCTTACTCTTCCACGCAGTTTGGTTAAACGATGTCTCTTGAATAAACGACCCATGTATTGCTGATTTTGATGTAAAGACTAGAAAATTCGACTTTCAAATATAGCGCTTGTTATTTTATCCATTTTAAACCCGTAGATAGGGTTATCTAACCTTACTTAGGTACCTGCTTCTAGCTAATAACTGATGCATTCGTTTCTGACGGTCAATTTTTTGCTAACTAGCTACCTTATTTTGTCTCCAGAATGCATAAGTTTTCAATCATTTCCTATCATTTTCCTTTGGTTTCACTTTCTATTATTGATAAAAATTAGGTTACATCTAAGTAGCTATAACGATTATTGTAGATAGGTTTGTAGTTAAACCTATCGATTTCTCAACATAATACTAGCTAAGGTAATAATAATCGTATTTCACTTAAGTATTTTGCCTTACCGAAGGCATTTTGTAGCTTTAAAGCGATAAGACCGCACTTCAAATCAATGTAAATTTTTCTTTAATATACAATGAAAATGTACATTTTATGAACATCTCATGTCACCTATGAATTACCTAGTATACCCACATGCTACCTACGATTTTAAGGTGGTTTTTAAAGTCCCGCCGTGCCCTCGATTTAAGAATGAACATTTTAGAATATTTATATCTATTCACAAAATTAAGATACTTAGGTACTTTATCTGGTATTCATAGGGTACAAAGGTGAAAATTAAACCTACTACAAGAAAGAAAACCCCATTTTTATTTTTTTATTGGCTTTTTATGGCCTTTGGTATCACTGCGGCCGTCACAGGCCTATTGTGATCGCTACTTTAGAGAAAACTCCATAGTATAATTCGTATCTAAGTCCTATCGTATCGTATCTACATACAATCAGTAATTACATCTGTGTATGCCGTTTCTTGTAAAGTAGAGAAAGCTACGATATTGGATTTCACGGTATAATATCAGCAAAGTTAGATATCCACTTACTTCAAAGCCATACATAGATACACAAAGGCCACGTCAGTATACAAACATTGCGAGGTCTACTATATCAAAACTCTCGGTAACGATTTGAAACAAAACAAATACTGACTTCGAAAACATTGCAATGTTGCTATTTTTTAGTTTAGGGATTCCACATGTCTAGTTTAGCAAGCATAGCATCGGACCTAATACGCTTACCTTTGTCAGCTTTAATTTCTTTAATTGCAGAGTATCCTCTTGTCTGATTCAAAAAACTCTGTTTGTTAGTTACAATTCATACCTGCGAATAAATGGTTTATATCTGCGAAATCTTGAGGTATACATATATTAAGGTTATGCCACACCTTATCAAAACTAGAAAAAAAGGAGAGTAGACTTTTTTACAAGCGTTTTCTCTGATAATTCGGAGTTCATTGAATAAAATATGGCCTCTGTGACACCATACCTAAAGCAGGTCATTAACCAAAAACAGGGATGACCAAGAAGAACCCATGGCATAATGATGATGAAGAAGATGACACATCCTGATATAGATTTGTACCAAAAAGATTAAAATAAAAAATAACTGATATTCTTTGATTACATAATCGTAAAGCCCAATGGCTCCGACGAAAAATAAATAGGTTTTTATTTTTGCATCCAAAGTAAACCCTTTGCAGTACCTTCCGGTGATATTAATAAATATTAGTCTTCCTTGTAAAGGCATTTTTATTGGTAATTATTTTCTACGCGACTACGCTGCGTAGGTCGATCAAGCGATAAATGAAAATGATTGGGACAAGGTAGGAATAAAGAAATTCCCAAGGAGTCGTTGCCGAGAAGCCACTTTTACTCCCGCAAATGAAATTGTAGTAACATTCTAGATATTGATGTTCTTTTTATAACATGTAGGTGTTCATACCTATCATCCCATTACCTGTGTTTCGCAATATATATACAATGAACTATGCTAGTTACATTTTTAGAAACTAGATTCATGGATAGTGCTTCGAATACAGATCCGCGGACTCAGTTTTTGTAGAAATATTTTTTATTTTTATATTTTCCATTATTTTTTTGCCATTTTCACTACATAATTTGATCTTGACATCGTAAATAAGTTTGAAACCCTCAACGTGTTTTCCATCCTTTAGTGGAGCGCCCCCAAATGACTCGTGACACTAATAGTTACTAATCTTGAAGTCACACGAATCGATTTGCAAATTAATTGGATTTAATCGGATAAGCTGTTTCGGTAATTTAACTCGATTGTGTAAATTTTACACAATCGAGCTTTTCGAATAAATCATAGTTTTTTGTTGCCCACGGGTTCGCCCACGTTGTACCAGGATAAAAAAAAATAGTATACGTGTTATTTTAGGTCACAAACTATACCTGTTCCAAATGTTATCCAAATGTTCACCCATTACAGATATCATTAGCAACAATCATCCAAACACTTTCGCATTTATAATATAAAAAAAAAACAATTTGGGTAGGATAGGATTAGTCTCGTATGTCACATATTAACATATTTTTGTGAATTGGACCAATTCACAGTTGCCACCTAAATAATAGCACAAAAACGGCACAGTATACTAATCTAGCTCATTATTATAAACGTAGTGAACGTTATATTCACAGAATTGCTATACAATTGATCTGCAATTAGTTAAGGGTATTATGAGATTAAACTTTCTTTTTAATCATTCGCTCTGTAGAATATCAATCTTCAAACGATCCACAGACAGCGTCTATTGAAAAACAGGCAAATAAATTACTTACCGACTTAATCTGATGACTAATGATCTGTAGCAGGATTGCTTGTATGCAGGGTGATTCCCTGTGTCTCAAGCGTCTATAGGTTACGATTACTTAAGCAGTTATCGTAACCTATAGACCTATATCAACAGGTGGGCTGTAAAGCTTTGTTGCCACATTAGTTGTTGTATAAAAAAATCTACGTTTTTTTTTAATACAGGATCTTGTGCTATTTTGTTTATTTATCAAAGGCAAGAGGTTTACGATTTTGTGGTTGAGTTTGAATGACTAAATTAACATTTCAGAATAAGCAGTTATTAAACAGTCAAAGTTGAATCATCGATATGTTTATTGCTAGAGCATTCTATGTATTATAAAATCTCTGTCATTATGTTGAGTCTTTTCAATATAATGTAAGATTTGTGCAACAACGCCCTCTGTAACTGTTGAGAAAACTTGCTGAAAAGCTTCGGTAACGACATCTACTCGTTATATCAGCCCGTTTGAACCTTAGATTGTGATGCCGATAGCAAACCTCACGACTGATGTTCAGCAAGCATTCCGCTAGAGGGCAGCAGTTTGAGTTTTTTAGGCCTCGAAATCCACCTTCAGAACCATTTTATTCCTGCAGATAAATTGGGTGTACCGCTGGAGGGCACAACTGCGTTGTTGGCAAGGGTGTATTGTAAACTATTTGTAAATGAAGTTCAGTGGAACGTAGGTAACGACCGCCTCGCGAACAAGAATTTTGATTGTTTTGTGGGTCACATAAAATTGTATTACTGTACAAAACATCTCCGCTGAATCATTTTTATTATCGTTTTCTACTTTAGTTTTTTATCGTTTATCATGTTTGTTCTACTATAAATTTGATATCAGCATGAATGAAATATTGAAGTCTTTTCAAATTTCATTCATGTAGGTACTTAGGTATGTTATTGAAATATGTATAAAATTGCTAGTTTTAGGTATGGTAGCCTTGAAAACATAGTGAAAGAACAGTTTTGTGAAAGGGTCGCCTTTATTATTAAATATTCCATGAAAGGAGTCTCATCCTTTCATGGAATATTTAATAATATACTAATCAAAAATACTAACACATTTTACTTGAAATACTTAGAGGTTGGTTGATGCCAAGTAATAAAATGCACCATATGAAAGTAGATTCGTTTATTAAAAAGATACTGAGGTAAATGTGGTGGATAAAACAGAAGGCATATAATACCTAATATGTGATAGATATTTTTGTATGCATAAGATTTTACTAATGTTTAAATAACATAAACTGTGCAAGTATTAGGAGCAAGTACATTTTCTAATTTTCGAAACAAATATAGAATTCGTTCGATTTCTATTTCACTAAGAAAATATAAGTTTTATCTGCTTTTCGAGTGTTTACTATAATATAAGCCTGCAGCCGGGGTAAGGCGGGCGGGGTGCGTGCGACAGCCACGCCGCCCACGCCACGCGATCACTTTGCAGCGGAAGGCGGGCGGAAAGCACGTCAATCGCGAGCCCATTTTACTATAACCTCGACGAGTGACGTAAAAAGCCTTCTAGCTTATAACCAGTGCATTGGCTACCACGACGGAAGGTTGCATTCGAATAACCTTGCTCTCAGCATTTATTATTCAGTGGCAGTGACATAAAACAGTCAGGATGGCGGCCTATAAAGGTATGTTACTATTGTTAGTTGATATTCACTTCTAGGGCTTCATGCCTCCTATTTCGTGTTACGAATCAATGGGATTGGATTGTACGACGCAGTTTCAGTGAAGGAAATGAAAATGCATTGTGCGAAGCCGTGCAGCTTCAATTCACCCGGATGTCCGCATTTTGTAATAGGGCAAGAAAAAAAAAAACGTGTGTTCCACCTCTGTTCTCATTATTTGGATGCATGCCCAAGCTCAGATTTTTGGTATATTTGGTATTATAAGAGAAGTTTTTGCAAGATTTCAAGATGTTATAGATGTTTGTTCATCAGCCTGTATTAATCTTTCAAATAGTTATTTTTAACAAAAAGGTTGCACGAGATATTGGTTGACGACGTTTCAGATCACTTGACGCTTGAGATTTGACAATCAATTAATTATTGCGTTGATCGAAACCGAGTGTTAGTAGTGGTGCTTGCATCACAGACTTGCTAGGGATACTAACGCATACCTGCATGGTTCTCCTTTTGGGGTAGGTACCTACCTATTTTAGATCTTTGGATTGATAATCTTCGAAACAGCTGAACAAATTCAGATGTTTGGAATAAATAACATTGATCTAAAATAACATGGTTCTCAAATAGTCAACGAACGGAACAGTAAGTAGATATCTTGGACGACCTTAGCTATAGAGAAGAACGACTAATGAATCTAGATTTCAAGCGCCATTCATGGGTTACGAGTATACTCACATAAGTGAGTATACTCGTAACCCATGAATGGCATTATTAGAGGAATTAATTAATTGGCAATTAATTAGAGGATTACGAGTATAAACTCGTAATCCTCTAATTAATTGCGTATTTCTTTATATGAGAACAAAAAATACTTTTTTTCAAATAACACGCGCGCGAAGCGGATGTCTAAAAATAGTAAAGGATTTGTTAAGCAGTTCATAGAATGATCCAATCGGTCACAATCGGTGGCGGTCAGTGTACATACTAAGGGCCAGCCAAAATTTTTATAACAAGTTAATTGCAGTTAGTTATATTCGGTTTTTGGTACTAAGTTCTGTGTATGCTAATCTTGATATTAAAAGGTCGAATATTAGGTATAGGTTTAATAATTTCTTAACAACACTCATTTGATGCAAACCAAACAAAAGAAGCTCTTCTTGCACCGCGGTTGATTGGCACCTTTAATTGGAAGTCATGAATGTAGGTGGGTATGTTAGGTATCCATTGATTATTTAAAGAGCCTCCTTCATGTAGCCACTGTCAATAGGTGGTCGGAGGTTATAGGTATAATTCCTTCTAATTCGAGTTTAGCGTTTTCAAGTATTGTTCTAAGCACCCTTATAGCCATCAAAAACGGTTGAGTGTGTAACCTATTAGTTAAGCAGGTAGTGGAAGGATTCAGTCGGTGGCGGTCGTAAGTGCTATTTATGGGCCGTACGGTTCATTTACCGTCCGCCGCTTTATTGGCTAGTCGTGATTGCGCTCTGAACTTTACTTAACGTGGAGAATTCTCAACTACAGTATAGATACGACAGTAGACTAAGTACTAATTATTATTAATTACATATATAAGTAACGTAGATAGGTACGTTAAAGTAGCTACCGTATAATTCTTGGTGAAGAAGATTTAAGTAGAGACAGCTACGACACTTATGCTTGATTTCTCCAATATATCTGATTCACTAATTGTAACAACAAATTCTCATTTAAGCCACAAGGTGCGTTGCGGCACCTCAATGTCATTGTCATACAAGTAATTGAAAACAATAAGGAGTTTATGGCCATATCGAATCAAACTTTAAGCATTAAAATATATGGCGCTGATCAGAGAAGAGTGTTAAAACTCATTAATTTTCATAATGAATAAGGTGTAGTTTCTGATGTGCATTTGACAAGCAAGCACCAAAAACTACAACCCTCTTTGATTATCCTTGTATAAACTATCTATCTAGTCTATCTACCGAGCCAGTTGGTTTTATTAAAAGCTCTTATTGAATTTTATTGTTCTATTCCAAGAAACTTTTTTGTCTGTGTCTTTTGTCAAACACACAGTAAGCTGTTCGTGACAGTTTTCAACCAACTTCAAAAATAGAGGAGGCTCGCAATTTGTCCAAGGTTATGTTACGCGGTTTCTACGCCAATTGTGAACCGATTTTATTGATTATTTTTTTAATGGGTTAGGAAATACTTTGAGCGTGATCCCATATCCCATAATTTTATAAATAAAGGGTGAAAAAATGGACGATGAAATATCATAATGGTCTTTTTAACAACTTCACGTTATTTGAAGTAAGTTTTAATTTTTTCCTGAAATAAAAAATTGTTGTGTAGGTACGAGTAGGTTCGTTAGCATCAAGCATACCTGCATAATGCTCTAAGCTCTGATAAGAGTCTATATCTAATTATAGAAATCTAATAATGTTTGTTCATTAACATTATCTCTGGGACGGCTGGACCGATTTGGATGAAATTTGGAACAGGTATAGTTCGTGTCCTAGAATGACATAAAGTAACACATAGGTTACTTTTAATCCGGGCACCACGCGGCCATGGACTTCTTAGTTAACTCAATGTCAGGACTTGTCTTATCAATTTATCGGAAATCATACTTGAATTTTAAATCCATAGCAGCAAAAAACCTACTCTTTACAATGCACGTGTATTGTATCTCCACCAATCACCACTTTGGTAAGTAGGAAGGTTACAAACAAATCCTGTTATAAAATATTAATCAAGTTCGCTACGAGTAATCTGCCGTTATTGGCAACGCCGGGCTCGGTCGCTTCGCAAACAAATGCATAGGTATAGTTTGTTCTAGGTCAGTGTGTAGGTAGATACATTTGCATTTTCCAGCGCATGGCGTATGATCGCATACTTACTTATTTATATGTAGTTTACGCTTAGGTACTAATTTATGCTAAGGCTTTTGATGACACTAATATAGCAAGCTAAATAGATTTGACATTTGTATCAGCCTCCTCTACCTTTTCCTTAAGATCGCACAGGCTTGTCTTGCTCTTTTACCGACGTCTTATAATGTGTATTGTATATGTATTTATTTATAACTATGTACAAGTAGGTATATACAAAAAATACAGATGAAACAGCTAGCTATCTAAAGACCGTTGCAAACGATCTATAGATAGCTCAACTAATCCAGATCACTACCAGGCGGAAGCGTTCCCAAAATACTGGCCGCATTGCCACGCTGAATGGCGTGGCAATGCGGCCAGTGGCAAATAATAAAATTTAATGAAAATTTTATTTATATATATATATAATAGTAAATCTGTAGGTATGTATATGATATAGGTATGTATGTTGTAGTTAATATTATTTTGTTATTATTTTATGTACACCTCCGCCACTCTCACAATCTCTGATTATACTCTCCATCCAAAGGTTGTCTGGAAGAGATCGCTTCTAAGCGATAAGACCGCTCATTGTAACTTCTCTAGAATAAGATTTTGTTTATTATGTTATTTTGTTTAAGGTGTACCGACTGATATTGCGGGTAAAAAAGCTTATCGGTGCTACATTTTTCTTTCATTTGCTCCCTTATAAATGAGGAGACGTAAGTCGACTGTGGACGAATTGGACTGGAAGTAAGTCGGCGATAGTTGTTCCGTAATGTCAAATAAATGTTTGTGTTACGTACTTACCCAAATGTTTCATACATTGTGTGGTTTCTATGTTGCCCGAAAAATAATAGATACTGTATTGCAAGCGGGATGTTGTTTTCAAAATATTTTATTGCTCAAAATTAAAATCTAATAGGTACATCATTATCATAAATAGTTTACCAAAAACAAACACGCTCACGACTAAAGCCCCCATGAACATCCTCAGATTCATACACAGTAAGTAGATATTTGAAGATAGCAAGTAAGGGGTAGTCCCAAACATCCAAATATTACATTTGGAACATGCCCGCGTATTGCCAGTAATTATCATTCCACGTCATGACCACAATTTCAGCACCGGGTGCCACCCATGCTAGCTACGCCACTGCACTGTACCTATCAATAAGCGGAATATTTCAATAACAAATATTTTTATATGAGCTAAACCAAGCTACATTTACTTCTTTTTACTTCAAACAAAAATTTTGTTCCGCGTATCATCGTGTGGCTTGGGCACGAAAATAGAGCCCATGTGGAACCAAAGTTTTGTTACTTTGGATTACTTTGCCAATCTCTGTTGAAAATTTTTTGGTTACGCAAAACATTAGTTTTGCACTACAACACATATTACCTTGATTTTTAGATTTTCAGCAAATCTATTAACAGATACACCTAATTACATTTTTTTACTTACCTACCACCTAATATCTCGAAAAGCCAACAGTTATGCAACTAGAAGATGCGCGGGTAGTAGGTAGTATACCTATGCTATACTTACCTCTACCCACGCGTATCTACAGCTATCTTTCGTATAGGTATTCAGTTGAGCTTGTTATTTGAGACAGGACTGCTCGGTCCTACTTTGAAGATGCCAACACGGGTCCATTGGTAGAAATACTTTGCATAGTTAAGTTTTCACATTACTGAGGACCAAAGCACTATCAGCAATCAGGATATACAAAGTAAATAGGTAGACTTGCGGCAAGGCACTAGGCAGCTAGTTCAGGTAGGTAAAAAGAGGGTCGCGTGCCAAACAAAGGGCAATTATTGGCATTGTTGCAGGTTATTTAAATAAGCCGTAATGGACCTGCGTATTTTCAGTCTTAGCTGGTAATTGAGTGCCTTGTGGGAACCTTTAGTGGAAAAAAAATATTGCTGTCATCTTTATATACGAATTTTGAATACATTATCCGGTAAAAATAAACTAGAATGAATTATTTTATTGCAGGCATTTTTGTAATCAAAAATAATATTAACGGCAGGCTAAGAAAATTTTAACTAACAAAATGGTCCAATTATGGTTAAAAATAAATTAGATTAAACGATAAAGAAGGTTCAGTTTTCATATTGTAGGTAATATTTTTTAATATTACGATAAACAGTTATGTTTTTGATTCCCCAAAGACAGTAAAGATATAACATAGGTGTCTGTGGTCATGTTACCCTCTAAGAGGTTTTTAACTTTAGAACTATCCAATACCTATATCGGTAGGTAGAAAATGTAAATAAATTATATTATGTAACGCAAGGCGTTTCTCGTACATAGCAAACAAACAAAGGCGAATTAGGACTGCAATATTCATTCTTGATTCAGCTCTAGCAATTTGAGAAGCGATTTTTTTTGTATCTTTAGCACGCTGTTATTTAGGAGGCAGTCTGGCGCCTATCAGGCGGGATTTAGAATAGTTCGTCTAGCCATCGCGACTCCTGAAGGCTGATACTGCCACTAAATATTTGACTTGAGTTCATGACATACGACCGAAAATTAATAAATTTATGGCACCCCATTGTGCATTGTTGAATACTAAGAAACAAGTTGATTTTTCATTAAAAACCATACGTACCTACACACACTTCTTTTGTCCGTGTGGCATTCAATGTATCTACTTGAAGTTATTATATATTTTTTAATGAAAACTTATGACAACTATGCAATTTATATAAATAACAATTTATATTAATAACAACCGAAATGTAGTTGGTTGGTGGTATGGTTCCTTTAAAGATTATGGATGCAAAACACCGTATATTATACTTCCCTTTGGTAATAGAGGTCGCGTTAGGTACCTAGTAGTCTAAAGGATTTTTTTGCAGATCCCGTTGTCGACCCATTGATATTAAGGGTTATCAATAGGTCTGCGAGTGTCTTTAATATTTAGGTTGGGTATCGAATAGCTCAATATGTGACAAGCCAAATCGAAATTTCTTCTCTGGAGGCTGTGATTAATATTGATATTACTATTTGAAATGTTTTTGTTACCAACATTAGGCATATGTACGCGGACGCCTCGCTTAACTGCGTCCCATAACATATTAGGATAACAATGTATAGAACCGGCCAAACTATACGCGCTTAGTGCCCGCGACTCTGGCGAGAAGCGTAGCGATCGAATGTGTTGTCTGTTTTGTAGTTTTTTTCTAGTGATATTCGCAAAAGGTGTTGAATGTTAGAGGTTCCAGTCGACTTGCCTAATTCCAGACTAGGAATTAATTAGAACAATAATAATTTTGGAAATTTTTACCTCACACAGCATCATCCAGTCCCAAAGTAAGCAGAGTTTGTGTTATGGGAACTACACGATTGGTATACCTACTACTATTTTTTATTTGTATACGTACATAATATACTGTGTCTCAAGCGGACCTTCGCCCACTAGGCCACAGATGTAGTCACATTTCATAACTAGCATATGAAAAATCATAAGAAGTTAGTTTTCATACATCACACTGGCAGATCGTTCGGATTTCATCGTGACACCTCGTTCGGTAAAGCAAACTGTCGCCGATTCGCAAGCGAGATACGCTTACTGCCTATTAGGGCGTGCTAGAAAGAGCGCAACATACGTTGCTGATGCGTCGTCAAAAGATGCGACTTATTGATGACCGTTGACCGTGATAGGCATTTCAGAGAGCTTAATTATTAACTTTAATCGTATGTACATAAAATTCAGTTTTTATTGTAATTTCAGCTTTCATTAGCAAAACTTCACAAAAATGACATTGAGGAAGCAGGAATTTTCATTTATCAAAATGAAAATCACTGCTTATGAAATTCACATGATACACAGTGAAAAAATAATAATTTAAAGTAGTAATAATTTCCATGCCTACATGTGTGACCAGCATGTATGGTAGTACGCTACCAGAACTACTCTATACACACTAAGGCATCTGTAGTGCGGCCGGGATCTTGCTGTAAGAGTAAAAAGCAAGACCAAGCAATTAGTGGAAACTCGAATAGGTGATCCAAAATCAAAATCAAAATATCTTTATTTGGAACAGTGACATGACGAGATTGAAAACAGAATGAAAAAAGATGATACTCGCAGACGAAAAAATACTGTGTCGCAAGCATCACCGCACTCCACCATATACCTAGCTACAAATTTACTCAAAAACAGAATAACGAGTAGGTAGGTTAAACAATAGGTATTAAAAAGTAAATGTATTGTGTGTGAGTGTTAGTGTCAAGTGTGGGGGTGTGTGGGGTGTGTTTCTGTGTGGAGTGTGTGAACAATGCGCCTTTGCCTAAGCTTTTAAACTTTACAAAACATTAAATTAAATAGTTTATTTGCACTTATCAAACAAAATGAATATACTTTATAGTGCCGCTTTATATAGTGGCAGTATTGGTGTAAAAGGGTTTCTTGTTGTCATAATAAGGTGGTGTCGTGCGGTGCTTTGGCTATCCATCATTGTCTGGGGCCATTAAAACGTAGGCGACGGCAGAGGGCGTGGCAGGTCACGCTACGCGTCGTGCGTATGATGTACTTTTAACAAAAAGTCATTATAGAAAACAACTTGATAACTTGCCGAAGTTTGAAAGTGCGAAAATAACATGAGATAGGATCGACGGATCGCATCATTTCTTTTAAGAACCTCACCTCATAATGATTGAATCGTATGAAGAAAGCATGACAAAAATACCCGATTTAGATAATAATATCCCATCTTTCAATGATGGTTTTCATTTTTCTCATAATTTGTTATTCTGGTATTCAGAATGTCAAAATTTCGTTCCATAAAACAAGTTACGTTAAAACTCATTTATTCCTACAAGAAACAATTTGGAGGCAGGACTGCAATAAACTCCACTCTCGTGATGTATGAGGCGCTAGCTTCAGAATATACGTTAGGTAATTTTATTTATCTCGGTTTGGTTCCCGGGCCTACAGCGAGCAATTGATGGCGGTACGGAGCCCGTGCTTCTGTAGGCTTCGTGAGTTCAGAACACTCCAGGATAAATATTTGATGCGGTTGCCCCGCCACGACCTCAGACAGTGTGAATCGATAGTACGCACCATGTGACACCACTTATTCGGCCCACATCTAGAGAAAGAAATGTTTTCTGGAAAACATGAAAGAAAATATCAAAAGTTTTTGGGAAAGGAAACTTTATCGTTAACGCACTTTTTTAAGGTCTCAGTAGCCGTCGTGCTTAGTAACTGCCTCATTTTTCCGAATAGCTCCTTATATACATTTTGTGGCTTTTTAAGTAGAGTAGGTACATGAGTACCTACTCACTAGGAACTTTTAGGGTTCTAAAACCATTTAGCGAAAACGGAAATCTTACTTTCGTCATGACCGTCCCGATTTCTCTCTCAGTTGCTTATTGAGTGAAATTTGGTTCAAAATGGCCCACATGTATGTATGTTAGAGAATACAATCCCGAGCATGTTTTTCAATCCCGGGATTACGGGATTTTTGAACCGTAATCCCGGGATCCCGGGCCTATCCCGGGATTAGACTATGTGGTTTCTAATTGGGCTCAAATTAAAAAAAAACTTGAGTAATTAAAAAACTTTATAATGTCTTTGCACAACAGTCAACACAAATCACAATAATAATAAGAAAATAAAAAAGACAAAACAAAAAAATTATACTTTTGCAAGAAATTAAAAAGACAACATAAATATACTATTTAGTATTTCGAAAATATAATCGCAGAAATATCAAAGCATCCAATGTTTGACTTCCAAGCCTGCTTCGTAGTTTATTGCCAACATAAGCGGCAGCTGAAAACGCTCGCTCAGGTTCAACGCTGGTTGGAGGAATAGACAATAGATACTTGTATGCTGTTTCTAAGTGATATCCACGAACTCCTCCATTTTCGAACAGGCTCATTTCACGTCTAATACTATTTGCCAACCCCAATTCATTTTGTACTTGTACATCAGGATCTGGGGATTTCATACTCTTGTTAATTTCCAGCTGTAACTTTTCCTTTAATGTCAATTGGGGTTGGGAGGTTTCTGGCCTTAGCTCATCATCTATTTGTGATCCTGACCTTTCTTCTTCTTCTGTGTCATCTCGACTATTAAGTCTTTTAACAATACTCTTTATTTGCTTCCTCACTATAGCCTGTGTCGGAACTGGAAATAAGTCATGCCATTCCAAATCCGATAACAACTGATTTTCATCATTCATTCGTGGATTTTGTAAATAATTTAATACACCAGTTAAATTATCACTTCGTCGTTGCTTTATACGTTCCACTAAGGATGTTTTCATTTTTTTGGCAAGTGCTGAGTTTTTGCTAGACAGTTGTTTTATAAGAAATTTCAAAGCGGCATCAGCTGTGCATAAATTAGCATCTCGCCTACAGATTGCTTCTACTGTCAATTTAATTGGGGTCAGCACATCAACAATTTTATTTACCAATTCAAAATCAACATCTTCTAAACGAATTGGATGATTGAGATCTATAAGAGCTTTTTGAATGCATGCTTTTAAAAGATAAAATTGCTCCAGCATTGTTAAAAGACTATTCCATCTGGTTTTACAGTCCAAAAGAAGTGACAGCTCTTTTCCATGTTCAATTTTCACATATTTTTGAAGTACTGTTTCATTTTTAAATGGTGATCTTTTGAAATACACTACAACTTTGCGGATTTTCTTTATCAGCTCATTAATATTTTCATATTGTGTTAACTCTGGTACGTGTTCTGGCGCAAGATCATTTTGTGACATTACGATTAAACCTGATTCTGGACAGTCTAAGTCTTCTAAATCGTGTTCATCATCGCTGTCGTCCATATAATCAACAGTAACAGCTGGTTCATTCAGAGTATCATCTGAGGTAGGGCTATGTTGCAAATAATTATGTTTTTCATAAAGCACATCACAGACCGCCAAATTGATACCATGTGCGAGACACAGTTGATGTTCGGTGCAAACAAGCCGCCCCACCTTTATCATAACATTCGGTCCATCGGTTACAATAGCCACGATGTCAGTTTCCAGGGAAATATCAAATTCACTGAGACGCTCTTTCAATATACGAAGACAATTTTCAGCTGTCATACTTCCGTAAATAGGAACAAGTCCTAAGTTCCAAAATTTTTTATATGAATGAACGTTGACAGCCATGTATCGTTTATTGGAAGTTGAAGTCCACTCGTCGAAAGAAAGACTAAATCTTTCACCTGCACTTTTCAATTGTTTCAATTCTGCAATTACTTGCTTTTTGATTTTTTCACTGTAATTCATAACACGTTTTCGAACAGTGACGGCTGACTTTGGTAAATCCGGGTATTTTGCTAAGAGCAATTTTCTCAAATCATCTGAAGCTATGAATACACTGAATGGAAATCCATCTAATGCAACCATTCTTGCCAAAACATCATCCAGGCTATCGTCGGCACTTTTAGTAAAATAATCATCTAACTTTCGCTTGGTTGGCGGCGGCGGAGCTGTGTTCATATTTTCAGAATCTTGACTTGTTGAAGCTGATATAACCTTGATGTTATGTTTTGATAACAAATGTGTATGTAATCCCTTAGTCGATCCACCCAAAGTCTTGAGAATGGCTGGGCACCGCTTACATTTAGCACTATTCCCATCCTTCGCGACTAAAAAATAACTCCACACTGACGTCGCATCACTGTCTTTTTTATGTTTAACAAAGTCTGCCGCCATTTGAAATACTTAATTTCAGGTAATTTACTTTAAATTTAAATGACGAAACCTTCGTAACCCGTCACTGACAGAATAATAAATGAAAAAAATAAAATCTGATTAGCATATTTATACTTTCATACAGGGAATCCCCGACGGGAAAATACCCGCAACAATACTATGATATGAGATGATCGGGTGATTTCCCTGTTGGTTCGTTGGGGACTTGGGGAATCACCTTAAAAGTAGCATATTTAATACTTTCGTACAGGGAAACCCCGACGGGAAATACCCGCAAAAATATTATGATATTATGAGATGATCGGGTGATTCCCCTGTTAGTTCATTCATTGGGGAATTACCTTAAGAGTATTGTATTGAAGTACTCAGAGTGGGGAAGTCCCTTCTAAGTTTACAACAAACATATTAAGACTGTACCTGTGTGTGTAGTGAATAGTACGTATCGTATGACGGCGTATCTAAAAGTGTTTTTTGTCGTTATGTATTAAATGCTATTAAATAACCTAGGCAAGGTTATCGTCAAGGCGCAACGGACTACGGCATATAAACTAAACTTGTATGTGGCAATCCCGAAAATCCCGAGATTAGCCAAGTGCAGTCCCGGGATTTTCGGGGCCAGAAAACGGTCGGGATCCCGGGATCCCGAGATTCGGGATCCCGGGATTGTATTCTCGTATGTACATACACGACGGATAAAACGGACGTATTTTTCTATATGCAAAAATAAAAACGAGGCGTTTTAATTTACTACTACTAAATTAATTCTATTTTCGATTTGCGAAATTCCCGTAGCACATGTTGCGTTGTTATTTTATTTCCTTGCTGTAGATTGTAATACGAGGTGTTGAATTCTGAGTAGGTGGTGTACCTGTAAGCCTTCATAAAATGTACCTAATATACGGGACCGGATCAAATAAGACGGGTCGGATTCTAATAACAAAAATAATGTTCGTCGTGAGATATTCGTATTTCACATACCCGAAGGACCCGGAGGGTCCCGTGAGTGTCTGTATTACTTACTCTACATAACAATAATACACAAAATGAAATATCTAAGGTCTACGTAGTGCTACGCGGTCGCTACGAGGCTACGTACATTCGTGCTTTATAGGCTGGTAGTGAAAACCACGGCCTGTTTGATCGATAAAAGAAATTTTCATTACAAACCGGACGTCCTCCTCCGTGCCGCGTTATTTATTTTTATGTCGAATACCAGAATAACAAATGATTCTGTAAAAGGAAAATTGCCTCCTTAGGTAATAACAATTGTATAATTGTTAATACAAGCAATTTCAAAACGAGATCATGTTTTTATGCTTTTTTGCTGCGGTTTAGGATCTTGAACAAGATTCAGAGAGCTTCATAGCTAATTTGTAACAGTTTGTTGGTCTATTTCATGGTTTTAACTTTTTGCCAGTCGGCCAATAGTCTTTTTGCAAGTTCCATAAAGTTATCTAGCCCTATTTTCTGAATCGATGAAATTTTGAATCGATGAGCTGACTCATCGATTATGTTATGATTGGCTTCTAGATTTAACGACGCTAATTCTAATTGAGGGAACTAAGGTCTGCACTGACTGACGACTTGATTGAATTATATTTTGAACCAACATAATTTAATAAAACTTTTTTAACTACACTAAAACATTTAATTTATTATAAGCTTAGTCGTATTATCGTAGCACTCACTTAGTTGATAATTTTCCTGAGCACGCCATTTTGTCTCAAATTTACTTATTCTAAACAAAGATCGTTGTACAGCTCGACAATTAACAATTATAAAGCAAAATTACTTTATTTAGACATCGCAACGAGATGATTACAAATAAAAGAGGCATTTTGTATAATGCCGAGGAAAGGATCTGTGAAATAAACATTTCGTGACTTCTATTGTTAAAATGTTTGTTTGTTTTTTTTTTGTGTTTGGAATACAATTTGAAGTTGTTTGTAAAAAAAATACAAATCTAGTTTGTATCAAAAATCTTTTCACAAAATAAGATCGTGTTTATAACTCACTAAGAATTTCTAAAGAACCATTTAGATACCAGCGTTCGGTCGATAAAATTAAATTCTCCACTTATCTGCTGAGTTTTCGCACTTAAGTTTTAATTGAACGAGGGCCTAACAGGCAATGTAAAGTGAACCCTGAAAATATTTTTGAAGTATGTTGTTAGGAATTTCTATAATATTCGACTCATGAAGCAGTAAAATAGTTCTGAAGTTTTCTCTTTTATCCGCAACAGTATTATTAGTAGTTATTCAAAGCAATAACTACTAATAATACTAATAAATGCATAGATAATATTTCATAATATTTTTCGGGTCGACTCGAATACGGGTCGAGTGGGACGAACCCAAACTTACCTCTTTTCTTAGTTATATAATAAGTACCCAATATAACGATATTTTATGAAGAAAGTTTTTTTCTGTTTTAATAATAGGTTGGGGAAAAAGTTTCTTCGCATTTTTTAAGAAAATTCAAAACATTTTTTAATATAGTTTATTTACATTTAACTAAAGTATGTAGGTACCATTTTGTTCGATAACTTTTTGCCATTTTGTAGGCAGGGACATGATCCCATTGCTATAAAAACTTTGGGGCTTCTGTTCAAAATACCGCGACAAGTGGTTTTGGCAGTCCTCTCGTGATGTTAACCTGACACTGCCTAAAGAATTCTGAAGAGACCGAAACAGGTGGAAATCTGAAGGTGCAAGGTCAGGACTATACGGCGGATGCATTAACACATCCCAGCCAAACTCTCTTAATTTTTGCTGAGTGGCTAAAGATGTGTGAGGTCAAAAATGGTCAAAAATTTCTTCAAAAATGGTTCGGTTTCATTACGTCGTAATAAAGAATCACAAATGAGAACACGGTTCATTAGGTTTCTTTCAGTGAGCTCGTGAGGTACCCAAATATCGAGCTTTTTTGTGTACCCAGTTTTTTTCAAATGCGCCAAAACTGTTTTGTGGTCAATTCCCAGTTCTTCAGCTACGTCGTAACTACTGATATGCCGATCTTGCTCCACTTTTTCAAAAATGGCATCCATTTTATCCGTAATAGGGCGACCAGAGCGACGTGCATCTTTGACATCAAAATTTCCGGATTGAAAACGCTTAAACCAAATTTGTGCTACTCTCACAGACACTGCACTAGGTCCATAAACATCGCAAATTTTTTTCGCGGCTTGCGTTGCATTTTTACCTTTTTTGTAGTAAAATTTTAAAATGTATCGAATTTCTTCATTAGATTCACTCATCTTAACAGTACGAAAAACAAATAAAAATCACACATTTTCCTAATTTGAATTTGGAATTATCTTCTTTAAAATTTAAACTTTTAATGATACCAAAACCAGCCAGATACAAATAGTATAGCCAAAGAGATTTTATTACAAGTTCATACATACAATAATGCGAAAAGACTTTTTCCCCAACCTAATATAATAGGAACTTATTTTATAGAACTACTATAAAATAAGTTCCTATAATATATTAACTGAATTTCTGAATTTAAAACAAACAAGCCTAAATGACGGTTATTCGAGTGAAATATTCTAAAAACAAAGCCTACAAAGGAAAATATATGTACCTACTTGGAAAATATATGTATAAAATAAAGGCAAGATCATAATTTACCACCATCTCGGGTTTGGTTATATACAACCCATCTCGGTGGATTTTATTTAATTAAAAAAGTGAAGAGTAAAGCAATTGTAAGTGGAATGACCCACATTGCTTGAGTGTTTTAAAAGTTTATCTGGGGTTGGAGGCACTAGGATGGTTGTAACTGGAACTGGGAACGTTTTAAACCAATTGGTTGAGTATCTAACTACTATTATTGTATTATAACAATAATAATGCTTTATTTCATATTTCGTTTTACATTTAGTACTTTTAAATAACTTAAAAATTAGGTTCTTACACAAAGTATTAAAATCGTACCTTATGTGAGCTCTGTTCCCCGCACTAGGTCTTGTGTTTTTTAAGATTATAGAATTACAGGACCTACTATGGACGAGTTGTTGATTGACGAGTGTGTTGCAAAAAAAGATAAAATAAACTTATTTAGCTTAGCTTATTAAAAAGCTTTCATATGGTTTTATAAATTTTGAGAACCTATTTTTAAACTTACTTTGATAAAATATGTACACAGCTATCTATTTTCCTACTAACAATATAAATGACAAAGTTTAAGTCTCAAGTCTAAAGTCTCATAATCTCCGGAAGGGCTAAACCGATTTGGATAAAATATTCGTGACCTAGAATTACACAAACGCTACTTTTTATCAGGGAATCATGCGGGTGAAGCTGGAAACAGTAACAATTTTATATTGAATCATATTAGTATAGATTGATGTTTGTATGTTAACATTTATCTACGAAACGGCTTTTCCGATTGAAATGCGGTTTCTTGCAATCGATTTGACTTCAAGGATGGTTCTTAGGTTTTATAGCCACAAGTCACAAGGGGCGCTACAATACATGCATGAAAACACGTCAAGTATATAAAAATCGTGCAAAAAATTACGTGTTACGATAATCACTATACCCAAATTATTTTAATATGTTTTATTATTAGGCATCTTCAATTACCTACTTATAACTTATGACCACACAATTTCAAATATGTTTAAAATACCTACTCACTGTGCTACATATACTGGCCACTGGCAGCCCAGCCGGAAGCGCGCCACCGCACGAATAATATAATATCCGGGCCATTTCGGAATACATTATATAATACTAGCTGGAACCAGCGATTATGTAAGTTGAAAAAAACCGATACTCCCTTAAAAAACTTTCATCCCCATTTCCCTATACAAAAATGTGAAAAACACACTAAATTTATTTATATCCGACTTCAAAAAAAGGAGGAGGTTCTCATTTCTACTGTATGTTTTTTTATCGTGTGTGTTTGTTCTGATATCTTCGCCAATTGTGAATCGATTTTAATGATTCTATTTTAATGGATGGTTACCTAATACATCACCCATTTTGCACCCTTAGACCACTTCTTTTTTTTCATAAAATGTATGTGCGACCAGCACGACCAGGTGATGAAATTGCATGTTGATCTTTTTATCAATTTCGTTTTTTTGACATTTAATGTCTTATAAATTATAACCAGTAGCTTTCATTCAAATTTTCTTGTTTCTAACTTTTAGAAAACAAAGACTTTCATACAAAGTTCCTCCACCCAATGCGCCCCTAAAAGTGGAAGTCTAAAAATACTTTCTTAGCACATGCTTGTGTTATAAAATAAACCTTTGTTCCAAATTTCAGCTTTCTAGACTTAGTAGTCAGGACAAAGGTTAGACAAACAAATCAAGGAATAAGTGTGGATTTAGGCCATAAAATCATAATAACACTAACACTTTGATGTCACGTGGAAGGTTACCTATCTACCTATTTTTTATTTACCTCTATAGCTTAATTTTTAGAAGTTTGCTGTTCCGTGCAGATGTTGCTCACATAAATTTGATAAAAATGTCCTGCGGCCAAGACGCGCGGTTTTATCTTAATACTGGCACTATATTATATAAATTTCCAAAATATTATAATTTTAAAGAGATTTAATTGTTCTTGATGGTTCGGCGTGGTACACTTTACAAAAGTTAAATTAATCTAAAATTAAGGTTTTATAATTCTCCAATTAATAGGGAGACAAAGTTCATTACAGAAGTTAATTGGGAGTAAAAGCTCAGCATTTGTTCGTTGGTAATAGTCAATCACTTTCGAAAAACGGCTCCCAGGCATTGCGATTAGGCCTTTGTGACCTGTCTCATCGATGTAAGCCGTAACTCTCCTTGACACGAAAACTTATTTAGGTACTACTGTATCAACTTACCTACTATCGACCTTGTAATTATTGGCGCAATCGAATCACAGCTTATGCAATTGTCACTAGTTTCTACTAGGTTGGTATAGACGGTACCTAAATGGCACAAAATAGTATGCTACAGTCGCGTATAGAATAGATGGAGATATTTTTTTTCTTTGTTTCAGGGAATTATGAGGATCAAACAGGTCATTGAAAATGGCAACGTTTTGCATTCCCTTGCAACAAATGAAAGTTTCAACAACAGCAACCACTGGCCTGCATCAAATATAGAAGCGAACAACTCACTTGAGAATAGGAGCAATAATTCTCAGTTTAATTCCAACTGCAACACTATCTACGGTTCAGATAAGACTGCAATCGAAAGCTCGGATTCCAAAGTGAATGTTGAATTTACAGTGTGTAATCGACAGTTTAGAATCAATGCTCTGAAAAACTCTTTCCATCGTACATTTAAAGTGAACAACCTGGAGGACACAAAAAATGCCAATCGAGAGCGGTCAGGTGAAGCTTTTTTTTAAATTTACAAACCACCCTTATCTTTGGCCTGAATTGACGACTAACGTGTTCAATCTACAGTCAATGATTCGAAAGATATTTTCTTTGTCCGTGGAAAATTATAATATATAGAAAATTTAACGGTTTCATTCGCTATGAATATTTAGAACTACTTTGGGAACAAGGTAATATGATGAAATTCCAGTCGTTCTATACTGAACTTAAGTTATTGCAAAGAGCACTTGATATTTTATTGAAATTGGAGAAATCCTGCTCTATTGTATGATAGCTTCGTACAAAGATCTTAAATATATTATAGATACCTAATAAACTTACTATTTTAAAAGGAAGTTTTATGTTTTTTCTTTTCAGTAGAGTCTGATGAATACTCCGACGAAACTCCCATTGATGACGACCGAGTTTTTGATCACTCTGACACAGATGAGATGTCAGAACGCGGAATACATCTAGTTCCTCGAGGAATTGTCAATCCTAACTACCCCGGCTTTCAACATCTAGCGCACACATTACAGGTAAAATTGTTAGAAAAACTTAGAAGTACATTGGAACACCATAGTGAAGTTTGTAGAATCGTATACCTAAACTCACTGTGGTTTCATTTCTATGCAGGATTATTCTTCAAAAATTGAGAACTTTTATCATTCAGAAAATGATATGACCGATGATGACGCAGATATAGAAGTAACGGAATTATCTTATGAACTTGATGATAACCTGTGCGGTACAGCCATAGAATGTCAAAATAATAACAACAATAATGTAATCAAGTCATTCAAAAATGATATTTATCCTGAAAACACACAATTAGATAGTTATTATCAAAATGAGATGCCAGATCTGATACAGACCCTAACAAAACAAAATAACAACCACGAAGTTGATTTATTTAGCTACGAGTTGAACTGTTCAGATGCTGATTTTGATAACAATTTCCATGCTAAAGACATTATTGGGGATTTTAACAAGGAGGTTGAAGATGAAATCAAACATTTACTCAACTATAACCTTAATATCCAGGACGATCTAGAAGATTTGCGTAAAGATATAAAAGATACGTTAGCGAAACCTATTGAGAATACCATTAATAACATAAGCGATGTTGTAAATCATGTTATAAAGAAATTAGTGGAAACACAGAGTGATACGATAGAAGAAACTGATGATTATAAAGTCCCTGGTAGCGATAATCACACACATACTATAAAAGAAGAAGAAATTGCTATAAACAAAGAAAATGAGAACAACACGCGAACAGAAATGCATTTAAGCAGGCCTACGTTTCTATACATTGATAAAGACACTGACACCAAAATAGACGACGCATTTCTGTCCGATGGTAAAGATGAAATCGATGTTAGTATATACGAACCAGATAAGTTAAGCCAAAACGTCGAAAATACGATTAAACAGCTAAGTACTGAGCTAAGAAAAATAATTCCAAAATTAGATGAAATGAGAAAACGTGATAGAATATGGGCTGAGTGCCAGAGAGATGTTGCTCCAGTGGTTACAGATGGAAATTCTAATGAAATAAGTAGTCCATCAAACAGCTTTGACTTCGCCAGTACAGCAAATATACAAATAAAAAGTGAAGCAAGCCTTAACTATAGGCACAGTAACCCACATATAGCACATGCAACAGTAAGGAATCTTCCTGTGCTATCACAAATGTAAGTGCTTTTATTATTTTATTAGGTGTCTAGAGGTGACGACTTAGGTAGAGTACCTAGTATAACCATTCACACAATGTCGGTAGTATACTATTTACAATTTTTCATTTATTTTCTCTGGGATGTGTAGGTAAATTATGTGTTTATCGCTTTTAATTACCAATAATGAATTTTTAAAGTTGAAATGCAGAATTATTTCTAGTGAATCAAGAGCGTCGAGAGATTGGCAAAAAGATGTGGCGTCATCTAAAAACTGCTATAATACTAAAACTGATAAAGTGAAGGATTGCGACCTAGGTAAGTAATAAATAACACTGTTGTACTTACCGGTTCAACCTAAGTTGGCAAATGAGGTACTGGTCTATAACTATAAATCGATACGTATTATAGGGTAAGCTGTTACGAGATGATCCCCTTAAGGAATAATGCTTCACTAGTCTTAGTCAATAAAAAATTGCACGACCCAATGCTTTGAACGGCTACCATGCTAAATTCCGAACAGAATTGAGTATTCTACAAAGCCGATAAAACAACAATTATTTAAACAAAATGCGAAAAAGCCTCAAATACACGATTAACTTAGATTTTATGGAATAACACAATGGGTATTGTGTCCTTCATTTGCAAAGGGGAAGATCTTCCACCGGGCTGATCCATCTGATCCACTTGCCTAGGACCGACAGTTTGTTTGTCGGAGATATTAAATACCTATGTTCAATTTGAGTGAAAACTTCGCTTGCGCGATCTAGATACTTCAATGCAATGCCATCTGTGTATTCAATAGACTGTGGTAGCTCTTTGTTGATGCGATGTAACTTAGCTCAATCATGTGGCGAGATTTCGCTACAAACTAATGAATGAAAATACTTTATTGTACACCACAAGAGAATTACAAAAGCTAAAAAAAACTTTACATAATTAAAAGTACGATGAGCGGTCTTATCGCGTAGAAGCGATCTCTTCCAGACAACCTTTGAATGGGGAGGAATCTATAAGATTGTATGATTGGTAGGCGGTGTACCTACGCATTAATTTATTAAATGAGGAGAGTGCAACGAATGATACAAGCTAGGTACTTAATGAATATTACTATATATAAATAAACATTTATTTAAAAAATAAAATAAATATTTATTTACCTACAAAACAATGTTTACCTACCATACAGAAGCCTTAGAAGACGTACCTACCTATTTAATTTATACAGAGCGTGTAACAACCCACACCCTACCCCTCTTTTTTATCTTTCTGGTTCAACCTATAAGCTACCTAAAAGAATCTAAAATAAATATAGTTAATAAAATGTAGTCAAACATTTTTGTCCTCAGGTGTACTAACTTAAAAATAAAGAACCAACCTTAATTTAACCTAAAATATAGCCACGTGATTCGTCTAGTAAATGGTAGGTCCTAGTTGTGTATTGCCGTAGTAACTCCAAGATTTTTAAAGGTATTTAAGGCGAAATATAACTAATCCTAGTTACTTATATAAACCTATCGTGATTATTCGTGATATTATTTAGGCAATGCTTAAATAAAGTTACCTATCTTCGTAAATAAAATTATTTTTAAAGATGTTAATGACATCTTTATATTACTAGAGATATTACTCGGGCTCGTTTGGTTCAGAAGGAACTAGATATAAAATTTTGCATGTACACTTTGTTGTATTCAAGAATCGAACCTGAAACACCTCTAATCATACGATTTGATATGATTCAAACGTAGTCGTTGAAAACCCACTACATACTTTAGCTAGCACAAAACCACTGATGTATTATTGATTAGAACCTACAATGCTTATGATTTTACTTCCCTAAATCACTTAAACGATTACACATATTGAAACCCAAAAACCGCGTTAGAATCTTTAAGAAGCTCGTTATTATTTTGTATAATAAATAAAAAAATAGATCTGTTCTGTGAAAAATAGATACAAAAAATCTGCCTCGAGCTGTCCACGCGACCCCAGATTGTCATCGAATGACAAAACAAACGTATTTGTAATACAAAGTTTGTTTATAATGTTTGTACCAATGAGTTGTGACATAATTTCACCAAGAACCTTCTTTTAGAACAATGAGTTCGCTATTCGATGAAATACGCTTTTTTAAATGAATTCTGAAGAACCAGCTCAAAAGACCTTTCCCGTATATTTGTGAACGTGACAGACCCCGGTATTGAGGTCTGGATCGTTATAATCGGGATGATAAATGATTGGTTAATCAATAACACACGTACAACACACACACATGGACATCTTAGATCAGTGACACACATTTTTTTTTCTAACTACCCCGCACTCGTATCACCAACATGAGGGTAATTAACTAGATAGCGTTACTTGTTTTGCCACCAACGAAAATGGTCATCTCATTCTGTGGGATAATGTGATACCTACGCATTGTGTTTTTTGCCTGTCAGACATCCTGTGTGTTCTGATGAGAATTTTGTATTGTTAGGGTAATAGGGTGACAGCAAGGCGCTGATAATGGAGATTGAAAGTGGGCAACGAAATTTCTCGAAGAACAAAGAAGACTGACAGTGTTTGGGCTTACTGATCAGCTTGGGTTCCGTTAACTAATTGTATTAGTTATATAAAGTACCTAATAAAAAAATATATAAAGCAAGTAGTTCTTTTTTTAAAGAAATACCTACCTTTTTTTCAGAAAGCTTTGATGTGTATAACATAGAGACAGCTCTACCTAAACTTGACATAGATGCCATTGAAAATCACCTGAGAGCTGCGAAAGAAGCTGAGAGGAGGGTGAGTTTTTTTAGGCTATGTATAAATAATAAGTTCTACATTTTAAAGTAAAGAAACTTAATCTAAAAAAAATTAAAGTAAAGTAAAAAAGTCTACTTAATCTAAGTAGATTAAGTATACTTTTTCTTTAAGTACCTACTTACGGAGGTAAGATGTTGCTTGTCCAAGTTCTTGTGCTCTACACCATGCATGATGTGGTAAATAACCATCTCTAATATAAATTTAGTTCAAAAAGTTCAAAGCAAAGATACGATTGTTTTTTGTTTCAAATAATGAGTTACGTCAGTACATCATAATTTTAAATTTTCGCGCTTCACTTCGGTAGAGACCAGGTAACGGTATACGCTCATTCGACTCGATCCACGTCTGCCGCAGCCATGTGTAACTGTTATTGTAATTATATCAATAGGTACCTACCTACCTGAGCCTGAGCGAGTAGGTAGGTGGTAGCGTTCGGTTCGGCTTTCTACACGGTGATTCAGCGACGCGCAGCATAGGCGGCCAGTCTCAAAACAACTTCATTAGCGAATAGGTATCTTCTAGTAGCTACCTATCTATCAATTATTTCGAGAGCTTTGTGCGTCGGTATTTATTTTAAGTGGAAGAACCTGATACGTTCATAAGTGATAGACTAAATTATCAAGAGTTTATATATACCACAGTGATTATGACGTCGTTACCATACTTTACTCCTGAACAAAGACATTACAAAAAAGATACAAGGTTTCTTCTGGATTTATACACAATAACTTACGATAACCATGAATCGTTGGACAACGTGTGCTGTCTCGTGAGTTTTTTTTTTGATAATTTTCGAATAACGGTAATCAATTATCCACAGATAAAAAATAGAAATTAGAAATGGAGCAAAGCTCCCTTGACCTTGCCCCAAATGTCATAATGACAGGACAACAACAGCTGCTTGCTGTGCTGCCATTTTTGTGTTTTTATTTCATTTTCTCAATTGCGTACAAAACCAAACCGTGCCATATTTCGCCAAATATTTAAAGACTGATTAGTTTGTAAGATGTTTGGGAGTCTAGTTAACAATATTAAAAGGAAGTTTAGCAAGACATCCGAAGAAAATCGAGATATCATAGTGAAAACAGAGAAACCAGGAACCAAACGTGGATTGCACCTGTTCAAGTTCAAATTATCAAAGATAGACGCTGAAATCCCACCTGTCATTTATTCTGATGATACAGCCTTGAGTCCGAGAGCCGTTAGTACAGCAGACAGTGCACACACAGAAATTGAATGGCCAGTTTTAATAGATAACAACCCAAACATTCTTGAGAAGTTTACAAGGATTGTGACCATAACTGATCATGCAGACTATGTTAAAAATGTTAGTGTAGTCTTTGTGTTTGATTGCATTCTAAAGAAGTATGTTATCAAAACATACTTCTAAGTGAATGTGGTTACCTAGTACCTAAGTTATGGTCAAATAATTAAAATTATTATTTTTTATTTTTAAATGAAATAACTTCTCTTTTTATAGAAACGCAATGACAGAGAAGAGATCCGAAAGAGGTTGGCCATGGGAGCTGATGCTGAGGAGTATTATAGTTTGGGCTACACAGACCGTCCGGGGAAAAAACCCAGCCTACACTCACGACTTCAAAGTGGTATGTACTTTCATTATAACTCTACTAAATTATGGGATTTGGTGCTCTATTTTAAAATAACAGATGTCTAAGCTATAACATGGTATATGGTGGGATTCTATGGTCACTAAAGGAAATGGGATGCCATAGATAATTAGAACTCTTATTTTAGTACTTTGGCCACAGCTCAAACCTAAACTAATCAACTTGTTTCTAACTGAGCTGAAAAGTCAATAACTTAAGACTAAAATGTTCTTGATAAGTCCAGCCTGCTTAGCATGAATACCCAACACTATGGTTTTGTGTACTGCCAAGAAGACAAACAATATTTTGTCACTCTCTTTTGTTTGATAGAATAGGTGACAGAAATAGTTTTTATCTTCTCATTTGCCAAAACACTCATGCTAAGCGAGCTGCATCCCATTTGCTACACATCACCCAATTTTTCTGTACAATATTTGGTTTGGTTTTCAATGTCTTTCAAAAATCACTTCATTATTAAAATCCTTCGTAATGCTAACTTTCATAATTCTTCAATGTTATTTCATCTTTCTTCATTATTGGCCTTAAATGTTTGTGTTGTGGTGGTACAGGGATGAACCTACAGATATGTTTCATGAATGAGACAGCATCGGACAATGAATCTCAGGCCTCTGAATTGGACGGGAACATAAATAGCAATACTAAAAGTCTGTCAAGAACAAGTTTGTTCAGCAGAAACAGTTATAACCACAACCATCCCTACCAGACAAGGCCGCTGTCAGTCAATATAACAAAACATGACAAAACTAGCACTGTCCAGAGTGGTAAGTACTTTCAGGGCATTGTTTTCAGTTAATATGCTATGCAACAATGGCCTTTTTTACAACAATGGGGGTAGAAGGTAGTTTGTTTTTTGTTGGCTAAGCTGATTGTAATTAGATTTTATTCCTTGATGGGTTTAATCACCAGTAGATGCATAATATGAGTCAGGGTTGTTTAAATTTGATAAAATTGTTTTAAATAGCCTCAAGTCTTTAATTGTTTTTGACTACTTTTGGTAGTCAACTGCTAACCTCCCCTAAGAAGTGCCATGGCAAACGATCTTGGGTTACCTCCATCCACCGACTTCTAGCAACCATTAAGATGTCATCAGTCAATCGGTGGGTGCTTTCCACACTTTGTAGTCCTGCTTGTGGTTGCGATGCGAGAACCTTTCTTACTGCAGTACTGTTACTAAATCAATGTCTAAAAAAAATTAATAAATCATTTTTTCTTTAGGTGCAAAGTTACGTCCAACATCGCTCACAATAAAGCCAACAAAGTCTCGGTCTTCAAATTCCTTGAATCAGATTGAGGTAAAAGAGTCTGACTTCTTTGCACTCCAGGCAACTTTACAGACCGAAGCGAGGATGGCACTTGCTCAGGCAAAAGAATTGGCCCGCATTCAGATGGAGGTATGTATTCAAATTAATAAAAATAATAATAAATAATAAAAATAATAACACATACATACTCCCGAGATTCCCTGTGTCATGGGTGTCAAGAACGAGCATCATAGTGTACCAAACCATAATCCAGACCCAGAACAAAATATTCGCAAAATATGCAAAAAGTACCGCAGCGGGAATCGAACGCGCATCATCGCTTGTTTATTATCCCAAAGTATAGTGTGATGTAATACCATGGTAACTGTAGTTCCTGAAGGGCTAACCAAGTTAAAGTTTGTTTTTTTGTTTGTACAATAAAGAATGACTTCAACAATTTTGATGAAATTAACAGAACAAAGGGATAAAAAAGCAATGTAGCTGGGTCATAGCTAAGAGAAACCCCAAAGGAGAGAAAATCCCTATAACGAGGAATATTTTGGAAGGGTTTCCGACTACCTAGTCACGTAGCCGCCAGCTGAGCCGAAAACACGTAGCCTTGTTAGCGTAATATGTTTTAGTACTGTGGTCATCCCAGTACCCGAGCAAAGCTCGTCCTTTTACTAGTGGAATAATGATATTTGAGTGAATGAGATGTATTTAAATTACAGCGTGATCGGCGCAGCAGGGCCATCTCTCCGGTCACAGAGATGCTGCGGCGAAGCATGGTGAAGGCCAGCGCCCCGCTCGCGGCCGACCGGCGGCGCGTGTCGCGCCAGCTTCTCACAGACATGAACATTGCCCAGTTACAGGTACAAACACTATTACATTACACTCGTGTTAAAAATTCGCTACGTTCGCTCGCTGTTCACGCAGATGCTGCTCGAAGCATGAATAAGGCCAGCACCCCACTCGCGGTCGACCGGCGGGTTTCGTGACAGCACAAATACTATTGTGAATATTAAAAAGCCATGGCCACCTACACTGATTTTGTGAAGTATGGCAACCTAGATCGTGTTATATATATGAACTAAGACTTTGTCTATGAGCTAAGGTCACGTGAAACTAGAACTTAATATCTTTTCTTTCGACAAAAAATAGGCGCTAAAAGATGATTCGTGTTAGAGTTTAGAAGATGCTGCATGGCGAAGCATCGGTGCCAGAGCCCCAATTGCTTCAAGAAACAAATAAAATTTCAGAAAATTTGTAATCCCCTGACGTGTTTTACATAGTCTTAGAATCCCTCACCAATTTATCCTTATTTCTCTTGGCTAAAAATCATCATCAGACCTGAAGATCAGGGTCTGATGGTAGAACTAACAATAGATTAATTTTTAGTGAATTATTCCAATATTCCAATGAGCCCAAACACGATAACTCTGTGAGGAATTGGGTATCCTGCTGATTCCAGATGATGCTGCAGAAAAGATCAAGGTTACCACGCTTTCAAAATTGAATTCATTTCGTATTATTTTCACTTATATCACACTGATAAATACTAAAGAAGAAAATGTGAGTCTAGTTCGTTTCTGCTTGTTCGCCTGAACGACTTTTTGTGCATGCATTTTTCAGCCATATGTCATATTTTGGTTCAATATGTGACGGTTACAATACGACAGCTACGATGTTTACATAACTAGCAAATCATGTATTCAGTGAGACGGTTTTGGTAGGTACCTACCTATCGAGAGCCTGCTCGTTGTTTATTTATCTGTCTGTTTCCTAGACCTTGAAGTAACATTATGCCCTCTGCAGCTGTTTTAAATTCAAATAACAATATTGTTGTAATTCATAGATTAATGCTAGTTTTATTATCTACCATATTTCATGACCTTGCCGCGTGAAGGTACCGGTCAGGTATTATTTTTTATTCTGTGCCTTGGTCTTGGTTTGGGTGACTCATGCGAAAACTAACAATGGATTTGAGATCAAACCACAATGACCATTGTGTAAAAATATTCGTTTTTTCTGGCGTTTTTCACGAAACTAGGTTAAACGGGGTTTTAAAAACTAGCGAGTGGGATTTTCTTTGTCTCGAGACCAAAGAAACCTGCGTTGGCTTGAAAACTGCAATGTTTGCCATACAGCTAGTTTTTTCTTTCCATTCACCTCAATACCTACAAAAATCAAAAACAAACATACTCACGACAGTTTTCCCCATGGTGGACATCCTAAGATACATACTCAGTGAGTAGATCTTTGAGGATACCAAGTAGGGGGTAGTCAGAGGCACGTCCAAACATTACATTTAGTACAACCCGCGTTTTGCAAGTTAGCATTCCACGTGACAGGTTGCAAGCCCATCGCCGCTTATTGGAACACTAACTGTTGGCACATGCATTCGAATTTTTGGTTCTAGGGCATGCCGTTTTCCTCGCGAAGTTTTCCTTCACCGTTTTGAGCACTTGTCAATGCGCACATACATTTTTCGAGTGGATAAATCCATTGGTGCACGACCGGGTTCGAACCCACGACCTCTGGATCAGAAGCCGGGGTATCGCTCACTAGGCCAACACGGCTACTAAAAACGGCTTAAGAAAATATCTAGCAAACTGGCATGCCCTACATAATTATCATCAACATCATCATCAACATCATCATCACTGCTAGACAGGCCTCATCTAAAGAATGCCATGACGAACGATCTTGGGCCACCTCCACCTTTAAGATGAACCTTTATGATGTCAGCGAACCATTTTGCGGGGGGGGCCTTCCTACGTTGTGCGGTTTGTGGTCGCCATTAAAGAACCTTTCTTCACCATTATACATGTCTTACAGGACTCAAACATTCAAAGTCATCCCGGCCTAAGGTTCTTTTGTGTTTTGTTTTCTAACGTTGAGTTTTTAATGACATCAGAAAGAGACTTACAATATGAGCTTTCCTTGTAGAAGCGGCGAAGGTGTGGAATGGAAGATGAAAAAATCACGTCTGTAATCCTCACGAACATCCTCAGATCTATGTGTTTAAAGTACACATTTGTTTTTCTTTACTAGGATTCCCTGTATCGTGGGCACAGGGATAATTCCCTATGCCCATAGTACAGGACCATAGTACCACAACATCCAGTCCCACAACAAATATCTGCAGAACGTGTAAATATTTGTCCCGCAGCGGAAATCGTCCTCACGAACTTCCTCAGATCTATGTGTTTAAAGTACACATTTTTTTTTCTTTACTAGGATTCCCTGTATCGTGGGCACAGGGATAATTCCCTATGCCCATAGTACAGGACCATAGTACCACAACACCCAGTCCCACAACAAATATCTGTAGAACGTGCAAATATTTGTCCCGCAGCTGAAATCGAACCAGTACCTCTTGCGTCTCAGTAATTGTATTTATATGACGGAGTGTCTGTCAGGAGAATATTATATAATATGGCTTGTATTGTTTGTTTCCAGGTGATCGTGAACGAGCTGCACTCGCAGATAGAGTGTCTGAATGATAGCTTGGTGAAGATGCTGATGGCGCGAGACGAGCTGCATATGGGGCAGGACTCGATGCTCGTCGACATTGAGGACCTCACGCGCTATCTGTGAGCATGGTTTCTTCTTCTCCCTGTCCTTGACTATGCCGACGTTTGCTGATCAACCATTACGGTTTTTTATTATCTATGATAGATAGTTCCTTTTTGAGATCTAATCCCAAACCTATTAAGTACTAAACAGTGGATATTTATTTATATTCGCATCATCTGCTAACCAAACTACTGGACCCCATCCAATGACATCCTAAAGGTTGCGGGAAGTAAGTGGATGGAGGCCTAAAATCGTTCGGCATGGAACTCTTTCAGAGAGATACTTATTGCGAAAGTTTACAAAAAAACTTTAAGGAAGGCCTACGTTCAGCAGTGGTCTTCTATAAGCTATTGATGATGATGGCGATGAACGCAAAAAAAAAATTGTTTGCTTGTGTGTCTGTCTGTGGCATCGTAGCTTTCTACGATGGACTAATTCCTTGCGCTTAACTGCAAATTAAGGACCCCGTTTGCCGTAAGAAGTTTGTTCGTGTGTTTTTCTGTTAACATTTATCTCCAAAACGGCGTAACCTATTGAAGTTATTGTTTTTTTGCGATAAAAACATTAATCCCGTCATAGCAGCTATTAGATTATTTAAAATCCCAGACTTGTTTTTCATCGCCCTTCTTGTGACTTGAGACGATGGAACCTATCTAAGACCCATCTTTGAAGTCATACAAATCGATTGCAGAAAACCGCACTTCAATCGTATCAGTTTTCGATATTAATTGTAACAGACAACTACCTTTTATAGACCTTTTTGGCAAACACATATAGAGGCTACTGCCTTTATTTCTCGACGATAGCTCCGTATACTCCAGTCATCCCGTGACCACGGCTTTTGCAATACAGTCGAAACGTCGGGAATATAATAAAAAAGGTAAACGCGATAAAGACCCGTTAAACTTATAATTATGTTATCTAATCGCGAAAGTTTGAAAAGTATTAGAGGCTTTATGTGTTTGCCAAAAAATATATTATAATATTATAAATAAATGTTAATGAAAATAATATATGACAAACACGTGGCGGGTATAAATCACGTGATGTTCAGGCTGGCAGGTCCCAGTACCATAGCTCATGCGTATTTTTTTATTACAGGGGCGTTAAAGAACAGACCAAGAAAACAAAAGGTACCACTAAATCAGGAATGAGGAGGCTCACATCTTTAGTACACAAGTAAAGACACCAATTTTCACTTATAATTAGTTTTAATATGTATAAATACTTGGTATTCTAAATATTTGGATGATGTTATGTATTGTAAGATGTGAAGGTAAGAAAACAATTCGTTCGTAGCGTAGGAGGTTGGCGTTTACATTTAAATTGTAATGTTATTTTGTCACCTGTAGCTGACTTTTATAATTAAATGTACTCAGCGATATTTTGATATTAATTTACTTTAGTGTTGAATATAATCATGTGCTTGAAAAGAGATTTGTATGAACTTCTTGGCTTGATCTACTTTTTGACTTCGAACCTAAAATATAAATCACTCAAAACTGGTATGAAAATGTGTTAAAAAAAAACAGTAAAAGGGCCCAATTCTCGTGTTTATCTTTTACTATTTAAATCTTTGCCCAGATGGCTGTTCCGAAACAAGTTAACGTCAAATATTTAAAAAAGTTAACGTGGTAGAGATCCGTATTCAACTTTATAATTATGTTTAATGGTCGTTAAAGTTTTAAGTTGAATTTAAAGGTTGGGCATATACAATTAGATAATTATAATGCCGCTGCGATAGTCGGTTTAAACTATGTATTTGTATATAATGTGAATCGTGTTTGTTAATTCGCAAGTAACTTTTCCCTATAATATTTTTTTCGAATTTATTATCTGTATAATCGCAATACATAATCGTCTTTATAATAAGGTATGTAACACACTTAGAAAAAATGCCTACGGTGTTTAAATGCCGACTGGTGTTTATTTTTTTATCGTAGTTGCTCATTGTTAAGCCACTCGTTTAGTGTAATGTAATCCTGAATACAGTATCTTAATTAAATCATTGAGTTCTGGAACTTCTACCCTTAAAGTAAAAAACAGTAAAAAACATAAGCTATTAAAAATTAAAGAACAAGTCCTGAAACTGATTGATATATTGGGATATAAAAAAATGTTTTTATTCCTCTTTGAAGATTTGAAGGGTTGGTTCTTTTTGGTGCGCAGTACATCCCCTTAGTAAGAGTTTTCCGAAACTACACCCATAAAGGGTGCAGCGGATTATTTTTGTATAAAAACAGCTTAAAGAGGACTAATTTGCGACACGCTCCATTTAAGTGTGTATCAAAGTAGAGTGAAGGTAAAGATATAAAAAAAACGCTGCAGAAAGCGTAAAAATAATGAGATACTGTTTTCATGAATGTATATATGATATCGCATGATTGATTTGCGGAATATTGGCAAAATTTAGACCAATTAATATTCGCTATGTTACAATTTTTGTCATTGTAAAAACGACTTAACTCTCTATCAGAAAGTGTAGTAAATTCACTCGTTTATAGACTTATGTGAACACTATACTTGTAAGCATGTAGTTGCACATGCCGCTTCGTGTTATTGTCTGCTTACTCGTTATAAGGTAGCAATGTGTAAATAATTTACTTTTAAAATTACATTTATTACCTACTTTTAGTGTCCAATGAAACTATTACTAACCCTACACCGTCAGTTCTGTCACAGGGCAGTATCTTTTCAACCATAGTAATATGAAACAAGTAGAATTGTTCTCAGAATACTATGAATTATATTATAGAAAATAATAAATATCTAGCAAGTCAAATCTCAAGGAGAGTTACCAAGAAACTGTCGGCGAAATGCAAATATATTTTGATTCAGGAACTGAACCCTTAGAGCGCGAATCCAATTTGCACTTTGCAGATTTTTTATTTATTAGGTGTAGTTACCGCCACGGGTCGTGTACACGATGACATTACGCAGGTACGGGGTTTGAGGTATGTGCGGGGCGCGGAGTACGAAGCGTGTCCCAGTCGTGCATCATCGACGATTGGCTACGTGTTCCATTAAAAATTTTAATCCAATATTTTTTTACCCTTAATGACACAAGCGCGGACAAGTCCTCACTCCGCTATTCCGTACTTACCCCACGAGGCGGAAACTATACTGACTTACCTTTATTTTCAGTTAAGTATGTAATAAATGTAAAATGTGTATTGGATTGGGTTAAGAAGGTTTACCGAATGGTAAAGTTTGTATATCTACTGTTCATTAATGCAATAGAAAGATCGAGCTTTGTATGATAATTAGGTTGGAAAAAATATTTATGCCTATTACTATAATAATATAGTAAACTTTCGAATAGGAGTTCCACCCAACTCATAACTAAGGGTCTATCTCACGGTGTATTTTTAGCTGGAGCTATATAAATCAACTTATTCAACAAAATAATACCTATCTCTGTCAGTCTTAGAATGATTGGTATAATAGAACTTATAAACAATTAGTGAGGTAGGCCCCATTTGTACTATAAACGGGTTTTAGGAAAAAATATTAAAATATCATTAATTATCAATATCTAACATTTATAATCGCATTATTGTTAATCGTGAGATCTCTTTATTATTCCTGTAGCTATGGATCTACGATGATATTTACCTGAGTTCCTTAAATTTTTGTCTACTTGCAATAACCCTGAGGGGTTATTATTTTAACCCAGGGTTACGATCGATCTCTTCCATGATGCAATATTAAATGAGTTCGTAGTTAATTAACTCTGTGTTAATTTGCTAACCCCTGGGTGTGGTGCAAGTGACATTTAGTTTTTATGTTGATATTTGTTGTGTCGGGGAGAGTACTGACCGAGAGCGTTTACCAAATAGTCTGTTTCAGACTACTAATAGATAGTATGTTTTCAATGATATCAGGAAATAACAGTATAAAATTTGCATTAACGGTCACTGGTAGAAAACGTATTTTATCCAAAAATATCATCAATCAATCGTTGATTCAATCCACCGTAACTAAAATGTCAAAAGGTTTTTTTCAGTGGGTCATTCCAGTACTCATCTTTAGGATTAGTTTAGTGGTTACCATTACTATTATTTATCCCATACAAAGTTTATTTTACTCCCGATTTAAAACCAAATATGTGTCATAAGATATTGTGCTATGAATTTAGAATAGTTTTGTGTTTGCATTTAGTGATAAAAAGGTTAGTATTACAACCAGCAATACTCCGTGTACTATATTATTTTCTTTATGAATGTACTTTACTGATGTCCGAATTGCTTTATCTAGTACAATTTGCATGCGTTTTAATAGATTTAATATTAAATCAATTTGTTAAAGATAAATATATGAATATATTAATGTAATAGCTGACGCCTGCAACTTCGTACGCGCGGAACTAAGATTCTTGGCAGATTGTTCAGTCCCTGAAGACGAGTCAAGTAGGTTTTGAAGACGGAGTTGACGTAAGGCCTGATTTATGTTGTAAAGTTAGGTTAAGATGAGTAATCCTTGAGGGCACCAACAAAATAAACGGACTGTCAAGTCTAACATTGAATATGATGACAGATTCTATGAAAAAATATGTCAAAAATCTTTGATTAGAATCTAACCACTCAGAGAACATCACTAGTTTTTCGCTCGCAACAATAAAGTATCAAATGCTATAAATTCAAGTACACTTGACTTAAGAAATTAAAAAAAAAATAGAAATTAATATGAATAATATAGTGGATGGACTATTCCTATACCAATGCATTTACTTAGGTATCTTACATAGAGGTTTCATGAAAGTCTTATTCTTATTTAAACCTTAATATGTACTCAAACAATCAAATTGTTAATAAACGCATTTGTGCACCGGAGCAGATGGTAAACTTACCGAATTCAATTATTTTTCTCGGCTTTTGTATTGACCGGGAGCAAAATATTAACATAAATAGTTAATTTAATTTCTTTATGCGGTCATGAAACTGATTGTAAGGCCGTGTACCCACTTAGGCAAGCATTTTGCGACCAACGATTTGCAAAGAATGTTCGAAATGAAAGGTTTTCTTTTATATGTGACGTTTTAAAGTTTTTTAAGTCACTTAGATGGTGCCGCATCGACAGGAATGAAAATCTAGCTTGGAAGTTTTGTTCTTATCTGTGGAAAATTTAATTTTTGAGATATCCAAAGTAACACGGATGGTTCTAGACTGTAAATTATGTGACATGACTAATACTGTGGTTTCATAATGTCCACTGCTGGACATAGGCCATATCTTATACCATATATATAATCCACTAGTCTAGTGTGGTAAGGAGCCGACTGAAACGCAAAAGGTTCGGGCTCTATTCTCTCGGGACAAACGTTTGCATGTACAGCAAATATTTGTTCAGGGTCTGGGTGTTGTGGTACTATGGTTTTCGTTAGTGTTTCTTATAGCAACAACACAGGGAATCCTAGTCAGGACTATGTATGTTACTTTTGGGTGTTTTTAAAAGAAATCAATCTATTAAAATCTCGGATTGTGGATCAGAGTATGTGGGAGCACGGCCTTATGTGGTCATCAAACGTTGTGTGTAAATCATCGACATGCAAAGGGCTGGGCCGGCGCACCATATCTTTTTTCTTTGGGTTTTATGACACTATTACGTGCGCTTCAAATCCTGTATGAAAATATTTATCATTGCGATCCAGTGTCGCGGCTACTTTTTAACATATCGCTATTGAAATATTACATACTGCAGGCGACACTTGAATAATGCGCAAGCTATTCAAATTTTCAAATGTATTTTTACAGCGTTTCGGTTGAGCATTGATTTTATTTATAGCATACAGATTCCAATTCCAAATTTCCAAGTTCCTACCTTTAAAAAAACCGATACTTTATTTATTTATTTATTTTACAAAGTTCACCCCCCTTTCACCCCTTAAAATGGAAATTTCAAAAAATCCTGATTAGCACATGCTTACGTTAAACTATAAACCTATGTTCCAAATTTCAGCTTTCTAGACTTAGTAGTTGGCTGTGCATTGATAGATCAGTCACAATCAAGAAAAACGTATATTTTCTATACTTTATAAGTATATAGATGTACCCTCTGACTTATTTTGTACCGCCTCCCGTCCTTGTCCCATCGTTAATCGCACGTAATTCCTTAATTTGAATTTCAAGTGTGCCTGCAATCGTCAAAATATCACAGCATCTTCAAGGTTGTCCCAATACTTATTTACATTTTAACATGTGTGTGCTTACCTCTGTGTCATTTACTGTACAGATATCTTATGTAATTGTTTTTGCAAATGCATAAATTTCAGGTTTTAAATGTGTGTGAATAATATTTTAACTAGCTGAATAAAATTAATGTTTTCATTTCCATACATAGGAGTTAAAAATATGCTCTATGAAGTCTATGGTACTCGAAATTAACATTTTATGTTCTGTAAGGTTTTGTGGATAGATTCACTCCTGCCGGAACAACATACGAATCACATGTTCGGGGACATCTTGTATCTTGTCAGCCATTGATTCGATTCATACTCATAGCAAACCTGATTTGTCTTGTATAATTTTAATCTCGACTCAACACACATTCTACAGTCTTTTGTCCGTCTGCACTAAGCTTAGGCAAAGGCCTGTCCAGATTTCTAAGCAAATATAAATAAGAGACGGCTCAGACTTTACCTATGCTTACTTCTGAAGGTCATTAGTCGTAATTTGTTTACAATGTATACTAGTTGGGCAGCTAAGAATCATTTAATGATGTATCTATCTGATATAAAAATGCTTGGCGTGCTTGTTGACAAAATTATACAGACATGTGATAAATACCTAGTTAATATTGAACATTCGAAAATAAATAAGAATGTGTTTAAATTGGATTTTTATTTTGAAACAGGCTTCACCATAATATGTCTAGTCTAGTAGTCTAGTAATCAAACAAAATAGCCTCAGTTGCATAGAAAATTCACTATCATCTCTTAGAGAATCCACATCAAAGTTTTATATCTGCGACGCAAGGAACAGATATGTGTTTTTCGTGTGTTCGTTTGTCTTTACCACTTCAAAACGGCTCTTTTTTTGTAACTGTTTTGTCCGACTTCAAAAAAGTCTCTAAGATAGGTGTAGGTTTAGGACTACTCGTAATCTTAATTCGAAATTTGGAAATAAAAAAACACTTAAATTTAACTTCTATATTATACCAAAGATCACGTATAATATAGAAAGAAGAACGTGGGTAGTAGTCATAACGTGTATTGCTGAAAAGGTAGGTATAACTAACCTACCTACATAAGGTTTTAATATAACAAAGAAAAGTAGGTATTAAAAAATCACTATTAATATATTTTTAGTAAGTACTTTATTTTAACTAAAATATGTTATCACTTAGTAAAGTAGAAAGCAATTGTATTTCCGGAATTAAAACAAAAAGCGATCGCATGTATCTAAATGAGTCGAGACGCCTCAGTTCCCACAGTGTCGCTTCGGTGTCAAAACCACCGCTGACCCCAAATTGCGCCCTCACCTGCGCCCCAGGTGCGCACACGCTATTAATATCATCCTCGAAATAATAGAATAGGTTCTTCAGTCATTTATTTGTTTTATTGTCTTTATCGCTCGTACATAATTGGACACTTCATCGAGCGAAAATGAAACACATAGGTATATGGTACTTCTTGATTTTGAAGATTGGTCGCCATAATTTCGTTAGGTATACCTTGTATACAAGACGGCCACATTGTCACATTAAGAATTCCGGCCCAATTTTTAACTCGGCCGCAACGTAACAAGTCATGTTAGTCCACTAGTTAAATAAGCCCATTTAAGTAGTGGTGATTTTAGATTGAGCATGATATAGGTAGGTAGGTACTATCCTACTATACTATCCCAACAATTATTATTTGGGTCACCCTCCTTGTGTCGCAAAACTTGCTAGAAATATTCCATTAGGAAACCCATTTCTTTTATCTAATAGAAAATAAATGATGCACTATAATTGTGTGAATAAACATTCGCAATCTTATCTATTTGTGATAGGATATTTATTGTTTTGGGCAAATTGATATTCGATGGGAAAACTGTAAAAATATATTAGGGGTAGTGTGATTAGCACTAAATAAAATAAAGTTTAATTTAAAATAGAAGATAACAGCTAAAAGTAGGAAGAGAAAGATAATAATAAAATTTGCAACAGGTACGTAGGTACCTAATGATTTAAATAGGTACCTTCATAGTTGAGTCATGACTGGAAAACGACCGTTTCCTAATTTATAAAGCAGTACAAGTAGATAATACTTTATACAGAACCTACCTGAGTAGCAACATTTTACATGATAGTATCGTTCGACGCAACGGAGGAGCATGCAAATCACCGCGCCACAAATAACGAAATGCGGGCTCTTCCCTACACGTTGCGACCGCATATTGAGGAGGTAGGGTTCTGCTGAGGCATGGTACGTGCTGAGATAATTTTGCAGGTAAAACAGGAAAAAAGCTGTTACCTACTTATTTCACAAATTAATTAATAAATAAATAATGTTGGACATTTTCACACAGCATCATCTAGCCCCAAAGTAAGCCGAGCTTGTTTTATGGACATACATTTTATACATGGAAAACACATAGATCCGAGACAAATATTAGTTGTTCCACAGCGGGAATCGAACCAGCAACCTTCCCGCAACTTAGGCGGGTTTTCGCCCACTGCATCACAGAGGTCGTCAAAAATTACTGTATATACTTGTTTATCACATTATTATTCCATCAGTGGTAAGGTAAGTATTTACTAGCCAGACCTTTGAAGTAGGTAGTTTCGTTCAGTTTCATAAGTGCCTACTACTCGTAGCTACAAATTGGTAGTTAGGCATACCTGTAGTTTAGGTATCGAATCTAACAATAATTTTTACCTGCAGAAAGATGCAGAGTTATCTTAATTAATACAAACATCTAAAACGTGAAATATACTACGTTATCGAACCATACATTTAAAACCAATATAAAAAAGGATTTATTTGGCCCGAAAACATTCGAACGTGCTTAGCTTTTTTTAGCATGCGGCCAATCTCATATCTCTCTCATAGAGATGCTAATGCGGCCAATCAGCGAATATTTAATTAACCGAGTGAGCGGCAAAAGTTTGTTGAGTAGAAGCCGGTAAAGCACAACAAACCTTCGCCATAAATCAGGTGGTAAATTCAGATAGTTATTTGTTTGTAAGGTGTTCCAAACGTCCCCAACCACCCCTATAACAATGTAGAGTTCAATGTCAGCGAAGGGGTCGCCGCGGTTGGGATACGGGCGATGTTGATGCTCCGCTATTTTATTGTTACATTGCTCATATTCGAATTACTTGCTATCATGTTGATTGGTATCATGCCGGGGAAATTTCAGGCACATTAGACTGTATAACTTTAACTCTACGGTAGGGAACGCATCAGCAATGCTCAGTTTTGCAGATATATAACCATAAGAGACTGTAACAGCTTATACCATCTCGTAGGCCGCATAGGAAGGGAAGCTTGATTGCCTCCAAATTACATAATAAAACAAGTGGGTAGATAGTTTGACCGAACAGATTTGTAGTAGAGCATAGCTCGGTAGGGAAACGTCCTTGAAAAATATTTATAAATAAAGGTAAATAATGTAAGGAGATTACATGAGTGAGATAAAACAGTAAGCAACTAGGAAGATAGGTATTCACATACCTAATACACCCTTATTTATTAATCAACGCTTTTTATAATATTTTGGACCCCCAAGCGCCTCGTCATCATCAACGATGTTAATGGAGCCCAATAAATATCGGTTAACCTAACGAGGTACATATTTGGCGAAAGCCATGTCTAATGGGTGAGATTAATCTCACGTAAGGACGTTTTAATTGTTACACGTTGTTTTAGATCGGGGCAATATGTCGGAGGTGGGCCGTAGGCCGTTATCTGATGAAATATGTCCGTTATGATTGGCAAACAAACAGTATGGCGCGGCCATATGCCGCGGCACGTGCGCGGGCGCATCGCTCGAGCTGCTCACTCACCGGTGAAACTGTGCGCCACAGCCTGAGGAACTGATAGAGGGCTTTTATTTGCATATTTATAGCCTGACTTTCATACATCAGATAAGCGCGTTTTAAACGTTTTTCTACAGGTCAATGCTTTTCTGTTTGATTATTTTCCTTAATCAATGTAAGACACTCTTACTTAGTACCTAGAGAACACATTGGTTCTTCTCTTTTCTCATTATGGTATGTAACAGATTATTTCCTGGATTTATTTTTGTCAGTGTCCTTTATATGGAAGCTTTTTGGATGTTTGGAGATATATGGAGGTTTTGTTGACATCGGTTGGTATAGAACATTTTATAATAAACAAAAAAAAAATAAGGAATGGGGAATCATATTATAAAATCTTGTGACTTGCCTTAAGTGTATTTACATGACTGTATTAAAGCGATTAAAATCGCTACAGTGCGTCTTTAAACTTTAAGATCTTACTTTAAGCGTTCATATGACATGCTATATAGCATTAAGTGATACTGTGTTCACAAACAATTTTAAAACGCTTTTTGATATAAACATAGCTACCAAAATATTCTTGTTGCCTGCTTTTGTGACCTAAGAGGTCACAAAAGCAGGCGCTATGAATCGCTTTATATTTTATTGTGACCTAGAATAAACACATAGGCTACATTATATCCAGGTACCACACGGGAGGTGCCTAGTCAGTAACTAGTGCAAAGCTTTCGTCAACTTTTGTATGAGTTTTACATTCGTAGCTCTATGGGCAGGGAAGCCAGTGCGAGCCATCCATCCGTCAGTATAATCGCTTGTTAATCATTTTTCGGTTGACGTGGCTCATTGTGCTGCACCCTACACGGATTATAATTTTATAAGCAATTTCGGGCGTGCAAAATGATGTGGATTGCTTTTTCACATTCTAACATTGCATAACTACTACTACTTGCTGAAATTTAAAATTATTATTATTTTGTTTATTTTTATAGACGGATAACCTCTATTTACCACTTTCTATCAGGCAAGGTAAGTTAGGTATGTATGCCACCATAATTTAAGATAAGTAAACCTATCTATACTTGAACACGAATTTATGGGAACAATACAATGGAACTAATTTTCCTAGTCATATTTCACAATTCTTTTATTTGCCAGAATGCAGTAGTACAAAGTTATTTACTATATTTTATGCAACTCACATTCCTAATGTAATTCTTATGTAATTTATTGCAAATATGTACATATTTACAATAAATTACATTATTGTAATATTAAACACACGCAAAAACCACAGAACAGATTTTGATGAAACTTTACAGTAATATAGCTTATACAACAAAATAACATATATATTACTTTTTATCCGAGTACCATGCGGGCGAAGCCGTGGGCAGAGGCTAGTAAATTATAAAACTTGAAAATACGAACATGGAAGTTTTAGAAGATTTAATATTGCTAAGCCTGTCAAAAGGCAATGTTTTTTTTTCAGGGATTCCAGAAAAAAATGTGTCTCAACCAGAACTGTGCTTACCAAGGTTTATTCAAATAATTTAATTGTTTTTATTCAATAATCTTAATAATATGCTTGGATGTGTTGACATTTGTGTATTTAAGTGTTCTAGTAATTATGTATAATGATTAATTTGATATAAATATCTATTAACTCCCTATGCGCAAACGACTATGTAAGCGAACTTTTAACTACGTGGCTTTTATCCTTATCATATGATTCTACTGAAAACCTTATTACCTACAATAATAGCATAAAATGAGTAGTAAAAAATACTCAAAACTTTACTTATCTCACACGCTTACACATCACATACTTTACACTATCACACCCTTTAGTTAATGTATCTTAAATAAAAAAAAACCCAAGACATTATGTCACAGGGCTAAAGGACACACATACACATTACACACATGCAACCACAAACATAATTACACTTAGATACCTTAACCTTATCGTATTGTTTCTTAGCACAATGATGAGAAACGCCAGGAAACTTTATGCACACACTCACGCACACACCCCTAAATTATACAACATAAACAATTACAATACAATACCACAATGTTGTGGTGGTCTCTTCTGATTCCCAAACTCATTATGAGATTGCTGAATCCCACATAAATAAACAAACATACACTCTCACCATACATATTTTATATATTATACTATAATTATACTCTGGTACCCAGACCTTTAGAAAACCTGTTATCGGAAGAACATACAATCAACAACGACGTTTCACAATCACACTATTTTATTCTAAAAAATAAAAATAGTAGGTACTTTAACAACCTACCAAATAGTTATAATATTTTTTAGCTTACTCATAGTAAACTTCAAAAAACTTAAAAAAAAAAAACAAATTATAAAATATTTTGTCTTTGGCTTATATGTTTCGTTATATCGCTTGAGGGTAGGCGCTAATACCTATCACACAGGATACTTACTATCCTAGCTTAGGCTATTAGCTGTATCACTTAAACTAGTTACTAAAACTACCTTAAGCCTACTTTTAACAGTGTCCTTTTAATGTAAATTGTTGTTTTTCTTTAAGGTGCAAAAAAAAATCTTTAAAATCAAATCTTTAATTAACTATCTTCAAATCTCATTTTATTAACCTACGTAAATGTAAAATTTGCGCGACCAACAATTTAAACATAACTAACAATATGTAAATGACCTAGATATGTTTTATGACCTGAAGTTGTGGTATCACAGTATACTAGTAGATCCTGATGATACCCACGACACAAGGAATCCTACTGTGGAGTCAGGACTATGTATATGTCCTTTGGGTTTAAAATAAAAATAAAAATGTACTTAGTCTAGTATGCCCTTAAATATTTATCAACCAAACCACGTATAAGTAGATATTTAAGTAAAAAAGTTAGACGAATGTTTTTAGATTTAAAACTCCCTTTCCGTTTCTTCTGTCCGTTTGTATTAGAAGTTACCCTAGCTTTACTTTGACATCCAACAGTTCAGTCCCCTGTTTAATTGAATGAGACCAATTGAAGAACCTGCAATTTGGCAGCACGAGCGACGCGAGCGCATGTCGCGCCATATGGTGACTCCATCACCGATTCCAGGGATGCCTTTCAAACCCTATAAAGTATCACAAAGACATAAAGTAGGCTAAATTGTGTAATATTAGATAAAATTTAAGAGAAATGGGGGATTTTAGAAACGGAAAAAACAAGGATTGAAGTTCGATATTTGCTAACTACGGAATTATTGAAGAAAGATGGTTCAGAAGTTCAGAAGTGAGTTGAAAACCACGCCACTCGAAGGTCCACTTGACGCATTTCGTAATTATTTAAATAATCAACATTTGGTCCACAATACTGTGCATTCCTTCAAGCTGGTATTTAAATGCTAGTGTTTTACTGACTTTTAAAGTCGAGAACAAAAACATCAATGTTACAAAACAAAATCTAATCATATCCAGTTGATGTAACTCTTCGACGAAGTCACTTCATGGTTTTTTTAAAGTTACGAAAAACTCCTCGATATGAAGTTTTTTTGGATATCATAAGGCGTTTTATAAAAAGTCGTGGTTTTGTTTTACACATGCCCCCGCTTAGAAAGTTATTTGTCTCATAAAAACTATCTGAATGAGTGCACTCTGTAGACACACTGTCGTTGAAGTCTTTTGTGTAATGCGCTTGTTTTTTTTATGATTATTGTTATGAACTTTTTACTATTTTTTAGATCTAAGTATATACCACAATCATTTTCATGATTATCAACTGACTATCCCGCAAAAGTTACACTACTTACAATTCAATTCTGTACAATTTATAAACCACTGAAGGTTATCCAACGCAACTACTTGATATACTTACAAATCAATATAATTATACATTTAGTACCCTCGTAAAAATTATATTTTTGTTTACCTATTCGATGAACTGCCTGTCTCAAAAAAAATTTGTACCTACCTAATTAAATTAGGTAAGTAAGTATATAACGTGAGCGACATATTTTTAGAGCGTTGAATGTAGGTATTTATTTTTTGAGACTGACTTGAGTAATCGAATTCTAATGTCGATCTCACAGGGTCGTGGGAAAACGTTAGTATAAAAAAACACATTATTCCTGTCTGACGGTTGGCCCGGATCCGCGTAACGTCTACTGTTACACATGCCTTCACATGCCTAAGTGTAAACTCTTGTAAGTAACACGTGTTTTGATGCAGTCGTGGTAGATTTTTATTCAGGAATTCTTTGTGGCTGATAGGCAACTGGAAATAGTTTAAGTTTTCGGACTTTTCTCTTTAATCGTTAGGTAAAATAATAAAATGACAAACGCGATAAAGATTCGCTTTTAAAGCTTGCATCTGCTGTGTCATATTTTTTTTTTGCGTTTTGAATGGGCTGCAGATAAATAATAATGATGGTAATGAGGGTTTACCCAACTAAGACAAAAACAAAATAGATAAGTACGTGTAAAAAAATGTAAGTAGCATTGCCCCCATTACTGAAGCCAATGACCACCCTCTTTCTTTTTTGGTAAAATATCCCCATTATAAGCGACAAAAGTATATCAACAGATTTTTCTAAAACTAAAATATTACTTTAGTTTTAAGGTTGATTGGTAGGGATGACTAATTAGAGAAAAGACAAAGTTTGTAGTACCTATCTAAGCTGTAATAATATTTGGAATGCATATTTTGTAAGTATTATCTATTGAAGATCAAAAATTACCATTTCCCTTTAAACCTGAAGAAAATTGTTACTCTTATTGTTAATCTGCTCTTGTCGCTGACTGTAAGTCCAGGCTGTAGCAGCGTCTACATGGCTTCTATTTAAAGCAGTGGGTCAACAGACGAGCAGTTTTTGCAACTTGCATTTCATAAATTGCACATTGCGGCATCTGGTGGCTATAAGTTCCTTAGCTTTTTGTAGGTTTTGTTCAAAATAACTTATAGTGTACTGTCCTGGAATGCCATTGTTTTACAATAGATAGTGCGAATTGCAAAAACATTGAAATTATTACTTTATGCTCAACCAAAAAGTTGGTTTGGTTTACCTACCTATTTCTGTCACCAAGCAGTGCCCGCATTGCTGTGTTTTGGTTTGAAGTTTAAGTTTACTATATTTTGAGTTTTATATATGTTAATGAGTCTATAAAAACAATAGGTTATCTATATACTGGTCTCTTTTATGATTCTTGATTACCGACTACCATCATTATTTTAACAGACTGAAATAGTTTTCAATAACATCCACTTTAGGCTCTGCCTTGCAAGATGTCGTCTTCAATAGTTGATTACGCAAGTTAATTGGGCCCAATTTTTGTCTTTTTCAGTAGATAAATATTTTTTTCATAGAATTGCAGTGACGAAATTTATAAATAGATATTGCTAGGGTTTTTACAAGTTTCAAGTATTTTTAAAACCAAACAAAAACTAATAAGTTTTCATCTATAAATCAAAAAGTAGTTTACCTACCATAGAGGTAACCCAAATAATAGCATGATAGAGATTGGTCTATTTAAAATTTTATATATTTTGATTAGGAGTCCTGCGTTGAAAGGTATATCTGATAAGAATGTTTCGTAGGTTACATTTGAAGTGTTGAGCTAATAAAAGTGGAATACTTGTAAGGAGCACGCGTGTACGGTGTCAATTAAGCCGGCAGTCGAAAGGCGACGTCACACCGACCAGCCAGCCGGCTAGATACCACTTACCGGCTAACCCATTTATACAGTGGAAAACAGGACTAAATGAATTAATGCAAATTTATTCTATAAAAATTGTCGCAGGTGCGCTCGGACAAGTTCCAGCCATCGGCGTCGTCGGGAACGATTTAACGCGCTTGCGCTGCTAAAGTTTTATTTATAGCTAGTACCTCGCACAATTACACAGAATGCGGCTTGGTGCTTACAAATTGGCGAAAATATTATTCTGCCTTGCCATCGTCCAATCTGAATTATTATATCAGGGGCATCGTGCTGTTTGAATTGACAAACTAAATGCTAGTATTCTCAAGTGGGACCAACAATTCGAAGACAGGTTCAATAACGGTGCCTCTACGATGCTCACTAAATATTCCAATACACTGGTTTGGTGTAACTACGAAAATACATTTTTTGTTTAGTTAGAACTTGACTGATCAGAACTGAGCAAATCAGAACTGAGTTGCAACAATGTTACAATTATTATTGAATCAATGATCTTACCGTAATGCTCTGGAATAATAATGTAAATGCTTATTGACTCGTTATATTTACGGGGATTTCATAGTTATCAACCCTATAAATCGAGAACCAGACCGGGTCATAACATAACGTGAAAGAATATAAAAACAGCTTAAAAAAAGTAGCCAGTCTTAGTCAGTCAGCAGGCCTTCGAATACCAGCAACCGAACTTATAGTTATACGTTAGGTCACGTATATGTAATGCTGGTATGCTGGAGAGGAAACAAAGAAACGCAAAAAATATTGTATTGCAAAGGCGCAGGAGAGTAGATTAGATCCAGAAAAAAATAGTTTATAAAATGATGCCAAGCTGTCCTAGTAGGATACTATATTTTTAAGTTATTTTTGTCGCCATGCACAATCATTTATCCTGGTACTCGATCGATAGGGTTCACGACTATGAACTTTCGGTCAAAAATTACACTACGTTAATATGAAGCAATAAAATATTTTAAATTAAATGCTATCGAAGTAACCGATTATGACTTAAAATACTATAAACGTAATTGAAATCGTAAAATTTTTATATTCGTTGATACCAGTCAAATGTGCCGTCAAAGTAACATTGAAAGAAAGAAATCAACTGTGGGGATTTTCAGTGCGAACGACCATAACTTTTTATAAATCTAATAAAAATCAATTTGCAAAAATCCGAACCAAACCAACACGCTCACGACTGTTATCCCCATGATCATACACAGCACGCAGACCCATAATTAATGGAATAAAAATAAATTAAACAAATTACGGGTACTTAAACAAATTGAATAAATGTTTGCAAACTCCTACGTCTTGCATAACAGTTAGCATTCCACATGATAAATTGTAAGCATTGAAATACTAAACGAAGGCTTTTCAAACATTTGGTTCTAGAGCTTACCGGTCCATTATCATTGGTGCAGCCGTCACATTCAATAATCTTCTACATAAACTAGATAATTATGGTATTCCAGGTAAAGCACTTGACTGGATAGCAAGCAACAAAAAAAAATTAAAGTACAGAAATAACTAAAGTTATTCAAAATTATCATAAAAAAATCCTGAAACAGATATTTAGGTCTGGGCAAGTATTCCCTTGAATAACTCTGGTGTCCCTCAAGGAAGAATCTTAGGCCCCCTGCTATTTCTTTTGTAGGTATATTAATGACTTGCAGAAGTCTATTTCACACAAATGCATACTTTTTGCCGATGACACTCTACTGTCATAATAAAACAAGAAAATAAGATTTATGAAATCCAAAGTTTAAACCCTTATTGATCTTACGGCCCTTAGCCCAGCAAACTTTAAATACCCTTGTGAACATCATCGACTGGACAGACAAAAATTTTTCGTCGTTATCATTTTCAAAATACGTTGTGTACGAAAACAATGACTTTATAATCTTAATTGACGGCTTAGTAGTCCTCCTTTACCCCACGTTCATACATAACTTCCCTTCTTAGACTACCAGGTTTTAATGATGTCTATAGGAAGGGTTGACTGCGGTGACCACCCAGTTCTAGTATGGTCCCAACAGTCACTGTAATTTTAGTAAGCGCATTATTTTACTTTAGGTCCGCATTATACGCATCGAACTAATCGCATAAAACGGATTTTAGAATTGTTTATGTAACAGACATATTTTAAACAATTCAGTAGGTATCCACTGTGTGAAGAGGATCGGAAACTCATCCTCTTCACAAACTTTTCAAATGCGTGCCCTGAACCAACACAACGAACGCTGGGCACGTACAATGGATTGCAGACAGTCGAAAGAAGCCAGCTACTACATCTCGCCTGACACGCCGCCTGCCCCACCTTGCAAGACTGGACCTTCGAACCATCGTGGGCACACTCACCGGGCATTGCTCCTTAAACAATCATCTCTACAAAATCGGAGCTACCGACAGCCCACGCTGTAGGCAACCTCTACAGGTTGCCTAACTGAAGAAGAATCAGCAGTCCACGTAATCCTGGAATGTGTGGGCGTAGCAACCCGAGGTCACTTCGCGAAGCCTGGGAAGATCCCAGGAAGCTTTTGTGCTTCTGGGCGGAGTTAGGCTGGCTAGTCAGGCTTCCACGCATATAGGACCAACCTAGAGTGCAAATGCGGAAAAGGGAGTCCACCCACATAAAATAACACAACACATACAGCTTCTGGGTGTCCCAGAATATGTACCTATCCCGAAAGAGGGTTAATCTACACAATAAAAAAAATGATTTTTTTTACGAAGTTTTGAAATTCGGTTCCTTTTTAATTTTCATTGTATACTGGTGGTAAAAACTGTTGTTTTCGATAAAAATCGAAAAAATATAAAGTATGGTTGTTTGGTGTTAAAAAAAGTATATAAGTAGTATATAGTATAGTAGTCATGTCGTTTCCATAATAAGAGCTCTGCTCAGTTTGGGGCTAGATAATGCTGGGTAAAAAAGTTTCGAGCATTATTTATTTATTTTAAATATAGAAAGAGCTGGAAAATCTATTTATGAAATTCGACTATTTTTTTTCAGTAAAACTAGATTTTTTTCATTGGCAGAATCGCCTCCTTTCGGGTTGTTATTCAAGTTGTGGGACATTCTATCCTAAAGATAGTTATACAGGCGCGTCTACCATCTACATACACTAGACGGATCACACGCATCGGCCCAGTAGTAATGCCGACGTTATTTACAAAATCCGAAGGAGGGCTAATAAAATTTCGATTGCTAACGATCGTCGCATCGGGAAACCGAATAGCTGTGGATAGTAAGTAGATGCACTATAAACGCCTAATTAAACCAACCGTTTGATGCGATCCGATCCAATGCATACAATGCGTAGATAGATAGATAGAAAATCATTTATTGCACAACTAAAATGTAATGTACGTAGGCGAACTTAATGCATTATCTTCCAGCTAACCTTTGTGTCATATGGAAAACAGTCTTGAGGTAGTGCAAGAAAAGTTATAAATTATATCCTTATCCTAATAATTATATCAAAAAACTATTCCCTAATAAATAAAATTTATTAGGGAATAGTTACCTACCTACCTACATAACCTAACCTTACACGTTACAGATAATATTACATAGACTAACAAATTTTCTATTAAATATATTATTATTATAATTACAATGCATAGCTGAGAGACCGATTACTTAACTTTAAAGGATTCATGCATGAGATTGTAGACTTTGGATCTGAAAACTCCTACAGAAGACACCTCACGTACCTGTGGACTTTTACAAGGATCGCTGAATAAATATTTGAAACATTTTTTTTATTTATTTTATTTAGCTAGATTTTAGACATAATTCGGCGATTGTAGTTGAACTGAAGTGTGAACAGTTTAGATTCGGTTTTTTTTCTGGGAATAAGTTCTGCATCATATTGAAATACTTTAATGACTTATTACTAAATCGCGACTATGCACCAAGATATTAAAAATCCCAGATGGATGATATTTTACGATTTACAAAAGCATTTTATTAAAATCTACGAATATCTGTTGACATTGAGACCCTGGGGCGTAAAATGTGGCGTGGTATGTGCCTGAGCAGGGGCGGCGCAATGTGCACGCGCGACCTTTACGCGTAATTATTTGGCGCGTGCTATGAACCTTGCCTACAGTTTGAAACGAACTCTCAAGACAACACACAAACCTTATACCGATATAAATAAAGTTTAATTTTGTTTCAGTTTCAGGAGTTGGGTAGCTCAACTCACACGCACTCGGCCTAACAAAGCCGTCTGCAATACTTATATGGAAACGGCTACTTTAACGCACTCGCCCTCTGATTAGCATTTTTTGTGTTTGATTTTAATCAGACGGTTTCCAAAGACAAAGTGTTTTATTATTACCGATCGAAGCATCACAGTGGCATTCGAGCAGCTGAAGTTAGGACAGTTAGCAAGTGCACATTGAGCAACAGGTTTGCTAACAAATACTATATAATTACCTACCTAGCTTACCTATCTAGCCGATTTTTGTCGTTTATACTGTGTGTCCGGCGGCCATGCTAAATGGAGGACTAGTATTTTACAAGTAAAGAAGTTTTACTTATTGGAGACTTTCCTTTATCTTTTTAAGATAATCTTCTATTCAGATACTGTCATTGAGAAAGAATTGATACTTGTGATCCTTTCGCATTTAGTGGGTTCGAGTCCCGGCTTAAGCAGTTTTACTAAAGTACGTAAAAAAATAAAGGAAAGTCTGCATTTAGTAAAACTTCAATATTTAAAGTACTTGTCCTCCATGTAGTACCGCGGGACACAATGTGTATTCAGGTTTATGTTTGCGTTTTTTACCAATTCAAAATATGATGGTAGGTATACACATGTATTGATATATCAGTTATTATCGTAGAACACAGTAATAGATTAGTTATAGTTCTGTAGCCGCGGTAGGCCGAGAAATCGGCTTGAATCAAACCTCCAAAACATGTGCCTTAAGTTAATCCTACTACTATTATAAACGCAACAGTTTGTGAGGATGGATGTTTGTTACTCTTTCACGCAAAAACTACTAAACAGATTTTGATTAAACTTTACAGTAACATAGCTTATACATCAAAATAACACATAGGCTACTTTTTATCCGAGTACAACACGGGCTAAGCCGTGGACAGAAGCTAGTGTTTCAATAATTTTTGCAGGCCAATTTATTATTATGAGAATAGATCTGAGATCTCCACCATGAGGTTGAGAGCGTGTGTTTTATATACTTATATAGACTTTTTCCATTTTGTTTCTTGGTGTTCAATGCAGTACTCGTGGCCAATAAGGGTGGTTGGTTCTCCACCATGCGATAGACTACTCCATAGTCTGTATTCATTAGTCTGTACAATCTACAGGCTTCTGAAGGCAAACTGTCTGCTCTGTAGATCACATGGTTTTTATCGGCAATTAGTCATGCAGGTAACGAAAAAGCACATTAAAACTCGTAAGGACAAACGGGTATGATTACACTTTTTTACATATTAACTATTATTTTTTTGAAATGAAGTAGGTAAGTACGAATGTAGTTTATGCATTTTTTATTACGTCTCGTATCAAAAACTCGTTCCGCACTAAACGGACCGCCTTTGAAGTGAAGCGATTTAATCCGTAGGTGCCGCTTCCTATCGAGGATTACCGTAATATTTTGATGATTTTATATAACTTTTTGAAGAGATCTGCCTATGTTCTTCTAATACAACTCCTTTCATATAATAATATATAATGTATAAATGCATTTTCACATTTGCCGACACGACAGCAGAACGGAACGATATTGTGTCAACTAGCGTAAAATGACATTATGACATTATTACATGTTAGACGAATTGTAATGTTTGCAAAGGTAAGATGAGATAAATGATGAAATAGATGAAGAAGAAGGTAGAGCTTTTGTATTTAGGAAAAGAGGATGTTTGTTCGTTTTTTTATTACCATTTTTGATTGATTGCTGATTGTAATGCAGTTTTTTTTGCAATCGTTTGATTTTAAAGTAGGTTTTAGCTCCACAAATTATGGGGCTCAGCATTATATGACGGAATATAAAACGGCGTAACATATTGTCATGCTGTTTTTTTTGTAATAATTTTGTAATTTTTTTAAGTTGTTTTGTCAATGTCAAGAGACATTGTATTTGAAAGGTTCTCTACAATGCTTGAGGAAAAACTGACTGTTCTAAGATTTACTGCAGGCTGATCAATGTTCTTGGACTGCCGTTTTGCTAAGTATAGCAGTAGTTAGCAATAGATAATATCCAATCTCTATCGAATACTGTCGCCACTGGAATGTAAATCAGAAACACAAAGAGCACCGTTATTCAATAATTATCGGAGAGCGAGAGTGTATTCATACAAGTGAATTATCGCGGACCTCAGATTGGAATCAATTAACTGGAGGCAAGGCGCTCCCGGTTCAGAGCGGCCTTCGGGCCACCTGCCCTTGCCGGAAAGAGCTATCCCAACTGGACGCGAGATCTATCGCTCGTAGCCATACTACACATGCCATCTTGCCATCTTGTACGTACCCTTAATTAAGAACTTTCGAGTTCGAAAATTATACTCATTGCAACGATTCTCAAAGAGTATAAATTTCGAACTCTACTCAATAGATTTTGCACTCGAAAAGTGATGTTTAACACGAGTTTTAAACCAAAACTTCAAAAGGCATGTGTCATCGGTTAGTGTTAAATAAGTGGCGATGGATTTATAACCTGTCACGTGGAATGCAAATTACATGCACAACCTGGGCATGTGCCAAATATAATATTTTAATAAAAGTGCACCTGACTACTTGGTATTCGAGTGTAATACGTACGTACTGAATATTATATATATTGAGGGTGTCCAGAAGGGCATTAAAATCGTGTGTTTTTATTTAGTTTCAAGATTTTACTAGTTCCACAAGACCTGATGAGCTTACTCTAGCTACTCTATCATATCTTAAGATATATACTCTATATATATCCTGATTGAATTTTGCGTCCAGTGTTAATAGTTCTAGTCAGCCCCCACTGGGCCACTGACGACCAGTGTCACTTGACCCGTCTCAACTCGCGTTCGGCCTCTACTCACGGATCATATAGAAGATTCCCCATTCGAAACTAAAGTATCATTCCACCGGCCACACGCTGCCAGTGTTACCACTTATCAAAGGAGCGTGATTGCCCATTCATTATCCGCCTGCAAAATCGCGGCACCTTTGCCGGTTAATTGCGCTAACCCAATTTTTTTCTTTGTGCAGTTTATTCGATTGTTTAAGAAGTTTTTTCATTAATACCATTGCAACATTTTAACATAAGTATTGTACTGTTTTTATTGAGCATAGGCAATCTGTTGTTAATTTGCTGTTTTAGAATAAGTTGACAATCTCATGCCCGTCTGCGTTGCGGACCGAAGGTCTTTATAGAAAAACCGTCAAATGCCCTAATGTTCTAATCTAACCTGACATTCCAACCAGTCATGTTTTAGGGACAGATTTCTTTGCAAAATTTGATATCACTCATTAGTCTTGCCTAAGCTTAGTGCAGAAGGTACATAAGCTAATATAATGCGTAAGTCTCAGCATAACCTGACTTTAGTAAAAGGCAATAACCTCTAAACCGTCTCCATCGTGAATCTCCAAGAAGTTTCATCTTTGATACCTAATTACTTGATGAAAAATTCGCTATAGCCACGCCCTGCTATAAATTTCGTTGACACTAAATAGTAACGTAATATTTTTGAACTGTCTAAACTTTTTATTTTTGCTTCAAGTGTATCTATAGGTACTTTTACCAATTACTGAATGATTGTGCAGCTGAGCGGCTCGGGCGGCGCGGGCGCATCACATCACAGCCTGAAGGACGTATGATTTACCAACAGTAGTTAAAACACTCATTAAGCGGACATGCACAGCCGCTGCCGCGGGGCACGCGTTAACTCGCCCAGACATCTTCACTGAAGCACTGCTGATCGCTCCAAAAGAAATGCGATGGTTTTTATATCGTATCTTGAGATATTTATGAACAGGCATGTCAGATTTACGATGTACCCACTGATTTCATGATGCAATCACAGTAAGGAACCTAGGGGCAGAAGATCGTATTTGGTTGCAATCCGAGCTTTCAAAGGATGCTAATTGATATAATTCTCAGTTAGAGTAGTCTTTTTTCCGACTTAAATACATAAAATACTATTTTATCCATTTGCAAATTGAAGCCAAAATAAAAGAGAGCCTGATGGATCAAATGTTTTTGAGGAATCATTTGTTTTGCATATAATATGACATATTTTATATGCTCGAAAACGATTGACAATATTTTCAAGTTTCTGATGTTTTTTAAAACATAATTTTGTTATAAAATAAAATCATCTGACCTTTGTAACCATGGAACAACGTTTACTTGTGTAAAATAATAAACAATCTTATCTGTTATAAAATTATGTGAATTGTGTTTTTGGGTAAACGAAAAAAAAAACTATAAAAAGTGAAATGATTTCGGAGAAACCATATTCGGATTAAAAAAAATTGTAATACGGGCAATAGATGCTCGATGTTCGTTATCCGTTGAGTTAGACTCATCATTATGCTGATGATTAGGTAATCACTCAAAATATTCCTACGAGACCACTACCATGTAAATATGATTGCTCTCTCCCTGAAATGGACATATTATTTTGACATGCTCGTCTACAAATAGAACAGGTATCAAAAATCCATGTAAGGAAAACATTACAAAACATGTAAGACTATGCACCTTTTCAATCAATTACCAATAAATAGCGTATAAGATAGGCTAGGACGGCCGCGGGGACGAATTCCGCGCTTCATTGCCTCAAGCGTGCCTACTTTTTGCAAAGGCAGGTGTAGGCGCATATGCTATTAAATTGTCAAAGAGCACACGTACGCATGACTGTATACTCTGATAGCTTCCAATAATCAAAAGTCAACTGCATAGTCCGATTATCGACCCCTATCCTGATCGAAGGCTCTACTAACTATCTTTATAATTCGAGTGTCTTCGTGTCTTATTGGTTTCTGAGTTGAGTGATTGGTTGTCGGATAGATAAAGCCCTTCTAAAACCTCAACCCGGACACTGCTTAAGATTAGATAAAGCGGCCACTTTACCTAATCGCCCATTGTTCTTTAATGTTTGTAGTTTTGTTAAGTTGCATTTATTTTTCTTATATACACACACATAATGTTTTTCTTATTATGTGTAATACATTAATTCTCTTTTTCGTCACGGCCTTAAAAAGTATCTTGCAATTCAGTGCGCTTGGGAAAAGTTTCTTTTTTTAGAAAGGCTCTTCTGAAAGTCTCTTATAAAAGGATCTCTGATCGACAGAAGGCTTGGCATAAAAAAGATGATTATTGAAAAGCTCTCTTTAAAAAGCGTAACCTTTAAACCCATCAATAATATACCGCAAACCATAACTGAAAGTTTAAAATAACTTATTAAAATTTTTATAATGTGAGTACATTCACGAATAATCCAGGTTAACACCAGCTGTCTACTGACACATATCTCTGTAGATGCCGGTGTGAGGATAACTCACACTTCGACAAAGTAAAAGACAGTGACTTAACTCAGTTTAATGGTAAGTACTTATTGGTAAATAAATATATTTGTAATTGTTTTATATTTACACACCTTCAGTGCTTTGACCGGGTCCTGACAGGGTCAGGCTGGTTTATATGCCAGAGCCTACATCATTTTATGCCGGGAAGCGCTGACAGTCGACAGCAGCCTGTTTTATACGTAAATGCGCCTATGAATAGCCAAAAGTTTTCTCCTAGGGCGTATTCATTACACAATTACACATGCAGTAATCGGGAACCGCAACATCGCGGCCTCGGAGAAGGAACATGTGCAGAATATGGGAGAATAAGAATGATCGCAATTATCGGCAGACGATGCTGCCAACTTTGTTATTCCGGCTAAATCTAGCCACTTTGTGTTTAGAGTCAGACATACAAGAAACTTCGAAACGATTTCATCTTCAGCTTTTCTTTGGGTAAAGTCATTAGTCTAAGCTATGTTCTTTAAAAACTTACCTTTGTAATAAAAGATTTTCTTTTGTATCTGACAATGGCAAATGGCATTTTATAGTTTAAAAAATGGCGTAGTAGGTGCCATATTCATCATCATTGACAACAACATCCTTTAGAAGTCCACTGCTGGGCATAGGCCTCTCCAGAAGAGAGCCAAAACGAACGGTCTTGGGTCATCTCTATCCACCGACCTCCCGCAATCTATGTTAATACAGTTACTTTTTTTCTTCTTAGACTTACAGATGTGACCTACTATCTAGATAGCATTAGGGAACTAACCCAGGTAGATAAAAAATTCCTCTAATGAGGGGTATTCTTTTTTTGGTCAAGATCTTGCTACAAAACTATGAAGCAGCAGTTGGCATCACTTAGTTTTTCATCGTGATGAGCAGGCGTGCCGCACAATGCCCACGCAGCTTTATACCCGCGCATGCGCACCTGAAGAGCTTTTACGGTTTCAAGACGCCAGCGCGTCATGGCGTATGCCACATGTCTCGGGACTATTGTCTGCAACAATTGTAGTGGTAAGAAGGTAGGTCATATTAAAATAAGTAATTAGTTACAAAGTAGTCCGGTGATACGGTACTTTTAACGCGAGATCTGGGTGATGATCCACCTGATGGCAAGCGGTTTTAAAATAGGTTGAAACTCTGCTTAATACGAATAATTTAAAGTACATCCAAGTTACATATTCCTAGAATGCGTTTACAAAATTGACCACGAGGTTAATTTGGTATAGTAAAAGCTTGCCATTGAAAAGACATCAACGCGCTCCATGCAAATAAACCAAATCAGTTACGATTATTCCTCTTTTAACGTAAAACGTCTTTCATTTTAGTCACTTGCAAAAACCATATCTACGAAATATGTTATGACAAGATCGCTTATTACTTTGGAAGTCAAAGCACATTATTTTGCCGGTAGGTATTTTTAATTTTGATTACTATTATTTAGAGGATAGAAGCCATTACTCGGTAGTGCATATGTCGCGACGTTTCACGTACTCCACTGCGTCCCTTATACCTACCCGATTTTTTAGTCTTTCAAGAACAACTTTCAAGTTGGTTCGTAGTAAAGAGTGATTTTTTTTAACACAACTATATTGTTTTTTAATGAACTTTTTTAATTTAGAAAGTTCCCCATACTAAATTTTTTATGAAGGTCATTGATCATATAGAAACTTCAGCTTAAATGTTAATGTAATTTACGCCGAAAGCTCGCGCGCGACCTAGCCTAGATTCTTCTAGACAAAAAAAACTGGTTGGTTTTTTTTGATGATCCTTCATTCAGCTTAAGTGTGGGGCCAATCGAACAAGGTGAACTCATTTATCTAAAAAGGAGTACTCGTCAAAGAATTAAATAGATTCAATAAAGTATCAACCTAAGTTCTTAATACATTACACGATAAGCTTTACGTATAATAAAAATGCTTAACGTAATATTAAAACTATATTAATACAGATATGCAATTTAACAAGTTAGAAATATCGAGGGCAACGCCATCATGCCATGTAGTTAAAAAAAAACTAACACAATTTTTTTTTTAAAGTTTAATAACTAACGTTAACAACTTTTATCCAATTTTTGAATTTGGAAAGTAACTGTTGTCGTAAACAGTTGCGATGACAAAGGCAGTAGATGAGACCGGCACGCGCGGACCTCCAATAAATCCGTTAAGGGTGCACATGCCGCGACCCGCGCCTGCGTGGTGAATCTTGTCGTCCAAGACTGAGGGTGCCTAGTGATGTGGTAGTGTCGATTGAATTAATTAATGAGTTGTCACTAATGTGAGACTGATTTAACGCACAGGATCCTTGACTAAAAGTAAAAAAACACCTGTAATAATATAGAAATATGTATTTATTAAAGAAATCGTAAACTTTTGCTTTAAAGGTTGAGTTGGTCCCAAAAATAACCTTAAAGACGGTGAAAGGATTCAGGTGTACATAGCAAATTTCGAATTTTTGGTTCTAGGACATGTCGTTTTCCTTTACCGTTGTTGTGAAAAATATTTATAAAAATCAAATACTTAATCAATTCGCCTAGATTTACAAGCGGTCGATAACGAGCAAGCAGCACATCCCTATCTGCAGACACCTGCCGCCCGCACCCCCACGCTATATTTTATTCCACTTAATCGTCCTTTCCGTTATATTACCTGTTTTTATCCCTTCTTCAAGCAAATATTCTCGTTTCTATAAACTACAAAGTCCAATCATGCTATTAACTATAATAGACACTTTTAATTGAGAATCTATAAAAGGTTTCGCGAACCGTTGTCCGTATAAGGGATAAGCATTCGTCATCAGAGCCGGAGCTCTCATCTGCCCAATTAATAAAAGTTGACTGTAAGGAATGGCAAAGTGCGACATCGACAGCCGCCTGCCCGACTCTCGGTACCGGTTTAAGCAACCAGCAGCTGAGCCATACCACCGTTCCACTGTTTTATTTTGATTTACTTATCTATCAGCCGTGTACTCGCATACTTTATGAACGTGTTTAAGGATTTGCATGGTTATTATCTCGATAACTCATCCGGTCGACTGCATATTCAAATAGCCGTCAATTTCAACTCACCATCAGATTCTTGATTGTGTTGATTATAAATCATTGATGCTCGCATGGAGGTTAAAATCCTAAAATATCGCATACAACAATCCCAAATACGAAGAGTGTCAGTTTCTTACGGGATTCTAAATTCAAATCAGGCGGATCAAAAATGTAATTCGAAATTCGAACAAAGGAATAAAACAAAAAAGGTTGAACGGTAACAGAAAAAGGAGATATAAAAAGCGGTGCGGACGCGTGCCGGGGCGACATGTGCACGCGCCGAGGGCCGAGGCTGGTAACGGGCCGTGACGCCCCCCGCGCGCGCCCTCTGACTCGCGCCCGATGCCTGACACGCGCCCACCGTTATGTTTACAGCCTGCAGAGGGCGGATAAGCTCACTTCTAGCTCATCCTGGGTTAAAAAGTACTAGATACTTATATTTTACTCCTATTTTAAATTATTTCATATTTTTATCAATACATTTTGAACGCATATATAGTTTGTTTTCATCATCAACAGCTAGTATAACTTATGTGGTGATAACCTGTATATTTGTTTTTGTATGAATCTTTAGATGGTGAAAAATAAAAAAAATATGTATCTACTACACTTCAGCTTCCGTCCACGTCCTACCCCCTCCACCCTTCGATCTAGCGCTAAGTCCGCCTCTGTTGTTACAGGTCGTCTGTCTCCGTCACAGAAGCACTTCCCCCTGAAACCATACACATCGCGTAACAATACACGTATAATCAAAGTAGATTAGTCGCCGAATTGAATTTCCCGAGATTGTTATTCCAATCGCTTAGTCGAGGGTTAAATGGCTATCGTTAAAATGTAAATAGGCACTCGGAAAACGATTGTAAAATAGTGAAAATTAAAAAATAATTTAGACTTTAGTCTACAAATAATTAAAAAAAAAATAAGTACGATTGCGAACTTCAAGCCTAAGTCTATACTCATTATATTTATCCAACGAAATTATCTATATACCTAAATTGCAACATACACAAAGGCAGGTACCTACTGACGTAAATAAATAAATAATGCTGGACATTTTCACAGCAGCATCAGCCAAGCAAGTAAGCAGAGCGGGTGTTATGGGAACTGAGACGCAGAAGGTCATGATATATTTAGATAACTTTATTTCTACAGGAACCTCTTTTGGTAAGTTTTTAAAAACTGGCCATAAACGAATTTAAAAACCACAAAAAAGTACTCGTACCTTACGAAAGTACAGGGAACTGAAAATAACTTTGGAACGATTTTTATAGTTTTCTCAGCGGCAAATAATCTTGAAGAAGTTTCGAGGTTGTGTCAAGAGCAATTTTTTTAATAAAAAAATAAAATTACCTTATTGCATTTTCTCATGAAAAGTAGAAAAATAAAAAATAAACAAACCAACTCAAACTATGAAAATTATATTGTAACGAAATCAAGACTCGTGATTCTTATAAAAAGCGATTCAGTCCGATTTGGTAGTAGGTACTTAATTATTTTATCTAAATGTTAAATAAAATTACATACAAGTCACTCAAAGTACAATAATGTAAACTGATGAACAAAGTCGAAAACGTAAATACAAACGTAATGGGCTTCCTCGTAAATAAATAGTTTTCATGAAAAGGCTTCTAAGTCTGTATCTAAGCAACGCTCCGCCCAGCGCTAGATGACGTCCAATGGCGCTCGGTGGGCGGAGCGCGATCAAACAAATCTAAGCTCGCCGTCACGCGTCCTCTGATTTACCAAATACTTACTACAACAAAACACTATCAACACACTCAAAACCTAACTACCATGCATTTTGATATTACAACCCGAGTCTTAATCCTAACAAACCGGTCTATCCGCAACTAACTTATGCGATACATAATAATGCGTGGCTTTTAATGTCACACGAGCGGCAACCACTTATTTGCGAGCATTAATACTTAAAAGGCATTTTTCAGTACGTCCTCTGCACCGTCGACGTAAACGCAACCAGCAATTAACTGGTGCATGTGAAGGATGCGACGCGAGCCACCTGTCAAGTGGTCGTTTCATCAAATCATTTCTTTATAGCGCAGCCTCCGTTCGAGCTCTTTTTTGTTAGCAGAGTTTTGAAAAAAAAACGTTATTGAGGTATAGTAGTCGGGTAGGTCGGGGCGCGCGAGCCTCGTTTCAGTCAGGTGGCAGGCGGCCAACGCGACGCACCGTGCGCTGTGTGCTTTCGACCCTCGAAGCCTCCCGATACCCGTTCGCGCCTACACTGCTCGAAGCTTTGCAGATAAATTCAGATTCAATCATATTCAAATAAAAGGAATGTTTTCAGTGAAAACTGATCTTAGGAAAATAGTGAAATAGTGAGTGACAGTAGCAGCATAGACTTCCCGCCCAAGGTAAGACCCATGCAAATATACTTTAAAAATATTAATTTTTATTTTGAATATTTATTTTTTCTTTAATTTTTATTCTTTAGGATATTAACACTTTGTTTGTCTATGCCACACATTAAATGGACACCACCACCAGTTCTTACAGGATTTAAATTCAAGTGTTATTATTCTTATAAACAAAAAAGTACAGCCAGGCTTTGATTAGGTGAAAGTGACTATTAGCACTCTATTATAATTTAGAAATATTATTTAACTGTGTGAATTGGTACCTACTACATTTACTGTATTTAAAGTAGTGCCAACTTCATCATGCCTGTCGTCCTATAAATTTTTTAAGCTTGACCTAGTAGTAACTGAACGGAAATAAACTTTGATTTGTCTCGAAACTCTGAACTGATTTGTTGATGTATTTTTTTACAAACTTTTTTTTTTTTTTGGTATAGATTTTCTTTTATATATGCTATACTATCTTATATCTCGTGGAAAAGGTATTCGTCGATGCAAAAAAAACACTTATCCGTCATGTCACTGGATTTTCTTGGTCAGCATTGTGTCAGCTTCCTGACCGGGTTAAGATATGGTGGCCCCTAGAAAGGCCGAGTAGGCAACGGTAAAAGGATTCGGTGCTTCTCGCAGAGGCTTTTTCGATGCAAAAATCCTATCCTACTAGGTACTACTATAAATGCGAAAGTTGGAGGATGGATGTTTGTTATTCTTTCACGCAAAAACTACTGAACGGATTTTGATTAAACTTTACAGTAACATAGCTTATACATCAGAATAACACATAGGCTACTTTTTATCCGGGTACTATGCGAGCGAAACCGTGGGCAGAAGCTAGTAAACTATAACTGCTTAATATCTGATATATGTTGGTGTATTTATTAGGTGTAGATAAGTAACTATCTCATTAGAAAACCAGTACGGTTCTGAACTCCTTTCCGTTTCACCCCAAAGGTTCTAAATCAGGGGTATTTATCAAAGTAGTATAATATGTGTCACAGAAAAATATGTGGTAATTAATGCATAGTAGCGCAAATAATCTGCAAGTATCTTAACACAGTATTAAACAAATAAGACAAAGCTGTTTTAATGTACAAAACACTAAGGTACCTACAATAATTCGAGTAGGTAATCACCTTCACACTTGTGTCTCGCTAAGTAGGTACATCTTGAAGTTATGCAGACAGTTATTTTCAATTCTACACAATAAATTGTGAATTCTACACAATTTTTTTGTGTGCTTTTACTTTGCCTTTTAATGTTGGAATATTTATTTCTATACAATCTGTTTTAAACTCAGTTCCTAAATAATCTATCATGGAAAATCGAACTATAACACGCCGCCGTAATTTAAACAACATTAATTCACGAATATATTTTTTTAGTTTTTAATCCGTTTACTTTTATACTTACAAAAGCCTCAGTAATATCAATTCACGACACGTACTGTTACTGCATAGATTTCATTCGAAAGGGTTTTCAGGCAATAGGAAAAAATAGCGAAAGCTCTACTCTACTCTAGAAAGCGAACCATTTCATTTTTCCAAGACTCATTAGAATAATTGCGTTAACAGATATCGACAAAGCAGAACTTAAATTACTCCATAATCAGTTTGAAAACTTTAAATAACAGACATAAACTCATTGGTATCGCGATTACGCTAGAAAGTATACAAAAGCGTGTTTTGAATTGCGATACAATAATTCTAACGCTGATTGATTTTCCAGACACTTGCTAGAATTCCCATCGTGCCAACTAGGCAGCTATGCCGCGTAATTACCACAAACTAATAGAGACTAGCTTTATTGAAACAAGAAATTGCGACAACCCTCGCAGGAGGTGCCTCGTTAGCCAATTAACAATAATGGCTCGAATCAATTGCCTCGCATTTGTAAGACAAGAAAATGAATCGAATAACACTAATGAGATCCATATCTTAGTTAACATTAACATTAATTGTATATCCAACCCAGCATTGCATTATTGTAATTGAGAAATTCGGCAAATCATCGCCCGAAATCATTATTTACAATTTACAATGACAATTTCAGTTGACGATAGAGGGATTACCTACTTCTCACTTTAATCCCTAATGGAATTAATGTCCTTAGTTGAACGCATATTGGATTGACTCACACACACGAGCCGCTGTAAATATGTAATGAAATGTGTCGGTTGTTCTAATGGAGATTGTTTTAGTGGCGCGTGCATTATTAATGCGCGTACGCAGCGGGCGCCGCTACCACTTCCATTATTCTGAATCTTCATTTGCTTGATTGAGCTTTTAATACGATTCGCTGTCAACAAACAAGCAGCGGCCAAAATAATCAGCGATTACGAAGATTGTGTCAGAGTTAGTATGGCGCCGACGCCAAACACATTACACACTGGACGGACGATGCTAATGACATTGGTCACGTGAAAATTAACCGTGATATCGCCACTTTTACTGATCAATGCTGGACAACTATAACATCTTGATAAGCGTTCTATATTGGAAGGTGTTTGTATATTGGTTGTTAATAACCTGTGATCGGTGCCATTGATGTTTACAAAATAAAACACTTCTAATATCAAAACTTCTAAAAAAAGAACCGAAAGGTTCTTTTTTTTGTTTTTGGTGCTTATGAAATCTAAAAGACGTACGCTTAAAATTGATAACTTAACACATATCAATAGAGACCTAGACGATTAACCATCACAGAACAATCAGTGCATGTGCACTGATTGTTCTAATTTATAAAACACCAGATTTTTTACCGAATTTACTTTCTGTAGGTACCTATGTAGGTACAGAAAGTAAATTCGGTTAAAAATCTGGTCTGTCCGAGGTGTTGCAGCTGCCTACATCTCGGACGGCAGCTAAACCTTCCAAGTTCCAACATACATAGATCATCCCAATTTAGTGAATTGTCGCAAGTGGTAATATTATATTAAAATGGTAATCACGTTTCTTCCCAACTGTACTGCTCATTCTTTATGTATAAACTGAAGTTATCTTGCACAGTTTCGCTAGGACACGATTCACATCTTAGGTCACGATTGAGAAGCGACTTTCCGACTATAGCTCATTCTATGTATGAACTTACGTTTACTTGTCTCAGTATTTTTGTAACGGATTTTGAGATCGTTTCCTAGCAAAACTCTCCGTCCGGGATCTAGCCATCAAGAGATAATATTGTAATATCCTGGTACGTGCTTCTGTCCCCGCTGGCCTCAGCGGACCTATTTGTTAGGTCTTTTGTAATTGGGCCCCGTAAAACTAGGTTCGTTCGTGACGTAGACGATATAGCCATCAAGTGATGTAGTTGTTTGCAGGATGTCTCGGCATGTGCTGCTGTCCCGGATGGCAGAGCAGTTTCAGCCGTCGTCCCCTCCCCCCGCGCACCGGTTCCCCTCGCCAGAGCGCAGCGTCTCGCCGACCTCGCCTCGCTCGCCGCCGCGCTCGCCAGACGCGCTGACCCATCATCGACTGGATCTGCTGCAGCTAGGGGACATAGAAATAGCTGGACGGGCGTTGAAGCATTATGCTAGAGCTACTGGTATGTATTTTCACTGTGTATAGTCGTTTATTGAAGCAAGTTGGGTAGGCCGTAGAGCCTGCAGAACTGACAATAACTGGGGAAGAAAAGGTGGCGGAAGATACAGTGTAGGAAGGCCCGCCACCCGATGGACCGTCGACTTCTTTAAGATTGCAGGAAGACGGTATGGCACTCTTTGGGCCTACGTCTAGCAGAGGACTTTTTTCATGCTCGAAAATGATGCATTTAGCAAATAAGGAAATGGTAATCTTAGATTTAAAAATATTTAACGACCAATATTCTTCAAATGTAGCTATATTTATTAAAGTTTACCGTTACCGAATTTGCATTTGAGTTTTTTAAATCGAAACTTCTAATCTACTTTTGTCGCTGACTGGACTTACCCACTCGTAACGTTGGGACTGTTTTGACAGATCTTTGACAAAACTCGACCATCTAATGGACAAGTTCAGTTAAATCATCAATCTAAGCACAAGCAAGGTACAACAATAACTGATTGATATTTTCACAAACATTGATCAATTGCTTTTATTTGTCAACTGTACTTTGCCCTCTGTAATGTGTACCTTTTGTAATGTGGGGCGAAACCAGAAATATTTATGACATGGGGCAGAAGCAGAATTTTTTGGAATGTGGGGCAAACAAGTGGGGCGAACGTGGAACAAATCGTTATCCACTAGGAAATAATGTTACTGTAGGATCGAAGAATCTAAATAAATGCTTTATATATTTTATTTATCTAGGCATAAATCAATTGTGAACCTGTTGTCAATGTTATTTATCTCATGTTCAGAACTCGGCGCATTGATGTACTGCAGTGGACTGGGAGCCCTGTACAGTGGCGCCGGAGTGTGGCCTCTCCTGATGCCACGGACCTCGCCACAGTTTCCACCCGCACTTGACCACGCGCGACAGACGCCTCCCAGAGAAGGTATTTATCTAAATCATTCTTATAAATGTTATGAAGTAGGTATAATACCAAAATATCACGTGATTACATTTTATACTGCCAGTAGCATTTTTATGAAGGCTGACGCTAACTTTGACATCATTTTGCCTTCCAGATATCACCACTTTAGTGCCTTTAGTCATAAATGTTTGGACTTTTTGGACGTTTCTACTAGCGACCTTGCTAATCATAGTTAAATATAAATTTAATTCTATGTACAAGTAGGTATATACAAAAAATACAGATGAAACAGCTAGCTATCTAAAGACCGTTGCAAACGATCTATAGATAGCTCAACTGATCCAGATCACTAACAGACGGAAGCGTTCCCAAAATACTGGCCGCATTATCACGCTGCTTAAATATAATGTTTATTTGACTAAACCTTTCCGTTTTCAGATTGAAATATATAATATGAAATATAGATAGATAGATAGATAAACTCTTTATTGCACACCAAAGTAAAATACAAAAATACAGGATATTTTATTTGATATGTAGAAAATAAAATCTCCGAAATTACTTTCGAAGCAAAAGGATGTGCTCATTGTCATTTTTAGTGATGCTTCTACAACTGCATGAAAAATATATTGTACTTATATATTGTACTTATCTAACATACTTCTAATGTTATTTATACTTTTAAAATAACTTCGGTAGTCCTTGTTTTAATTTAAAATTAAAGTTTAGTCATACTTTGGTGCTACGAAGCATTAAAGAAAGTTGTCTTCTAAAACGAATCCAAAGAGCGATAATTGGTGACATTACGAAAGCGGTTTCGCCTCGGCCTCCTTCGCGTCTCCTGAATACTGCTCATTAGAATAGTTATCAGTGTAAGGCACCGATTAATAACTCGGTGCGCTGTTACGTCAACGTCGTTTACATGTCGTTACCTCGCGAACAGAGTAAACTTGCACGTTTCCTTTACGGCGGTTATACACGATGCGGTGCTGTACGGAAACGTAATTTGTCGACCTCTTAAAATTGTACTAGAGTAGGTACACGGCGCGTGGATAACATACGCATATTAACGCTCTTACGCAGATTATATGCATCATGTAAACTCGTGTAAAGAAGTGTCGCATTTACTGTGCATACTTTTACGAACTAGCTCGTGTATTCAGTTCGCGCATACATTTAACTTTAATAATACAAATATGCTCAGAAAAAAACAGCTTCTAGCACCTTTTACAAGTACTTTTAGGGTTGGTCCACCTAATTTAAGGTGACGTTCGTCCCGGGATTTTAAAAAACCACTGTGCATGCGTGTATGCAAAGCAACTATACGCAAATAAATAGGTAAGTACTTACTTTCCCATGCAAATCATAGAAATAGATACGACGTCTTACTAAGGAAACCGTAATCTGTGGGTCATACATTTACTTAACATTGTTCACTTTAGTTTGTTACTAATAATCTAATATATGACTGTTTGTCGTTGCTAAAACAATAAAAAAAATAAAACATAAGAGGCATCCGAATTCCGAATGTTCCAAAGCCCAAAGCTATGCCGCACAATATTTCTGACTGCGTTGCGGTTTAAGAACGCACCGTCTGTATCGCTCTTAGTCCTCCAAGGAAAAACAAGCCATATCTTCGGCTCATTGTCGTTTCTTCATACTCTTTTCGTATTCTAATTGCTTATTTTTTATCCACTTTGGTACCGGTTATTTGCCAACCTGCGATAGCAAAGTAAGTTTTGTACTTGATTTCTAAATAAGTGAATTTATTTAACACTATTGAACACAACAAAAGTCGTAGTTGTTCTATATGAGAAACCAAGGTTATAAGCATAAGCTAACAATATATCACTTAGATTTTTACCTAAAATTACCACAGTATGAAACTATTTTCGAAAGTGTAACCTACATAAGGTTGGGAACTAGGTATATTGTAAAGTAAACAATGACGTCAATGTCGGCAAACACTGTCGCACCTGTACAGATTTCATAAGTCATTTTACAGACGACCGATTTGACTCGTCCGACTTTAAATTTTACTATGTAGGAGCGTGAAGAACAGTCAAGAGAAAATATCGACAATGTTTCTTTATTTATTATACTTACAACTTGTTTGTACAGTGTTTGACATTGCAGCCAGTCAGGTTGTTCTTGAGCATAGACTTAATTAATTTAATTTGCTAATATCAAAACAAGTAGGTACCTTTCAATCAATAGAAAACTGAAAATCAATACTGCAGTTTCAACGATTGGTTTTACATCACACGTTTTGAATTTCTATTTTTTGAGAATCAAATCTGAGGCTTAATTTTTGTTATTATTACACAATCAAGTCTCGATTATACCTCCTTTTATGTCGATAGGTCGATCCGATCCTACAGTCGATCCGCTTTCAATTTAAATGTTCGCGGTTTCTTAGAGAATAGTCAAACGTATTTGAGTGACTGTTTCATTTTAAAAAAGAACGGAAGTTTCAACATAGTTAAGTTTATTCAAGTTTAACGTTGTGCCAGACGCAACGCGATGCTATTACTCACTCTTTGTACAAGACTCTCGGAATCAGTCGAAACTTAGTCGGTGCCTTCACCGATAGGATGGTACGTGACAATTTCCTTTTTTACAGTATGAATAGATAGTTTTTTAAGACAGTTCAAGATAGTTTTAAAGTTACAAAAAAATATTTTTTATTACATATTATTGCAAACTTACGAAGTCAAAGTCAATTTCAATTTATTCATTGAAATCAAATTACGGTGCAATACGTCTTCTTTATTCTTTTTGCTAGATTTAAATGTATGAATAGGAAGCTCGGTTGCATTTGTGTACTCGATGTAGAACTACACGCCGTCCCAGAATATGCACACTAACCAGAAATGGGACAACCCTCTTAATGGGCAAAATGGAAAAAAATCAAGTTTTCCTGAAAATTTTAATTAAGAAACCCCTGACGTGTATTTTCTTTATAAATTGGAGTACGATCTAGTGAGTTACTAAAACTTCTTTTAAAGTCACTAAAACGATTACACAAAACTGCATCAGTGATGTTTGGCGATAAAAAACTATTTAAGAAGACATACATTCATATATGTAGATGGCAAAAAAAATAATTGGAGATAAATGCTAACAGAAAAACAAACAACCTCTTACGGCAAACGCTTATGCTGCCTTCACACGGCGCGTAAAATCACGAGTCACGCCCGCTAGTTCGCGCAACATGCCGTGTGAAGATAATGGCTCGGGACGGCGCGGGTTAACACGTCACTATGCCGTACTATCTATTATCTAATCTGTGAATATGTTCATCGTTAACTTCGTTGCGAACCTTTCAATCGTGAAGTAAGTAGGTACGGCCACATGGAGTGGCCCAATGAAACAATTTCTGTTTTTTTTATTTTATACAATAACGAATTGGAAATCTTAAATTGCGGATTACAAAAATAAACAACCAGCACTATGCCTGGTTTAGAATATGATGAAGATGTTTAACCTCAGTTACTAAATAATGCGTCGACATGGGCTCGACTGTTGGCTCAATAAGAGCGTGCTCGCTCGTACAAATTGGCTCGCGCGATTCATGATATTACGCGCCGTGTGAATCCAGCATCATACACAGACAGGAGTGTTGCATGCGGTATGAACAGTAAAAATTAAACTACTCAATATGAAACCTACTTTTACTATAGGGAGACAGTTTTTGAAGTAGTTTAATTATTTTGCAGATGACGAGGAAGAGCTACCATTGAATCTTTCCACAAAGAACCGTCAAATTTGGTCGCCGGGAAGCGCGTGCGAGCGTGAAAGAGACGGTGGGGAGTCCCCGATCCCAAAATGGGAGCTGCAAGAGGTCGACGCGCCACTCGAGCTAGTGAAAAGATGCAAGAGCAGCCCCGAGGGGCGCTCCTCCAGCGGCTCACCACGACGATGTCCTTCAGAGCCGGCCCACCAGACCTACCCCTCGCTTCCCCCACCACCCCCCACAGACATCAACTTCTCACTTCTCATCAAGAATGAAAACAGAAACGAGAAATCATTCCAGGTACGTACTCGCTAACCACACACATTATCTCAATCTGCCTACTAACCGATAGCGACATCCTGCGCCGAGTCCAGGCTAACTGTACAGTTTCCGTTCAAAATGGTTTAAAATAGCAAACCAGTATGCTTTTTATTCTCTTTAACAAATCAAATAGCAAAAACTGCCCTTGTCTTAATAAGTACTCGTTTGATCGGAACGGGTCGCGCGCCCGCACGGAGCTCCTTGACTCGTCTTCTCGCCATTTTTGTGGCTTTCGTTTTTTCTGCGGCAGCCGTTATAAAAATCCTCATCGCTTTTAATCAAAATTCCAACTTTTAATATCACGGCGGCGGCGCGGTAGTTTATAATTGGATGAATAATTACCTTGTGTCGTCATACAAAATAAAAAATGTTGGTACCTGATGTTTTTACACTTGTCTTGAAAATAAGCATGTGTAATAAATATCCTCAGATTATACTTTCCACTTGAGATGATCATAAATAGTATTGATATATTTGATTCAATTCTAATAAAGGATACTAAACAACTCACCACCACCACTTTCAATGTTTTCACACATAGAGAACATTTATGTACTTTTTCACAAGATGTTCTCTACGTGTGAAAACATTGAACGGCAGTATGTACTCAAAAATTAATGAGGTGAATGTTTAAGTAATTACATCACCACTCAATAAGATTTTTAATAAGAATATCAAGTACACAACCGGATGAAAAGCCTAGAAGAGGCGCGCGCGCGCCACGCGTCGCTCGCGCCGCCGACGTGCCGCTTGCTCGCCCAGAAAGCCTGGATAGCGCACTGATCTCTAGTGCATTCTCATTTCATAAATAAATTATATTGTAAATTTATGCTCTCTCGTCTATATTTTATTTTAATCTCGTCTATAAATACTCGATGCAAATAAAAAAATACAACGAATAAATAAGAAGATACCTACTTATCATTACGTTCTTATAAATTACCATCTAACTTTTTTATTTCAACTATCATAAAAAAATCACCTCGCGTAGGGACAAACCGATAACCATATGTGGACGGTCATACTAGCACCTGTGTTGTTTATAAGAGAGTGCATCGAAGTTATAAAAAGGCGACCAAAAAAGTAGCCGTTTTTGTGAAGCGCGAGGGAGGCAGCTGCCCGGCCAACTGTCACAGCGCGGTGCCGCGGATTTGTGGATTATCATACCACCGAGCGTACCACAGCGCAGCCTTACCGCATACTTAACGACTAACCGAGCGATTAATAGCCATTGCCCACTCCGCATTATTTATTAACAATCGATTTCATCATTTAAAAAGTTACATGTAAGAAATAATGTAACTGCATTATTATGCAGACAATTGGCACTTCTGGTGTTTTATGCCAGACCACAGACCCCTTCAGGTAAATTCAGGAGAACGTTTTGCTTTGTGTGAGTTATTCAACTCATGCACTGAAAGCTCTCTTCTTTTTAAATATGCTATTGAGAAGGCCTTTTTTGACCGCATTACTCGTCTAAACAGCACTCTATTTTGAGATAGCTGAGGAATAGGTTTGGTCAAAATTATATTAAAAATTACAATTTTTGTATTTTTTTTAAATTTATATTACAAGCACTTTCTATGTTGTAGTCATGGTAAGGATGTTAAAAAAAACAGGCCGTGTCTAAAGCTGAATCTGTGCTTTGCTAAAGTAAACCTCTTTGAAACGATACCATTGCATTCCAGAAACAACTGATCAAATAAATCCAAAACGAATCTTAGCCAGTTGTTAACTCAGTATTCTTAGGAATCCTTTGTTTTGGTAACATTTTAACAAAGAACATACCTATGAACCAGTTTTTTGACAGCTGAACAAAGATTTTAACTTTGCTTTTTGAAACTGAATTCAAATATAAATATATTTATTTATAACTAAGTATGTTAAAATTTTGACATACTGGTGGTCTCCGTACGAGGGCTAGCCTGTATCGCGGGAAGCCGGTTACATAAGATACCATTACCTATTGGTACTCAGTGTTCAAGTGAAAGTTTCAGAGCAAACTACAAAATGTTTATATTAAATAAATAAATAATGCTGGACATTTTCACACAACAACATCTAGCCCCAAACTAAGCAAAGCTTGTATTATGGGAACTGATATACTACTTACATATATATATTTAATTGTTTTAAAGGATGAAATAATCCAAATAATATAAAATGGTTGCGTGACAATCAACGCACAGCGACTTGAAATTTAAAGGAATTACCGGAATCAACACCTAGAGAATGCAGCAAAAAAAATATGTTTATATAGAAACAAGAAGTTGTCCAGACTGTAATACCTACCTAGTATACAGTAAATGTAGTAAGCACCTACTTGAAAAATAATGTTCTAGGTAGCTTACTGCGTATTAAGTATTAGGTAATTTTATGAAAAAATATAATCCGTTTAGCTTGTTTGTTTTGCCGAGTTGTCACAAATAGTCCAATATTGTTTTGATACTAACATTAAAAACCGATACTAGCTCAGAAGTAGTTTGAGACAGATCTACTTTCAATTTGTCATTATAAACATTATTATTTGGCCATCCACGAGGTTCGTTTGCGAGATAAACATTTCCAGAACGGAAGTGGTTGAACCAATACGCACTGTGCGTACGTTGTTAATATTATTAGGTCTATTCAGGTCGTAAATATTATGAGCCATTTGAGAACCATTATTTCCACTCCAAAACTCATAAGTATTAGAAAATAACGCGAGATTTCTTAAAATACATGGTTGCTAACATAATTAAATTGAAGGTAAAACAAAACATATTTTTAAAAATATTATAAGCCATAATATTGTATTTTTTATAATATTATATTTAGTTTTTGACTCCTAGTCAAACCGTAGATATTTCACTTCAAAGTGGGCAGTTCGATATTATAATAAATAGTAATACTGGTTATTTTTTACATAGCATCATCTAGCCCTAAACTAAGCAGAGCTTGTATTTTGGGAACTACATGACTGATATACTACTTATATACTGGCATAACGGCTATTTTGTCGTTTCGTAGATAAAGACTAACACCTAACATTAGTAACTGGGAATGTTGACTGTGCAACTATTAAAGCCTTTCTTAAAAAAAAATATTAAAACTAAAATTTCAATCATGGCTTTCATTCATAAATTACTGGCTTTATTTTATTGATCGTCCATTGCTTATTATTATCATTTAATAAAACCCGTCCTAATTACTACTTACTTGGAAAAAAGCTATCACGCCGAAACGGGGAGGTGGAAATCAAAGAAAAGTGTGGAAAGGGGTGGTATAGAGGCCTGTAATTAGTTTATTACTAGCTGTCACACATGAGCTGAACTGACAGCTCGGCTACTAATTATACAACGGCGTTTTCCAATTGCGTTTACGGTAATACCTACTGTAAATTACCGTGTGAATTACTTTATGAGGACTGTTTTGATGCCATTTATTCCTAAATTATCAACATTGAATTTTTTTTACTTGAAAAGTTGCCTATCTTGTATAAATTCATAGATTTGTAGTACTTAAGACTTGTTTGAATTTATTTACAGCCATCTTAACCAACAGCAGAAAAGCTAGTTTTTTTAAAAGGATCGAAACTGGATTCGATGTTCTCCTGTGAATTCATAGCTCTTACGAGACTTGTGTTATCAGGAGAACACCCACACTCAACATGCACACATACTCGTACATACATACTCTTACACTTACAAACATTAAATATGACGTACTACACTTTATACATAAACTTATTAATATTAATATTTTACTTGTCTTATTATTGTAAACCAAAATTGTTTTAATTGAGGAACATGATGTACACTAGGAGGTGAGCGTTGGTGACTGCGCCACAGTTTTTATAACTAATTGCAGTTACCATCGTTTTCTTTGTTTAATGTGCGCATTAGAACGTGCTCAAAACGGTGAAGGAAAACATCGTGAGGAAACGGGCATGCCCTAGAACCAAAAATTCGAAGGCATGTGCCAATAGTTAGTGTTCCAATAAGCGGCGATGGGCTTGCAACCTGTCACGTGGAATGCTTACTAATTGCAAAACGCTGGCATGTACCAAATGTAATGTTTGGCGTGCCTCTGACTACCCCCTACTTGGTATCCTCAAAGATCTACTCACTGGATATATATCTGAGGATGTCCACCATGGGGAAGACAGTCGTGAGTGTTTGCTTTTTTGTTTTTGTAGATCTCAAATAAAAAAAAATATGTAAAAACATAATTAAGTATGAATTTGTTTCTTGTACAATAATAACTACGAAACGCCAAATACTTCTAGAAGTTCCTGCTATTGAGGGTTCAAACAAAGCCCTCACAAATTTTCTATTCATTTCAGTACTTTATAATTAATGTTTGTTAAGCAAGCGTTTGACCAAAATCTCACTTAATAAAATTTATCGATGTGGTCGAGTTTTTAGCTCGCTTGTCTAGAAGAAGCCTTTGATTTGAAGACTCCACTACACCTTGTATTCCGTTCTCTCCATACTATTATTTTAGATTTAACATTTCTTAATTTTAACATTACATAAGGCCTACATACATACCTACGGTCACATGTTTCTCGCCGTCTCGTCTCAAGTTTTTGTTTTGTTGTGTGCAGTGCAAGCAGTGTGGGAAGTGCTTCAAGCGGTCGAGTACGCTCTCAACGCACCTGCTGATCCACTCGGACACGAGGCCCTACCCCTGCCAGTACTGCGGGAAGAGGTTCCACCAGAAGTCGGACATGAAGAAACATACCTACATACACACAGGTAACAAACCTATACGATTTTTGGTACCAGGCATAAATTCAATAGATAGGGCACCATGATGCAAAAAGAGCAGGGTGATGGGGGACCCCGTGGCCAATCCATCTCCATCGAATTACCCTCATGTACGGTTGTTTTTTCTGTTCAAGAGCTATTTTTGCGTCCTGTTTCCGACAAATTCCCAAAGAAAGAGGTTTTTATGTAGAGTTACGATTTTGTTGTGAAAATATATTTTAAATGTTTTTGAACATTTTCAAAAATGTTCATCCATTAACAAAGGCGTTCCTCTTGTCCTAAAACAACGCCAACTACTTGTTACTACTAAATATCTATACGGGAAAATCATAGAAAAATCTGTCGTTCTCTGTCGTCACGAGTAAAGTGATAGATAGATAGATAGATAGGTAGGTAACACTTTAATACTGTACACCACATTATTTGGCTTACAAAGTCAACAAAATACCAACTAAACGCGTAGTATACTGTGCAGTCTATCGCTAATAGTGATCTTTTCCAGACAACCATTGTATGAATTAGATTTGATATGAATGATATATGACCCTGGTGCATAGTCAATATGAATACCTACTTACTCGTGTATGCATAGTACCGTTAAATAAGATAAACGAAATAAATATGTATGTAATTACTAGGTTTACCTGTATCATATGATACAGGCTCCTGATACCTATACCACGACCACAATACCCAGATCTAAAACTTAATCCAATTAAATGAATATAATGCAAACATGATATTATGCAGAAATATGTATAATATGTATGTATTTACAAAAAAAATGAGTAGTATATCAGTCATGTACCTAGTTTCCATAACACAAGCTCTGTTTACTTTGGGGCTAGATGATGATGTGTGAAAAATGTCCAGCATTATTTATTGATTTATTTAACTAATACTAAGTATGAAGCAGGATAATACCTTATGCTTAAAACATAATACAAACAAATAGGTTATTGTTATTATTGTCTGACTATTTAGTATCTAGTCACACATGCTTAATACTTTCTTAGTATTATAAACGATACCTTATTTATATTAGGTTGGGGAAAAAGTCTTTTCGCATTATTGTATGTATGAACTTGTAATAAAATCTCTTTGGCTATACTATTTGTATCTGGCTGGTTTTGGTATCATTAAAAGTTTAAATTTTAAAGAAGATAATTCCAAATTCAAATTAGGAAAATGTGTGATTTTTATTTGTTTTTCGTACTGTTAAGATGAGTGAATCTAATGAAGAAATTCGATACATTTTAAAATTTTACTACAAAAAAGGTAAAAATGCAACGCAAGCCGCGAAAAAAATTTGCGATGTTTATGGACCTAGTGCAGTGTCTGTGAGAGTAGCACAAATTTGGTTTAAGCGTTTTCAATCCGGAAATTTTGATGTCAAAGATGCACGTCGCTCTGGTCGCCCTATTACGGATAAAATTGATGCCATTTTTGAAAAAGTGGAGCAAGATCGGCATATCAGTAGTTACGACGTAGCTGAAGAACTGGGAATTGACCACAAAACAGTTTTGGCGCATTTGAAAAAAACTGGGTACACAAAAAAGCTCGATATTTGGGTACCTCACGAGCTCACTGAAAGAAACCTAATGAACCGTGTTCTCATTTGTGATTCTTTATTACGACGTAATGAAACCGAACCATTTTTGAAGAAATTTTTGATTATTTTTGACCTCACACATCTTTAGCCACTCAGCAAAAATTAAGAGAGTTTGGCTGGGATGTGTTAATGCATCCGCCGTATAGTCCTGACCTTGCACCTTCAGATTTCCACCTGTTTCGGTCTCTTCAGAATTCTTTAGGCAGTGTCAGGTTAACATCACGAGAGGACTGCCAAAACCACTTGTCGCGGTATTTTGAACAGAAGCCCCAAAGTTTTTATAGCAATGGGATCATGTCCCTGCCTACAAAATGGCAAAAAGTTATCGAACAAAATGGTACCTACATACTTTAGTTAAATGTAAATAAACTATATTAAAAAATGTTTTGAATTTTCTTAAAAAATGCGAAGAAACTTTTTCCCCAACCTATTATTTCATACATAAAATATCAACGCGCACTTTGTTTGCAACAAAAAGGTTTGAATTAATGTATCTTACCATATGCACTTTACTTTACTTTGCTAAAACAATCTCATTTTGTATTAAAATACTTGATTTAAGTAGAAAGGTTTGTATGGACTTATCAACTTGTGAAACACAAAATGGTGGATACTAACGAACTTAAAAGTAATTTTATACTTTCCTGACATTTGATAGTACGAACCAAATTATCTACATTTCACTTTCGAAATAGCTAGCGAGAACCTCTTATTATTATGACAATTGTTTCAAAACTTCCTTTCGTAAGTGTTAACGTGTGTCCCACCCTCTTCTGATACGTAATACACCAACTTTGTTGCCTGTACCCTATCATTTATGTTGAAACTTTTGTTGACTTGAATCTTTTAGCATAAGACAAAAGGGGAAGCTAAAATCAGTGATTAACATATTATTTTACAAAGTTTTTCATGGGTTTAGAAAAACGTGTCCACGGTTCTATTAAAGAAAATGAAAAACGTAGAATTTAAAAGAAAAAAGAAAATTATTTTATTCCAAATATTACAAAATGTTAATGCACTATTTGTAGCCTAGATATATGACATACCAACCTGCTGTTTAATTAATATAAATACTGTAAGTATACAATTTAAAATGATTTAACGATAAATGTTATCTTGCTTCAAATCAACACAGACCACTGTAACGACGATATTTTTTATAGGAACGCTAACAAACAGCTGCTGAAGACGTTATCCAATTTTATTCGTCGACTCATTAAGCGGCACTAGCCAGTCATATAAACCGAAGGATAGACCGACCACTTTACTCGTGAGACAAGTTCATTAAATCGAAAACCTACTGGCTTCGAGTATGAGACCAATAAAAGCAATCGGGCGACACATCGGAGACGATGCCTGGGAATTAAACATTTAAATGCTGTGCTATTACCTTTTGGATGGCAAATCGCGGCTGGACCGCGCCAATTTAATGAATTTTCAAAGAAAAAAAGGACGCCTTTTCTTAGCTATTGCAAAAAGCTGAGGTTGGCTTTGTGGTTGGACAGCTTTGGCTTGTCTGAGACTGTGGTTGTGGGAATATGATGTCTTTATCACATTACAGCGAGGTACATTTCGTTTGAAAAATAAAATAGTATGATTAGAACTAGGTGTTTAAATACGCAAATGTTATTTTTAAAACGAAGGCATTGTATGGTTAACCCTAATTTGGAATGAAGTAGGTCTACAAGACCTACTTTAGTTTTTATGTACTATCTAATTCAATTATACATGGAACCCTATTATACCAATAAACAAGGCTAAAATTAAATGCATTTACTCGCATTCCAATCTGTAATTTCATGATGTCTCGAATGGTCCTCCATCTTTGTGAAGATTTACTGTTAAAATGACGACGACTAAGTTTATTTTTTAAATTAATAGACTAAGTGCAAAAAGAAAAGAAACCGCTGTTTTTGCAACCGCATGACTACTTCCAATAAGCTCAACGAGACGAATTAAAGTAGCTAAAAAATGTGGCGGACATATTTGTCTCGGGCGGAGACATCTCGTCACGTCGCCGGCCAGCTCCGAATGATTTACAGTAACCCTACATGGCGCTCGTCCTCCCGATAAATTGCTCATCATCAATATTCCAAAATGCGGCTGGGCAGCAATTAGCCGCGCGCGCAGCCTTCACAGGCCTCCACGTACTATACGACGCTCGGCGCGATCACGGCACACCGACAAAAACTCAACTTAAGTAAATCCTGTTCTATCTATAAAACGACATTTGCATTTTTCTTTTAATAAAATACAGACACAAATAGCCGGGGAATATTTTTCCACGACAGTTACCAAGATTATCGGGCCCCAGCAAACAATTACCGTTAAAGCTAATAAATAAATACCGGTGTACGAGGCGATACTGCATACTAAATCAGTTCGGGAACAGCGTATTAATAAATAACTACCCTGTGATATGACAAGTATTGGTCCACTTAAACGGGCTTTAATTACCTGTCGAAGCAATATCTACGTAAGTTCTAGGACGTATTTTATGAATTATCTAACCAAATCGATGTAGAGAAGGCAACTGTTAATTCGTAGGTGGTTATTAAATGTTATTAAATAATCATTAAGAAAGTAGCGCGTGAACATTTAGGAGCTTTTATTCATAAAATCAAATGAAATTATTACTGAAAAAAACTCTCACTAAAGTTTTTTTTAAATTATCTACACAAAATCCTAAGGACTAACCTATAGGTTGTCCAAAAGAAATCTCTTTTTACGAAAAGGCCATCCATTGTATTATTTAGATAAACAATTAAAATAAACAATTCTTTTATTCATTCGGTAGAACCAAAATGTCTTACATGCATTTACGATTTTTTTTGTTGCTCGTACCTTTTCCATCTTGCATTCAGCATAGAATAAGACACATTTTCTTTAAAAACTTTAAAGAAGTATGCTTCAGTCTAGATTAAGTTTGAGATTCGTTTCGGAATACGGGCTTAGGACGTAGACTGAGCTCCCTTTCCTTTTTTCAGGTGAGAAGCCGCACAAGTGCGTTGTCTGTTCAAAAGCTTTCAGCCAAAGCTCGAACCTAATAACGCATATGCGCAAGCACACAGGCTACAAGCCCTTCTCCTGCGGACTTTGTGAGAAAGCCTTCCAGCGGAAGGTGGATCTGCGGAGACACCGCGACTCCCAGCACGGCGACACCGACGCCTCGCCCCCCGCACTTCAACTACCACTCAGATATAGATTCTACGATGAGCCTACGCCGCTCGCTCCTCTTATCACTAATTAATTCAACTAACGAATGAGTGATTTTCTTTTCGATCTGTGGCAATAAGTTTTGTTTTGTAAAAAAAAATTGCGATCTAGCTATACGGTAGTTGGCAGGCTAATTGAGTCATTTTTAAACTGACCTAGTTTTATAAAATAAAGAATTGCTAAAAATGTTTACATTGCCACAATGTGTTATAGCATTTTTAGTTAGTTAGTTCCTAGTTCTTTAAAAGAGACAGTCAGTACAGTCAAAAGATGTAACATGGGTTCAAAGTCACACAGTTGTGCAGATCTAGAATATCCTTAATAAGAATTTTTTGGAAGGTTTTACATTCATGTAGTTATTTTTGCCCCTTTACATAAAAGACTGGGGACATACCTACCTACAGCTTGGCAAAAAAGAGTAGAAACAATTAAAAGCGCCACTTGTTACTGCTATAACAGTTAATAAATTAATTTATTATATTAAGAGTATATAAGACATTTTTGCCTCTAGAGATGAACGCTTTAGAAATCAAAGTAGGTAGGTACATACCTACATAGTTTTAGAAAACTAGCCCGACCTGCCACAGATTAAAAAGAAAACCAGTCAATAATGAATAATGAGAGATGGCTGCACCCCCGTGTGTGATACTACCAGTAGTGTCGTAGACAAAGTCGGTTTGGATTGCGAGTTAAATAGATAGAATTCACACGAACAAAAAGTATTTTTCAATCATTTTTAGATGAACGGCCAAAGAGTTCAAAAAGGTCCCCCCAAGTTTAATCGGGCTACTAAAGATCACAAAATTTAAGGTTGTAAGAAATCGCCTATAGATTTGTAAATAATTTGTTACCTACTTTTTGGTGCCTTAAGGATTATGTAAAGTGTTTTACAATTTTATTACGAAATTTTAACGGTGTAAATCATTTTTAATGACTGTAGTTTGTTAAATTGTAGGTACTTCCGTACATTTTTTTAAATATATTTCGTAGGTTACCTAATTTACCAACCTGAAAGTAATTATCCGTCCAGTACACCAGTGATATACTTACCAGTAAAGGACCACATAGTGATAAGTTTTGCACCATCTTGGGTCATAACCAGTGATCGGAATTAGGTGAGCTAAAATACCTAAAGTTCGAAAAATAACAGAGACTAAGTGGAGACGCCTTGCGACTAAATATTTTTCCGGGAAAATTTTCCCGGGTTTCGAGAAATTACTTAGGTCCATCTAAAATTAATACAGTAAAATAACAATCGAATTAATTTCCTCTTCTTATTATTGATAACAAGAAGAGGAAACGAATTCGATTGTTGTAAAAAACGGTAAGCACGATTTTTATTGTTTTCAACAAATAAAATGAACGATGTAAGTAAGCGCGGAAGCTAATGTGATTTATAAACCAGCTTTAGTAAATAGCTATAGTAATAAAAACATTTTTTTAAGCAAGGGAATAAAAAAGCCATTTTATAGTTTTTGTACCATTTATTCATTTTGTACAGATAATGGAACTCAAAATCAATAATTAAGAAAGTAACCAGTCCTACCTAAGATACACAGTCGGAACTCTAAACATTATTTCCATTGATGTTGAATTATTTGCTAGTTGCGTTGAGGCAGAAAAATTACTGAAAACAATGAGACAAATATATAGTTTCTACACTTTTCCAGGGACGTCTTCGCGTAAAATATAGTTTGATGATAGAATTGCCAGTAGCTCCAACATTTGTGCACGAACTCAAATATAAAACACTGAATAAAATTCCATAAATAAATAGTTGCATAAAATTGTTTGAATTTGGTAAATTTATCAAAAGCAGTCTAATATTTAGAATGTTTTAAAAGTGTAGTACAAATCAAAGACTTACCAAGTAATTTGATTGCCGTAAAGCGCAGTAAATTTCTGGTTGCAGTAAATCGTAGTCCGTAAATTCAAGCCAAGGTAGATAGGTACAAGTAGTGATATGGTTGCAATAAATCGCAGTCCGTAAATTCAAGCCAAGGTAGTTATGTGAAGCAGATCCAATAAACGATACGAAAACAGGTTAATAAAATATTCACGAGTCTAAGATACACACGCTGCCGAGGTAACTATAGAAGTGATGCACGCACGCATACAAGTTATGACGCCGTTTGGATGCAAAACACCCTCACCCTTCAACCCTTTTGTCATTGTTTACTTAAACAATGATTCGTTTCCCAGAATAGCCAAAGCATGCTGTCCCTTTCTTAGCGTTTGTTGTTGTTGTTTATCACTGGTTTGCAGTGTATTGCTACAAACACTTAAAGGGACAGCATGATTTGGCTATTCTGGGAAACGAAAACATAGGCGAATCCAGTTTTTTACCTGAGTTAATAACAAAATAAATCTTATTGAAGTTTGTTAAAAAGGAAAATTAATTCAGTTAGTTTTCTGTATGAATAACATTAATATTAAATGTACTTAACTGATATCCTAAAACTTGGAACAAATTCCCAATTTCCGGGAAAGATTTCCCGGAAAAAAATGTTAATGGTAAGGAAGTCTCCATTTTTTTTGACTCTGTTCTTTGAACTTTAGGTAAATTAGCTCACCTAATTCCGATCACTGGTCATAACCAGTGATCGGAATTAGGTGAGCTAAAATACCTAAAGTTCGAAAAATAACAGAGACTAAGTGGAGACGCCTTGCGACTAAATATTTTTCCGGGAAAATTTTCCCGGGTTTCGAGAAATTACTTAGGTCCATCTAAAATTAATACAGTAAAATAACAATCGAATTAATTTCCTCTTCTTATTATTGATAACAAGAAGAGGAAACGAATTCGATTGTTGTAAAAAACGGTAAGCACGATTTTTATTGTTTTCAACAAATAAAATGAACGATGTAAGTAAGCGCGGAAGCTAATGTGATTTATAAACCAGCTTTAGTAAATAGCTATAGTAATAAAAACATTTTTTTAAGCAAGGGAATAAAAAAGCCATTTTATAGTTTTTGTACCATTTATTCATTTTGTACAGATAATGGAACTCAAAATCAATAATTAAGAAAGTAACCAGTCCTACCTAAGATACACAGTCGGAACTCTAAACATTATTTCCATTGATGTTGAATTTGTCCCTTAATCTGAATCGCTAACGTTTTCATCATGGACGGAGTATAAAGAAATATCTTCGTCCGGAGAATTAAAGAAAATCATTAGGAGTTTTTCCATATTATCTATTTTCAAACGATTTCTTTTTGTACTTAAAATCCATTTATACGTAGAGAAGGACCTTTCAACATCAACTGAAGTTACAGGTACATATTTATAGAATGACAATAATTCATTTTCATTATCTAATCCTTTATCTATATTTTCACAAATGTCTCTTAATGCATCTAGATCGGGATTTCTGTCCATAACGTTTTCTAATTTTTGTTTTACTGGTTCAGAAGAACACCAGCTTAGAACAATTCTTGCTTCATCAAAAATATGGAAAGTTTCCGTCAACAATAAGTTAGACTTTTGCAATTTTTTTAATGAAATTTGAATTATTTTAAAATATTCGTCAATGTAATCTAAATCAGTTTTTAAACTTTCTTTTCCTAGGACAGTTTTAGCATGCCTGATAGACAAAGAATCAGAACTTCTTAGAAGTCTTACAATAGTTTTTATTTCTTCGTAATATTCAGCATAATACGAAGCTGCTTCTAGCCATGTACCCCACCTTGTTATGACAGGTTCAGGTGGCAATGGCAGGCTCGGAAATTTTTCCCTTAACAATTTTACTCTATTAGGAGCTTTTAAAAATATTTTTTTTACATTTGAAATTAAAGTATCCACATCCGCATATTGTGTCCGTATTTTTTCTGCAACGCGGTTAAGAGCGTGTGCTAAACAGGTAACATGTATCATATTTGGCAAGGAGTTCTTTAACATTCTTCCTGCTTTTAACATATATGCTACGCTATCAGAACATAAAACTAAAACATCTCCTACTTTGTCTTCATACGAGTCACCCCACATATTTTCTAGGCATCCAATCACAAAATGAGCTATTGTCTCTCCATTTACTTTTTCTAACATTTTGCAAGCTATTAAAAATGGTTTGTTTGTTGCGAGATTTAAAGGTTTTACAAGAAAATTTACAATATAACGACCTAAATAGTCGGTAGTTTCATCTAGAGATATCCAAAGTTTCTGATTAAGAATATGGTCATGGATTGATGCAATTTTTTTTTTAAAAACTATGTCTAAATAAACCTTTCTCAATAACGATTCATCGGGAATCCTTTTAACATTTGTACATTTACAACACATATATTTCATTAAAAAAGTTTTAAACTCTGGTCGATTTACTCGTGACCAGGGTATGTTACACCATATAAGAAATTGTATTAAATCTAAATAAAATTCTTTGTTCACTTGCCTAGCAGTACCTTGATGTTTTGGTCCGTCAATATGCCTCTGTATATTGCTTTTTTTGCATACAATAGAATTCTCACATTTAGAACAAAATATCGTGTTGCTAGCGGGGTCGTGGTACAATTCGGGGTGATCTCTAATCCACGACTGTACAATCCCGTCGGTAGGTTTGGTCGCCATTTATTTGCTAGTTGCGTTGAGGCAGAAAAATTACTGAAAACAATGAGACAAATATATAGTTTCTACACTTTTCCAGGGACGTCTTCGCGTAAAATATAGTTTGATGATAGAATTGCCAGTAGCTCCAACATTTGTGCACGAACTCAAATATAAAACACTGAATAAAATTCCATAAATAAATAGTTGCATAAAATTGTTTGAATTTGGTAAATTTATCAAAAGCAGTCTAATATTTAGAATGTTTTAAAAGTGTAGTACAAATCAAAGACTTACCAAGTAATTTGATTGCCGTAAAGCGCAGTAAATTTCTGGTTGCAGTAAATCGTAGTCCGTAAATTCAAGCCAAGGTAGATAGGTACAAGTAGTGATATGGTTGCAATAAATCGCAGTCCGTAAATTCAAGCCAAGGTAGTTATGTGAAGCAGATCCAATAAACGATACGAAAACAGGTTAATAAAATATTCACGAGTCTAAGATACACACGCTGCCGAGGTAACTATAGAAGTGATGCACGCACGCATACAAGTTATGACGCCGTTTGGATGCAAAACACCCTCACCCTTCAACCCTTTTGTCATTGTTTACTTAAACAATGATTCGTTTCCCAGAATAGCCAAAGCATGCTGTCCCTTTCTTAGCGTTTGTTGTTGTTGTTTATCACTGGTTTGCAGTGTATTGCTACAAACACTTAAAGGGACAGCATGATTTGGCTATTCTGGGAAACGAAAACATAGGCGAATCCAGTTTTTTACCTGAGTTAATAACAAAATAAATCTTATTGAAGTTTGTTAAAAAGGAAAATTAATTCAGTTAGTTTTCTGTATGAATAACATTAATATTAAATGTACTTAACTGATATCCTAAAACTTGGAACAAATTCCCAATTTCCGGGAAAGATTTCCCGGAAAAAAATGTTAATGGTAAGGAAGTCTCCATTTTTTTTGACTCTGTTCTTTGAACTTTAGGTAAATTAGCTCACCTAATTCCGATCACTGGTCATAACCCATGAATTAAGTAATATACCTACTTACCTTTAGGTTTTTATGGAATTATGCCGAGGTAGATATCTTAATTTTATCTTAGTCTAATAAAAACCAAAGTAAAGTGTCTTATTTAGTCGAGTGTGAAACGCTTTATTTATTTAAGCTATCGGTGGTGTTAGTAATTTATCTAAAGTAGGTATTAAATCTAAGGTACACCTACCGCTAGGATACCTATATTTTCATTTTTTTTATTGGTGATAATATTTTGTAAAAATTAACGAATATAACTAAGTGCTTATTTAAAATATGCGTTTTCACAACAAAATGCTATGACTTCAAGTAAAATAAAAAAACCTTTGTCAACAAATGATTGAATCCGTAGGCATAAGTAATAAAGATTACCAATTGATTAGTGTAGTTACCGATAACGTTGTTTGTTACCATACAATCAATTGATTTGCGTTACGTAGAGCTATGAGCGCATACTACGCTGTAGGTAGAAGTAACTTGGTTTTTTTTTGCTCACATTTCTAGTGCAGTACTTACCTACCTAATAAAATTGAAATTAATTATTTTTTAATCTTGTATAAAATTACAAAACAGAGGCTATTTGTTCCTACATCAATAACAAAGTGTAGATATATCACAGCTCAGTGAAAATACAATTTGTTTTAAATAACACAATAAAGTTACTATAGCTACCTACTCTACCAATATTATATTTTATGTGTATAAATTTATTTATTAAGGTACCTACTTAATTTTAATTTAAAAACTTGCCTACATTTTTACTTTACTATTAATAATAAATTCAAATTCAGTTTATTCAAACATAAATACAGCATTACAGTTTTAATAACCAATACGATAACTATTAACTACTTAATAATAACTGTTAAAAAAGTCAAGCAATATCATATAAGTGATTGTAAGTAAGTTTGCATAGCCTCGAGGACTTAACGGCTAGAACACCAAAGAGAGCAGCTTTTCAGCTTTGAATATGTCACTACGGATCGGTGTCCACCAAAGCGTAGACCGGTTATTAATAAGAACGATTGAAGCCTACAGATCAGTCAGTGGTTCCGTTGGTACGTGCACACGTAGATGTAGCTACGTACCACGTACCACGTAGCAATGTGCGCTGCGGCAGGGAAGCGTTTGAGCTTCAACATGAATTTTAGTGTTGTTAATTGCTGACGCTATTTTATAAGTAAACGGCTACGGACAAAATCATAGGCTCTGTATTCGTAAGCTTTGGTGGATATTGAGCCTAATAACCGTTAATAAGTTGATGAAGTTTTGACTGATTCATTTGGAGCATTTACTTATCTAGCTACGAATATTTTTAGTTACTTATTGTAAATTAGCGTTTAAATTCCCTTTTAACAAAATTGGCTACGAGTGTGATCGGTGAGACCGTCATTACTAAATTATATTGATCTGAACTTTTACATATTCAGAATTATTAGATGGTAGGGATAAGAATTGTTGTAAAGATTTTCAAGTCAATGTAGTACCTAAGTTCGATAAGCTGTAATTTAATAAGGCCAGTATAATTAATAAACAATATTAAACATAGGTATGTACCCCATATGATCAAACTATGATCCTGCTGTTTTATTTGATGTCGTAGAAATAAATTAAACTAGAACTAGATGGTATGAACATAATTATTGAAAATAACTTTAATAGAGTTGCCATCAAAAGGTAACTCTTTCTGTAATTTTTTCATAGAAATCTGTCACAAGACATGCTGAAAATCGTTGTTTAGCTTAGTACAGACATGCATTATCCTTCATACTTATATTATGAATGACAAAGTTTTAAGATGTTTGTTGATGATTGTATGAAATTGAGGGGTATTAAAAGGTATATAATAATTTAGTAATAATAATAATACTTACTGTACATTTTTCACACAGCATCGTCTAGCCCCAAATTAAGCAGAGCTTGTATTGTCATGTAACTACATGATTGATGATATACTACAAAGATACATTTTTTTATTATTATTTTTGTAAATAAATACAAAATTATACATAGAAAACACCCAGACCAGAGACAAATATTTGCAGATCATAGTCCTGCGGCGGGAATCGAACCCGCAACCTACTGCGTCTAAGGCGGGCATTCGCCCACTGCGCCACAGAGGTCGTCATAGTTCATGACCTAAAATAACACATAGGGTAGGTACTTTTTAGATATCTGGGTACCATGCGGGCGAAGCCGTGGGCTGAGGCTTGTGTTACATATTTTCTGTATAAGCTACCCTTCATCTGTATAACTATCTATAGGTAGGTTAACCCAATCAAAAACGTAATTTTATTAGTCAACTCATAAAACGAAGTGCGACATAACCTAGTAAATAGACGCCGGTTAATTTGATTGCTTCGTAACATTCAACTGACTATAAGGTACCTAGGGCGGCCGGCCGCGATCTAAACAAACAATTACTTGATATGTAATCTTCATTAATACACACACAATATGTACCTACATTTATACAATTTCGGATTAATCGTATGTCATATTTTCCATTTAATTTCAGAGACGGGTAATGTGTTTTAGAGAAATCAAAATAACGACAGTCGCGTGATAGCTATTTGGCTTAAAAGCGCTAAAAGAATTTTGTAATTTTGTCCGATTCATTAATTATTTATAACAACTTTGTTGGTATTCATAAACAGGTAGTAGGTAAGTAGGTAGGTATCAATTTAAAATCACAAGTTATAAATAAAGTAGGTCCTTACTTGTGATTTTAAATATAATAAGTAAGTGACTACTTTACACATCTAAAGAGTTTTTCATCATCTCGCCCAAACTCGACGACCTCTGTGGCGCAGTGGGCCCGCCTGAGATGCAGAAGGTTGCGGGTTCGATTCCCGTCACGGCCGATCATACAAATATTTGTCTCGGTTCTGGGTGTTTTATATGTATATGTATTTACAAAAAATATATATAAGTAGTATATGAGTCATGTACTTCCCATAACACAAGTTCTGCTTACTTTGGGGCTAGACGATGCTGTTTGAAAATGTCCAGCCTTATTTATTTATTTATTAAACTTCCATCAAGTTCCAAAGTACCAAATGGGAATTGAATTGCAAAAAAATATAATTTTCTGATCAAAGTATTGGTTACCTGCCGGTATTCTCTGAGGCTTTTGAAACTTAGCTTATACCTACTCGTAAGATTCCGAACTTCCAAACAATGTGTTTCCGAAGCGCACTATAGGTAGGTAGGTAAGTAAGGAGTATGTAAAGAAACCTAAGTCTTACATGGAAATAAGGGAAGCCGTAGTTATATAGGGGAGAAGGAGGCGCCTTAGAACACTTTTTACTGAAGGATTGTGGTTCATTTCGCTTTAAATACGTTTCAACTGTTAGGTATTGCAAAAAGTGCTAGATTCGTATTTTATCTTTTCTTTGCTAATCAACATACCTAATCAATGAGGAGGTTTTTGTTAAATTAGATATTAGAAATATATTAACCGCTGTCCTAAGCTAGGTGCCCCCTCAGGTTTGGACTTAATCCACGATGAACGTTTTAATTGGTTTGATAAATTACAGCTACAATTTCGCACCATTGGTTGTACCAGACCTAAAATAAAACAATATATCATGTAAATATATTAATAAAAATTTACACAACCGTGTTACCTACCTACTAAATTTTTTTTGGCCAAAGGTAGCTTAATCTGCCTCGATACCCCATTTTAAAAATATTTGAGCAATCATGATAAAATACGTACCAACGTGCAGGTATTTAGTAATTAATCATATTGCTGCGCAAGATACAATCTTAACGAAAACGCTCGGTAATCGTTTAATAGTTTTACTAGAACCTTAGAAGAGACGAAAAATTAAAAAGAAACTGTTGAAAATTGTCTGAAGTATATTTTGTGCTCAGAATATGTCGATCGTTTTGGAGTTATCTTGCTTGGTTGTCCTAATCTTCCTCTGTTCTAAACAGCGCCTTCTCCTCTTCCTACGTATGTTAGGTATATGTAGGTACCAACCTACTTGCTCATAGATACCTATAGCCACTGGCCAATACACTACCCTTTCGCAGTCTACCAATATAACTTACATATTTATGGTACCTAGGTACTACTTAATGCAATTACTGGAGTGGCAAACAGTAAACGACGAATCCATACAAAGAGCTGCGCCATGTACCTATGCATTGGAAATTCGTATTTGTACAACACACATAGGTACCTCCCTACCTATTTTTATTTCCGCGATAAAATAGGTAAGTACGTAGACATGACTTCACACTTCAGTATTATTTAATTAGTATAATAATATTAGCATAGATATCATGCTAACATTTGTCTCGCTGCGGGAATCCAAACCGCACCTCTTGCATCTCGACCGCCACGCCACCAGTCGTCAAAGAGATGCAATACAATGCAATCTTTGATCTCAATAAAAGCCGTGTTGGCCTAGTGGGCGATACCCCGACTTCTGATCCGGAGGTCGTGGGTTCGAACCCGGTAGTGCACCAATGGATTTTTCCACTCGAAAAATTTATGTGCGCATTAACACGTGCTAAAAACGGTGAAGGAAAACATCGTGAGGAAACCGGCATACCCTAGAACCAAAAATTCGAAGGCATTTGCTAACAGTTAGTGTTCCAATAAGCGGCGATGGGCTTGTAACCTGTCACGTGGAATGCTTACTACTTGCAAAACGCGGGCATGTACCAAATGTAATGTTTGGACATGCCTCTGACTACCCCCTACTTGGTATCCTCAAGGATCTACTCACTGAGTATATACCTGAGGATGTCCACCATGGGGAAGACAGTCGTGAGCGTGTTAGTTAGTTAGTATTATAAAAATCTTTATGGCTGGCACAAGTTTCTGTCATCACTTTATCCTACTATTATAAACATGAAAGTTTGTGAGGATGGATGTTTGGTACTCTTTCACGCAATTGAACATATTTTGATGAAACTTTACAGTAATATAGCTTATACATCAGAATAACACAGGCTATGTTTTATCCGGAAACAATGCGGATGAAGCCGTGGGCAAAATCTAGTACATTATAATTTCAGTCTTTGGGTGATGTACATACCTAGTATAGTATCATATCTGTGGATGTATCAACTTGGAAACATTAATTTTATGGAAACAATTTGCTATTTAAATGTCAAATGAATTTTACTGATAATATGAATCATTTTCTTATTTTTGTTCTATGAACTTAGAACAATATTCACTCAATAAGTCTTAAAGCCAACCTTAAATATCAGAGTTTACTTAGATCTGATGTATAACATCAATTTATAGAATTTTGTAATTTTTGTGGTTTCCTCAATATTCATTTACACTTTTAAAAGTAACACAAATATGATGCAGAGTTTATAAATAAACCCAATAATGTCAATGAAACACATTTTAACTAAAGAGAAATAATATAATGAAAGTTTAAAGTGTATGTGACACTAATATCACAGTCACAGGACAACTTGGTTTGTAACATAATTTAGTAACCACAAAAGTTAATCATCCCAGTTGACTTGGTGACAATCATGCCATACAAAAGTCCCTTTCTGTGTCTGGGGAGCTTCCAATGCTAAGTAAAGTGGAGCCTTTGCACCTCGCTCCGGAGTAAAATCACCCATTCCTTTTGTCATATCAGTCTTTACAAAGCCAGGGTGAACACAGTTGATGGATACATTCTTCCCTTGTTCTTTGAACTCTCTTTGCTGTACAAATGTTAAGGCAGACAGGGCCACTTTTGAAACTTTGTAATCTCCATAATGGCCAGCAAAAGAAACAAATGAACTTTTACCATTTTTAGCTGCTTGCAGGAAATCATTAACAAATTGCAGAATCTCTTCGACCGTTAGGTCATCCTTTATCAATGTGTCCAGCCATATTTGTTTTCTTATGTTGGATAGAAGTCCCCAATCGCTACTAAGGTTGATGATTCGAGCATCATTATTCAGAAGAGGGTATAATATCTTGGTAACAGTCAATAAACTCATAAAATTTGTGTCAATCAGCTTTTTGGCCTCCTCGTACGATGAAACTGATTTATCGAAGTCTAGAACACCTGCATTGTTTACGAGAATATCTATCCCAGAGTGATGTTTTGAAATGTATGTAGCAAATTCGTTAACACTCTCTTCACAAGTGATATCTAATTTATGAAACGTAGATTGCAGTCCAAGGTCCTGTAGTTTCTTTACAGCAAGCCGCCCCCGCTCCTCGTTTCTAGCTGTGAGGTACACAACACCATCCAATTTTGAACAGAGCCCTTTTACAATCTCAAATCCTATGCCTTTGTTGGCTCCAGTAACGACCGCTACTTTGGTTTCCATTTTGTACGTTAGCGTAAAAATAAAGAAATTAATATTGTATGTACACTTATAGATATTTAAATACGGTAAAAACACAGTTTAGATTAAAAAATACATTTCTGATTATTTTGCTAGGCCGGGCCCAGTAAGGGAAATTGACAGCTGAACTTCAATTCACTTCTTGATTATGACTTTTGTAACTAGACATTTGTCAAAATTCTGCCAATGTCCGTTTCATGATAGTGTCATAAACTTTTCGAGATGTGAGGTTATTATGAATATGACCCGCGTACAATATTACGAGAATCAGCAAGATTTTTTAACTTACAAGTTGATTTTACAATAATTTAGTATGTTACATAAAGACAAAATACTATGTACAAATTAAAAGGGTAACATATTTTGTAGGTAAATATACTTTACAATTAATTACCTATATGTTATTCGTATTTAAAAATTTACAAAGAATAAAATTAATTAAAGGGGAGAAAGTAAGAGATTAAAGACATTTGAAGGGTGTAGGACAAGGGACATCAGGAGGGAGAATATCGTAAAGGGAACGTAAAGGAAATTTAAAATACCAGGGAATATTTGGAATATCTGGCTGAATGTAAGCATAATATTTTGATTTAATAACTTTCGAGGAATTCCACAAATCCGATCAAGATTCATTAAGGTGTGATTTAGGCATCAGGCATAAGTCGTGAGAGTAAATTTTGAAGTGCTCAAGAGAGCCTATCTGGGCAGCCGCTTTTGCACAAGAATCTGCTGTCTCATTTCCAGGAATCCCAGAATGTCCTGGGATCCATGCTAGAGTTATGTTGATGCCAAGCTTGTGACATTCAAAGAGAGAATGTTTAATTTTAAAAATTGATGGGAAGCGATATGCAGATCGGAAAGGATTAGAAAGGATAGATTGAAGACAACTTTTAGAGTCAGAAAAGATGATAGAATTATTTAAGTTAAGGGATTTTATAAAAACGATAGCATCAATGATGCTTCACCAGTGAATACTGATGTAGACGAGGGACACTTAAAACTCTTACACTTAATAAATTTTAAAATTTAGGAGGAATGATCCATAGTCAAAGTGACTTCTGATTATGGCGTTGTATATAAGTTTTTGGGTAAAAAGGGTGGGACCCCCACCATACACCCGAAAGAGAACGAAGAATATTTCTATTTTTTTCACATTTCTGAGCAAGTAATACAAAATGAGGAAAACCCGGCATTCTCGAGTCCAATGTTAAACCCAGAAACTTGACACTATTAGACTGAGGAATGATTTCTTGATCGATATATATTTCAATACATGGGATTATTCTTTTTTTGAGAAAATATTAATGGAACTTTTGTAAACAGAAAGTGATCTGATCAGAAAGTGAGATAAGCCATGTTCAATAAGCCAGTTGCCTAAACATGACACTGCCGAGTTAAGTCGATAACTTGCCACTTCTAATGAAGATGAGGAGACATAGAGTACTAGATCATCGGCATATTAAAAACTTCACAGAAAGAGACTACAGATTGCTCAAAATCACTAGTGTATAGACTGTAGAGTAATGGGCTTAAGACAGATCCCTGGGGTAAACCTTTCCAGACTGTCCTAGGAGAAAGGAGACTGTTATTTGACTTAATAACAACAGATTTTTAAAAATAAATTGCAGATGAAACGGACCAGCTTCTCAGGAATTCTCAAATAAATGAGCTTACTCCTGAGAACCGGAAGCAGAACGTTATCATAAGCAGACGCTATGTCAAGAAAAACACCAACATAATATATTTTTCCTTGAAAGCAATATCAATTCGTCCGTTATTATATGTTGTCAAAGGCCCTTTCTGAAATTTGAGTTCAGAAAGGGTATGAGTACCATGAGACTATCCATGGTACTCATACCCTTTCTAAACCCAAATTGGGATTTAGCAAGGATAGAACCATTCTCAGCTAACGACTCTAAATGTGCCTACTAGTTCTTTTCATTCCCAGGCTACTCGATCTTATGTCAAGACTGTATACGCCAGTCCCCGCCCCAGAGCCCCACTTGGCAAGTCCTATGATAAGGCTGCCCACCGTGAGATAGATAGATAGATAAACTCTTTATTGCACACCAAAGTAAAATACAAAAGACAGGAATTAAAAAAAAGAATATAAGAGGTACAATGGACGGTCTTATCGCTTAGAGCGATCTCTTCCAGACAACCTTGCTGACCTTTCATCGATGATGCCTAATTTTTGCACATTCATTTAGGATCATCTCCTCAAAATGAAAACATGCTTAAAAAACTCTAATATCTTTAATACATATATAGTACATTATTTCAATGAACCCTCATCCCCTACCGTCCAACGTTGTCTGAAAACTATCTCAATTAGTCGCATATTCTGGTCATCATAATGGATCCAGTGTCCGTTCTTCAGAGCCAGAGCGCGAAAAATTATGAACTGCCCGTCGGTCATTGCCGTCTCGGAAACATGGTTGAAGCCTGGAACGCGATTCCGGATTTCGGACTACTCATGTCTCCGAGACGACAGGGCTGACGGGCATGCTGGTAGCGCCTTATTTATAAGGCGTTCCCCTTCTTTTTCTCAAATGCTTCTCCCTTCTCTTCCTCCTGGTATCAATCTTGTTGGTATCAGGTTCTTAAATATTTATTTTATATCTGTTAATATTCCTCATCCTAATTCTTCTGCCTTCTTCTACATTTTTCCTATTAAGGCGACGAGCTTTGATAACTATTCCACATCCAGCAGGGAGAACTAATTCCTTGGCGAATTCATCCATAGAAATGTCCGTGGGGTGGGGACCTGTCTCACTAGTCCCATTCTGGTAACATTGTAAGTAGGAATGGTCGCTGTACACTTACACGTCGTCAGTACTGGAGAAATAATAAATTTATTAGCATCATCAGCAGTCAGGAATTCTACAGAGATTTTATTTCGACCAACTTTTTTTAAATTTATGAGTTGTGAGAAATTGCCCAAACTTGATGGTCTAATTGTAGTACCAGCTGATGGTTCAGCTTCTGTATGGTAAATGTGGACCACATTCGGGCCCTTGTCCAATGTTGAGTATGCTTGATAGCACCAACAACCACAGAAGGGTGAGTGTAGATTGTTTGAATAGACGCAACGGCTAAATCAGGAAACATTGTAATTTTCTTAGCAGCAGATTGATTGACTGACTCTAGTCTGCGTTTTGTACCAACTACAGTCTCATCAAGGATTATAGGATCGGGGGGGTCGGAGGGTGCCGGCAGAACCGGCAGATCACACACAAATAACACACAGACAAATAAATAAAATTAGATTATTCTTTACAATATTACATACAACAACACTATACTAATATTAATCAAATTCTAAGGAATAATTACGAAAAAAAAGGTAAAATAAATGAAATACCCACACATAAACTCTCCGACCGGTTTAATCGCTATCACTTCCGAACGCAGAATCCCGACAGCTGAACTGGTTGAGTTGACTGACATAACTCCTTGATTATGACAGCTGGTTGGTTAGGTTAGGTTAGTCGGTTCAGCTGGAGGGTTGACTCGACTGACTGTCACTGTCATTGACATTTGACATACCGAATGACGCTTGATAAGCTGACATAGCCAAAAAATAACAGAAATAATTTTCGGTTCTGATTTGATTCATTTACAAAAGCCCTAATCAAGAAGTGAAGTGAAGTGATTTGATTCATGGCGATGTCATGAATTTTAATGCATACCTACATTTTACGGTTTTTAACAGTAACCACTACGTACAGCCCACAGAGTATTTTTTAATAAAAAAAAGTACATTCGCAAGCGAACTTAAGGTTAAATATTTTTTTTCTTTAAAAAAAGTCAGAAAAATAATTCTACAAAATAACATTCTGTGATAATAATTATGTACCTATAGGTACATATTATCACTTGCGACTGTACATGCTGTTTATGATTTTTATTTTTCTGCGTTCCCCCAGTGATATTAAATGATGATCATCACTGGAGCCCTTATTCAAATTCACGTACACAACATTTCAGATAAATCGATGCTAGAATAAGAGTGTTATTTATAAAAAGCGAAGGCCCGTTACATAGCACCTACCTTCTCATATGATTATTTAAAATCAGCTCTGTCGACTGTAAAGAAGGTAAAGATTAAACTTTGGCAGGCGGAAGGCATTAATTAACCAATACACTATTTAATTATAGCTTTGAATTATTTCTGAGGTGTGTTTCATGTTAGAGTATGCCTTTCAGTTTAGTGTGCCGCCTGGGCACACTTACGCCTGGGCGTAAGTCTGGTACTTGAATTTTTAGTAATTTCCGTACCCCTTTGTCTTTTGTGAAACTTTCATTTTTTTTTGTGGCTATGCAGATGTTAGATGACAAGTTTTTTTCTGTTAAAGTATACTGTTTCGAACCAAAGAAGTTGCAAAGCACATCTTTGACCTCCTCGAGTACCTAACAAAGATTTTTGAACACCTCGTTTGCCTCGGCAGCTTTCATACCCATTAAGGTCTCAATCCATTTCATAAAATTTCAATCAATTCCGGCTATTTTGTTTATAAGTATAATTTTTACCGCCATAACTAAAATATATAAATAAATGTTTTATTGGTTTTCGACATTTTCTTTGTGAAAAAAAAACAAAGTGATCTAAACCAATTTTTATTCTTTTACGAGATCTAAGATGACTGTGTAGGGTTACGCTCCCACATCGCGCCATAGATTAAGTACTAGTGTAACTCTAAATAATAAAACTGTGCTCACTCATGTTTGGCGGACAGTCTTCAACTGGCGCTCAATTAAATCGCACGCACTTGACCGGCCTCGTAGTTTACTTTTACACGTACCTCTGATACCTCTATCTAAATCAATAACTTGGTAGTTCAGGCATATAGGTAGGTAGGCTTAGAGTCACGAGACAATTGTTCCTCTTAATCACCTAAGCGGTGAAGAGACACAAAAGTGGTGACCCCGACGTGATCTACGAGTGCCGAAGTGACATACAGTCAGTGATGACTCAACCCGCCGACCCCATCACCGAGGAGCAGTATAAGATGCTCGTAGGCGCAGGCGACGCCGGTGCCGCGGCGGCACAGCAACCCACCACATCTACCAGCCGTACCACAGCGGATTTGGCTGCCAGCGCGGTCACCATACAATCGCGCTTGTCGAGTTTCTGGACCACGCAGCCGCGGCTATGGTTTCATCAATTCGAGGCCATCATCGCACCACAGAAAACCGGAGACCTCTGCATGTTCCAACTGGTCATAGCGAAGTTGGGGAGAGACGAGTTAAGCCAGGTTAGTGACATTCTCGAGAACCCACCCGTTTCCGATAGGTATTTAGCACTTAAGAATAGATTAATAAATGCTTACGAAGAGTCGGAAACAATCCAGCTACACAAGCTATTAACCGAGGTCGAGCTAGGTGATCAACGCCCCTCTCAACTACTCCGAAAGATGAAGGAGCTTGGGAGGAACAAAATTCAGGAAGACACAATCAAGCTGTTGTGGCTCAAACGACTGCCTAACACGGTAAGAGCAGTCATTGCAGCGTGCAAGCAAGTCGATCTCGATGACATTGCACAAATCGCCGACAAAATCATAGAAACATCGAGAACTTCAACTACTGAAACCTTCAGTATTTCAAATTCGGTAGACGAACAACTTCGCAAATTAATACTTGAAATCGCCGCGATGAACAAGCGATACGAACCCCTTTTGTCGCGGCACCAGCAAGCACGGCCAGATCACGGTCAATCACATTATCGCTCGCGATCGCATTCGCATAATAGGGCCGCAAAACTAGACAATCAAGACAAATTCAGAGTACAAAAGGCACGGCCCGGCGATCACAACTACAAATGCTTCTACCATTATATTTACGGCGACACCGCAAACAAATGCGGGGATGATAAATGCTCTAAGAAGGCGTTAAACTAAACACGGCTCCAGCGGTGGCGAACGTTGGCGCCGGCAATTCATTTCGCCTATGCGTTACAGATAAGCCATACAAGCGTTCAACAAGTGTAAACAAATGATAAGCGAAGCCACTATGCTCGCGCACCCGGACCCAACCGCCAAACTTGTTTTAATTACGGACGCTTCGAACACTTGCATCGGTGCAGCTCTACATCAACTCGTAAACAAGCAATTACAACCACTCGCGTTCTACTTTAAGAAACTTACCGACGCACAAATCAAATATAGTACTTACGACAGAGAGCTACTCGCAATATATATGTCAATAAAGCACTTCCGTTATATTATAGAGGGAAGATGTCTTGTGGTAATGACCGACCATAAACCACTCACTTTCGCGCTCTCGAAAAAATAATCAAAATCGGATTCACCTAGACGCTTACGCCAACTAGATTTTATTGCCCAATTTTGCGATAAAATAGAATACATAGAAGGTGAACTCAACAACGCAGCAGACTTCCTTTCAAGATTGGAGGAGATCGAACTTCCGCACATTTTCGATTGTGAGCAGTTATACAAAAGCCAAATCGAAGACCCGGAGTTGGACACACTACGTCACCATATCGCTTGACAGGCTCAAACCAGCTTACGCCGTGATTTCACCACAGGACGAGTCCCAAGGTGAAGCCGACACCGACATCAAACCAGCCGAGTCGACACCATCAATATCCGCCGAGCGGTTATCATCAAACGAGTCATATGAACCGTCCGGCAATAACATAAACACATCTAAACAACAGAGCCCCATTGTTACAACCAGATCGGGTCGCACAGTTAAGAGAACTGTGCGCTTTGACATTTGAGCGGTTCACATCTCCACGCTCAGTGTCACTCCACATCGCGTCATCATCGCAAGGGGAACACACAAAGCCAGACTTCACCTTTCGCACCGACACAGCACAGACCACACCACATCTATATCGCAACATGGGTCAAAGACTACCACCGTCACCCAGAACATCGCAGCCAGCGGCGCGCACGCTGCGACTATCACAGATGACAAAGCGGCGACGCACATCATGTCACATCACAAACATGATGTTATAAATCGTTTATATGTTTGAATTTTTAACAAAACATTTACCTATGGTGTACCTTTCAATTTTATTTTAAGGGGGATGTAGATGTAGGGTTACGCTCACACATCGCGCCATAGATTAAGTACTAGTGTAACTCTAAATAATAAAACTGTGCTCACTCATGTTTGGCGGACAGTCTTCAACTGGCGCTCAATTAAATCGCACGCACTTGACCGGCCTCGTAGTTTACTTTTACACGTATCTCTGATACATCTATCCTTACCTCCGGCCTAACTAAACCAATAACTTGGTAGTTCAGGCATATAGGTAGGTAGGCCACGAGAGACAATTGTTCCTCTTAATCACCTAAGCGGTGAAGAGACACAAAAACTGTTACAGTTCGATTCTCTATTTTAGGAAATGATTGTATAAATTGTTCTTAACGTGCGTTGAAATATTATTTGTCTACCTACCCACTTTATAACATAGCAGTAGACATAAATATAATGTAACAAATAATAATTATTATTATTTTAATAAATACCTTTATATATTTTTTTTGCCAACACGCATTCAATTAATTAAGTGATTTAATCAATAGTCCAGTTATCAATCTTTATCCACGGTTTGATATTTTCAGCCGCTGCAACCCCTTCATAAGCCTTTTTACTTCTGTCGCTGCCTCTCATGTCTTTGACCTGATATCTATCATTTTCAAGACATTTCTCAATTTGGAATGGGCCTTTAAAAACGGGTAATAGTTTTCTGCTTCGACCGTCATTGGATTGGCTCTGTATTTTAATGAGAACCAGATCCCCTTTGTATTGTTTGGCTTTACTGCGGTTTCGGTAGAACCTTTCTTTTTGAGAATTCGCATTAGCTCGTAAATTCTCACTCACGCATTTTCGCAATCCCGTCAAGTCCGTAGTATGTTCGCAATCATCGTCAAACTCGGGCCATAGACTATCACTATCGGTACGAAGTCTATATCCGAACATTACTTCGCTAGGAACAGCTTTAATCGTATGGTGATAGGTGCTATTAATGGCTTGTTGAAGAGATGTTTAACAATCATCCCAACAATTTTCTCCTACATTTGCTCCCATAGCCTTCATCGCCTCCAAGATTGTTTTAATAGCCCTTTCTACCTGTCCATTCAATCTAGGCATCCCTGTATATTACTCCTTATCCCTGCATACGATAGTATGCAAACGAATATTTTTCTTGACGCAATATTCTTTAAATACTTTTGATGTAAAGGCTGAACCAGCATCTGTCCAGCCTCGCCCCAAACTACTATGTCATCAATATAATTCTCCACCCCATCTAAGCATACTTTTCATAGAACTTTTTTAGCAGGACATTTACATCGTCAATTTCTTTCTCGAGAGTAAAAGTCTGATAAACATCGAATCCATCCGGGCCGATAAGGTTCACTAATAAACTAGCTTGTACACTCGAGGGCTCCGTTTGTACTTCTGAAGCCTTTATGAACAGAAGGAATTGTTGCCTCAATTTTTTCCAAGCATCGGCCCGCCCGACCGGTCCACCGGCGCCGTCCATATTTAATTCTGATGGCGGCCGCGCGTGTTCCATTGTAAATGATTGTAATTCACCGAAATGCACGTTTTGTTACTTTGATAACGAAGCCTAATATTGTTCACCACAGCTAAAGTCTTTTTCTCACTACTTCAATACACTTGAGTCAATTTATATCACCAAAAATAATTAAACCGCTGTCATCATGTCGTGATCAAATGAAACAGCTCGAGTGCTAGACAACAACTTATTTATTTTACTACCCACACACACGTAGTTAACCATAACAATAAGATCGCCCCGTTTGGTTTTGTGGTCCGTGTGTCTACACTTGACTAGAAAAAGCGAATTCAAATGGAATGTCAGCTAATGCGAGCACAAGAGATATGCAACCGTCTATTAATTAATTTATACTTACATCAAATCAATTCATAAATTACAACCTTAATGGTTTTTAGTTTATTACACAAATTTTCAAACATTATATTTTGGTTCTTCCAAACAACTTAGTATACCTAAATTGAACTTGATTGTTATAGGTAATTTCAAGTTGCAGAATCTTAGGTCCAGTTGTATGTATCAGATTTTGTAACTCGTCACATAGGACAAACTCGGTTTTCACCTTTGATTTGTATCGTTTGTGAAACGTAAATGATCTAGATACAAAAACTAGAGTTTTCTTCTTCCAGTAAATGAATGCGTTGTAGCATTTTTATATAATTCTACGTATTTACAAAATAAAACTCATTCACAACACAAATAAACTAGGTAGGTACATAAAAGAAGTAAGCATTAGATCTTTGTTCTTTTCCAACACATTTGTATCTTAGAACTCGTCCAGTGATTGCGCGTAGGCAGAAAAGGTGCGGTTAAGCTACTTGTATATACTACAAGGTGTCTCAGATTACGTAAATTATCCGGAATGTGGGATATTCTTCTGTGGCGCGTTTTTTATACATCTGACATACCGCGTGCAACGATGTTGAATTAATTATCGAAATGTAAGATTAATTATTAAATTTAATCTAACTTTACTACTGCATATATTTTTCTTATGAATGTGTATGCCGCGAAAAATCCGATGGTGCCTGTCAGTAGCCAAAACGTTAGAACCATCAAACCTGAAATAGAAAAAAAAAAGATTATGATGAAACATAATAATACTAAACAGAATGTTTATTGTAGAGATTGTTCTTTCCCTTTTGTACAATATTCTACAAAATCCCCTGACTCCTTCCTATTTAAAGGAGCGATTTCAGTTTCTCCTCAGTTCCCATACCTCCCGTGTGCTAAGTTCATCAGAAAATCTCCTGCTTGAAACCCCTGCACATAGCACCAGCTTCTATGACAAATCATTCACGACTCAAGCATTACGTCTTTGGAACGCGTTACCAATATCAATAAGGAAGTCCTCGTCTCTAGCCATATTTAAAGCTCGCGTTAAATTTGATTATCTATCCCATAATTAATAGTTTTAGCTTGATCCTGTTTTGCTGAGTTGCGACTGTTCGTATGTATAAGTATTGTATTTGTTTGTAAATAAACATATATATGTATATGTGTATAATATACACACAAAATAGTTAAGTATATAATGTTATTATGTAGTATTTTTTGCTGAAGTATGTTTTATAATAATATAATTTAAGGTTTACACAAGTTATTAAGTACACCCCCGGCCAATCCAATCATATATAATCCTCTCTATCCAAAGGTTGTCTGGAAGAGATTTTAAGCGATAAGACTGCACATTGTGCCTTTTCTTAATGTGTTATTGTTTATTTTATTTATATCATAAGGTGTACATTAGTCAGCCTTACTTATGGCTTGGTGAGATACATTGAATTAGAGGTTGAAGAAAAGGAACTTATGGAATCATTCAGTGCTGAGTTTGAAATACACTCGTGAGCAAAAAAATCGACTCAGGCGACACACCTGCAGTCGCAAGTCACTGGCAAAAAACTGAACGCGTAAATATTATTTTCTTAATAAAATCTTAAAGCTGATATTATTAGCTTCAAAATCATATAAAATATTGTTATGTTAAATATATAAATATATAAAATATTGTTATGTTTCTTGCTCGCACAACTCAACAATATGTTGTGATCGGGAACCACCCTTTTTACGCTTGTTTACAATAGTTCTAATTAAGGGTTACTGACCCACATAAAAGGTTACCTACCTGACCCACCCTTATCATGGACGGACAGCAACCTAAAGTTACGCGTACGGACTCTTTACCTTTTACGATCTCGGCAGCGTTTTCTGAGAAAACGACTGCCGAGTCCGGCCCGCTACGTGTTCGTAGTGCGCGGGGAACCGCCTTTCCCAGGACGACCGGACGACGGGACAGCGCTTGGCGCTCGTTTTCGGCGCCCCTTCGGTTTGCCCAGTGTTTGTGTTTGTGTGTGTCGTTTTTACAACATGTCGGATACCAACACCCCTTCCGTCGGAGCCGCACTTGAAGGTCGGATTTCGCGGAAGGATTCCGACTCCTCGGACTCGTCCCAGCCCTCAAGCCGCGCATCAAGCTCGGGCCGAGAGCAGTCGCTTTCGCGCTCCCGAGCCCTTCTTGCGGGGCAAGTTATTGACCGCTTCTTAGAAAAGAAGCGGAAAGACTACACACCCGCGACGCGCCCAGCGTCCGCGCCGACCACCCCTACGGGAGCGATGCCCCCCCCCCCCCCCCCCCCCCCCCGCCGTAATTGAAGACGGACAAGCCCCTGTCGGCGAAGTCGAACTTGACAGGAGCTACATCATCCTCCAGCGACTCATCTAGGCGCGCTGCCTACCCACTAAGTACCTCGGCGTACTGAAGAATGCCCTCGAAGAGGATGAAAGACTCCTGTCAAATCCCGCGACCCCGACCCCGGAAGAAACGGCATATGTGGAGGGGTTCAAGACCATGCCGATCCCGGACGCTCCCCTCGCAGGCACTCGCAGAAAGCGAGAGACCTCCAATGAGCCAAAAAACGGAGGAGGCAAAACGCCTCTGCGCCGAGCCCCCGCCCCCCGCCCCGCTACCGCAGCGCATTCCGAAACCCGCTCGCTCTTCCGCATTCCGAAACCCGCGTGCCCACGGAAGCACAGATCGTCACCACCTCCAAAAAGGCAATGACCGCCACCTACGCAGACGCCACTGGTGCCGCGCGCTCAGGACCACCGCCATCACCATCATCATCATCATCGGCCGTGACGCACCAAACTTCACCTACGCCGGCCGCGACGGTCGAATCGAGCAAAACGGCACCCGTGGTAAGTGCCAAATAGATACCCTCATCTCGTAGTGGAAGTACTCCCAAACTGGGCGAAGCATTTCAGGGAACTGAAAGGCCGCAGGCGAATGCCCCCGCCTCCTGGAGATGCCCCCAACGTGTGCAAACTGCGACGGAGCGCACACGGCGAACAACAAGAACTGTCCCGTCTTCAAAAGGGAGGCGAGAAACAAGCGCGCCGCACCCAGAAGCAGCACGGCTACGACAGCGAACGTCTGGAGCTGCTGGACACAGCCCTACAAATCCTGCAGGACGTCCTGATGACCCTCCGAACGGGGGGGGGCCCGATCCCGATCGTGCTCAACGGGATAGGGAAACTGTTCCAGGTGGGGAAATAAGGATTCTCTTCTGGAACGCCCAGGGCCTCAACAGCAAGGAAAGGGGGAACAAAATCCTTCTCTTGAGGCCCTTGCTCAGGCTCACAGAAAGTGAAAGCCTCATCTCATCAGTGAAAGCTTACTGAAAGCCAAAGACAGGCCTAAGTTCCCGGGCTACCACTGCTACCGCCAAGATGACCAAAACGATGAAGGTAGGGCTATACGTGGACTCATCGTTTTGGTCAAACGAAGAGTTATCCACCAACCACTCCCGGGTCTAGAGTTGGAGTCTCTGAAGGCATTGGGAGTCAAGATATGTGCAGATGGCCACCCTCTGCAACTGTTCGCCGTCTACAAGCCTCCGGGATCGGCTCTCAAAAAGTCAGACTTGCTGAAACTCCTTCCAACAGATCCAGTCCATCCCATCATCGTGGCCGGGGACTGGAACTGCAAACACCCCACCTGGAACTCCTTATAGGCAAACAGCGACGGCAACTTCTTACTCAAATACACATAGAGTCACGAGTACGAAGTTGCCAGCCCAGAGACTCCAACACACTATCCGGACTACGCAGCCCACGCTCCGGACATTATAGACCTTGCTGTCCACAAAGGCCTTGCTGCGCACCCCAAGCTGGAGGTTCTCCTGGATGACATGCAATCGGACCATCAGCCCGTGTTGCTGCTCCTGGAAAACCGGCCCACCAAACTCCAGCGCCCAACCCCAAGAACCGGGATTGACTGGCCAAAATTCGCCGCCTCCCTGAACCACACGACTCCCACCAGGCCAGTAACGAACCCCGCAGACGTGGACTTACTGACCCAGGAACTAACGAGCACCATCCAGGCAGCGCTAGCAGAGGCATCCACTCCTCCTCGCCAATACAGAATGCCCAAGACCCCCATGCACCTTATCAGACTACTGGGCAAAAAACGCCGCCTCAGGAAAGTGTGGCAAAGGACGAGAGATCCGGCTATTAAAACAAGACTAAACAACCTATGTGAGGTAGTAAAAGCGGAGATACGCGAAGACTGTTCTCGAACTTGGAAGAGAAGAATAGAAGACGCCTCGGATGACTGGGCCTCACTACACAAGCTCGGTCGACAGCTGAGGAACACCCCGACCCCCATCAGACCATTCAGGCACAGCGACGGCCACCCCCGATACCGAGCTCAAGACAGAGCCGAAATCTTCGCGGAGAGCCTTGAACAACAGTTCAAACCCAACCCCGTCAAAGACCTGGGGTCAAGTCAAGTCCTGTCAAGGCTTTCCTAGGGCCTAACATCGAGACAGATCAGCCACTATTCTTCTCTCCGGGCCAAGTTCAACGGGCTATTCGCAGGACAAAGTCAAGAAAGGCACCTGGCGAAGACGGAATCACCAACGCAACCCTCCGCCACCTTCCTCCAAGAGCGATCGCTTCCGTGATCCGACTCTTCAACGGAATCATACGAAGCGGTCACTTCCCCTCCACCTGGAAATCTGGCCGGGTCATCATGATCCCGAAACCTGGCAAGAACATCCTCCTCCCCCAGAGCTACCGTCCCATCACCCTCCTATCCAGCCTATCCAAACTCTTTGAGAAGATGCTCCTGCAACACCTCATCCCGTTCATTCCGCCACGCCCAGAACAGTTCGGATTCCGATCGGAACACAGCACCACTCTCCAACTGTCCAGAGTACTGCACCACCTGACGGTCACCCACAACAAGAACACGCGGTCGCAGTATTCCTCGACATGGAAAAAGCTTTCGATCGGGTCTGGCACTCAGGTCTAGTCTACAAGCTCGCCACCTCCCCAACACCGCGGAAGATAGTGAAGGTGATAGCCTCATTCCTAGAAGGCCGAAGCTTTAGAGTGATTGTGGAGCAAACGGCTTCTACTGAACGCCGTATAGAAGCCGGAGTACCCCAAGGCAACTGCCTGTCCCCAGCCTGCTACTCACTCTACACAGACGACATTCCGAGAACAAAGGACGCACTCCTAGCGCTGTACGCCGACGATGCGGCGTATACATTCAGTCAAAAAAGTATCGGGAATGGATAATTTGTCTATGGTTCCCAATTCAATTTTCTGTTTATTTTTTTGCTGTTTGATTGGCACAACTGTTTTCCATTTTGGCGCGGATTTTGAGTTGCATCTGTTATTTATATTTATTATAGTGCTGTTTTTAGTTAGATCATATCTAGTGTGTACTGCGAATTTCACTATGGACAAAAATATCGAACAAAGAGTTTGTCTTAAATTTTGCATCGCCAACGGAATTTCGTGTTCGTCGTTCACTGAAAATGTTACAGAAGGCTTACGGTGAATCGACTTTATCAAAAACACGTGCTTATGAGTGGTACAAAACGTTTAAAAGCGGTCGAGGTGTGATAGAAGATTTGCCTCGCTCTGGTAGGCCATCAACATCTTCAACTGAAGTTAAAGTCGCAAAAGTGAAGGAATTAGTGACTGAAAATCCTCAGTCAAATTTGAGAGAGATAGCCGCTGAACTTTCTGTGTCTCACGAGTCGATCCGCACCATTTTAAATAATCACTTGGGTATGAAACATGTTGCTGCTCGGCTAGTCCCAAACCAGACCTGAATTTTCTCCAAAAAATTAATCGCATAAGAGTCGCTGAGGACATGCTAAAACGAGTCAATTCCGACCCAACATTCATGAAACGCACTGTTACTGGTGACGAGACGTGGGTTTACGAGTTTGACATGCAAACTAGTCAACAGGCTTCGGAGTGGCGCCTCCCAACTGAACCGAAACCGAAAAAACCACGCCAAAGTCGATCAAAAATTAAAATCAAGTTGACTGTTTTCTTTGACAATCGAGGTGTTGTGCACTCAGAATTCTTGCCGGAAGGTGAAACGGTAAATAAAGAATATTATTTGAGCGTTATGCGGCGTTTAAGAGAGCAAATTCGGCGAAAAAGGCCAGATTTGTGGAAAGAAAATTCTTGGATTTTGCATCACGATAATGCGCCTTCGCACAAGGCCATAATTGTAAACGAATTTTTGACCAAAAACTCAACAAATACTATCGAGCAACCACCTTATTCACCAGATATGGCTCCAGCCGACTTCTTCCTTTTTCCTTAACTCAAATTACCACTTCGTGGCACACGTTTTCATTCGGTAGAAGACATAAAGGAGAATTCGCGACGAGAACTGAACTCAATTCCGGAAAAAGCGTTTAAAAAATGTTTTGATGATTGGACTATTCGTTGGCGTAAGTGTATCGTTTCTGAAGGTGCATACTTTGAATGCGATAAAATAAATTTAGATGAATAACTAACATTTTGTGTATTATTGATCTTTTCCCGGTACTTCTTTGACAGAGTAGTATATCGTCGTCCTACAAACTGCCACATGCCGCGACGAAAATGCAGCGGACCCTCAACGAGCTCCCACCCTGGCTGTCCAAATGGCGACTGTCCGTCAACGTCGGGAAGACACAGGCAGTCGCCTTTTCCAGGAAGCACAACCTGCACACCAAGCTCACCCTGCAAGGCCAAACCATAAGCTGGTCCGGCACGGCAAAATACTAAGGAGTCACTATCGACCGCTACCTCACAATGGCTGATCACGCAAAGATTGCAAGGGGCTCAGCCCTCGCAGCCAGAGCCATTCTGAAGCCAGTGCTACAAGTGAGTCTCCCACTGCGTATGAAGATCGGACTATACAAGACGTACGTCCGACCGCGTCTCGCATGGTACGCTCTGCTGGCAGAGAGCCACAGAAAGAAACTACGCAGCCAGCAGAGCCAATGCCTCCGTACCATCGTGAACGCCCCACGGTACGTACGGAATGCCACCATCCAGCGCGACCTGGAAATAGAATCCCTGGACCAATTTGTCGGCCGCCTTGCCAAAAGCATGTTCACGTCGGAAAGGAAGAGGACGTCGGAGTCCAACTACTCACACCTGCAAATGTTGACGCCGACGTACGAGCGGACCGCCAGCGGCAAGGCCTACCCTCGGGAACTGGTCGTGGACAGCGACCAGGAAGACGAGGGCACCCAGGACTGACATGAGGCTCACCGAGCCGACCCGAAGACCCAGTAGTAACTGGGGGCAGTTAGAACACCGCAGTAAGGGGCACAACGCCCGGCACTGCGTCCCCACACACCGGCTTCGCCGGCGTATGAGCGACAACCAGCGTCTCTCTACCCTTATCAGTTAGCCGTCAAACGTCATCCGATACACATCTCCGTTATCAACAAGCAAGAATTCTACCTGAAAATGGACACAACAAGTGATGAAGCTGCTCAAGCGGTCACTCTATTGCGACAAGGCCAGAGTCAGCGTGAAGTGGCACGTGCGCTGAACATGAGCCAGTCTGCTGTTTCCAGAGTTTACCGTCGTTACCAAGAGACTGGTAACTTTAATCGAAGACCCGGTTCCGGAAGAAAAAGGTGCACATCGGAGAAAGATGACCGATTCATTGTCAGCACATCGCTGAGAAATCGGGCCCTCACTGGCGTTCAAGTCCAACAAGAGCTCAGAGAAACGCGAGGAGTGGCTGTGAGTGGCTGGACAGTCAGAAGACGACTTAAGGCAGCTAACCATTAGCCAAAAAGGCCAGCTACTGGCCCCAAATTAACCCCAGCCCACCGAGCAGCCCGCCTACGATTTGCCAGAGAACAGGTTGATTGGACTGACGAACAATGGAGCTTCGTTCTCTTCTCAGACGAAAGCAGAGTGTGCTTGCATGGTAGCGATAGAAGAGGACGAGTCTACAGAAGACCTGAAGAAAGATTCGCACAGTGCTGCATCAAAGAAAATGTGGCTGTTGGAGGATGTTCCTGGATGGTGTGGGCGGGCATTTCACTGGAGGCAAAAACCGAGTTGGTTTTTATCGAAACTGGCGGTCGAGTGGGAGGATTGACGGCGAACCGATACATCGAAGAGATTTTAGGGGATCACGTCGTTCCCTACGCCGGTTTTATCGGCGAAAACTTCATCCTAATGCACGACAATGCCCGTCCACATACTGCAGGTTCCGTCCGACAGTATTTACAGGAGGTCGAAATTGCCGCTATGGACTGGCCAGCGCGTAGCCCGGATTTAAATCCTATCGAGCATTTGTGGGATGAACTTAAAAGAAAAGTTCGGGCTAGAAATCCTGCACCAGCCACGAAATCGGACATCCAAGCGGCGCTCATTGAAGAATGGGATAGCATCGAACAAGATCGAGTAAAGAAACTTATCGAGTAAAGGCCAGGGGAGGGAACACTAAATATTGATAAGTTAATTTCAATTAAATTATTATTTTAACGAATTTTAGCGAGTATTTTCTTTACTAAATCTCTAAATCTTCTTTACTTAATTATCACCTTTTCTCATTGTTTAAGACTCCTTTTCATGGAATATTTTTTCTTTACCAAAAAAAATAATTAAATAACATTGTAGACAACTCATTTTAAAGTTAAAACTAACAGCTTTAAAATGTTAAAATCAGAAATAGAATGGAAGCTTAAAATTTTTTGCTAGAGATTTTTTACTGCGAGCGTGCGTCCTGAGTCGATTTTTTGGTCACGAGTGTAGTTTCTGTAAAGAGACTCAAACGTATGAACGAATATGGTGTATGGAGCGATAGTGAGACTGTACGTTTCTGCTTCAGAGGTGCCTCTTTACCACAGTATGTCTATGGATATGACTGCCGTTTCAAAGTAGGACCCTACACTTTCCCTGTTAACCAATGCTCGATATGCTGGAAATTTGGCCATCTTGCTCGCATGTGCCCATCATCAAAAAAAAGATGCCCTAAGTGCTCCGGAGAACATGAAAATTGTGAAACTACACGGTTAAGATGTAAAAGGGGATCATATGGCATTTGAGAAGAACTGTCCCGTCTATTTAAATGAAAGAGAAATTAGACGAATTATGTGTAAACACAACTGCACATATTAAGTAGCAATATCAAGTTATATGGATAAACAAAGAGAGAATAAGAGGCGAAGTTATGAAACCGAAAACTATATACTGCTGCCTGAAAGAAGAGATATTCAGGAAAGCTCTCCTGATGAAATCATTGTTACCGAAGCTATTATCCATTATGGAAATGCACGGGACCTTGAAATGGAATATAAAGAGGAAAGTGTGGATACTAGGAGCAGCGAAGAAGAGAACAGGAAGACAGGATCGGGGAACCAACAAAAGAAAAAGAAGAAAAAACAAAAACACAGAAGAAAATAGTAATTGAAAATAGAGCACCACCTGCGAAGAACAATAAAAACAATGAAATCATATCACTTATAGATGAAGCCCAGAAGGAAAAGAAAAGAGAAGATAGAGAAGGATATGGTCAAGACAAGCCACAAGATAAGTTTAGAAATATATATATAGAAAAAATATTTTTTGTTTGAATTAGTTTGAGGAAAAACTTAAGTAAGTAGTAAAATTATTGCTTGATGAACTCAAGAATTTCCTTGATTTGAGTTTCCGTGAGTTGTCAGTAATGGGGATATAATTAGGAAACGAATTAATCTATTTCATGATGGTTGACAACTATACAAGGAACCGTGTTCGAATGGGCTTCGGGGGTGCTACTGCTCAATATTACTTAAATATTGGGCAGTGGAACTCTCGAAGCCTTATACCAAAAAACAAGAATTTGAAGTAGTATTAAATCAAGAAAAAATTGGTATATGTTTAATTTGTGAAACTTGGCTAAATTCTGAGAAGGACTTAAGAATCAGTGGGTATAGTATCTACAGAAAAGATAGAGCTGATGAGCATGATGGAGTGGCTATTTTGGTCCACAATTCAATAAAAACTCAACTGTATCCTGTTAATGTAAACAATTCCGTAATAGAAATGATTGGTATAAAAGTTTTCAATTGTAAGAATCTAAAATACATTGCTTCAGTTTACTGTCCACCAGCTGTTAGAACAACCCAATCTGATTGGGATGATATTTTTTCAAGATTTGGAGACAAAACCATTATAGCAGGAGATTTCAATGGTCACCACTCCAACTGGTCCAATAAAACAGACACTAGAGGCATGAAATTACTGGACTCCATTGTGGATTATCATTTTGTTACAATAAATAATGGAGATGTATCAAGATTTAAATTAGTTAATGGTGTCTTACAAGAAAGCACTCCTGATATAACTTTTGTTTCCACAGACATAGCAATATTATTTAAATGGTTTGTAACAAAATAAACATTAGGCAGTGATCACCTATTTATTAAAATTTGTTACGAATTCAATTATGTACCTTCGTTTATCAAACGCCGCCATCTTAAGTTAGCAGACTGGAAACTCTACCATGATACATGCCAAAATAGTTTGATTAATAGTAGAATCCCTTTAAGAACCATGTTCAGTCGACTTATGATTATTTTATTGAAAATTTAAACCGAGCGGCCGATGAAAGTTTACCGTGGGTAAAAGTTTGCACCAACCCATCCAAGTTGTTCAAGCCGAAACATTTGAAAAAAATTAAAAAGTTAAAAAAAATTGCAGATGCACAAAGAATCATAAGACAGGCAGTGGCAAGCAGCTGGAAGAGCTTTTGCGGAGAGATAGATCAGATCCGATTGCATTGATTTTATGTATCTGTAAAATTTTCCATTCTATGTTAAACAGACGACTAGAATGGTTTGTTGAGAGAAACAATATATTGGCAAAGACTACTTCCGGCTTTCGAAGGAATCAGTCAAGTCTCAACTGCGTAGTTAGACTGGTGTCAAAGATACGATTGGGCTTTTCCAATAATATCCCTACTCTTGCATGTTTCATAGACATAGATGGCGCATATAATGGTGTCTCGATTGAAGGACTGGTTGTTATGTTGGACAAGCTAGAGGTGGTTCAAAAACATGTAATTATCTGTACGAGTTTTTAAGAAAAAGATATCTAAATATTAAAGATGATGATGATGATGACTGTTCCATTATGAGATGGTCCGGCAGAGGCCTAGCGCAGGGGGACCCGATCTCTCTTCTACTCTTTAATATTATTACATCCACGATATGCCAATCAATCAGTAATATCACAACATCTTACAATATGCCGATGATTTTGTATTCTATGTTCAAAATAATAATATTAGGTTGGGGAAAAAGTCTTTTCGCATTATTGTATGTATGAACTTGTAATAAAATCTCTTTGGCTATACTATTTGTATCTGGCTGGTTTTGGTATCATTAAAAGTTTAAATTTTAAAGAAGATAATTCCAAATTCAAATTAGGAAAATGTGTGATTTTTATTTGTTTTTCGTACTGTTAAGATGAGTGAATCTAATGAAGAAATTCGATACATTTTAAAATTTTACTACAAAAAAGGTAAAAATGCAACGCAAGCCGCGAAAAAAATTTGCAATGTTTATGGACCTAGTGCAGTGTCTGTGAGAGTAGCACAAATTTGGTTTAAGCGTTTTCAATCCGGAAATTTTGATGTCAAAGATGCACGTCGCTCTGGTCGCCCTATTACGGATAAAATGGATGCCATTTTTTAAAAAGTGGAGCAAGATCGGCATATCAGTAGTTACGACGTAGCTGAAGAACTGGGAATTGACCACAAAACAGTTTTGGCGCATTTGAAAAAAACTGGGTACACAAAAAAGCTCGATATTTGGGTACCTCACGAGCTCACTGAAAGAAACCTAATGAACCGTGTTCTCATTTGTGATTCTTTATTACGACGTAATGAAACCGAACCATTTTTGAAGAAGCTGATAACTGGTGATGAAAAGTGGATCACGTACGACAAGAACGTGCGAAAAAGGTCGTGGTCAAAGGCCGGTCAGGCTTCACAGACTGTGGCGAAACCCGGGTTAACTCGCAACAAGGTGATGCTGTGTGTGTGGTGGGATTGGAAGGGCATTATTCATTATGAGCTGTTACCACCAGGCAGGACCATCGATTCTGAACTCTACTGCGAACAACTGATGAGATTAAAACAAGAAGTTGAGAGAAAGCGGCCGGAGTTAATCAACAGAAGGGGTGTGGTTTTTCATCATGATAACGCTAGACCTCACACATCTTTAGCCACTCAGCAAAAATTAAGAGAGTTTGGCTGGGATGTGTTAATGCATCCGCCGTATAGTCCTGACCTTGCACCTTCAGATTTCCACCTGTTTCGGTCTCTTCAGAATTCTTTAGGCAGTGTCAGGTTAACATCACGAGAGGACTGCCAAAACCACTTGTCGCGGTATTTTGAACAGAAGCCCCAAAGTTTTTATAGCAATGGGATCATGTCCCTGCCTACAAAATGGCAAAAAGTTATCGAACAAAATGGTACCTACATACTTTAGTTAAATGTAAATAAACTATATTAAAAAATGTTTTGAATTTTCTTAAAAAATGCGAAGAAACTTTTTCCCCAACCTATTATATCAAGAAGTGTACTAGATATGCAGAGCAGTATTTGTGCCGTTTCTTCACTGCTGGGTCAGTTAGGGTTGGAAATTTCATTCGCAAAGACTCAACTATGTTTATGTAGGAGAGGGCAGAGAAGAGATCAGTTAGATGTGGTTGTCAATAGTCACAGTGTTCCAGTTGTAGACTGCGTTAGGTATATGGGTGTCTGGTTGGACAGGTCGCTTCGATGGAACAGGCATATAAGAGAAGTTCAGACGAAGACTTTGAAATTGATAAACATACTTAAAATTTTGGCAGGTGCATCATGGGGGATACACCTCAAGAATTTGCGCAGGGTGTACATTTTTCTTGTTAGAAGTAGGATAGATTATGCTAGTTTTATGTATGACAGTGCTGCAAAAACACATCTTAACAAATTAGATAGAGTTCAGAATATGGGGATGCGTAATTGTAGCATAGTTTATCAAAACTACGCCTATCCATGTAATGGAGTGCGAATTATGTTTATAGACTCTCCATCTGCATAGAGAATATCTGGCTACAAAGTATTGTCTTAAGGCTCAATCTTTGTCCAGGAATGTAACAATTGATTTAATTAAGAACCTATCAAATGTAAGTGAATCAGCATATTTCCGTAAAATTAAGAATTCTTTACTAGTAAAAATATACAATCATTCTAAAGAAGAGATAATTAAGACCCGTAATCCATTACATATGTTTACTTTGGATACTTGGGTCTCAAACATAAATATAAACTTTATTCAAACAAAAATTTATAGTATAGTAGAGTCAAAAGATAATTATAACAATAGAATTATTTAATACAAAACGTTATTTATGTTACACAATAAATATGAAGGATGGCATAGAATATTTACAGATGGATCACTAACAGAACTTAGTAGAGGGGCGGCATTTTATGACCCCGGTCTCAATGTCAGAGAATCATATAACATTGTAAATAAATTTAGCAATATTATGACTTTGGATTTTTTTGCCATTTCTTATTAGAGTAATCAAGAAGGCGATTATTCTGACAGATAGCAGAAGTGCCTTACAGCATGTGGCTCGTTGCGCCTCTGGCCACAGAAGTGCATCGATTGCCTACAACATATTAAAGAAAGTCCTGTTGCTGATATCTGGGGGGGCGTCCCTGGTAATGCAATGGATCCCGTACTCAAGTGTTTATTAAAGCGAGCCACCTCATATTCCATGGTTTGTTAACATTAATTTAGATAGGAAATACATTGTGATCTCGCATAGATTGCGCTCCGGACATATTACTCTAGCCTGTGGAGTTAAGGAAGGTGTTTACCATCTTTTAGAAGAGTGTGACCGGAGTGCATCCATGAGGGAGAGTATGGTTAGGAATTTTAATTTTAAGCAACTCGATATGGGCCTGTTTCAGGGCATGTTAGCTGCGCAAACCTCGAGCGCAGCAATCATGCTCTACCGGTCCACATACGAGCTGGTTCATGAAAATGTTTCATGTAGTCTACGAGGATACGATAAAACTGACATCGCCGAAAATCGACGGAAGTTCTTAAAAAAAAGAAAAAAAAAGTTGTACATTCATTTAACACATTATTCCTAGTTTCTACCTTAAATACTACATACTCAAACCCGCATCTTTGCCTCTATTCGCTAACACATTGACCATTTTCTACATGAATACTGCTGACGCTGAGTCCGAATTTATAGGCCCATTTTCGATCTGAAGATGGTGGGATAAGTTGAACTTGGTTGCAAACCAATGCACATAATTATTTCCACAATTATGTGCTCAAATCGGTGAAGGAAATCGTGAGGAAACCGGCATGCCCTTTAGCCAAAAATTCGAAGGCATGTGCCAAATATTCAATTTTACATGAAAACTAGTCAATAATATCTGGCAAGTGTTAGTCCCGTGAACGGCCGTGATTAGTTGGTGATAATCATCATTCTATACCTGTTTATCCTATGTAGAGTAAAGTTGGTATAAATTCCGTGATTTCCAGTTTATCAAAGATATACAATATGGTATACATTAAAATGTACACAGTTGATCCTCCAGATATGATAAAACCCGTGCACCACCAATGATATTGCTGTAATCACACAAATAGTTTATGATTATGATTATAGTAACACACTATATCTATAAAGGGAGAAAAAAACCAATCAACAAGCCGAAAACAACATTTGTAGATTCTCAGGTATGATCCAGGTTCTGGATATTGAAGGGTAGTCTCATGTTTTTTTTAGTTCTTTACTGAAATTAATTCCCAGTTTTGTTATTAAACCAAACATAAACAACGTTTTTTCTGAACAAATTACTTATTTGATGTTGCAGAAATGCAATTAATATCAAACTCTAACACACACCACGGCTTTGACTCGTGCGTGTGCCAGGGCATGCAAAAAAACACTCAGACAACTGCTAGAGTTCAATGACTGAATATGAACTACTGTGCCAATCAAACAACCATACCCACAGTCGGTTGCATGCATGCTACAAAAAAAGGCATTTTTTTTACGCCTTAAAATAAAAGTAAGTAATTATTTTCCCTCAATGTTACTTATTAAGAGTGTTACGCTATTCGCTATCAAAAAGCTATGTACAAAAAGCATTGTGACATTATGATAGTTCCTAGGTTTGTAAATAAAAAATGTACCTACCTACAAGGATTTCATAGTAAATATTTATTTTGTTGTTCGTTGTTAGGTAGGTATTGACACATTCATCTATAAAAATACCTACAAATCAATTCACGATTATGGTAAAAGTCTTGTAAGGTGACCATATAGGCTAAACGGTTTCTGAAAATTAATATGATATATCAAAAACAAAGTGTGAAAGGTCTTCATCCACACTAAACAAACTAACTACCTAGGGTAGGTTCGCCAGTTCTCGACCAATTAGTAGATTTTATTCGTGAGCGAAAAAAAATCTACTAACATTTTTAAACTAAAGTCTGGTCAAAGTTACTTTTTATATACTCAATTTTATTTATAAGGAAAAAAACGAAAATCGTCGTTTTTGAGCCTTCAGTAAATTTTTATTTTGAAAATAATCGAAAAATACCGGTTTTAAATTTCGTCCACCTTATCAATATTAAATTTTAGGGATACAAAGTAGGGTCAGAGGAGCGTCCAAACATTAAATTTGGTAAATGCCTGCGTTTTGCGGGTAGTTAACATTCCGAGTGATAGATTTCAAGCCTATCGCACTGCACTAACTAGTAACATATAATTATCTGTACTCGAAACCTTTATCCGCATTAACACGTACTCAAAACAATGAAGGAAAACATCGTTGCTAGGTGTGCCGGAAAACGATGTTTTCCTTTCTGCACATAAACTTTTAGAGTGGAAATATCCATTGGTGCACGACTGGGTTCGAGCCCATGTCCTCCGGATCGAAAGTCGGTGTATCGCCCACTACATATATTTGGTCTTATGCATTCTGTTTTAGTTTCAAGTTATAAAGTTTTACATGAGCATCTATTTTATTATACCACTCAGGTGGCAAATAACTCCATTTTTTTAAGAACCCCATACTGGTGCCATTACTTGGGGAAACATGCCATAACCTGTGGGTGGAAGTTCCTCTAAACCTAAAGTATGCAACCATGCTCTAGAGTGTTAATGTGGCGACATCGCTCGCCACATGATTGAGCTACGTTACTAGACACGAAGAGCTACCATAATCAATATACAGATGGCATTAAATCGATGTGTCGAGATGGCACAAGCGAAGTTTTCACGCAACTTGAGAATATAATACCTCCGACATACAAGTGTCGGTCCTAGGACCCCGAGCAAGTAGATCAGATGGATCAGCTCGATAGAAGATCTTCCCCTTTGCAAATGGAGGAGACACTACCAACCGTATTCTCCATATTCATATAGACCATATTATTATAATGTTCCTAGTTAAGATCAATTTCCAGCGAGCGATGCGATATTGTGACAAAAGGTGGGCATATAAAAAAAACAGAATCCATTAGACCTAAGCAAGAGTGAAATTTCCTGTTTAGTTTCTTACTTAAAAAAGAGATTTCATCATTGTTAAAATTAAGTAACTTTTGGACACTCAATAAAAACATTTGTATTACAAGTACAAGTCAACTCAACCGATAAAACACGGGTTTTCAAAGCGCAAAAAAGATGCATTCGAAAAATGTTTGGTCTTAAACAGGTTAATAAATTTTAGAATATAATTACGACTATACCACGTACTTTACTATTCTCCTGCTGACGTTTCGTTGACCGTTTAGAGGTCCTTCCTCATGAGCACCGTCCTCGACCACGCTCGACGGGAACTGACTTGGCCTCGACGCTCTGCCCTTTGCGCGCGGCTGGATAGCGGCGGCGCGAGCGGTGGAGGGGAGGCAGCTACCCATTCTTCGTCGCATACATCGGTGACGTAAGGTTGCGTACACACCGCGCTGACCGTGGCACTCTCCAGACGAACCTGAACACTGTCCTGATCAGCCGTAGTGGCATTCAGTAGCGGTCTCCAAGAAGGTGAAATCCCCCATCCCTGTTCTCGGTTGAAATTCGGGTGCCGGCTTATCTCGATTGCCTCGCGAATTTTTCGGGGGACGAAGTTCTCTCTGGCTAAAACCGAAGTCTTATCAAACCGTATGTAGTGAACCGAGGCCGGGGTGAGAGCATGTTCTGCTACTGCTGATTTATTTGTGTCCAGGTTTTTCACACTCCGTATGTGTTCTGTCAGTCTGGTAGCGATGTTGCGTCGATTTTCACCTTTATAACTTTTGTCACAGTCGCACGGAATATTATAAACACCAGGTACGCTTAGAGAATCGCTGTCTTTTGGGGACCTTAGGTGATGTCTTATCTGGCCCGGAGGTCGAAAAATAGGCTTGATATTATATTTTCGGCGCAGGAAATAACCAACCTTGTCCGTTACTCCGCGTATAAACGGAAGAAAGACCGGAGAACGTTCTACTGTGGGGGTTCTTCTACATACATCATCCGAGAGCATTTACTCCAGCTATATCCATTTCCCTTCAGTACTTTCCTTACATGATCTAACTCCGACTGGACATGTTGTTGATCACATAAGGCGAGAGCTCTGTTTATCAGCGTTCTGGGCACGGACATAAGATGAGATGGATGATGATGGGAGTCTGCACGTAGATACCGATCCGTGTGAGCGTTTTCGCAGACGGTGCTCATGAGGAAGGACCTCTAAACGGTCAACGAAACGTCAGCAGGAGAATAGTAAAGTACGTGGTATAGTCGTAATTATATTCTAAAATGATACCAAACCACGGTAATTTTAATTCCAGTTGAATAAATGTAAAAATATTTTCAGAATTGAAAATTCTAACTTTTCTTTCTTTATATCTACGAAGTTGCAGTATTTGTCAAGAGTAACGTGAAATTATTCATGCCCTACCTGACTGGGAGTCGTAGAGAGGGTACCCTTCGTCATCTTAATAGTAAGACGAGACTCCTACGTGTGAGTGTGTTCTGCATGGTGCCAATTATTTATAAGAAAATCCCATTGTCTTTACGAGCAATGAATAATTTAAATTTTTTTAGAAACTTTATATCCAACCTGTTCACAGAAAAATCATATTAGTTGGTCCATCTATTAAATAGACCATGTAACCCATGTAACGCAATAAATAAATAGAAATTGAACTCCAGTACAAGTGGTAGAGTACGAATAGAGAGTCAAAGTCTCTCAAGGTCTTAATCCTACTCGTGACCATGGGATTGTCAAAAATGCTTATTGCACGTCTTTGGACCGAGTTAAAAATCTTAATTTTTGTGGTATACCAAAAAGCCTAGCCCAAAGAACCCTTCTGAACTCATGCTTTAAAGAATCGACCAATCTTTGGAGAAATTCTCCGGGCATGAACCATTCCAAATTACTGATCAAAGCCTTTGACAAACGGTATACCAACCAAATCTTAGCGCTAAACAGAAACAACCTTTGCTAAAAAAGCGAACATTGTAAATAAATATTATTGTTCATGTGAATATAATTCATCACGCTAATTACATTATGAACATATTTCATTATCTTTTATTTTTTGTCGGTTTATCTTTGTAGATAAACCGACAAAAAATAAAAGATAATGTTGAATTCTGAAAACAACCTTACATTGTATTCACCAAACATTGTTCGAATGCATATTTTTTGCGCTTTGAAGACCCGTGTTTTATCGATTGAGTTGCCTTATACTTGTAATACAGATATAATACAAATGTTTTATTGAGTGTCCAAAATTTACTTAATTTTAACAATGATGAAATCTCCTTTTTAAGTAAATTTCGCTCTTGCTTTGGATTCTGTTTTTTTTTTTATATGCCCACGTTTTGTCACAGTGTCGCATCGCTCGCTATCGGCTGGGAATTGATCTTAACTATAGGAAACCCCTAACATTATAATAATATGGTCCATATGAATATGGAGAACACGGTTGGTAGTGTGTCCTCCATTTGCAAAGGGGAAGATCTTCTACCAAGCTGATCCATCTGATCTACTTGCTCGGGGTCCTAGGACCGACATTTGTATGTCGGAGGTATTATATTCTCAAGTTGCGTGAAATCTTCGCTTGTGTCATCTGTATATTGATTATGGTAGCTCTTCGTATGTAGTAACGTAGCTCAATCATGTGGCGAGCGATGTCGCTACATTAACACTCTAGAACATGGTCGCACACTTTAGAGGAACTTCCACAAATATACCCAGGTTTTGACATGTTTTCCCAAGTACTGGCACCAGTATGGGGTTCTTAAAAAAAAGGAGTTATTTGCCACCTAATTGATATAGTATAATAAAATAGATGCTCATGTAAAACTTTTTATCTTGAAACTAATACAGAATGCATAAGACTAAATATATGCACTACATATATACGGTACTCCGACTTTCGATTCGGAGAAAATGGGCACGAACCCAGTCGTGCACCAATGGATATTTCCACTCTAAAAGTTAATGTGTCATACCTAGTAACGATGTTTTCCTTCATTGTTTTAAGTGCGTGTTGATGCGCACATAAATGTTTCGAGTACAGATAATTATTTGTTACTAGTTAGTGCGGTGCGATAGGCTTGAAATCTATCACTTGGAATGCTAACTACTCGCAAAACGCAGGCATGTTCCTAATGTAATGTTTGCCCCTACTTTGTATCCCTAAAATTTAAAATTGATAAGGTGGAAGAAATTTAAAACCGGTATTTTTCATATCAATATAAAAAAATACTGTAGGCTCAAAAACGAAAATCTTTACTTATAAATAAAATTGAGTAAATAAAAAGTAACTTTGACCAGACTCTAGTTTAAAAATGTTAGTAGATTTTTTTTCGCTCTTTAAAAAAAATCTACTAATTGGTCGAGAACTGGCGAACCTACATAAGGTAGTTTGTTTAGTGGGGATGAAGACCTTTCACACTGTATTTTGATTACATATCATATTATTTTTCAGAAACTGTTTAGCCTATATGGTCACACAAGACTTTTACCAAAATCGTGAATTGATTTGTAGATATTTTTATAGATGAATGTTTCAATATCAACGAACAACAAAATAAAAAAATACTTAAATAAATAAATAAAAAAAAATACTTTGAAATCCTTGTAGGTAGGTACGTATTTTATTTACAAACCTAGGAACTATCATAATGCCACAATGCTGGTATATTTTGGTACCATCCTAAATTTATAGCTAGGTATCCTATTCTAGAGGTACCTTTTATTAAAATTAATATTGATAAAATTATTAAGTATTAAATTTCCTATGATATACCTAGGCCGGCTTTGTACAAAAACGCATTACTAATACCTACCGCCTTCGAGATGTTATGAATGGTAAGATGTAGTTATACACGCACAGCACGTTTCGCGTCACGCGCGCACCTGCCTCAGACAAAAGGAGATATTTGGCCGATTTTTGAACGCGCCTCGAATTGAAGTTGAGAGCGCTAAGCGCGGCATTCTTAAGATGAAAATATTAAATAGATTTTGGCTTGGTGATGGGTCATTTTACACCTAAGGGTGTAACTTAATGTCCTAGTTCGGTAGCGACCTCTGTGGCGAAGTGGGCGAAGGCCCGTCTGAGACGCAGAAGGTTGCGGGTTCGATTCCCGCCGCGGGACAAATGTTTGCATATGCAAATATTTGTCTTGGGTTCTGGATTTTTTCTATGTATAATATGTATGTATTTAGAAACAAAAAACTATAAAATTAGTATATCAGTCATGTAGTTCCCATAACACAAGCTCTGCTTACTTTGGGGCTTGATGATGCTGTATGAAAAATGTCCAGCATTATTATTATTATTATTATTATATACATAGGTATATGTTACCATCATACTAGGACTCTCTTCGCTGTACAAATGTTAAGGCAGACATCACCACTTTTGCCATTTTTAGCTGCTTGCAGGAAATCATTAACAAATTGCAGAATCTCTTCGACCTTTAGGTCATCCTTTATCAATGTGTTCAGCCATATTTGTTTTCTTATGTTGGATAGAAGTCCCCAATCGCTACTAAGGTTGATGATTCAAGCATCATTATTCAGAAGAGAGTACAAGTCAGTTTGACAAATCATCTGTGATTATAGAACTTATTATGTGAGAATTATTGTGAATTGATTTTCTGAGATATTTTAATGTATACAAGATTTCGTTTAGTATTGTAAATATATGAGATACTTTATTTCTACAATGGTGTAAATTGATAAAATAAATGTATTTATGTGAGTTAAAAAGTGGCATTGTTAATGAATATATATTTTATACCTATGTATAAAAAAATAAAGTGTAAAGTAAGACTGTGATTACCTATTTTGTATTTGTTTTTTTTTATTAGTGTTAATAAATGGATCAGAGGATTTCTGGAACTCTTGTCCACAAATCCCCTTAGCTGCCCTTTTGAGTACCGGACGCAGGGAATTGTCGCAGGGGATTTGTGGAATAAGCCCAATATCTTGGTCATAGTCAATAAATTCATAAAATTTGTGTCGATAAGCTTTTTGGCCTCCTCGTACGATGAAACAGATTTATCGAAGTCTAGAATACCTGCATTTTCTTCGAGCCTCCCAGAGTGATGTTTTGAAATGTATTTAGCAAATTCTATAGCACTCTCTTTAGAAGTGATATCTAATTTATGAAACGTAGATTGCAGTCCACGTTCCCGTAGTTTATTTACAACAAGCCGCCCCCACTCCTCGTTTTCAGATGTGAGGTACACAACACCATCCAATTTCGAACAGAGCTCTTTTACAATCTCAAATCCTTTGCCTTTGTTGGCTTCAGTAACGACCGCTTTGGTTTCCATTTTGTACGTTAGCGTAAAAATAAATAAATTGATATTGTATGCACACTTATAGATATATAAATACGGTAAAAACACAGTTTAGATTAAAAAATACATTTCTAATCATCAACTTCAACTTTTGTTTTATGGCTGTGGTTAGGGTTGCCACAATTTTGCCAATGGACAAGATTTAAAAAAAATAAGGCGATGAAGAGATTTCCGAAATTTGCCTGGTTTAAAATAAAGAGAGACTTGAAAACTTTTTTTTTTTTTAAATAATTTATTTAAAACTGTATGAAGATTTACTACCTAGATTTACGTATCAACATAAATTACAGTATGAAAGGAACTTAAAGATCTCCAGGCTTAGCCAACCGGCGATTCCATTTCTATAGACGCTAACGCTCTAGCGATAGAGAAATTCGATTGGTTTACAAAGTAACCTTTGCTTAGCGATCGCTTAGTCCATTCGTCTGTTCGCTAGATGCCGCGCTTAGTCTATGGTTTTTCGTCATCAAACGTCAAATTCTCGCTTTTACTGTCAGTGTCAGATGTTAGTCGAAACAAATAGTTGTTTGTTGGGACGAAAATTTGAAAGTTTACAAAACAAAATAAAGTAATTTTGACAACAAAACATTAGCTTGTTTTTGTATCAATTTGTATGGATAAATGTTTCTTGAACACTTTAATATAATAATAAAATTAAATATAATATCTTACATTATATTAAAGTGTTCAAGAAACATTTATCCATACAAACTGATACAAAAACAAACTAATGTTTTGCATGATATTTATTTTTTGTAGGTAATGGAATCAAGAGCACAGGGCAGTGGAGCTCAATTTTCCTTTGGAGTTCATGGAATGTTAAATACACTTGGGTGCAAAAAATTCGCACGTATGCAACATTTTGACTTTCGCTGAATTTTTATTTTTGTGATTTTAACGGAAGACCAATAGAGCGCAGTCCTGTTCTCTGACGAGTGCAGGATGTGCCTACATGGCAAAGATGGAAGAGGAAGAGTCTACCGAAGGCCAGGCGAGCGATTTCAACAAAGCTGCATCGAAGAACGAGTCTCTTACGGCGATGGATAATGCATGTTCTGGGGAGGCATATCACTGGAGGAAAAGACTGATCTTGTTTTCATCTCCGGAGCGAATCCTGGCCGCCGATCAAGGGGATTCACTTCTCAAAGGTACATTGAGGAAGTACTCCAGGACCACGTTGTACCATTTGCGGGATACATCGGAGAAAACTTAGATAATGCGAGACCGCATACGGCTCGTATTGTGTACCAGTACCTTGAACAGGTTGCGGTGCCTGTCATGGAGTGGCCAGCTCGCAGCCCGGACCTCAATCCGTTTGAACATTTATGGGACGAGCTAAAAAAACGAGTTCGGGCCGGAGACACTGCCCCAACGAGTCTCCAGGAGCTGCAACATGCGATTGAAGAAGAATGGAAGCAGTCATTCAGGCTAGGGGAGGGAACACACCTTATTAATAAAAAAGTTTTTATGCTGATTTTCATGTTTTTAATTTAATTTCAACCCCTAACTTTTATGGTATAAATACACAAAAAACAGGTACTTCAGACATTTACCCAAAACTCACTAAGTAGACGCGGTACAAGGACAAAAAAGGTACCGCTAGATAGGTTTTGAAATAAACTTTAACATTAGATACCAAAAAAAATAAAAACAAACATGTTTTTTTTGTTTTTTGAAAATTTATACATGTGCGAATTTTTTGCACCCAAGTGTAGTTCAGTACCTACCTACAAGTATTAATCATTTTATTTTTACTAGCCTAGTGTATAAAATAACAATATATTTCAATCTTATTCATCAAGTCAAAAGTCAATGTAATATGAATGCAAATCATAAGTGTTCTTACAACATTTCAATAATAACAATAATAATTTTATATCATACCTACATTTCACATTAAAATGATAAACTAACTTTATTGTAAGGTGTGGGCGGATTGGAAGTCAAAGACAAAAAAAAAGCTTTGACAATACAGCGTCGTGCAAGTTGCACTGGTGGTGGTCCGAGTAGCTCTGTTACCCCAACAGCTTTGGAGACACGGGTGCGGATGCAACGGGTGTTGAATCCTGGAATAAGTTAAAAGATTTTACGATGGGCCAAAGGTTAGTTTGTCTGAAACTGCCAAAAATCAAATTAGTGGATAACATGCCTGAGAAGCCGCCTTATCCACTCTAATTTTTCGCAAAACTTTAACATCAATGCGAATGGGGGAAATGCAAAAAATAAATAATTATCCCATTTAATTGTAAATACAACATTCCAAGCAAAAGGGTCCCTATGCCAGGCCACATACTTATCAAACTTTTTATTAAGGCGCGAGGCAAACAAATCAATATCAGGTGTACCAAATGACTCTACAATCTTTTTAAATGTGACTTGACATAATTCCCATTCCGTATCTAGATTTGAACTGCAAGACTGAAAATCTGCTTCTATGTTTTCTTTTTATTTAATATAGGATCCAAAAATCCATAAATCCCTATCATCACACCATTGCCAATTGTTAAGCAGAGGAACCTGAACAGAGCCCACTCTATTAATATAAGAAATAGCTGTTGTATTATTAATTCTCATAAAAAATTCACAGCTTTTCAAACATCTCAAACATCTTATTGTTATACTCATCTTAAATATTTTTTATCAGCTGAATTGATTGGAACTCAATAATAATCATTTTTTAAATCTATGGTACACATAAAATCCCCTTATTTAAAGTAATTTACACACAGTTTTAATATCCTCCAGTTTAAAATGGGAAGTTACAATAAACTTATTTAAGTTTTATAAATTCAGAATAAATCTGTGTGATCCATCATTTTTTGGTTAAGTAAAAATACTGGACACAAATTGGCCAGTCACAGCTCTACATTGGGTAATAGCCTCCAATTTTATAAGTTTTTGGACTTCAGAATCAAAAATTAGTTTTTCTGACTTATTAAAACTATTCTTACAGGGCTCCACTCTAAAATGGATAATTCCTGGGTACTTAATTCTTTTCCAACACTCATCACAATAATACAGTCCAGCTGCAAAACATACCTCTATGGATATTTGGCATGGACTCTATTTGATTGTCCACCCTGATGGCAGTTGTCTGAGGACTTCAGACCCTGACACTGTTGAGAGCATTGGAGATATGCCCCTCGTTTGATGTGTTTGCTTTGGTACTGACAACAGGAAGCTGGAAGTTTTTTGTGTGTCTTGTTTGATTCATATTATTATTGTTACCATTTCCAGGTTTATTCACTGATGTCTTTGGTTTAATTACATTCGAGGCCCTGTTTATGGGCGAGAAAGATTTCATGGGAATCATCCAAGTTAGAATACAGGAGCTCACCCCATTTGTTTTCTTTCAGGTTTTCTGTCAAATTTTTGTCCAAAAAAAGGAGAAACTAACTTTCTCTGAATCTCTGTGTGTGTGGGAAGTGCAGGTTACAAACAATTCTAGATGCTTATCCCAGCTTCTTTATCACCTCCACTTTGGAAATCATCTTTCCTAGAGAGGATAAGGATGGCCATAGTGGCTGCTGACTGGCCCAACTCTTGCTGATGCTCCTGCATGAGCTTATCTCGGGTCTTAACCATCAGAGTGAGGATACCTGATAGTCCTCGCGTATCTCCGCTTTTACTACCTCACATAGGGTGTTCAGTCTCGTTTTAATAGCCGGATCTCTCGTCCTTCCCAGTAGTCTGGTAAGGTGCATGGGGGTCTTGGGCATTCTGCATTGGCGAGGAGGAGTGGATACCTCTGCTAGCGCTGCCTGGATGGTGCTCGTTAGTTCCTGGGTCAGTAAGTCCACGTCTGCGGGGTTCGTTACTGGCCTGGTGGGAGTCGTGTGGTTCAGGGAGGCGGCGAATTTTGGCCAGTCAGTCCCGGATCTTGGGGTTGGGCGCTGGAGTTTGGTGGGCCGGTTTTCCAGGAGCAGCAACACGGGCTGGTGGTCCGATTGCATGTCATCCAGGAGAACCTCCAGCTTGGGGTGTGCAGCAAGGCCTTTGTGGACCGCAAGGTCTATGATGTCCGGAGCGTGGGCTGCGTAGTCCGGATAGTGTGTTGGAGTCTCTGGGCCGGCAACTTCGTACTCGTGACTCTCTGTGTATTTGAGTAAGAAGTTGCCGTCGCTGTTTGCCTTTAAGGAGTTCCAGGTGGGGTGTTTGCAGTTCCAGTCCCCGGCCACGATGATGGGATGGACTGGATCCCATCCCATCCAGTGCCGGCGCGCTTGTTTCTCGCCTCCCTTTTGAAGACGAAGACAGTTCTTGTTGTTCGCCGTGTGCGCTCCGTCGCAGTTCGCACACGTTGGGGGCATCTCCAGAGGGTGGGGGCATTCGCCTGCGAAGTGTAGTCCTCCGCATCGGACACAGGCTAGGGGACGGTGGCAATTGTGGCTGCTGTGTCGGAAGGCTTGGCAGCGGTGGCACTGAGCTGGGCCTTTCTTTCCCCTCCAGCTTTCGATTACCACACGGGGCATGCATAAGAGCTCCGTTATGTTGTAGATGTCTGGGGTGGTTGTTGTGCGTTTGAGCATAACGAAGAATATGCATCCCGGGCGGCCCTTCAGGCGGATACTGCGGACAGTTTCGGGTTCGAAACCGTTCGAGGCTACGCTCCTCTGGTAGCGAGTACGAGAACCACACCACCTTCTCTGATTTTCCAAAGGTTGGTGAGGTACTCTTGGTGCGGTATTCTGTGTCCGACTCGGGCGAGAATCGGACGCCTTTCCCAAATGGGGAAAGGCGTCGAGCATTGCAGTCGTTTTCTCAGAAAACGCTGCCGAGATCGTAAGAGGTAAAGAGTCCGTACGCGTAACTTTAGATTCCTAGGCAATAGAGGCCAGTCCGCGAACTATGAACCCCCCGCGCGGTCTATGACGTCATCACCGTGCCACTGCCGCGGGCGTTTTCTGATTGGCTGATTAGGTGTAAATCGCTTGTTACTATTGTACTAACATAACTATAAAATTTTGTGTATATATATATAGACTAAGTTGTAAATAAATAAATATTCGGACTGGCCTCTATTGCCTTGCAACCTTACAGTTACGCGTACGGACTTTCTACCCTTTACGATCTCGGCAGCGTTTTCTGAGAAAACGACTGCCGAGTCCGGCCCGCTACGTACTCGTAGTGCGCGGGGAACCGCCTTTCCCAAGACGACCGGACGACGGGACAGCGCTTGCCGCTCGTTTTCGCCGCCCCTTCGGTCACGCGTCGGGTCATAGACCACTGACTGCCTCCTCGGTGGCAGTCACGTACTTTCAGTGCCCAGTGTTGTGTCTGTGTGTGTCGTACTCACAACATGTCGGATCCCAACACCCCTTCCGTCGGAGCCGCACTTGATGGTCGGACTTCGCGGAAGGACCCCGAATCCTCGGACTCGTCCCAGCCCTCAAGCCGCGCATCAAGCTCGGGCCGAGAGCGGTCGCTTTCGCGCTCCCGGGCCCTTCTTGCGGGGCAAGTGATTGACCGCTTCTTGGAGAAGAAGCGCAAAGAAAAGAAGTCCTGCACCCCCGCGACGCGCCCAGCGTCCGCGCCGACCACTCCTACGGGAGCGATGCCGCCCCCCCCACCCCCGCCGAAATCGAAGACGGACAAGCCCCTGTCGCCGAAGTCGGAACTTGACAGGAGCTACATCATCCTCCAGCGACTCATCGAGGCGCGGTGCCTACCCACCAAGTACCTCGGCGCACTGAAAAACGCTCTCGAAGAGGATGAAAGACTCCTGTCAAATCCCGCGACCCCGACCCCGGAAGAAACGGCATACGTGGAGGGGTTCAAGACCATGCCGATCCCGGACGCTCCCCTCGCAGGTACCCGCAGAAAGCGAGAGACCTCCGATGATCCAAAAACGGAAGAGACAAAACGCCTCTGCGCCGTGCCCCCGCCCCCCGCCCCGCTACCGCAGCGCGCTCCGAAACCCGCCCGATCTTCGGCGCCCGCGGACACACAGATCGCTACATCCAGCAAACCAATGACCGCCACCTACGCAGCCGCCACTGGTGCCGCGCGCTCAGGACCACCGCCACCACCATCATCATCATCATCATCGGCCGTGACGCACCAAACTTCAACGCCGGCCGCGACTGTCGATCCAAGCAAAACGGCACCCGTGGCAAGTGCCAAAAAAAGATATCCTCCTCTCGTAGTGGAAGTACTCCCAAACTGGGCGAAGCATTTCAGGGAACTGAAAGACCGCCTGGGACACCCCCCAAATGCTCGCCCATTTGGGAAAGGCGTCCGATTCTCGCCGGAGTCGGACCAAGAATACCGCACCATCCAGGAATACCTCACCAACCTGGAAAAATCAGAGAAGGTGGTGTGGTTTTCGTACTCGCTACCAGAGGAGCGCAGCCTCAAGGTGGCGATCAGAGGGCTACCAGCCGACACCCCCCCCGCAGACATCGAGGAAGAACTTCGTCGGCACGGTTTCGAACCCGAATCTGTCCGCAGCATCCGCGCCTCGAAGGGCCGCCCGGGATGCATCTTCTTCGTGATGCTCAAACGCTCCGCAACTACCCCAGACATATTTAACATCACGGAGCTCCTATGTATGCCCGGCGTGGTCATCGAAAGCTGGAGGGGAAAGAAGGGTCCAGCTCAGTGCCACCGCTGCCAAGCCTTCAGACACAGCAGCCACAACTGTCACCGTCCCCTAGCCTGCGTCCGCTGCGGTGGACCGCACTTCGCGGGCGAATGCCCCCGACCCCTGGAGATGCCCCCAACGTGTGCAAACTGCGACGGAGCGCACACGGCAAACAACAAAAACTGCCCCGTCTTCAAAAGGGAGGCGAGGAACAAGCGCGCCGGCACTACCGCTACCACCACCACCACCACCACCGCCACCGCTCGACGAGACGGGACACGTTCCGGCGTCACAAACCCGCCCCCACCCCCGCCCCCGGCTTTACCTACTCTTCCACAGGCCCCAACAGCGCAGATTGCTTCAGAGGTCGGAAGTCAAACCCTCATGGCCCCTGCGAATAAACCCACAGACAGGCATTCGCAAACCCAGAAGGCCAAAAAAGCCAAGAAAAAGGTCAAGAGGCGGCAAGAAGAATTCTTACCGTCGGACTCAGACGCACCCTATCCCGCACAGCCAGCCCCTCGGCCCATGACGCCAGCAGCAGCCCCCCAAAGGACTCCTGCACCCCTCCCTGGAGTAGCCCGAGCTGCCCCCCGGGCCCGCCCACCACCTCACCGCACCCAGAAGCAGCACGGCTACGACAGCGAACGTCTGGAGCTGCTGGACACAGCCCTACAGATCCTCCAGGACGTCCTTATGACCCTCCGAACGGGGGGGGACCCGATCCCGATCGTGCTCAACGGGATAGGGAAACTGTTCCAGGTGGGGAAATAATATCTCCTCTGGAACGCCCAGGACCCAGGAATGACATGAGGCTCATATCGAGCCGACCCGATGACCCCCCAGTAGTAACTGGGGGCGGTTTGACACCGCAGTAAGGGGCACAACGCCCGACACTGCGTCCCCACACACCGGCTTCGCCGGCGTGTGAGCGACAACCAGCGTCCGTAAATAAATATTCATTGGTATCGTGTTCAGTTATTTTACTCAAGTCTCCGCAGGCAGGATCCCCTAAAAAGTAAAGGACTGAGCACTGAACCTTGGGGCAAACCCTTCCAAATACAACGTGCCTGTAAAAACGTCCCATGAGTTTTAATCAAATTTTCCTTGCCATTAGCAGGTTACAAGCAAATCGAACAAGCCTTTCAGGGATATGAAAACGTCATAAGCAGCTGCAACATCCAGGGAAACAGCAACTAGAGATTCTTTTTTTGCAAATGCAATGCGTATGTCTGTAGTTATTAAGCTTAAACTATCGAGAGTGCTCATACCTTTCCTGAATCCAAATTGGGACTTTGATAAAATACCTTTATTCTCAACAAACCATTCAAGTCTAAACTTTAACATATGTTCCGTAATATTGGCCAAAACAGAGGATAACGCAATAGGTCTGTAGCTATTAGGGTCAGAAGAACTTTTTCCTGGTTTGAGAACAGCAATAATTATCAGGGTCTTCCATTCGTCTGGTACAGTGCGTCTGGTATATTCCAAGAGTTTATTAAAAAAAAAAAACAAAGTGATCTAAACCAATTTTTATTCTTTTACGAGTAATTTTTCAGGGCTCCAACAAATACTATATTTGCAAAAAAAATTTTTTTTACATCGTCTCTTTATGCGAGCATTAAAACAATCGATTTCATAGATGTATCGTACTTTATTTTTGTGCTTTATATTGCACCAAAATGTTGTTAGATTTCTCAAATGAATGCTGCTTTAAAAAGACCACTGGCTGGCCTTTTTTTCTGCAGAACAAATTATCATACACTACTAATTCCCGTGTTTCATTGCAAATGTCACTGAGAAATGAAATGCCTAAGTTTAGTGTAGAATAAGATCGCCCGTTTGGTTTTGTGGTCCGTGTGTCTTCTCTTAACTAGAAAAAGCGAATTCAAATAGAATGTCAGCCAATGCGAGAACAAGAGATATGCAACCGTCTATTAATTAATTTATACTTACATTAAATCAATTCATAAATTACAACCTTAATGGTTTTTAGTTTATTACACAAATTTTCAACCATTATATTTTGCTTCTTCCAAACAAGTTAAGTATACCTAAATTGAACTTGATTGTTATAGGTAATTTCAAGTTGCAGAACCTTAGGTCCAGACGTATGTATCAGATTTCGTAACTCGTCACATAGAACAAACTCGGTTTTCACCTTCGATTTGTATCGTTGGTGAAACGTAAATGATCTAGATACAAAAACTAGAGTTTTCTTCTTCCAGTAAATGAATGCGTTGTAGCATTTTTATATAATTCTACGTATTTACAAAATAAAACTCATTCACTACACAAATAAACTAGGTAAAAGAAGTTAGCATTAGATCTTTGTTCTTTTCCAACACATTTATATCTTAGGCCTCGTCCAAAGATTGCGCGTAGGCAGAAAAGGTGCGGTTAAGCTACTTGTACATATTGGTATTATGTATTTACATATTGGTATTAGGTGTTTCAGAATATGTAAATTATCCTGAATGTAGGATTTTCGATGCCGCGTTTTTTATACATTTGACATACCGCGCGCAACTTGTGGCCCGAGACATTAAGATGTTGAATTAATTATCGAAATGTTAGATTAATTATTCAATTTAATCTATCTTTACTGCTGCATATATTTTTCTTATGAATGTGTATGCCGCGAAAAATCCGATGGTGCCTGTCAGTAGCCAAAACGTTAGAACCATTAAACCTGAAACAGAAAAAAAAAATGTCTAACGCATTGACCATTTTCTCCATGAATCCTGCTGACGCTGAATCCGAATCTTTAGGCTATACCCCCACTTTCGATCTGAAGATTGCAGGTTTAAGTTGCACTTGGTCGTAAATCAATGCACATAATTATTTCCACAATTATGTGCTCAAATCGGTGAAGAAAATCGTGAGGAAACCGTCATGCCCTATAACCAAAAACTCGAAGGCATGTGCCAAATATTCAATTTTACATGAAAACTAGTCAATAATATCTGCCAAGTGTTTGTCCTGTGAACGGCCGTGATTAGTTGGTGATAATCATCATTCTATACCTGTATATCCTATGTAGAGTAATGTTGGTATAAATTCCGTGATTTCCAGTTTATTGAAGAAATAAAATATGGAATATATTAAAATGTACACAGCTGATCCTCCAGATATGATAAAACTCTTCCACCACCAATGATAGTCCTGTAATCACACAAATAGTTTAAGATTATAGTAAGACGCTATAGGAGGGAGTTAGGACGCGTTAGAAAGTAAAAAGGCCCCAAGCCGGAAAGCCACGTTCAATGACTGAATACGAACGACCGTGTCACTCACACAACCATAGCCACAGTCGGTTGCGTGCATTACATTACGCGCTACAAAAAACGGCAAAAAAATAATGTTAATGTCGTTAACGTATGCGTAGATTTCGGCTTGGTGATGGGTCATTTTACACCAGAAAAACTCAAATACAGATATATTTGATTTATAAAAAATACGGTTAAATATATCAGGCGATTTCTGGAACTCTTGTCCAAAAATCCCCTTTTCTTCCCCTTTGAGTACCGGAAGGAGGATTGCAAGTTCATACGATTTCATACAGCGGCACTCAGGCAGCCGATAAGTCGTTTGCGAATCGGGCGTAGTGCTGTATAGTAAAGTTGCCGCCACGATACATGAGTACGAAATTACAATACGCAGAAGTAGATTTATAGGTGTGTTTGCGGTACGCGCGCGATACTAGGGATTGATCCGTGTCAGTAGAAAGTCGTCGAAGATTGGCTAGGCGCCCGCCATTGTAAATTTTCAAGTCCAATAATTTTGCTCGTAAATAGACACATGCGCGAACTAACCCTCACCCCGCTTCCGTACTCACTTCTCGTGGCAGCAACTATATCGTTGGGTGAGAAAACGGTTCTAGCCGTCGAAGTAATCGCCGCATTTTAGCATGTCGTCGTTCGTACAAAAATAGCATAATAGGTTAGTATATTTTCATTCAATATGGTTGATTACCTCTCCACAAAGTTGGAAGTACGTGAGTACAATTGATATTTGCGATACGGATATCACGAGGATGCAAAACACCAGAAACAGGAATCCAAAAAGGTAGTAGAACTGGTTCTCCCACAAGGCGTTGAATATGAAGAATAGTTCTATGAAAACCGCTCCGAATGGTAAAATTCCCGCCATAAAGATGCTGAAAAAAATATAGGTAAACTTAGTTTTTTTTCTTTTTCGTTAAATGCACGTGCTTTGAAGGTAAACAGTGACGAAACCGTCATACCCTAAAACTATTTTTTTATATTAATAGTAATAGTAATTTGTTACTCGCGCAATAAGATTCATATACCACATGATGCTTAACTAAGTCTTAGATAGAAGTTTAGTTTACCTGTTTTACGAGAAAGTGCTGCCTGTGATATGTTTAGATAAAACCTGTAATACAATTCACTAGTGTCCTAGTGCTGTTTTTAGCATGGTTTACAACCATGTATATATAGTTACAAGTGTTGCATGATGCGGCGATGAGATTGAAAATTATCACGTGGAATGCTATGCTATATCAGCTTACTGTGCAAAACGTGGGCATGTACCTAATATAATATTTAGACCTGCCTCTGACTAACTCCTAATTGGGATCTGCATACTAAGTATGGATCTAAAGATGTAAATCGTGAGGAATGTAGATGTGACATGAGCATGACCATGTTTTTATTATCTTGTTCTTTATTCATTAACCACATAGGTGAATGAATAAATAAAAGTAAATGACTAATGATTCAGTCATATCATTTCTAATTTGATAGGTATTAAAAAAAACCGGACAAGTGTGAATCTGAACCGCGCACCAAGGCTTCCGTACAAGCAAAAGCTTGTATGATAACAAAAAAATAACATTACTCAAGTTCTTAAACGAATGTTCGAAAAGATAAGTCCGATTGAAAGACAATGTTAATTTTGTAGTTGACAAAATTTTCGCCCATGCATACGTCATGGTCAATTCACCAACTGCAAATGTAAGTATTTTTTATGATAATACTACAAATAACTTTCGGGCTTTTTCCTTTAGGTACTTATGTTGTGAGACCTTGCTTCTTGCAAAATTTCATGATTCTAGGTCAGCGGGAAGTACCCTATAGGTTTTGATTTATTTGCGAGTATCAAAATATGTCGCATAAATGGCCGTAGTTTTTTTTTCGTTGACTAATAAGACTTTTTTTACCGTAGACCTATACTTTATATTATATAATATTAATTTCAAATTTATACAGCCACGCGTTCGTGAGAAAATGGTTTTTCAGACAGACAGATAGACGGACAACGAAGTGATCCTATAAGGTGTCCGTTTTTCCTTTTAAGGTACAGAACCCTAAAAATTATACCAATCAGAACTGCGAGCTGATTTGAATTAGCCTTGGGAAATCACAGACACTGCCAATCTTATCACCCTATCAAGGAGTTCCGTTCCACAAACCGCCTTTAGCCTCAGATCAGCTTGATGACAGCCTGATATTGTATTTTCACAGAATGCTGACAAATAGTATGAAATATTACAAAATAATCAGACTGCGTCGAAATCTGTACTACGAGAAATATCATAGATATTGTATATAAAACAGACATACATACCTAGTTCTAAATGTTTTTTTAAAGGCAGTACCTATAGTTTAGTTAAGCCATCATTTCAACCATTAAAATCGATTACAAAAAGCCGCTTTTGAATCGGATTAACTGTTTCGGAAACACAGTCTCCTTAAAAATAGTAAAGTAACATATTCCTTACCAAGTCACATAATTCATGTACCAAACTTGCTCGGGCACTTTCCTAGGGATGAAATTCGTCCGAACAGGGTGTTGGAACGGCTGCTTCCGGCATCCGAAATAGTACCCCAAATAAACCAGCGGCAACGATATACAGAACCACAAGCACAGCAGGGCCATCATAGTCGAGAAGGGTACCGCGCCACTGGAATGTTTGCCCATAATGAAGAAGTTTAGGAAGAAACAGGTGCCGAAAACAATGGCCGGGTATAGCGTGGCTGTGAGGAATGCCGCCCGCTTCCATTGTTTCCCTTTCATTGTGTTGTAGAGTCGGGCTGAGTAGTAGCCGGCGATCAGTCCCATGAACACGTAGAGGAATATGGCGGCGGTCATTAGCGCTCCGCGGCTCGCTGGGGACAGCATACCGAGCATAGCGATAACTGGAAAACAAATTTAAGAGTGTGAGAACGTACATAAACCTGTTGTTAGAGGGTACAATCGATGCGACACGGTAGTGTGAGAGAGAGCATAGCACAGTTCGTCCGCCGATTTTAGATAGGAAAGTTAAGATATTCCTGATGAAGCAAATCTCGAATCATGAGTTATTACAATGATGTTTTGCTTAGGAAACACGACAGTATCTTATTTATTTAAATCATAAAATCATCAATGGACCTACCTAAAAATACGCAAGACTTTGTGTGTATATAAATAATTTTATACACATATTATACAGAAAAAACTCCAAGCCCACTTTTATAAAATCTTTCCTACTCCATTTTTTCAATAAACATTATTATTTGCAACTTCCAAAACTAAAACTGCGAAGCGCTTTGCAAAATGAGTGCTATTTTTCAATTAGGGGGCTGGAATGTTTTTTCCAGCAATTATACAACTTTTTATTTGGGTAAAAGAAACTAGTATTTTATGAAACTAGTGGAATGCCCCGCGACGTCATCCGCGTTGTTTTTTTTCATACAAACTTTATCTTCCCGCTGAAGATTCCGTCAAATTTCGTAAAACCCTTTCTTAGTGGACCCCTACAAACAAATTTCAGCTCTCTGCGTCTTACGGGTTAGGCTGTGCGTTGATTGACAATCGATGTATCACGCAACGATTTTACATAAGTAGGTACCAGAGAGCTTAGAAGGCAATGTGAATAAGTGACCTAATAGTGTTAAAAGTACCGTCTTGTTTCGAAATCATTTATACCTATAGGGTTACTATTAGCGACAGCTTAATCGGTGTAAGAATCCTTTATCATTTACCATTTATCTTGATATTGTAAACCGTTTGTGCATTAATAAAAATAAAATAAAATAACTTACAGATAGTTATAAGCGCCATAAGAAAAACTTGTATCCCGCTACCGATAACAGCCGCAAAGAGCATCCGTTTCGGCGGCGGCCGGAATACGTCCCCGTGCACTAGCTTCCAACCGGTTTCCTCCATCATGTCGTCGATGCTTTCGTCGGAGTTGTAGCGCGCGATGTCGCGCCGCAGAGTCCGTATCATAATCATCGTCAATATTCCTGAAACATTTGAACATGCTCAATCGTCATGTCCCACCCACCTGATGGAATGGATGGTTCCTGGATGGAACTCATATACGGTGAAGAGTGGATCCATGTTCAGTAGTTTTATCTAGCCGATTCGGGGACGCAGTCTAGGAAGGCCAAATAAATATATAATACGGGAAGTCGTTGAATGATCGTTCGTCAAGGTATTCTTCAGGGGAGGCCTATGTTCCGCAATAGAAATCTATGGGTTGCTGATGATGATTGGTCGTGTCACTGGTTTTTTTCTTGTTAACTGTGGCCGATGGTGAAAAAACCGAATGGTAAAAAGTAGTAGTGCCTCGCAAGAGACTCCTTTAATGTACATAAGTCTTTGTTGAAATTCGAATGAAATAACAAGAAAAGTAGGTAATTAATGTACCACAAACGTATTTGTTCAGTTGAGTAAAGAGAAACTAATGATGCATCTTATGCACATATAATATATAAAAAGACCCACAAACATGCACCCTTCTCGAATGAACAGATCATTTGATAGCACTCTAGAATTGTATTTGTCTGTATGTACCTATTATATCTTATATAGCGTCTTGGTACTATTTAGATTGTAGTGTTTTTTAGAGATGAGGAAACTATCTATCTGGAAATATGTCAGTTCTAAGCAGAGCTCGGTGTCTGATGCTAATTGTTTAAGCACAGTGCGCCTCGTACGTTTTCCTCATTTGCGGCATAAATAATCAAGAACTTAAATTATTTTGAAGACCTCGATGGGCGGCAGGCGGGTAGCCGACTGAGACGCCGCTCCGGAACAAGTGTTTGCATTTATTCCGGGTCTGGGTATGTTGTACTAATCCTATAGTCAGGCTATGTATGTCACTGTTGGGTGTTTATTATCATTATAAAACTTGCATCATTTTATTTTAAGAGTGATCGTAATCTTCAACAAGCACTGAAAGACTACTATGAGATGCAGTAAAAGATGCGCTTTATGACCTAACTCCATCGCTTGTCAATTGAAGGTAGACAATTACTTAATCCCAGTTTGCAGCAAGATGATGATTCAACCTACTTCATTGAAGTAAACAATAAGAATAACATTTATTTAAGAATAAGACCCAATATTTCAATAATACTTATTTGCAATAGGATAAAGAAATTCTAAGAATGTTAGTGCCTATAAAATATGTTTGTAATACAGTTGGCTAAAGGTTCATTAAAAAACCACTCATAAGATTTTATAATATCCCAAAAGTTTAACCTCAGCGGGACTTGAACACTTTAAAAACCAAATAACCAACCAAAGCCATGTTTGTTGTGTGATTTGATCATTGTCAATTCACTAAGACTCGGATGATGACTTTTATTTATCCTTGTGATTTAGACATTGATGGTAAAAGTAGGTAGGTAGGAAATTTTAATTACTTACTGGAAAGTGTGACCAAACTTTGTCACCTCCAAATGTGAACAAAATTTCTGGCACTCACCTGATAAGAAGAACAGCACAACAATAGAATTAACAATTGAAAACCAATGAATTTGAACATCCTTCATGCCCAGATAGATGTCCCATCTTGAAGCCCAGCTTACTTCAGATTCACTCCATTCCACAGAGTATGTAAAGTACAACTTTGTTCCAGTATCTTCATTGACCAATTGTGGCTTTGGATCAGTTGGGTGCTGGCATGATTCATCAATGAAAGTCAAGTCATCTTTATCAATAGAGTATGTTTCTACCTCAAAACCTACTACTCTGTATGAATCTCTGGAAAGTTATTTATTGTTATTAATCAGGGTGAGAAGGCCAAATACTGTTATCTGCTGATTGACTTCTAACAAAAATTGTTTATTAGGACTGGTTTTGGTGTTAACAATCCACTATTCTCTATTATACTAAGCTGCATAAAATGCTAATTATAACAGATCTTTACAATAAGGTAAATTTGTAGATCAAAGAATATGGTATTTATATACTTACTGGCTATGTTTGTGATATTTGAGCAATAGCTTCAGATGGTTGTTTATGTATGCCTTTCCTTTGGACATAAAACCAAGCCTATAACCCTGCTCAATATTTCTTTCTGATGTTTCACTGTTGAATACTCTAGTGGCAACTGGTAAATTGTCAACTAAGCTGCAACAAAACTCTTGGAATTTTAGTAAAACTACTAAAAACTATTCAGTAAGTAGGTTAGTAAATAGGTGATTATTTAAATTTGACTTACAGATGTACAAAATACTCATGTTCAATTCGACTGGCCACCTTTTCAGACTCTTCAACACTCCAGTTTATTGGATTATTCTTCTTGTGGCATAGTAATCTGCATTTTATATTCTCTGCCATATGAACTTCATATGGTGTGTTTACAATGCGGTCACCACGTAAAACCTCACCTAAATTTTCAGATTTATAGACAAATGTCCCATTTTTAGGTAAGCAGAGAGGCAAAGAATAGTATTCGTAAGGTAACTGGGTATGTATGCTAGTCATTTTAACAGCTTTGACTTCAATTCTTTGGCCTTTTCTAAACTCGACTGGAGCGACGCCAGGAACATAAAACCCATGGCAATATAAAGCTGGGCTGCTTACTAGGAAACTATATATCAATACCTAAAAATATAAGACAAGAATGGAATTATAAAGATTTTTTTTTATATATACAATAATCCCAGATGAAAATTTGACTTACTCGCAGCATGCTTCTTACAATAATTTATGACTGGGTGTATATTATTTCCATTATTATTTTATTGCACATAAATATCAGGTAGTTAGACGAAATTATTGAAAATAATTAATAAAATAAATGTTTATCTTCGTCCGTTCGCAAACCTACCAAATAAATTAATAAACAAGGAGTGACTGACACAGACTGACAGTGACAGTAACGAAAAGGAACGACACTGACACAATAGTTCGCGACCAGAAGCGTTCAGTTTAGTTCGCAGCTCCTTGCGAACTAGGTCGCTCTTTTAGTACGTTTGGTCCCATCTCGGATTCCAGAAAAATAAAATAAAAAAATAATGCTGGACATTTTTCACATAGCATCATCTAGCCCCAAACTAAGCAGAACTTGTATTATGGGAACTACATGACTGATATACTACATATATACTTTTTTTGTAAATACATACATAATATACATGGAAAAACCCAGACAGAAAACAGAAAGACAGATCGTTCGCTCTACTGCACGCGCTCTTATGTTTGATAAAATACTTAGTTTTATAATGATCAGTGTTGTCAATGCCTGTGTTACCCGTATTTTGGGTAGTTAATTAAACATCAACTAAAATAACCGGTAATTTACACAAATGGGTATTTTTTACTTCTACATATTATATACGTAGTATTTTAATGTTTATAAACTTTTAGAAAAAATCTATAAAAATAATTCTAATTTTAGTTATACGTAAATACGTTTTGTACTTTAACTAGGTATATATTCGTTTAATATTAACCAGCTAACTCGCTCGATGGAGGTTTATAAGACCTCTGCCTACTCTCAGCTCACCTACAAAACGCCCCAGCCTGGAACGCAAACAACAAATTAAAAAGGCTCACCAGAACATTGTCCTCCGAATTTATACAGGAGCCAGGGCGCTACTTCAGAAATGACGTAAACGCCCGCGACGTGCAGTTCCCCAGCATTGAGGACTTCATGGTAATGTTGGCATGACGTATGTATGTACGACCGCACCCGGCAACTGCCACCACATCACCTCAATGCTATTGGTCCACTGCACGCTCCCCCAACGTCCGTTGATCCTGTTGGCCTCTGCCTCGTGAAATCCTATGCGGACCAACAGATAGCTCATAGGTAATTTGCACCACCATGAGTTCAATGTAATAGCTACAGCTCCGTGACCTGGAAGTTTTAGCCTCCAAAGAAGAATCTAGTGTAAATAGTACCAGCTAGAGACCCTTTAGAGACGGCACGTAGACTCTACATGCCAACAATGCGCCGACATTAACTTTGCTTATTTCACAAACGAGTTCCAGCATCTCGAAATTTTTTATGACAGCCCGTCATCAATATTTAATTCCCTTAGATTATATTTAGGTTTTTACCTAAGATTTTACATTTTGGTGCATACTGTAAGCTTAATATTTTCTGAAATAAATAATTCTAATGTTAATTAGAAGGATACCTAGTAATAAAAAAAAGCTGCTGACGACCCGACCGATGACAATTGACACTTTCGTATCAACTAGTCTGTGATTGACACTGTCGTCCGTAGTTCAGAACCATCCATCGATCACGCAGTGTTTCTAGCTACGTAGTATTGGTGTCAGATATAGCATAGTATAAATGTTGGTTTTGCAACAAATATTATACTATTTATGTAGGAATAAAAAGGGTTGAAGAGGGTCGGTTAAGAAAGGGGGCTCGCGCGCGTCGCGCATTGCGTTCACACACATTCCTAATACCTACTCATATTGTTTGCTGTCGTTCGTCTTATTCGTAAAAAAACTTTATTTTTTTATACTATATTCAAAAATCACTAAAAGATTGGTTTAAAAAATTGAATGAAGTATTAGTGGTACATAACTGAATTACCTATTTTATATCTTACTAAAAGCAATGAGGATTGAAAAGTATTAAAAGGTTGTAAATAACCGGGTATATCAATCAAACAAGAACTATAAATATGTTATCGCGGCGTGTGAGCAGCACGGTGGCGGCGGCGCGGAGCGGTGGCGATAAGTGCGCGGGCTACTCGCGCCATAGTTCATTCTCAGTTAAAAGTGGCCACAATGTGAGAGAAAGGAGAGATTTTTGGTTCGCTGCGGCTGCGCTAGCGGAATAAGTAAGTAGGTATACTGAAGTATAAGGTCGTGTCCGAAAAATAAAAACTTTTTTTTTTTTGTCTTTTTGACAACCTACCTATCTAGATACCTAGATAAATCATTTATTTGCAACTACTTATTAATAAGGTATATAACAAGATGGTTACACTGCTGATGAGGTAAGTAGCTACAAATTGACGTAGGACTCAGCATAAAGCGTATATTTGAGACGTGATATTGTATTTTGCAACTATAATATGTAGGTAGTTTTGCAATTTTGTATTCCTTGGTTTAGTTTTAAACGTAATCTAAACTCAAACAATACCTACTGCCTTTTAAAATTTTAACTACTTATTTACGTTTGGTAGTAATTCTATTAAACATAATTTATAAAAAAAAGGCATGAATAATTAGGTAGGGAAATATATTTCTTTGTCGCAAAATATAAATTTGTCTCATTTGAATTTAAAAATAAGGGATAAAAGCAAAAAAAAACTACTTTTATTTTCAAATTTGTCGCCGCGATAGTTGCAGACCACGCCCAACATGACGTCATCGGAAAAGAACGTCGAGAATTATAACTCTCTTTCGCGTATTCCGTGTGTTCAACTTTAAAACGTTTCAAGGTCAAACTGTTTCCACTGATGTGCGGTCGACTGCACCAATATTAATTTCATTTTTCGTCTTCGCTTTATCATTTCGCTACCGCTAGTTTCGTGGCATCTCGGTCGATCGCGGTCGGTGTGCTAATTATGCGTTATCGTACCACAGGCTTACTAGTCATTTTGTCTCGTCTGTCCGACCGACAGAAATCCCTTGCACAAGCTGGCAGCACTAGTCCTGAGCGCGCGTGTGTTTTTCATAGTTTGGTTTGATTGGATTTGGATTGGATTGGACTATTGAGAATTTGGGATTTTAGCTTGGAACTTGGACTGAAGTGCCAACCATTTCAATAATTTTGTTTTGTTTTTCTCTACAGTGAATACTCGAAAGTTTAATAAAGGCTAAAATTAAGAGCAATTGTATAATTTTCAACAAAGTTTTTTTTAACAAACAACTAAGGTTAGGTTTATCAAACGCAGCAACATGGTTCAGGTATGTAAATACGAGTTTCCTTATTTTTCAACGTTGACCACGCAGATCTAATTAATAGGTTACGTGTATAGAGTAACTTTTATCGAACTTAGGTACGTACTTATGTACGTACTTATTCCATGTCACTAGGTACATACTACAGCTGCTTTGAACTGTACCTACTACACTTCAAAACCTCTAAAAATGCGTGAAGGCTTATATTTCGATAATTTCAGGCTACAGATGAAATGGAACAGCCAGACTTACCACAGGCTGTCAAACTACTGAAGGAAATGAACATGAATTTGCAGCAAGTATCACAGCTTGTAGACAACATGCTAATTCGCGTTAAAAGTGGTGAAATATCAACGGACAAAGGTCTTAGCTTCCTTGAAATGAAATACCAAATGCTTCTCAGTTATCTCATAAACCTCACATTTATTGTCTTGAGAAAATGTTCTGGTGAAAAAATTGAATCTGACCCTTCCATAGACAGACTTATAGAAATAAGAACAGTGCTTGAAAAGATTCGTCCTATTGACTCGAAACTGAAATATCAAATTGATAAATTAGTGAAAACAGCAACTGTTGGAGCCACATCTGAAGATGACCCTCAGACCTACCATGCCAACCCAGATAACTTAGTAAGTAAAATTGACGATTCAGATGAGGAATCTAGTGATGCTTCTGAAAAAGGGCAAGACAAGAAGGAAAAGATAAATAAATCAAATATTTATGTGCCACCCAAATTGGCAGCTGTGCATTTCGATGAGGCTAGTTCTAGAGCCGACGGTGAAAAGAGGAATAAAGAAAAATCAAGGAAGCAATTCCTGAACTCTAGTGTAATGAGGGAGCTACGTGAGGAATACTCTGAGGCACCTTTAGAAGTCACTACAGGGAATCATGTGAAGCATTCTATATCTAAATATGAACAGGAGAAAACAGAGTATGAAGAGAGCTATCTCACACGCTTGCCTGTGACAAAGGCAGATAAGAATCGTAGGAGAAAACTCACAACTGTAGGTATGTTAGGAGATGAGATCACAGGAAGCAAACAAACGCAGCGCAAACATAAACTAAAATCCAAGAAAGGCAAAGGATTTAAGAAGAGGCGTACTCATTAATATCTTTCAAAGTCAAGTACCTATTGACAAAAATGTATGTAGGTATATTAAACCAAATGGCATTGGCAACTATTTTATCTTTTTTAATCTGTTCTCAATTTTATGATGCATTTTGAGAATGTTTCTATGAATCGCATGATATGGGTTGTGTGCTATTTTGTATAAATTACTACATTTATTGTCCTTTATAGCAGCAATAATTCAACAAAACATTTTCGAGAGTAAAACAAATAAACTTATTTGATTTATTGAAAATGCATCATCCTAATGTGTTAATCTATTGTTATTTTATAATACTTATTGGTCTGTAAAGTTCAGCTTTATATGAGTATATCATATTATTGCAAACCAATAAAAAATATTAAAATTACATACATGCACATGCATTATGAATATCCCTGAGAAAACCTGACCTAAAACCGATTAAGCTATAAACATTGCTTAAATGTCTGCTGGCCTAAATAATTCATACTAAGGTTCTGAATAAAATTAGTTCTGTTCTGTTATAATTTTGTTTATTAATTAATAAGAACGAGATAGAAAATCATATCAGTTGGATGTTTCTTTTTAAATGTTTTTTTTTCTTGTTTATATAATCTTTTAAATTTGCGTTTTAAAACCTTTTGTTTCTTTTAAATTGTTTGTTTGTTAATTTTAATTTTCTATTTTCATTTGAAATACCTAGTTGCTAATAATATAAGCGTTGGATAACTTAGCTATTATTTTTATTGTTCTCATCCAGAATTCATATCCAAAGATTTCGTCAACTTCGGAAAGTCTTGTAGACATGTAGCAGGGTCGAATGACTGATAGCGGAAAACGCGCATTTGTCGAATGTGCCCGATAGGAGTGTGTGTGTCGAGGCACTGGTAGTCTCCGCGGGGAGGAGCCGTGCCATGGTTGTGGGTCAAATCAGACCGAATTACCCTGTTTACCAGCCAAATCGGCGAAGCCATCGTCAACTGAAAATATAAAATGCATAAGATCTCTAAATTCGTAGGTAATCGTAACGTGAACACATAAAACTATAAAATTGTACAAGACAAAAGTTGTTTTAAAACGAGTTAGGTCACAGACCTATTGTAGTTCAAACTACCTACACTAGTGTACACTACATAAACGAGAAATACCGGTTTGGTCACAGAAGGGTAGGGGTTCCTGTAATCGTCCTGCTGTGTCGAGAGATAATCCATGACTCCAAACTCGGCTGGAAGTTGCGCCAAATCTGCCTCTCTCATCAACTTGTTCCTTCCTGGAGTGCTATGAGTAAAAACTCAAGTTTACTTGAGTAAACTTAAATACTCACTTTCTCTCAGTCTTGTTCAGTACCCTATTTAAAACTTCTCCCTATCTCAAGGAGCGCTTTGAAAAGTTCAATCAAACTCTCGTATAATGCTCTCCTCTAAAACCTTGCAACTTAAAACACCTGTACCTACCTACCTTCTACTTTATAATTATTTTACTGTACAAACTAAAACTGTAACTGTAGTGACTATAAAGTCACTGTTTGTCCATATCGCAAGGCTGCTAAGTCGCTAACAGAACTAAGCTATGATAAAGATAAGCGGTCCAACTTTACCGGGCTTTCAACTTTGGCGGTCCAAATGGTGCGTTTCACACACCTATTTCGCAACACATTTCTAGGTATTATTCTTATTATATACCTACTTTTCCCGCTGCGAGACAAACTACACATCAGTGTTGTGGTACCATTAGTTTCTGATAAACTGATGGGCATCGACGGCGACTAGCGAATGCTTGTTTGGGGCTAACTTATTGGGTAGGACTTAATACTTACTCGGTGCAAGGATAGGAAGTGAAATTAACCAGGGGTTTGAACGAATAGATGGGATCTGTTTTGGTGAAGACCTCTGCGAGCATGTGGCGTGTTTCGGTCATTCGCACCCCCTGGTCCTCAGTACCCCATCGCACGTAGGTGCTGAGATGGTTGCTCAGCTCATCGCGGTATACGTAGTTATCCTTTTTCTCTGCATGGATGGCGAAGTCCCAGTTCTCGACTTTCACCTTAGGTCCGTAAGTGTTTTTCGAAAATAAGATCTGCTGTGGCTTTTTAGCCATAGGATTCTTGGTCCGCATTTTGCCTTCGATAGGAAATGGCAAAAAATAAAATGTTTACGAAAGGTAACTAGGTAAAATATTTAGCGACGTTTAGTTGATTTTAAAAAGTAAATTTGACAGTAATTTGGCATTTACAGACAGGTGTTTTTAAGAAAAGGTTTATAAAATAGGAGTTTAAATAATATGGATCAATAAGTAGTCCGAAATATTTTTTAATTATTTAAAAATTATTTCGGACTACTTATTGATCCATATTGGTTAGTAAGAAGAGAAACAAAATAATTAGGTTTAATGAGAGTTTATAAAATATAGGTGAACAATTCACGATAGCTCTTGTGACTACATTTTAGTCTAGGTTTAGGCTAGGTACCTGAATTCTAGTTAATCACTCTCACTGCTACTTCGGAGCTGCATGTAATAACCATTGTAATTGCAGTTACAGTTAATAGTTTTATTGCAATTACAACTATGAAGTTTAATTTTATTATTTATATAACAAATAGTGTATAAAAAAACACTATTTGTTAGACTTTGTTCCTGTTCCGGGACCAGGACTAGATGGCACCACAGCCTCGTTACTAACTGAGAACCTTGATCTCCATCTCAATTCTTCATCTTTTACTCGGATGCTTTCCTCAGCGCACGCAACAAAGGCCTCGAAAAACTCATAAAATGTTATTTCCACCTCCAAATCCATAATTTTACCGCTGGTACTTATTTGCGGGAATATTTGAGCGAATATTTTGATAATGGCTTTGTTCGATAGATTCCCGAAATTGAAAAGTTTGTATTCTTTGTCCAATTCTTCTTGGGTTTCGTTGTCTTCCGGTGATTGTGGAATTTCATCTGAAACATTTTGTCTCATTTGTAGTAGATAGATTAGGTACCTAATGTCCAATCATTCATTTAATGTCGTGCATTCATACATATAGGCAATGCACTGCAGAGTAAAAGGTAACTTCTGCGTTATTTAAAGTAATGATACTTAAGGTCACACACCAGGTGTATCGTCTACGCTGCGCTAAGTTATAACTGTTTCACCTAGATCTCAAACGTTAAAGTTAAGAGATTGTCATTGCTTTAGTCACAGAGAAGTAACGTAAAATATTTAGGATAAAAACGCTCTTCCTATAAGTTAAGACTCAAGATGCGACAGGTAGGTACGCGAAACTTTAAGTTGTTGCATAATGAAGACCTCTGTGGCGCAGTGGGGGAAGGCCCGCCTGAGACGCAGAAGGTTGCGGGTTCCATTCCCGTTGCGGGACAAATGTTTGCATCTGCAAATATTTGTCTCGGGTCTGGGTGTTTTCTATCTATAATTAGTATGTATTTACAAAAAAATGTATATAAGTAGTATCAGTCATGTAGTTCCCATAACACAAGCTCTTCTTACTTTGGGGCTAGATCATGAAAATGTCCAGCATTATTTATTTATAATTACAAATTTCTGTGGAAAACCTGACCTGCTTTTCAAACTAAGACATTGCTTTGTTGACTTTAGTTCGGACGTGCATAACAAGTAACTAACTACCTACCTATACACAAGCAATGTTCAAGAAGTCAAGTACCTATCATCACGAATTACCAGTAATAAAAGTGATTTCATCGCCGAAGATATAGACATTCCGGCCGATTGGTACCGCGTCATCGGGTGTCTCGATGAGGCTAGCTTGCGAGCGGTCGAGGCAATGCGGAGGCCGACGCACGGCGCACAGGAACTTGCGCACAGTATGGGGCTCCCCCAGGGATCGGTAGAGCTCATAGCTCCCTCTTAGAGGAATGAACGAAGCATAGCCGTTTGCTAGCTTTCCTGTAGGAAAGTATATATTTAAAAACGAAGACGCCAACCTGAAGTGGAAGCTGGGCCGGTCACTTCTGCCGCATGCCCGACGAGCTGTGGGCCAAAACTGCCACTAAGTGGACCCCTGACACAATTGTGGCAGGCTACGAAGGTGGCTGAAAAAATTAAATGCCAACCAAAACTTATTGACTTACTGAACCAGAAGTGACTGGCGAGAGGCCTTTGCCCAACATGTTGTTAATAGTGAGGAAATGACGGGGGTTTTGTTTTACGCATATTTAACAGGACATTTTTCCATTACATTAAAAGACAATAAGGTAATAAGTAAGGAAAATTTAGTATTGAATTCAGATTTGATTCGATTGTGACTAATTTTGATGCGCGGTAATATGATTCAGAATCTATACTCAAAATAAAACTGTACACAGGTCCAATTCTATACATTAAAGATACTTTGATTTTCTTTTTGAGGGCATTTTATAATCAATAATGAAGCCAAAACTATTTTTTTTTTCATTTTTGTCGCCGCGTATCACGCCGAATTCAACTACTGAATTAATTCAATTGAAACTGGGCATGATTCGAGTTAATTCTTACTACGAGGTAGGACACTGGATACGTTATCCTGTAATTCAGCCCGGTTTCCTTGGGAGACGGGGTGAAAGTCAAACTGTGTATTTAGTTGTAATTCATTAACGCGTAGTCCGATTTTAGTAATTATTTTTTGTTAGAAGGTACTTTAGGGATTGTCCCGTAAATATTTCTAGGTCATCGGTTTTGTAGTTATATAGTAAACATAATCGTTGCCCATTTTAGAATTCTAGGCACAAGCTTACAATTTCGCCTTCAATCTTTTTCTCAAAAAAACAAAACAAAGCTAAGAGCAGAATTTCAATAATATGCAAGGCACTAAAACGAACGAATACGAACAAATTTTACACTGAAATCGCGAAAAATGTGCTGTTCCATACTAAGAGTTTATTGACGCGCGGCGAAAGTATGGAACAGCATTTTTTTCGTGGAGCCCCTTTCAGCTTAGCATAACCTTTCCTGATACAGCATTTTTTTCGTGGAGCCCCTTTCAGCTTAGCATAACCTTTCCTGATAACTGTTTATGACACTTTGATGCAATCCAACTTAATATAATTTTATGGTTTATAATCATGGGAATCTACGAAAAAACATTAAACTATTGGATTTATATTTGGTATTTAACCAAATTCTATGGATTCAACAGAGAGGCAACGAGGTAAGAGGCTCAAAACGGCAAAACTTGCCTTGCTAAGATAAAACTCTAAAACTGCACAATCTAATATCCCCATCTTTTCCCATCTTTCGAGGCTCTCCTCGTTTGGTGGTGAAACACCTTCGAAATTACAAAGACTCGCACAAAGCACTTTGCTTCAACATTTATTGTACGAACTGTGAAGGAACTCTCTATCCGAATATGAGAGAAACTGTGGTCAAATGCGAATAATTAGTCTGCATGGATGGCAATCGCGAACGAAGTCGCGGTTACAGCTAGTAGGCAAATGAATGCTCATTATTTAAAAGGCATTCTATTTTTAATAAAGGAACATTTTGGTCAGAACTTCAGAAGTGGGAATAGGTACCTATTTAAGTTAACAGAATATAATGACGGAGCTAAGTATAAATACCTTTACGACGCCCTGCACCCGGCAAAACATCTCTTTCCATGAAAGTTCTGAATGCGTTTGCTAAAATCGTATCTGGCTTCGTGCCGGGAAGTTGTTTCTTAGCATATAATCTACTGGCTACCGAAATCAGACTATGCACGAACTGCCAAAAATATATTTTCTCAAAAGGATTATGAGGGGTCCTCGCTAGCCATTCAGGGTTCTGGTGAAATATTCTATCGATCTCAACTAAATTCAGTCCTTTCTCGTGCACGTTGCAATCATAGTAGAACTGCCACAGAAATATGCGAGTTAAAACTGGCGTGAAGCAGATTTCTTCCGTGTTACAGATCGTCGCATATCTGTAGTAAATATTCTTTAAATCCGTCTCGTAGCATCTAAGCGACTTGCGCAGCGAGCTCTCTTCGAAAATAATTAGATCTTCTATGTTGTGGATGCCATTGGTTTCTTCAGGCGGGTCTTCCTTTCGAGCGACTGTTGATAAATCAACTTCCAAAGATTTGTTATTTTCGATGTAATCGTTGATTAAATTCGCTCTTATTTCGACCTGTCTATCGATGTTCTTGAGCGCTTGCTCTATGTGGTAGAGCAGACCGACAGTGCTATCACAGATATCGAATTTGTAAGGCTCAAGTTGCTGTGGTCGTTTGTAATCTAGGGGAACTCCATTCTCGTTACTATCAGGAATCAGCGAGCCAATATTATCGTCAATGAATAGATTTTTATCTTGAAGGATGAGACCGTTGTTGGTAACAAACTTGCCCACGCCGTGTTTCTTGTTGTTTTTGAATTCTCCTTTGTAATGAGAGCCCATTCCAAGGCCCAGATTCAGGACACCGTATCCATTTCGTTGCCCTTTTATCCAGAGACCTCGGTAGGCATTGATGGATGGTAGAGACAGGGTATTATTATAGTAGGCATCCCAAATGTATATTCCGTAGCCAGACATGACACCATTCTTCCACTCGCCTCTGTAGAACTGGATTAATCAAAATATGTTTATTATATCTCACAGAATTCATAGTCTGGTCACGGATAAAGACAATTTGGTATGGGGCGCAAAATTGTATGAAGGTCTATCACGGAGATTATAACTAGATTGCAAATATATACGGGCCAGGATCGATCTTAAAAATATAATGAACTTAAGTCTACGTGTTTACAAAAATATTTATTTGAGTTATTCACCGATATAAATTCAAAACTGTTAATCTACTTTTGTCGCTGACTGTATTAACACCGTGCGTGACCATGAATTTATAGTGGTGACAATATATCCCATGAATTTCCTATCAGTGATATTCCGTAAATAGAGTTTACCATAGTTAAATGAATAAATAAATCATAAACAAATAATGATGGACAGCCCCAAACTAAACAGAGACAACATGACTGATATACTATTTTAATACTTTTTTTGTAAATACATACATAGAAAACAACCAGACCCGAGTCGAATATTTGCATATTTGTGCGTTTCAGGCGAGCCATCGCCGACTGCGCCACAAAAGTCGTCAAACAGGAAATACTTACTTGGTTAGAGATATTCACACAAATGCATTGTCGACCCCGGGGTGGAGGCGCGACGGGTGAGCCGGATGAGACATAGGAGGTGCGGGTTCGATTCCCGCTGTGTGACAAAATGTTTGCATGTCCTACAGATATTTGTTCCGGGTCTGGGTGTCGTGGGTACCATGGTGTTCGTAGTCTTGATAACAACTATACAGGAAATCTTTTTGTAAGTGTCTTTTGGGTGGGTGTTGGGTGTTAAATGCGAAAGTTTGTTGCTAAATATATCCGTAACGACTGAAACGATTTGGATAAAATTTGGAAGGGAATTAGAGTGTGTGACTTATAGAATTACACATAATTATGCATAGACATTTTATCTGTCTACCACGCGAATAAAACCGCGGGCAGATGCTAGTTTATAATACAACGTGCGTGTAGTACCTACTTATAAAAAAACTATAAATAGATGAACAATAGAAAATACACGTAAGACTCACATCGTGGTTAGGCCATATCATCAAGCCTTTGCCTTCTCGCACATATTTATCCCACTCGCCCTTATAACCGCTGAGTGAGCAATATTCGCGTGATCCGAATCCATGACGCACATTCTAAAAAACAATTTAATGACCGTTGCTATTAGGTAGATTACTACCTACGAACTTTGATAACTAGATACTTTGTTGCAGTTTTAGAAATTAATGCTATGTTGCTTAAATAAGGTACAACCAACCTACAAACAAACAAACATAATTTGTGTTCGAAAATAGCAGACTTGGTAGACTTCATCATCATGATCATCAACAATAGTCTGTCTATACTATTATAAGTCCAGTGCTCGACACATGCCCCAAAAAATGCTAAAACGAAAGATCTTGGGCCACCTCCATCCATCGTCTTTCGGCAATCTATTGATCGGTGATATTGTAAAAGATGTTATTGGTCAATAGGATGCCCTCATTATTATATAATAGGATGTCTTCCAACACTTCCAACAACAGATTTGAATGGGAAGTCTATCCTTGTCCCCAAAGGATAGGTTTCCCCCATCCAAATATTATGTAGCAAAAGCTACTGACGAGCATTCGAGAAGTGCTGTGACGTCGCGTCGGGTACGTAGTGCCTACCCAGGTGAGGCTGAAAAACATCGTAGTTACATTTAATATATTCAATATGAATGAGTAAGTTCCTATTTATGTATACCTACCTAGATTAAGTAAGTATTAATAAAGGCCCCTTTTTATACAAGTCATACGTACATGGATCCACTCTCCATCATATGAGTTCTGGAAGCTGGAGTAGTAGATTACACCCTCGCCGTGCTTGGTGCCGCAGTGCCAGCCGCCGGCATAGGAGCGCTGTTTCCGCGAGTCCACGTAGAGGCCGCGCCCGTGTCGGAGGTTGCCGATGAAGTCGCCTTCATACCACGTATCGTCCTTCCATCGTATCATGCCTTTCCCTTTCATCTCATTGTCTTTGAATTGACCCTTCAATGTTTTAATTATCTTCTTAGCCAAGATTAGACCCTCAAAAAAATCGGCTAAGTTAGTCCAACAAATAATTCGACACTGAGTTCACGCGAACCCATAGTTCAAAAACCTACTGACTGAACTCATATTGTAACTTCGAATTCTATTAGTATACCCTACCAAGTTTCATTAAGATTGAATAAACGGTTGGGTACAGTATTGTTCTTCTGTGTGGTGTGGTAGGTACCTTACATACACGCGAACGTTCGATTGTCCAAATAGACTCGCTATCTTCACTCTCCTAGCTCGCTCGATTGGTAAATTTCACCCATGAAATTTAACGAATCTTGATTTAGTACGTGTCGCTCTAGTTTTAGTGAGATTCCTGCTCATTCACATTGGTCTTGGTTCCCTTGCAAAGAGTGTCGGACGTTCTTGTTTTCTGTCTAAATATGAACGGTAATAGCTGTAATATTCAATTCCCCGTGTAAAATAACCCCCTCAGTACCTACGTACCAAATACACGGTTCCATCGGCCCATTGAAAGCGCCCCTCACCGTGCATGCACTTCATTGATATGCTCCCCTCGTAGACGTTACCGTTTCTAAATCGAATCACTGCTCGCTCGTCAGGTGACGACCACCAGCATTGTTGAAGAGGGTCAATCTGGGAGGGAAATGTTTTATTCACATTGAAAAAAATCTACCTAAAAACAAGTTAAATCACACAACCGCGCAAGTTCTTATTATCGGAGATTTTAAAAACCTGGAGGGTGCGTTTATGTCTTTCGTAAGGAATACCTGCCAATCTGAATCGAGTTAACATTTACTATTAGGAAGTAGGTAGGAAAGACAGGAAGTTATGATGACATTTAGAACTGACAGAAAATCATTGGGGACCAATACAAACAGGAACAATAAAAAACAGAACTGTTTTTTGTTTGTGTTTATCAAAAAAATTGGAAGCGCGTTGATGTCTTTTGTATGCAGTTTCGGCAACCGTGATGCTAAAATCAAAATTTGCGGAAAGCGAAATCCGGAAGACCATTATTGAACATACCTGCAGAGGATCGAAATCCAATTTTGATCGGCTCCTCTTTGTAGCCTTCGTAGACGGCTTAGTAACTGTAAAGTTATAATTCAGAAATGTAACTGTCTTATATTATTTTAGTTTTTCCGCTTAATCATTGGATACAAAATAACTAGGTAAAAACCTATCGACTTCTTCTTTTTGCTCGTAAATGTGAGTTCGCTTGGCGACTTCCCGAATTCCATGTGTGGCGCGCTCTCTTCCGGCTTTGGTGGCAGTATCACATCCCATGATGCCACGATACTGTCCAGCATGGATTCAAACATCATTGTCACGAGTTCCTTCTGAACTGAGCCTTTAGGTCGTGTGACTAAAAGTGAGGCAGCCGATTCGCTGATTAGCCTTGCAGTTGACTGAGCGCGGGCAGTAGAAAGTCCTTCGAAGTCATCACCATAAAGCCTTTTCGGAACGACCAGAGAACTGTCACGGCGCGTGACCGTTCGTTGGGAATCTACATAATACATATTTTAGATCAAGATAATAAGACTTTGATATAGACTAGTTTCTTACAAATAATAACGATTTTATTGGCTTAGGTTCTCAAGTAAAAACAAAGTTAGCAAAATGTGTGACATATGTACCTTATGGAAATAAAATCAATGTCAATTTCATGGTGACTTTTAATGTATAGTGAGGTTTCAATAAAAACAAGATTTACATTCATCTTGGTCGTCTATCAACGTACAGCCAAAATAGGTTGGAAAGCTGAAATTAGGAACAAAGGTTTATTAACGTAAGAATGTGGAAATTTCCACTTTAAGGGGGGGAAATGAGGAAGGAACTTTGTAATGTTTTTGTTCGTTACAGTAAGATGTTTTTTTTCTCGCCCATATATCGATGGATAGGTCGTTCAAAAATATTGGGTGTATGTGAAAACCATTTTTCGATTCAGGGATCAGTTTGCGAGATATTAAGCTTTAAAATATTTTTTATTAGATTCAAGAGTCCGTAAACGTTTGTTTTTGGATATGTGAAAAAAATCAAGGCAGTAGTATATATAACGAATTAAAAGGAAAACTATCACATCTGAATAGGCTTCACAAGTTTTACGAGTAATAGTCGACCAACTTATAAAATGTACTTGGAGAAGTAGAAAGGAAAATATTTAGACGTTATAAGCCGCTTAACCAATTAATAAAGCCAAAGTCAATAGGTTTTTATCCATTGAAATCACAAGGATCATATAGAAACGTCAACTGTGAAGTTACTGTCTAAATGTTTATTTCTCTGAATCGTTCCCTCAAAGAGTCATAAATGGCACGTATTGTATTTTTTGTAAAACAAAAATTGTATGAATATCTGCTGCCTTCCCCCACAGTAAGATACCATATGACATGAGCTACTATGAAAGTAGCTGAAATATACTGACCTAGCTGTGGCTTCATCAGTGAGATGTATAATTGTTCTAACTGCATATGCAGCAGAACTAAGTCGACCTTTGTTAAATCCAAACTGATTACTATAAAGTAGCCCATTATGGTTAAAGTGTGACAATAGTTGAGATATATATTTTTTTACTTAGTGATTCTAAGAGATTTAAAAGATTTTACTTAGTGCGGGCAATACAGAAATCGGTCTATAATTTGCTGGATCTCTAACATTTCCAGACTTGAACAAAGGAATTAATTTACTGTATTTCATAAGATCCGGAACTAGTCCTTTATCAACACAACTATTGAAAAGATGGGCTAAACACGGAGCGATATCAATAATTATCGCACCTAGGACTTTTGTCGATATTCCCCATAGGTCTTCAGTATTCTTTATGTTAAGTGACTTAAACGTTTTTACAATACTATCTGCATATAACGTATCTTAAGCCAAACATGACTTCATATTTTTCAACACTTGATTCTAATAAAGAAGTCGCTCTAGCGGCTGAAGATTTTAACGCCTGGGTTACAATTTTAGGTACACTAGAGAAAAAACTATCAAATGCATTTGCAACATCATTATTATTTGTCAGTATTTTATTTTCGAAGTTCAAATTTATCTCTTTAATCCGGGTTATAGATTTTCCTATTTCATTATTTATCAGTTTCCAAGTAGTCTTAATTTTATTGGAAGTGTTAGCAATTTTAATTTCTTAAATACATCGATTTTGCGGCACGACAAACTTTTTTGAAAGTTTTTGAATAATTCTTTATGTAAAAGATAAATGGAGGATCGTGTAGCATAGACTCCCTAGTTTCATAAACATCATATAATTTATTCCTACTTCTATAAATACCTGGTGTAGCCCATTCATCAAATCCGACACGTGATTTAGTTTTTCAAGCTTTTAAATTAAAAATATTGCTGTGTTCTTATTGATCACATTTGTCAAAATAGTAAAAATTGTATTAGGGTCATCCAGGCATGGAACTAGAGACAATTAAGATTCAATACTGGCCTGGAATTTCTTAATACGGCTCTCAGTGATAGGCCGGTAAGTGAATTCTTGGGGCTCATTTACTAAGTTACAAGTAAATAAGGCACTATGACCATAATTATCTGAACTAAAACGTTTAATTACTGATTTACTAATTGGAGTATTACTGCAATAAATAATTATATATACAGGTGGCGGAAGTCTAGTGTCACCCTTGAAGGTTCATCAAAAATTTTAAATTAAAACATTTAAATAAATTTATAATTCTCTCAGATAAGGGATTAACCGGAATATCTATATTAAAATCGCCACAAACTATTAACATTTTATGGCATGCAAACATTTTTAACAGTACTTCTTCCATAGTGGATTCAAATATGGCTTGGTTCGCATCGGTATGTTCATATAGTATCAAACAAAAAGCCTCTTCTCAGTCCGCATAATATTGTGATCCATCACACGGAACTCTACACTGCGAGTGGCCCGACACGCACTTGGCCAATTTGTTTGAAGGTAGGAACTTGAAATTATAGCTTCTCATCAAAAATAAATAATTAAGTGTTTCAGGTTTTTGGACATTCAAATTTTAAGAGGGGAAAAAGTGTGTATGGGTTTATTGCTATTTTTTTTAATTATTTTTCTTTTAAGTTAGAAATATAATTCATATAATTTGATTGACAATGATTCCCACTTTCTACAGATTCCCACCCTGTGCTTATGAGTATGTACCTACCTGCTGTGACTGAACTATGCAATAGGTAAGTACCTTCATACACTTTGTTCTTATTCTTTGTACCTAAAATACTTTGTAAGAGATTTAGTTTTCCAAAATTAAACACAAAATAACTTTGAAATTGTTGTAATTTGAAAAGAAATTTAACTTTGTTCTTGATTTTGCCTTTTGGACCTCCATCCCGGTGAATATGGTGTCCACGGTCTTCCCACGCATTCGCAGAGTTTGTTAACGCTTCGTTTAACATAGATTGACCTACCGGAGAAAATATAGCATCAGTTGTAGAACCAACGAAATAAAATTTTGAAAAAATTCCTGAGTAATATGGCAAATAGTTAACCCCATTTCCAAAATTTCCAAGGTTGCCAAAAACCCCATAAGCTGGTTTCCCGATCGAGGTCCTCAGACGGAGTCGGCGTATCGAGGGGTTCCATGGGCATGTCTTGGTGGCTTTGGGAAGAGGCTCCGACTCCCCAGCAAGAGCAGAGGCTTACCACCACAAGTAACATCAAAACCTGCAATTAAAAGTACCTACAATTGAAAATTCACACACGATAGCTCACATAAGTAACTTTTTTCACAGACAACATGGGCATGATTTCCGCGACGTTTTTAAAACGTCATACCGGTCTCATCGGTATACCTACTCGTACGTGAGATAAGAAAGAACCTCGGTCTCGCGAAAATTATGCCCGAGGTCTTGTTCTTTATATATTTATTTAAATAAATCACCTTAGAACTCATTGCAAATCGGTAAACAACTAGCTTGATTACTAGTTCAATTTTTATACGCGTGAATGAATCCTGCTTTCGTTTATATGGATTTCTACAACATTAATTTGTAGCGTTACACGTATTAGCACATATGTGAGTGATTTGAGTCAGCTGTAGTAATTTCAGTGGCCTGGATCATTCATGTGCAAATATTAACATTTAATTATGAAAGTTTTGTAGGTACTTACTTTTCGTAATAATACAGGTATGGGGAAATAAGCTAGTTTCCGCTCAAAGAATATTCAATGACACCGGCTTACTTTATGTTAGGTACTGACATAACAACCTCTATTCTATTGAATAACATAAAGCATTATCTAATAACGTATAGAGATGAACCTTGTACAAATATTTGTTTTTTAAACTTAGCTTTGTTATTAGTTGGATTAGATTTAGTCGCCATTAATAATATAAATAATATTAAAAAAAACATTTTTGAAATCTTTATTGAAACAAATTCTTAAGCGATACGGAAAACAGGAAACAATGTAAAATAAAAAATCAATAACCTTAACGTAACATGATTAAACACAAACAGCATAGCGAGATAAAGTTTTAGAAACATTTTACTTGCTTACCTATAACTAAATATTTTTAAATGTACAAATAAAATATCTACTTAATTTAATAAGTTAAATAAAATTAGCCAATTCGTTGGAAAAATAAATTATGGGATTCTGCAAGTATGTACCTAATAATTTAGACAAAGTCAAATTAGGAATTAGATGTGATTTGTAATATATGGGCCGGTATCTACCAATGCGAGACGGAATGAGTTAACTCAAGTGTTTCTCATGGTTGTGGATTAAGCGCTATGCTTCTTTAGTTTATTAGGAGATGACGTGATGTCATATCAGCACGATAGGCACTATTGGTTTATTTAACACATGACATCATCTTGTCTGCAGTTTGGTTGATACTGGTACATATACATAATAATTATAATGATGTGGTTCTTGTGTTTTTGAAATCATCATTACTGTATGAACATTGGTAACGGTATATAGAACATAATTACACAGAAAGATAGTCGCTAGTTATAATTATCTTTACTAAGTCCTAATATCATTATTTATCTTTATTAACTATTCCTGCAGAGTTCCTAAAAGTACTATCGATATCATCGTTACACATTTGATATCATTAGGCAACAAGGCAAATATATGACTCGTTATTAAAACTCTAATACTCTACGAATCACATGAAATAACGGCCAAAAAATAAATAATACTAGCGTAAAGAATTTAGCTATCACGTGCCTATGTGCCTCGGTCGAGGAAGCAATGACTGAGGCGAGTATGGTTACCGACAGACTTTACAGTCTAGCATCAGATTAGTATAACGGAATTCGGTTCTATGCGCTAGTATTATCTATACGAAATTACTAAACTGTACGCGAATATCTTATTATAGGCCCCTCAGATTTTATCTAAGAACATCTATGAACAATACTTCTCAAACGTGTTCCATTTATCATATCACAGATTCAATATTTGGCTGTCAAGTTATGAATAAACATTTCCACAAATCCTACTACATCCATGTATCGTTTCTAAGGGAAAGAAGGATACTTTACCTAAATGTTATTTAGTCCTTACCAATAAACTTTTTCTTCATAATGAAATTGTCAGGCTCAATTAATGATAATACTTTATTATTTGGCAAGAATATTTTTTATTATTGCATTTTCAGCTGAGCATTAATTGTAAATATGACTAGAAGACAATCTATTTTCCTCACGAAAGACGTTTTTACAAATTTAAAATTGCAAATTCCTTAATATGAGGTTCTACACCAACAAAACGCCCGATTAGAATTTTTTTAAATGAATTCTTTGAGGTTTGCGAGAACACGAAATGAATGGTTCGCAGTGCTCTGCTAATGTAGAGAGTCGTATTTTTCTAAGTCTAATGCGCGATTGGCGCGGAGCATTTAACACGCGACTGTCTCAAAAACAAAATAGAGAATAAAAATCCAAAACAATCTATCAAAATATATTAAATAACATTGAACTATTTCTTGCTACTTGCTGTAAAACTACACATCTATAAATCTGCTTCACTTTAGACACACATGCCCAAAATCTGTTGACATTATAACGCCACTTTAACCATTTACCTTACGGCGTTTTGCTGAACTATGTTACAAGTTATAGTATTAGCTTGGAGCTATTTTGCACCATCTCGGAAGGTGGTATTTCCATCAGATTGAAGAAGATAACTTATTATCTAACAAGTCTACAAGGTGATTAGCGAAAGTGCGCAATCAATCCTAAAAGCTTAAAAATCCCGTGTGTTATTGTAAATAATACGTTAGTATTTCACATATTGCTATTTAAACTGATTACGAACCGGACAACGCAGTGTAAGAAAGCCATTAATCCGATATTCAGGGATATCAGTGGATGGAGGTTGGCCCAAATCATTCGTAGAACTCTTTGGAGAAGGCCTACGTACAGCAGTGGACTTCTACAGGCTGATCAGGGCACGGGCTAACTTCTAAACTCGCTATCCCGAGTTTGGACAACCAAAGAGTAGGCACAGGGGCATATCTAAATAGTTCCCTATAACAACATACATATCGCACGGCGACATGTTCTGCCAGTTCACCATTTTAATAGAAGACCTGCAGTTCCTTGCTTTGAAGGGCAAATGCCGATGTTAAACCCCTCTAAAGCCGGCAAGGCTGTAAAAACTGTCATTAAGCCATGTCGGAAGCGTTCAAGCAGCCTTAAACGTCCGACTCCAGAGTTGTGCACCAGCTCATACGAACTTACTTTTAGTTATAGGGTTCCGTACCTAAAGGGTGGGTACCAACGGGACTTGTTACATAACAAGTCAAAACCCACCCTCATACAATAATCTTATTATTAATCAAAGGATTTGTGTTTATATTGTGTGGTGGTATGGAAACCCTGAGAGCGCGAGTTTGACTCGCAGTTGGCTGGGTTTAATCTACTTTTTGGGTCCCATGCAAAAAACGTTAGTTTTTAAATTGTGTTTGTTTGTTCTTCGTATGAGCTTGTGGCCAAGTCTTAGTTTTTATAGCGCCAGAAGGCCTTCGACATGACTTAACGACTGTAATACTGTCGACTGGCCGGGTGATACCTATCGTTTCACTACAACCACGCCCCCACCCGCAGGTTGTCGACGATGGTACTAGCCCGCCGGCGGTGAGCGGCGCGCGCGCACAGCTCGTGCGCGACGCGGCGCCAGCGTCAAGAGTCGTGGATCAGACGCTGGTAGTGCGGGAAGATCACGTACGGTGGCACGTGCAGGCCGAACTCGAGCGCCACTAGCACCGCGAACTCAAACTTCATCAGGTCCTTTCTGTTCACTCTAAATGTTGTTTCGATGCGCTGCAATCAAGAAATCATAATTAAGACATCATCATAATAATGTATAATAATTATGTAATTTATTAAAAAAATATATAAAAGTAAGTAGTTTATCTGTCATGCCGTTCCCCATAACATAAGCTATGCTTACTTTGGGGCTAGATGGTGCAGTAAGAAAATGTCCAGCATTATTATTATTATTATAAATTACTTTCTGTTCACTATGAAGAGAAAAGAGGATATAACATTGAAAAAATTGTAGTCACTGGCAAGGTGGAAGGAAAGAGGCTGCTGTGATGGAGCCCCATGCATTGCAGCGACCAGATCAGATTGGAGCTCTACAACCGACTTCAGTATGAGCGAAGCCTTTCGATCCGCTGAGGACAGATAGTAAAATCCAGAGTCCTACATAAAGGTCACCTTCAGTATTGAGGATATCGTTGCAAGGATGAGAAGATTCACTATGAATGTTGTTTCGATGCGCTGCGATGAGATTGGTTTCAAAAAGTCCTTGCTTGAACAGTCAAAGTCGTCGCACACTGTTCATCACTATGAGGATTTGCTAACTGCCTTTATGACACATTATTACTAATAGCTCGTCACGAATGAGGTCTTGCGATGTAGGTACGGACATCTTGTACCAAAAGTTCAAAACCGTAGGAGGGTCTATCTATATCTATATGAAACTTGGAGGGTATATTCCGCTTATGGTGTAGCGGTGAAACAAGAAAGGAATTTGGAAAATTCTACCCCTAAGGGGGTGAAAAGGGCTGAAAAGCTTTTTATGTAAAATCGTATTCCTTGAACTTACAGTCTTGAAACTTGGCACCTATCCCACGCGAGTAAAACCGCGGGCATCGGCTAGTCTGTGATAAGACAATTTTTTAAGTTTTTTATTATCATGTATTCTGCTTACTTTGTACTATAACGAGGAACTTTATACTCTGCTAATTTGTGAATAATTCTAATAATACCTACTGTTTTAAAATGAAAAAAAAATCACAAGTAAAATAATTAATGAAATCAACTCACCTCAATTAACGATTTTAATGATTCTCCCTTTACATCATTGAGTTTGGCTGAGAGTATGAGACACGCTCCAGCACACAGTTTCCTATTGTCTTTGTTGATGAGATTGACCAAGATTAGCTTTTCGAAATAAACGTAAGCCTGAGCCACAGACAATAAATCCACACCTCCGCAATCGTGTCTGGCTATTTTGCGCATTTCTTTTTTGATGCTGAAATGTAAAATTTTACAAACCCGTTTCTTATCATAGACATATTTTTTATTTATCATTAGATGTTATATACAGGGTGTAATCGTTAAGTGTGCACAGGCGATTATTCCGTAACTATTGCAGATATCAAAAAACTTTAAACTGATATCGAAAGTACTTTACCTAATGAGTAAAATGACATTAATAACTTTTTAAAAATAAAACGAGAAATATCCAAAAAAAATACATTAATCACTCCCATACATTTTATTTCTTAGTAAGTACAAAATTTTGTGTTCAAAGCATATGTTCGAAGTGACGTCCTCCTTGTGCAATACAATGACGAGCTCTATTTACAGTTTCTAAATGAACTTTCCTTAACATTTGCGGAGTAATTAAAGCAATTGCACGACGTACACGATTCTGTAACTCTTCTAGGCTGTGTACTCTCTCAGCGTACACGTGGTCTTTGACAAATCCCCATAGGAAGAAATCACAAGGCGTGAGATCCGGGGATCTGGCAGGCCAAGGGGTTGCACTATTATTGGCTATTAAGCCATTATAATTGTTTCGTAAGAAATTCATTACAACATTTGTATTATGTGCAGGTGCTCCATCTTGTTGAAAAATTATCGACCTTCTTTCATCGTCTGGAATTGGTTCTAAGAGACTTGGCATATCGTTTTGTACAAAGGAGAAATATCTCTGTCCATTTAAGGTTCCACTGTAAAAATATGGCCCAATGATCCGATCTCCAAGAATACCACACCACACATTAATTGAGAATCGCACCTGAGCTCTAACTTCAGTAGTTAAGCGAGGATTGTCAATTGACCAATAATGCGAGTTTTTTCTATTGTAAATGCCGCAGTTTGAAACATTACTTTCATCGGTCCATAAAATTGACCTTACATTGACATAATTATTGACTAGCCAATTGCAATAGACCAGCCGACGAGCAGGATCATCATTGTGCAGCGTTTGAGTAGGTTTTATCTTAAATGCTTTGAAGTTGTGTTTTTTTAATAACTTGTGTACATAATTGTGGGACACTGGAAATGATCGGGCCACTGAACGCGTTGATTCTTGTGGATTATCTACTACGTAGTTAATAATATTGTTATCTAAGTCATTATCAAATTCCGGAGCTCTTGTTCTCGAACCTTTTTTTCTGTTAAAAGATCCATAATTTATCAAATTGTTATCCAACTTACGTAAATACGTACCAGAAGGAACTTCTCTATCTGGGTACTCTCTTCTGTAGGCGATAATGGCCGCCCTATTGTTACAATCATGTTTGTAGTACATTTTTAACATGTCCCTCTTTTCTGTATTGGAATATGCCATTTTTCAATCAATAAATGCAACAATCACGATTATTAACGCAAATTGAAAAATACAATAAATTGGCGGGAACGAGAACCCGCGATAAAGAATTTGAATTTAGAACGAACACCAAAGAGTATCTTTCTTTTTGTTTTTATTTAGTATGTTGCTTTTCAGCTAGTTCAAATCAATACAATATTGAAACAAGTATTATTATAAATTTGATAATTAAAAGATAATTAATCAACACGTGTATCTACTTGAAATTCATTAATACCTTCATATCGTACATAATTATAAAATGACAAGGGTAAAATGAGTAGGTACTATTCCACTTAAAATAAGGAAACTAAAACCTTTCTACTATCTCATACTAAATGTATGGGAGTGATTAATGTATTTTTTTTGGATATTTCTCGTTTTATTTTAAAAAAATTATTAATGTCATTTTACTCATTAGGTAAAGTACTTTCGATATCATTTTAAAGTTTTTTGATATCTGCAATAGTTACGGAATAATCGCCTGTGCACACTTAACGATTACACCCTGTATAATTAAGTTTCGTTAGTGAAGTAGTAGGTTACAATTTATATAGTTCTTGTCGGCAAATTAGAAAGACGAGTCATAAGTAGTTGAGCTTAGAATGTAAAGTGTGTTGCTACAGCCGTGGGCACGGGTTGTTAAAAAATAATATTATGTTTACTGATCAGGTTTACCTACAAACATCCTCTGTTTGTTTTAATGTTTATCTGTTACCATTTATCTCAGAAAAGGCTTATCGGATTGAAATGCTGTTTTTGCAATCGATTTGTATGACTTCAAGATTTTTCTTAGATAGGTTTACGCATCGTCTATTGCAGGCAGCGCCACGTGTCACTAAAGGCGCTGCCTGCAATGGACGATGTGAAACACTGTCCTCGTGTCGGACAAAAAAAATGGGCGTAACTTACCTCCTCAATTTGCTCAAAGTCAGCTTGATGTGCGGGAATTTCTCTCTAAACTTGTCGTTCAATTCTTTCTTGAGGTCCTGCGGGCGCACGTAGTCGATGATAGACGTCATGTAGGACGTGAATGTGAGCAGCGTTCTGTGCTTGCCGGCGATCAGCTCCGGGTCGTCCAGCACATTAGGGCAGTAATACACCTGCTGAATTAAGCAACTGATGTAATGTGCAACAGGATGGGACCCCTAACAATCATCGGCTTAACCCGATGGAACAGTGACCAAGCTTTAGAAAAACAAATAAAACAAACATGCTCATGACTGTTATCTCCATGAGGTACGTAGCCGCCCTCAGATCTCAGATCTACTCATACAATATTTAGTAGATCTACTCCCGTCCCCTAGGGGAAACATTATTTTCCGGGGACTCGAACATTATTTAAGGCACATTTTGCCAACGCCGCTAATTGGTGTCACGATCGAACTCTTATTGGTGGTGATCTAAAGCATGCCATTGATTTTTTATAAAAACTAGTAGACGCCCTTGCTTTACTCGGCGAAAGGCATATAATGTTAACAAGATAGTGCTTGGAATCACAGCATTCCATAGGGTAACGGTATACATACATATTTCTGGGCCAGTATCGTCATTTCATCCCAGTCGAAGGTTTTGGAGTCCATCGAAGTGTGTGGCGGCGAAGATGGCAGAGTGCTCCTTTGAGACGACTCGTACGAGAAGCACCTGCAATATGTTATTTTGAGTGTAACTAGTTTTCTATATGTCTTGGTTTCTTGAGAAGCGTCCACCGTCATCATAGATACTGAAGGCTTTATCGTAAGAAGTTTGGTTATAGAAATTACGGGCCGGTATTAGAATCGGGCCACACGAATTTTGGGTGGTGAGATGATTCGATGGAAGGGGTGAAAGGTGTTTGACCTTCTCTGTGAAGGAGAAGGTCAGGAGTTTCTTCCTTTCGAAGATATGATATTTTATTTTTTCTTGAATTGGGTGACAGATCCGACACTGTGCGAGCCACACGAGGCCGAGCGGAGCGTAGTAAAGCGAAGGTCGAGTTTTGCGAAGCGACACTCAGGGGCACTCAGAGCTTCTGGCGGGAGCCCACCCAGAGTCAGATACAGGACATACCAACTTAAACTGGTTAGTTACTGGTAAATCGTTTACAAGGGCCAGGTGCCAGGTACGCTATTATAACAAACTCCCAAGAGATATACAAAAATTTAATATTAACAAATTTTAAAAATACTATAACATACTATAAAATATTTGAATTTTTAAATGATAAAAACTCTTGGGATTAAAAATGCTCCAACTCGATAAAAAAAATAGTTTTATATTTACCAATTGTTTTGAAAAAGGATAATTAAAAAGAATAACCAGCCTCTTCTTTTTTGAAAGAAGAAAATTTGTATAGGTTTTATATTGCTTAAACTCAGATTTTGACATACAAATTACTTGTCCGAAAAGGTGTTCGAAAAGTCGGTATTTTATGTCAGTAGTTATGCTGTCTAGCAGTGGAATATAAACAGTCCTCTGAAAATATTATTATTTATTTAAAAAACAAAGTATTTTTCTCAAACATATGCCGAAATATTGTCATTATTTTCGAAAAAATAACACGCGAAGTATCGTATTTGATTCCGGGGAGAGCGAGCGGTTGATTAGGGACCTCACGTGCCGAATAAAGATACCGTGAATATTTTGTGATGTATGCGTGATGTTTACTTGCTGTGGTGGTATAAACTACACATGCTCTAGATATAAAAACACACTCGTGCATATGAATAGTCTAAGTATATATGAATAGTAGTAATTGAGGGGTTGCATGGTGGATAAGCAAGGTTTGTGCATTGGCAATATTTTGATTAAGGAGAACTGTCAGTTGAAATTTTACTTAGGCTAGATTCTAACAACAGTAAAATTATCTATCCGCTAGAAGAATGATATCTAATGCTATGCATGCAAAGTTTTCATAGTTCTATATTTATGTCAAACAAAACTATTTATGATTCATGCAAATGATATTGTGAATTTCATGTGATTTTTGTGCCCTGCTTGGTTTGTTAGTGGATTAGATTAACAAGTAATTAACAATTTTTACATTTAGCTATGAATGTTGGAACTAAGATAACACCATTCACCAGAATGCAAGACGAGTTTTCTAATAAAGTAAAATCCTAGCCCACCATAATTTAGTCTACAGTAATATTAGAATTTCGATTTCATTAGCAGGGTCAAAATAGCATTAGCCAATCAAGTTACCGCATAGCATAGTATTCAGACAAAGTTTACCATTCATTATCCTTGTGCCTCGTCAATAACTTAGTCCTGAAATAAATTTGTTAGTGATGAAATGATTGTGATTATTGCACACATCATGAATTGTAATGAAAAAAATGGTTGAGTAAAATAAATGAAATGAGAATGTTGGTGGTTCTTATTTTTATTTTTGAAGCATTCAGTAGGAGACATACTCAATAAGCATCACATCCCTTATAGATTGGGGCTGTCCTGGTACTAGATTATATGGTTCAAACTATGAACTCTGCATATATTATATCAGTGTCACACTCACATCAGACATCTCGCTCCATGTTTGAGCAAATTGATTAATCAATTCAAAGCTCTGGAAATGGCTCTTAAAATGGTTTTCTACCTACTGAATGCCCATTTTGCACACTACAAAGGGCACACATATACCTAACATGTAAATACAGTAAAGAACTTATTCTTGCAAGAAACTCTTAACAATAATTTTATCATGCAAATTAAACATAATTATTGAAATAAAAACAATTTGAACTGAATTTGAGTTTGGTATTTCCAGCCCACACCTAATGGATCCTCAAATCAAGGAATTCATAAAACTGAACCAGCTGAGTATTTGGTGCCTGCCTTCCTTTTATTGTACCACAGTCAAAGAGAACATAAAAATATCCAAACATAATTTGTCACAATGTTTACCTTATTCTTGTGTGTTTTATAGAAATAAATGTTTTACCTGGCTATGACATGTGGGTGTTGATTCATTTTCTTCCAGTTGGCTTTCTCAATTAATTTTCCTTCATAAATCTTCACATAATCGTCCATTGGGCAGATTCTTGATGGCACCAGTAATTTTGAGTATGAGATGTCTTGACCATGCTCCTCTCTTTCCAGGCCAAGTAAGTCAAATGGGTCCATACCATTATCTGTGATGGCCGACAGTGGCCTTGGGCCTGAGGTGTTACGTCTGCGGACCCCATCTTTCCTGTGATCAGATCTGTAATGAGGATCAGCAATGTTGACTCCTTAGGAGTCCTGAAGGAAATGGATATCGGAGAAATAACAGGCACATGTCTTCTTTTTTTACATTGATGGCAATCAACTATAGTAAAATATTGATAACTTCATGGCTTCTAGTTCTTTGTGTAGTATAATCTAATATCTCAGTACCTTTTAACACCCAAATCATAGATTTGTAAACAAGTCTGTAGGAAAAACTGCTGTGCATAGGCCACACTCAGAGTGCAAAATGATATTAATCCAACTCTACATAGAACTTTTCCCAACCACAATCTTTAGGGTGTGATCCATCAGTTGAATGGAGGACTTTCCTACACTGCATTGTCCGGTTTCTAGTCAATCATAGCTGTGAAATTCAACACTCACCGCACATTTCTAACAGTTTTAGAATATGGTATTGTACTGAAAACAGCACAAGGACCTCCCTGTGCAGTGGCAAAAGCAAGCCTCTCATCTTTGAAAGAGACTCCTTTTGTGGCACAAACCAATCTCACTTCTTTAGTAGCAATCACATGATTTTCTGGAATACAAGTACTGCTTACTCTATAGCGACCTAAAATCATAAGTAAAATTAAAACAAAAACAAAAAGCATTTAGAGTTACATTGCAAAATTAAATGACCTTCAATATCAGTGACCCTCAAAAGTTAGGGGTAGGTGAAATAAATCCTCAAAGTTATCTCAATGACCCCTCAAATCTACCTGATGAGCCATTAAAATTGTTCAGGTAAGCACTTAACCTGATCTACAGCGTCCTGCTGGACTGCTGGGATTCCAGACACAATATAAAATTTATAGTGGCTCGACCAGATCACAGTAACTAATGGCTCATATACACAAAGTTATTATAGGTTTAACCATATTTGTTGATCAAATATGTTTGTTAACATAGGTACAATGGCTATGGCATCTCAAAATTAATAAAAGATAAGCTAATAAGTATCTTACCAAAGGTTAAGCTTTCAGAGCTACTCTTTTCCTCTGTATTGATCCCAGGATGAGCTATCAAATGCCCTTTCTTTACTCTAATTGCTGTGTGCTTTTCTTTGAATGACTCTGTATTTCCAGAATGACACCTGAAAATATATGTTGAATATTAATATAAAAATATGAAATGTGGAAAGTGTACCTATACCACAAATATGATTATTATAATACCTTTCCCTGTAACTGGAGCTGACGCCTTTTACAGGAGTCACGTTCGAGGTGTATTCCGAATCCGAGCTGATGGAGTGATTATCCGAGCACACTCGGTGTGCGGGACTGGTCTGCGCTGGCTTGTTACGACTCCGAATGCTATTACGTTGAACCACATCCTTACTTTTGCAGATATCAACGGCACGTATGGCAAAATCAGAATTATTAATATTCAGTGATTTATCCGCAATCTGTGTTACTTCAGGCTCTTGAGATTTACCATCCAGCGATATATTTGATAAAAATGTTATTGCAGCTAATCGTCTTCTCGCTTTTTCGTATTTATGACGATTGTTAGACATTGCAGTGTAGGTTTTATAATCACGTTTGTTCCTTTTCTTTGATATCATAAATTGCCTGGTTTTATGAGGAAAATTTATAAATACTACGATTTGGATGCATTAATAAATACGGCCGAGGATATTTATTACAACACACAGATTAAAAACAATTTGTGTTACTACACCAGATTTGGTAGCCCCTCCCCACACCTTACCTTGTTTTGGCTATTGTCAGCCAATATCCTTCTAGATTTTTTTAAATATTAAGGCCATATGTAAAATTACCTACGTATTCCAAGCAATTAAAAGATGATTTTTTGAAAGCAATTTCAATATTTGCTTATCTGATCACGTAGTGTAACACCCCCTTCTCTACCATCACCCTCCTAATATGATTCTTCATGTTGTGTAGTTTGTGGAACTGAAGAAATATCTTTGACAAACCAGGTACCTAAATAGAAAATGAAATTCATAGTGTGCCTATTTATAATAAAAACAAAGACCGAATAACAATGCTTAAAAAAAAAACATGTTCATAAGTTCTGTAAATACATGTTCATAAGGTTAAAATTAAAAAAGCACCAACATTTAATGAATATAGCTACGCCGCAATATACCCCTAAATAGAAGAGTATGTACTCTGTGGATAATATCACAAACTACTAGGTGGGATGCCAACTTAATGCTAACACATGCTATTATGCAGCAGTTGATTGTTCCGTAGACTTTTCATAGATGAAAACAGCTGGCTGAGTAGGTGCTGCATGCTAAACTGTCACTGTCAGTGTCAGTCACCACCTTGTCGCTAAGGAGTTGCGATATTTCTCGAACTACGGCAACGAAGTTCAAGATCTTTTTTTGAACCGAATGAGAATGAAGGTAGGTGACGCTGATGAATTTATTCTAATAAATTTCATATCCTGTTATGCTGATAGCGTTTGTACGGCCGCGCCGACAACTGCTGCCACATCCTACACTACACTGCATCCTGGGCGCACTTGAAGATTCCTCGTAGGCGGCAGGTTCCACTGCGAGTCCAACATAACAGCCATACACAGATGGACCACTTGAAGCCAGGAAGACATCTGGGCAACTCCTCGTGATCTGGAAGTTTTTGCCTCCAGAGATAAAGCTAGGGCAAATAGTGCCAGCTAGGAGCCATTACCCTCAATTGTCATTTTCGTTCGTAAGGTAGGCACATAGTGGGTCATACTAGGAAAGTCTTGATACTAGGTATTTAGGTTATTATATCTGCGACAAATACTCCTGGACATTTTTTATAGTAGGATATCTAGAGTTATATAAATTTAACTATGACACTATTTTTATACACTACGTAACTAGTATAATTGAACGTACTCTCATAGGACGTATAGTAAATAAATTGAAGAAAATTGTACTTAAATGATCTTAGCTTGTCTCAATACGGTGTTGACAGGGAAACGAAACGTTTTTTACTTTATGTAATAGTCTTCTCTAATGCGGATAATATTATACTTTTATTTGTATCGCGTAATAATAATGTCTGAAATAAAAATTAAGGAATTGAATTGAATAGTATATAATTTTTATATACTTATATATTAGTGACGAACAAGCCATTCGCACGTACGTGTTTCGCTACAGATTAGTACTAAGTAAGTAGTAAATACTAGACAACTGTCATCAGTCGCGTACGCATATAAAAACGAGGTACGAGGATACGTAGTATCCTCGTGTAAGTCCCTTCCCTAAATACTAGGATAGGACTGTATGTAAGTTTGATTGACTGAGAAGCGATACAAAATTCGCTTTTATTATTAGGCGAAGTCTACATATTGCTCTAGCATGGAGCCTATCTTACCAGGATCTTCGAACTCTTCAAGAGCAACTAGATTTATGATGGAAGGTGTCGGAGCTCGAGTAATACGGGGTCCAGACTGGAAGTGGGGCAAACAGGTAGATACATTGTTTATTTTTGTAAAAAAAACTTTCAACTGTGATAAATAAGAGGATAAAAAGCTCAGTTTAAATTAAGATGTGCTCGCTAATATGCAATCGAAAGTAATTCAATAAATGTTACTGTCTCACTTGAAGTTTTACACTAAAACAACCCTGTTTCTACATAGCTTACCTAAATCTCAATGTTTCTGGCTAACCAGATACCAGAGCTCATAATGAATATTGACATGATATCTGGCATACAAATAGCTATGGGCTGATCAAAATATGTATATAAAATTATTAATTCCTAATTCTAATTTTAATTCTAATTCTAAGTGGGGGGAACGAAGGTCTGCACTGATGTCCCGCATTGGGGTGTATTGTGCATTATCCCCTTTCTAACCTGACCCCAACCAGCCCAACTCCTTTAAGTAGCGGAGAAGGACTCTGGGTTGATGACAGCATTGTATCCCTATCTTCCTGTCAGTTAATGATGATGGAGAGCATGTGTTGATGAGTTCAATTAATTCCTGTTACTTAATACATTTCCTTATTAAAATTATTTATGTTTATAGGATGGTGGTGAAGGGCATGTAGGAACAGTGAGAAACTTTGAATCACCAGAAGAGGTGGTAGTTGTGTGGGACAATGGAACAGCTGCCAACTACAGATGTTCTGGTGCATATGACTTGCGGATTCTGGATAGTGCCCCAACTGGAGTCAAACATGAGGGGACAATGTGTGATACATGCAGACAACAGCCTATATTTGGTGAGATTCATAATCAAATTGTGTTAACACTACAGCATAAAATACATTATTTTACAAACTTTAAATATACCTATTTTAAAATATTAACGTATGAGACACATTTAAAATAAATTTTCCACATAAGTATAAATAACAAATTTAGACAAAAAAGCAGTTGTGTCATCTTTCATAATTTGTGCTATATAATGTTTCGGAATGGCCAATTAGAATCAAGCAGATTCAGAATGAATCAGAATTTAGGGACACATTTATTCAAATATATCTTATAAGTAAGAAATTAAGCCTCTGGCCTCTCACAATACAGGCTAGCCCTTTTGTGGGGACCACCATAATGTCAAAATTGTAACCTTAATATTAAATAAATATTAAATAGTATAATGTTTTTATTAAACATATAAATATAAAAAAAAAACATTTTAAATTTCATAACATTTAATAATTAAAATAGCCTAACCAGTATATTAATAGTGCTCTGCAACACATTTGTTTTGGTTCATGACTATAGCTGGATGTAAGATTAATTCTTCGTTTTTAAATCGGTCTTTATAGAGTATGCCTCATTATTATTTCCAGTTGTTTCCAATTTGGCATGGCTGTTGCAAGCAGCTGTGCACCTTCCAGAAATGATGGCACTACCTCAGAAGCTGCAACTATAATGTAGTTGTCTGTGCCATTACCAAATAATGCTATTTTAATTCTAATTGGCATGTAGTTGTTAATGAAAATCTATTAAGAATCCTGCTGTGAATGCAGTCAATATTATACAGTACATAATATTGTACAGTAAAAAATGTATTTATATTAATTCCAGGTATCCGATGGAAGTGTGCTGAATGCAGTAACTATGACCTATGCTCTGTGTGCTACCATGGTGATAAGCACAACCTGAGACATAGGTTCTATCGCATCAGTGCTCCAGGTTCTCAGAGGTGCTTGGTGGAGCCTCGGAGGAAAAGCAAAAAACAGGCCATCAGGGGCATATTCCCCGGGGCTAGAGTTGTGAGAGGGGTAAGTAATGCAGGCCTACATATTTGATGATGAAGCAACTAGGATTGCTTTGATAGATGTTTCCCGCACTGCCGGTCGCAACCTTCTGCGTCTCAGGCGGGCCTTCGCCCACTGCGCCACGGAAGTCTTCAGAAATGTGAAGTCAGTGCAAAAAAATTAAGGCAAAACGCGACGCGAAGGGAGTGTCGCGATCTATTTTTTTAATACCCAAATTTCTGTTTTACATTATCAATGATACAAATCACAAAAGTTTTTGGAATTATTTTTTTTCTAATCTATCTTAAAAAAATCCAGGTTGATTGGCAATGGGAAGACCAAGACGGCGGGAATGGCAGGCGAGGCAAGGTCAATGAGGTCCAGGATTGGTCAGCAGCTAGCCCTCGCTCAGCTGCCTACATTGTTTGGGATAATGGAGCTAAGAACCTCTATAGGGTTGGCTTTGAGGGCATGGCTGATTTGAAGGCAAGTATAGATTTGTTATATAGAGATAGATAACGAGGTGGTTACAACCTTAGATAAGCCCGCAGACCACTAAGGACAAGTCTTGTCAATGAATTGGAGAAGGCCTATGAGTCAAGGACACACTGCGAAAGCAGTAGAAAAGGTAAGAGATAAGAGAGAATAGATTTTTGCTATTCTCACAAGGCTGCCTGCACACCGTGTTGACCGTGTCGCTCTCCAGATCTATCTGAACACTAACCTGCCCAGCTGAAGTGGCTATCAGGTTATATTCGTTATAAACGGTTTTTAGATCCAATTCACCGTTCACCCGACATGACGCCGATGGACTTTTTTTATGGGGTAGCCCCATAAAAAAAGTCTAAAATGTCGTATTTACGAAACTCGGTACAAAACCATTCAAGAATTAAATGACGCAGTCCATGGGGATACAGCAACATGGGGGCCATATCGAACATCTATTGCAATAGTTTTATTACCGTTTTTGTAATAAATTGTAATTGCAAATACAATTTCTTAGTTATATAGTTAGTATATCTGTTTAGTACATCCATTTCTTAGTAATTTGGTAATAAAACTATCAAATTTGACTAAATTCCGCTGCTCAAATTTTTTTCATCCGGTACAATAAAATGATCCTTACAAGAGACTGAGTCGATTGGTATCAATTTTTTTTTCCAATTATATTCATTTTAAGTTGCTACTCACGCTTGACCAAAAAATTTGTAATGCCAAAATGTATTTCTCTAAACAGGAGCTGAAATTGCACCTGTATCTCCTCTGGTTATGGAAATATACACTGTATAATAAAACATAGGTCACATTGTCACTAAAAGCGGTTTTAGCCGTTATGACGATTATTAGCAATGAATATTACATTAATACATTTTCATTTACAATAATATAAGTAGATTTTCAATGGATCTGGCATTGTCTACTGAAATAATTATAAATTTACGTATTTGTTTAGTCGTAGAGTAAATCTGATGTGAGTCAGATTTGATTTTACAGTTTTATGTGATTTTGCAGGTTGTAAATGATGTGAAAGGGCAAAATGTTTATAAAGAGCACTTGCCTTTACTGGGGGAGCTGGGCCCAGGGCGCACTGGCCCACATGGACTCCAAGTTGGTGATCAGGTATGTTTTTAAAATCTTGGTTATTCTCAATCAAAGCTTATTGGAACACTAACCAATAGCACATGCTCTTGTATTCCAGAGGGTCCAGTTTCACAACAAATTAAAACATTGACATTCGAACTTATAACGAAAAACTTTTTAAGAGTTTTCGTAAGCTACTTTCTGTGAGACATGCCTTTGGCGCAGCATCATAGCAATATTGCATATGCACCATGGTGCTGGTATAGTTAGCGAAGGCCAATCCGTCTGAAACATTCAACAATGCATGCTTGACATGATTTGATATTTTTTATTATATTGTTTTTTTTTCTTTATTTAATAACATCTTATATTATATTTGATTGAGTTAGCGAAACAAAGACCTGTGCATAAGTCTACTAGGGAATCCCCCGGTATTTGTATGTATGTTTGTATGTATTTTTGTTTGTCCTATGATAACTGCTGACCGTTTATTCAATATTGATGAATTTTAGAATAAAATTACGACTATACCACGTACTTTACTATTCTCCTGCTGACGTTTCGTTGACCGTTTAGAGGTCCTTCCTCATGAGCACCGTCCGCGACCACGCTCGACGGTCGTGAGACGGGAGTTCCCGTCAACGAAACGTCAGCAGGAGAATAGTAAAGTACTTGGTATAGTCGTAATTATATTCTAAAATGATACCAAACCACGGTAATTTTAATTCCAATATTGATGAAACTTTGTAGGGTGGTAGGTAGGTTAGACTGATATAATTTTGACGTTCTAAGATAAGCCTATCCAGTAAGGGGTTTTTAAACTATGTGGTTTCGGTAGTCGGATAAAAACGGAACTTCGCGAGAATCTCAGTTCGTGGTGAACTTCTAGTTTACTAACATTGTAATAGACCAAAATTTAATTAACATAATTTGTTATTATAAAAAAATGATGAAACCATACTACCTTTTTTTTAACGTCGGGAAAAATGCCTTTACTCATGTCCTCCGGCCTGAATCGGGAGAGCCGGAGGGGTCTGTCGGACTCGACGCTGAAGAAAGCCAGCGTGATACTAAACAGCCCATCGATGTTCCTTCCCGATACCGTAATGTCAATGCATCATAAAATCATTCATTCATTAAATAGATATAATGATATTTAGGAAGTATATGCATTAAAAACTTCAGATTATAAAAAAGTTCTCTATATTTAACTTTGAACTTTGGCTTAGGTATATGTTTCGTTATATCGATTGAGGGTGGGCGCTAATAATCCTAGCTTAGGCTATAAGTTGTATCACTTAAACTAATTACTAAAACTATCTTAAGTCTACTTTTAATAATTTCCCTTATTGTAAATTGTTTTTTCTTTAAGGTGCAATTAAATAAATGTTCAATTTAAATTCAACTCTTGACCATTAGATAGAAACTGCATCGGAACTTGACAAAGTCACGGGATCTCGATTGTATTCGACCGCGACACCTACCTCTTATCTAGACCAACCTGTGTTTTTAACAAATTTGAAGATGAAATAGCACAGGTGTGGAATGGACAATGGCCATAGACAATGATGATGTTTATTTCTGTGGCGCAGTGGTCGAAGGCCCACCTGAGACGCAGAAGGTTGCGGGTTCGATTCCCGCCGCGGGACAAATGTTTGTATCTGCGAATATTTGTCCCGGGTCTGGGAGTTTTCTATGTATAATATATATGTACTTATTTACAAAAAAAAGTATATAAGTAGTTTAACAGTCATGTAGTTCCCATAACACAAGCTCTGCTTACTTTGGGGCTAGATGATGCTGTGTGAAAAATATTCAGCATTATTATTATTATATATTTATTTCAGGTGAACGTAGACCTAGACCTGGAGATCGTGCAGTCGCTGCAGCACGGTCACGGCGGCTGGACAGACGGCATGTTTGAGTGCCTCGGAACCACCGGCACGGTCGTAGGAATCGACGAGGACCACGACATCGTAGTCACCTACCCCAGCGGTAACAGATGGACTTTTAATCCCGCTGTACTGACAAAGGTATGACATTTGGAAATTCTTATGAGAATAAGGAGAAGGTCCTTATTCTAACAAAAATAAAGATTACAAAAATAAACATTAGTTAGTAGACTATTGAATTTGAATTATATCAGAATAAGTAAATTTGTTAAAATATGATAAACATTATTTTATATAATCACATTTGGCTAGGCCATGTTTTGTAAAAAATGTCCAGCATTTTGTTTGATTGATCGTGAATGTTTACAATGTTTTTTATAATATAGGTGTGTAGCGGTAACCTCAGCGCATCGGCATCGACAGCGACGGCCGCGGGCGGTGGTTTCGCCGTCGGGGATCTAGTGCAGGTGTGCGCTGATCAAGAGCGCGTGAAGACGCTGCAGCGAGGGCACGGCGAGTGGGCCGAGGCTATGGCGCCTGTGAGTACATCATTTAGGACTCCGAAGCTAACGCGCAGAATACTGAAGCGCATCGAAGGAAAGATAGAAAGAAAACGGGGAAGAGGTAGCCATTAAATATACTGCATGAGTCAGGTAAATAAACGTAACGATCAGAAAGTTACAGGTTTATTATAAACATTGCATTTAGCGCCATCTCTTCCCAATTCTTTAAATATTGAGCAGCGATTCGGTATACGGCGGTAAATGGCAAGAAAACGGTCCGTTTTATTTTATTTGCGTATTGGAACAACAAACAGCTACATTATATAATAATAGTAGATTAATAGTAATTAAAATCAGACTTAGTGATAATGCAGGCCACAGCGTTATCCACAGTTTAATATAACAAATTTTAAGAACCTTACCGCTATACAGATGCTGACATACTAATCACTTAAGAATACATGCAATTACTTATTTATAAATACATGAGAACTAAATAAGTAAACGCGCAAAAAAATATAAAAAACAACCTCAGTTAGTTAATAGCATAACGAGATAAAATTTAAAATGCGGGCAAATAAAACGTCTTCTGGATTCCCCACAAACTAGCTCGGAGGTAGGGTATTTCTGACTTGACACTTCACTCGTAACCCTAGGCTTTTTATTGAATTAACTATGTATTCATTAGCCATGTAATGATATTCTAAAATTAATAGCACGAGCTACTACGCCTTGTTAGTTTTTCTAAATTTTTACTTTACTTTTCTTCTAACCTAGTGTTTGTTTCAGACGCTCGGAAAAATCGGTCGCGTGCAGCAAATATACCACGATAATGATCTGAAAGTGGAAGTGTGCAATACTTCATGGACATACAACCCCAGTGCCGTCACCAAAGTCGCATCTTCTGATGGAAGTATCTCGGGGAACTCCTCAGGTAAAGTTAATGCGTCTTTAGAAATACTCAGAACTTTTGATGGAATTCTTGGAATACAGTTTTTACTTATTCGGGAGGAGTCATTAATTTACATTTTATTATGTAAAATCAATCTATATTTTTTTTGACTTTACTCTTCGATCGACCATAGTACTAGATTCCCGATAAGCGCATCAGAAACGGGCGTACAAATACATTTGTGTTGTGTTTTTGTCTTATTTCAAATAAGTATGTTCCAAATTAGTATGTGGCAGAAAAAAATTGAATGTTCTCGCAGTAATGGGCATACCAGAACATCTAAAGTACCTCATTCGAAGACAGCAGCAGTTCGGGTTGACGGACTCTGATGTCTTTAAAACCCAAGCTGGTGTTAGACAAGAATGTATCCTATCTCAACTGCTGTTTAACATCTACACTGAATACATTATGCGGATAGTGCTAGACGACTGGGACCAGGGAGTTTCCATTGGAGGTTGGAGAGTTAGCAACTTGCGATATGCTGATGTCTTCTTACATCAACTAAAGGAAAACCTCTTGAACATTTGGAATCACACATAGAATAGAATAGAATATAAAAATATTTATTGCCTGAAATTATGGTCATAACAGCATCAGGTTACATAATTAAGTAGGTAATTATACATAATAAAACTAACTATATCTACCTAAGCAATTGCCATGATTACATTCAGGCAAAAGGAATCAGCACACTCAGCAAAATGCTGGCATTTTGCTGAGTGTGCTGACATTTGGAAGAACCGACCAAACTTCACGTGCATAGGAAACTACGAAATTGTCCAAAACTACATCTACTTGGGTTCCAACATCGCAAATGCCGGAGGTTGTGAAGATGAGATCCGAAGACGAGTGGTGTGAACCGATCTGCGGTTTAGAAGCTCACCAAGTTTCGGTAGGATCGAAGAATACCAAAGGCTATAAAGGACTCTTGAAAAGTATTTCAATACGAGTATTTTCATGATCATACAAACATTTGTCCCGCGGTGAGAATCGGACCCGCAACCTTCTGCGTCTCAGGCGGGCCTTTGCCCACAGCGCCACAGAGGTTAAGTTCTTTGGATACATTATTCGCAATGAATAATCAATCGAACGTTTGGTAATGCAAGGCAGGATGGAGCCTCCATCCTGCCTACGCGATGGTCAGACCTTATTAAGTCCGCACCGAATGCTCTCGCAATGCGACTAATAGAGTTAAATGGAGACGCATCGCAAAAGCCGCCGCTATCAAGCAATACCTGCATAATTTTTATTTTTATTTTCTAACGACATTTTTAAATGTATTGCTTTGCTTATGTAATTAAACTGAATGTTGGAGTGTTAAGTAAATCTTAACAATAATAATAAAAAATATGTTAATGATATAAATAAAATCTTTTTTCTTCATTTCGCAGTAAGAAATATAAATGTATAACAGTGCGCAAACGTTGAGTGACTTGTTTTTGTTCCTGATCCTTTACCTAGTACTATGGTTGATCGAAGACTTTTCTAGTTACTGGTGTCTTAATCGTTCATTCTACGAGTCATTAAAATGGACCTTTGTCTCTATCTATAAACGTGATCAATGACCAGTTTATAGATCGTAATATGTGATCTATAAACTTGTCATTGGAAATAGTTATCTACAAACCGTTCTGTTTGGATTTGTAGGTGAACGCCTCTCAGCGCTATTGAAGAAGCTATTTGAATCTCACGTGACGGGCGATGCGAACGAGGAACTGGTGAAAGCCGCAGCGAACGGCGACGCGGTGCGGTGCGGTGAGGTGCTCGGACGGACGGACGGCGCGCAAGCTTGCGTGAACGGCTTCTACGGAGGTCACACCGCGTTACAGGTACCTTACAGAGTGATTCATGAAACGTGTATATTTGATTGTGGAAGTAACTGTAAATTTCATCATTTAACCCACAGACTTGTTTTCGTTCATATATTGCAGCGCCGACCGATTTTTTGTAATCGTTTTGACTTCAAGTAAGTTTGCTAAATCAGTTTTAACACTGTCGCCACACTTCACTAAAGGGTACTGAAAAAGACAGTGACGGGGCTCAACCGGAGTGCGAGAAGTTAGCCCCGCACTTTTGCGTTTCCTGAATTCTGATACTTGTGCTGAATTGTTCTAGGTTTATTCTATATTCTTCCAAAATATTTATTCTCTAGAGTGGAAATTACAGCTGAATTTTCTTCTTTTGAATTTTCCATGTTTTGACAGTTGTGCTGGATTTTTCTAGGTTTGTTCTGCATTGTTCCAAAGTAAAACAGTTCTAAGATGAAAATTGACGAAGTCAATCGAAAATAACTGGTTTCCATCCGCTACCTACTACATTTCGACTTATTGGTGTTTTTTACATACTTCTGGGTTGTTCTGGTGTTGTGCTTTATTGTTCTAGCTCAGTTCTATACTGTTTTAGACTACAGTAATACATATCATTCAGTGCTAATTAAGCACGAAAAACTGAAAAAAACTACCAAAATAGCGGCTTTACAAACTTGGCCCCGCACTTTTATTTCTTTCTAATTATTTGTGTTTTTGCATTGTTCTTTGTTGTTCTGATGTTGTGCTGTACTGTTCTAGCTTAGTTCTAGGTTGCTCTACAGTTATATATATCATTAAGTGCTAATTTAACATGAAAAACTGAAAAAACTTCCAAAATAGCGGCATTACAACTTGGCCCCGCACTTTTGGATTTTCCAAGTTTTGACAGTTGTGCTGCAAAATCATACCAACACAACACCAATAATCATAAATCGAAATGGAGTAGGTAGCGGATGGAAACCAGTTATTTACAACTATATTCCAAACAGTTTTTTTAGATATTTGACTTGTGATTTTGAATTTGTGAAATCTAGAGTGATCTAGAGAAAAAATATTTTTGAAAATATATAATAAACCTAGAACAGTTCAGCACAAGTATCAGAATTCAGGAAACGCAAAAGTGCGGGGCTAACTTCTCGCACTCGCTTAACCGATTGTCATGCAGTTTTTGTAATCGTTTTGTACGATTTCAAGAAAGTTTCTTATATAAGTTTTTACCACATCCACATGTCTCTAAAAGGCGCTACAAAACGTAATCGAATTAATTTCGGGGCTTTTTAAATTTACGTTGAAACACCCTATTTTCACCGCCATCTCAAATCATGCTTCCAGCGTCGAAAACAGATGGTGCTGCTCTGATTAGAGCAGCCAACCAATATCGTTTCGTAAATAAAGATAATTTAAATTTGGAAAGCAAGCAAAAACAACAACATTCGTTAATTGCCCTCGTCAAGTCAGTGCCATCAAGTTAAATGTTTTACTAAAAACTGAATATTTGCTATGATTTGTAGATATGAAAGTTTCGCTATATTTCGACAGCATGTACCATAATTATATATAAAATTATATTTTTTAATATTAAATAATAAGTCCTCATTCACAAACTTTTAACACAGGCGGCCGCCCAAAACGGTCATGTCGAAGTGATTCGAACACTAGTTGAGGCGGGGGCAGAAGCGGACGCCGAAGACAGAGATGGCGACCGAGCCGCGCACCACGCGGCTTTCGGCGACGAGCCAGCGGCCTTACGCGCTCTAGCGTCCGCTGGGGCGGATCTAAACGCACGCAACCGCCGGAGGCAGACCCCTTTACACATAGCTGTCAATAAAGGACACCTAGGAGTTGTCAGAACATTGCTACAGTTGGCGGTACATCCGAGTTTGCAGGTATGTTTCTTACTTTATGTTTTTATGACGTCACGCACGCAGCTTCTGCCGACGGTCCTGCGACCAGGGCTGATCTAAACACCAGGGACCGGCGAAGGCAGACCCCCTAACATAGCTGTGATTATTGCCTCAAATGACTTTCCATTGTTATAGACAATTTACAATATATATACAGGGTGTAATCGTTAAGTGTGCACAGGCGATTATTCCGTAACTATTGCAGATATCAAAAAACTTTAAACTGATATCGAAAGTACTTTACCTAATGAGTAAAATGACATTAATAACTTTTTAAAAATAAAACGAGAAATATCCAAAAAAAATACATTAATCACTCCCATACATTTAGTATGAGATAGTAGAAAGGTTTTAGTTTCCTTATTTTAAGTGGAATAGTACCTACTCATTTTACCCTTGTCATTTTATAATTATGTACGATATGAAGGTATTAATGAATTTCAAGTAGATACACGTGTAGATAATTATCTTACCACTTCAAATTTATAATAAACCTTGTTTCAATATTGTATTGATTTGAACTAGCTGAAAAGCAACATACTAAATAAAAACAAAAAGAAAGATACTCTTTGGTGTTCGTTCTAAATTCAAATTCTTTATCGCGGGTTCTCGTTCCCGCCAATTTATTGTATTTTTCAATTTGCATTAATAATCGTGATTGTTGCATTTATTGATTGAAAAATGGCATATTCCAATACAGAAAAGAGGGACATGTTAAAAATGTACTACAAACATGATTGTAACAATAGGGCGGCCATTATCGCCTACAGAAGAGAGTACCCAGATAGAGAAGTTCCTTCTGGTACGTATTTACGTAAGTTGGATAACAATTTGATAAATTATGGATCTTTTAACAGAAAAAAAGGTTCGAGAACAAGATCTCCGGAATTTGATAATGACTTAGATAACAATATTATTAACTACGTAGTAGATAATCCACAAGAATCAACGCGTTCAGTGGCCCGATCATTTCCAGTGTCCCACAATTATGTACACAAGTTATTAAAAAACACAACTTCAAAGCATTTAAGATAAAACCTACTCAAACGCTGCACAATGATGATCCTGCTCGTCGGCTGGTCTATTGCAATTGGCTAGTCAATAATTATGTCAATGTAAGGTCAATTTTATGGACCGATGAAAGTAATGTTTCAAACTGCGGCATTTACAATAGAAAAAACTCGCATTATTGGTCAATTGACAATCCTCGCTTAACTACTGAAGTTAGAGCTCAGGTGCGATTCTCAATTAATGTGTGGTGTGGTATTCTTGGAGATCGGATCATTGGGCCATATTTTTACAGTGGAACCTTAAATGGACAGAGATATTTCTCCTTTGTACAAAACGATATGCCAAGTCTCTTAGAACCAATTCCAGACGATGAAAGAAGGTCGATAATTTTTCAACAAGATGGAGCACCTGCACATAATACAAATGTTGTAATGAATTTCTTACGAAACAATTATAATGGCTTAATAGCCAATAATAGTGCAACCCCTTGGCCTGCCAGATCCCCGGATCTCACGCCTTGTGATTTCTTCCTATGGGGATTTGTCAAAGACCACGTGTACGCTGAGAGAGTACACAGCCTAGAAGAGTTACAGAATCGTGTACGTCGTGCAATTGCTTTAATTACTCCGCAAATGTTAAGGAAAGTTCATTTAGAAACTGTAAATAGAGCTCGTCATTGTATTGCACAAGGAGGACGTCACTTCGAACATATGCTTTGAACACAAAATTTTGTACTTACTAAGAAATAAAATGTATGGGAGTGATTAATGTAATTTTTTTGGATATTTCTCGTTTTATTTTTAAAAAGTTATTAATGTCATTTTACTCATTAGGTAAAGTACTTTCGATATCAGTTTAAAGTTTTTTGATATCTGCAATAGTTACGGAATAATCGCCTGTGCACACTTAACGATTACACCCTGTATAAGACAATAATAGGTGGTCATGCGAGTGGATGACCATGCGTTGGACACCTAGGCGTCAGAACATAACTATTCTACTTCATGTTTTTATGATGACACGCAGTATTTGGTGACCAACCAGCAGTCTTGCTGGTCCTAGGAGCTATTTACTACGCGTCCAATAAGATAAATATAGACGTTGTCAATGTATTGGAACAGCAACTAAAAAACTTAAATAAGCAAAACTAAACTGACTAAACTCAAATTTAATATTTTGACATCACTCATGAAATTGTAGAGGAACGCCGTAGACAACTTGTGCCCAGTATTGAGGGTATATTAACCAGATTATTCGATTGGTCAAAACCTGGTTTTGTTTAACCCTGCAAAGACACAGGTCTTTGTGTTTAAAAAACACAATTTACCGTAGTTCAACAGTTCCGGGACACACCCCTTATCACGACGACCTCGGTGGCGCAGTGGGCAAAGGCCCGCCTTACACGCAGAAGGTTGCGGGTTCGATTCCCGCCGCGGGACAATTATTACGGTCTTTAGGCCCCGGACATTCTGATAAAAAGCTCGAAAGCACATAGTTTTATTGCAGTCTGGTTTGGCCACCAAAGGACTGCTGTGACGCGCCTGTAGTGGCGTTAGAATCCGTTTCAATGGCAGCTTTTCTCAGACTGGCTGGTCTTCTGTAGTTGATCCATGGTTTCAATCTAGCATTAACCGGCCAGACGTCGATAGAGTAACACGTGTTATAATGTTCTTCAGGGACGCCTATTTTATAGGACTTGTAACTCCCTTTGGGGGTTAACTCCTCCACAGTGCAGGAACTCGTTGGGCACAGTTGTTTTAGATACGCTTGTATCTCATCGGCGCTAGATGCCATGTTCCATAGGTGGATATATTTTACAGGCTCTACCGCTTTAAGTTTAGTTATCGCTGGTCCAGCGGTTCCGCAAAGAGATGTTGGTCCTCTACTTTTACGCCTCCTTACCTCAGTCCACTGATGGCCAGTTTCGAGATCATGAACGACTACATCAGTTAAACGCGGGGTGCCACCGACAACAGCACTCTCCAGAGGCGTTTTCTCTTCAGCGATCGAAGCTCTCAGCAAACGAGATTGAGTGTGCAGTGGAGCAACGCTGCCTTGTTTAGGTACTTCAGGTACTTTGATGGGCGCCGCCGGTGTGGCCTGCGCAGTATATGTCAACTCCCGGTGTTCTCGAGATACTCTATGTCCATATTCCTCCAGTTTAGCATTGAGAGTAATCACTTGCTGAGCGTAACTATCTAACTTCACCTCGTAGGTTGAAATAAGCGAAATTGCTGTGATGAGCTGCTCTTTGATGGAAATCATTTCGTATCTTAAACTTTTGATTTCAATGGAAAGATCAGCAGGCTTGTCGCATTTAAATGGTGAATCCATGTTGGTTGTGAGAGGTGTTTTCTTTCTATGAGTTACATTTGAGCTGTAATCCCGCTTTCTAGAACCTACAGGAGTAGAGCTGTTGTCTCCTCCTTTTTTGGCAGCGCAGCAGCATTCAGGACATACCCAAGTGTTCTTCTCGTCGAGAGTCGAGTCTTTCCCACCGATGCACAGAAGATGATAAAGCTTGTTGCAGTCTGCGATCACACATCGGAGATAGTCTTCGTCAGGAAGTATGCCACTGTTACAGGCAAAGCAACCCATCGTGTAACTATGACAAAAGTAGTAGGCGCGCGGCGGTGTCCAGTATAAAGGCAGTGATCAGTGCAGCGCGCGCGGCTGGTGACTCACTGCGCGGGGCTCGGTGCAAGAGCGCTGAGCGCGAGTTGTCCTAGGTCAGTTACCGGACGGTTGGCAAAATATTTTGAAATGTTTTTGCTTATAACTTTGGAACCACTGGGTCAATTGGAAAAATATAACAGTTACCAGAAAGGTGTTTTTCACTGGTCACAAATAACAATATTTCACAACAGAGTCACGTCACTTTTTTCCACTTTTTCAAATTAAAATCACGGAGCAAACAAAACAATGACCTTGCTTTAGCGAGTGACGCACGGTCAAAAAAAGGAGCCATAACACAAGCTCTGCTTAGTTTGGGGCTAGATGATGCTGTGTGAAAAATGTCCAGCATTTTTTATATGTATATAAAAAATGAGTTATTGTTATAACTCATTTTTTAATAATAATAATAATAATAAAAAGTTCTTGAGTGGATTCCGCGTCTAGGCAGAAGTGAAAGACTTTGTCCAGTTGCAATGTGTTGATGTTCACAATCATTGGTTCAGCGAGTAATACAAAAATGGAATGATAAGTAATGACGAAATTAAAACAGTTAGTTTTTGTCAAAATAATGAAAACTAACTGCTGCCCACGGATTCGCTTTGGTACCTAGGATAAAAAATAACTGATAAAAATTAGCATTCATAAGAAACTCATTCGCTTGACCGTTGTTTTGTTGACTTTCGTTGCAATATTAGTCCTCACGAAAACCCCTTTTATATAAACGGGATAATATACATATTGTCCACACTGAAAACCCATTCTAAATATTGGTAAAAAAAATGAAATTGAAATCGGATGAGAAGTTTCGAGATTACCAGCTACAAACAAACTTACAAACTTTCCCACTTTATAAGATTAGTTATTAACGGTTAACTTGGATAACTAAGTTTTACACCTTTTGTTTATCAAACCAAGTCGATGGTAATCAGGGTGTATTATAATACGATCTTATCTCTAGAAGCTCAGCAAACTAGCAGATAAATTGAAAACGATCCTGCAATGCTTCAAGTTGCTACGTCTCGTATGCACAACTTTAGATTAATTAATTAAAGCTCTCGATGCGAGCAATGGTCGCTCACGGTATCTCATTGTCTAGCACTCCTCGTAGTCAGCTTGCAGTGTTTCGGACCCGGGATTTAATTATTCCGATGACTGAATTCCAAGCTGTAAAATAAATTACAGTAGAAAATGTCAGTAGAAACGTGTCGTGCCATCTTGCACACAAAATACACTATGATGTTTCAGTAAACTATGTCTAAAGACATTAGATTGTAAAAGAAATCTTTAAATATAGAGATGTTTTCAGTTCAATCATAATGGCCGTTTCCTTTAAGCCTCTTAGCAAGCGCAGAACCCTCTTCACGTAGTTCAAAGCAATTACGTCCACTAAAGGAAGATTAGGCGAGAATCATTCAAGGTATTGGGTATGAAATAAACATTTGTCATAATGTTTAGGTTTTCAATTCAATCAGAAACATGGGTCTTTTCTTCGTAGCCTCGTAACAAGTGATACATAAAATGTTTCACTAAGGGACTCTTAGACGAGATAATGTTATGTGCAGATTTTTGTTATATGCAGGTTTTTAGTTAAATATAATTTCTTCGTGGGCCTCGTAGCACGCATAGATCTCCTATAAAGAATATACCCATTAAGGTGCACACATAACTTGCAAGTGTCGAAAGTAGAAACAGATTGGCTTAAGTGATCAATGATAATTACCGCCTTTAAATGGGATAAATAATGATATTAGCGTAAGGGAGCGGGATTCAGGATAACGCTACAAATATACATTAGCTGTTTACGATCTGTTCCGCCATAATTTGTATTCGGCTGCGAAGTCGTTAACTGGGATTGAATCAATTTAACGACAGGGTGTGAGCTGAACCGTTCTCCGCAAATATTTTTCCAAAACGGAACTGCGGAACACCACTCCACCCGAGAACGCTATTGAACTATTGAAGGAATCATAAGTACGTTCAATATTTGTTCAGATGTTCTCGAACTCACTGCGTAGCAGTCGGTGGCTCTCGTTAACTAGTTACGGAACTTCAAGCATTGTTTCTACGACTTACTAATACATCAAACGTACTTTTGAAAATACTCGGTTTGCTCTCGGATTGTAAGTACAAATTAAATACCTACTGATTTGTTTTATATTCTGGGACATCCACGACCTAATAATAGTTATTTGTGTATTTTGTAGACCATTTATTACATGGTTTGAAGGGAGCTCTTGTAACAAAGCGCCTGAACTATTGGAGAAGTTTTAACTGCGCTATTTGTTTAGACGTTGGTCTCGCATTAATCCGTATCTTATCCAGCTGTGCGCGGTATTTCTCTGGGTCGTGTCGGGCTCCGCTCGAGGACTTTTAATCTAGACTAGTCGAGTTTCAGTCGTTAATGAGTGTAGCGTCGCTCAGACATGCGGTCGCCATAATTGCCAAACTTTGCTCAGGCCGAAGCCGCTACTCCCCCCTACCCCTACTTGTCGCGAGCCATTGTTCGCATGGTAACGCGTGTGTTAGATGCCTTTACCGAATCTACTTGAAACTTGAAGGATTTTGTCTGGTTAATGTGAAGCCATTCAAAATTAGGTGTATTTAGTGTTGAAACTTGCGGTTGTCCTTCGCTTTGTCCATAGGTCAAGTTGACTGTGTACATTTTATGGCCAGCTAGCCACTCTATATTTTATTAAATAAGTAACGCGATAAACCAATTCAAATAAATGAGCTCATGAACTTCGGTTATCCTGTTAATAATCTATAGGTCAAGCTTTTAGTTAACCACTATACTTATTATGTATACGGTGACATTTGCCTCACCTCCTTAAACGACCATAATTTAACACAATAAAGCAAAATTGTTCGGCATAATAGGCCATTCAAGTTGGCGCTAACTTACCTCTTATCTGTTTAATTATGTCTTCACCAACTATCCGAGATAGCTGACGCCATATTGAGGCGCAATTGGGCGTAAAGCTATTTAAATCTGAATAGGGCATTGTGAAGCGCGTCACCTTGACTCAGCCATAGAAGAAATAATAGTACTGCTAAAGTAAGTTTCACTCTGAAGACAGAGGCGCTAAACTGTTATTCTGTAGTCCCCTTTCGCACGTTCGCGAATTGAAATCAGCTAGAGACAGTTTGACTTGTAGGAATTCATATTGCTAGCAGACAGACCATATTGAAATAAAATTTACGTCGTCTGCCGATTCCTAGTGGTACAGATTGATCACAACGGAGCCTTGTCCTTAATAAAGTTAGAGTGCCGTGGACACCCACCCTGCCCGCCTCCGTCGCTTCGGGCGCCTCTCCAAATCATCTTGTTCGAGCTAACTACCGCTCTGCTTGTACCTCTTATACCTCATTTACTGTTTTGTGCAATAGACCAAATTCGTAAATACATCGTAATGATCTTAGTCCTTTGTACCCACTTTTTGCAGGAGCTCGTATATGCGTTGCCGCTAAGTTGTTTTTTTGTTTGTATGTTCAAGATTCTTTAAGGTTCTTTAAGGATGATTAATCTAAATTCCCTATGAATGGCCACAATACACTAAGGAATGCTATAATCGATGATAGAAAAACAAGTCGGGGTTTTAAAATGATTTTGATAATTCATCTATCTAACTACCACAACACTCCAAGAAATGTAACTAGACTCTGACCTGCCCTCGGTTACAGCACCCGCGTACCAAGCAGGAGATCGCGGGTTCGATTTGATACTTCTGGAATGTAATAAAATATTGGATTTTCTTGATGATCCTTGTATTATAAAAGCTTTTAACTTAATGCATTATCAATTTTCAGTTTTAAATAGCCATGTGTTTGATTATATAAGTTTCTATCCAATGATGTCTGGCCAGATTAGGACTGATTGGTATAATCTAATAACCAGTTCAATATCACTAGAAACACGCGTAGAGATCTCTCAGATAATATTTGTAACGAACACGCGTGCAAGATAAATATCAGCCATAAGAACCAACAAAGGATATTAGGTAATTGGGTTTCTCCTCATCTGCAGAATTGTGTACGTTGCATGTTTTCGATGTGTGTGTAGGTACTCAATATAACATCGCGTTGTTATGGCGTAGCGAAGACGATGTCAGAAGTCAGCGGAGGCGTCTGTTACGTAAATATCGGCTGGGTGTGTTGCGAATAGGACGGAATACAAGATGAGGGGAGGTGGTGGCTATATATGTTCCTTTTATACTGTAAACCTAACTAAACGTATTCAGTAGTAACTTAAAATAAGTTTATGTTCACTCCGAACAAAAACTCAGAAGTTAACGATTTATAAAGTACTCCTTTCTTGTTGACGTAATAGTGTAATTGTTATAATGAGCGATTGGTAAAAAACCGATATTCATTATAAAACTCGACGTTACCATCACAACGGGACGCTACCGACGACGACGACGAGACTGAACGGTCAATAACTGAAGTCCTCATTAAAATCTAATTTGCGTTTTACTTAAAGCGAGGCTCCTACTCGTACTTAAGCTTTTATTTTCACTGCTACAGCTTCCAACGAGCAAGTTTTTCTTTTTTGTTCCGATAATAGTCATTCCGTAGTAAACCAATGGTAATTGCAACAGTTTAATGAAGCTTTAGAATAGTAGCAGCGGTATTATTCGAGTGTAAAACACTTTATAACAGTTGCAATATTCGTTTAATATCTTTTAAGGGTAGCAGTTGAACGCGACCGTTCACCACGAAACGGAAATTCACAGCCCTTCCATTTCTGGTTATACGTCGATTTATATTCTGCGCCCACTCGCCGCCTGAGAAATCTCATGTTGGAGGTGCTCTTTCAATTTGAATCGGAACACTCGGATCGGGGAATAATGTATTTCGGTATCGACCCTCCGCTCGGAACGGATCCTCCTGTTTATCGCCGCTCGCATTTATTCGGGCGTCGTCGCGCCTTTATTTTTTCAACACAAACTCGGTGTCGCGCTGTTTATCCGTCGCGCTATACTATTAGCCGGGTCTTTGTTTTGAAAGGCAGCCAGATTTCGTAGCTCTGACTAAAGCATAATTGAATTGTCACACTACTACAATTGTACCCCAAAAACTGGTTTGGTTTTATTTTTTGTTGTTTTGGACCTTATTTCACGGAAGAGCTAATAATATTGTAAATAGTTTCGAATGTTTATTGATTTTGGGGCATATTTGGCTCAACTGAAAGTTATTTACATGGACTAGTCCATCTTTCCACAAACAAATATGTTTGTATGCAAAATGTCTACAAAAAAAAAGAAAATACTTGTATCAATATGGGTGAGTTTAAAATTTGGGGATAAAAGTTGATCTTAAGGATGTTCCGTGTAATACCTTTCTTGTCTTTGAAAACAGGTAACAAAAAACTATCCAAAAGTCACATTTACAAAGCATCTCGAGACTCATGTTTCTGTAAGCGACCTAAACGCTAAGAACTTTGTTGCTGGCTAGTCGCCTTTCTCGTACGATTGAACGATGCATTCAGCCATAGATCTTTAAGAGTTGGGTCGTATTTTCAGTTAGTGTTTATTTAGATATTCGAGTAGTTGGACGAAATAGAAATAAATAAATACGCAATGCTGATTACGAAAGTTTTATATTTTTAGTAGAATAGTAAGCGGTCGCTCGTAGCGAACTGTGGATATTATTTTACGTCTGTAAAATTGGTAAATAAATGTATTCAACTAGAACTCTTTTTAATTTGGTGCTATTTATCTAATTGGGATTATAATTGCAATTTTACGTTTTTAAAATGATTTACACATGCTAAAATAAATTGATTAAACATTCGAAATCACGTCAGTACGCAGTAGGTATAAAGTAGTATTGTCTTGACATAGGAACTTCATCGACATCCTATCGGTCATCGAATGCAAAATAATCGTAAAGAACAGTAAAAGTAAAAGTTTTTTTTTGGAATTTGTAACCATAAATGTATTTAGATCGTTACCTCATCTAGAATTCGAGTCGCGATTCGGATATCCTACGGACCCTTAACCCGCGCCCTATTTCTCCTATTCCAAGGACTATTTACGTCGTTTTGTTTGATAATCTGCTATTGTTTCGGTGGGCTGCGCGGCATCCCTCGTGAGAATTATGCGAGCTATCTATCCATACAGAACGTGAACGGCATGCGAATATGTAATGAATAATTCGATACCCGAATAATGCATCTAAAAATTAAACTCTTCAACATGATAGTTCTAACATTTGTTTTAGGTACGTATCTCGTATCCGCTTGTGCTGCCAATATTTTGTTTGTTATCTTCGTCCTTGATAAATTGCCCCGCGATGTGGCTCGTCCATACGATTCATGAAGCCATTTCATTTCCGTTTATATGCCTATTTGTATTCTCTCTTCCTTCGCGGTTAGAGAAATCTCTATAGAGATGCTCTTTCAATTTGAATCGAAACGGCCGAATTGGGGGAATAATTTATTTGGAAAGAGACTTTTATTCTGTACATGCCAGTATACCTAACGTTGGCAGTGTTTTTCTTGTTTGTTGGCAATTTAAGTCGTTATTTTCTACAAAGTAATGTTTTATTGTTATAACTTTCTCTGTCGGAACTTTCAGGTAGGTATTACTGTATTCCGAGTTACTAATGCGATGCACCTGAGCTAGTGCAGGTCCGTGTAATTTGCGATGTGCTTTGATGCTCTTTTATCGTACTTGGTTTTGGAATATAAATAAAACACGGCTGTGAAACCCAAACACAGGAAAACAAAGCATCTGCTGAGACAATTCTAGGAAGAGAGGCTGAGCCGAGTTGCTGACATTGCATTAAAAGATGGAGCCTGACCGTCTCCGCATTACCCAGCTTCGACTTAGGTTTGTTCCCTGCCTCGACTCAAGCGTCTTATTGAAATCTAATTTTCGCTAATCCTCGGAACGAGTCCGGCCGGCGGGCTCGAGACATCGCCAATAATATTTTCCTTGATATTGCTCCGGGGAATGCAGTCCGTCCCCTTTAATGTACATTGAAAGTCTAGGTTAATGGTTCGAAATAGATTGGTATTTTATAGTTCATGCTGCGATATAATGATACTGCCGGCTCCGGAATTTCTCCTTTTCTTTTAACTATTATTTTAATATTAAAATTTTCTAAAGATTGTAAAAAAATAAGGAGATTTAAAGTTTTTTTACTGAGAAGAACGCGAGAACGCGTTGAACTACTCTCGTAATGTTTTTCTTAGATAACAAAGGTCGAAAAGAAAATAAAAATTGTTTTTTTTTGTTTTACATGATTCTTCATAAACTTTCGACAATAAGCGTACTTAGTATGCGCAATTATTATCAAAGCAAGTAATCAGTCAAAGAAACAAAGTACAATGATAATTGTTTCGTGTTTTCATTAAGAGAAATTGCGCTTTCATCTAAACAAGATGTAGGTAAGCCTTGATTATGGGTTGATTAGTCAATTCTGCCTCAGCGACAATATAACGCAAATTGGCTATGTAGATACGAGCTCTCTAGGTATTTCTCTATCTGATCAAATTACCCTTCGAACCTTTTGTTCAGCTAGTGTACAAAAGCAATTTTGCTCAAATACCTGACTATTTCCTGCGGCGACCTGTTAAATGGGGATTTTGCACCGATAAAAGCTTTGTGTTTTAAAAACGCCCCATGTTTATCCTAAACGTAAATACGATCAATAATATACAACAAAATTTCCTTTGATTAAAACTGTAAACGCGATGTCTTCTGTAATGTTGGATGGTTGGTTTGCGATCACGTGTACGCCAGGACGTATGACAGGCGCTTAATTTAGCCACGGCTTCGCTCGCTGCGTGCGCTCAGAGCAGTCTTGCGGCGGCTAAGAGCTACAGTCTGATTTATGTTATTTGCACGTACAGCGGAATTAATGGCTTTATTACTCTTCTCTGTTTGCTGATCTCGGATACCGAGCGCCGTCCGCGTCCACAACTCCGTTTGAACAATGAAAGGCGCTTTCGAATGAGCGATTCGGCAAATACGTAATGGTTTCCTTCCCGGGAACGTATGAACGCTTGCTATTTGCGACTTAAGATTTGCAGTTTCTCAAGCATTCTTCTAAATTGTGTTTGACGAGAACATTGCTATGTAATCTCTATCCGTTATCCGACGTTCATAAATAGTTAACCAGCTGTTACGTAGCGAGCGGTGATAGAAGGGCTGTGAGTTAGCCCGAGTTTCATTATAAAACGTCATAATTCATGTGTGAGTAATATCTCGTGCGGTAGCTAACGGGCGCTGCGCCGAGGCCCCCAGGTGAAAATTTTTTGCGCGGTCTCTCTTTGTACCGTGAGCTTAGTGTTTTATCTCGGCTTGGCGTTACAAGGATTTGTGGCTCGCTAAGTAAGGTTTTATGTCCCTGGAGCGGCTGCAAGTGGGTTCCACTGATAAAAATCTGTCTTAAATGCCACACCGGGCAGTTTGTGTCTAGTGTAATAAGGGTTACGCTAAATTGAAGTTTCGATTTTTTCTGCTCTTTTTCTATCATTTTCTAATCGTTAGAAAATTAAACGATAACTTTCAACACGAATAAATATTAAAGACGTAACGATCCTGAATGAATCCGATCATGCTACAGGATTCATCGTCTTTTGCCGATTCAAAAATTCGCTTTGTTACTTTGTCTATCATATGAAATGATCATAGACACTATTTTCAGTTTGATATTAATTCCTGACGCTTATTTTGTTGGTTTCGAAAATCTATATGTTATTATGTAACTTATTTCGAATGGTTTAATTTACAAACATACCAGTTTCAGTTCTGTTGTAGATTGTATTAGTACGTGTCGCCAAAAACAAGCATTTCCTTAATTTTTTTGCAGAGGAATTCAACAACCGACAAATGCATACACGTAAAACGACGAAACAACTGAATCAATTTGCAAAAATGTAATTTTAAAAACGGATTTTTGCTCGTGAAAACGCATTGTGGTAACGGAAGGCTGCAGGTGGACTTCCTGCACAATTCCAGTTGCACCGGAACCACTAGTCGTAAATAACGCGTCGCATTGCTGCTCCCTTTCTTCAGCTCCACTGTAGTTCTCCTTAATATATCATCAAACTTTACGTATGCTCTGAACGTCGGCAATAGCCATTGCTTTCGTTCGTCGCTGTCGAAAGTCATGATGCTTATTGTTTTCAGCTGGAATTCCTGTTTTTCGACAGTCGTATATGCGATGCGACGCTACGTGACAATTTTTGTTCTCTGTTCGCGTCGGTTGGCAATAAAATGTAGCGTATCCGCACGAATTTCGTCAGGATATGTTTTGTTGGGGGGTATTAGAGTGGAATGCAGTCTGCGCGCCGTGTTTGTGTCGGCGACGTCGGTTGCGGAGCTCGCAAGCGGCAAACCGTGCTGGCAGTTGCAAGCGTACGTTCGGAATGCAGGAATAGTCTACGTAACACCTCGCATGGTTCAAATAATTTATACCCATACCGTATCTAACTAGCGGTGTATATAGATTGCGACATAATTATGAAAAGGAAAGTCCCCTTTCTTTTGTTGTTAGAAAGTTTTGTTTGCAGAAAATATTAAATATTTTGAGCTTTATCGAAATCTTACGATTCGATTGGATCTGTTACTTTCGAGCAAATATTCCATATTTTCTACAGGACATAGAGTCGATTACTTTTTACTTATTTTTAACTAAATCATTCTATTGAGAAAGTATTTTTTTATAATTCCGTTTTTTAAATGTACAAAAGTTGTTTTTATTTTAATCGAAGTTGAACTACAAAAGAAAAGTACTTGAGTCTCATTATCTTGCCACACCCTGTTTATCTATGGTGCTATCTATGTTTGCCAATAGCACGGGATAAAGAAGTATTATAACAAGGATCCATTTATGAATAGTAAAAGCATGTCTCCTGTTTGGTTTGCTACGATAAAGCTTCATATTGGAAAACCTGTTCTTATTGATAAAAGTTCTACAAATGAAGCGCAGGACGGAGACGCTCTTTCATCTGAAAATTGAACATGTCATTCAAAAGCCATGAAAGACTCCCGAAGGTCTACAGGGAGTTGCTACAGGTATTGCTACAGACAGGGCAATAGATGGTGCAATAACTTTGAGCAAACGTATCGTATAACTTAGTGCACTTACAAGTAGATACTCGAACCACGTTCGATTTCTGACCGCTGCTATTGCGTCGGGATAAGGTATAATACGCTGGACTGCCTCGTAGTTTATCATCTGATTTGATGCGCTATAAATCCTAACAAAGCCAAACATGTTAGATCCGTGTACATTTCGTATGGCGGCGCTTGTTCAGATTTCACGGCACCGTATGACAATAAAACGAAATAATCAGATTCATCAGCCCTTTGTCTTGGAGTCGGTTCTGTTAGCTCGTTCGTCGGACGTGAATTGTCTGTGTCGATTGTTTACTTCGTTAGTCGAGTCGTATCTGAACCCGCACACACGCTGCCTCCACGAACTTTGATCGCATTTCACATATCTGTGTATGTGCTTGAAAGAGTATTACGAGCACAGGAGGCATTAATTGTAATCAAAAAATAAAGTTTGAATGTAAATAGTAGGTAGAATAGAGCGACTAACAATTTCAGTTTGTTTTAATTTATATTTTTTTTAATAATAATAATTGTAACCTTTACCCATCATGTAAGAACTAAAATTCAAAAGCATGTGTACAATCGGTTAGTGGTCCAATTAAATACGAAGATCATGCAACCTGCCACGCGGAAAATGTACCTATTGATAATTTTATTACCACATATCTAAAAAAATCGAAATATCTAAACCAAATTCCAATACAAATCTACATTGTAATTCACACAATTAAAAACTGCTGATCCCTATTTATGCCACCTACAATTCCCGAAGACATTTATTAAATAATCATGAATCTCATAAATACAAGCAGTACAGGATATGACATATCAACAAAAATATAAAACAAGTGGCAATGAAAGTATCATCCTTGTTGAATCATATTAATGACTTGTGTATTTTAAATTTCCTTATAAATTGAAAGTGACAATTATAATACCCCTTTTCAAAAAGAATGACAAGATTGACATGGCGTGTTATCGACCCATTGCACAGGCACCAGTCATCTCGAAAATATTTGAGAAGCTTATGTACGACAGGAGGCTTTATCATTTATTTGTAAGCAAGTAGTTACCTACTCAAATAAGTCAGTACATTTTGCTATTTTAATTATCTGCACACAGCCATGACCAACATTGACAAAAACATTACGGCTCTCTACATGGATTTAACAAAGGCATTCGTGCCTTTGATCATATGTGGATCATGAAAATTTTATTAAAAATCAAGACGCATACGGAGTTGGAGGTAACGTTTCAAAACTTCTTGAGCCATATTAACACAATACATGTCAGCATTGAGAAACGTTAGCGTAGAAGCACCGCAAGGAAGCGTCCTTGGACCTTTACTATTTATCATTTATATTCATAATCTACCTACACAATAGCGGAACATCGTACCATAATGTTTGTAGATGACAATACAGTCATGTTTACTGGTCACAATCAGTCTTTGCTAGAAGCTGACATTAACTCAACTCTGACCAAATAATATAATGGTTAAATTCAATAAACTTAAAGGTAAATTTGAGTAACACCAATGTGATGGTGTTCAGAAAAAGAACAATTAGAATAAATTAAATTTACATACATCAGGACATAAAATTCCGCGATTTGACACTACCAAATTTGTAAGGTTAAGCATTGATTGCAATTTAGGCTTTGAAAGTCACATGTTGAAAGTCTATGTTTATGGCTAAGACAACACTATTATATGCTTTCTAAAGCTTCTACAGTTATGACTGCATATCATGAGAACGTGGCATTTATTCATAGGTATGGTTCTGTTTTGGGGTAATTAAACTGGCAAAGAAAGTGTCTTTAAAGCGCCAATGAAATGTGTCAGGGTTATTTGTAAACCAAAACAAACGACAGTTGTAAATCTTACTTTTGCCAATTAAACTAGAAATTAACTTATTTATTTAATTTGTGCATGCTGTAATGCTGATCATGGCTGTACAACTGTTATTTTATTTTATGGCAAGTCATGGACCCATGTTTCGCAAAACATGGGCCAAATAATGTTTAGGCGTGTCTCTGACTACCCCCTACTCGATATTGTTACAGATATGGATAGACTGAGTATGGATCTGAGAATGTCAACCATAAATGGTCGAGCTATTTTTTGCAATCGATATGTATGACTTCAAGGATAGTTCTTAAAAAAAATATCGCTACAAGTCACTATTGGGGGTTTGAAATGTTTCCAAAAAATAACTTGTTACTATGTAAGTAAACTAATTCGAAGACGGTTTCAGCGAAAATTTCAATGAAAAACATTCAATAAATCGATACGAACAAAATAAAAGTGTTTATATATTCTGTTTATGTTAGGCTTATTCAAAAACCAACATAATCTCGTAACATCTAGCAGTTCCGCGAGTTTTGCTGGAAACAAAAACAGATATTTATTTCTATAATCCTACAAAGGGAAAATATACATTTATGTGTGTGGTTCAAAGACCTTATTGAAATGTAAAAATAATGCGTAACCCCTGTTGGAGTATAGTAGTACTAGGTATACATATAGAAAAGCTAGCGAGTGTAGCCAGCTGCGTCCGCACTGTTTCGTCTCGAGTGAATTTATGAACGCTTTTAGCGCTTTCAACGTTTGCCACCTGACCTGCCAAACGACATTATGCCGTACAAATGTGCTATGTATGCTTGTATATGGTACGTACTATAACTGTCCGGGGAGCTTTCGAAAGCTTTATAGTTGTTGTTTACTTCTCCTAAATAGATTTACGTTTATGAATTTTCTACGATGGTTTAAAAAAACAAACCTTTGGAATAGAAACCTACACTGGTGGGAGTATTTTAGTTAAATACTCTTGCACTCTCACAAACAGTGAAAAAGAAAACCAGCAAAAACGTATTTTGACGTTATTTTTTAATAGTAATGAAATCTTCGACTACTCGCTGGCAGAACTTTACCGATAAACTTTTTTAATATCAGCGTTACGGACCGTCCTTCCAATCGGAACACCTATTTAAGGCATTGAAACAAAGGCATTTTATATAAAAGAATCGCAAGTAGAATTGTGTTCCGGGCCGGCAGCGGATGAAATTTATAGCGAAATGTAATGCCGTCCTCTGGGGCATTGCTCTGGCGTGGTTCGGCCCCCTTTCCTTTCGCACGACACTATCTCGCAGTTCCCGTTCCAGTCGTACTTTTCTATTAAATTAATTAATAAAAAACGGACCGTAGAAAACGCATGAAAGTAATTAGCCAGACAACCACACCACCTGTAGGTTACATCAGCTACTATAAATGTATTTTTGTTCTAAGAAACTACAAAACCTACCACTTTTCGTAGAGCAAATACGTTTCTGAAGATATATTATGTTGCTGTCACTGAATGCTTTAGTCAATGCCAGCGTTGCATAGTCAAAGCTAGCTTTCTCTGCACATTGGGCTTTGACTACAAGAGATACTTACAAAGCACGGTTTTAGAAAACACATTCTAAGAGCAGTAGAGTATTATTCCAGCGGTACAAACACAGGCGGTGCATTGAAATAGAGGTGTAGTATTACGTATGCGATAGTGGAGCTATCGTGTTTAGTCTTGTGCCCGGCTAGATTTACTTTTGCAGAGATACGCTCAACTCTAATGTCCAGCCTCTTGGTTACGTACGGTACGTTGGTTTTGCTATGCAGCTACGATAAGGTTTTATGTAGCAAGCTAACTTTGTATAGACAGTGTTTTTGTTTGTTTGTACCTTTCTGTGCAGCTTGATTACGCCTATGCTTCTCGTAATTTTGATAATTAGCTCCCAACTAACTTTTACTTAACTGCTCTTAATTCGCCACAAATACTCTGTTTTGCTTGCTGCACCATCTTAGTCCACACCATTGTGTCACGATAAAACAGAGCGTTTATTTCATTCTGTTTCTCTCTAGTGGTGGTCATCCTGGTGGCCATTCGTGTACTTTGCTGCCTACTGCTGATTTTATTTTGTCGGTCCATTGCATGGGTGACCTTCCACGTCCAAAAAACTTTAGGATATTAGATTGTATCAAAGCAGATAGACGCTGCATGATGCCGAGTTCTTGGAGTATCAAAGCATTGGTACGAAACTCAGTCTATGACACCCCAAATAGTCATCTCCAGCACCACATTTCCAGAGTATATATTTTTCTCTTAACTTCTCGTAGCATTCACGTCTCTACAGCGTATAGAAATTTGGGGAAAACTAATGATCGGATCAGCCGGATTGGTTTTTGTGATGTTACGATTTCACCATATTTCTTCAGTTTGCCCATTGAAGTTCTAGTTATTGCCATACGTTGCTTGGCTTCATCCAAGCAACAGCGAAAATAATGTGTTATGTTTTGTGTACAAGTACATATACAGTAAAATTTTATGCAAATAACACGTTATCTAACGCTAATAACGTCGCACGTGGATGAGATATAATTAACATTAGTGTTTCAGCGAGAAGTCTAAGTTTAGTGAGCGAGAAGTTGGAAGTTGGTTTAAGTATTCCCTTATCGAGGAGGGGTCAGTCGGCCGCTAGCTTGCCGGTGGCGGGCAGACAGCTCCTCTCGGTAGCGAGCCCGTGATGCCACAAAAACTTCGCCCCCGCTTTATTATTACTACGATGCTAATTAAAATAGCTTCGAATAGATTACGGGCAGCTTCTGGCAGCGGCGCTTAATGCTCTGGCTTTACGACGTCACGCTTTATGCTCTCTCATTAGCGCCGTCTACTAACTTGCTCCGTTTTTATACATACACATTTTCTTTCATCTTGTATATTCCCTTTTTTGTTTGATTAGCTCCCTAAGAGGGAGACAAAACTTTTATGCCACTTTTCATGTAAAACTACCGATAAAAGCAAAATATTGGCTTATGTTTACAGAAAGTGAACTCGTTATAAGCTTCCGTTTATTGTGGTCGTTACAAAGTTAATCCGTTAAATTGAACATCGGACAACATTGTATGCAAAATAGTTCGTTATTATTTGATCACCGCACAATTGCAGCGAACGAGCCGTGTTTCAAATTATATTTTCGATAATTATGTAAGTGAGGGGTGGAAACGGACGCACTATAACAATAAAATAATTCAGTTTCATAGGCGGGTGTTAATGGCGCGGGCGGCTCGTTAGCCACGTGAGGATTACCTATTGTTAATGTTTTAATTTGAGTCCACCCTCGGCCCCGCATGGGAGCGCTCCTCGCCAGCCTGAGCCTTCGCTGACTCGTCACTCTCACTTTATTCGCGCACGCACATGTTCTTGTGCACACACAATTACTGCTGACACGACAAACAACAATATCCTCTTGCTATATTCCTGTTCTCTCTTATTGATACGTAAACAAATCATTGCCAGAAACTTTTTATTAATTTTCTTATATAAACGTAATTACTTAATTGCCTTTTAATGTAATTACATATGCCCCAGGAAAACCATTATGCAACAATAGTTCACTATAATAATAATTCTAAATCTTAAAACAACGATTTCATAATCGCGTTTTGTTTTTATCTTTTTGGATAGATTACCTATTAGGAATTCTATTTAAATCAATGTTAAAAATGTAATATAAATCAAATTGAAATTACGAACTTTGAAGCGTAACTTTTGCATGGCCCCATCCCATTCCACGTTGATCGACACTACCCGTGATCGGTGCACTGTGCGTGAAATTTGGAGTCGTATGTGATAACAAGTAATTGAATGAATATATATTTATTTGTTTGATGTTATTGACAGAGAGTGACTTCGTTTCTGTGTGTGTTGGGAGTAGTTTCGGGCGCACGTAACTCTGCCTTTTCGTAGAAATGCCTGCTGAAAGCCGGCACCGGCCGCCGCCGCAGCCCCTTACCGCAAACTCACACCCTATTTTGCTCATTACTACCCTTTACAACAAGATTTTACCCCATTCAGTAAACCCACGGGTAGCTTACTACCGCGTGAACCACTTTATTTTGTTTCACTTTACTAAGCTGGAACGGGTAGCTGCAATTTTAGTGTTCGATTGCTTCTAAAAATGATTCGTTCAGTTAAAATATCTGTTTTATATATGCACCTTTTCATTAACTAGTCAGAAGTGATGAAATAGTGAATGGGTAGCCATTTCCGAGAACCCTGGCCTTTCCTTTGTGCTTTACTGTCGGTTTGTTTATTTCACGAGCGCGCCTCGTAAACACTCACAGACCGATACACTAAATTTAAGTTGGGCTTCTTTATTTTCTTTCCAGACTTTCTTTTTGCACGTTTAAAAGTAACGATTATTTTCTTTTGGAATAAAGCAGATTTTTCCTCACACATTTTGTGTTAATTCGTATTTATATCACAAAGTAAGCAGTAGATATATAAAAATGATATACGCTGTTTATGTTTTATGTTTATTCTCCACACTTTCGGTAAGCCAATAACAACGTCATTCTTTTAAATCTCTCCATCCTAAGGTTGTCTGAAAGAAATCGCTTTCAGCGATAAGGTCGAACCCTTGTGCATTTCTTTTGTTTTTTTGTTATTTTACTATGTTTCTGTGTTTTGTACTGTAAAATGGTGTTATGTACAAAATAGAGTTTATCTATCTATAAGCTGTATGAAATTGTGATTTCATTGATCTCTTGAAAGATTCATTTCTGTTTACGAATGACATACTTATTCAGCAGATAGTCTGTTTCATAAGTATCTATCGCACGAAGGTGTTGTGGGCGTGTGTTTAAACTGTGCACTGAAGTGATATAAAAGCTCTTACGATCTTAAAAGGTTTCGCCGTTAGTTGCAGCGGTGGCTAGCAGTGATCCCCCTGTAAGATAGCTACCGGTGAACTTCGCGTTCCTTGTGCTACTTAATTTACTGCGGCTGTAACGCCACCAGCACGCTCCATAACCATCCCGTTATTGCCAACTTGAAAGCAAGAATGGCATACACATTTCCTCCATATCTCTCGAGTTCAACTATCTACCCATTCCAACGTAACGTTATTCTCTTTTTATACAACTCATTTCTGAGGGTTCTTGTGTTGACTTCTCTAAGACGCTCCAAAGTTTTGTTCAAATATTTTCAGTGTTTGGTATCTCGTTTTAAAGCGGAGTCAAAGCTTTGTAAATAGCGCACTTAATTTGTTTCTTTTACAGTTATCTATCAAAAGCTTAATATAAAGTTTAAGTTTAAGTAAAGAATGTCTTTGGACTTCGAAAACATAGAATGGGCATTACATGTCATGATTTTTTAAAGACAATAATCATGTTTATATACCTACCTTATCGGAAAATAGGTTCAACGTTACTTTGCCAAATAAAAAGAGCAATAAAGCTTCTCAAAATGCGATCATTAAATTGGTACATACTACATGTACCGTAATTTTTATTAACGGTTTATGGTATCATGGCAAAGTAGCAAGTAGCAGCTAGAGCCGGGCCGATGTCACATACCACGTGTACGACACTTTTATTGCGCCGCCATGCGCCACCAGACCCCACAGGCGTCGTTTTGTCACCTCTTCGAGAGGCTTACACGGTAAAAAGGAAAAGGCATTTTTCATGACTTTTCCACGCGGATGCATTTCACCGTTTTGCTTCATAGATTGCGAAGTGCCTACATAACCTTTACCGGCGGAGCTTCTCTTATATCGTTCGGTATCAGATGTGGTTAGAAAAAGTTTAACTCCAGTTATAAATTCAATTCAATGTATCAAAAATATTGAAGATAAATTTGCTTGTGGTTGGTGGTTTAACTTTCTGACTTAATTACATCCAAAGGTGAATATAAGTTGGTAATATAAGCAATTAGAAACTTATTTGACGCTGCCGGTCCGCTTGTTCCGCCCCGGGCGCGCAGGAATCCTGAACTGGATGAGCCATTACGTGCTTTAACAAAACTTTTCCTTTTAAAAGTCGTCTCTTACTCTTTTAAAACTTGTTATATTGGATAATTCGGGTGAAAATATGAATATGATAGCCGTAACTTTAGTAATTTTAGCGCAGCACCGGAGAAAAATTCCGTCGATTAGGCTGTGAAAAATTATCTCCCTCGGCGTTTATGCCGGTTCGAAGCTTTTTAAGAATATACTTTATTAAAGCAGCTGCCTTATGTGTGGACGGTGCCTACTGGGACACTGCTTAAACGTCTCTGGGGAAGCTCACTGAGTTAAAATAAGTTCTTTTAAAACAATACCAGCTCTGAAACATTTTACTTTTTAATACCAGCCATCAGCGATTATATTTCAGAGGTACGCTTAGGTCTGTGCATAAATGACAATATTTTGTAGACTACGGCTTTGTAACACTTCATTATAATCTTAGTGATACTACTGAGTAAAATTGAATCAGTAACTGCAAAGTTCCATCGGTAAAGTCCAGCGTCTACTTGTACCTATTACCAATTATGCAAAGCGTGTTCCGCGTTGTAGCGCGGAGCAGAGCGGGCGGGCTCGCTTCGTGCTCTTTCCACAAGAGTGCAGAGTACAGAGTCCAAGCTTCCAAACACATTCAATGTAAATAATGCTGGACATTTATTCACACAGCATTATCTTGCCCCAAAGTAAGCAGAGCTTGTGTTATGGGAACTACATGACTGTTATACTACTAATACTTTTTTTTTGTAAATACATTCATATTATACATAGAAAACACCCAGACCCGAGACAAATATTTGCTGATCATAAAAACATTTGTCCCGCGGCGGGAATTGTACCCGCAACCTTCTGCGACTCAGGCGGGCCTCCGCCCACTGGGCCATGGTCGTCATGTAGAATTACTATTTTCAAAAGGTTGTAGTTTTGTGTATAATATTAAATATTCAAATGTTTATTTGTACGAATATAACTCAACTACTGTGGTTTATGTCAGTCTACCAATATTTTCCGTAGTGAACTTACCAATGCTCGCCATTAAGTCCTCTACGCCGTAGACCCTCTACGTCGTAGAGAGTCTACTAAACCCACTATAGCGGTGCGTTTTGATATACCTATTGAACTCTCTCTCTGTGTATGTTACTTAATCTGTGCTTTTTTCCTCTCTCGTAGCGAAATAACGACCTCAATTTGCATAACAATGCTCGTCACCCCTTGTACCCCACCGCGACTTTTGCAGGCTACGACCGAGTCCCACCGGACTCGACACCTTTTTTACATTGCAAAATCTGCCCAGCGTGATCTTTAATTGACAAGACAAAATATTTAAAATGAAGGAAGGAGATTAGTTTTCCCAATTGTTTTTTTTTTCTAAAGCTTACATACTAGACAAATCAATAAATAAATACCCATCAGTCTCATACATATTTCTCACCCCACACTAAAATTCCCTGTATCATGGGAACTACAAGTACCACAACACCCAGGCCCAAAGCAAATACCTACAGAATATACAAAGATTTAAAAATTTTTAGGTTTTAATTTAGTGGATCTGTAATCCGCAGTGGCAGTAATGATTACTGTATGCTTGGCCAATGGCTCATGCACCAATCTACTCTGTCGACCACACCCTAACTTCTTTGGCCAACTTTCTGTTTTAATTGAATTGAAGCTTTTGGCTTCTTGCGGCGAGCTGCCAGCCACGCACGTTTCAAACTTTCTTTATTAAATTATTAGAAGTTCAGAAACGTTCTCCTTTGAACACGAACTCAGAAACGAATCGAGAATAGTAGTGAGTATTTATACTCTACGGAGTAATGTTTGAGGCTTGTTTATGCTTCCAGTAAACAGTTTATAAAGATGTACGATTCTGTTCACTAACGACTTAAGGCATTCGTCAAAAGCATTGTTTTGCGGCGTGGCTTTATCTGGTGCGGAACGAGTTGTCGTTCCCTTAATTTATAGATCTTCCTCCGCCCCGGGCTCGGGGCCGAAGAGCAAGTCTGCTGAGATTCGCCCCGCCGCCGCCGCCTGCCCGCCCGAACGCTATTAACAGTCACGTAATACAGTACTGACTTTCACGTCCTGGATCCAAATTTGAGTAAATATGTCGCCGTTGGCTATTGTTCCTATTGTATTGTGTCCTTGTTTACATTTTACTTTGGGTTATTTTGAATTCGGACGTGGACGTTCCCTTGTTATCTCGGATTGTTTGTGTGCATTGTGTAGGTCATTTCATATTCATATTCCGGTCTCTACTTTTTAAGTTTTTACGTGGAACACGGGGAACTAAAATATTGCCACTGTCCGAAATGGGAAAATAAAATTTACTGCATATTAAGTTTTTGTATACGAAAATATAATTTTAAAGTGTTATCACTTCCAAATAAAACACAGATTCAAATTGAGGCATAATATAAGCCATATTGCCTGATATGGTGGAGTTGAGCACAATATTTTGCCGGTATTCCTGGTTATAATAAAAGCATATATCTTACTCGCGATTTTCTAATTTACGTAATGCGCACATACATACCTACTTATGTTGTGTGTATATATATGGCTTTCATGGATTCGATAGTGGCGGATATTGAAGATTTACCTAAGTGTGACGAGATCCGGGAAAGACTTTATGCCGGAACTCTCTTGGGACCTCGCGTACAATGGCTGATATACTTTAAGTAATAGTTCTTCCTTGGCATCATTCATCTTATGAATTTTTCCTTAAAGGCCCTGTAACGAAAAACTCGAAGAGAAATGAGTAGCGATATTTATACATTTTTTATTAATTTTACTCTCCGTAAAAGAGGTTACAAATGTTGTTTTTCTTAATGTCAACATTTATAAGATATACCCTGCCAGTTTTCGTGGCGTTAACCGATGAAGTAGGTTGCGTATTAAATTATGAGGTCTGTTTAATGTATCACATTCCTTTCATAACCCCACATTTAGTTCGTGTTTGTAGCGAGTTTAATATTACTTAATTGTGTAGCGTTAAGAGGAGAATATTTGAGAAACTTTTGTGGGTATTTGTTGAAGTATCTGTTTAACATGAACTCGCATGCTTAAAATATGATAATGTTATTTTGTAAAGGTATTCCTTCTTACAAAGTCTTGTTTTGTTGTTCAAATTCAGGAATTATTATTCTTATCTTGTAAATAACTGATGGGATGGAAGATTAGGCTTTTAAAAAGCCACATTTATAATGTTACGTCAACTTGCATGACCTATTTTATCAAAGGATTTTTGTAAACGTCAGAATCCGCTTCGTTAAAAGATAAAAAAAGCTTTAGTGATATAGTTAAGCGTAGGGTAAGTGCATCCGGCAGGTACGGCCGCGCGATGACAGTCCTATGGCTCCCAGTGGGACGCTCCTACGATCCTCGTAAATTGCGAATATTAGATTATAAGTACGGCATGCGGCGAGCGGTGAGCGGCGCGGGTGCCATCACCGGAATATCGAACTCGTGCGCTGGTTAACATAGCGCACCGTGATCTGAATCTGCTTTTTGGGTATCCCCGACGGGCTCGTTTGCACATCCAACGTTGCCGCTTCTGTTTAAATATTCGTTTCGTTGACTGATCATAACATTTATAACCCATTTGGTTGCGTATGCAATTTGTTGGACGGACATAAACAGATTATGGTAATCATAAATTACCCCAAATGGGTATGTGCGATTTTCGTTAAATGTGTTGTCCGGTGTTACGATAAAAATAATTATATCTTATTCCCGCAATAATTTATATTCATTCATTTTCGCTTCATACTTTGCTGACGACATCTACCCAAGTGCCGAATGAGATTAAGTTTTATGAAACCATCAAACTTCAGCGCCGAACATTAAATGGCAGCTAATGAAAAGCTTAGAGCATTAAAAGTAATTTTCTGAGGAAGAGCGCAATGTTTGAAAATGTCTTCTTTATAGTGATCACGACAATAGGAACAGCTGCGCCGCGACGATGTTGGTTTTCCCATTCCTCGCTTCGTTACGACTTCATTAGAGCACTAGTGAGTATGTGCTTCTACTTCTACATATGTCGACACACCGCGATCCAAGCTTCTATTTTATTTAACAACACTTAAATCTAGCTCATATAAGAAATATTGCCGTTTAGAGTTACGAAGCCCTATGGCGAAAACAGACTCATCACGTGCGTCACACCTTGATTTCTCTTAAATGTATCCAGATGTTGTACATGCAAAAAATAAAATAATAATAAATAACTGGGATGTCCCCAGTAAATATTAATTACGGTTTATTTTCTTAAAAAACATTTATTTTATTTTATTTCATTGTACAGTGTAACTTACAGACCAACTTAGTCCAACGCGTTACAATGTACTAGAACTAAGGTAAACAAGTACAGCGGCGTAAACTTTATCTGCCTTATAATATAAAATATCTAGATCTGGGTATTGAGCTAGCATATCGTTGAGTAACACTGGCGCTCTTGTTACATTATTCGCGTAGTAAGTATGCAGCGCAGGCGCAACAAACAGAACGGTTCATCCTCCGGGTCCGCTCCGCGTAGATAACTATTATGTATCTTTAAACAAAACCCACCTATAGCCTCCGGATGATCTACATTATTTTGTAGTAAGTGCATGATTAGATGCATTTGAAGCCTTAGTTCGAGTGTGCATGGTTATGCACATTATGACCATTACGTTTACAAATAATGAAAGAAACATGTGGGGATAGTATTTATATTTCATCTTATAGATTTACCTAGTGAATTGAGGCTGATTTTTTTCCACCATGAATAGTATTTTGCCTCGTGGGAATCTCAAACGACTGCATTAAACTCCAGTTGGCTACGGACATAGGCAGTATGTCTCCTATAAAGCCATCGCAAGTTCGTACCCAGTATCTTGCTTGCTTGCTAGTAGCACATGCTTTCAGAATGTGAACTTCGAGTCCAACGTCAAGCCTTGATCTCCACTACTGAATGATATTTCCTTGCACTGTAAGCAGTTGCCTTCATAGTAATCTGTGACTCGATTAATATAATTCTGGAGTGAGGAACAATCCGATTCGGTCACGACAGCTGTATATATTTTAAGATCATCAGCGAAGAGGAGGCATCGTGATAAGGTGAGATAGTTAGGCATATGATTGATCATAATTAAAAATTTAGTTGGGTCGAGCGTAGATCCTTGGTTCACATGCGTGTGAGGCAAGGCAAGGGTGACGCATCTAATAAATGTACTAATAAAGGCATAGAACTGAATCCGGATAACTGAACAAACTGCGAACTTTTTTGTAGATAATAAACAGAAATGGCGAGAAGTTTGGGATTTAAACCAATAACGGAACATGTTTTCAAAAGAATGTCATTATCTACAAGATCAAATGCCTCCCTGAAATCTAAATAGGTATTACTGTTTGATTTGATTATTCATTTTATAATCAATATGAATAATCAAATTCACGATAGTTTTAGGTATTACATTAAGTAGGTCTCTGAAAATCATTCAGGAAATATAAAGCTTTAAAATTGCTAAAGTACATTTTAAACTTGTGTACTCGAAGTATGAAACAAAATAAAGCGAATAACATTCGGTAGGAACTGCAGACTAGTTCGAAGGATTTCCAATGTAACTAAAAACATGTTACATTGGAAATCCACGAAGTTATTTTTTTAGTTAAACTGTTTCGTCATCTCCTAAAGTTGTCAAACATTATTAAGGAACCTGCCCAGCGCAAAAAAAAAAAACAATAACGTAATTCTCTAGTATATTGTGAATCCATTTCGATTACAATGACAATTCGATTAGTAAAAACTCGATTTGCTATAGATTACATTTGGTTACATCTATAAATTAAATTTTCATCGACTGCTGCTTGATTGTTTAACTAATTTTGAAAAGGTTTTATAGTCAATAAATAGGTTTTATTAATCACAAAGATCATTTGCAGTCGACTGCAAATGATCTTTGTGATGGTCTTTGTGATATCTTATAAATATCACTTAGTTTAGTATTTACGGCGATTACAACTTATGAGAACGTCGAAAAAACTAGTAACTCTCGAATTCTATACGAAGCACAGTGTGATTGCGCCCTAATCGCAAGCCTCTTATGTGCTCCCTCAATGTCTAGAGTCATTACTGCTTTGAAATCTCAGAATTTTCTCCGTTCAATTAAGGATGCCCTAAAGCTTTAAAGCTCCGTATTATTTAGCCATCAAAAGGTCTTTAACAAGAAAAGAAAATATTCTACATTTTCAGGTCAGCCATTAAATACGAGGTAGTCTTTTTTCTTTTAAATTGAACTGTCAATCCTACAGATTGTTAAAATTTTATAAAAAAATTGCGTGGCGATGGGTTGCCGCTTAGATTTTATAATAATAACTATCCTTCAATTCGTTTTTCCAAATGTCATTATTACACAATCAAAAAACCCGAAATAAAAAATATATAAATATTTTAAGGTGTTTCCAAAAACTTCTTGTTTATCCGATTTCGAGTATAAAAATATGGTAACAGTCTGGGTTCATTCTCCATACAGTAAATAAAAAAAACTGGAATGTTTTTTTTGTTCTTGTGAGTTGCTCAGCCTATGTGAGCTGCGCCGTGTAATTACACTAGGGCCATGGGAAATACCTCACTGGCCCCGAAATCACTTCTGTGTTTTATAACACTAAATGAATGCAGATAAAATTCAAATATTAAACAACCGTTTTAGGATGCCGTTGAAATTAAACATGCTATGGTAGAGATAAATATACTTTTACTGATCGTAAGTTGATAGTCGTACCAAAAAAAATACTCATAGAGATCATTCAAAAAACTAATTATTTTTATTGTTTTTTCCGTGAATACTCTTTCATTTGACTACAATCTAACCTGGAGGTAAATATGGCCTCGCAAAGGTCTAGAAGACCAAAAAAAAGATTTTCAGATTCTGTCCGGGCGCATTGTATTCATAATACGAGTACAATTTACAGTCGTAAGCTAAAATATGTAGGTATACCCCATTTTTTTGGTTTCAAATTGATGTTACAGTAAGGTACAGACAATAAATGACCGGAATAAATCCCGGTGAAATAAACGATCAACGTTCCCAAGACATTAATCGCAATAAAACACTGTCAAATACTTTGCTCACATATCACGAACGTCAATACGTAATATACGATCAGGTTTCTTTGTAACGTAACAACTGAAAGTTATCGTCATATCTGAGTTGGGAACTCTCGCTAAGACAAATTGGAGTGGAGGCGGTAAATAAAGTTTTACGATATGCGCGGTTATCAGAAGTGCGCGTCGAAACGGAGGAGTGGTGGGTGGGACTTGTGTTTATCTACGATGTGGCTTACATTTCTGCGAGCGGGCGCGCTACACCTGTACCTACTAAATACCTCTCGTTGCTCCTTGTTATCTTTCCACCCCCACTGTGAATTACGATCTTTGTATGCGCTGTCTTAACTTTAATGACAAATAAAATCATTACACAATTAATAGCTTTATTCGTGTACACGTGGTAGTACACACATTTAAAGCATTTGCCTTGATAGTATTTCTTTAGAATTTCGCCCCAAAATCGCATCAGCTCACATCGAACCGGAACTTCAAAGTGTTGTTTGCAAAGTTGCAATGTGAAGGATCTTTAAAATTCTTTTTATACCCGGCAACCTGGGAAAAGTTCCACTTAGTTTCACCCGTCGTCGTTGTACCGTGCCTAAGTAAGAACTATGCGAGTGGTTGGAAGGTCCAGAGACGCTTTTAAGACGTTTCCATAATAGATGTCGAATGCAAGTAGGTAGTCGTTCTTGGAGAATTTCAATTTGGCGTTAAGAAATTAAAAAACTGACTCCGGCCCGTTATTCTAGGTTGTATTGCTGTTCCGGTTACTGGCGACAGCGTCGCTAACACGCCAGTTCTGGCATGTTAGTGGTCCCGTGTAAACAATTTTTCGTACAGGTCCAGCGCTGGACAAAGTACCATTTATTTATACCGCCATTGACTTCTGTCCCCTCGCCCGGATGTACGGGGGTACATAAAATGTACACAATTGTAAGAGAAAAAGTGAAAAAATTACGTTGAGTTTTCATTGTATATAAGTCGTGCAGTTCCCATAATACAAGCTATGCTTAGTTTAGGCTGTGTGAAAATGTCCAGCATTATTAAATATTATTATTTCACACATTTCTTCAGTATCTTACACTCAGTATTTGGCCCTTTGTGAAGCATTACCGGCGCCGAAGCCAACATAAAGAGGCCATTTATTCAAATAATATTAATAAAGGTGCCATATTCAAAGTGTAGGCGAGACAGATGGAATTGTATTACAGGTATTAAATATGGGTAAAAACTTTGGGCTGTTGCTAGAGTAAACGTTACCTGCGGCACCTGCCGGTGTTTAGGCAGGGGATGACTATCATTGATCAGTTCTATCAATAATATATTTTCTTATACGAAGGTTTTTGGTACTATTTATTTTTTAAACAATAGCAATTCTCTTATATCTAGCTCAGACATTTTCTATAACCATTTCTGAAATTGCAGTTGATTTCGTCCTAAATACATTTGTAATGCAACCGGACGTGTCGACAACATTAGAATAAATCTATGACTGCCTAGAAACGTGCAATTGACGTCGTTCGCTAGACAGATAATCAACCTGCCTTAATTCGATAAAACTATAAAAAATGTTTGAAAATAAATCATAGTTTAATAACAATAGCTACTGATGACCATTACTAAACCTCTGGTTAACAAGTGAAAAGGTATTTTCACTTCCGTTTCCAATGTGTTTTCATTGATATATCAGACGTAAAGTAACAAAAACATGATCTAAGAAACCAATTTTCAGGTAACGGATGTACTTAACGTATGTCGGCTGATCCTTTGTCAGATATTCATCTCAGCTGTACGTGAATTCTTATGGAACAAGCCGCACTGTCGGTTCGGCGAGAGGAAAAGTCCACATCTTTATCCCCCTTGCCCCGTCGCGCCGCGCACCCTCCGCTCTATACATCCGACGAACGAAAACCACTCCGAGAGCGTAGAGATAAAACGTATGTTCATTTTATTTCCACATTTGTCAGCGTTCATTTTGTGCCCACTAACATAAATTGGACGCGTAGGGAAACCTCGCAGGTGAATGTAAAATAGCCGGGTTTTCCCAAGATAATACCGCTGAAATTTTACGACACCATTATACGATTTATAGGTTGTGTCACATATAGAGAGAACGATATCTTCCAAAATATTTATATGAGTTCATCCTGTTAATCTGAAAAAATAATAATGAAAAACAAACATAAAAAATGAGCATCTAAAAGTGTAATTACTTAATATGTTTATAATTTCCCAAAATATAATATCGCGGGACCGAGTCCCGTAAAGGTTGATCGTTTTGAAATATTATAAAAATATTGAGACTTCGCTTAATTCGAAATAATCACATTACCAATTTATTACTTATTTAAAATATATATATTTTTATATAAAAACAATATGCGAGAAAAAAACGGAAGAAAGTAACCGAATACGTGTTATTTTAAGATTGCTACAATCTGCATCTACGATTTACATTTGCTACGCTCGTAGCACCTTAGAAGTGCTACGTGGTACATGGTCCACATCTTCTGCATTTCCTACTGCTACAAAGATATACGGCACACATTTCCCGTGATAGCAGAGCGCACAGAACCTATTTCAGTAAGCGCTACAGGCTAAGCTACGTGGCCACATTCCCATCACGCTCCTATAACGAGCTTCAAGCTGCGACCTACGGTTGCTACGGTCGTAGCCTGTGTAATTTGAATTAGTGCTACAAGCTACATGGTCACGTCGTTAAGCTCGTAGATCGCACAATAGTAGCTTTCGGACAAATAGCAGTATTATATTGCAAGCCTCTACACTATCAATAAACTATTGTCCAGACGATATGAAAGCAGCGCGTCCAATATAAAATCTAATATATGAGTATATATGCGCCATATTGTCATTGGCTCATATTTTTATGCGGTGCTACGTTTTACTTCACAAAGCCACGATTTCAATATTCAGTACTCGTAGCTTGTAGCGTTAGCGTTTTAATAAGTGTCATACGTAGCCGTATGACATTCACACTTCTGTCTAACCGGTCAATAAACAGATGTCCTTTCCGCTAATGAGTGAAACAGGCGTTCAATTTAACGTGCCAATTACACTGGAGATGGCCGTGTTCGGTTCGACGCGACGTGTGGAACGTAGCCTGACTGCCAACCTCATTTTGTGCGTCATGCATGGTGATAATTTCCTCTGCTGACACTATGAATACTGTTAAATTGTCGACATTTATGCAACCGGTATTTCCATTATCACACCTTTCCATAATAGACAAAATGTATTTTTGTACTCTTTTTTATGCCTATTCTCTCAGATGAAACCCTGAGACTTAACTCATATTAGTTTTCTTCTTGAGGATGTACTGTACTAAAAGTCTATAATGTCGCTATGCATTGTTCATATTGATGGCTGTCAGCCCTCGCTCCGGTCCAGTTTAGCGAGCCAATAATTAGCTAATGAAAATCGCGCACTGCTCTGTTCTACTTCATAAATATTTTCCTTATTGCCTGTTACCACGAGCTGTCGATAAATTTATGGAAGGGCCGACGTCACCTGAAATTTTATGGGGTTTTTTTGTCGTCGGCCGTCTCGTATATTTATTATCGTATGAAATATTTTTTTTTTTGTAGGTTTGGAAAAAGGCAGGTGCAATAACATTTTACCAGCGGAAATTCTATAAACATAATCCGTGTCATATTGCTCGTAGACGAAACTCTTATGCAACAAAGTACTGCTGAAGATAGGTATTCGAATGATTAATGATTTTGCCAACAATATCCGTATAGTTTTTCTATTACGACTGTTCTTGTTTTCACAGAATCTTAACAACTTTCAAAAGTTAATCTTAAAGTCTTGAACCAATTTTATAAATTATGTTCAGAACATCTCGTTTCCAAACAGAGCTCACCTTTGTTAGAAACTCAAGGCATACGAGCGAGGGTTTTCGGGGCAAAGTTCGATTCATGTCACATTACCGACACCTGTGCGCCGGCCACAACGCTTGCTCGGAAAAACTATGCTTGCCCTGTAATCTTGGCACCATCCGGCCTGTATTTATCTAATAAATATCTACCTTTTCGAACATTCACTACATAAATGCCGAAGTTCGCAAACCGTTATTGAAAATGCGAACCCGAATATCCATACTCGATTATTACAAGTGTGGGATATGTGAAAACGAGAGGGATTTCACGAAGCCCCTTTGAAGTTAAGCTGATAGGTGTTTTGGTATTGTTTAATATGTACAATCAGTATTCTTCATAAAAACGCAGTTTATTTCATTTTTGGATAAATGATATAAACTCAAATTCGTAAGATATATCGTGCGAGCTCGTTTCATAATATATTTAACTATGATAAATGGGAAAGTTCTGTGCTTATCAATATCCATAAAGTGCAGTTTCATTGAGATTTATGCTGGCGCTGAATGGTTCAATAATTCAGGAATTTAGCAAAGTTTAAACTCCGCATTTCACTGGCAGTTTGCATAGTTCAATGCTTTCTATTTCGAATTCGTTCCATCAGACATATATCTATATATATAAATTATGTTGCATAATATTGTATTATTTCCTGAAACATATATCGTATGTGTACATGTAATGTTTATGAAGGAAGGTATTCGGAAATAACATTACCATTTTGCTCTTAGTTGAATTAGCTGAAATAGATTTGAGTGGGTGGTTTCGTGTACCCAGTGTTTTTCGGTATGTTCCTGGAGAAAAATATATCCATATCAAAAATTGAAAAATAAAAAAATATTTAGCTTTGCACATTATTGCAGATGAAGTTTGTATAATTCAGTTTGAAAAGTGCAATAAACTACGTGACTGTGAGGTGTGCAAGTAGCGTGGGCTAAATCTCGCCGAGTACATTAACGTTTCACGATACCTAAAGCGGAGTGCTCACTGAGATTTCGGTCCGGTTGAATAACAAAGAACTGCGTGCTTTAGATATCGGAGCGCTAATGGACTGTTGGATTTAAAAAGCTCTCAGAAGCTTGTCGCCGTTTCGTACCCGGGTATTGGCACAAACTATTGTCGCGGTGAATATGCTGCATTCTCTGTTCAAAACGAGAATCGTTTACAATGCGTTGGTTCCTTATTTTCATAAATAACGTCTAATACACGTCTACTTCTGTAGCAGTATGAATACAGGTTTAGTGCGGAGGTTATTCCACAAATCAATCAAGGCGGATTATGTGGGCGCACTCTGTTAGTGCTAATTCTGCACTCTTCATTACTTGATCTACCTATAACAAATGCCGATACTGAGTGTTATTTTATAGTGTTCACAAGTCACATGTAAAATGTCTACGCTCAACAAACACTTTTATCTTGTGTCGAATTTCCATAAATTTGAAAGTCCACCGGACGTCCCTTGTTGGCAAATTTCCACGCTATGAGGACCGACGGACGTGTATTTCGTTTTTAACTCTTGTTTTCGACTTCGTTCCGAAATTATGTAAAACTGGATGCACGGTTATTTCTTATTTTTTCCTAAAATGTGTAGGTAGATGGAACATTTATTTAGGAAATCTTATTGTCTTTGAGCTTTTACTCATAATTCCAAAAGTATATAATTTTGAACCACTTTGTTAATCTTTATAATATGTTATGGCTTTTTGCAACTTTGTAGAGTAGCAATCATCTCGTCTAATGTTGTTCATAAGCAGAATAGTTTTCTCTGAAAACATCATTTGGGCTACCGTGTTTCAGCAATTCCATTACATTGCTTCAGAGATAGCTCTAATCTGTGGCTTTGATGAAACTCGTTGGTCGCGGGCGCGGGCTCAGCGCGCGCCGGCACCGCGCTCCGATGCTGCGGTATATGGTCCGTGAATAATCCTCCCGTAATACTTGGCTTAATGGTTCGGAATTAAACAATTAGTTGTTTTCTTCTGCTTCGTCAATGATAAACTCGCGCTGCTATGAATATAAACATTGATTGAGAAATAATACTGAGCTGAGCAATACGTGAATACAGTAAACACGGGCTTTGTCGCTTACTAGAGGCTGCTTTAGTGCTGATAAGAGTAGGTTATTGATACTCATAATTTAGGTACTAATGTTAGTGATCAGCATTGAAAAATTCCCACACCTCACTATATGTTTATTGTAAAGCGGTTTAGGCGCCCACTTACATTATTTGCCGTGAAAGAAAATACAAGGTAACAGGTTGGTTATTAAAATATCATAATGAAGCGTCGCTACTCAGATGCCAACCCACTCCTTTTTCGCCTGAGGGTTGCTCTTATTATAAGTATTAATTCTTCTGATAAGCCTTCTTTTTGTAGGGCCAAAATAATACAATGTTTTGTCATAATAAGGGTTTACAATTTTTTTACGTTTTATTTCGTAATATTTGCTGTAGCAGACAGGGCTTTCTGTCCATTTTTTTGACAGTCAAATATGATTTTCTTCTCTTTGAAGACGAAGTTACTTAATGAAAGAGGAAAGTATCAAAATTAGTTCCGAAAATATTTTGGCTTATAGACTTAAAACGCCAGTTTATTTGTAGTTTTATCTCATCCCTGTTTAATATACTCTACTGCGTAATAGATAGTTATAATTAAGATAAAAAAAACGATACGAACTCGTCCGTTTTAAAATAGACGTTTAGGTGCACTCAACCTGCTAAAATTTTATCGTATCATAAAACTGAGGTATGTTTGGGGGCTCGCACATGTTATAGCTTTAAATTAAAACATCTTGACGCCGAGCATGTTATGTTATGAGGCCGTCAACTCCGCTGCTATAATATTCGTGTGGATATTTATGCCCTCGGTTCGGTGGGTTGCAGCTCATGTGCACCTGCGGATATTGCCACCTGAATCTAATTTCTTATTTCATCTCGACACTTATTTTCTGAATCCTCCTGTCCTAGCGTTTTAACAGTATTTATTCTGGTATCTTCACTGGTATCTTCACTTTAGAAAGTTTGTAAGTGACATCTTGCGGCGTAGCCTTTATCGAAGCGTATAGTTAAAGAAAACTCGTTACTCGCCATCATTATTCTTCTAAATAAAAGTGATTCAGATAGCGAACACAAATAAATTCTGCTTTTGAAATAAATCTCGGACGAGGGATGCGTGTGCCGGTATCAACAATCAAATAATTAGGACGGCGTGTATTGCGTTTCGATACATTACGGCATTAATTACTGGCTGTAATCGCCATTTATATGCCAATACGATTAATATTTAATGCTGCTATTCAGCGTGAAATTACCTACCCCTCTCTGTAATTGAGCTTGCACTGAATTACTGCCATCTGAATGGGTGTCAGAGGCTTTGTCATCTCTGATGTCCCGCCATTACAATTTTTACGCCTGCTTCCTTGTCATGCGTCTGTATATGTGCATATACATACTGCTCGTGTGTTGCTAACTGAGAACACAATAGAGATCAATTAAGAGTTTTTTGTACATCTATTCATCTTAACAAATGATACCCTGGAATCACGTTTGCTTTTTCAGCGGCAAAAGCAATACATTATCTTATCGTGATGGATGACTCGTTCATTAGCAGATGATACGTTGCTCTCATTGCTTTCGGGAGCGAAAATCACTCATCTTAAGGCCCCTTGCAAATTAATTGCAGGATGACAGAGCACAACCGCCGGGTCTCTTAATGCACGTTCACAAAGCAAAACGACTTGGGCGGCACGCAGCGCGCGGCGGCGGTGATTATGATAATGACGCGGTGGCCGCGCTTTTTGCGTCGCTCTTCCTATATTACGGAACTCGACACTATTTTCTGATTTAGCTCTTGCAACGGCTGCGGCCACCACCGGGCGTATCGTACCCGGACTCGGCGTTCGCCTTTTGCTGTTCAGTGCCCGCCCGAAACACTCCGAAATAAATTATGCAAGTCGCTATAATCCACACCCTAAACGCCTTCTCCGTCGCCTCAATTATTCATTTGAGCGGTTTGATGTTTTAGAAAATTGTCGCGATACTCAAGACGGGCGATGCTTTATAATTCAACAACTGGAATGTCGACGCAGCTGGCACCAGATTACGGTTCCGAGGACTATCTCTCGGATTAGTTTTGGATCTAAACGGGATTCGAATTTTACTTTATTACTATCCATTTCCAAACAAGTCTTTTACTTTTCTTGCAGGATTCGGAAGGTGACACGCCCCTCCATGATGCCATTTCCAAGAAACGTGATGATATGCTCACGTTGCTACTGGAGCACGGAGCCGACATGACACTCACCAACAACAATGGTTTCAACGCGTTGCACCACGCTGCGTTGCGAGGCAATCCAAGGTACAATACTTTAAGTAGGTTTTTATAAAATTTACATAGAATTTGTTAGATAGGTGCCATTTTTGTACGTAAACATGAAAATGTTTATGCAAAAGTAATATTCCCAGCACGCGCACTTATCTACATGAAGGCTTCATATGGTAGAGTCTGAAATAAACATTATGTCGCTTGTTGCCCGACATTATCTCAAGGAAAATGGGTAGTTATGAGCGAGCCCGCCTCACAATAAACTACTTACATGTCTAATACCGCACGGTCCAAGGATGAGCTCTACATCTCATGTTACGTATGTTATATTATTTTATCACGCTGCTGCCTCGTAAGCCAACAGATGGGACAACGTTAATAATAAAATATGAACATACTTTGCATATTGTACTTATAAACCTTCAAATGATTTTTTCACAAAGTTAGATTAAAAGTAAACTAGTTGAAGACACTGTTAATTTGAATGAAAATTCCAAACGCTCCCCAGCTTTGAAATAGACTTGAAAGTAATAAATTCACTCGAGATCCAATTGTTCTTAACTTAGGAAGTTTTTATTTCCAATGTTAATGGATTTGTTCAGTAATCTTTACGTTAATGGCATGTTAAATATTGAGTGCTTTCTAATAAACGTGAGAAATGTGAATCGCAGATGCTTTTCGATGAACTCACTCACAGGGCCGGAGGCCCCGAGATAGTTACACAGTTTCAATAATTTATGTACAGAATGAGACTTTTTAGGGTATTTTAGGCGAAGTCTGAAACCATAAGAATGTTCGAAAAGTTATGTGAGGTGTTAAGGGCTAGATTTAGAAAAAAATAAATTTTGCTTTAAATTTATTTTAGGTTTTTCAGAAAAAGTAAGTTTTTGTATTTATTATTTTTTTGAGTGTTTGGAGTCTATGTTTGATTATAAATAAATAAACGTATTAACTGTCTCTAAATTCAACAAAATGAATTAGCGAAAGAAGCTTTATACCTTCGATCAATGCGTAATCAAAGTTTCCTCCTCATTTTGTTTTTTACAGGGTTTCGTACCTCAAAATGAAAAAAAGGAACCCTTATAGTATCACTTCGTTGCCCGTCCGTCTGTCTGTCAAAACCCTTTATCCTATAAGAACGCGTGGAGGTATCAAGTTGAAATTAATATCAAATACAAAGGTCCCTTGGAGCTATAAAAATAACAAGCTTCTAAGTCAACGCAATAAAAACATACAACCATTTATGTTTTATATTTGGACACTCGCAAAGTAAATCAAAACCTATAAGGAAAACCTATATTATACTTCCCATTGACCTAGAATAATAAAATTTGGCAAGAAGCAAGATCTCACAGCAAAAGAAAAAGTCCAAATATTTTTATTTTGTAGTTTGATCACATTTTTTTGTGGTTACAAACTTTCATTTGCAGTTGGAGAATTGATCTTGACGTATATCTATGTATGGGCGAATTTTTTGGCAACTACATAGTTAAGTTTTTCTTTCAATTCGACTTATCTTTTCGTAAGAGCAATGTTTGGTGCTTTCATAGTTTAAGAACTTGAGTAATACCTATTTTGGTAAACATTTAAGCTTGTACAAGAAGCCTCGGTGCGCGAGTGAGACTCGTAAATGTCCGATTTTTTTGAAATCGGTCTTCAATAAATTTGGTTTCGCTGAACGTGCAGATGCGACTTTAGTCTGTGCTGTGGTTTGAAACAGAAATCAAAATTTAAAAAGTTGAATAATGTTAATAGTACATCATTCAAATTTTCTGTCCAGTAGTACCAGAATACTGGGGTCAGTATATTCAGCATTCACAGATAAAATGATAAGATGGTGCATAATTTACTTTAAAAAGTCTGTTAAAAGTGTTCTACAAGGAAGCTGACTTTTTATAATAAGTTAAGACGCAGAGATTCATGTTTAATACTGTGTTTCTACAGAGTTATTTATCTTGAAATATCGTCGAGAATAAACTGAATTTACAATTAAGAAATGCCATAAAAAGCTAAGCTATAAAAGAAAAGCTAATCGTGAAGAAGGCGGTCATTTTGAACATATATTGAAATAAAAATCAAGGTAACTGCGCTCCGTCTTTGTTTTTAGTTCCTGTGCCTTTTCACCAGAGATGTAACGTAACTTTGCTAAATTCATATTTTTGAATTTAAAATTTTCAATTTTGTAGGCGTTCCAACAACTTCAGTTAGACTTATCGCTTACATTTATTTATTTTTTATCAAATAAAGAACCCAAATATGCCAAATAAGAAAAATATACAAAAACTTACGTTTTTTGAAAACCTAAAATAACTGCCTTGAGTAGAAAATTAAAAAAGGTACCTTGTGAATGTGAACTTTTTCTCTTTGAGGGACACAAAGGATGTATTTTGAGTCGGCCCACACTCAGTTCGAAGGCAATTAAACCCATCCCGATCGCGCTCCTATCGGACAGAATCTAAACTCTTTTGTATTCATTACATAAACTAAATATGTAGTTTAAAAAAAAAACATGCTTTTCAAAACGAATCATATGAGCCCAACTCGAGGAGGTTACTAGTAGCCACTGAAGAGTTCCAAAACATCCTGACTCCATCATCAGACCCTCGTAACCAAGTGCAATCTATTGGACTCGTCGAAACGAAGCATATGAGCCCAAATTTGAGGGGTTTACTAGTAGTCACCGAAGAGTTCCACAATCCACCTCCATCGTCAAATCAGCTCCAAGGTAACAAATTATAGTAATGTCATCCGAACTACATCAGTTTCATTTCTATACGACAATTAGAAGTAGGTTTAAATTGACTTCCAAGATGATGTATGTAATTGTTTGTTCGTTAGTTACAAGTGAAGCTAATAAGCGTGTTTAAAATTGATCAGATAAATATATTTTACAGTGATCGGTATCTTTTCAAAATTATTTCCGTCAATTTCCGCAGAAGATAAAAAAAAATCGGATAAAGGAAATCTTCAGTAGAATATGTCTTTTCAAGAGAAAAGTTTGGTAATGTATTATGGATCGGTAAGAGTTAGAATAATGAATCTCCGATGGTGAATCGTGCGTGAAGCGGTTTATTTGTGGAGGGTCCGAGGAGGCGACTGTTCCGAGGCCTGCGCCTCGGCCGCCCACGTTTATTCGAGTCACGTGAAGCGTCCCAGGGAAATAATACGAAATGCGCCTACGTGACCAGTTCATTATGCGGCGGCCACTTGCGCCCGCGGTCACCTCCACCTACTACTTTTCCATTCGTCAAACACCCAAATTGAACAATGCGGTGAGCGGGCGCTCGCTTACAACTAATCTCTTCAGGAATCTCGGCTCTTGGCCGACTACTCGCGCATAGTTTTACATTCGCGTCCGGCAAACCGGAGCCGGATCCTTTTTATACTGATTCCTGGAACAAGTTTTAGTTGCGTTAATGCTGTACGAGCTTTTCAGAAAGCATAATTAATTAACTCTAATTAAATTACCGCCAACAGTAGGAACCAACTCTGTAGCCAAATAAATGTAAATATACTAGCCGCTGCCCGCGGTTTTATTCGCGTAGGGTAGGTAATTGATAGATGCATCAAAATAATTGTGTGCCTTTCACCCTAAGGGCTTTTTTTAAATACCCTAATACATATTCAGTTCTTTTGTATTTAAAGTATACAAAGTAAGTTTTCAGCAAATCGCACCAAGTGTTAAACATTCTTAAACAAACTTACCACACCATCTTATACCCTTTGAGGAGTAGTTTGGAAAAATACATGTATTTTATCATTTGTACTGGATAATATTTATGCAGAGTTTCAAGTAAATTGGACCACTCGGTAAAAAGTTCCCTTAAATACTTGAATACCTCTCATCCCGTTTGAGGGTTAGTTTGGGGAAATAATTATATAAAACGTTTATCATTTGGATTGTAAATATTTATGCGATATTTCATGTTTGTAAGTTCAAGGAACACGATTTTTCATACAAAGGTTTTCACCCCTATTCACCCCCTTAGGGGTAGAATTTTCCAAATTCGTGCCTTAGTGCACCCCTACACCATAAGATAAGTATACCCTCCAAGTTTCATACTAGAAATATGGACTTATGGCTTAGGCTGTGAGTTGATTCAGTCAGTTACGGAACAGTTTTATATATACTTATGATTTCCATGGACATTTGTTATAGACTGCTCTAAAAATTAGAATGATATAAAATGTATGTAGTAAGTTTCAGAAATTAGTTTTAAGATTGTTGCTTAACGTTAGGTAATCGGATAGAAGATTGTCGTAAAACTCTCCCGATTTTATCGCGGAATGAGAATTCGCTCGCGACTTTTCCCATTCAACAAAAACGCCCGCTTCCCCTGGAGATGTAAAATCGTTTGATTTTATTACTTCCGCCAGTATATCGTTATATCAGCAGGAACCGTCTTCCTCGGTTTGGAAACTTCTTAATAAAATCGAAACTGATTTAAATTCAATGAGTCGCTTCTGCAGCAGAAGCTCTCTAGATAAAGTTTGATCTTGGCGATCATAAAATGAAAATTCACCATATTTTTCTTGCAGTCTCGTTCGCGAAGATATAACTGATATTTGCGCGCTTATGTCTGGTAATGCGACTTTTGGGAGAAGATCCGTGATACGATTCGCCTGTTATCAAAATTTAATTAGCCAATTGCGATTCGCGAGCTTGGCTGGAGGAAACTTCACTAATGAAATTAAACAAGCGATGTTGCTCCGAGGTGGGAGGTCGCGAGCGCCTCACAGCCAGCAAACTCCTCGCCCTTGTCTGGAGGCTGCGGCGCGAGCGTCTCATTACGTCTGATTAGAAACAGTTATCATTCGAGCTTATCGTAACAACCCCTCTAACGAGCCCTTGTAAAACTTCCATAGCAGTTCCGCGATACTTTACGCTGACTCGATAAGCTTCCGCTTAATCGTTCTCATGAATTACGTTTTTATTATCACTGCAGATATTCATTCGGGGATATGTACATATGCTCGTATTTATGTCATAAACTCGATTGTTCAGCTGGTAATTTATTGCACTTCATTATTTTGAATATTTCAATGAACTTTGTTTCTGTTAAGTTATGAATAAAACAATCGAATATCGAATAACTATTGTGATTCAAAACACGTTCGTTGGTCATTTTAAATTCGTTCATTCGTTAAATTTTAAATTTCTGTTTTGTTGTGAATTCTGATTTGCTTATGAAACGAGCTGTGCCCGTGGTGATTCGCTGCAGTTATTTTTCTGTTGTGAGCCTTAAACGTCACCGAACCCGAGTTAAAGTAGTCTGTGAATTAAGTGTCATACAAATATTTAAATTGGTTCTGTGTTTGTCAAGCCAACAAACAATCCAAAAAACTAAAAGTTATTATTTTACAATATTTTAAAAACCTTGACGTTTTTTCTATCATCTATTGCAGCACCCCTTATGACTGGTGGCGACAAAATCTATCTAAAAAACCATCATTGAAGTTATTCAAACTGATTGCAAAAAACCGCATTACAATCCGAAAAGCCGTTTCAGTAAAAATGGTAAAACATTTATAAATTTAAGTAAAATATTTATACAGCATAACATAGTTATCATTGAGTTAAATAGATATTTTTACAGTAATACATATTTTTCACTCGGTTAAACAGATTAAAGGATAAAACATTAATTACAACATTTGTCTCGTACTCCGAATCGAACTCTCGAAGTTAGTTTAAGGAAATCATGAATTAGCATTGTTTTAACGGCTTTACCGCTCTACGCGAAGCCGCTTCTATGAGACGTTCCGCGGCCGCATTAATCGTGAGCTTAAATGTTTTAACGCGTCGTAACATTGATTTATTCGAAACGTAATCTCAGCTCGTAGCTTGTTTGTTCTTGGGCTCGAGTTGTGCTCGTATTCTCCCCCAAAGCATGCCGTTCGATCGTTTTCTCAACCGATATCTCATTTACGATAAAATTTACTATTACTATTTACTATTCGTTTGTACTATCAGTACTTTTGAATAAACAACTGCATTTGCAATACTATAAACCTGTTTAGCCACCGGACTGCATCGTCCAAAACGCAAACAGTATATAGAACGAACAGAGCAATCAGCAAAGATTTATATGGTCGTTGTGCAGCGTTAATTGCAGCGAATGGAGCGATGTGCGATGGTATCGCACCATCTGAACTAGAAAGGGAAGCGCTAGGTCGGTGCTTTTCTAATAGTTGAGTTCATGAAAATAATGTGTGCCGTGCAAACACATGAAATCCAAGCGATCCCACGTCCTATTTCAAATATCAGCATATTTGTTTCCGTACAGTGAACTGATGAATAATCGTTTTATGATCCGCGAACGTTCCCTCGAAAGAAACTAATGGATCGATGTAAAAAGGGCTTCCTGTTTTAGGACAGATAATAAAAAGGCGCGGTAGACATACGACTAAGCTTAACTTAATCTAAACAGCGCTTCGTATCTGGTTCGGTGACATTGAAAACCTATTGGCACAGATATCGACGACGTCCGTCACACGAGTGACCGGCAGCAGAGCACATATCAGTATGGCAGATTTATGAGGACCGACCGTTCGCTTATAGAGGAGTGGGGTGGGGTGGCTTATAACTAGGAGGGGTTGTGGGTAAGGGTCGGGCTATAGCGGGAGGTTCTGTTATTGTGCGACGTTTGATTTACGCACGTACCGCTATCACCCTTTTGTTAGGCTGAATACCGACTGCCGTGCCAGTTCCGCCGGCCGTTAGTCCGGTGCAGCGCTCGCTCGCTAGTGATGTAGATGAAACCACAACATTCCCCATACAGCATTAACGATATTATTCAAAATTGTGAATATCATACATGATAATGCTTTAAAGTGGATCTTATAAGTGGAGTGGATCCTTCAACTTGGCAGGTTAAATATTGCCTCTACATTTATCTTTTTTTTTATTTAACGGCTATTTCAACACCAAAGGCATTGGTGATGCGCTGTATGCTATGAATGAAAGTTGAAAACCATATGTGCCTTTTCTTCAGCATATTACTGTATAATTATACAAATGGTTTTAAACTTTCATTCATAGCATGCAGCGAATTATTACAAGCGTTACAGTGTACGAACCACAGAAAAGAGAGGACTCTTTTAATACAGCTTTACTTAATCTTAACTAAAGTACGTTACTTAACTTAAGTTGGGATCCCAACCCATTTATGTTACGTAACTTGTAATTTTGAATAAACTTGTTTTGTTTATGTTTTATTATATTTTATTGCTTGGTTGTAAAAATAGATACTCAATTAAGATATCGAGCTACATCTGTATTGTGGGTAGATTGTTAAGGTTGATTGCATGTTAAGTGCGGGCGGGCGCGGCAGGCGCGGCGCGGGCGCGTGTTCGATAGTTCCACAATTAGCGGCTCTACACTCGCGGATAATCCACACCACCCACCGGGACGCGGGCGCCACACGATTGCACTACAGATTCACCGAATAAATTCATTTGTACGCAAATTGTATCGGCGCTTGCAATTAAAACTTTGTTGGCGCTTCGAGCTAAGATAAATAACACTAATACATTCTGCTTATTGCGGGGAAGTTGCCGGATACGGAGGATATATTAATGTTGTTACTAATTTGTTTGGTCGGATTAACCTCATCCTTTCAACTGATACGCAACAATACTCCCTTTGTCCCCGAGTAGCCGTTAAAAGTTATTATGTTATGATAAAAGTAAGAACGAATATAACATTTCTGAATTACGTTTAATTTTACCCGCCATAATAATCCTTATCACTTTCTGATAAGTACGCGATTAAAAGATTTTCATTAAATGACTACTTCCTTTGAAGTAGTCACATACTTTGTAGAATTCTTCGTTGCTCTCTGGTCCTTGATTTGTTAGAAAAGTTTTTCCGTCAAATGCGGATGTGCTTCATAAATTATGCTTCCTACTTTTAGTTTAAAGAAATGTAAGCCATTATATTATAGTGACGAAAATCACGTTTGAAAAGCCGTACAATCAAGGGATATTAAAGCAGCAAAACATATTGTAGTTGCTATTCAAGCACCTAAACAATATTTAATATTTAAGTTCTATAATTGTGGCGATACGAAGAATTTATGCGCATTATTAGCCTGACATGGCTAGCATTTAATATCGTAGCAAGCGCAGAGTCTTGTGTGGAGGGTTTTGCACTCCGCGGCTTTGTGCTGCTCGCTATTGTTCCACTCACTAATGTTGTTACTGCACTTTTTCAGCGACTACGCTAATTTAAATACCTTTTCTTCCTTTTGTGGAGAGAGTCGTCTTCCGTTTCCCGCGAGTGGCGGCTCCCCTTGCGTTAGAGACGTCCGCGTTGGGAGACTGCATTTAAATGAGACACTTAATCACCCGAGTTGGCCTCGCATTTCAGAGCCGTTAGTTCTCTTCGTTCCTTACAAGGTTAACCGTTGATTTATACGTACAAAGAACTTTCTCTCGGTTATTTTATCCTGCTTTTTATAACGTTGCAAATACGAAGCAGGCCTTAGAGCCTTGATTTAATTTTCATTTTTCGTTTCATAACTATCGATGCATAACGTGTTATGGAACACGGCACATGCGGGAATGCAAAATGCTAGGGGTTCTCGTTTTGCTAGTGCTACGCATTGTAATTAAATACAAACATTATCTCGAATGTAAACAAACTGGGTAGCTACAGTAAACAAATATGCTTGGCTCATGTGCAACTTATAATATGATTTTCGCAAGCGTGTATTTTCACCACAGAAAATGTTTGTAGCTCGGATTATAAGAGTAAGAACAACTCATTTAGTTGGTCGTAATTCTTTTGAAATTACTTGAAATGCTCTTTCATCCACCTTTTTTATTATCTGGGAGCTCAACCCAAAGAACCTTGCGAGCTTCGCGTTCTGAGTTAGCAGACTATAACACCCACTCAGAATTGTGTAAATATGAATAGGGTAATAAACTGCCGGCGAGTGGCGTGCTCAGATTTGCCTGTTATAGTTCTGTTAGTACGTGTGTCTCCCTGCGGGCGGGAGAGCGGGGCGCGGGTACCCAACACCGCCCAGCCTTACTCACATAACAAACTTTGCTATCCTTTGAGACGCTCCTTATTTTAGTTAGAAAAGTTTTTATATGTGCTCAATCTTTTATATTTATTTGGCTAACATAAAAAATCTTAAGATTTTCTTTATTAGAGTTACCAAGCTAATAAACTCTTTGAAATAATCTTTTAAGAAGGAAGACAAGCTAAAAAAACGAATGCCGAAAAAACTAATAATATCATAAAAAATGTACGATAAAAGGCCTATAACATGAATCTAGAATAGCCGAAACGTTAAACTGTTCCCATTTATCTAAAATACGAAAATTCTATCCGCAATTCCGGTCGCAATACAGCAGTCTTCTCACATATTAATTTTCTATACTAAGCTGAGTGGATCACACCGTCAACGAGACTCGGCCGAACGTAGCCTATGATGCATGGCGCGGCTCCACAAAGCCCGTTTAATGAAATATTCGCATCGAGAGTGAAACAGACACGGCCATCAATCTCAGGTGATTCTACTGTGCACGTTGGCCACTCACTAATTCCCATTTTAGTGTTAGATCGAGGATGGCATTAGAAACAGACATTATACCCCCGGCAGTAAAGTTTCGGACTAAACTAACGAGATCCGATCTCCAAATAGTCAGCTAGGGCTCTACGGATTGGTTAACTAATTGACTATTTATACAATTTTGGGCTTTGTTCCTCTGTTCAGATAGAGATGAATATTCACGAATCTGTGTTGTTCAATTATTTTGATGACATGTTTAAAATACTATACAGGGAGTCCCAGGACATGTATACCACCACATGTTACATGTATGCCACTAACAGTCACCAAACTAAGGCCTAGTGCTCTTAAGTATTTCACAACAAGTCTATATAAATATAAATTTAAATCAGTCTTGTTGTTGTCTGCTTTCAATCTCAATTTGATGCCAATTTGTAGGAGTAAAATACCAAATAACACCCGAAAGGCGATTCTGTCCATAAACATGAACAAGATTTCCCGGAAAAAAGTAGAATTCAGAATTTATTTTTTAGTATAATAATTTGAAATTGCTTGGAAACTCTTTATCCAGCTGTTTTTTAGAGTTTGTACCAGGCGGTGAGGCCGGCCATTCAATTTGTATAATCTTACAACACAACGCTTACGTTTGTCCCTATGCTTAGAGTAAATGAAGTAAGCATTGAAATCCGGGCAGGGTGAGGTAGGTTGGATCGGTGGGAGGGGTCAGTGGCCATTCTGTACGTAGTACTGTTATGTATAGATTAACCCCCTTTCGGGTTAGTATACATATTCTGGGATGCCCTGGCGGTCTAGACAAATACCTCGAGCTTACTTTTCTTTTCACGCTAACTAAACTTTGTCAAGACACCCGGAAGATGTTGCACATTAACTTAAAAGAAAGCTTTATTGGTATTTAGATTAGACAGCCGCGTTGTTCGTGTATCAATGTTCAATGTAATGAATCAACACCCCGCATACTCGTAATTTTACCAATCTACGTCTGCGCGAGTGAATAGGTATATCAACTGATTCAGCACGCTTTCAGTCTCCACCGTGTCTTGAATATTGGAAGCATTGTCGCAATTGCAATAGTGATTCCTAGCACGTGTCATATCTACCAAATATTCTATTAGATATTGTACGATATGAGCTCTTCTTTCCCGCTCTAAAACCAGAACCGAGACCATTGATGTTGAGTTAGTTTTATAGATGTGCCAATAGTTTTAACCCGCGACGTATGAAGCCTGTATATGCGTTTGCCATAAAAAGTTGTTTATTTGTATGTTTTTCCGACAAAATTTATCTAGAAAACGGCTTATGTCATTGCAATGCCGTTTTTGCATTCGATTTATACTTCAAGAATAGTGAAAGGTTTTATCGCCACAAGTCACTAAGTGGCGCTGCAATAGACGATGCAGAACACATCGGGTTTTTAAAAATTTGTAAAAATAACATGCTTAAACCCTATTGGTGTGCAATAAGGTTGGTGGACCCTTGGATCTAGCTGGGATCGAACGTACAATGGATAAGAAAGAGCGTTTCCCACTACGCTACTATGTCCTCTAAAGGCGTGATCTAGATCAACTCATAATGCCTCCAGCAGGTCACGTATGTACCATAACTTTGTTGCTAACGTTATTACGTCAGACGTGAAAACAGTAACTAAACGACGTGACCGCACTGGCAACAATCAATTGCTTTAATTTTATTACTGGCAATACCGACCTCGCTGCACAAGATTTCATCAATATCACTTTATTTCATCCCGAAATCAATAACTTGATAGACATTCTGAACCAGTTCAACTGCTTTGAATTAAAACATACAAGATAACTATTGTTTCCTTTCCACGCTGGAATAATAATGTTACCTGTGATATTTAACTTTTCTTATCGTAGAATTTACAAAAAAAAAGTTACGTAAACTATAAAAAAAAACCTGCATGGCAAGATTTTCAAAGTGCTCGGCTTGCCTTGTCCTTCATTACAGATTAAAGCGGATGGGTGACAAGTAGAAGACATTTAGAAATGAGCTCTTTCGTTGTGATATTTAACTTTTCTTATCGTAGAATTTACAAAAAAAAAGTTACGTAAACTATAAAAAAAACCTGCATGGCAAGATTTTCAAAGTGCTCGGCTTGCCTTGTCCTTCATTACAGATTAAAGCGGATGGGTGACAAGTAGAAGACATTTAGAAATGAGCTCTTTCGTGATCTCAATCCTGGTTTATCACGTTACATTTGCTCAGCCAAATCGGTGGACTATAAACTCCGACACAATAGCTGGCCACAAGCTCATACGAAGTTACTTACTTTAAAATTAAATTAAAAAGATTACTTCTCTCTTCTAATGTAGCTTTTAACGAAATAGTTCACAGCGCGTCGGGTCGCATTTTGTCATTTCGACACATACGAATGACGGCGCTTTCACAGGATAACTGCTAAATTGAATTCAAGAACTTGACACAGCTTAAAGGAAACTCATTTTAACGAAATTTTAACCGTGTTGAATGAAAAATTAAACCGCAATGCATCGTTGAACACTTTTTTTATTGAGTAAGTACATGAATCCATATAGAAATCAGTCTGCTATTAGTATTTCTGTACAAAACTCATAAGCTAGTTAAAAAACAGCAAGTTATTACAGTAGTAATTATAAACTTACCTATAGCCCTCCTACAAAAACAATACACTGAAAACGGTTGAAAATCTAATTCTGTGGTTAACGGCACGCTATCAAGTCATGCAGCTCCAGGATCGTTTTCATCCTTACCTCAACGCTCCTTTATGTAATCCATGTAATAAGGGCTGGAATACAAAGAGGTTCACAAAAGCTCTTGGCATGCAGAGCGGAGCATGACTCCGCGGTTATTTTACAATCAGTCAAGATGACAGTTGTATTTTTCGCGGCCAGCGGCCGACGACGCTCGGGCGCCATTGCATCGTTTATCATCTACTCCACCATCGCATCCGACCCCATAGTTATTTATGAGTGACGAGATCTTCATTATATCAACTTTTAAATTACTAATGTATACACTGGTGGCATTAGTCGCGAACATTTTAGATTTTAGGTAGTTATTTTATGCGGGAACTGCGGTAGCGATGCAAGACGCTAAAATGTTGTTGTTGTCAAGATTTATTGCAAGTTTTGTCGTTGGCGTATATCGTAGGTTGGCACGGTGCTGGTGCCGATGCAGCCGGAAGACGGCGTCAGCAGTACGTGCCCCGTACTGCGCCGCTCTCGACTCGCTCCACGTTTATTATCGAGTGATTGCCTCCCCGCGTGATCCGAATTGCCAACTATCTTTTTGAACCGATACCAAGTTCTTTTCCTGAGATTAGTCGCCTTTATTTTTATTTTACAGTTCGTCTCGTGATTGTACGCTCGGATATAAAATCCAGGTGGATATCCCGCCTGATCTTTTATGTCGAATAAATATTGCTCTACTTCTAAGAAAATCATTTCGGAATGGAAAACTTTTAATCGAAATTTTCAAAGACGTTGTTTACCCAATTTAGCCCATGGATACAAAATTATGATAAACTGCTTTCAACACTGCGGACCCACCAAAATATGAGCTCACATGTACAATGTTTTTGCACATCGCACACAGAGCTCTCTCTGACACTTTGACAGTTAGTAGGGGCAAGTCTGAAATATCGGCTTGCGCGGCTTAATCGCTCAGCGTGCGATATTGGCGTTACATCATGTTGTCAGCAGAGAGAAAAATTGCCGTTCTCCTTCCCTTCCCGCGTCCGCGTACGCGCCCGCCCGCGCTCCCGCGTGTGCCCGTCCCGCACGCTTCACCCGCCATGCCATGTCGCGTTTATATTATTTGTCAATTTATTATTCCTCTTCAAACGATACTTATATTTCGTAGATATCACATTTTGTATCTGATGCTATCCAAGAACTATATTTAGTCTTGCCATAAAACCTAAACTGATTTATGTAGGTAGTTGTTAGCCTTACTAATGAATAAATACTCAAAGTCAAAATTCATTTATTTATTAAAATCACACGACGTTTCAAAGTGACCCACTTTGAAACGTCGGTTTTATCTACTGCCTGTTCTTCCGCGACCAAGCCAGGACAGAAAGGAAAGAACATTGATAAAAAAGTGAAAATTACTACATTGAAAGTACAAATATAAATCCTTATCGTTTCAGCGATTGAAAAAAGCTGACATAATACGTATTGTCGTCAATGCCTGGCCGAACCCAGTTTCCAATTACACAGTTCGTTACTTTTCGAAATAACAAAAATGAGACGAAACATAAAATGCTAGCCTAAAGGTAGAACGTTGGGGTAATCTTTTATTTCCAAATTTAACTTTTCCTATTTAAGCCACGCTTTATAATGAATTTAGTTATCATCAACTGCGTAGGCTCATAATCTAGACCATGTAGAGCCGTAAAATGTGTAAAATCGTATGAAATTGACATTACGTCAGCAGCTCGCGATTCTTTTGTTTCTCATCTCCGCTCTACTCAGCAGCGTAGGTGCCTTACGATTTATTCATCCTTTATTGTTTGAAGTGAACCCGTCGGCTTGGCGTCTATTGATTCATCATGCTCGAATTACGATTAATGTAGTCTCGCACTGTCGGAGTCTATTCAATAACAGGTGCGCACCTCCTGAATTTACGAGCTCCGCAAATTCATTGTTATTCTCAACCATAGAATGGAGCCCTGTCCAACGCCGACTCACCTTATAATTTAATTAAAATATGATTCACACCTCAGACGGAAAACTCGTTTTAAGGCACGTTTTTTTAGGAAATGCTCTGATTAATAAAAGGTTGATGCTTTCAGAGTTTCTCAAAGTGGATTACGGTCTAATTCTCACTGACAGTAATGTATCGATCTTGAGTTGCTTCGAGCATTCGGTGCGGTCGATCCGGCAGAATTGGAGTGTAAGTAATTGCACTAGGTAGTAGATTGTCGTGGTCCAGTGTTCGGCATGGTCCACGTGACACAAGATTGCGAAGGCGGTGTTTGCTCTTTGGCGAAGGCCGCAACGGGCTTTCGGTTCAGCGAGCCGTGCCGGCCGCGCGGCCTCTCAGGTCGCTTCTCCGGCCAAATTGAAATATCCCTACTCTGCCCTGCCGTGGCTTCTATAGTCTCGTACAGAGCACCGAGCCACTACTGCCCTCGGCTACCCGCTTTAAATAAATATCTATAAATGTAATTCCGCTATTTCCTATCGCTTGTTCTGAATTCTGTCTCTTGATACGTAAACCTACATTATTACCTAGTATAATTTACTGCAGATTGTATCTCGCTTTTGTCTTGTTTAAGCTCTATTAACGAGAGAAAGCTCCAATGCGGAATGTCGCAGGTGTGTCACAACGTCTAATACACATGTAATGTATTATCATAAAAAAAACGATCAAGTGCGAGTCCGACCTTGCAAAATGTGTGATACGCATAAAAGCTAGCCATATGGTTTCCATAAACAGTTATTTGTCTATTAAAGTTTGATTTGACTTACCAACTTACAAGATTACAAATTTATCTTTTTCGAGACCTAATTTACCCGTAAATATCTAAATAATTAATATAGAAACGGTTGGGTGGTAACTATCTTTTATATCAAACAACTACTCACTAACAATACGTTTAGCTCTACTGTGACATTAAGAGAATATGTGCGTTTTGAAAATTTTATACGGAGCACTAATACCTAATGTTCATAATTTACCTAGAATATATTAGAATGGTTTTGGAACGATTCAATTTCCGTGCGCAGACAGAAGTGGAATTTACGTGCGCAGATTTACATGCCAACGAAATTATTTGCAAATGGTACCTCCAGCGATTCATCTATATTTTATGATTCGTGCCGAGAAAATTTAATATTTCTTTTATTAAAAAAAAAATCGTTTTACAAGTCGCTTAAAAGGATTCAATGTATGAAAATAGAGTCTTGGCAAATTGTGCTGAAAGTTTTTAAAAGAAAAACTTTTGTACAAAAGTTTTTTTTAAGTAAGATTCGTTAGAAAATAATTTTAACAATAATTTTAATAATAAACGGTTCTCTAAACAAATTCCCATCTGTGTAAAAGCAAAAAAGCAACACGCAAGCTTCCTTTGGATGAGGTATCTTTTGGGAAAATAGAATCTATTGGTAAAAATAATCAACAATGAAAGGAGTGTACCTGAAGCGTGCACACATTGTTTAAATCGATAACCTTTGTAGAGGCGGTTGCCTTACGAAGCCCCTTTGCAGGTAATCCTGCCCACTCGGAGTTATTGCCGCCGAGGGAAGGAAAGATTACCTCGGCGGGAGATAAGGAGGTCGACGGGGCTTCGAGTGCGATTGTCCCCGAGTCAGGCGTCGAATTGTGTCAAGTGAAGCGGCAAATTGAACGGCCGAGCCTTCTGCGCGCTCCGCTCACTAATCGTCACATAAACTGGCGCCGCCCGAACGGTTAATTACGTAAAATGCTTTCTTCGACATGTGCTTTACTGCCCTTAGCTAATGGACAGCTCTAAACTAAAAATTGTGTGACCATTTGCATAACAAATGGTCTCTTGAAAATGATACCTCAAATTATTCTTCATATTATTCAACCATGAAACCGGGGAACCGGAAAATAGTACCTTGGATTTCCGTAACTGGTAGGCGGGGTAGGAAAGAAATTTAATCTAAGTTGAAAATTACCTAAACTTTTCAAAGATTTCCATATAAATTACACTGAGGAGGATATTTTAGGTAACTACTTGTTACTAGAGAATCTTCACAATCCAGTTTCCGGGTTCCGATGTTCTACCTTCTCATTATTAGTCCCAAATTGGCGAAGTCGTCGTTACGTAGTTTGCTTTCTATACCAGCTTAGATATCAATGTTTGAAGACATAATACATTAAGCTGATATTTTATTGATATTCAATATCATGCCTCTACTCTGGACAAACTAAACAATACTGATTGGCAGATGTTTGACTAGGTTTATCGTAAAGAACAGCATTTTTACGCTGATATCATGTGCGCACATTAGTTCTTTTGAAACTTTTAAATTCAATGTTTTATTACTTAGTATTTACATATGTAATAGTAAGAATATTTCGCCAAATGTTAAAGCTACGACAAAACTACTGCGTACAGCGTTCGTAGCATCTTTGGAATCCTATAAATAAGAACAACAGATTGCTACGGCGTAGCTTTTTTTTTCATAGACACGCTTCTCTAAACTTGCATTTACTTGAGATAAACTTCAGTGTTAACCTCGTATATACACACCTGTCTCAAAAGCGATCACGAAACTGCTGATCTGCATAAATTAAATGAACATAGTAATCGATAGCGCTAGGAACGGCGGATCTCCGAGTAGGTGCGACTATATGGCAAATTGTGAGTGACGCTAATGATAGGGCGTTCAGCATTCGCAGCGCCACGTAGCGTCTTTCCAATTACGGGTCTCTACGAGCCGGGAGTCAAGCTGCGCTCCATTCGTTAACTTGTACGTACGTGCCACCAACATCTGGTTCAGCCGTGCTATAACTCCGATAACTTGTTGCTACTAATATTTTCTTATATTTTCTGCTTCACTTGCTATGTAAGTGTTTTCGTGTAAGTGGTTTTGTCGGCTCGGCACTATTTCAGTTAAAAGAGCGATTGAGGTGGTTAAGCCAAAAATACGTTATGGTAAGAAAATTTGATTGTTTATTCGGTTTAGTTTGTGGCAGTAGGAGAAACCAATGTACAAACCAATACATCATATTATTAAGAACCCATAATGTTTCCAAAATATGATTTGACAAATTATCTTCGTAAAAAAATACGTGTTAACACTTGCAACAAAAAAATCTGATATTTAGCCAACAGACATTTTAAAAATGTTCGATGTGCTAATTCGGCAGCTGTCTTCCTCTTAATAAACACTTTACCCTCTTAATACACACAATGTTTGTTTCAATAAGCGGCGATGGGCTCGCAACCTGTCACGCGAAATGCTATGCAAAACGGGGGCATGCACCAAATGTTTGGAAATTATCTTCCAAACCTCCAACTTGGTAGTGGGATAAACTCAATCCCTCTACGTAGCACTCAAAAATACGTAGCACTTCCTATGCTTTTCACTGTGATAGATATGTTATAATCAATTGATCTACATCCTACTAATATTCTAACTGCGAAAGATTGGGTGTTTTGTTTTTTTTTTTGCTCATAATCTCCGAAACGGCTGAACCGATTTGTACCTAGAATAAGTCAGGCTACTATTCATCCGGGTACTACACAGTGAAGTGGGTACAGTCCAATAAAACTGTCAGGCTAGAAGTCTAATAATAATGGCAATATAAACGCGCAAGACGCATTACCTAACAGAGTATTCCGAATGATTCCCGCGATACGTATCATAATTCGTTGCACACGAGTTCACACGATTAAGAAACATCGCTCATGTCATCAATCTTCCCGAGGACACAGTACCTACATAAAGATTTCTTTCAGATTATTAGTTCGACTGTTCGTTATGCGCTTTTTATGCCCCTTGCTAATCATATGCTTATTGAAATGTGAATTAACGTTTTGCTTAAAACTTAACCTAGGAATGTAATGGAATAGTTAATTATTCCTTGTAAAACATCACCTGAATATTAATATCGCCTGAAAAGTTTCTGTATCACGATATCGAGTATCGTCGTGGAGCTTTTATAAACAGAGCAGAATTGAGAATTGTAACAAAATACTCCACGTGGAATTTTGTGATAAGAGGAAACTTTCTCCTCGCAAATTACACCCTGAATTTAGTTGATAGCGAAAGTTTGTTAAAATTAAATCACTCCAGGCGACGTTTCCTTATAAGTACAAGGTATTATAAGTAAACCCGAGGCATTGATAGAAAGGGACCCAAAATTATTAAAAGAAAATAAGATCCTTATGATGATAAAGATCTGTCAAGTTATTCATGAAAGTGTGAATTATAGAAATTGGACTCTGTTACATTAAAGTATTATTAAAAACTAGTCTGCGCTCACGGTTTCGCTCGCGTGGTACACGGATAAAAAGTACCAGCCTATGTGTTATTCTAGGTCACGAACTATACCTTTTTAAATTTCATCTAAATCTATTCAGTCGTTACAAACATTATTAGCAAAAAAAAAAACAAACTTTTACATTTAATATAGTAGTAGAATATCTTTTGGTGGTTAGCGCTTCCGTGCTACTTGAATGCAATGCAGCAACTAATAGAACCACGTCCATTATGATATTGCCCTCAAAGTGAATCTGTTTTCATATCGGGATACATAAAAGCTGATTTTTCCACATCGCTAGGCGAGGCGTGAGCATCAACGAAAACATTTTCTATATCTATGTTACGAAACTAGCTCTGCACGATGTTTTTACGGTTTAACATTATTTTAGATATTTTAGCTAAAACATATCTCTGTTTTCTAATACGCATTACTACTCATTGGTATAATGCACGACTCGTTAAAATGTACTTGTCGGAAATGTATTTATTAATAAATCTATTTATTTAAAATTTTCATGATAGTTGAAGCATTACTGCATGCAATTTAATGCCTAGTCAGTGCGTCCCTTGCATCACCATTTAATATCTCACATGGCTTATTTTTGGTCCAAATTAATTAACGAGCGTGCCATTAGCGCTCAAGCTCTAAACTATGCGACTACGTACACAGGCAGTTTACAAGTGCGGTCGGTTAAGTTGTCAATCGTGTACATAATTGACGGTGTGGCACTCCGCTGCCGCATCGCCATTCATTCGGCCAGCTAGCTGACGCAGCACTCACTTGACGCGCCGCACGTGCCGATCCACACCACTCTGCATAGCAACGATTTTATCCTATGTACCTGCGAGTTATAGTACACGAAACTGGATAATGTACTTTGCGCAGGTGCCATTACAAAATAATACCCTAACAACCTGCGATGACAGCACTTTTGTTTCAAATTACTATGAACAAATTAGTATTTCATTTTCCGTTCTGTTATATCTAGAACTTGGTAGTTCCATGAACGAGCAGTCCTATTGTATCACCTGATGTCCATAATTTCCAACTCTTAAATGAATCAAATTATGAAGCTCGGCTGCAACAAAACACGTCCCTTGTTTTATGTGGTAATTTGGACCCAGGACGGCCGTTAGGTTTTCACGGCGCAACAATTATTTTCATATAACATAATACCGGGGCGTTACTCGTTGCGTGTTGTCAGGGGACGCGTGATTTGGCCCGGCGGGTCCGGTTCGTCCGCCGACGTCTTTGGCAAAAGACCTCGACCCGACCTACTCCGCTAACTCGACACTTGTACCAGAAAACTCGTATTAATGTGAATTTTAATCTGACTTACTTCCATTAAAACAACACACCCTCGTCATTACATCCTTATATATGCAAAGTTTTGAAATTATGAAAAAAGTTTGGTTTATCTTATTCATGTGTGCTTAAGAGATGAGAGAGATGGAGACGACAGACTAAGGAGATGGGTTTTCTGGAGTTTTGATCAGTGAAGGTCTGGAAATGGTTGTAGGGGTGTGTAAGTAATCCATATGTTTGTTAAATGTCTGTCATAGGTAACTATACTATGTTCATTTGATCAAAAATAATTATTTACGTCGCTGATCTACATTTAACCAGTACGCAGAAAATATACACAAAGCATTGTTATAATGAGGAATCCATAACCATACTCGTAACACTTAACGAAACAAAAGCCTTTTGGTAAATGAAATACAATGCTGTTTTAGCTTCGTATAACATTTCAGAAATAAAATGAGTAGCAAAATATTCAACTGATACATTTTGAAAAGAGTCTTGAATCTTGAAAGTTTGATTGATTTGAAGATTTAGTTTGCTCTTAGCAATTTCTGTAGATACGCCCGTTTCTGCTCGTAGCTCCACGAACGAATACATTTGATTTTAAGCCTCGCGGACTATAAGTGTTATTTCTTTGAAAGAAGTATTATTCTGCGAGTCGAGCGCACCTCCTTCGTTTCGAACGCTCCATTTAGTTCCAAAGTTTTTCTCGTTTATCACCGTTGGGCACTCAGAAGTGGAGATTTTTCCTTTACATTTATTGTCACGCCAGACCTTCTTAATGTACCTTTCTTATCGTTGCACGATTTAAAAGATGCTTGCGCGTGATACATTGGCTATTTTATTAGTTTTATTATACCTCTCTCAGCTTAAATTATCTAGCATTTAATTAGAATTAAAGAGATAAGAGCGTATTTAATTATCTGTATTTGAATTTGAGAAAATGCTGATAGTATCAGGTAGGGCTGTTGAAGCAAGCGGTTTGTTAATTAACGTCTGAGACATAGCAATAATAAAGAGTAGATAACGAGTGGGTGTGGCTACTGTATGGCGAACAGGTGAGAGCGCCCGGTAAACCAAGGCTCGTACACTCGCCCGACCCTGCCGACTGCTGCGCGCAAGATAAAAGGATTAGCAAGTCTTTCTACTCCCCTCTGGAGCATTCCCTCTACAATTACAACTTTAACATTAGACATGTTTATGTTTTGGAATCTTCACAATTCATGCAGTTATGGCGTAAAACGCATTTCAAAATACGCCATTCCTTTGGTTTGCGTTGTCCGACCGTCATTTTCTCTTGATCAGATAATTGAGCAAAAAAAACGAAAACAACGAAACGCAATTTCTAATTTTCCTAAACTTTAAACGTTTCACGCTTATCTTTAACCAACCAACTAGATGCCAATATATCGTAATGGTCATTTCACAGAAATTTAACCTTTTATACCTACCGTGCATTCAATTATCGTAAAATCTGACTGTATTTACTTGGGAAATATTTCACATTTATTGATCAATAAAACAACACTGAGGCGAAAACCTGTTGTAAAGTGTCTACAATACAATCAAAATTATTGTTTAGTTGCAACTTACTCATATTACTATGATATGTTATCGCGGTCATGATACCAATGATTATCGTAGCATACATAAATTCAACTTATACAAATACACACCAAGGCCTCGCAAATACGTAGTCAATTATGTACCTGTCCGTAAAGAAGGGGACGTGTTGTATAATTTCCTTGGCAGCGAGAGTAGAGTAGTAAAGGTGTGATTGTTTCCCGTGATGGCTCACCGGCGGCGCGCTATAATGACAAGCCTCCTGGCACACTCGACGCCGGCGACGGTGACAAGGCTCCCTTTCAGATTGGAAAATGCCTCCGTAACTTTTCTACTTACACAAAAAGTTAACGCGTAAACTTTGCTAATGTTTCAATGGTTCCTGGAGTATTTTTATATTGTTATTAGTTGACTTTCAGTTTGATTTATACATTATTGTTTTATCGAGCCCAAAAGCTCTATATAAAACTGGCTAAGATTTTATATAGTTCGAGACTACACAAGCATGACATACTGTAATCATTTGATATGCTGTAAATCGTATACTACCATAAAAGCTGTGTAGCATGCTATGCACTGGATACAGCACGCACTGTGACGAGCGATCAAGGGCAAATTGACTATTTAAGGTATTATACTATTTTCTATTTATACGGTGAAATATTAAAATGATTTGTTACGTAGAAAATGTCAGAATTACGGGTAAATGGTGCTGTAAAAATGTTGGTGGATTGGTATAGACAAACTCGCGTAAACAGCTCTGTAAATCACGGGAATCGTGCGCCGCAGCTCCACTTGGACAATATTTGTGCCAATAAAATCCGCCCTAACAAAGCTGTTGTTGTCAACGGAAAGCCGCCTGACCTGTTTTAGTCCATCACGGATTACTTAGACAGTTGTCGGAAATAACAATGTGGCGTACTGTGATTGGGCAAAAAAATATCGAATTATTGATAACTAGCTTCTGCCCACGGCTTCGCCCGTGTGGTATCCGGATAAAAGTATCCTATGTGTTATTCCGACGTATAAGCTATATTACTGTAAAGTTTCATCAAGTAGTACTCAGTAGTTTTTGCGTGAATGAGTAACAAACATCCATCCTCACAAACTTTCGCGTTTATAATATTAGTAGGATACCTTTAAATTGCTTTACGTGGTAGTATTTGCTAGTCTATCGTTGCGATTGAAACATCCATTAATTTGGTTATTGTCGGTTTTAGACTAGAATTGTGTTAATTCAGGTCACTGGCCTAGATGATGCTGGTGGATTATGCCTGCGGGTAAACCGCGTACGGCGTCGGTTCGGTGTGCCAATACCGCCCCAATACCAACCAAACTTTGGCACGATATATTGACCAGTTTACCGACTACCAACAGGCAACAACTCATTTTATCACATCACAAATAACAATGAATACAACCACCAAGTGGAAATAAATTCCACTTGGCTATTTTAGTATATAGCCACCGTTGTTGTTGTTGTACGATTATGATGTAAGAACTTGTAAATTTAAAATGAAGATAGATAGATAGATAGAAAATTCTTTATTGCACATAAAAATATAAGTACATAGGCGAACTTAATGCTAAAAAGCATTCTCTTCCAGATAACCTTTGTGTTTTGTGGAAAAAGATGTGTCGGTAGTGCGCAGAAGATACATTGAGAGAGCACAGTTCTGGTGCCTTCGTCAGGTACCGCGCGTGCTTTTGCACGATAACTACGCATTTGCATCAGTGTCAATAACGTACCGCTTTATTTTTCCACCGCCTATTGCAACCAAGGCGAATAAGAACCATATAAGCTTCTCAAATAGAAAGTGCCTCTACAATTCCTTTTACTACGCCTTGATGGTAACAAATACCTACAATTCCTGCAGATAATGTCCCGTAGCAATCAATTGCAATTCGTCACTGGTTTTATAACAAAGTATAGACTGGAATAGTTCATTTTTATCGATGCCTGGAAAATGTATCATGAGTGGAAGCTCCTCTTTCTTGGCTTCTCAATAACGAAAACTATCAGCGGCAGCTCTCGCGGCTGGGTAACTAATAAAGTAAGTTCGAGAGGAAAAGTAAACTAATATCGGGTTGTTCTGGCGACGACCGCCGAGCGCCCGGTGGCCGACACAGAACACTGGCCGTCATCTTCGCTACAGATTTATTACTTTTAATATGAGCACTCCATTCGAAATCTATGTGTGGCGTTGTTTCATTTGCCTTTCATAACTTTATGAGAATATTTTTACCTAAATTCAAGTTAATTCGCAAAAAATATTAACTTTCGCACGCCGCGTCGTCGTCGTCTTAAAAATAAACAAACTACGTCCAGTTTGTTTCTTTCTTTTTTCAGCAACGTAAAAATTTTCAACATTATTTTCCTGAATTAGGAATATGAACTTGTTAAGTTTATATAATAACAAACAGCCAACATAAACATACAAAGTCCTGGACACTAGGATTCACTGTGTCGTGGGTATCAGGAACTACCAGTACCGTGGTACCACAACACCCAGATCCGAAACAAAATAATCCAGACAAAAGTAAATAAATCCTTTGGTGCGTTCAAGTCTTAAATAAAGCTCAAAGTAATCATTAGCACTTTTACCATCATTCTCACTTCGAAAGTCGTTTTGAAAAGTTTCTTCAAATTCACGAAAAAGTTTCAGTACAAATTAAGAGCAAATTTTACTCCATCCGTTTAGCCATCAGTAATTCCAAAGTTCTAATGAATTTTCTTCTCTGACATTGAAAAATGAATTTCGACCCCTTGGTTGTGCGGACCGCTGTGGGACATCTGTAGAGCACTGAATCGATGCGCGAAATGGAGGGCGATACCACGCGACCGCACCATTTAAATATGCAAATAGTCTTGCATGTTTTAATTTACTAACTCTGATAATTTATTATGAATATCAAATTGACATTGTTTGAAATGAAAAACAGCTAAATATTTGATAATTTTACATATATTTAGATTCTTGCGCCGTAGATAAAGAGTGAGTCCACCCAATACCCGCACCCCTCATTACCCCTAACGGTCTCCATTAAGCGCACGGGCCGAAGTGCTCCGGACCGTAGTTAATCCACGTCCTCATTCACTGTTATTTCGAAGGTCTGATCTAATCTAAACAGGGCTTAGGATCCTACAACGCCAGTATTTCGCGCGACTCATCCCTTTTATGTATTTGACTATCCTCATACCCGGTCCCGCCGGTCGCTTGACGTTTGCCTTTGCTATAAAAGGAAATAAAGCTTCCGAAACTTCCGATATGATTTAATGTGAATGCCTTTGTGTGAAAATAATTTGTTCGGAAGCCTTCATGCGGGGCTCGAGACAAATTGTTTAAATAAACTCGCATAAAGAACAGTGCGTTTAACGTTGGAACATTTAATGATGATCGTTTGTGGTAGATAGGTACGTAGGTTTATACGATAGTGCTGACGCAAGTGGCGGCAGCGGCGAATGCCGAAGTGGAAGGGTCAATTTGAAAGCTATTATACGGCGGTGGTTAGAGGTCTACTTCCGCCGGCTGCACTAAGCTGGCGTGTTCGGATCCCTTGCTCAGTTTTAGCCTTCTCTACCGCTCGCGGCTGTTTACTTTTCAGACATTAAATATTTTTTTAATTCTTTATTGTATATACAGAAAATACAGACAAAAAACTTACATATAGAATATGTACAAAGGCGAGCTTAATCCTAACAAGAGTTTTCTTCCAGCAAATCTTTGAGGATAGGGCTGCTGAAAAAAGACAGCTGAAAAATAAAATCTTTATTTTAAATAAAGATATAATTTATATGAAGAACAAAAGGTCTAAGAAGTATGCTTTCTGTCAATTAATGGATCTAATTCTTGCAAGTATTCCATTTCTTACAAATTAGCCTTGTCTGACACTGGCCACTGCTTTTGCAGATTTTTACAATATTTATTTATGCACGCAAGTTTATAGGAATTGTTTTGGCGAGTTGCCACCTAAGCCAAAAATCTTACATAGCCAAAGTTTGTCAGAACGATTTGAAAATTGCATCCTGATCCGATAATTTTTTTAGAGATAAGCTCCACTAAGTTGGCTTTAAAATCTTCCTTCATTTTTACGATGCTCGGAGAAAATTTACGAATTTAGATTGAGTATTTATGGATTCCATATCCGATATTCGTTTATAGCCGGGTCGGATCCGCAACCGACCTCTGCGAAACGAGAAAAAGTGGAAAATGACTTCACTCGTTTGCTGCTAAATTTTCTATCCTGTTTAAAAATCACCTGACGAAAATAAATTTCTTGGATTTTTTCGCGAATAATCTGCTTCAACTTGTATAATACTCGAACGCTACACTATAAATGTATCATACTACTAATAAATAAATAATGTCTACCTTATTTGTTGAGATTGGCGGTTGGCGTGCTATAATTGTTTTTACGTTATTATATTATAAAATAGTTATACCGGTGAGATTCATCATTCCTAGTTGTTTGTGTTAGCGAAATTACAGAAAGCTTTTCATCAAATATTTCATACTTTCATTAGGTATCGTTTTTCAATTCTTATACCTATGTTTTCCGAACGTAATATAGTTCTTAATTAAACAAATATAAACAACGGTTGCATAAAACTAAGTTAACAGCTTCACCCTTGCAAGTTTGCTTTGCGGGACGCTGTAAAAACATGAGTAAAACACCTAGTGAACTGTAAAGTTAGGCGGGCATGCATCGTGCGCGCACCTCGCTCCCGGCTAGTGGGAAAGCGATGTATTACATTGTAGCCGGGCAGCAAACGAGGAGTTATGACGCCGGCGGAGGATTACGTGAGTGGATGCCGTAATAAAGCTTGCGATGAAGCCGTTATCCGAAGATAAACGTAAATATCTCTGGCAATTGATGTCGGCCTTTCGCCCTTCCTGGCCTTCATATCTCAACCTTCATATGCTACCGAAACCTCCATCCTCCTTTACATCATAATTACAAGAGAGTTCTTGTATTAAGCTTTTTTTAGGATTCCTTACCTAAACACAAAAACAGCTAAAGGTACTTGAATATTATACCAAACTAGCTGTGCTGCAGCGTGGGTCGGGGGCCAAGGGCGCATCGCCCGCCCGTTTTCGCTTTCTGACCTTTTTCTATTTGCTCGGCTCCTAATGCGACCCTAGGAGCTACAACTAGCGTGATGTTAAATAACCCATAAATTGGGCCTTCCTCAAAAAATGGGTTAATAAATGCAAAAAGATTTTTCCAAATCCGACTGGAAGTTCCAAAAATTAGCGCGTTCGCGATGTCCGAAAATTAAAAAACTCTAGGGTATGTACAGTGCAAGAAGCTTTTGTGAAGAAAAAAAAACTTCTTAAAAGGAATTTTGACTATATTACCAATAAAATTGGATGGTGATAAATCGAGGATTTCGATAAAAATGGGCTGAACTGAAGGGCGCTAACGATTTTGAAATGTTTTGCACTATGAAACCCTCAGGGCGCGCGAGCCTTGCCGTTTGAACTTGTCCGTTTTTATTTATAATTCAGTGCAGTTTACGAGTATGTTCCATTCCACTCCACTATGATAGCATTTTGCATGTTATTTAGAAAGCTGGCACAGAGGCGTCGCGCTGGCTTAGGTGCTGCGATCCTTTGTGTTCTATAACGTATGTATTCTCGTGCCTGTTCTTATCTCCTAAATTAATTACATAAATCTCGTTTGCACACGTCTTAAGCTTATGACATGTCGCCATAATTCAACTAGAGCTGGGGTTTGCACTGCTAATGAAGGACGTTTACAATGGAACACGTAAATTTACATTAACGCACATACGAACTCCGAGTATAGATACGATACGATTAAATCTGCATATTCTGAACGTTAATAGAAACACCGAGCAGAATCTCAAATACCAATTTATATACTTAAATTCAAGACAAAACTTAAGAAAGGAACTATTATTGTATGTAATTCAAAGTCGCTTTGCATAGATAAAGTCAACTGCGACAATGTGAAGCTGCATTCATCGTTGGTAGTGGCGAGGCGTCGGTCATGATTTCCCAAGGTGTCTACTGTCGGGAATTCACTAGACGAGGCCGTGTACCTAGACTCGGGATACCCGAGTCGCTGCCTTATTGCAATCACGTTATTCGTCGTTGTCGTGCACCTTGACTGATCCACTCCTTATTATATCTGACTTTCCCATTCTCGTGCCTGTTCTTATCTCCTAAATTAATTACATAAATCTCGTTTGCACACGTCTTAAGCTTATGACATGTCGCCATAATTCAACTAGAGCTGGGGTTTGCACTGCTAATGAAGGACGTTTACAATGGAACACGTAAATTTACATTAACGCACATACGAACTCCGAGTATAGATACGATACGATTAAATCTGCATATTCTGAACGTTAATAGAAACACCGAGCAGAATCTCAAATACCAATTTATATACTTAAATTCAAGACAAAACTTAAGAAAGGAACTATTATTGTATGTAATTCAAAGTCGCTTTGCATAGATAAAGTCAACTGCGACAATGTGAAGCTGCATTCATCGTTGGTAGTGGCGAGGCGTCGGTCATGATTTCCCAAGGTGTCTACTGTCGGGAATTCACTAGACGAGGCCGTGTACCTAGACTCGGGATACCCGAGTCGCTGCCTTATTGCAATCACGTTATTCGTCGTTGTCGTGCACCTTGACTGATCCACTCCTTATTATATCTGACTTTCCCATTCCCTTTGTTCGCTGATTTGAGTGCTAATAAAATCTTACATGCTTACTTCTAAAGATTTTTAGACAGGTTACAATTACACCATACCATAAATATACAGGCGTGTTACTTTTGTAAACATACATATGTGTATGTAAATGGTCAACTCCAGTTTGCCCTACCTTTGGCTTGTGCCATATTATGCAGTCTGCTTAGAAAAGTTGAAGTAGAGTCACAATTGAAAACAAGAGCTAACCCTCGAAATGCATTATGGGTTTACGTGTCTACGTGTCTGAAATCTTATTTAAGTGGATACGTTTAATTAAAATCTAATATTAAGATTAAGACATTCATCGGGAAGAAATTAATAGACATTTGGTGGGATTTCGTGTAGTCGTTTCCATTATTATCAGCACTCATTAATTATTTTAAAATTCATAGTTTCAGCTAGAAATGGTGGTTTGGGTTCAAAATGTTTAATTTTGGTGACGTCCGATTGGAGTTCAGACCTGATGATGATCATGCACAGGATTTAGGGTAGAGCATTTCTGAGTACGGACGCTAGAACTTACATTTTGAGGTCAAATTAAGACGCCATTATCTTATAAGCACCTTATGATTCCAGGGTCTGGGGTGTTATCCTTGACACTCAATACAATCTCAATTGTATTCTAATTTAATCCAGTTTCGTTTTTTTTAATTTAAATTTCTATCCCAAACTCTGTCATGTCGAAATCGCGTCAAAAGTATCTATCAATATATAGCATAGTCGATTTCATTTAGTTCCATAAAACCCCACCAAATAATTCCAATCGTGCGTCTTTAATGCAATTCCAAAGTATTGCATTAAAGAGTACCAAATTATATTTGTGTTGTCTCTTTTTTAATGAAATTTTAAATTGGTTACAAAATTCTGGTCGATTTACTATCATTACACCCACCATATTCTTATATTTACATCCTCTGTATTGTTTATGAATGTATCATGGATCAAACGGACACTGGCAGAATTGTGACAACTAGCCACAGAAGCCATAATTATGAAGTTGAAGTTGAAATCGGTTTTACTCGTCGCATCAATGCCGATGCTTCTTGATACAATGTTGCTTGGCCTGCATCATGTTTCAACCCAATAATGACTGAATCATGTGTACCCTGTTTTATGTACCAGTGTGACGAATGAGATGGAGTATCGCGTTCGCCACAGCAAAATTTATCCTTTCCTATTAATATTATAAACGCGATTTTTTGTGAGGATAGATGTTTGTTACTCTTTCACGCAAAAACAACTGAACGTATTTTGATGAAACTTTACAGAATTATAGATTATACATCAAAACAACACAAAAGCTACTATTTTTACGCGGCGAAGCCGTGGGCAGAAGCTAGTGTATTTATAAACGGTATTGCAGTTGAATGCATAGGTGATCGATTGCTATAACCGCGTATGACCGTTCCTTATTTATTTATATTATACATTTTCAATCGTCTTGTATTGAGTTGCACTTGGACATAAAGCTAGTTAATTTTATACGTTATACCGAATAAAACCGTATAGATAGAATGTACTGTCTAGTATTGACATCGATTTCAATCACGGTCGCCCGTTTACATCGCTCAGTCTGGCGTCTGTGCAAAGAGAGTAAATGAAGAGTTCCTCAGGAGTAGTTCAAATATTCCGTGAGCGCACCATTGCAGCCGCGCGACTCTGCCCGCCCGCACCCGCGCGCTGTAATCAGCTTTTGTGCGCGGTAATTGGGTGTCTGAGCTGCCAACCGAAGCATTTATTTCCGATAAATTGAAAACTGCTTTGTGCCTTGAAGATAAAGCTGCGGGTACCGTTTTCTTAGATCTTATAAACGATAGTTCGCTCGAGCGATACACTGAATCGACAGGATACAATTTTCCTCCACTTTTAGACCCCGTTGATTGAATACTCGGGCGGATCTTTTTGATGACTTCTAGAAAAGTTGTCGCGTATTCAGAAAAACATTGGGAATCGTAGTATCGTGTTATGGGTTCTGAAACTAAATGGTGAAAACGAACCCTTATAGTTTTGTTATGTCTATCTGTCTGTGCGTATCTCGAGTTCTACCTCAGTCATAGATTTTCATGTACAACAATATTAAGTGATTGACATTTTTTTTCAACGCACCACCCCGTTAGTTTATCATTGACCGGGTCTCTAATAACATTGCGGTTTCCCAGAACACTTTCGTTTACTGGTACGTGTTTCTGGTAAAGTTTTTGTATTTTTACTGTTTGCTGGCCAAACGTGTCTCGACAGATCTTGGGCAGTTTTATTTTTTGTGCCTTCGAGTAGTTAATATCAGGTCTACTTGAAATCGTACTTCTGATAGATCTTCGTATACTTTATAATTCAGATACTACTGACAAAATTTTAAACAAAACTTGCCTTGACTCAATTGCTTAATAACATATAAATCGCAATTGTGCCCGAAGGTAACAGTCTCGCTAATGAAAATATGGCATCGTTAGAGATATCTTCCCTTGCAATTGTAAGGTCCTTACCGTAGTATATACGCGCCTGGAACGGCGTCATTTACATATTTTAATAAAATAATATCGCAACTGAATCGTAACTGAGAACTTGATTTAAGTTCTTACCGCGATGAATGTAAATTCGCCACCGCCGCCGCCGCCGCCGCAATTCCAGATTTCAATTCTGGAATTAATGGCAGCCGTCGTCGTTGTGGGCCGAAGCTCTTCTAATATTTGCGTTACTTCCGGAGACTTCTCTTAGGAATGGAATAAATTAGTGCAAATGAGCCTCGTCTGCGTTACACAATCGAAAGATCAATTATCGCTGCCACAACTCCAGAATGTGCAGTCAAAATAGTTTGCTTAGGCTTTTAGTGATTTTTAAGCAATATTCAGTAGGCAATGCACGGCGTCGGTTGGTCCTGGTAAGCGTGCATTAATATTGTCAATAGTTGGAGTTAGTAGAAGTGAAGTACGTGTTCCGCCTGCCGCTATCTACGGCGCAGCTCGCGCGGTGAATTCGAATGGGCTACCCCCCTCGCCTGCCACCCGCGCCTTCACCCCTCATCTCGTAACGCCCCATAAACTCGCGTCTTCATTTTAACTTTATTTCTTACCGCTACTGTATACCCAGAAAATTAAGTGTGAAAATACCACTAAAAGATTCGCGGTCTATTTATTTACCTGAGAATGCTTCGGTTTCGTTACCACAGTGAAGTTAAAGATCTTGTGCACTACGTCCGATCCGAATCCGGTAAAATACGGATGTCACTTGTAATGTCATAAATCAGTGTCGACTGATGACGCCACGTGCGTGCTGCTCCCTCCGCCCAGCCACCAAAGTAGAGATGTTCTTATTCGGAGAATATATTATCTCGGATGTAGTGCACCACCAAGTGCTAAGGCTACTTCAGAACATATTTGCACGGTTTCGGATCGGAGAGAGTGCATGAGCACTCTCGTTCAATATGTTTTCATCATGAAAATCAACATTTGTCGACTTTGATTTGTAGACGCGTAGAATTCACTCTACGCTTAGTGCTACGCTTGGATTCTATGCCTACGCCAATCCCATAATATATTTGTCTCCAATCTCAAGAGTTTCACAAAGAGGAACCATTTATTTTTCCCGAATTCCTGTTAATTAATGCTCTCACAAATAGAACCACTAATAATAATAATAATAATAATAATAATATAATTATCTATCTATCTATATTATAATAAGAATGTAACAAATTCAGTACATTGAAGATATTTTTTTTTTTTTTTGGATGGCACTTATCTTAATTATTTTTTTGTACCATTGGTGCACGACCGGGTCGAACCCGATCATTATACACAGTATACGTCCAAAATAACTTGAAACCTAGAATGTATAGTAGCCTTCGAGTACATGTCTCACCTTAAGCTGGCGTTAGATTTGTAGTGTACGCTGAGTAGGTAGTCCTATTGTCAAAGTTAGTAACGCCACCCAGAACGTAAAACCTAAACTTTTTTTTACGCTAAATATTTCAAAATTTCTATTCCATAATTTTTTTAGTTGGTTAGACTTCAAAAAAATGAGGAGGTTCTCAATTCGGCTGTTTTTTATTATCGTGTGTGTTTGTTACGCTATATCTTCGCCAATTGTAAACCGATTTTAATGATTCTTTTTTTGAATCCTGGGTCTTCTGAGTAATACAACCTGGGAGTTTTCAAATCCAAAGTAAAAAGCTCCTTTGTTGATAAGAGTGCTTCACCGCAGTCTACAATGTTGCTTAATATGAGACAAACTGTGGAGCTTGTGTTATGGGAACTACATGACTGATATACTATGTAGCGACCAACCGTTATTTGCCAACAACAATATAATGGGAATAGATTGGCAATTCCGTCGGTTACGTATCTGGTTATTGCGAGTTTACATCGAGAGCACGTCGAAGCGCTCGGAATTTTCTCAAAGGTGGAAGTTTTCTCGGGAGCATGCAATTTCGAAGTTGTACAAGAGGCCGACTCGTGGCAGACAGTCCCGCTCCGCTCGATTCGCGGCCCGCACATTGAGTATTTCTAGCCAATAGAGGCCCGATTCAGCCCAAATCATGAACGAGCCCCGCGATTCCACGATGCAAATAAAATTCCGTCGATGCCACCGCGCTGGACATCGTTGCCCTTCGTTATTATTCGACTCTCGCCGAATTGCTTTTATGTTCCTAATGGAAAAATGCGATATTTATTTCGGGTGTACGAAATACTTTCCTTCACCTTTTTCCTTGTTATACTTCAATTTAAGGTAAAATTATGTGACTGCGGCCTCTTTATTTGATTTAGAGAGCTCTCTCATATATTAATAAAGCTTTTTAAATATTTGTTCTACAATACCCTAATTTGGAGATAATTTTCAGTTTGCCATAGAGCTACTTGTATGCCATTCGTAGTCTACTGCATCGTTACATAATATTCAAACCCACATCCCGTACGGCTGTCGCCTGTGGACTCCTTTCGAGTTGAGAATTTCTAATAAGCAACCCCTCGCGCACCCTGCGCCAAATTTTCACAAGTTCATTAGGTAACTTCACTCTTTATTGTTTATTTTAGTTCCGAGACCTTTTTATCTTATCCCTTTTGTGTTTATTCCTGGCCTGTTTGTGTTGTTCGTTAGTATAAAGTGTAAATAAAAAAATGTTTTTTTAGGTCGGAGTAAAAGGGAAGAGTTTGGTAAAATCATTTATTTTAAGACTAGTCTCTGCCCACGGCTTCGCCGGTGTGGCACTAAAAAGTAGTATAATGTACTATTCTCGGTCACGAACTATTCTGTTCCAAATTTCATCTTGTTCGTAACATTAGGCTTAGGTTAACAAAGTCTAAAAAGAAGCAAATTTGGGGAAGCAGCATGTTGCAAAGGATATTATTAACGATCCTGCTTTTTGACCGACTGGCCAGAGTCACTCTATTTACTGATAACACATTTAATCTGATTATCTTGTATGTGTGGTTTTATGTATGATTTTGTGCTGTCAAAAAAATGCCCGTGCTCTAATTACAACAGCAAGAAAGTAATTTAATTACAACCAGACAAACTTATTGACGTAAGTGGTTATAATTAACGTTCACCAATGTAGAATTCAGTACGAACTGCCCCTTTAATTATGAAAATGTATGCAAAGCACATGAAAGTTTGTGCAATTACGGCATGGCCGCTGCGTCGTCGTCGGTCGTGCGGCTACCGGCCACGTCCTTACGGTGCACAGTAGCTCTACTGCTATTCAATTACCTAGAACGTTCTCGAGTAAGATTTTCAAGAAGATCTTGTTAAAATTTTCGTATTTCTTGGCACCACTACCATGGAAATGTTTAAAAATAATATTTCTTACTCGAAACGGGAAAACACGAAGTGAATGCCTTCGAAGATTGGATTATATCTTTGTCAGTTCAATCTAAAGTGCTATTCAAAACATTTGTGTTGGAAATAGAATTTAAGATTCGTAGCTAGCTTTAATTAATTAAGTAAGCGGTCGTATTGGGAGGTGTACCTATCTACCTACCTTGAGTTTCGAAAGGTATCGAAACTACCGACCAATGTAAAAATTCATGCCATGGTCAAAGTAGTCTTATTCTAATTCTAAGTGGGGGAACCAAGGTCTGCACTGACGTCCCGCATTGGTGTGTATTGTGCATTATCCCCCTTCTAACCTGACCCCAACCAGCCCAACTCCTTGAAGTAGCGGAGAAGGACTCTGGGTTGATGATAGCAGTTTTCCAGTATCCCTGACCTCCTGTCAGTTAATAATGACGGAGAGCATGTGTTGATGGTCAAAGTAGTATTTTCGGGGTAAAGTTGGCGATGTACCTATTTAGGGTTTCGAAGCCTAAGTTCAAATATATTTCTTTTGGTGTGCAATTTGTTACGAGTATTAGGTAATTTTGTGTCATTTTCACTCCTTGTATGTTAAATGTTGGTATTCGATAAGGTAAGATTGCCTACTGTGCCCAACCGATCTATTAAATAACAACACAATTATCATGAATCAACGTGGTGAACAATGTTTTGAAAGAAAAACTTATAAGCACAACTTACATCCTTATAAAATTAAGTAGCAATAAAACGGCGCGGTGGAGGGTTATTTACAGCGAGGTCAATTATGCGGCAATAAAGTTTTTAGTGTTGCACAAATTGTCGATTTGGTGTCGGTGACGGATGGCCGCGAGACTGGCGCCGGCAAATGAGCACACGATAAAATTATCGTTAGTAGTAACGACATGAATAAATGCAAGAGGGTAGTCCGATATCGTGGCTGCTCGCGAGACGAGACGAGACGAGCCGGTCTCGGCACTCGTTAGGGCTCTTGTGCGGACTGCTCATTGCATACAAGCCTAGCTACCGCCGTTTCAAATCTCCACACTACGTTCATTTTCTTTACACTGAATACGTGCTTGCGGTGTCACGGATTTGTAGCTTAGTCTGTAGAATATAATCCTAAATCTATAAAACTTATGTGAAACATTACTTTGTACTTCTGAACAGTGGCAGCAATAAAATATTACGGATTGTTTCGTCATTCCGGATTCAATGGTTCCTGCTGATAATACCGATTAATCGATTTTCTGGTCACACAAATAGTAACATAGTAGGGAAAAATAGCACCATTACACGCAGTCGCTCGCATAAAACCAATGCCATGCTAACCAAGCCATAAATATCAGCAAACCAGCGCCAAAATTATTGCACACACGAGAATATGTTGTAAAAGTTGAATATATTCTAAAAGAGGGGTTTGCGCGTGGCCTTTTAAACTACGTATTCCCTTTAGTAATCTAAAACTGTAATGATGCTTATATTTTGGTATTTCAACAAATAATATACATGGCCACGCTGAAAGTAGTGTTTGCTTTGATTTATGTAGGTGCTGGGCGGGCGAGCGGTAATTTTAAACGTCACGCATTATGATGAATACTCGCAATTTTCTCCAGGGAACGCCGCGCTGACGCGCGCCGGCCAATAGCCATGTGGCTCTCCCCATTTTTTGTTTCAATTTCCACGCATTGTTAGCAATTTCATAAAATGCCTGAGTTGTATTAATCAAATAAAACATTTTATAAAATAATATAATACAAAAGATTTAATTGGTAAGCTGAAAGACCCATTTCCAAATAAAAAAATCATATTGGTGTGGTTTTTAAAACCATAGAAGCTTTGTGACAAACAACGACCTGCGTGCTAAAACTGGCATTACGGATGTAGGCATGAAGACTGCTCGCTTAAAGTGGGATTGGGCAGGTCATGTTAATCGAATGCATCCAGATCGCTAGCAAACCTAGTCACTCTGTCGGCCGAATTATCTTTTCAGATATAAATGGTTACAGATAAACATACAAAAATTCAACCTCTTGCGACAATCACACAGACGGGCTCCTTACGACGCAGGTTAAAAATATTTTCAAAACAAAATCACGAACTAAAGTCTACTCGAAGTCGTCAGTTTTACTATTATAGAGCCTAAGCAGACTTGTTTGCAAAGATGATGATGCAAGAGTAGCGTGTCGCGAATACGCCAACTAAATTGGCAGTCGGTCGCATGTCACCTCCCGATCGCTCGCAATCGCGTCGTCATCGCAACTTGCTACGCTGCTGTCTCCACGCCACGCCGATGCCATAAATCAGTCTACGCCCTTTGATGGATGAAGCAACGCTACACAAATATGTATATATATATATATATATATCTTCTTCAACTTCTCTATCACTTGAAAATAATCGAAGATTCTGTATATCCAATTCCTGTCCTACTAATATTATACATGTCAAGTCTAGATGTTTAGATGTTTGTCTGGGAATGGACCTCCCAGGTCATGATATTTTGAGTTGTTTTCGTAATATTCCGAGAATGTCTAAAATACTTAGACGAAGACATGAGAAAAAAATATTGAAAACTTAAGAAACTTGAACATAAATTATAGCCAACCACCGGCTTTGTGGTTGCTTATAGCTTACTTTTGAGTCTAGTTTAAAAAATACATGAGGCCCCATTAAAATGAAGTGTATGTAACTAAAATCCTGTTCAATCTGTAAAAGGCATACCTATAATATTCCTACTTCAATAAGAATCCTTAAACAAAAAAAATATCAATAACTATTGAATGAATGAAATAATAATATACACCCTCAATGTAAACACCCAGTCCTGACCCCACACCAGAATTCCCTGTGTCGTGAGTATCAAAAACGATTAGTACCATTGTACCACAATAACCAGACCTGGAATCGAACCAGCACCTCTTGCGTCGCCAATATCGTCAATAAACAAAATAATCGATAATAATCTAAATAAATTATTATTGTATATTAAATACTATAAATTGGTAGATTTTCTAACCTAAAAACACTCCAGACACATCTTTGATAACACTTGGCACTATTTAGTCACAAGCGACAATCTTCGAGATTGCTGAAGCCATTATAACGCTAGCTATGTTAACCTGATTATTTATCTCCATTGACAAAAATAATTATTTAATATCTTTAAATTACAATAGTCGCATATCGATACTTACCCTTTCAGATAGGAGTGTGGTTTTGTTATATACACGGTGTAACTGGAAGGGTGGATCATCGGTGGCAGGGTGATGGGTGACCTCAATGCCTACCGATTTAACCCCCCTGTATGTTCCGCGATTTTCAGTCGTTCAAAAGTTATTGAGATTTTTATGAAATTTTGGTCAAAATCCGATTTTAGGCTTCATGTCCCAAGTGTAGCCAAAATCTTAGGTCTACGACCGTAATTTTTGTTTTAGCTTGTAGCTCAATAGTAGACCTTTCGTCCTACAATACCGGTTTGAGTCGTTATTTGTTTAAATTCCAAATAAAAAATAATCTTTACATAAAAAACCCCAAACTTAATTTTTCAAACTAACTTTAAAGGCTCCCAGAGAAAAAAAATTACTTAATTTTTTTTCTACAACCTACCTTAAAAACTACTTCCATTCATAGAGAAATAACCCTGAAAATTTCATATGGCTAGTATCATGGCATCATGTTTAAAAGTGGAGTTGAAAATTGTGCAAGTGCTAAAATCGACATTTTTTCTGTCCATCAAAGGTAGGGATTGTGTCAATTAAAAAAATACATGTGAGTAATTTATTTATTTTTTATAGTAAATGGGTTCAAATTGGGCTCCATTATTGGCTATGCATACACCTTTTAATAAAATTCCTTTTGAGCCTGCGGAACGAATCTTCCTTTTCTCTGATCTTCATTTGGGCCTGGTTTAGTTTTTGCCTCAATTGTTCTATGGAGGAACTCTTTGTAATAGCCCCAGATAAAAAATCTACGGGATTTAGATCTGGGGACCTTGGAGGCCAGGCTATGGGCCTCCCACGGCCAATCCATCGGCGTGGAAAAACTTCATTCAAATACTCCTTTACATTTCTCGCGAAGTGGCATGGCGCTCCATCACACTGAAAATATTTTTTTCTGCGTACTGCAAAGTTGACGTCCTCCAACATTTCATGCAAGTTATTTTGCAGAAAACTCAAATAAGCCTCTCCGTTTACTCTAGTTGACAACTCGAATGGTCCGATCAGCTGTCTATGGAAAACTCCTGTCCACAAATTGACGCTAAACTGATGTTAAAAGCTGTGCCGGCGAACAGCATGTGGGTTTTCAAAACTCCACGAGCGGTAATTATGCATGTTGAAAATTCCGTTCCGGCTGAAAGTTGACTCATCGGCGACGGCTAATGGTTCTCGTACTTGTCGACGAATCTCTTTGTGCTTCTTCCAAGACTTCTTCTATTTGATCTGGGTCGATTCTCGGCACTCCCTCAGGTCGAGAAGTACCGGGTATGCGACCTTCTATGTATGCGTTATGAACACGTAAGAAAACACGATAGTCAGCGTAGGTCTCAGGTTGTACACCACCTCTTCTAATCAATTGTTCTTGGTACATTAATGGAGCACAATTTGAGCATTTACTATAAAAAATAAATAAATTACTCACATGTATTTTTTTAATTGACACAATCCCTACCTTTGATGGACAGAAAAAATGACGATTTTAGCACTTGCACAATTTTCAACTCCACTTTTAAACATGATGCCATGACACTAGCCATATAAAATTTTCAGGGTTATTTCTCTATGAATGGAAGTAGTTTTTAAGGTAGGTTGTAGAAAAAAAAATTAAGAAATTTTTTTTCTCTGGGAGCCTTTAAAGTTAGTTTGAAAAATTAAGTTTGGGGTTTTTATGTAAAGATTATTTTTTTAGTGGAATTTAAACAAATAACGACTCAAACCGGTATTGTAGGACGAAAGGTCTACTATTGAGCTACAGGCTAAAACAAAAATTACGGTCGTAGACCTAAGATTTTGGCTACACTTGGGACATGAAGCCTAAAATCGGATTTTGACCAAAATTTCATAAAAATCTCAATAACATTTGAACGACTGAAAATCGCGGAACATACAGGGGGGTTAAATCGGTAGGCATTGAGGTCACCCATCGCCCTGCCACCGATGATCCACCCTTCCAGTTACACCGTGTATACGTATGCTGACGAGCAAACAAATACACAATTACATAACAACCATTATACTCTCGAATAACTGATTCGTAATAACTTTTCCAAACAGCAAACAAAACATTATTGCTTAGCGTAGGTAATAACACTGAAATCCTTTTATTAGACTGCTGAAAAATAAAAATGAAACTATAATAAAAAAAAAACAAGCCGCCGGGAGTGATAGTAAACAGGCCCGTGACGAGACCGCGCTGTTTTCTATTACTGACATCCCGATTTCGTCTACAATCTGATTGAGTTGGTGCTAGACCAGCTCAATCATCATCATCAGTCTATAGAAGTCCGTTGCTGGACATCAACCTCCCCAAAGAGTCATAACGAAAGGTCATAATCTTCATCCACCGTCATCGCGACCTTTAAAATATCATAGGTCCTTCGGGGGGCCCTTCCTACAATCCTCTGTCGTCGGACTCGTGATCGCCATTCAAAAACTTATTTTCCAGCAGCGATCCCTTCTGTCTGTGAGCTTTAATGACCTGACCATTGCCACTTCAATTTGTTAATTCTGAGAGCTATGTCGATGACTTTAGTTCTGTAGCGACATCTTTCACCACAAGATTGAGCTACGTTACATCACATCAACGCGGAGTGAAGACTAACGAACTACTGATATATATATAGCTTAATTTGTAATTGTAATAAATTTTTTTTTTTAGCAAGCCAACATAAAAAAAAATAGTGAAGGAATTGTATTTTTTTTTAAGCAAGCCAATTAAAAAAAATGAAAATATCTGGCTTGCTTTCTATAAGAGAGAGAGAGACAGACAGAGAAACATGCGCACGCCGCACAGCTTACAATAGCTTACTATAGCAATTATATCTGAATCTGAAACAATCTGAATTGTTTGGCGATATTTGTCCAATTTTTTTTATAATTTTTACTAGACTAGGTCTCATAAAAGTCTAATCGTCAAATAAAAATATTTGTGTTAACATTTTGAACCTTCATACCTTCATATATTAAAATAAAATGTTTAACTTTGTAGGTATTCCAACAAAGTTGGATCAATAGTTATCATACATTAAAATAAATAAATAATCAAGACAAAAGAGAGCAGCCCTCGTAACTAATGTTACGTACGAAATGATCAAAATTATACCGATGCAGATGATATTGTTATTAGGCTTGGTAGGTAGGTTGGAGGATATAGTCTAATTTTATCTTATAGATAACAAAAAATACTGCATCGTTACTGACAATCAGCACAGCGGGCGCCCTGTAAAACGATTTTTATCATTTCAACTGTAAATCAGTTTTACGGAAATCGTGGACGTTCTACAAGAAGAGTTATTACGTATATTGACTACGATATAACTCAAATCGGCTGTTGTTGCCTCTGGAGGTTGGGTCGGGCGTTCAATCGTGGTGTCCGTAGAGGTCCGTAGCGATCCGGAGCGCCCTCCATCCGCAGCGGCGCCTCGCGGGCGCCCGTTTCCTAACTTTTATTATTTTTGTAACGCTCGCGCTGTTTTTATTATCGCGGAAGGCTTTGCCTGCTCCGTCCCGCGGACTACCTAGTTTACGTAGACACAATACTTTAGCACTTAGCAAAACAAAGCTTAACGACTTTTACTCGAGAATTATATGTTTTATACACCTGTCTAGTTTCAAGACAGCCGCTAAGGCTGAGGTGTAATCGTTCGGTTGATAAAGTTCATTTTATTTTGTCAGTTTTCAAAATAACGAATTAACTATGTCTACCAATTCTATAATATGTTCATGGGACTAAACCGCGATCATCTAAGAAAAAACTTTTTAATAAGACTTCAATATTTTTTTTGTGTTTATGATTTTTGGTCACCGTTCTAATCAGATTTAAATAACATTTTTATGTGACCTCTCTAAGATTTCTACACTGTGAAACAACCATTTATGTAGGACCAACGGAATCATACATAATGCCTTCTAAATTAGAACCTATTCTTTAAAAAATATTTTATTATTCTAGCCTCTTGCATACATGTTTTTCTAACCCAATAAATGTGTGTAAATGCTACGACATAATACATTCTCGACCCATACATTACGTCTCAGTCATTAGTATGTTAATGTGTGCAATGTGTACGCTTCCTTGTCTTTGTATTAGCCTTGCGGTTGCAGCCACTGGGCTCTTGTATTGAAAATGCACACCCGCTCGTTAGCAACGACGCGGGCGGCGGCTGCGGTCCAACGCGTGACATCTCGTCCACCGCTCGCCCGCGCCCTCATTACCATACATTATAGTCACCATTACGCCCAGCGCAGCTTGTGGCTTTTTGCAATGTTTTTGATGATACACCAATGCCCTAAGACCATAATGTTTTGTGTATCATATTTGTTCCGCGTGACATTCCAGCTTTTTTCATTTTTAATTAGCACAGTACGAAAAACGACGGTCACTCTCTCCGTGAAACTCTCAAAGTGATTAAACTTCCACGCGTTTATTATGGAAGTTCGTAGTAAATTCTAATGAATTTCTTCATGAAACCAGTTAAAACACCACTCTGTTTACCTAAAAAGGCTAAGAAATGTATAGCACTGGATAACAAAAAATATGTTTTCAGGCACGGGGAACATAGTTGCGGAAATCAGTCGAGAGGCAAACTTTTTTTATTTAAATCATATCTACAAAAACAAACGTATATCTCTGGCATAATGGGTATGTTTATCAACAATTTATATCGCTGAGGGAAATGGAAGCAGCTCGCAAGTAGGGCATCAGCGGTGAAGTCGCGTCGCGCGCACTGGGCGCCCCGCAGCGCGCTGATTTACATGCCGCGTTCCCTGTCAAACAGCACCTCTACTCTGCTCATATAAGCGTATTTCATCTTCAACCTTCGAAAACACGCCTTAACTATTCACAGTATTTCAAACTAGGGCAGGTGATCATTGGAGAGAGAAAAAAAAACAGAATGAACTTAATTATTTTATCACATGAAAATTGGTAAACAATATCCGGTTGTCGGTAAATTTTTAATAAGTGATCGTAATTGCATAACATAGCATCACGACATCGACATGCGTAAATCACCGGCCGCCGGTCAGCGCGCGAACTAATATTTGCATATCGCGATTGATGCGAACCAATCAATACTGCAAATAATGAAAATGTTTTATACAATATCCAAACGGGATTAAAGGGAACGCCTGTTAATTTGGATAATCATTTAATGGCATGCCGTTAATTATTTTACGTAACTGGGACGCGCTTCAATTATTATTTTTGTTTGTGTTTTCAAGTAAAATTTAATTCAATCTTTTCCTGAGAGCTACCGAGTTGTTACTCCTTTATTTATCCAACTTAAAAAGGAAGAGGTTTGAAATTTTACTTATTTTTATGTATGTTAAATAAGGTACCTCCGTCAATTGTTGAGCGATTTTAATTTGTTTTTTTATGTAGAAACCAATCAACAGTGAAAAGCAATAAACGGGTCTCTTCGGGGCATTCATATTTTTTATGTGTGGAAGAGAGAAGCAAACAAGAAAACACCATACAGAAGCAATCAAAATAACACATCGGTAGGGGGCGCCTCGTTCGAATTGCTTTGTCAAAGTGCGCTCGCTCTGATTGCTCTATTCTGGTCTGTGCACAGTAGTTTATTCGCTTTTTGCTCTCTTGTACTGGGCAGTGAAGGCTTGCTTTTCCGGTCAAGCCAGCCCTAACACAGCAAGCCGAGAGAGGCTTTTCGAACTACACGAATTCGATATCACGACCGAAAGAGTTGAAAATAACGCTATTTCTAGCGTTTTTAGCATTTTACTCCAATAAAAACCTTCAACCAAAGGTCTATTGTATTAATTTGTTCCCTATAAGCATTACTCATCGATAATCGTCTTTCTCTATAGACAAAGTTCATCAACACTTTATGTTTTAAAGTTGAACTGATTTTAGTCAAAGCCCAAAAGCAAAGCTCCTAAAAACTTGATTAATTAGTTTAATTAAACCAACACAATGTATACTTGGTATCCATAGCAACGATGAGCCCGCAAAAAGCAGAATACGCTCGTGTCTGTGGCACTCCTGCTCTCCGCAGCATCCCGGCACTAGCACCCCATTGTCACCCGCTCAGCCTAATTCAATTTCAGCTAGTTGCTTAACAATTCCACCCGCTAAAACGTCTAAGTAGACGGGTCACGCCGTCTCGCTGGATTTAGTTTATTACGAGTTGTATTAAGTGAGCAATTAATCTGACTGAATCTAAAGTGGATGGAACTAGAAACGCAAGCGTTCAGTTCATGGTGCGGTATAACTTCTACCAACGTTTAACTTTATGGATCAGCCTGTACCGAAAGTGTTATTCAACTCTAATTAATATTAGAATGTGTCTTAATTTTAAAGCGAATTGAACAACATTTGCTTTAGAAATCCAAAACCCACGCTTCGACCACTCTTAAACTGCTGAACTAACTGTAAAAAAAAGGAAACTTACTTTTCTATGCCTATGAACATATTCAATTTATGTGTATACTATGTATGTATTTTAAAGTATATAAGTAGTATATGAGTCATGTAGTACCCATAACACAAGGATTGCTTACATGATGCTGCGTGAAAACTTTCAGTAAAAAAAAACCTAAAGAATAGACGACTTCTGTGGCGCCTGAGACGCAGAAGGTTGCGGATTCGATTCCCTCCACGGGACTAATGTGTGTATGTTCTGCAAATATTTTTCTCGGGTCTGGGTGCTTTCTGTGTATAATATAAATATATTAAAAAAAGTGTAGAAGTAGTATTTCAGTCAATAGTTCCCATAACATAAGCTCTGCTTACTTTGGGGCTAGATGATGCTGCATGAAAATGTCCAGCATTATTATTATTATAACGCATCATGGTCTTAAGGGTGACCTAAACAATTATGTACATTGTCAGCTTTTAAATTGCATCACGTGCGAAGACAACGTGCTTTTTCTAACAAACACACCCTTGTATGCCTTTAGTAAAGGTTTGAACTTGACGATGATATTTCACGCGTATTATATATACAAAAACAATGCTAAGTATAGCTGTATTTTTAAACTCAGCCACGCCAACACAAACTATTCAAATCATTACACAAAGAATCAAAATTTCCGCCATACACGAAAACTGTAACACTCTCATTAAAAAGCTTAAATTCCTTCAAGTAATTTCGGGGAAATAGTTACTCTAGGAAAATTATCGTGCTATTTTGAACAAAAGACACGTACGGCGGAATGTGTTCAAAGCAATTATTGTGAATAGTGCTCACTTCAGTGACGACGGTAGAAATTCGCGTATAAATCGCGTCACAGACCACAAACAAAAACGTGCATGTGGACCGGCGCCCATTATTCTCGACTGCATAATCGCTTCGTCCGACGCCCGCATCGCTTCCCTTGCCATTTTATTTCCTCCCGACATAGTTGTGTTTCCACTGGGTGAAGCTTTTTCCGTGTAGCTCCAGTAGGGAAATTAAACCGTGTTAAATTATATTTAAGGTTTGGTTCCGATTAGGAGATGCCGAGGGACGATGCTATTGGCGCAGCGACAGACCAAAGCCACCACGCTACAATACTGGCACAGTGTATGTCCGTTTTAATAGGATTAAAGTCATTGTTAAATACAAGTTGAAATGACAATGAGCCAATTGGAATTGTTGCTATAGGAATCAGGGAAACGCACTTTCGGATGACAGAAAAACCGTTTCTTTTTAGTCAAAAGGACGAGAAACTCTTCTACCATGCTAAAATCGTCGTTTCGTTGTTTGTTTAAAAAACGTATATTATAAAAAATATTCCTAATACATATATCTAAAAATTAAATCTGGCCTTGCTTGGTAAGGATACAAGATTATAAGATACTTCGAACCATATTCAAAGTAAAAAGGTTATCATCAACTGAAATCACGAGAATCATTTAAAATCGTCTTCTTAAATCAAAGTGAATTTACACCCATATCACGCGTGCCTTAAACAAACAAAGCTTGGTTCAATGTTATAAAAATAAACAAACCTGTGGATTGTCAAGCTCGTCATTTTTAGAAGTCTGTTAAAAATAAAGAATTACTGAGGTCACTCGAGTTGACTAACCTTCTAAAACTCTACTAAGAGAACCGTAATTTTTAACATTCGATGCGAACTATGCCGTACTTTCGGTAGAAGAGAACTGCTTCGACAGCAACATTCCCGCGACTGGCGGCGCTTATACAAACTTCCATTATTACTTCTTTGCCGTTTAGAGTGGATTTGTTTTCCGGAAAAGGTTTTCTTTAGTACCGATAGGAAGAAACAGCTTTATCCAGGCGGGTGGTTTGTGAGCGTAACTTTTAATAGCCTTATCAGTACTTTGGCAGACCGCGTTTTCTATCTCGGGCTTTCCTTTACTGGAGCCGCCTCCATCAACCCTTATTAACGGTTACAAAGACGGAAGGAAGGACCGACCTCCTTAAATTCTCTTTTTACGTAATTCGTCCATGTACTCTGGTATACCGATTATGGCGACGAGATTATTTATGTAAGCTGTATCAATTTATATTTTAATGTTTATTTATGTAAACAAGTCAAAAAAACGTATACTAAGTTTTTACTTTCTCCTTGCCTAGGAATGTTCTCCGCTAAAAGTTTTCCTGCTTGTTATTGTCGTTAACAATGTCATGAAAATAAATTAAGTTTGTGATTTGCTTCAGGCTCGCGGTATGTTGTAAAATCATGTGTACATTTAATGTGAGCCGATTCGTCCGTCTGGCTGTGTAAAGACCACTTAACGGCATCGGTAAAAGAGTTCACTGCCGTTAAATCTGCCATAAACAATAAAATTTGCATTTATTGGTCGTCCTTAGTGTCGTAAATTCACAGAGAGCGAGCTGCCAACGACATTTTGAGTGAATATCTGGTGCTATTATGCTAGAAATGGTGGCGCTCCGTAAACTCGTCGATGCGTATTAATTGAAATCACCAGTCAATTGAAGTCGGTGACAGCGAGCAGTGCAATGGCGCGATGACGCAGTTCTGTGCACGCCAATTACCTACTGTCATTTGTACGGCCAGTACAGTCGTACACACAATGTCATGCTAATTTGGAAGCAAGCCTTTATAAAATAAAACCGCCCTAACGCGTGTCTAAACGAGACACTAGGGTATAGGGTCTCAAAGTTGTAAGACTTTTAAAAATGTCATAGCTGATGAATGAAAAAAATTAAATTATAAGTTCTTGACTTTCACTGCTAACTATATTTTGTTTCATGTCTTTCGTGTCTATTTCTAGGCCAAAAATTTAAAGACACAAATGTAGTTTTTTTTTACCACTAAAATCACTGTAAAACTCTTAATTTAATCGAATATTTGCAAGTTGGCGACAACTAAAATAACTCTACAGAAATTCCATGCAAACAAGAAACAAACTTTGCACTCTCGTCGACATGTAAGTAGGTGTGTAAGTCCAATAATTCAGGGGAACGGGTGGTTGTAATGTTGGAAATTTCCAGGCCGTCTCGAAAAGTTGGGATCTTCTGGGTCCAGTGAGCTAGCAACGCTCACTGAATTGTTATATTTATAGAACACTAAAGTTTATTATTTTACTAAATACATACATCTACTCTCCATAAAGTATAAACGATACATGAATAACGCATTATGCTGAACTACTTTAGATTATTTAACATTGCATCTCGTGATAGTAGTTTTCTACTTTTAACCTCTTATTTCCGAGGTATCAGAAGCCTTACTACAATTTAGTGAGCTATGCAACTCTTTGTCAAGTTTAACTGAGTGCAAAATTTCGTAAATGTACTGGCAAACATCGACTATTCAAATCTCGATGCACACAAAGAGCCTGCCAAGTTTTCAACAAAGACGCATAACTTCAGTAGGTACATTTCTATGCTAAGAAAGCTGGTACTTGCCTACCTTGCATTGAGTTTCTTCATTTCTCTAATCCTCGTTCACTTCAGTCATCAGAAACTCTCTCTAAAGACTCATGTGCACAGTATCTCTTTCACCGTGCAAGCTTTACGGCTGTGAAACTCTTTGCCGGTATCGATTGGGCATGCTTCATCACTGCATTTAAAGATCGTGTCAAACTTTTTTACTTACAGCAGTCTTTGCCATCTTCTTGAGTTGTGAAATGAAATTTATTGTGATTCAGCAACATTACATTTACTAATGACTAATTTGTCTTTTATGTTCATTCTCCATACTTACGTCTTTATATTTTTAATAACACCGTCATTATTTTACAGAAATCTTTCCATCCTAAGATTGTCTGGAAGTAATTGTTTTGAAAAAAATAACTGCAAATAATACCATATCGTATATGTTGGGTCGACCTGTATATCATATTCGTTCGAACGTTGACATTAGCAATACAAAGCAACGTTGACAATAAACTATCACTAACTGATCTAATTCAATAAAATATGAGGCTCAATGGATCGTATCCTGTGTGCAACGGAAAACGAGTATCGGTAAATGGATAATGTAATGGAGTCTGTCGGCGCGGCGGCGCGTTTGGTTTGTTAGCTATAGTGAGCATTAAGCGGCGCGGGGGCACAATGGAGCTTGCTGACGCGACGGCGACGGAACCGGATAGCACCTATTGCCGGCGCACTCGGGGGCGATAAGAGCTGCCGAGGCGGCTGCACCCGCGCTGCTGCCGACGCCTGCCCCTGATTTATGTCCGACGTGTCTCCTTTTTAATGAGTCCGTAAGAAGATATCTGCTCGAGCCTCCCAATAAATTTGCCAGCTGTGACTTGCCAAAATGCCACCAGGTCGATATCTACCAACAGACCTAGTCCGTTAATCTGCCGAAGCGAAAAACGTATCGCGTATATAAGTTGCGTTTATCTCGTGTAATGGCCGCCTATCTAGTTGATCTGCCAGTTTTATTTATGGCCATGTTTTCCTTTACGCGCTCCTTCCAATTTGTGGGGAGTGAAAGGAATTGTTATAAGAATGCCATGTTTCATAGCAATAAACATGTGTATCCAAAAAACTCGGCCGCTCTCATTCCATGTGATGACTGTCTTAAAATATACGTTTCCGCTGCGGTTACTTCTATCTTTGTTCCACGATCATCCTGATATGACGGGACACGTAGCATTGAATAAAGTGAAAGCTCAGCCAAATTAAACTAAGATCAGATTTTTCGTTACAAATAGTGAATTCACGACACAAACAATCCACTTAATCCACTCGGCTATTCACAAACTGGCCGAGTGACTATACTGTGTTAAAAAGCTGTGAAAGTGATTAAAGTATTTTCATATAATCCCGTTAAATCGTTTAAGGAACAAAAATGACCTGGGCCGTTGCGGACGGTTGAAAAACGGCAGAGGCCGGGCAAAGGGGGGTTAAAATACAGAGCTGTGGTGGTTGCGTGCCCCCTCGTTACGGGCACCGGGCGTCCGCGTCCGCGCTCGTTCTATGTAAGTAGTGCGTTCATCCTGTTAAATTTATTGCCGCTTTTATATCAGCCGTTACAGGGAGGTCCCCTTTCGTCCGTATCGGGCCGCGCGGAGCCGGCTTTACTGAAGTTGCAATTACGCTTTACCGGCTTTGACTCTAACGGAAGCGACTTTTGCCGTCCATCGAATTGTAATGGAATTAGCTTTCCAGTGCTCTTTTAATTTGTCCCTCTCCATCTTTGTTCGAAACGAAAACACCACCTGAATCGGCTTGCTATTTTCGTAATGTTAAACGGATACAACTGTAATTGCGTGCTTGTATTTTATGTCAGCGATGTTCAAAGTTAATTAAACCCTGGAAAAGGAAAACGGATATAATTGGCTCTGGCTGAGATTAAATAATATTGGTAAACTTTTTTCTTTACAATTGACTTATGAACGCAGCATGAAACATTACATCACAAGTTAATTTTACAAAGTTTGAAAATCCCCGACTCGCATAATCGATTCCAGCATCCCCTAGTGACTAGTGGCGATAAATCTTATCTAAGCACCATCCTTGAAGACACAAATCGAATGCAAAAACAGCTTTACAACCGAGATGAATGGTAACAGACACAAACAAACAAGCTCTTACGGAAAACGCTTAGACGTGCACCTGTCATCGCAGGTAAAAAGGCTCGGATATAAGTTTACCTACCATCTGACAAATAAACATTACTAAAACGTATTTTTATTATTTATAGAACTGATGCTTTTATCTCGACTTTGCTAGTTATTGACTCAATCAAATCAGAAAATCAACGATGAGCCATAACACAGAGATTAAAGTTGTTCCCCATAATGTGAAAACTTTTATAATAATAAAATAGTAGCATATAATGACATTTTACTAGATTAGGAGTGGCAGACAACGAGCCATGTAGCAGTCGTTATGGGTGTCGTTACGCTACGCGTAGCGCTGCTACGAACCTCGTAGAGTTATAATTCTTTGCCAACGCAATACTGGCTAATCTGACTATACGAGAAGTGGTTGTTACTCGAAAGTACTTTGGGGTTTATGTTTTTTTTTATTTTGCAAAAGAAAGTATCTCGTTGACTTTTATAAAAAAAAAAATTAGTTATTTTTCCAGAATAATTTAAAAAAAAAGGTATTGGTCAGTATAAATCTTGAACGTGGCGAGCTTCAAAATCTTACTAGTATTGTAAATGCGAAAGTATGGATGTTTATTGCTAATAATCTTCGTAACGGCTGAACCGATTTAGAATAGTTCGTTACCTTGAATAACATATTTGTTAATATATGTTTTTAGGTAACACGTGAGCGAAGCCGTGGACAGAAGCTAATCTTGAATAGTTAAGAACTTAACATAAATAATTAACTGGGGCCCTTCGCGTATTTAAAACTCTTTCAGGACGACTGATTGAAGCGACGCGTAACCTGAGATCTGACTCTCATCATTCCCATTTAGCAGTGGCAACATCTTGGGGATGATTCCGTCTGGTAGTGATCTGGATCAGTAAAGCTATCTATAGATAATTTAGATGACTAGACTGTTACATCTGTATATTTTGTGTATTTTTACCTCAGTTGTTGTATTATTATTTATGTTAATACATGTATTATCATTAACAAATATCAAATGAAGCTAATGCATATATTTCCTCTTGTTTCCTGTTTTCCATTCTACGAATGAACTGCATTGGAGTGCGCATTAAAAATAAGGTAGGTGACACCTGTACAGCGGCCATGCAGTGCATAGAGCAGGTTCATCTAACATGCATGTGCTCACGCGGGGGGGAATGGAGAGCAGCCTGTGCTCCATGCAGTGCATGTACTTATGGCCAGCAGCCTATATAAAAATAAGAAAATTATGCTTTTAATTGTATTCAGCCAAAAGCGATCCAATAATGATATGAGCCAAATACATTTCATTTGTTTTTACCTAACCTAAACCTACCCTACCGTCTAATATAAAATTTCCATTCTCATTCATGTGTGTATAATGGCGAACGAAACCGGCCCTACTTTATGCTAAAACATGCCATTAATTCCAGCTATCAGCTAAGATTTTACCGAGTCTCGTCGGACGTAAATAAATTACAGCCCCGTCACCTTTGCATGAATATCGACGACGGTTACCCAAACATTTTTCATATCGAACGAGCGCCCGATCCGAACCTAGCTGTGAGGGATATTGCTCTTAAAAGTTTCGTCATGTATCGTTGCTTCGTCGTAAATTTAATATTGATGCTTGCATTGTTAACAACAAGGAGGTTAGGAGCGGGTCGCTCCGGGCGCGCTCGCACTCGAAGAGGCAATTTTATGGGTTTATTGAAAGATAGTCGCCTTCGACGCACAACCCTAAGTGATGAGATCCGGCCCAACCCCGGCCTTCATAACGTTTGTAATATTATTTTACGACCAGCCTAGGACGTAACTTATACATATTTTGAATAATTTTACGCCATACTTAGAAAAGAAATACTACGCCTGGGACCGAGTAAATAGGATAATATGTATTTTTAACCGACTTAAAAAAAGGAGGAGGTTCTCAATTCGTCTGTATATTTTTCTCGTGTGTTTGTTACTTGATACTTTCGCCAATTGTTTTCATAATTATTTTGTTGTTGAATCGAGAATGATCCCAAGGTGATCCCATAAAAGGCATAAAAGGAAGATTTTATTCCTAAGGGATTGCTTTTTTCCCCGTTAAACTTAAAAAACCATTATCATCTTATGGAATCACGACTATTCGGCTAGTCGTGATTCCAAAGATGATGATGAGCTAGCATTTTTTGTGAGCGATTTTACTTTTCTTTTTTATGTGTTTGTTACGTGATATCATTGCCAAAATTGTGAACTGATTTTTAGGATTATTTTTTTAATGAGTAGAATATACTTCAAGGAGTACTCCCATATAATTTTTATCAAAAAATCACATCCCATAAAAACTTAAATAAAATTTAAAAATAAAATGAATTTTAATATTGGACTTTTATCAGCTTCCCGTCATTTGAAGTCGGTTTTTATTTTTTCCTGTTTCAAAATAAATAATTATAAAATATATAGACCCCTTGATTTTATGGACATTTAACATTAAAAAAACACGCCCATGATGGACATCCTTATTCAGAACGTAGATCCTTGATGATAATTTGGTATCATTAATGATGGAGCCAGGAGGTGGATAGTGGATCTCTTCTGTGGCTACTAGTAAAACCTCTCGAGTTCGGAGTCATATGATTTGTTGTGAGTCAAATATATTGCAGTTAGTGTCGAGGGTCTGATTATGGAGCCAGGAGATGGAACTGAAACTTTTCAGTGGCTAATAGTAAAGCGTGTTTTTTTTTAAACTTCTTTTCTTTTTTAATCTGATGTTAAGATGTTCGTTCTTAAGCAAACGCAACGTTTTATCAGTTAAAATCCCCTAAGTGAACCTGACACGCATAAACGCAGCCAGAGCCGCATCAACAAAGCGATATAACCTCTAATACATGTTTCGCGTGTTTCCCCTGTTGGATAATAAAATGTAATATTTTTGTTACAGTTCTGTTCTTCTGTTTAGGTCGGTACTTGTATTTGGGTCTATTGGCAATGGGAATAATTCGCGCGGGTCAGCACACGTGTTCTGTATATACAATCAACCGTTAGGGCAGGCTGGCCGCTGCGACACCCCTAAAACGATTTGATTAAACTCGTAAAATTCCAAGTAGCACCACCGCTACCGGCCGATGAGCGCGTACCAAAGTACAGGTTGTTACAAACTCTTCCGTGATCTACGAGTCGCGAACACCTTTAATAACACAGCCCAGTGGTTTCACGGTAACACTCAAGATAACTCTGAATAAATTATATCTGTTTCATTTCAGTTTGATTTAAGATAATGTGCAATAACGTATCGCTGCTTCGGTTTGAATATTTTATGCTTGAGTAGATTAGTTCGACAATTAATTGTGGAACTAATCTTATACTGAGTAACTAGCATAGTTACTCCAGTATTGATTGCTCTGATCTTATCACACGCATACACACACAACCACACACACCCTCACAATAGCTCTCACCAGCACCTTATGCAAAAACCACACCACAATAAGGTAGAAATTCTAATTTAACCGCCCTTAAGAAAGTAGTATTTACGTACATTTATAGTTTGTTATTTTTATTATTATTATTACAAAACAAACAAACATGCTCACGACTGTCTTCCCCATGGTGGACATACTCAGTGAGTAGATCTTTGAGGATACCAAGTAGGGGGTAGTCAGAGGCACGTCCAAACATTACAATTGGTACATGCCCGCGTTTTGCAAGTAGTAAGCATTCCACGTGACAGGTTGCAAGCCCATCGCCGCTATTATTATTATACAGTCAAATTTATTTGAACATTATTTTAATGTACGATTACTGAAATTTAATTGACTGTTTAGGAAAAGGGCCTGCTTGCATTGCTAGACAGTTTTTAACAACGTTGCAGTATCAACTGTTATTGTGTTTTTTTTTATTCTTATCTCTCAAATAAAACACTGTTGACTTTGATCTCTATTTTTAATTACTCTCGAGTGACTCATTTAAACCTCAGTTGCCGCTGAACGGAGCCATGTCAGGCGGAAATATTACATTGGTTTGTAGATAATCACGTTCTTTGCAAGTTTCTTACAGTAAATATCCCGTATGTTGTGCTCCCCGTATTGGATGCTGTTACCAAGTATCCAATCCTGGAGCTTAAGGTGGTAGCGGCGCGTGCACGTCAAACTTTGCTAACCGCCCTTAAGAAAGTTGGTAAAGTTGCCTCCCGTTGGAGGCGCCCACGACACCGTACACTCGCGTGACCAGTACTTAAACTTTATATTGGACGTATTCCCTAACCCAAATAATGCCTTAAAACCTATGTTGGTATAATAATGTCACCAAATATTTTCGCAAGGAAATTGTCTTAAGATCAAATAATCTGCTTTTTATTAGTGTTGTGATACTGTATGTAAAGTGTGCTGTGTGCGCGGCATGGCGACGCTCTCGACCTCGTGTAAACTCTAATCCCGCAGATGATGCTGGATCTGCCAGCCTTATATTACCTTCACTATTAGCTACGTGATAAATGTTCTTTCTGCCTTTTTAACATGTTGTAGAGATACAAACTTTGAGCTTTACGAAATCTACCGATTTCTTTGGTAACCAGAGGGCTTAGCCGAAGTTCCCGATTCTATATTCTATTCGTACATTCGTTGTCGCTTCTATGCATAATCCATAGAATAAATAATAACATACGGATAGACTAAACCATCGCGTACCGTAGTTTACAGCACAGTATATTATCTATTTTTATTCGTATCGTCTTTATCGTCCAATTATGTATGGATTTGACATAACTGTCGCAATTAGACCACGTGACTTTGCGATAGGTAAAACACTGCGATTTCTCCTGAATATTTATTATTTTTCATTTTGTTTGTGACCGTGAAATGAGAGCTGTGCGACTGCGCGTGAATGACGCTCGCGTCGCATTATCAACCGTCACTTCGCTCGACAGGTGTCGCCTTCAGCCAACTTGAGAGTACATTACTAGCTTCGAGACGAGAGATGCTGAATCAACTCCCAATCTATTTTCGAGCCATTCATGCCAACAACTCCATATAAAATTTATCTAAACGACTACTTGAACAAATTATAGTAGTTTATATCATTAATTATTACAATCTGTTTTCCGATAAATGTTGCAATCTTCCATAATATGCTGTGTAAATTCTACAAATTAACTCGTATATATACTGCGATTCAATATTATTACTACCCGCAAGTACCTATGGGGCCTACGTAGACAACCGTACTCAGCGAAAACGGATTAGGATTCGTATATTTAGATTAAAACGTCTACGTAGGTGTCGCTTCGTGTAGTAGTGAATAGTAGCAACATCTTGCATGCTAAGCGCGAGCTGCCAGCTCGTTTTCGTATTTAAATAGGGAAATGGGATACAGACGCGGTTAGTCGACGAAGCACTGGTGCCGTGGTATTGTTTAATTAAAGTAATTGGAGGAGGTACGTCGAGAGCCGGCGCTCGGTTGGCATGATCTGTGCCTTGAGGATTTACACCAATTTAAGACCGAACTCAGCCAGCCGTCAATTAATAGCCGGAATCCTCTTCAATCGTGTAAACTACGACTACGTTATGAAATGTCCTTCTCTTCGTTAATTGCATTCTCTTTGCTGTAAAAAAATTGATTCTGTTCATATATAACAATTTAAAATTGGAATTAAAATTTCAATATTTCATGCGCCATAGTAACCAACTAATCCCCAATACCGAGCGGCTTCCCTCCGATGCGACAACTGCAACGGTAGAGTATGAGAAAAGAAATGAAAGAAGCTGACACTAACAAAAGCAACCAAAGATAAACGGAAACGGGCTCGCTCATAGAGAAAAGTAAAGACGCTCGTGCTACTGAAAACTTTGCGGACTTCTTTAGTCTTTGGCTATTATTTGTAGATACGTGAACCTTTGTTGCCAAGTAGCATTCTTATTTGTTTACCTTATCTTATAAGCTGATCAGACACCATAACATTATAATCAGGATGTTTTAAATGGAATTGATAGTTAGTATGTACTTGAAAGGAGTTATAAATTAATAATTATATTTTTAATTATTCTGCCCCTGCTAAAATATTTTTTAATTGGATAAATTAGTCAAAAATACCTACAAAATTCGTGTTAGAAAGTAGGATTTAATTCGCCCTTAATCAAGTAAATGTTCTGTTCGGTAGAGGATCTGTATCTAACTCCCTTACCGAGGCCGCGTTTGTACAAGTTTCCTTAAACTAATTAAAGGTTCACTTACCTACCTATTTAATTCAAACTCCGGAACGAAAATTCATAATCTAATCTATGAGGGTATCAGAATCAGATAATGTGAACATTAGTGCCCCAAAGCTCGTTTATATTTAAAAAAAAACCTTTACAAATATTCGCGGAATAGATTGTGCTATAGCTAAGTTTATAACCATGAGGTAATGTAACAGTATCAAGGCACATCGAAGTAAACTGTGAATAATGCAAAGGCCTTACGGATCGAATCATATATTTCCTCGGAAATGTGGAATCGCGAAGTGGCAAAACAGAATTTAATATTCGTAAAAGGGTTGACGTCGTCGGTGTAGGGGCAGCGCGGCATTGACGCGTGCCTGCTCTAGGACTTTTTTTGGCTACTTTCCAGAATCAATATCTTCGGATATACAAGCCGTCGCGCATTTTGCACTAATCTCACCGTTAAGCCAACTTGCAATCCGTGGAAATATTAAATTCAGACATGTAGGTTGCTCCAATATCTCCGTGGCCCGCTTTTACTTGGCCAAACGTTTCGATAAGTTTTATTTATATAGTGCCAGTTTCATGTGTCGTTTTCTACTCAGGCAAACCTTCATAAAACTAGATAGATGTGTAGTGTTCAGTCTGTATTCATTTCTAATAATTACACGTATTGCCCATTTAAATAGTGGGATCGTATGAAAAAATATTATTAAAAAACATAGACACGGATGCTTACCCTGACAATGATACCAAAAGTAAATCTGGAAGATGCACAAAAAAGGCAACAGTATCGTCTTAAGAAGCTATTTTGTGTTGTTGTGCAAAAGTGTTGATATGTTGGGGTATTTTTTGTGGAAACAGGAATTTAAATGCAATTAAGTTTTTAAATCAAATTTACTGCGTTAGAGTGGAAATATGGAGGCGGCATCGGAGAAGGCAACCGGTCGCGAAGCGATGCGGCGTGCTCGAGAGCTCGGTTCATTTAAAGGCACTTGTCTGTAATTGCAGAGCGACTAAGACTCTATTCTGCCTGAACGGCAGGTGTTACCGAATAAAAAGTTTTAATGGTATGCCTTTGTCGATTCACATGAGCTTTTGTAAAACTAGCTCGTCTCCTATCTATACTTCGTTCAAAGTAGCATTAGCAACAATAAATTAACGATAACATACAGAATAATACAACTATGTACAAGTATATATGTATCATTAAAAAATACAAATGAAACATCTCGATACAAATAAATCTAAATACCATTTCAAACTATCTATATTCAAAGTTCTGAAGTTTATTTAAATAATACTTAATGTATGTGAAAAATGTTAAGAAATTATGTAACAAAACTAACTAAGCAGGTTGGTACACTCAGGTATCTACCTTCTTTTACAACTTGTCTTTTTAAGACCATATTGATATATGATACCGAAAGTACCTAAGTGACAAAAAATTACTAATTGTGTTGCAAAATTAAGTAGCGCCCACCTGAGTAGATTATGGTCTTCCTACTTATTTTATACAATTTATCGTAATATTATAACCCTAAAAATATTGATAAAAGATATTTTTTGTAAATATATGCACAATATATAACTCTCACCCTTGGAGAATCTGTGTTGTGGGTAGATTACAAACAGACGAAATCGTTCCCAAAATGCAATAATAAATAGATTAGATTAAATTATTAACATATATGATTAATATGTACATATATTGTTATGAAAGAAGGTACTTAATTATTTTTTATAAGTTGTATCAATAAAAATACCTCTTCGGGTAAAAGCCTCCTCCAGAGCTCTCGAGAGCTCTTCGCGCTTCTGTGCTATCTCTTAGCCATTTGTTTCCTGTCATTTTTGCTACTTCATCCATCCATGTCTCTTGGGGTCTGCTATGGGCACGGGTTCCGATGGGTCTCTTCCACAATGTCACTGATTTAGTCCATCTTTAGTCGGTGTTGGTGGCCTGTCCCTTCCCATTTTAGCTCCTACACGTATAGAAGAACGTCTATGGTCTGTGTTTTGAACGTATTGCTGAGCTTTTTATTATATTTCTACCCATCGCTCTCTGACATTTTCGCTTTTTCTTCTATATTTTTTTCTACAAATTACTAACCATAACGAATTATCTGCCTACTTATATGATTTTTGATTACGCAAACTGGGAGAGTAATATGTTAATTTTGTGGAAATATACTCGGGAAGTAGTGTTAAGTGAAAAATCGTAGGTCGTTGCAGTTTCGTCGGAAACGCAATAAATAGCTCGGTTGGCGCCGCTTGACCCACTTCCTGTTACATGCCGAAACGCCTGCGATTTTATCGCGCCCTGCCTTACTCCATCCTTCCGCCGAGACCCCGCACGCCTTCTTCTTTACCCCATAATTATTAAATCCATTTCCTCCATGCCAAGAAACGGACACACCCGTAGGAAAAAACATTGTGATACTTTACATACGCCCAATGAACAATGAACTTTTACTCACATGATAGACTTTCAAAATAAAGCAATATTTTTGTGTTCAAGTCGTGTAATTATTGCATTCTATTCCACATGAACACAGCACTGTATGGTGCATTCTGTCATGTTTTCGCCTGAATTCCCGTGGCGCTGGCGTCGCATCTGATAGCCGGGCTGAAATTGCGCGGCGCGTCGCGTGCGCCCGCGCCCGCCCGCCCTCGCCGCGTGTCTCTGACATGCACTCCATTCGCCGGCTATTTTATTTCGCATTTCGCTACTCTCAAAATACAACTCCCAAATCTTTCACGCCCTCACGTATCTCTGTGACTCTCTCACAGTATTTATTTTCCTTTACCATTTCGTTTTAAATGGAAATAAATATGCCAAGTGCAGTGGTTACTTTAAACTGGCTTTAGAGCGTTAACACGGACGTATGCTTGTGCAGCGGATTATTAAAATGAAACTCACTCTCTTATGCAACAGCCAGTCGTCCATAGTTGTTCTTAAAATCATAAAGTAGATAGATAAACGTGAATCACCAACTGAACCGAGAAGGTTCAGAAATCTAAAATCTTAATTTAATTTTTTTTTACTAATCATCCATTATCTAGTAGTTCTCATATAATAGCAATATATATTATTTCTGTTTGGCTTAGTCTTATCCGATTTGGAAATGAAGGGTCGCACTGATAGTAAATTGATATACAGAGTTATTTGTAAATCACGCAGAAGCTTTCGAACCATAATTCTCAAATAAAAAATCCAACTTTCAGATTTTTTATTAAGTTATTTAAGCTTTTATGAAATATGATTTAAGCTGCTTCTTGGCATATACGTCCTAATAGGACATTTAAAAATCGTAATTTAATCTTTTTTTTATTTCAAGAAACAACTGATTTTTATGTTGTGTATTATTATGACTTCAAAATTTGTCTACCAAAGTTTGTTGGATTTGATGGTAGGAATTTAAGTCCGAGAGTTTTTGTGTGATTTACAAATAACCCTGTATACGATGCGATGTGAGTCAACTTAAGTTGATCAACTTTATAACAAGCCGACAAACGCTTACTTTCTTCACAAATAACATAACACTGTAAACGTCCCTTTTATCTTATAAACGACTACAATGTATAATACCAACACACTGAAACTGGTTGTGCTCACGACGTAAGTTCGTTTAATAATTGACAAAAACGTTTGAAATTGCCGCTGCCATTCTACTTCCCGGTAGCAGAGAAATGTTTCAATGAAGATGTCACAAGTGTAGCAAGTACGGCTTTATATAAACTTGATATTATAAACGCGTGTTGTTCTGTCTGTGTCGTGCTCGTAATAAAGCAGACGGGCGTATGCTCAAATATTTTTGTGAAACCTTCATGAATATATTAGCCATAAATGTGACTAAAGGAATTTTACTCCTCCTAGCGAATAGTCATACCCTCACATCGGTCGTTCCTACATTTACAGGGTGTCCCAGAATACGTGTATTATCTCAAAATGCAGTGAACTTGCACCATTTTAATATTTATAGATTAGATATTTTTATGTAAACTTACATTGGGGAAGTCAGCTGTTTACGGTTAAAAATAAATAGCTGTTTTAAATATATAACCCGAAAACAAACATCCTGACAACATATTTTTAGATGGTTTTTCCTGTTTTATTCATTAATAAATAATGCTGGTCATTTTTCACACAGCATCATCTAGCCCCAAATTAAGCAGAGCTTGTATTATGGGAACTACATGACTGATATATTACTTTTTTGTATATAATACAAAGAAAACACCCAGACCCCGCAACTTCATAACAGAAAAGAAAAGTAAATAAAAACATTAACTTTTTATAGCAACTCTCGTCATGTTGTACGTCATGTGTGCAGTTACCTATATTGAACAAGACTCTAATAAACTTTTTGAGGTTTCCTTAACAATTATTGAACAATATAGAATAAGGGCGTCAAAGTAACTAAAGTTGTCGTCATGTATGTAGCAATAGTTGACCGGAACTGAAAATTTGCCGTTTTCTGTAATCAATTGTAACTCTGATGATCTTTATTCACAACTAAATTATTGAATAGATTGACCTACGTTTTTTTTATTTTCGTTTTCATTAAAACGGCTTATAATTGTGCAACACATTCTTTCATTCATCAATAATCCCTTGTTGCTGCGTATACATCTACATATTAATCGGTAACTTATCTTACTCGTTCGTCTCCGAGGCTTCTAGCGCTCATAAAAATATACAAGTTATACCATTATATTTTTACGACTCCAACGAATGTCAAGTTTTCGAAGACGCAACCTTCGCTCCCAGATCCCCCTGTACGCTCTTCGCCATCTGAACCATGTCGCTCTTTTCGATTCTGATTAGCTTTACGTGCAATGTATTATACATTTCGCATGGAATGAATCCTGTAAAATCTTGTCACTTATATAGAATAATTCTGACGATGATTTTGTTTCCGTTCTACATTCTAGGACAGCTTGGAGAAGTAGTTCTGCATAAAACTTTTAAAACTAGCTGTTATTACTACCAAAGGCAGCAATTTTAAAAGCTAGAACATAATCTTTATTTCGTAGATTATGTGTTACGTTGCAAGAATGCAGTATGAGTAATCATTTTAGTGCGAGAGCTAGGAGTTGTTGTTAACAATTGCCGTCTGTAAATAGAATAAGCACGTACGATATTTTTTCTACTGCTTATGTTTTTGTTACATTTATTTAAGGCAATTATTAATGATGCTATTTAAGTTGCATAGTTGCAAATGTTAGGATTAGGATCGATTAGTTGAGGGGCGCGTTCGGATCGCGTGCACGAGGGCTGTAGCGGTCGGGGCGCGGGCGGCCCACTGCCTTCCGGCGAAACGCGAGGAATGTTGCCGATAGATTAACTTCTGATCTCTTTTCCGATATTATAGCAGAACGCTTATGTAAGGAATTCTAAGCACTTCAATCTGGTTTAAGGACAACTGAGGCTCGGGAGTAATCTTCAAGGAATCTCTAGTTATGTGTAACCTTTAATAATGTAATATGATCATGATATCCAAATTAGTTCTTAACCTTTTGCGAACAATTATTAACAATAAGATAAATTGTTAATAATTGTTCGGTATATTTAACTGATGCTTCAATTTCTTATTTTGTAATGTTTAATTTGTATGTTTAGTGTCCTATTTTTTTCAGTAAGGTAATTAACACCACCGTCCCAATCATTCACATAGTTCTCTCCATCCTAATAATGTAATAAATCGCTTTCAGCGGATAGACTGCCCATTATGTTTTTTGTTTCTTTGTATGTTTTATGTTGTGTATATTATAATGTAAATGGTGTTATGCACAATAGATACCCTTTTTTAATAGGAAGAGCTACAGCTTAGCGAATATTCATATTGAGATACTTTGTGTTATGAATGCCTATTTTCGTGATGTCAAAATTAGAAAGCATTCCTTCCAAATAATAATTATTATTATTTTATGTTTGTATTGTTTAACATTTAAAGCTTATTAATGTCTCAAACGTGCATTAATGTATAATTTACGTGTTTAACCTATCATGTCTTCTGTTACAGGTACTACAAATTAATAACTAATTTCTCACATCATGCATAGTAAGTATACCCACATCCGTTTGCTTTCGTTAATTTGGTACAGGAATGTTGACAAATACGTGAGTTGGTAGGTGCGTGTGATCTACATTCACCATGATTAATGCCGTCTATTAAAATTGACGCGTAGGCGGGCGGGTAGGGTAATGTGAGCCCATACTTACGGTGGAAGCGCTCAGGTACGCGGAACCGAGGCGCTCTGCGGCTTGTTTGCCTACAAGTGAATTCCATTAGATCCGCTGTGTACGCCGCCGCAGCCTCCGCCCGCTTCATTCATATCCCATTAGCTGATCGATTCACAAGTGCAATTCTCATTTACTTATACGAGCGCAAGCTCCGAACGGGCTTATGTATTATTGAACGGATGAATTAATTTGTATCAGATTAGTGACAATACGGACCCGCATTGTTATACCTACGTGTATTACGTGTATTGTAAGAAACTACTAATCCTCTTAACAGCGGGTTTAGTAAACACGTTCGGATAAATTATCGGAAACATAATTTCTACAACGTATAAGCGAGTGAAACAAAATGAGTTTTAAATAACCGCAGTAAAAGGTCTGGCTGGATTTATCAAAAGCTCGTAAGCCGCATTTAAAAATAAGCGTGCAGCGGGCCGCAGAAGGACAATTAAGTCTTTATGTAATTATAATAACCCGACAAACTCATATAACGTCACAGAAATGTGCTTCACCATTTAAGAATGTGTTCAACTGTGGTGGTGTTCAGCGAAACAATAATTAAATTTCCCCTGTCGTCGAGTGTGGAGAGAGTAGGTATGTCGTTTCATCAACCTCCGCACTAACTCGCGAGAACCGTCGCCACCTGAAATATTTAATTCAGAGCCATTGTATTTTAATTCAACGGAAATGAATTTTCTCACTTTCCCATTTGAAAAATATTTTCCTCGCGATTCCAGATCAAGCCAGAAATAAATATTCAAATAATATAATAGTGGGTTTATGAGTTTTTGTGGATTGGGTTTCACCGATCTTGCCTAAAGCTACATAACTACTTTAGGCTTTTTGTCTTTATCGTGCATTAATAAGAGTGTTGCTATTTCAGCATGACTATTGTTGAATACTTATAAAACTTAACAGAAAATAAAAGCAACATGGTGTGGAATCCAACAACACTCGTAACGACACAAATTGTTCGACATCTCAATTATGACAACCCCTCTATCGCCGAGCTAAACATAAACTCGACGGTCACAGTTGAGATTGACAGTTGACACGAATTTTATATACTTACGCTATAAATGTTGGTGAATTGGTATTCTTGTACATTTTAATGGATATTTGAGGATATTACTACTGTTTGTCTTTATTCAATAAATATAATCATCATTGCAATGGGTCACAACATTTTTCAACAAGCTTAGAACTTCCGTTTTGTACAATAAATAGAGAAACTAGGCTCCAGATTAAATTATTTCTTTATCAGAAATCTTAAAGAAAGCAAAACAAAGCTATTTTGTTAAGCGGTATTTAAATAAAAACGCGAAGCAAAAAGAGTCGCTTGATTCCATAACGACGTTCCCCATCCAGCTTCCCATTGAGAACACTTGCTCTCGGGGCGAGAGGGCGCGCGGCCATTTTCTATTTTAAGGCTGTAATTTTATATGTACAGCCTTCTCCAACAACCGCTTCTGTCTTTATTATCAATTTACCCTTTTAAAGGGTATCGATAGTGACTGAGCATAAAATATCATTGTACCCTATTGAGCGTATTAATTAACAAATAATGTTATTAGCAGATTATATGAATTTAATAGATGATCATGATTTATATCATAATTTTTAATTAAAAATCCAAACTATCCAATATTTTCGTCAATTTGCTGACTTTTCGTAGTTAACTTATAAACTCTTCATCATGAACTCCGCTTGTAGACTGGCAAACACTAAACATATTTTGAAAAAAAAAAACATGTTAAAATTTTACATTATTAGGGTTAGAAGTTTTGAATGTTTGCCTTACTATATAGCCTGTTTTTGCGTTGGCGTAGTCCATTTTCTATCTACGTTTTTTACCCAAGCATGTTGCAAATACATGTTCGAGCCAAAAAGTAGCCCACTTTTTCTACCCTTGATAAAAATGTATAGTAATCAATGCATTTTTAACCCAAAGTTTTGTCCAGTTTCTACCTATAACCTATGAGTGATTGTACAAAACATGCAAAACTTTTTAAATGGTATTTTGTCTTGTCGAACGCAAATATTATAAAGTTGGTGTTTTGGCTGAGCCTTAACTACAACTTTGTGGTAAAGAAGTAGCTAGCATCTATCAGGTAAAAAAAAATAACATTAGACCGGAGTGACCGGTGATGGGAGACAAAGGTATGAAAGCACGCCACTCGGCGGGTAAGAATGATAAGAATATATTTAAACACAAAAGGGCACTGCATAAGTAGTGAAATACCTTAAAATATATATATATATATATTCCTCTATACATCCCGTAGTCCTTGCAGATAAACAAACCGTTTTAATTCAGACTGCGAAATCAAAATCGTTCAAGGTTCAAGCGTTCCTCATTCGTACTTGCCTTATTATGCCAAAATGAATATTTTATTTCATACTTATCAAAGTATTGTAGGTTTGCGCATGGCGGTTTCAAGTTGCGAGCGGCAATGATTGGCCCGGTTTCTTCGCCGCCTTATTTCCATCCTATTACCGGCATCGGCAGCGCGGCGATATTAAACCAGGAGCTGCGCCGCCGCCGCGCCCGCGCCCTCCGCCTTGTCTTTGCGCCCGTGAATTAGGTTAATGGCCTGCCAGGTGATTTCCTTCTAAGCCGTATTTGGGGTAAAGCGCCGCCACCTCGACACGCCAATGTCGCGAATACAACTCCAAAATGTTAAACTTTTCTCGCCTTCCTCTAAAGTAATTTCACAATTATTTTCATGGCGATTACGAAAAGGTAGATTAACGTTGAGAAAAATAAAACGTTTTTCTTATAAAGATTTAAAGCAACAAGCAATGCCTGCAAATAACGTGACTGAAAACATTTTTATCTGAGATGTAATTAGGCATAATATTATTTGGGTATGTATTTATATAAAATTTAATAAGGGCCACTTAAGCGAATTCGGAAACTGTGAGACTTATCGAAAAACATGCAGTTACGGGCTCGTTATTGAAAAAAAAAGTTCTGCATTAAAACAAGTTTAATATATTTTTAGTTTTTCAGAAAAAGTAAGTTTTACAATATTTTTTAATATTTAATAATGAATAAAAAAATATGATAAATATGTGTCTAAAGTTGTTGGAACACCTTCTAAATTGTAATTTTATAAATTCAACAATTATACGTTACGTCTCACACTAATGGCTGAACTAAAACGAAAGGAGTTAGCTTGATTGCGTTTCAAAAGATGTTCAAAATAAGGAGCTAAGAGTATAATAAGTAAGAGTTATACCATATAATACTTTTATATACATTGAGTGTTCACTGCACCTAGCAAATTTTTATTAAATGGAATAACTTGTAATCCCGTGCATCCCAAATTAATAGACGTAAATATTATTTACAGAAACGATGCACATTATTTACACGAAGAATTTATAACAATAATTAACGATAGACTGATAATTAATGATAGTTATAGGCCTCTTCTAAAGAGTGCCATGACGACCTAGGTCCTAGGCCATCTACGTGAAATATTACCTGGAACGTGTAGTGTGTGTGATGGAGTAGTCTCGCGGGTGCTTTTGATTAATGGTAAAAAGTCGCTCAACAGATCGTCGGCTGCAGCGGTCGCCGCTGGCGTTTTTGCGAATAACTTGCTCTAAAGATACACTCCCAATTATAAACGAATACCACATCTTATATTACTAAGAACACTGGTAGTTAAGTGAAGAAATAAAGATCTGAAATTTTTGGATTCGATTTAATATTGACGTAGCATCCCGTGCATCCCGTGGTGTATAATTTTTTACAGTGCTTTTATATGGTACATGACATGAAAAAACCGGTATGTCCTACAACCTAAATACATTATGGATATATGACACGTGCTTTTCACCATCACCCGAATAGTTCTAAACTGGAACTGTTTATTGAAACTATTGCGGATGATCGCTTCTCCGAGTTACTCTACCAAAAAAGTCGGTGACACGTCGAAAGAACATATCGCGGCTTCTTTTATATTTTATACTTGACTCGAGTATAACAAAAGCTCGAACTCGAGCTTTGAGCTCTGCAACAAAAACTCCGGCTCTTGTACTCTAGAGTAAAATTAAACCACTAATGTCGTACAAGTGAACTTCTGTGTCCTTTTGTCGATTGGTCAGCAAGCCTCCGTTAACAATCTCACCGCAAAGTCCAGCTCCGTCACTTACCTACTGCAGCATATGCCTCTGGCATTTTGTCGGACCACCCTCTCACACCCTAAAACAAAAACTAATCGTTTACTGATTAGAGCAGACACCCCGATGTCCGACACTCGTTTCAAATCACGTCAGTAGTAAACGACTAGAATCTATAAGACGTAGACTCGATTCGTTTGATTTATGCGGAAAAGAATCTTTGATAGTCTGACATTTTCTGAGTTCCTATCGGAAATCATGATAATCGCATCGGTCTGCACATAAACGTCTTACAATTAATGTTAGAGGGATATGCCATTAAGTTGTGGTATTAAACCTTTCTAGGCATTGTTTAGCTAAACAGTTTGTTTTCATCTTCATATTTATTTTTAAATGAAACATTGTCATAAAGAGACAAATCAGTGTTAAGTTAATCAAATTTTTCATAATATTTACAAGTAAGGTGCCAGAGAAAAATGACAAGTTCATAGGAAATGGGTATCTGGAACAAATCGCTGTTTGCGATAAGACTGCCAATTGGAGGACAAACGTAAGTTGTATTTATTGTAATAGTGCGTTATATGTCAAGTCCTCAATTAAATAATACTAACCAAATAACAAAAGCGAGTGAATCAAATTCACAAATACATATTTGAATTAGAGTACCTTCTAAACTTTTTTAATTTACATATTAAAACTACACATTACGAGAACATTACTAGAAGAGTGCTATTAAACTATATTTCCAGTAAGAAAAAAAATTACAAATATAATATTTTGTTAACGTTAAAGCGCCATTTTTATTTGTTCCAATAAAACTTGAACAGAAACAAAATATATTACAACGGATTTATTTTCGTTTTACAAAAGCTTGATACCTGATCCGGGCTCCCACAAACACGCCGTGGGCTAAATGTTGGCTATCAAAATCTTTCAGAAATACTATAATGACACCCCACACGTGTCGGTAAATTTTTATTCCAGGTTGCGGCATAGACTTGAAAAAATATCAAGTCTATGCCTCAAAACAATTAACAAATGAAGAAAAGCACGTCTACACAATATGTTTACAACGCATCTATCATCGTATATACAAGCTGTCTCAGGAATTAGTGTCAAACAAGAGCAGGAAGACAGAGCACCTCACCACAGAATTCATATTAGTTACTTGTATATCCAATTCAACTCCCTACCCTATTATAAGCAGGTGACGAGGTCAATGTTCGTAAGAACTCCAAATATCTACTTATTAAAACGTCGGGAACATAACATACAAATTACCCGTAAAAATCAAATAGTAAAACTGATTCCATGTTTATCAGTATATATAAAACTGTTCCGTTACTGACTGAATCAACGCAAAACCTAAGCCATAAGTCCTAGTAGTATGAAACTTGGAGGGTATATTCCTCTTATGGTACAGGGGTGCACTATGAAAGGAATTTGGGAAATTTTGACCCCTAAAGGGTTGAAAAGGGCTTAAAACCTTTGTAGAAAAATCGTATTCCTTGAACTTACAAAATTGAAACTTCACATAAATATTCTTCAATCCAAATGATAAAAGTTCTATATAATTATTTCCCCAAACTACCCCTCAAAAGGGATATAGTTGTATAAAACTAACATTTCTAACTGGCGGATCAACGCACAGCGTAAACCATAAGACCTAGAAGCATGAAACTTGAAGGGTATATTCCTCGTATTGTGTTGGGGTGTACTAAGGCAGGAATTTGGAAAATTATTCTTCAATTAAAATGATAAATACTCTATCAAAAAACTATTTATCAAACTCACCTCTCAAAGGGTGTGTAAGAGGGTGTTTAAGTTGTATAACACTCACTCAGAGGGTGTATAAAACTCATACGTGTCTGACTGACCCATCAACGCACAGCCTAAACCATAGGTCCTAGAATCATGAAACAAGGACTGTATATTCCTCTTATGGTGCAGAGATGCACTATGAAAGGAATTTGGAAAATTTTACCCATAATGGGGTGAAAACCTTTTTAGAAAATTTCGTATTACTTGAACTAACAAACTTGAAACTTCGCATAAATATTCTTCAATAGAAATGATAAAATATTAATATAATTATTTCCTCAAACTACCCCTTAAAGGGGATGTGAGAGGGCGTTCAAGTTTGTATGAGAACTTTTTATTTACCGAGTGGTCCGAAACTCGGCATAAATATTATTCAGTACAAATGATAAAGACAAATACTTGTATTTTTTCAAACTACGCCTCAAAGGGGATAGCATGGTGTGTTAAGTTTATATAATAATACTTGGTGCGATTTGCTGAAAACTTAGTTTGGATACTTAAAATACAAAAGAACTGGATACGTCCCTGATACGTATTCAAAAAAAGCCCTTAAGGTCCAAGGCACGCAATTATTTTTGATGCACCTATCAATTACCTACCCTACGCTAGTAAACCGCGGGCATCGTCTAGTAAATAAATAAATACCCACTAGTATTCCCTGTGTCTTGGGTATCAGAAACTACGAGTACTGTGTTACCACATGGAAAAAAAATCTGCAGAATGTTCATATTTGCATGTGTAAAATTTTTTCCCGCGGTTGTTGTCTAGAACAAGTGTTTCTGTTAGGATATGACAGTGACAGCTTTAATGTTTTCAATATAGCCGAGAGAAGTTGAGGTAGTTTATCCGGTTCCTCTCTCTGTCATCTCGATGTGAAAATGTAGCAGCATGTTGTGGAAAATAAAACTGCAAAGATTATTTAATTCAGAATTTCATTTGCCGCCACTCGTGATAAATATATAATTCTAGTAGTATTATGTTGTTCGCGCAAATTACGCTGTAGCGATCAGAGGGAAAAGGTATTATTGAAAGAACTAGCGCACTCGGCTCCCGACTCACCGCGTTGCATCGCCCGTCCGCGCCTTTACTTCGTTTTTGCTAAGCGTTCTTTGCGTAACGTGTTGTTAAAAAACCCTTCATCAAGAATTGGGCTATCAAATACAAAAAAAAACAAATCCGACTGGTAGTTCCAGAGGTTAACGCGTTCAAACATCCAAACTGTTCAGCTTTATTATGAGTATAGACTAGCTGTACCCGCGACTTCGTTCGCGATTGACATCCATTATTTGCTGTCGACTGCGGCGAAGTCACTCTCATCAACAAAGGAGCTTTTTACTTTGGATTTGCACTTCCAGTTTGTATATCTCAGGCGACAATAACCCAGGATTCATATAAAGAATCATTAAAATCTGTTTACAATTATCGATATCGCGTATCAAACACAGTCGAATTGAGAACCTCCTCTTTTTTTGAAGTCGGTTAAAAACTACAAAAATTATGGAATTGAAATTTTGTAATTTTTACGTGAAAAAAACTTTCAGGTTTTACGTTCGGGGTAGCGTTACTAACTTTGACAATATGACTACCTACTCAGCGTACACTACAAAGAGTACTACAAATCTTACGCCAGCTTAAGATTAGACATGTACTCAAAAGTTCCTATACATTCTAGGTTTCAAATTATTTTGGACGTTCATACTGTGTATAATGATCTGACTCCTTTGGAGTGCTCTGACTATATGCCTTATCTATTAAGCCTATAGGATAAAGTGTTTACGCAAGCTTAAGATGAGCCGTACGTTCAAAGGTACATTCCTGTACATTCCCGGTTTCAAGTTATTTGGATCTAATACTGATGTCTGTATTTTCTGAACTTCAATACCGATGACCTTGAAATATTTACGCGACAATCTTTAAAGTACCTCCTTTCTAACAAAAAAATAATAAATGAAATCGGCCTAGTGGGCGATACCCCAACTTCTGATCCGGAGGTCGTGAGTTCGAACCCGGACGTGCTCCAAAGAGTTTTTGAACTCGAAAAAATTACCGCACCGTTTACACGTGCTCTAAACGGTGAATGATAACATCGTAAGGAAACCGGCATGCCCTAGAACCAAAAATTCGAAGGCATGTGCCAAAATAAGTGGTGATGGGCTTGCAACCTGTCACGTGGAATGCTAACTTGCAAAATGCATGTACCAAATGATTACATTTGGTACACAATGTTTGGACGTGCCTCTGACTATCAACCGTTAATTCATGAAGAATTAACACCTACTTTGTAACCTCAAAGATTTACTCACTGAGTAGGTATATATCTGAGGATGTCCACCATTGGGAAGACAGTCGTGAGCGTGTTTGTTTTTTGTTTGGACTACGCATTAATGAAAATCTTTAAAGTACCTTCTTTCTAACAAAAAAGAATTAATGAAATCGGACTACGCGTTTATGAATTACAACTAAGTACACATTTTGACTTTCATCCCCTCTCCCAAGGGAACCGTCCTGAATTTTGGGATAAAAAGTATCCTATGTCCTGCTTCGTAGTATAAACTCAAATCATGCCAAGATTCATTTGAATTTATTTAGTAGTTTCGGCGTGATGCTTGTTCCAGATACAGACAATTTTTTTTAAAAATACAGTTTTGGATTCAGTATCGATCATAGAGCAGCCTCCAAAATTGATTTTTTAAAATATCTTCAATTTACAGTATTTGACCTGTTACATTCTTATTATAAAATAGATTACAAAAATACAGTGTTATTCAAAAGTTCATTGTTTTGCCCTCCAAATTACGCATTACTATTATTTTAGCCCTCAGTGTCCGTCCCACTGCTGGGCAACATAACTCTGAGAAATGAAATCCAACTAGACACTGTCTATATTATTCGGAGTTTAATACTTCAGCCAAAATCATTTCTCCGAAAGATCCCTAATTTTTAGGGTCTTTCTTAAGTATGGATCTCAAGTATAGCATGTTTTTTTAATTACGTGTGCTATAGCTTGATAGTGCTTGCTAAAGTAATCTTATTACAACATCAAAGTGCGCTGCGTGTTATGTTTTTCCCTCGCGTGCAAACTCCAAAAACCTTCGTAGTTTTAATCGATACCGAAACAGATACGCAAACGACTTTATCTACAACCTTATGCAAAAATATTTCTTACCAGGCTAATGAGAGTTCTGGCCTTGTGGTAGACTTAAAATTCAAATTCTTTCAAATTTGTAGTAAACTAAATGATGGATAATCCAAAGCGTTACATCTTAAAACACCGAACCGAAAAGTAAACCGCAAGATACTTTTATCTGTAACCTTTATTTTCTGTTATATCGTGGCAAACAGGTATACGGCCCACCTGATAGTAAGCGGTTACCGTCGCCTGTTGACATCTCCAACACCTATGCGCGTTGCCTACTCTGGAGGACTCTTTTTACATTTTAACCTTGTGAAAATAATGTTTATTCTATTCATATTTTATTAATATCTGGATAAATAATATTTATTAGATTGACATTAAATCTATCTGATATTATAAAAGCCTAGGGTAATGAACTAGTCTAGTCAAACCCCGAAATAAGGAACTGAAATAAGGACTTTGTTTGCAATGTATTGAATTTGATTCCGTTTCAACACGGACAAACCAACCACCAGATGGACTTTCATATTTAATAGATACTAGGTTATTCAACTCCCGTGGTACTTGAATAAAAAGCCGGTGTGTCTACAAGCTATTCAGAATTGAATCTAAACCAGATTAGCTGTCACGACGTATATCGGCATCGAACATCCGTACTTTAGCATTTACAATTTAAAGTAGGGTAGCAATTGTCTTTTTCACCTAGAGAGATGTTTCCATGTAATGTGCTCATTTCAGATCCTTATAATGATTATATCAATGTTTTCCTCCCTTTAAAAAAATTATTGTAATTATTTTCAAATTTACATCATCATGTCATCATTGATCGGTTTAGTTAAGAATAAGAATATATTTATTTGACACACACACACAACATTACAAGATATAATACATGGAACAAATAATCTAGGAGCCTAGGTACTACAACATAAATAAAGCAAAGTAAAGTGTAAAATAATTTGAAGATTGTAGTTGACAGTTTGTAGTTGATCGAAGAGAGATAAATGAATTCGCGAACACATGTTTTACGTTGGATCTTTGGATAATTACCGAATTCCCCGTTGAGATTATTTTTGCTGCATTAAGGTGTTTTTTTAAAGTGTTACAAGCATGTGTACTTGTTTTTTTAACACAGGGTTAAACCCGGAGTTGAAATGACTTTTGTAATCCAGAAAATTTACAGGAAATAAGATTTAAATCCGCATATTCATAAAATGTCTGTTACAATCATGGTTATGCGCAAGAATATCTCGTATCTGTAGTTTTACTTTGGATTTCTTAAATTATAAGTTGTAAAGGAGTCAAATCATTAATTTGATAGTATAACTAAAACTAATCATTTATTTTTAAAATATAGTTTTTAAATATTGAGACCTGCGAAAAGCCGTATTTTTCAAAAGGTTACTCTGTGACATTTTCTCTACCAAACCTCTATTAAATCTGTTTTGTTCAGGATAAGCTTCGTATTCTTTATCCTTAATATAGTTTCGATTGTTTCAATAGTATTGTACGTCATAGCACTCTTTAGGTGAAGCCTATGTCAAGCAGTAGACTTCTACAGATGTTGATGATGATGATTAATAACATGAGGCGATGGAAGATCAAACTTTTCGGCCCGGCACCGCTTTCAAGTCCGTTATCTCAATTGTAATTGTAAAATATTCTTTTTTTAATTTGACTTCCTAAATAATCATATAACCTATTTCCTTAGACGGCCCACACTAAACCCGCCGCGCCCTATGAGTTTTGGACGTCCACCGTTCAATTTCATGTATCATAATCGTAATTGTGACTGGCAACACTTATGTACGGCATTTTGTAGGTCTGGCATTACAAAAAGTAATGGAAGATTTGAACATTATCGGGTTTGAGTAAATTGTGGCCGTTTTATTAAAAAAAATAGCCGTAGCGGACGTGAAGCATAGACCCGATATTATAACGTGTTTGGGGTTTTTTATTTGTTTTTCTGTTACAATTTTCTCAATGAAATGCGGGGGGCGCTGCAGTAGATGATGGAATATAGTCGGATATTAAACATTTTGTAAAAATTTACTTCGTTTGTTTGACGGAATCGGACAACGTTGTCCGTTCGTATGTCTTTACTCAATTGTAATTCCTTAAGCTTTAAGCTTTAAGTGAGCTAATTTTTATTGATTGTTCGTTCTAAAAAATAAACTCTATAGTTTTATTTCAATGAAGATAGTAGTCCTTAAGCGACGGGTTTGTTGACGACGTTGACGCTGACGCTTTTGAAGTGTTGACTCGATGATCCAGAAAGCAAAGCTGCTGTCAACTACAGCTGGTTGAAGGGGACCAAATGATACTCAAGACAATTTGACCCGAAGTCAACCAGCTAAAGTGAACAACGCTAAAACTTTCAGATAAGACTTCTTCTTTCTTCATTCTTCACATAGTTTGCTCGTATTCCTTGTCTTCTTCAAGTTTAAAACCTAAAAATATTTTAAAACAAGATATTTCGGTTTCTAACTCATAACAACCTAGAGATCGAAAACCTCATCGCTATAAAACTTCTTACCGCTGGCATTCTCTGACGGTATTATATATAGAAAACATGTAAAATTTAGCACGTAGAGTGGAACAGATGAGTCCCGAAATAAACTTCGGTGCGAGGAGCGAGGGCGTGCGGCGGCGGCGGGCGGTTCCTCCACATATAGGGCTGGTGTGCGCGCTCTGCAATCAGACGCAGTGTAAGCTTACCCGCTGAGAGCCGCCGGAGTCGCACGCGCCGGCCGCTCCCTGCGTGCCGACATTGACGCGCCGATGTAACTGTACACGCGGCTAAGCTATTTTGGTCTCGTCCGGTGCACTAATTCGGGCAGGGTTAACGCGGCGGCCTCCCCGATCTCCGCCGGTTGTTACACACTTCCGTCTTCCTTCTGTGTATCGACACTCAAATTGTTACCGAAAGATAATTTAGAAAGTGAAACACCACAGGTTTAATTCTACTTTTAACTTGAATCCCGATATTATTTTAGGTAAAGTCGGTTTACGGAAGTGACGGACCCATGACCTCGGCGTCATCAACCTAACTCGGAACCGGAAGAATGGTTCGTTGACATCTTTCGGATACGACCTTGCCATATAGTTGCCAATGATGACCCGAAAAAATCTTAAATTTGGTTAAAGACGAGATGAAATTTCTAACCGAAAAATAAATGAGAAGTTATTTCATGTATGACAGAGGTGACCGACCCTAGCCGCCAGGTGAGAATCGCGGTAGCACCTTAGGTCGCCGCTCTACGTACGCGAATGCATTCCGACCGACGACGACGGGACATCGCGAACCTACTAACCCCGCGTCGCGAGGGGCTCTGCGCCCCGCGACCCTCCGAATCCCTCTACCCCCTCCCCCCACCCCTCTCCGATCCATCCGAAAAGCTTCTAAATTACGCGAATTCTAACGCCCGCATAAATCGTAATGTTTAAAGATACATTTTTGGATTACTATATCTAACAAAAATATTTCGGAGTTACGGTGGAATTTAACGTGAGAGGTACGATAGGCGATAATGAGTGTAGGTTATCGTGAAAAGGGACGCGGCGCGGGGCGGGCGGGCTATAGTTCGCGGCGGCTAGGGCGGGCGGGTCTCGCGTCTCGACTGAGAGGCGCGCAGCATCGCGCCACCGCGTCGGACCGCCCCGCGCCGCCGCCGCGCCGCCTCGCCCGCAGGCGCTGCCGCGACCGAACCCCTGTCTGCTGTCTCTGCACGATCCTGAACTGCTTACATTCACTTATTACCATAACGAACCACATCCACTTATTACCATACCCGCGACTATACAATGCTAATCATTAAAATAATACCTTAAATATACTTTGCATTGTTAATTTCTTATCACTAGATATTTATTTGGTAGATTTTCATATAGATCACATTTTAGGTATTAGGTATTGAAATTTGTTAGTAGTCATTCAACAAAACTATTCTTAGGAAACAAAATATCATTATATTTTGTATCGACTCTAATTTGGTATAGGTATGCTGCCGAAAACTTGATGCTCTTTATAATTTTAACTTTTGTATAAGGGTAGGTAAAGAGCAAAATGCTCTAGCTTGAGACACGATACGTTTATATTTTTTTTTATCTATGTATATAAAACAATATGCCTTTTTCTGATTTTCTGGAATCAATAAACAGCCTAAACTGTTGATTCTAGAAAGCTGAAATTTGGGTGCAGCTTTCTGTTAAAGTAAGGATTTTTGGAGTTAAACACCACTGTATGAAAAATCGTATTATATTCGTGAATAATAATCATAGATATTTTCTACCAATTTAAAAAAAAACTATTGTATGATAACTTTTAAAGCGTGGTGCGATTTGCTTGAAACTTCGTACGGGTACTTTAAAAAAAATAATTGAAAACGCGTTTCAGTTTTTTTAAACACTAATGAAAAGTGTTAAAAAGGGGTATTAAAGTTTTAGTTTTTTTATAATTTTTAACGCGATCGATTTCAAACTTGGGTCACGCACAGCCCAAACCGTTGTAGCTAAAAAGCTCATGAAATTGTAAGTGTAGCTTTTTTATGTCGAAATTCAACCCAAGTTTTTATGAAAAGTCATATTACTAACAAACTTTTGAACGTGCTTCTGACCACCCCTTTAGTAAATTAGAAAATAAGTAAAGCAGTATAAGTAAGTAAGTTAGCCGTACTGGGCTTAAAACCTATACCGTATAGCATACCGTATAGCGTACGGGCAAAAACGATAGATAAATAGATCTAAGATAGAAAATACTTTATTGCACACCAAAAAACACATCAGCTTTTTACAAACTTTGAAATTGTTGTACAATTGGCGGTCTTTTTGCTAAATAGTTTACAGGGGATTAATTAATATATTAAACGAAGAGATTATAATGACATGGGGAATACGGCGGCCGACTTGAGGGAGGACTGTTTTTCTCATAGTGAGCATTACCCGGCTTGCACCAGAGTAAGTTCTGCTAGCAGCCTAACAATTTTTGTTCCTGTAGGTCCTTTACATTATTTATGTATAATACGTTACCACGCAGCTAGCGTATATACAATTTCAGGTCACAATCGTTATTTATTCTAAGTTTCATCTAAAACAGTTTAGAAGAAATAGCGTAGTTGAACCACAAACATCCAAACATAATCACAAACTTTCAGAACGTTAGTCTGACCACGAAATAATAAGCATTGAAATAGGCGTGCAACCCCAAAAAGATTTGTACTCACTCTCTTGGTATTTGAGAGGTTAAATCCTTTATGCTGTGTAATTTTTATAAACAAAATAATATATCTTATCCCACTTCCTACTATCTTATCCAACTATTCTTCAAAGATCTTTTTTTAAATATTTTTACTTCTAAGTATCTTTATAATATTATTAATGTATTTACAGATATTTAGTAGGTGTTTATTTGGTAAAACGCGAGAGAAGCCGCGGGAGTAGGCTAGCAACAAAACAAAACGAATCAGAGGTCCTTCACCATAACAATGATATATAGAAAATAGCAAAGTATGTTAATTGTGAGCTTCTTCCCCATTTTACGTCTTAATTCATGAATATAAATGCTTTAAATGTCTCGATCATTCTGCTAAGGGGTCTATAAATTGTATTTTGAATGGTAATTAGTGACAAACTAAAGGCCATGGTGTCCATATTCTTGCAATAGCATTTAAAATAAACGCAAGGCATCATTGTACATATACAAAAAGAAGAAAATAATATGTAACCCCTAATTGAAATCCTTATTTTTTGAAGTCTGTTAAAAATTACTTCTTTACATTGTGAAAGCTCAAGACTTTTTCCTATAATTTGTTTTTAACTCAAGACTCTCCAAAACACGTCAAAGAGCTTCAGACATAATTCTGACGATGTTTTCCTTATTTCTGTTGACAATTTATAATTAGTTGTTTTCAATGTTTCTTGAAACTGTGGAACGTACAATGTATATAATCATTTATATGTTGTTTATACATCCGTGAAATACAACAAGATTTTCATATTGCGTCTAAGATACGTATTTAAGTTATATAATTGTAAATTCTGTTCAAGTCTGTTGGAATATATATAATATGGAATAATGATAGGATGGTTGATAATAATTAGTATGTAAACGTGAAGTGGACCAAGTTTTTAATAAATAAATATTCATGGGGTACGCTGAAAAGACCTGTGAGATTTTTTTTATAAAAAAATGAAATAATAGAGCATATGTTTGTTTTATTGCAGACTATCTTCTGCCCGTGGCTTCGCCTGCGTAGTATGTTGATAAAAGTAGCGTATGACCTTCTCCAGGCTTCAAACTATTCCATATAAAATTTCATCACAAACGGCTCAGCTGTTTAGCCGTGAAACATTTAGGACATAATAGGTAGTTTAATTTTGAAAATATAAAACAATTGCATTTCATTCGTTACGTTAAAGTTTATTTTCACCAACATTTGAGTGATTACGAACCAGGGATTTTTTTTTTTCTATACATTTCAGAACTTTATTCACACGCTAGTTCTGTAAAAATAAAAATACGTAATTCACCCTTAGGTGTGTTTTTTACCCTTGAAATATATCCTACCCATTAAAAAAAGAATCATTAAAATCGGTTTACAATTGGCGAAGATATCGAGTAACATACCTACAAACAAAAACAACATACAGACAAATTGAGAACTCCTTTTTGAAATCGGTTGAAAAAAAATACGATTTTCGCGATAGGTATGCTTACAGTCCCAAGGTTACGATTTCTATCCTGCAGGTACTCTGATAACATCCGATCCTCACGTGCGCACGTTATTTTGCTTAAATACTCTTTCGAATAAAAATAAAAGTCGCCCATAAAAAATGTTTCGGCTAGTGGTGATTCCATGAAATGATTATGTGTTTTAAAAAATAGCAATCCCTCAAGAATTAATCTTTTATGGGACCACCTCGTAATCATTCTCTTTACAACTCATCAAAATCGGTTAATAATTGGCGAAGATATGAGGATGAAAATAACAAACACGATAAAAAAAGTTGAATTGAGAACCTCCTCCTTTTTTGAAGTCGGTTAAAAACTGATGGCATTGAAATTTTGTAATTATTACGTGAAAAAACGTTCACGTTTTCGTTTGAGATGATGTTATTAACTTTGACAATACTCAGCGTGCAGTGCAAAGGGCGCTATTATCAACGCCATATAGTTATTCAACTACTAGTTTTTTACAACTAAATTCTCCAAAATCGTCCTAACAGCAAGTGAAAGGGATGTGTCGAAATAATATCCAAATTGGCCTCGTTGCCTGTCCCAATAGGCTTGAGTAATATTTTTTTTTTTTTTCATTTTGATTGCTATAAACAATAGAATATTTGCTAACAGTTGAAGAGTGCAAGGCATATCGATTATAATGATTTGGTTCTGAGAGTATTATAGAGATAGTATACGTTTATTGGATCCTGTGTTAGTTTCGATGATTCAACACGAACGCAATTAAAGAGGAGTGGCAAGTCTCCTCCTGTTTGTTTTAATTACGGCAAACAACCCGCGTTGCAGCCGCCATCGCGTCAACGCGCCACCCGCGCGCACTCATGCCCCTCCATGCTGTCTGTTTACTTTAAGGTTAATGGCGCACTTCTATTCAATCGTGATGTTTTAGTCACATATCTGTTACCTATAATTTTACTGAATCAATCAGCATACATGTTTCCACCCTAACAGGTTAGCAGCATGCGCCTACGCCAACAGATTTTTACTGCGTTGTGATTTTATTGCATACTGCGAGCACCCGGCATGCGTTGCAACGCCACACAAAGAAAGTGTTTGGTTTTACCAACTCAGAAATCTTCACAGGCGTGCTCCTGCTCCAAAGTTTCATCGCAATCGGATGCATGGTATAGGAACGCATACGGGACGAAGAAACAAATAAACTTTCATTTTGCTTTTTTAGTCTAATATAAAGAAGATGGTTAAACAAAATCCTACTGTAACGAACCAAAATGATTAACGTTACATTATATGAACATAGGAAACATTAAATACAATATTATTATAATATTTTGATACATAAATGTAAGTATCGCAGGATCGAAGTGCGGGTGCACGAGCCCCGCTGAGGCGACGTCATGTAGTACGGTTAAATTATCTAATCATAGTGAATATTTATCAATATTTATTCGGTGGAGAACATTGAAGAAGTACTTGATGTTTTTACCAGAAAATATATAAGAAAATTATCATTATTACACATAAATGTTGTCATAAAGTTTGTTATAAGTAATTTTTATTTCTTGTTGTTTTATATCAATGGTAAATATTAATTCTCGGCGACAGGGTGCAATAATAGAGCAAACTCATCTTACTTGCCAGGCCTGTGTGCCCACATAGTAATAAGTCCGAGAATGGCTTCTGTTTGTTTACTATTATGAGATGTGATTTTGACATTGACTTTTGGGCCGTTGGACAACTGACAGCGTCACGCTAGAAATTGGGGAGAATATTAAATTTTTATTTGGGAGGGCCGGGAGACTTTTTGTTTATTTGGTGTTTGTTTTGTGATTTTGTACCGTGACAGTGATATTGGTGAATTGTGTGGTTTCAGGTGTTCTCGTATTTTATATATTTATTTATTGCCTCACTTATATTAGGTGGCATTTGTTTCTCATCCCTGGACTTCGGTCTGCAGAGATATTGGTCATAGGGTCAGGTTCAAAGCCGTGAATGCCAACTCGCAAGCTTTAGTCAAGCTCAGCTAGGTAACTTATCATTGCACCTCGATAAGTGACGTCACGATTAATAGTAAATGTGGAGTTCTCTCCCAGTATTGCTATAAACACACCCAGCTAGTTGAAAGGGACGTAAATAGGTACACAAAACAGGTAGGACGTAGGAACAAACAGTAGGAACGTATGTAGGAACTTTGGTAATGTTAGACAGTAACATTAGATTCTTATGGGGAATATAAGGATAAAGCAAATAAAACACCATTGTAGTGAGGTTAGTGAATAGGTCAAATCTCTGTAATACCTAAACCTAAATACTTACCTACCTAATATTAACTGAACTATTTTACTTTTGCTGAAAGAGATGGTGAATTTGTCTAATAAGTATGACTGGAACAGTAGTTCCTTACTTAGAGTATTTCTTGACCAGAAAACTCTTACTCCTAAGTTCTAGGGAGAACCCGTTGGATTACAGATTATATATCTAATGATGAATAATGGTCTTATTTATATCTATTTGCTTCAACCTCCGAATGTGAGGAATGATGATTTGTCTAACAAGACTGGAGCGGTGGACTCCTATTACTAAGAGTATTTCTTGACCAGAAAACTCTATTTACTTCAAATATTTGCTTCAACCTCCGAATGTGAGGAATGATGATTTGTCTAACAAGACTGGAGCGGTGGACTCCTATTACTAAGAGTATTTCTTGACCAGAAAACTCTATTTACTTCAAATATTTGCTTCAACCTCCGAATGTGGGGAATGATGATTTGTCTAACAAGACTGGAGCGGTGGACTCCTATTACTAAGAGTATTTCTTGACCAGAAAACTCTATTTACTTCAAATATTTGCTTCAACCTCCGAATGTGGGGAATGATGATTTGTCTAACAAGGCTGGAGCGGTGGACTCCTATTACTAAGAGTATTTCTTGACCAGAAAACTCTATTTTCTTCAAAGTCTTGGGAGTAGTATAGACATTTCAGCATTGTATTTGCTTATCTACCTACAGTAGTGAGACCAGAGTTTATTATTACTTTATAAGATAGTAATCTATCTACCAAATTTTATAAAACAAAAGTTTTGCTAAATAAGATTCTTCTTGAGTGGTTTATTTATAACCATATGGGTATGCCAAGTAGTTTATTTGAATACTATTAAGATTAGTCTTCCCTATTCTAACAAAAGGGAATTGCAGATTCAAATTTAGGTATCTAGGATACAAATAGGCTAGGTAGGAAGAGTGCCAAATAGGATTTGCTTTTCTCTAGCTACAGGGAATTGCTTATCCGCAGATAACAAGAGGATTGAAGAAAGAGATTGTTTTGCAAACATAACCAACATAACGTAAAGTCCCTTGAATGTCAGAGATGTATGGCCAAGCAGAATTTGATAAAAGATTATGTCCTCTAATCCCTAGCTGACGGAACATACAGACTGAACTATTACAAAGTAAATTCATTAACACTCCCCTATTATAGTTATGGTACTGTGTGCCTACTATACTTGACTGCAGAGGAGAGACATCCAGTTTGGAGACGCATCTCACTGCATAGCGCGGTGGCGGGGCGCATGCCAGAGCCGCAATTAGATTCAGTATGAAAGACCCAGAACATTTGATAATTGGTAGAAATCTGTTTATTATAGTAGGTAGCACATAGTTACTATATTTAATTATCAAACAACTAAATAGGAAGATAGGTAGTCTAAATTTAGGATGTATTTATAGATTAGGAATATCTATTTAAGTAGGTAGAAGTAGGTAGCTATAGGATTTGTCTCATAGTTCCTCAAAAGAACAAGGATTATTACGGTTCTCATGATGTTAGGATCCTACCTAGATCACTAGACGATACACGTGGCAAATCTTACGTATCACAATAAACCAACAGTTAGTTTAAGTTCAGTTACGGTTAGTTAAGTTAAGCTACCACTAGTCTTTGATGGGGGGGTTTTACACTACTAATATAATAAATGCGAAATTCTGTGTGTGTGAGTGTGTGAATGTTTGTTACCACGTATCTCCGTAACTACTGAAGCGGTTTTGATGAAATTTAGAATGTTTAGGTTTTTGGAATAAAAAATATACTAATCGCATCATCTTCTTGTTCTTATCCCACATTACGTGGGGTCGGCACAACATGATTTCTTCTTCCACTCTCTTCTATCCGCTGTCATCTCAGTACTCACTCCTTTCTTAGCTATGTCATCCTTCACACAATCCACCCAACTTTTCGTTGGCCTACCTCTGCTTTTATTTCCATCCACATTCATATTTAACACACTTCTCGTAATGTGACATTCTTCCCTACTCATGACGTGCCCATACCATGCTAACCTATTACTCCTCTTTCCGTCACGGGTGTTACTTTCAAACTTCCCCTGACATATATTTATGGTCTTACAGTGTTCCAATACTGGTATTGCAACCACAGTTTGTACTTGATTTCTCGAATTATTGTGTTACAAAGTAGAAATTTCACTTATTAAGAATATTCTAAATGTTCTTATTAAGTTATTCCCGAATATTTCCTCAGGACCATGGTGCATCTTGATCTGACTTCGCTCTAGTAGATGTTATCTTAATAGCCTTTTAAAATGCAATGGCCTGCCTCACCGTTGTCAGATCTTATCTATTTAGTCTTTGTTTCAGTAAAAGATTTCCTATGTACGTTTTTAGCGAGTGTTGGTATGTTTGTCTTTAAATTTAATTAAGAAAGTATTTCTACTTTGGTTCGATTTCGATCAATCAGCTTGCATCGTCTGTGACAATACAATACTAAAGACCACGCCTATTACCCGGAATGTTAGGCAGAAACCACGGACTTGCACGTGCTAGGATCCTGTCATACCTCTTTTGCTTCATTCAATCGCATTACATTTTTCATGCATGTTGGTCGGTTAAGGGTAGTTTTGACCTTACATTTTAAAACAACACCAATCTAAAGACGTATTATTTGGAGACGTATAGGCAACTTTTATCATACAAATTATCTTATAACATAAAGCCAGCCTCCAAAACATACCGTATCAATTTATGCATTGGAATATGTCGTGTCGGCCGATACCGGTCGATAAGAATCGACCGAGCTGACATGGGAAGCACGTACAGATAAGCTCAAGCCCCTTTAAGAACTTGCTCTGCGCGATCCCCCGCCATCATTTTCACTCTCAGACAAAACACATTTCCTGATTCATTGTTTCCTAATTATTTATCTAAGTTTCTTTCTACTCCCGCTCGGCGCTCAGCAGTAGGTACTCCCTTTGTTTCTTCCTTTCCTTCCGGAGTTGTTCCGGATAAATTGTCACGTTTATTATTCGTTTCTGAGGTAAACTTCCTTTTGGTACTGTTTCAAGAATAAAATTAAAATGATTCATTAAATTTTGTACGCACAGTGTATTAGCCGAGTTCATTATTTTATTTCTAAAACTGAAATAATGAATGAATGAAAATACTTTATAGTGAATAAAATACCCCCTAAGAAAATTACTAAAAAATAACAAAAACTTAACATAACTAAAACTATAATGGGCGGTCTTATCGCTTAGGAACGAACTCTACCAAGCAGTGATACTGCTGTAAAACATAGATTATGCTCATTTATTGTTTCCTAATTAAAACAACAGTTCATATTAAAGCTTCGTAAAAAACAAAACATATTTGCTCCATATAAAAAAAATGTATTTACTGAGGCTGGGTCCTTCAGAAAGATAAAAGTTTCCAGTGTTCTTTACCAAAGTTGCTGCTTCGCCATGTATAAAATATGTATCTGCGTAGGTATTTTTTCAGAGGGTTTTTTAAGTAGCATTTAGTAATCCACTTAGACAAGCTCGGAGAGATCATCGGTTTGGGTGATGGTGGCCGGATGAGTGAGGGGCGTTTAACGGGCTAATTATCAAACGGCTAATGAAGTTTGTATTCAGCGGGCGGGCTGAGGGCGGCGCGGGCTGGCGGCGCGCTACGTGCGCCGACTGCCAAAGCGCCCCACCTGATAACACCCCGAACTCCACAGAAAAATTGCAGAGAAAAAGTTTCATCGCTGGGGAACGTGAATGAAATGAAGAATTGTGCCGCTTTCGGGATTATTCCTCGAGAAACCTTTTCGTTCTGTTTCAATTCATCGTGGTATCTTCAATATGTTATGACTTGGCAATCTTGGGGTACTTTTATAACAATGTTACAAACCATCATGGTCCCGTCTGACAAAATAACGCTAGCTGCCTCCTCCAAATGAGTCCTTGTTCTTTTTTAGTGAAGAATCACCATACTTCGTTTCCTAATACATGAAATACTAGTAGAACTTTTGGGTTTTTAAAATCTCCATTTTAAGTTCTCCCATACGTCACAAAAGGAAGTATACCCCGTAAAATTCGGAATTGCCCTTTAGGATTTACGTTGATTGTCAGTCAACCAGTCACGTAACAATTTATACTGTGTATAATAAAATTACTCCCAAAAACTGAAGGCACAACTATATACAGCTTTATCGATAAATGGTATATAGAACGGACAAGAGTTCAATAAAAGACAGTTATAGTGTGTTAGAGCGACGTTCTTGACTGTATAAAGTATGAATGAATGAAAATATTTTATTGTACACCTTAAATAAATTACAAAATCCTATTCTAAAAAAAAGTACAATGGTCTTATCGCTTAGAAGCGATCTCTTCCAGACAACCTTTAAAAATGAAATTATAAAGTATATCAGTCATGTAGTTCCCATAATACAAGCTCTGCTTAGTTTGGAAATGATGCTGTGTGAAAATGTCCAGCATTATTTATTTATTTATGATTTATTTGTTTGGATGGTTTAGGATATGTGGTATCACAGTACTCGTAGTTCCTGATACCCACGACACAGGGAATCCTAGTGTGGGGTCGATTTTTAGGACCTAGATAACGGAATATCTATTTTTAAAACCTAACGTGTTAAAAAAAGTTATTCCGCTATCTATGACTGTTTTATTTTTCCTGCTCAGAATATAGTATTTTCAGAAGGTATTGACTCTATGGCTCATGGAAACTCTGAAGCTATGAAGGAGTTGATCTCAAATAAAACCAAATGCAAGTTTTTTTTTCTCAATTTCCAGAATCCGGTATTATGAAATAAGTTAAAAATAAAAAGTACACAAATTTTCATCAATATCGGATTAAATTACGGTCTGACCATCACGTTTAAGTTGTCGTGTTTATTATACCATGTGTATTTACAGAAGATTGCTTTTTTAATCCCAAATAAGTGTACAACGACAATATTCGAAAACCAATTTGAAAAGTGATACCGATAACAGGTATGAATATTTGCCGTCGTACAGTATCAGCCAGTTTGGTCCCAGTAGCGCAGTTGCATCGTCTCCAACTCATTCCCGGCAATAGCCTGCGCCGGGAGACTCCTCGAAGAAGCACTTACGACGTAACGACCGCTATCATGCACCGACAAAATATGAATTAAGTCAATTTGCTCCGAGTCCAACTTTAAATAAACTGTTTGTTGTCTGCGATAGAAGTAATATGTAATATGTAATATATTAGATAATATATTATATTGACATGTTATAAAATTGAACACTTAATTTTGGCGTCGTCGTTTGGGAAGCGTGTAAATGCACAACACATAAAGACTGTTGTTAAAATACAAATTACCTACAAATAGATCTCCTTAGTATGTTGTATTTCTTTATAATTTTTAACTGTAATATTTTTGTGATATGGTAACGACTTCATTGAGTAAACTTACATGTATTTCAATTCACGAAATGATCATATATCTACTCAAATGTCCATCTTTTGTTCTAAACAAAGAACAGACGTGTGACACTATTAAAATAAAATAGTAGGGTTCCGAAGTTACCCATAAACTTATATTTACTACCTATTTTACACAACTAACAACTTCATCTTAGTAATTTTCATTAGAATTTGTTCTTAATTTTCCTTTTCACTTCTCCTAGTGCATTTTTAAGTTGGTCGTACTTGAAAAGCCTAGTTAGCTGTGAGAGTTTTCCTTTTAAGTTGGTTATTTAAACTACTGCTGTAAAATGGTTTTGACACACCAGCAATAATTTTGAAAACCTATCCAAGGACACCCAACACTATGAGATAGACTAGAAAAAAAATATCCACACTAAACGTGTAGGTACTGTATATATTTTTTAAGATTTTTATTTTGCCACTTGGTCTACGTGATTAATATGTATGTATTCATACATACATATTAATCACGTAGACCAAGCCATGCCATGCCAAATTACAGCTTTCTAATAATAAGAGTCTGAGCTAAGCCGCGGACAGATAGACAAACAGACGGACGAACATGTCGAAACTATAAGAGTTATTGTTGACTACAGAACCCTAAAAACACCCATGTTAGCGCTTTATCAAAAAAAAATTGGATCATGTTGTTCTGGTGGTTTTCTGGTGGGCACAAAAACCAATAGATAATTTTTGTCTTCATTACTCATTACATTCACTTTTCGTTAAAACATAGTCCAGGTGGATTTTAGTTTACGCGGAGATTTTACTTTAGGATAACATATAATCCTAATCCTAATCCTAAGATAACGTTGCCTACGTTAGGTAAAGCAACAACTTAGTGTGTTTTTTATTGCGTTAAATATAGTGGATAGGTTAATATGTATGTATGAACTTAGATTTTACTGAAATTGATGTGGTGGTTTTGTTTAGTATTCAGCCAGTGTAATACTGTGATGGTTTGTTGGCTCATAATGCCGTGTCAGAGGCTGAGCCGGGAAGAGTAACGAGTCGCCGCGCGCCGCAGGCACATCCAGGTGTAATTGTCATTTATCACCCCAAAGATAACAATGCTCGAATCAAAATTCACCATGCGCATCTGTGAAAAATTGCGGCTCCTTATCTTTGGCGGCTCGAACGTTCATTTCGCCTTGTAACTCGTAAAAATATGTATAATTACGGGCATATTTCTGTTGCGAACATTTTGTTGGGCAATAATTCTCGGCTAATTGTTTGAAAAGATAATTTGGTGTCGGTTTATTGTGCGATGGGTCGGCGCTAGCGTGGCGGGTGCGCTCTACTGATGGAACCGCGGGGGACGCCCGGCACATGTGCCACTAATTACCTTATTGCTCACTAAAATCTTTGCTCGGCTTATTTTTAAATATTTCACCACGTACATAATTATAAATAATAAATAAATAATGGTTAATTTTCACACAGCATCATCTAGCCCCAAACTAAGTAGGGCTTGTATTATGGGAACTAAATGACTGTTATACTACTTATATACTTTTTTTGTAAATACATACATATTATACATAGAATTTCATTAATATTCCCGAAATGCCAAAACACGTCATTTATATTTTATGATAAAGCCATATTTTTCTAAAAACAATATTTTTGCATCTCCTTGGGTAGGCTTGAAAATTTGTTATCATAATAATAATAAAATAATTTATTTCTCTCACATAGGTTTCTTACCCATACATCAAGAAGTAACAATATAGCGTAGCGACAGATCAAAATCGTAGCAAATGGAAAGCCGTCGTATCTGCCTAACCCTCCGGTAAACAGGCGTGTCTGTATGTGTACAATATAAAGTAATACATTTTTTTTTTTCAAAAACGCTCTATGCATCATACGTTTTTTATTATTGTCAGAGTGCATGCCACCGCCATCTAGCGATATCAGCAGATATCATTTAGTTTGTTTATGGTAGAGTCAGTTACAGATATTCACACTTGATGTCGCGCCGTATCTGATTATATTTACATGCTAGAATACCAGACCTACCTATTTATTATAGCCATTAACATTAATGAGACGGCGATAGTAAGTTTCGCGAGTGCGCAGAATAAATCAATGCTTTTGTTAGTCGGTCGGTAATACCTAATGCTTTAAGACTTCTATTTCGACATTGTTTATGTAAATATTGTACGAGCACGCAACGAGTCGCAGTGCATAATTGTATGTCGAATTAGGTGATATTGTCATTGTTATTGTAATATCTGTGATTACAGTTCGGTTAGGTTTAACATTATGTTAATATCATATGTATACATGTCATATGGTCATATGGTCGAAGTTATGGCGAGAAATTCAATAATTTGCGGGTTTTAAAAGTAATTTGATTATATAAAAAGTTGTTTAGCGAAAAACCAAAAAACAAAACAAATAATGTTGTTTTTGCACACGCCCGCGTTTTGCAGAATAGATCGAAGCACGGTGGAGGTTTGGAACGAAATTGGACCGTTCAGAACTTCGATAATCGAAATAAAGATGAGAGCGGTGTGTAGAAAGAACAAGAGTTCGATGAACGACAGTTCGAAAGTATAGTAGATCTTTTTGATTGTATAAAGTAGAGACGAAACAAACATGACAAAATAAAAATAAGACCAAGCAAAATAGAGCAATACGCCATTTCACGACCTCAGTGGCGCACCGGGCGAGTAACTGGCTGAGACGCCAAAGGTTCGATTCCCGCTGCGGGGCAATGTTACCGGGAATCCTAGTGTGGGGACATAACTAGGTAGGTGTCTGTTTTCTAGTAAAAAAAAAAAACATTTTTTGACGAGTTTTAATTCTTGTGTTTTATTAAATGTCAGTTACATCATGGTTGAATATTATTATAAATATTAGACTTAAAATCTATATCTTTCATCTATTTTATTTTGTGTGACGACACAAGGCAATACAAATAAAAAATTAAGGCTATAACAAAAAACCTGCATTCAAAATATTTATTTTTGAAATCCAAGTGTAGTATTCTAATTGTCACCGATCTGGTTTAGTTCACATAAATTCTTAACAGTCTAGCAAAGATCGCTTTACTTGATTATGTGGGAGAAATATTGAAAATGATTTCGTCCAGGGTGCAAATTAAAACGACGCTGACAAAACCAGAATAAACTAAAATGAAATTAAACAATTTCAAACCAGCATAATTAATGACTGGGTACGTCTGGCAGAAATGTTGACTAAGGCAAAACGTCAGGAGACTCGGTGGCCTCTGGATCATTGCCAAAGATTCGTCTGGTGGTTATTTTCGCACGTCATCCGCGAATAACAACAGATCCACCCGTCTCTATAACTCTATAACCTACATGTGCTCGCATCTATAAGCCTTGATGTCTAACGTTGTGCAATTAATTGATTCTGGTCCGCGGTGGTTATGCTTACATTATTGACACTCACCTCGATAAATGTTTCAAGACGAATAAAAATCCTGGATCAAAGTTTATTAATGCGGGCAGATGGTCTGGTTGTGACCCTAGGTAAACATAGCCGAAACTTGTCTATACAATTCATCGTTTCTATTCAAAAAAAGCTACGCGACCTGAACTAGAATTGCACGAAAGTAACTCTATTAAACTTGCCTTTGTCTAGTATTCATTATCCCCCTTTCTACTTTAAAATTCTTTTGTTGGTAGTAGTCGTTGCATGGATGCATGCATAAATTGTTTTTGAGAGTTGAACATTATGAAAAAACTGGTAGGTCAAGATCTCTTTCTCATAGAACAGTCTTTTGTGTAATAGTAAAGGCGTGCAGTTCAACTATCAAAGGGCGCAGTATCGGGTATACTCTGGATTCTTAGTGTGTTATTATTATTTAAAATGGTGTTTTGTATGGGCCGGTGTTCGGTCGGTTTGCATGTACATAATAGCAATCAGCTGATCGTCGGTCGACACTAGTTGAAAAGTTTAGCTCAGTGTAAAATAAGATGATAATATCTATCTATTCGAGCACGGTAACGAGCTTAAAAAACTATTTAATTGATTTCGTTGATTACATCAATAAATACTCAACATAGCCCTGACCCCACATTAGAATCTTTGCGTCGTGGGTATCTGGAATTATGAGTACCGTGGTACCACAACATCCAGACCCAGAACAGCAGAACCCTGCAGAACATGCACACATTTGTCCCGCAGCGGGAATTAAATCGGCACCTCTTGTGTCACAGCCGACTACTCGTCAGTTTATCTATTATCTCGACTTCGCCATGAGTGAGAGTTTGTTCGTTCTCGTACTCGCATTTCTCACTTTGATTGGTTGCTTTATTACCGTATAGTTGCGGTACGATGCAGCCGCACCCCGCTGTGTGAGTGTTCCTGATTGCAATGCGTGCGCGCTGTCATTGCCCCAGTAGTGCCGACGCCCGCGCCGACCCATCAGTCCCGATGCCCCTCTGTACTTAAAACAATGAACGGAACTAAACTAATGCCTCGCCTCGCCTCTTTCTTCGATATTTTCGTTATTTACGAGCATCATGGCTAGAATGATTTCGTACCCAGGATCGATTCTTCTTCCGCATTGACCTGTGAAAGTATTATATGTATACGCAAGATATATCATATCAGATCAGATGATCTCTTCAAATAGAATACTTAAACATAGAACGTATTTGACTAGGTATTGCAATAGTAATAAGCTCAGACAACTTAATACCTTTTTTTTCTGAACGTACTTTAATGCTGCAGGGCCGCAGTCGGCCCTGGTCGGCGTCACCGGACTACAACACCGGCCAGTCTCTTATATTTATCCTACTTCCTATGCTATCACATCCTGCTCCCCATTTTAGCTTGGTATGAGTATATTATAAATATGATAGTTTTTGTGAATATTCAGATTTTTGTTTCCAATAACCGTCGTAAATGTGGAACAGATTAGGTTGAAAGAAATTGTTATAGATTATGACCCGGAATAACAATATTTTCTAAGTATTTATATGTATGTATTTACAAAAAAAAATATTAGTATCAGTTATGTAGTTACCATAACACAAGTTCTGCTTACTTTGAACGACCTATGTGGCGCAGTGTGACAAATATTTGCAGATCATACAAAAACATAGGTGTACTATGTTTTGTATGAACGTATGTATAAGTATGTATTTACAAAAATAATATATATGTAGTATATCAGTGATGTAGTTTCTAGATGGACTAGATGATGCTGTGTGAAAAATGTCCAGCATTATTTATTTATAATCGCGTGGTACATAGATAACAAGTACCTCTGTACTCACGCGGGAACAGAAAATATATAGCATATAACAGGAACGTCAAACTCAATGGGATCAATCTTATGGGATCTGGAATTACTAGCAAAAATGCCTACCTACTTTCATATTAAAGTAAAATATTTGTGTAAAACATAAATCAGGATAGGAAAAGTTAGAACTAGGAACAAACTTCATTATTCAAAGCGATCGTCATAAAACAGTAGTGTTCGCGAAAGTAAATGCCTTTAAATATCTGATTAAACTGAGACGGAGTTGGAAACAAGTTCTCATTTCTTTCTTTGTCTAGACATCTGAGAAACGGTGGTCCATTCTAAAAGTTTTCTTATCACTGCGAAGTGCATATAAAAACTATATAACACAGAGGCAAAAGTGCGAAGCAAATTATTTCTTGAATAAAAAAGTTCAAGTTTTTATACTGTAAATGTAAATGACTTCAATATGTACCTATTTTAAGTATAAAATATGTCATTCCAAATTCATCCGTAGAAAACAAAACACTGTTTAGCTAAACAACTGTTAAAAATCTTTATAAGTAAGCATGTTAGATTTCTTCTGACGGCAAACATAGTTCTCTTTTCATCGACCTACTTTAAATATCCATCCGCAGTCAAAATTAACCCTTTTTTTGGTATCAGCATTCCTCTTCGTAACATGCCCATGCCACAAATACAAAACAGAAATTTCTCCAAAGATAAAGGACAGTTTATTGCTTGCTATTATCATGGGAAACAATACCTATAGGGCTAATAACCATATTCCACATTGTGCTCGGGTCGGTCCGCTCACCCGCGACGTCTCCGCATAATGAGATGCAAGCTCCAGATGTGACGCAGGCGCGGCTCAGAACACTGCCGTTTTTGTTTTTTTTACTACCCATTTTTTTTCCTATCCGTATTCACCACATTTATGTCTCTGCAAGGCTCAAGTTCAAGATAAACGTGCGAATGATTTAAACAGTTTAAATTATAAAAAAATACTTTATATTTTTATTTTAAAATATCATGCTACTCTTATAATGTTACCGTTGTGGCATAAATCGTGGAGAAAGAGAGTTCATTTCAGTAATGTTTAATTTTAGGGCCACAGTTTAATATAAGTTGAAATGTGATGACGCCAATAATACGTCATTAATTCCTGCTAAACTTTACTACTGGCTCTTACCTAGATTCTGCACACAACATTATATGGCCCGATCGGATCTGCTGCATTAGGTACATAACATTGATACACATATCCTGTGATATGTGTATATGAAGTTTTCGAATCCCTGCCAACTCTCTCGTACGCTGTCTTACGTAAGCAAGCTTTGATCTAACTGCAACAAATATCATGAACTACGCATCTGCACTTTACTAGATCATGCAGCTATTCCTTGAAAACCTAGAAGATCTGAAAACAAAGTTTAAGAAAAGTATTTTATTTAAATTAATTAATTAATAATGATGTTTATAATTATGTTAAAATATTTGTATTTCACCATTTCATCCAATATTTACCATGCATTTTGTTAATTTATGTAAAATACTTATTTAGGGCTTACAATACGAAACATGCCAGGCGTATTCATAAATCACACATCAACAATTAAAACTCAAATTTATTTATCTGCCCGACAAAATGGCGTGTATCTTTTTCATCCATCTAATTTACGGACATTGTTTTCAATTTAATGAAACAGTTTTATTGCTCTTTACCTTTGAAATACTTTATAAACATTGCTACAAAAGAATGTTAATGAAATTCGTACTTGAGATAAGTATTCCTCGATAAAATCAAGAAGAAAGTGCAAGTTGAAAGAAAGATTATTCAATTAGGAATTGTTTCTAGTTACTGGTATGATTTAAAAAGTATTTAAGTAAAAAATATTAATGTTTTAATATTTGCCACAGAGAAACGTAAAGCATGAGAAGTGTAATGTAGATTTTTCTCCACAAAGCTAATTTAAAACCGTGAACCGTGTGTTTAAGGCTCCAGCCGACGACGATCCCGCACGTTTATTTATGTTGCCTCGGCTCGGTCCGAACTGTTACCTACGCCAGATGTTATTTTACGACAACTCCCCAACGAACAAACAATTTGTAGTTTTACATACTAATTCCGTTTTTTTATTACATACAGTCAACGAGACACAATCGCAAACGAAAATTTTGATTACCGCTAGTAGATTGTTTGTTTGTCCCTAGCTAGAATGATTATCTTATTTGTCCCTTCCAAACATAATAACCGAAATAATAACCGAAATAAAATATTTGTGTTAGCTTTAAAATTCCACCGAACCTAATTTAATATTGCTTCCTAATGGCTGTCACTCAATAACCAATTAAAATCATTTTAATTTTGAAATGCACTTAATTGTAAGTTACAAACACAAAATGCACTAAGTCAATCAATCGATACACATTTATGAAAGTCCAAAATAGCATAAACCACTTCATGATGATTAAGACAAAAGCTTGCAGTAACTTTCGACCGGCGGATACGCCCGCGCAGCTCCATACTTCTTTACATTCCATACGATAATAAGAACTATGGGAAGTAAGGAAGCACGGAACTCGCGCAAGGCTTTTTAGTCTTCAGTCTTCGGAGCGGTCTTGATTCTTCTGATCTTGGCAATCCTTGCTTTGAAACTACCTTGAGAAAGTCTGTGACGCCATCTCAGATCGCGTAGATCGTGAGGTTGTGCGGCAGCGGCAGCGCGGAGCGAGCCTGCTTGCTGCTGGGCAGAAGCGCGGGGGCGGCTCGCGACGCGGCGTGGTGGCAGCTCACCGAGCACTGGCAGAGCGCTCGCTGCGCACGCGCAGACCAGCTCTAAAAATGGAGCCAACTGGCGGGTTCGCTTACGTCCCGCGAGTACCATCCATTCCAAATTTGTATTTTCCCGAAATAGAACCGTCGGCTTGCGTTCATCGGATCGGTTACCCGAACGTGCACCGACCTGCAGCGCGCGACGCCCGCTCTGGATGCAGGCTGGAGCCTCGGCGGCGACGGACGGAGACAGGCTAGGCGGTGAGACGTACTTGCCTCGGGCTCTCTTATGTAAGGAACACCGTGAACCGCGCCGCGTGACGACCGCTTCTATAATAAACGTGCAGTTGACAGCGGGCCGGCGCGCGGTGCGCGGCGGGCGCGGGCGCCACATGTGCGCGCTCCCGTCGCCGACACGATGGTCGCGCGCTGGAGGGGAGCCTATTATTAGTATAAACCATCCACCACTGTCACCTCCCGCGGGGTAGTCGAGCTATACATAGTTCCGATCACGAGATCTGGCAATCCTCTGCGTTCACTGACCTCTGAAACAACGACCAAATTTTCACAAATAAATACAAATAGAATCACCCACTCCTATAATTTAATCCGATTTCACAATGAATCGTGATGGGTGTACCACATTTCAGCTGAAATCACAATGTATACATACAAAAAGATAGTTCGTATGCCCTACCGCCACCGAGTCACAGAGTAGTGGTGAGCTTGTATATCCACTGCTAAGTATTTACACTGCCGCATACCGTCGGCGTGGGTACAAGCTTTCCTCCACGTTCAGTCAATAAAAGAATTTTGGCAGAATCTGTCGTAGACAAACGAATGGGACAACAGCCAACTCATCTTTTGTCTGCCTTAAAGTAACATGGTTTTGCTCGCATTTCGATAACACAATATATCAAACTTATTTCCGGTAGCTTAAAACCGACAAAGCAGCATGTCGTATTAAACCATAGGGCACATACCTTGATTTACCAAAATTCCAAGACCACAAGACAAACTTTTGAATGTTATAAAATATTACTCTGAGTTTTAAGTAAAAACTTTAGAATATATACTTTTCACAACTTAATCATGAGCTTTAAGCAAGAATCAAAATTTGGAAACCTTTGACGTTATTGCCATGTCGATGGCAGCTCTCCTGTTACTAGTGGCAGTAAACCCTTTATAAGAACCATGCTTGAAGACATAGAAATCGATCGCAAAATACTGCATCACAATACGATAAGCCGTTACAAATAAGATAAAAAGTAACAGCGTTTGTTTAAACACACAAAAAAACGCTTATGGCAAACGCATATACGGGCTCCTTACGTCGGCGCGGGTAATGATGTCTATGACAAGCGTTTTTTAAACAAAAGTAACACATGTGGAGCAACTCGGAACCAACATATTCTTGGACCTACTAAGTCCAAGAATATGTAAGTATTTTTGTGCTCCTGGGCTAGCAAAATTTATGCATCCTGTTTACCGGTAAACAGGTTGTATAGTATTCTATACTCATTGAAAAGAACGGTTCCATACGCTTTTGAATTCATACAAACTTCCATAAACGGAATCATGTTCCTCTACCTGGGGATGTACTTCGGATTCGTGTTCCTTTCTAAGTGCATCCCTACACCTCATATGTAAAATACCTGCCACAACTACTCAAGCTTTGCAGTTAGTAAATACTCGTACATTCTTCAGACTAGATCAATTTCAATCCGTTTCTCCATTTAGATCTAAGCAAAGAGGCGAGGGAGAAGTTTCCGCAGCAATGGTTACAGATTTTACAATTTCCATACGATTGTCTACCAAACGATAGATATGTACATATGCTTTAACAACTCACATAGCATATTCTTGGTTTTTCTAGATTCGATAATCGTAGGGATACAACATTACTCGAATTTGGATAAGTTTTTTATCTCCGCTCACTGGCCCAAACTAATATAATTAAAATTAAATGTCATGTCATTTATACCCGCATCGAAAGAAACCCGTATATGCTTTTGTCATAACAGGTTGTTTGTTTGTATGTTATAATTAGATTATTTTATTGAAATGATGTTTTTGCAATCGATTTTTATGACTTCAAGGATGATTCTAATGTGGTTTTATTTATTGTTACAAGTCACTAGTGGGTGTTTCAATGAAGATCGCCGGTTTTAAAATTTTCTTAGTAGAAATGTTTGCATAAGGTTTAAATTCAGGAGAGCATCGGGTGTGACAATTTATAATCCGCGGGTAAATGTTTGATTGATTAACTTATTCAATAGTTGTAAACAAAATAATAGCTGTTCAGTATCCGTTTAATTTTTTCGCCACAAACTTGGTTTTTCTTCTCGGGAAGCTAGATTAATCCCATAAATGCATAGCTTATCAATAGAGCGGGCATTGATTGGAAAATATAGCGCCACGAAAGCAAACATTAACATTACAATGGGGTCGTATCAGATTTTATCTTATAGATATCCAATCTAGCAAGATGGTTTACTGGGCAAAGAAACGAGGCGATATGATGATGCCCTCAGCGCAGAGCAGTGGCCAAAGAGCTCTGTTGAATATTAATGGGACATTGTTATTGGCCACTAGTGCCCGCTGCTGCCCCAATCGCACATTACCATAATTTACTATTCTGGATCCGTGGGGAATCAGCTCACTTTGTAGGAATATGATCACTTGGACCACTCATATTGGCCCTGTAAATTCAGTTTCGTCGCGACAATACGTTACATTATTCATTATGGAATATGTTAGCGGGCAGAGCTCCGTGTTCTGGAATACTCGAAACGTTTCAAAGTTACGCTGCAAACGCGGTGATTCATCACTTTATTGTTCTACGTCGCCGTCGCTTAGCTAGATACAATAAATAATACTTTTCAGTCGTTAGTGCAGTGATTCAGTAGGCCGTTCTATATGACAGTACCCTCTTATGGCTATTGATATAAAAAATAAATAAATACCCAACTACATAGATTAGGATTCCATGTTGTCGTGGGTATCAGGAACAATATGATTATTATTTTAAACGTGTTATTTTTTTGTTAATTCACGTTTAGCTCAGTTTTAAATGCCCAAATTCACCAAAACTATAAACGGGTTATAGGGTTATATGTGCTCCCCGCAACCTTTTATTATCATAACGGCTGATGTTATAGTTATTTGGTATGTTAGTCTGTGTAAGTTGGGCATACATTCGGAAATCAGCATCAGGTTACGCTGTTCTAGGTACAATCATTTTAAAGAACATTCATATAATTTACACTTAAGTACCTACGCGTATTGATTTTTTGTGAAGTGGGCCTCACAATCGCCCAAAATATCCCTAGCTAAACTTAAACCTAAATTAAGAGGTATCTGCAGCTAGTAATTACGGTAGTTAGTGAACTTTACTAATCATCTGAACGCGCAAATAAATATTGAGTATTAAATTTCAAAATTTATGTAATTTAGTTTAGGAGTTCATCCTATTTATTAACGACTTCTGTGGCGCGAAAGTCCCGCCTGAGATGCAGAAGTAGAATGTATTTAAGCAGTATATCAGTCATGTAGTTCCCATAACACAAGCTTTGCTTACTTTGGGGCTAGATGATGCTGTGTGGAAAATGTCCAGCATTATTATTATTTATTTATTTGAATAGATACTTACTGTGATATTGAAGTTACAAAGTTACTCGAGTTTATAAGATAAACCGGGTTATTTCTAGCCATATCGTGGATTATCAAGAAACTTAGTTTTGGTTTTCACTGCTAACTGGCTTTCAGTGTAATTTATACAATCATATAAATCAATTCTAGATACAATAATACTAGAAGCATTCACGCAACTAATAACAAAAGAAGGACAAAGCTATGCTAAAGCAATGTTGCGTGACGCCGAATTAAGTGCTGTTCCCTACAAATCAAATTCTCCGAAAATATGGCCTTGTCTATTTACATACGGCATGATAGAACGTGTCGTGATATAAAATCACATTATCAATCACCCCTGAGAAACAATTACAACCAAATCTCCAGATCTTTAAGGATATGTTTAGTAACATTAATGCTTTTTTTTTACCGTTTCGGTGAATTATTAATTTATTATTCGTATGTTCTCATCATCAATATTATGTATTGCCATAGTGAAAGCCATGATATACAATTAAATTTTACAAAATTTGTGAATTTGTCACCTGTTCTTCGTTGATTGCAACGTTTCTATTGGCTTGTGTCGATAAAAACACAAAAAATAATCCAAAAAGCCGTTTCTGAGATAATGGTAACAGACAAGCAAACAAACACACAAATAAACAACCTCTTATAGCTAATGCTTATACGGGCTCCTGTGGTCACGAGTACAGAATAACGAAAACATTTATGACGTCAGATCTCAACAAAACCATAAAAATATTGATTTCCAATGCAATGCTTGCCACCATCTCAATCTTGAAACATCACTTAAAAAACGAAATCTATTAATAGAACGTGTTATCTGAATTCTCGTCAATGAATTTTTTGCAAAACATAATATGATATTGCGCATTGTGGCAGGAAACGAGAACGTACGGCGCGTCGACACAAACTGCTGGCGGGCATAGGACAAGCTGCGCCCGCTTCACCACCGCGCCCGCCTCTTGCGACGTTTGACCTTATTTAATTAGTTCACTCGTTCGTTTTTACTCTTTCAATGTAACGCACCATATTAAAATGTGTAACCACTTAATTCGTTGTTACCATACACGCTGTTACTACTTAAACGATCCCACTTTGCACACACAAGTCACCCGCGAGGTATATACAAACGTTTCAGTCTGTAGTAAAAAATTTAAAAAGGTAGAGTATCTATCAAAATGGATTTATAACGCTACGTTAGTGCCATGATTGATCCAGTAAAGTGTTTTATGGTTGCACATAAACCTTGTAGAGGTATTGACGAGGCAAACGCGATCTCTTGAAACTATTTCTGTTTTGAGTTCACCCACCTCGACACTGCCAATGGTTCCTGCAACGAATGTTATATACGTGCGAGTCGCGTAGTTTAATACATTCCATGCCTTGCAAATTTTACACAGAAGAGTCAAATTCTAATCTATTTTTAGTAAAATTAACAACAACTCACGATTTATTTAAACGAGTCATGTGGCATTTTAAACTGAACATCATAATTTATAAAACCTTCGCCTGCACTTTGCGGGAGAATTCTCACAAAAAAGCTAACTCATGTTGTACCAGTGACACCATTTGTGGGAGCTGTGAGACACGGGGTCATTTCTTCGTGGGGTGTAAAATGTTGAAGTAAAAAACAGCCAAACGGAGACGACCTCCTAGCAACGTGCTAAAAATAAACTGTTCATAAGACATCTTAAATCCCAAGCTGGTTGGACTTAGGCCAGACCAAACTTTACTGATGAATCACTAATTCATAAATTCACCAACCGATATTATATAACAAAAATGTGCGAAATAAAAATTTTGGATGTGTCTCTGAACACCCTACTTTATATCCTCAAAGATCTGCGTACGAGGATGGATCTAAGGGTCTCCATCATGGGGATTGCAGTCGTGACCGTGTTTTTTTCTCTTATATTATAGATGGCTCGGTCCTCGTGTGATTTTTTCCGCTTGTACTTATATCCGACTTCTGCAGTGCGAAGGGTGCACGCAAGATATTCCATTCCCGGACAAATGTTGGCATCATCTCCAAATATTTACTAGGCGATGAGATACCATGGCACTCGTAGTTTCTGATACCCACGACACAAGATATCTAAGTGTTGCGTCAGGAGTATGTATTTGAAGTGCAATATAAACCCGAAAGAGTATTCTATCATATACGACTGCGTTAGTAACTAATTATCATATTCTCCTGCTGACGTTTCGTTGACGTTTTCCTCATGAGTCCTGTCAGTGGCCACGTTTGACGTGAGACTCACTACCGTCGTGTTATACTCATAATCATATCATAATCCTACTTTTTACTATTATAAATGCGAAATTTTGTGAGGATGGATGTTTGTTACTCTTTCACACAAAAACTACTGAACGGATTAATATGAAACTTTACAGTAATATAGCTTATACATAAGAATAACAAATAGGCTACTTTTTATCTGGGTACTACACTGGCGAAGCCGTGGGCAGAAGCTAGTACTTTATAAAGAAGTTTGTCGTGACATACCTATATATAGTTTTTCATTAAATAATTAAAATTGAATGAAATGGGGTGCTTGGGTTGTTAAAGGTTGTAGGGGTCATTTTAACGCATAATAATAATTTATACCGAGAACAAAATTAACATTTTAGTAAAAATTAAATGAAGACATGTATGTATTGCGGTGCTTTAGATTACACGGGCAGTCATTTTAGTTGAAATGTAATGAAGACAAGAAGGTATTGCGTTCCTATAGATAACACGGGTAGTGCGACGCGAGTAAGTCGATAAGGTAGGGCGGTAAACGAGGTACGAGAGGCGAAAGGCTAAAGGCACTCATATTATCTACCTACGTAAGCGCGAACGAAGTCGCAGGCGGAAAACTAGTATATCCTAAAATGTAGCTGTGGTGTATGCCTTTCCTAGATCTCCAAGCCAAAGTCAAGTCACATTTATATTTCATAATTAATTTGCGCAGTGCTGTGCCCTCATCAGTGCCAGTGCGGTACGGCGGTCGAACAGCTTGGTCACTACGGATTATCGTGTACCAGGGTCGCCGCCGGTAGGATCTCTCACCACGCTAGCCTTAATGATATTATACGCAAAACCGGGAAACCGGGGCCCTTCGCGTTTTCAAAATTCTTTCGGGGCGACCCAGATAAGAGCCAGAGAGCTGGCTCTTATCTGGGTCAACGCGGCCAGTATTTTGGAAACGCTGCCGTCTGGTAGTGATCTAGATCAGCTAAGCTATCTATAGATCGTTTGCATAGCTCTAGATAGCTATCAATTTCTGTATTTTTTGTGTATACCTACTTGTACATAGTTGTAGAAATAAATTATTAGAAAGATAAAAAAAACATGAATAATTTTGAAATTTTCACACTTTTACCACACGGGTTGTTTGTGTCACAAGCTCTTCGCGATGACCATCTCCTTGACTGTTTGTGACATCACCCACTGGCTTCTGATGCCAAGTGTCACGTGTCATTGTAAAAACTTGAGACAGCGCACTAATAGAATTTATGCTACCAGCCTAGCTAGAACACTTCAATACCAAACCACGATAAATTCTTCGAATGAAATATAGCTCAGTTTGAACGTATTCTTTGCAGCGCAATGAAGATAATGCTGGGGAAGCTGCCCAGGCCATGGATAGTAGATGACGCGAAGGACGATGGCTACACAGCCTTGCACCTGGCCGCGCTTAACAATCACGCTGAGGTTGCCGAGCTGCTGGTCCGCGGCGGCGCTCGGCCCGATCTGCAGAACGCGAACCAGCAAACCGCGCTCCATCTGGCGGTCGAGAGGCAGCACACGCAGATTGTGCGGCTGCTCGTCGCTCATGATGCTGATCTCAACATATGTGATAAGGTGAGAGACTCGCACTAATGACCTGTCCGGCCTCCTTAGCTGTTTTATGGTCGGTTTCTGTTTAGACTAATCAAACTTACCTATTTGCTAATCGAATGTTAATAATGTGATTGGTTGAACAAAATTTAAACAACTAAGACATAAGATTAGACCACTGTTAAACGAATGATTGCATTGATTAACCGTTCGGTAACTGGATGTTAAAAATCTAAATGCTATTACATACTTAACCGATCTGATCACATATCTTCACTTGAAGCTGATCAAGCTTCATTCCTGGTGGAAATTAGAGGCAATTCAGCCCAACAACAAAACCATAATGATTTTTAGGATTTCTATGTTTATAAAAAACATTAAATTCGTTGCTATTCCACAAATCTGAAATCATAAATTTACTCATAATTTATTTGATTATCTCAAAAAAAGGAAATTTCGTATTTTATAACATTAGGTAAAAGTACATTCATGTTTGGTCATAAGACCAAATATCCAAATATTTCCTATAAAGGAAAAAAATATATATATTTCTAATAAAATTATATTCACTTTAATTAAAACTGTTGCACCAATAACATTAAAGAACGTCATATTAAAATATCATGAATAATATGTCAATAGTCAAAATAAAAAAAAACAATAACAAAAATATCAATTGAAAAAGATGTCAAAAAGAAAAGAAAATAACTTTTATCTCGAATATGATTCCGAAGTGCTTTATTGTGTTACTTTTCATAATGCCTTTGTTGTTTTATTTGTAAGTGAAATATACACGGGACATATACACGAAAATATGGGATTTGTATATGAAACCACAGCGTGTTTATTATAGTCATATTAATAAAGGCCTACCCTTATCTATCATGCATAACAATAAGCGAAACTTATTGAGTCATCGCGTAGCATTTCCCTACATTACATTCCATTTTATTAAGAATAATTACTCCACTCGTAAACCGCGTTGATATCATATTGCAACGCCAAACAATCTTCTTCAGACATAATTTCTGTGAACAGATTTAAGTCATCGGCATAGAGCAGGTTCTTTGCATATGATACAACAGCCGGTAGGTCATTGACCATTATAAAGAATAGAGTATAGAATCTTGGCTCACCCCGGCAAAATTAAATTTGGTATTTACCGGTATTCAATTTTTTCACGTCATTTATGACATAGGCAGTCTCAGATGCCTAAGCTAACTTTAACTTTAATAGCAGCAGCTTTTTTGCCTAATTGATTAATTGCATTATTCTTTATTGTACACACAAATAAACACTTGCAAAATGGCACGTACAAAGGCGAGCTTAACCCCAAAAAAAATTTTCTTCCAGCAAACCTTGAGCTAGAGAGAGGTAATTGTAGAGGTAGGATCGTGTACAGAAGAAAATAATTAAACAGAACAATACTTAGGACTTAAAACTACAAAAAATAACTATACATTATCTTTAATAATTAGTAGAAAGTAAGAATAGATTATTGATATGAATTAGGATGCGAAAATTTGACGAAGAGATTTCTTAAGTCATTGATGAATAGGCATTATTAAAGTACATAACCCTGAGTTAATTATTTAAGTGTGAATGTTGAGTTGTTATATTGTGTTCAGGGTGTGTGATGTGTATATTTCTGAGTGCGAATGATTGCGGGAAGTAGGCTTGGGCTCACGATCGTTCGCTGTGGCATTTAATTTTGTATACCTGTCCAGCAGTGGACGTCTACCGATAATGATAGTGATGCATGGAACTCTTTTTGACAATTACATGCTAAAAAAAATGTTATTACTCCAGGACGGCGACACGCCACTTCACGAGGCTCTGCGTCACCACACGTTGCAGCAGCTGCGTCGGCTGCAAGACGCGCGGGATGCGTCTCTGATGACGGGGCTGGCTCACGCGCACGACAAAAAGTCCTCCGCGTCTATAGCGTGCTTCCTAGCCGCACACGGTGCCGACCTCAGCATCAAGAATAAAAAAGGTGAGTTCTGACCCTGTCAGGCTGACACGGTGGCTGTAACTCGCCGTCTTTAATTTGTTGCCCCACTTTGAAAAACTGTTGAGCTGAAGGTTAATAAAATATTGCTATGTCAATCATTGCAATACCAGGGCATTGCTGAGACGTAAAGACTTAGTTGAAAAATATTATGTGCCTGTAACTACACCGGCATCCACACCACAAGAAGTGAAACTAACTTGTAACTCTATAAGCGAAGTATATTAGTGACTACTCTCAGGTTGCGCTCTGGACATGTATGTGACATTCCAACTAATTAAACTAATATTTCTAATGAAAAAAAGGTAGCGTCACCCAATTGCGAAGTTTGTGGAACCATAGAAGATATTCATCATGTATTGATGGAATATGTGCGGAATGCTTCTGAAAGAAGAACTATAACGTCATACTTAAATGTTTGTCTCATTGTGTTCTTCTTTGTCGGATGAAGCCATCAGTTTGTACAATCTAGTTGTTATATGTTGAGAAAAAAACTAAATTACGTATTTAGTTTTTTTCTTGATTTTTTTATAAGATATTTTTGTCTGTTTTTCAATTAGGCGATGTGGTCGCTCAGCGTCAAAGTCTTTAGGTAATAAAAATAAAAAAAAACTTCTAACTCTTTCAGGGCAAACTCCACTGGACCTCTGTCCCGACCCGAATCTCTGCAAAACGCTCACATCGTGTCGCAAAGAAGGAGCGACGATGGGCAACGAATCACTAGAGGCCGAGATTAGTCCGATGCCCAGCACAAGCGGGACCGTTGCGCCCAGTGGATCGGGTGGAAGCAATGTGAACATAGCGACAGTATCCACGCAGCCTGAACCTCTAGAGCTGTTATCAAGCCCGACCAGTGATCCCACGGCGGATGAATGCCTCGTTTGCTCAGACGCCAAACGGGACACACTCTTCCACCCGTGTGGGCATATCTGCTGCTGTAATGTCTGCGCGGCCAGAGTAAGTATAATCGACCGGGCTAACATGCCATGACATATGTCACCACGTATGGACATAAATATGCCATGTAGAAGAATCTAGAATGGAGAAAAACAGAACGATTTCGGTGTCTTGCTAATTTAGGATAAGTTAGGATTGCGGTAAGTAAGGATCGGTATGTAGGTATAGTATCACGGGATAATTATCATTATCATCTAGCCCGTTTGCATCAACTTTTTTTCATGCTAACTCACGGCTTCGCCTGCGTGGTACTAGATATTATTTATTTCCTTTCACTTAAACAATCATACCTAGTCTAAGTACAATATAATAATATAGTAGGTAATTATAATAGTAGGTAAAGTAGAAGGTATGTCTGTATGTAAGTAAAAAGTAGTATATCAGTAATGCAGTTCCCATAACACAAGCTATTCAGCACTTTGGGGCTAAATGAATGTGTGTGAAAAATGTCCAGCATAATTTTATTATTAGGGGATTACAGTCGTGAAAGTGTTTGTTTTTTTATATTAAATTATAGACGGCTCGGTCCTCGTGTGATTTTTTGCGAGACCGCTTGTATATCCGACTTCTGCAACGCGGAGGGTGCACGCAAGAGGTTTGATTCTCGGATGTTGGCATCATCTCCAAATATTTACGAGGTGATGAGGTACCATGGCACTCGTAGTTTCTGACATCCACCATGTATTTCTGTAATCAATATAAATGTGTGTTTGTTTGTTTTAGTTTAAATTGGCTGATATTTCTTGTAACGCAGCGTTCAATTTACGCGTACAGTAGGCGGATCATAAACAACTGTGGTGTTTGCCCCTCAGGTGAAGAAGTGCCTGAGTTGCCGCGCGACCGTGACGTCGCGGCAGCGCGTCGGCGAGTGCGTGGTCTGCTCGGAGGCGCCGGCGACGGTCGTGTTCCGGCCGTGTGGGGACGTGTGCGCGTGCGCCGCCTGCGCGCCGCTCATGCGCAAGTGCGTCGAGTGCCGCACGCCGCTGCAGCCGCAGACGAGTGCCGCCGCTGCTGTTGCTGCCACTACAGCCGCCGCGCTCAACATTGACTGTAAGAACGTCCACCACTTGACCTCATGACCTCCTGCATCTCAGCCGGAACAAATAATGAGCATGCAACGTTCTGCAGATATTTTTTCCGGATCTGGGTTTTGTTGTACCATGTTACTCATAGTTTCTGATACCCACGACACAGGGAATCCTAATGTGAGATTAGGGCAGGTATGTATATTTATTTATCTTCCGACTTGTGTATTGGCACGCATGTTAGCCGAGCCGGTCACTGACATGGCAGGTTGACCAAAAAATAACCAGTGGCCTGATTGTGAAAATTTTGCAATCTGCAACAGGAGTTAATTAAGCAAAAGTTGCGCAATTTTTGCAGTTAAAAGTGTAAAAAATATATTCAAATCGCAACAACAGCGCCGGCGGTCAACAGGCGTCCGTAACACGCATTATTTCAAGTTTCACAACTGATTTCTGTATAGAATAGTAACTATACTATAGTTCTGCAAATTTTACGCCTAAAGTTACGTAATACCTAGATATATCTCAGTATGAGTGAACTAACTGATGAGGCGTTTGCTGGTTCCAGTGGAGAAGGAGAGCAGCAGTAACCTGGCGCAAGTGCAGGTGAACAAGGGCCAGCCGGTGCCGGCGCCGTCCGCCCCGCACTACATGAACAACGGGTCGCGGTTCACGAGCGCCCTCGCCGCCCCGCCCGCGCCTAGCGCGTCCACCGTCCCTGCCGCCCCAACCGCCACAACCGCCACAACCGCCCCGACCGCCCCGCCCGCCGACGTACAGAAACTCCAGCAACAGCTGCAGGACATCAAGGAACAGGTGAATACGCACGCACTACATGGAAAAAGGATCCACACCTTTGCATAGGTGATATTTAATCCAGATTGTTAGATTAATTCAACATAACTTGAATTATAGCTATGGAACGAAGAGGAGGGAATAATATTAATGGAACAACCTGTGGAGCCTGGCTGTGGATTTAAGTGATAGGAGCGGTTTAAGGACATACCCTAGGTCGACTTCAGATAAAGAATAAGAAATATTTATTTTTGACATAATAAATTGTTACAAGTTGTATATGAATCCATAGGCTCCTGAACTAACCGGAATACTTCTCTCGATATGAATTCAGAACGCCCCATAATTGCATACAATTGGGGTTCCTCACAGCTGCGCCATTCCCAGCTGTGAGATCTTTCTGCGCCCGCGAAACACCATATCCTGTTGTAATCGTTTCTTCTACTTTCAGACGATGTGCCCGATTTGCCTGGACCGCCTCAAGAACATGATATTCCTGTGCGGACACGGTATGTGCCAAATGTGCGGCGACCGCATCACCGTGTGCCCTATCTGCCGCAAGCAAGTCGAGAAACGCATCCTCCTCTACTGAGAAACACGGCCCTCTACTGAACTACACTACTACACGGACTGGTATATCAACGAGTATACAATATCTGGTGTCTCACGGCCAAATACTGCAACGCTGCTCAAGATATAAGTGAAGTTGAAAAGAGATGGCGCAATTTATAAAGCTGTATTTTTGTTATAAACACCGTCTAATGAACAGTAACAAAATAAAGCTCGTATTTCAGAACGAAACTCAAAATCAGGTTACTCCCGTCGTGCCTCGAACTTTGGTCCCATCGGGGGATACAGGGGTTTTTTTTTCTCGTTTTCCGCCTGTGGGCCTTAACAGAAATGGATTTGTCCCGTTGTCCCCCAATTCACACTTTTACCACCTAGTTTGAAATCAAAGATATCACTTTTGACTGATTTGGGAATGCTTGATTATGAAAATCTGGCCATTTAGAAATCAAAGATTAAGAACAACATGGATCTATGCTAGATTCAGTTTGAAACTCGTTCTGAATTACGAGCCTTAAATGAGTAGTGAAATTTTATTCGCTTAAAATCAGCGATTCGTTTCCAATTTCGCTATAGTTTAGATTATGATAAACTTTCAGATAAAAAGAGCGCCATCTCTTTTCAACGGTTCAAAATCAATAATGGACACCGAGGGAAGGTTTCGGTATAATGCATGTATGTGGAGCTTTCGGTGTTAACCGATTATAAGAATGCTCATGATATTCGCGCCAGTGTCCACTGGCAGCGAATATCAAAAACTGTAGTTGACTGAATATATATTAAATATTTTGCTTCTCTCAGTAACTGGAGCTTGCTGCGGTCGCTATTTTAGATTGACCCTGTGAAATTCTCGAAAAACGACGACACACTTAAGAGTAATTGGTTATTGAACTGTGATTGCGATAAGATTATTACATTAAATTCTTGAACTTACATAAACTATGCCAACTCACAAAGTGTCACTTTATTTAAAAAGGTCAAAGCATGCATTCAAAGCATAATTTTGCGTTAAACAATATAGAGCGTTTTACGATTCATAAAAGTTATTTTTAAATATGTGAAGCGGTTTCTTGTTTTTCCAGCTAAACAACAATATTCAACGCCGTTCCGTATGTTTACTGTTAAGAGTTTGGATAATCTTATTTTACAATGAAACTTAAAAATGATCTAAACACTACTTCAAGAGCACGTATACAGTTTAAACTAACCTATCTAAGGCCTGAATTCTTTGGTAATTCAAACATGACCAGGCATGACTCGCCAGCTGCGGTAGTTAGCATATTACATTGCACTACGTAGGTAAGCTATATATGAAAGTATTTTCGTTTTATATTCCTATTTACGGTTTAAGATCATTTATTTCTCCAAAATATTTATAAGATATTTAGCAAGTATATTCTCCATTCCTAGTGTTTTATAATGCGATGCATTTAGTTATCGTTTTAAAAGTTATATCTATTGTTGTTATAGACTCAAGGTAAGTAATTTTAAGAGAAATTGAAAGCAATAAGTTTACGTTATTAAATGTTCGTTCTTGTTATTAAATTGTGTTATATGTAATAAGGACAAAGCCAGAATTGAAACTTTAAATTGAAATTTTAACCTTAAATGGATTAAGCTCTATAGATTAACGAATTCTACGCTGCATTGCGTTAAGATTCTATCCGGAGCCAACAAAGGACTTCAAAAAATGATTATTTCACTCATTAAAATAAACATCCACATTTTAGATCTGTATGGCTTGAGAGGTACGCAACGATTTTATATAAAATATATAGTATAATAAACTATGCCTTGTGAGCGAAACTGTAATATGCAAGCGTATGCTTTTTGATTGTTTCCTTTATTAGCGCGGGTTTTATGCGCTTTGTGCATTTTATTAACTGTCATCCCGTGCCTGTCTATTTATAGAATAAGTAGTATTTAATGTTTTACCTGTTATTAAAAAAACTTTTATATCAAATTTATTAGAGTACTGCGTTCTGTATTTATTACGTGCCGATTAAATAAAAAAAATATACATAAAATAGTTTATTTCTCAATTTATCAAGCCAAACAAAAAACAATTCTTAATAAAACAAGATGATAAATGCCTATCGACTTCTAAAAATAAGTGGCCTCTTGAGCGTCGAATAATTTTATTTCTCGTGTTAAGATTGTTAACGAGAAAGTTTACAGTTTGTGATGCGTCCGAGGCCCCTTAAAATAAGGAGTCGTTGGCGTTGCTGAAAAACTGGATGTAACCTTTAAACATAATTTTTACTAAAAATTTGGATATTTACCATGATTTGTGTGAGTTTGGATGTTTCCCGATATTTCGGCACAGTTGCATGTACCATGATCACGGGAGTAACTGAAGTATTTACGGGTGTTGAATGTTGGATAAATCGATCTACCCTCTTTCTTACTCTTTTATTGCAAAAAATACCAATATCCCGTTTTTTAGCAAAAATTATGTTCATAACCATAATAGTTTCATAAAAGTTGTAACCTTAAAAGTTCATAATACACATCTAAATTAGGTAGATATTATATTGGGAGTAAGAGTTTCGTCCAAGGTGCCTTTTTCCGGCGGGCATTCAACCCTTTCGTCCACCTTCGCTTCTTCGGTGGTGAGTTGGGCCACGCGGTCCTGAATCAGGTCCTGGGTCAAGTCGTGCATTCTGAACGCCAAGTGCGAGTCCTGGGACAGCTCGCTTGGCTCGAATCTCTGGCAGTCTTTGAAGTAGATGTTCGTTAGACCCTTGAGGTCCGGCGACGTGGCGCAGTACAGGGGGGTGCTGGCCGCTTGCTCCTACAAGTTTATTTTTGCAAAATTTAAAAAACCCCTGATATGTTTTCTATTGCCACTACTGCCGCGCCCTCTAGTAACTTGATACTATCTTAAAAAACACAAACAAACACGACAAACGAATATACGAGCTTCTTACGTCGCAGGTAAAAATAAGATGCAGACATGTCTACAACATCACGTGTGTTGTAGACATGTCTGCTAAAAAGAGCTCTATATTTATAACATTAGATACTCAGTATACCTTATAATTTTAAGGTATAAACAGTTGCATAGCTAAACCGTTCTTGATTCTAATTTGAAATAACACATCCGAAAAAACAAGCAGTCCTAATCAACATTTTTATAAGTAAGGCTAATATGTCCCGGCTGACACCTGTCTGTTATATTGTAAGGCATTAACAAAATGTCAAGTATCCAGCTATTTTCTAGGCAAATCGACATAGTATATTTTCACAACATTGGTTCCATCACCATTGGTCACCCTTGCCAGGGCGTACGAATAGATTGCAATTATATATCAAAAGTTAATTTTCGCAAAATTTTACAAACCCCCGTCTGTTTTTCTAGGTCTGGGTGGTTTATATGTATAATATGTATGTATTTACAAAAAAATATGTATATTTAGTAGTATATCAATCATGTAGTTCCCATACAACAAGCTCTGCTTACATTGGGGCTATATGATGCTGTGTCAAAAATATCCAGTAGTATTATCAATTGCTGTGCCCTCTCGATAAAAACTATAAAAAAACCATCCTTGAACTCATACGAATCGTTTGCAAAAAACCGCACATGTCAAACATCGTTTCGAAGATACATGGTAACAGACAAACAAACACAAGCTACTTACCGGCTTATTATAGGTATGTGTGGCTTTGGTTACTAGTATCACAGATATTATAATGCTAGTATTATAATATATGCGCTTGGGTTAAATAAACTCTTATTCATAATCTCTCTCTAATTTTAGCAGCGTGCTAAAACTTGTCTACCCCTATCTTTTGTTTAGTATTAGAAAAGGATAGGTTAGTTAGCGACCTGCTAAGTTAGCGAGCGTATTATGTATAAGAGGGTTACTCTTCTCTACTATACTTTTTTTTAAACACATGCGGGCTTCTAACGTCGAGTCTAAAAATAGTTGCGACTTACTATATTTTTACTGAAAGGCACCATGAGCGTGTAAAGTGCTTCATAGGGCCACCAGTTGCGACAAAGGCGCGTCTTCACGAACGAGCCGGGATGCGCGCAGAACACTGACTTGGGGGTCTTCATCCAGCGATAGCCTAGATATCGCATCGCGAGCATACCGCATAGCTTCGAAATGTTGTAAGCCTTTATAGACGTGTACTTATGCTGTGGTAGCGAAACGATGTCTTCAGTCGGCATTAGTTGGTCATGGAACGACCAGTTTATGTTCCTGGAAGCCGGCAAGTGATTAAAATCACGTTAGACCTACATTTACATATCCATATAGGTCGACAACGCGCGAGTGATACCTGGTGTTGCAAGCGTCCATAGGTTACGATAACCTCTTACTAACAGGTGGGCCGTATGCTTGTTTGCCACTTTAGTTGTATAAAAAAAACAATGAAATACAGCATTTCCCTAAACACCGAACATAAAACCAAAAACAAAGATACCAACTAGGGGGTGGTAGTCAGAGGCCCGTCCAAACACATTTTACACATGCCCGCGTTTTTGCAAGTAGTTAAAATTCCACGTGACAGGTTGTAAGCTATTGCCGCTTACTAGAATACTAAATGACGGCACATCGAATTTTTGGTTCTAGGGCAAGCCGGTTTCCTAACTAGGTATGTTTTCCTTCACTATTTTGTTGATGCACACAATTTATTTGAATGGAAAAAAAATATTGGTGCACGACCTGGTTCGAACTTACGATCTCCGATCGAAAGCCGGGGTACTGTTGTTCATGGCTTCAAACCAACCTGTGTGATTCAGACGACATGAAGATAACTCTTGCGTCCGGGGCGAGTATCCTCTCCAGATTCGTCAGCATATAGAACTGGCTCAGATAGTTCACTTGGAAGGACGTCTCCAGATTGTCCACAGTCAGAGTCCACGGTAGACCGAACACGCCCGCGTTCAATATCACTATATCGATTTGCCTAGAATGAGAGATTATATTAGGTTTTCTGTAGAAGCAGTCCAGCTTTTGAATAAACATACACACATAATAAATAGATAAATTAAAATTAAAAAAAATAATGCTGGACATAAACTCACGCCTGTTTCCCGGACGCGTTTTTATTTATACCGCCAAAGTGACCAAAAGCATATCTACGGCCCACCGTAGTGTTGTGTTGGTAAGCGGTTACCGTAGCCTATGGACGCTTACAACACCAGAGGTATCAACCGCGCGTACCTATACAAATTTTAAAACGCTCTTTTTCGGGGGTATGCAGAGACTACGGATTTTCACTTGCTACGATCCTAACATACCTCTTTTGCTTCATTCACTATCATTACATACTTTCTTCGTGCATGCTTGCCGGAATATTGAATAAACAATGCATGCATTTTGAATAAACTTCAATTTGAAGAAGGTAGAGATTACTTCAAAAGATAAACTCTACGCTTCACATATTATTTTGAAATAAATTACACTCTTTTTACAGATTAATCCTAATGCAATAGCGTATTAACATAAAAAATATAAAAATAAAAAAGTATCTAAATTACCATAGTTTATTTACCCTATCCTAAACTATTATTACTTTTCTTTCTGCTATTGTTATTTAAGTAGATAGGTAACGCTTTATTGTACACCAAATAATAATGGTGCTTACTAATTCAAAATTTCAAATAGAGCAAATCACAAACTAATCGCTGGAGTAGGTATAATAGGCGGTCTTATCACTAATAGCGATCACTTCCAGACAACCTTTGGATGAATAGGAATTGATGTGAACGATAAAGAACGGTGGTGTGAATTCAATAAAAATACGTGACCTATGTTACAGGATCGTAGCAAGTGGAATCCCCTTCGAGAAACATGCGTGACTATGTCACGATTACAGAATGCATACATTTCATTGCATACATCGAAATAAAAAAAAACAATACATGAGATCTAGGTTGTGGTGATACAATGGGTGCCCTTATCGCTAAAAGCGATCATCATCATCAACAACCAGGGAAGTCCACTGCTGGACATATGCTTCCTCCAAAGAGGATGATGTTGAACGATCTTTGGCTATCCAACAACTTCAAGCAGCGGTTGAACGAAGCCGCTCGTTATGTGACGCAGTGGTTTGAGTGGAACAGACTCGTCCTATCGTATTTTATGTTTTTTTTTTTTTATTTTAATACTTATTGTTTACGTTAATATTATTAATTTTTTTTTTTGACTGTAAATTGTATTTGCCTATAAATTGATTATTCTGATTATTAATCTTCTCGCAAGCTTTAAAATTTATGTATTAAGTGAATGGTATGCAATGACTTTGACGACCTCAATGGCGCGGGGAGTGAGTAGCCGGCTGCGATGCAACAGGCGAGGCGATGCCGTTACGATGCTGATTAGTGTACGTAGTAGTATAGAGTTTCGTATAAAGAATACTGAACGGCTCGAGTTGAGGCGATGCCGATCCGGTGCTGATATTTGTGTAATAACGTGTAAATCATTTTACAAGCCCGGTGGCGCATCGGGTACCTGACTGAGACGCAAGAGGTGCGGGTTCCATTCTAGCTGCGGGACCAATGTTTGCATGTTCGACAGCTAGTTGTCCTAGGACAGGGTGGTTGTGGTACCACATGGTCGATACTCAGCCCTAATAACAAAATAAATTAAGCGGGCTCAATTTATCATGTTGGTGATGTTGGTGTAGATACTTAGGGCAGCACCAATCCGCGTGGTGACTTACGCTCCTTTTTATTTCGATAGGTAGGTAACTAGTTAATTACTGAAGATACTTAAATCTAGAGTACGCCTGACCCACTAGCACAAGTTAAAAGCATGTTGATTCGGTGACCGAATTGACTTGTTGTAAAACTCAGATTAAAAGCTCTGATCTCAATGATGAAGGGTCATTAGAACGTACTTACTTTTCCGCTTTAAGTATTTCATCTGAGCATTTCTTGACGGATCTAAGTGAGGCGAGGTTTGTCTCGTAAAGGCGCAGCCTGTGGTTGTTCTCGCAGACGGATTTAGCGCGCAAGCCGGCCGCGTACGGGTTGCGGCATGCCATCAGCACGGTGCATTCGCGCGCGCTCAGGCAACGCGTCATCTCCAGCCCTATGCCGCTGTTCGCGCCCGTGATCAGGCACGTTTTGTCCGATAGGTCCAAGTCCTTGGTGATCTGGAATACCATGGCATGGTTGTGTTGGTTGTAGCTAACAGCTACCTGCTCAACTACCATACAATATTATATACATACTGAAGCACCTCTAGCTACGGTTTCTCAGTTTGTAGTAACTACTTACACATTAGGTCTATGATGAATTTAGCAAAATAATTTTCTTTATTCATTTGAATGTATATTTACGGCAAATCCACCTGAGCCTGTAAAATTTTGGACCCAAAGTGGTTCAAAAATTAATGGCAGAGGCTTTACCTAGGTTAGATATTGTAGGTACCGGTTAGATATTGTAAGAACGAGCCGGGGCGAACGGAAGCTTATGGAACGGTTCTCCTCGTTTCAGATCAACAAAAACTTCTACTACGTGGGATCTTAGTGTCAAGTCTTATTGGCAACTAATGGAATGACAGGGGAGGAGGACGGCAGAAAGGAGTTCCTACTCCGTCGGAGGGGAGGTGTGTCCCTTTATGGGCCCGTATGGCGGGATGAGTCTGCCCTTTTCAGGCCGCACTATGGGAGGACTGAGGCAGGTTTTGCTGCTCCGATGGGCTTGCGTGTCCCAATAATCTTCAAGGTCACTGGTGGAGATCGGGGGACTTTGCTGACTTGCACGGCCCCACAAAAGACCCGGGTGGTTCCCGTGCCACCCGCCGGGCTGAGATGATAAATGCTAACGCGGCTTCATCTTGTCCCATTTCTTGTCCGAGGTGGTTTTAGTGGGTTCGAGTCCCAGATACCACATGCCCACTCATTTCCCTTCCGCCACGAGGGTGGCGAAAGGGTAATGTATGGGTATTTAACCCTCAAAAAAAAAGTATTGTAGGTACATGTACCTATTCCACGGAGGTTCCACAAACGCGGCTTTCCCTCTGTAGATCAAAATATTCCAAAATATGTGGTGTATGGTGTTTAATCGAAACCGGGTGTGGAACGTATTGCTGATTTTCTGACGATTGTGGACAACGTGTGAAATGTGAATGAGAGGCAAAAATAGAGCCATAGGTACGTAGGTAGAATGTATTACATAAAGATTAACTAAGCTAGCTAATGTCTATTCATAGAAACACAGTCAAATTACCTCTTCACCAGTCGGTCCATGAAGAACGGCATTGATATTGTTTTGCACAATCTTTAGTCCATGGTCGAGATGGCTTTTAGCCCTCTCGATGGTGCTCAGATACTTTTTATCTAGTTGCCGATTAAAAGGGGCACTAAAAAATTGGAACCAAGGTATCTAATTAATAATGGGTATCTTACGTAAAAAAAAGGTTTCTTGGAACGAGAGCTGCCTGATAGGTTCACAACTCACCTACTAGGTACCTATCTACCTACTATTATTGTAGTAGGTAATACCTACCCACCTATGATTTTTTCCAGTTTGTTCTTGAAACAGGAAAGAAGATTGAAAATCTAAATTTCATTTATTAGACCAATAGTGAGTAAGATATGTACCTAAGTAGGCCTACCTACAGGAAATAATACGTACCAACAAAGAAGATTACGAAACATTATTTATTACGAAATCTAATGAAATAAAAATTGAAATATTTTTTGTCTTGCGAAGTGTTTACAAAACAAACCCGTCAAAAAAATGACAAAATGTCAAATAAAAATTAAAAATTCGCTAGCATCCTTATTACATCTTCGAATTAAAATCTTGCTAGTGTGGGCTGGGCTAACTAGCCCTAGCAGGCAGGTAGTCTGTGCGCGGGCTAAGGGGAGCGAGTTTAGTTTTTTTTTGATTGAGCAAGTTCCAGTCTGGAAACCAGAAAAACCAAACCAAACTAACTTTTGTCAAAAAATAAGGCATAATATCGCTGAAAGGCAATATTTCAATATTTCTCCCGTATTAGTTAAAAACATCTATTATGCTACAGCAAACTTTCAGCGTTGAAACAATAATGGTGCTGTTTTGAGTAATGAGTCTGTGGAGTAGAGCATTTTAACATAGGATGTCATAAATATCATGAAATGTTGGTTCTGACTTAACGAGTGCATAAAGCACACGTCAAGTCAGTGTCATCTTATCAATTCCTAGATAAGAATATATTCTAGGAGTCTGTAAGCCTAGAAAGTTCTGTATAACTATATACTCCTTACATTACATTATAACGAGACTTAAAATTGTTCTTAAACTTAACTATTCATATTTTTTTTATTTCTTTGGTTAACATAGTATATTTAGCTAGATAATCTTCTCTTAATTTTTCTTAATTAGTCAGAGGCACGCCCGCGGTTTGCAAGTAGTTAGCATTCCACGTGACAGGTTGCAAGCCCTTCGAATTTTCGGTTCTAGGACATGCCGGTTTCCTCACGATGTTTTCCTTCGCCGTTTTGAGCACGTGTTAGTGCACATTACCATGCTAACATTATACAGCCAATAAAACGATGCTATACAAAATCATATATTTATTTCGTAGAATAATGTAAAGACAGTTATTGGATGCACCTCTCACCTCGCTTCTTTTGCACCTTTACCTCTTCCCAACGTGAAATTGAAATAGCTACGGACAATGACGGCCATTTGTTTTGTGGATTTTGTGATGGTTGTTTGTTTTGTTTTCACGTAAACAGAGATTTTTCAGGTATTTGTTAAAAATAACACTAGTTTGCTGTTATTTTTGAACGTGAAATTGAAAACAACTTTAATATGTCCAAAACAAACAAGCGTCGCTATTCGTCTAGCTCCGATAGTGCCGAAGAAACACGTAAAAAAGATTTGATAGAACGTGATGAATTTGCTACACGTTTGAAAAAACGCGATGAAGAAAAAGTCAAGAAAGTTGCTGAAGCTTCCAGCAGAAGATCCTATGAGGAAGCAGCCAAGCGCCTCAAAATGGAGGCTGAAGACAGAGACAAAATCCTACCAAAGTTGCGAGTACAGTCTCGTAGAAAATACTTAGAAAAAAGAAAGGATGACAAAGTGGTTGAGTTGGAAGCGGATATTGCTGATGATGAATACCTCTTTGATGAAAGAATGTAAGCAATTATTAAAATTATATTATCACCATAATATCATACCTACACATAATTTTGTGAAGGGCTTGTCTACACAAGTCCTTCACAGTTTATTTAATTTATTTACTACAGTTTTATAACATTGTTTTCGTATTTCTTTGCAGATTAACTAAACGTGAAAAAGTAGAAAGAGAGCATAAAAAGACAATTTTGAAACTGGCCAAGGAGCATGAGAAGGCCCGAGAACTGGAAAATGTCCATCGATATCATATGCCTCAAGATTTGGGGAAGGGTGAAAAAGGTAAAAACTATATTATTTTCATTGATTGTTCTAAGCCAAGCTTTTCAACAACTGACATCATCATCGACAGCCTGTAGAAGTCCACTGCTGGCCATAGATAGCCCCTAAATATAATTATAATAATTATACATACATAGTCCTGATCCCAAACTAGTATTCCCTGTATTGTGGGTATCAGGAACTATGAGTACAATGGTACCACAACACCCAGACCCAGAAGAAATATCTGCAGAACATTTGTCCCACTAGGGGAATCGAACCCGCACATCTTGCTTTGCAGCCAGCTTCTTGCCTGCTATACCAAACCACCCAAGAGAGTGCCATGACAAACAAATTTGGGCTATCACCATTCTCTAATTTTAACTTTTTCAGGTGATTATGTAGAAGTTGATGACATAGAAAAGTTGCCACATTCAGAGCAAAAGAAGTGGGAACAGGATCAAATTAAATCAGCTTTCTTCAAATTTGGTGCAAAGGATTCACAGGGCCAAGAAGAATATGAGCTACTTCTTGATGAACAAATTGACTTCATACAAGCTCTGCAACTGGAAGGAAATAAGGAGAAGAAGGAGGAGGAGGAAAAAAGTGAATATCGTAAAATGCGCATGACCATTGCAGAAACTAAGAAATCCCTTCCAGTGTACCCCTTCAGGGAATCTCTGATAGAAGCAATAAGGAACTATCAAATACTAATTGTTGAAGGTGAAACAGGATCTGGTAAAACAACACAAATACCCCAATACTTACATGAAGCTGGTTTTACTGATGATAATAAGAAAATAGGATGCACACAACCAAGAAGAGTAGCCGCCATGTCTGTAGCAGCGAGAGTTGCTCAGGAAATGAATGTCAAACTTGGTAATGAGGTGGGTTACAGCATCCGCTTCGAAGACTGTACCTCTGACCGTACTGTTATCAAGTACATGACTGATGGAACTCTACACAGAGAGTTTCTGTCGGAGCCAGACTTAGCTTCATACAGTGTCATGATAATTGATGAAGCTCATGAGCGAACACTCCACACCGACATTCTGTTTGGGCTTGTCAAAGATATAACCAGGTTTAGACCAGATTTAAAATTACTGATATCAAGTGCTACTTTAGATGCTGAAAAGTTCTCAAAGTTCTTTGATGATGCACCCATCTTCAGGATTCCTGGTAGAAGATTTCCAGTGGATATTTACTATACCAAGGCACCTGAAGCTGATTATGTGGATGCTTGTGTGGTGTCTGTGCTCCAGATACATGCTACGCAGCCCCTTGGTGATATACTGGTATTCCTTACTGGTCAGGAAGAAATTGAAACTTGTGTTGAAATGTTGCAAGAAAGGACAAAGAAAATTGGCAAAAAGTTAAAGGAATTAATCATTTTACCAGTCTATGCTAATCTACCCAGTGACATGCAAGCAAAAATATTTGAACCAACTCCAAAAGGAGCTCGTAAGGTTGTCTTGGCCACTAACATTGCTGAAACCTCATTAACTATTGATAATATTATTTATGTGATAGACCCTGGGTTTGCAAAGCAAAATAACTTCAACTCAAAAACCGGTATGGAAAGCTTGATAGTAGTGCCAATATCCAAAGCATCGGCGAACCAGAGAGCTGGCCGTGCTGGTCGTGTGGCTCCTGGCAAATGTTTCAGGTTGTACACTGCATGGGCATACAAATATGAATTGGAAGATAACACCACACCAGAAATTCAAAGAATAAATTTGGGTAATGCTGTCCTAACTTTGAAAGCCTTGGGCATAAATGATCTCATACATTTTGACTTTCTTGACCCTCCACCTCATGAGACACTGGTCCTGGCTTTGGAGCAACTGTATGCTTTAGGTGCTCTGAACCATCATGGAGAATTAACTAAAGCTGGGCGAAGAATGGCTGAGTTTCCCACAGATCCCATGCTAGCTAAGATGTTGTTGGCTAGTGAAAAGTAAGTGTGTTAAAATATCATAATTGATCATGTTTTCTAGATTTTTTTCTTAGAAATGTACATCAAATTATAACTTTTTACAGATATAAATGTTCCGAAGAAATTGTGACCATTGCTGCTATGCTTTCAGTAAACAGCTCAATATTCTACAGACCAAAAGATAAGATCATTCATGCAGACACAGCTAGAAAGAACTTTTTCCACCCAAAAGGAGATCATTTGACATTGATGAACATCTACAATCAGTGGGCAGAAACAGAGTATTCAGTTCAATGGTGCTACGAAAACTTTGTACAATACAGATCTATGAAAAGAGCTAGAGATGTTAGGGAGCAACTAGCTAGTTTAATGGACAGAGTTGAGATTGAAATGGTATCTGGTGTATCTGATGATACTAGTATTAGAAAGGCTATAACAGCTGGATTCTTCTACCATATAGCCAAGTTTTCCAAAGGTGGCCATTATAAAACTGTGAAACACAATCAAGTAAGTTGACTTAGGTTATCTTATATTTTAACTTCATTGTTGTTCATGTGGTCGCTAACTGGCAGTCTGAAAGTCGTGGGTTTAAAACTGGTCATGCACTAATGGATTTTGGGTATATGGAGAAATAGAGAAATTGCAAAGGAAAACATAGTGAGCAAACCAAACCAACATTAGTAAACCAAGAATTAAAAAATTGCAAGCTTGTGCCTTCAGTTAGTGTTTGGTTAAGCAGCAATGGGCTTTCAACCTTTTATATGCTAACTACTACTGCATGTGCAAAATTATTATAATTTTGGGGCTTGCCTCTGACTTCTGTATATACCTATGGTGATTAAAGCCATGAGTGTGTTTGTTTTGTTGTGGGTCAATATGATCAATGACAGGAGGCTTGGAATGTGTTTGCCATAAGAGTTTGTTTGTTACCAATTATATTAGATATAGCTTATCAGATTATAACGCGGTTTGATGCAATGGATTTGCATGTCTACAAAGATTGTTCTTGGATAGGTTTATTCTCCGCAAGTCACTAGGGGTGCTAGAATTTGTGATAAAAAGCTGTGTTAACCTTTCTAAATTTTTTTTATTTTATTCACAGACTGTCATGATACATCCTAATAGTGCATTATTTGAAGAGCTCCCTCGCTGGGTGATCTACCATGAGCTTGTATTCACATCCAAAGAGTTTATGAGACAAGTCACAGAGATAGAGAGTAAATGGCTGCTTGAGGTAGCACCACACTACTACAAGTCCAAGGAATTAGAAGATTCAACCAACAAAAAGATGCCTAAATCAGTAGGAAAGTCATCTGATAGCAAATAAAAAAATTATTTCAACATAATACAATAAATTATTTTTATTGAACAATATAACATTCTACACAAACCAACATAAAAAATGTATAGAGCTAAGAGATCTAACTTTCAACCAAAATTTATAATGACATCTATAATATACCTGGTTTCCATGAATATACACAAAATAAATAATAATGCTGGTCATTTTTCATAGCATCATCTTGCCCCAAACTAAGCAGATCTTGTATTATGGTAACTACATGACTGATATACTACTTTTATACTTTTTGTTTTTTGTAAGCGGGAATTGAACCACTTTGCCACAGAGGATGTCAATGCTGGTAATTTGATTCAATGTGTAAGTTAATCTACATAACAGATTATGCAAAATATTGCCTGCTTTTCTAGCAGTTTACACTGAATAAATAATAATAAACAGTCACATAATCCAGCCCACATGTGAATATTTCAAGTCATCTGTATCAGAAACTATGAGTACCATGGTACCACAATACCCAGACCTGGAACAAAAATCTACAGAATATGCATGCATCAGCCAACATTGAAATCAAGTTGTGCGCACATCTTACCATCTGTCTGTCTTCATGTAAACCAGACAACAGGATAATAAAGGTGCCTACTTATTTATAAATGTTTTAGAAATCTGTGACTCTTCCTTTTCTCTCCCAATCCCCATATCTAGTTGGTTCAGGGCCCCGAGGCCCACCGACTTCTCCAGTGTCTGGGTTAGTATTATTTGGAAATGGAGGTAATGGGTCATCATTCAGCGCAGAATGCATGAGTGGTTGGTCGCCGAGATCATCAATGGGTGTAGTTTCTCTCAACTTCTTCCTTAATTCAGCCAATCTCTTCCCCTTTATAGGTACTTCAGGTTGATCATTCAGATCAATACTTGAAGATGAAAACCGTCCTGAAGAAACAACTATTGTTATCCCTGAAACAGTCGCAAATTACACTTAGTACACACTAGAGTTGTACCCACATTTTGTAGAAACACGAATAATATTTATTTAATTATCTACTAACTTCTAATATAAACATTATTTATAATTCCACTGATGCGAAACATTTTTGATTTTTTTTTCTAGTAAATTTTGCGATTCGATTCCCTTTATGGTCTGTTACCACAGAGTACATTTTTATGTACTGAAATATATCTGTTCAAATTTGTATCAAATTTCAAAGGAAAAAATCACTGTCTTGCACAATTTTTACACTTTTTTTTTTAATCTGTTATGTTTTATTCGTGATTTGTCCGTGCCACGCTATGGTACCTATCGCTGGATAGGTACCATATAAGGTACGTATCGGTGGCTTGTGTGAACGCTTAAACCATAAAGGTTCTCAGCAAAAAGGTAAATTTCGAAACTTCAAAATTGTCAATCGAAATCTGTTGTATTGCAATGCTTGTACTCTGTTTAGGATAAGAATTTCCCCCAAACAATGCCCCGCGACGAGATTGCAATTGTTTTTGAGTCAAGCCAATGATCTATGCAGGTCTAGATCTATGTACAATCTATGATTTTATGATGAAATTTAGCTTGAACATATCGAGAATGGCATGTACTTAAAAACTTAATAAAAATGCTTTCCTCACTCATATTCTATTTGATTCAAAGAGAAACTAATCAGTAATTAATACTGTTTACTTAGATTAAAGTAGGCAGATAGAAATATAGATGGGTTGACTGGGTTGTAGGAACGTCACGACACCGGCTGGAATTAAAAACGGAAATTACATCAAAAGTTAGCTATTAATTTGACGTCACGGTTCTTTTGCTTATTATTTAACCTATAGTAAATCGTAGCACCCGTTACACGACGCCAAATTAAAAAACAAAAAATATAGTGTTCCCCAAGCTCATTTCCCATCTGTATGTTAGGGCAAATAATTTTAATCTTCTTAGCAAACTATTATCTGTCTTAGTTAAAACACTTCAGCCACGATAATTTTATTAGTCATTCTTGTAATACTATTTAATCATTTTACAGTACCGTGAACGAGCTACGTGAAGTTGGCAGTAATATACCTCACAACAGAGGACCCACTTGCAAGTTGCCACATAAAAAAAAAAGCTTTAATCTGTGCTGGTTGCGGTATGATAAAGTTTTATTTACGATTTTCATCAATAAACACAATTCCAAAGTATACTAGTTATATAAAAACTATACAAATGGCCAAAAGCTCTTTCGAATATGTGAAAAAGTTCGAAACAGAAGATGCACTCCTCCCCAACACATGGATAGTTCTGAGGCTCGATGGAAAGTGCTTTCATAAGTTTTCAGACGATCACAACTTTTCTAAGCCTAATGATTTGCGAGCTTTGAAGCTTATGAATTACGCTGCATATACTGTAATGAAAGAATTCAATGATTTAATCATTGGTTTTGGACAAAGTGATGAATATTCCTTCATTTTCAAGAAGGAAACTTCACTATACCAACGGCGGGCGGCAAAACTATTGACAACAATCACTAGCAAGTTCTCTTCCGCGTATGTTTTCTATTGGAATAAGTTTTTTGAAGAAGAAAAATTAAAATACCCACCAGCATTTGATGGGCGAGCAGTTTTATATCCATCGGAGGAAAACCTTATAGATTACTTGAAATGGAGGCAAGCTGATGTGCACATTAACAATTTGTACAATACAACATTCTGGACCCTGGTTCTAAAAGGCAAATTAACTCCAGTTCAGGTAAGATAATAATCGGTAATTATGTACTTACGAAAGTACATAATTGGTACCACAGTTTTTCTTGTTGTGTTACTCAAAATTTGCATGTTTCAGGCAGAAAAACGTCTGTGTGGCACAGTTTCAGCTGACAAAAATGAGATATTATTTCAAGAATTCAATATGAATTACAATAAAGAACTGGAGATTTTCAGAAGAGGGACAATACTTTTGAGAAAAAATCTAATTGAAAAAGAGAAAAGCAGAGCTGTGATTGTTGATGTACATGATGACATGCTGAAAGAAAAGTTCTGGAAAGAGCATCCCAAAATACTATCAGTTAAACCGTCTAAGCTTAATTTAGAATATACAGGAGAAGTTACTGACATGATAAGTGAACAATTAAATTGTATAAAAGAATGATATTCTAAGACATGGAGAAATAAAACACTGAGATAACATTAAATAAGATTTTTATTTATTTATTATATAGGCAGGGTATTGAATATCGAATAAACTACTATCAGGCTCCAAAGTACGTTCTTAATAAATAATAATATTCACAAACAATATGTTAGATCTTTATTAATGCCTAAAAATAATTTATGGATTTACAATGTCTGAAATTTAACCTACCAATCCAAAATCAATACTGATTTGTGTACAATACATACAGCTTATAAACATAACTAGAGAAGAAAAAAATTGAAATTATCTGATTACAGGATAGAATACACAATGCTAATTACATTACAGCACTGAATCACTTGTCACAACAGCACAGCTACATATTCATGCACTAAAAATACAAATATTTATGCATTTTATCATAAAATAGTGTTTATGTTGATAATTCAAGTAAAGTCCATTTAATCACTATTGTTTTTGAGTTCATAACTTATATTATTCATAAGCTAGCTTGTGATCAAAGATGTGACCCTACAATTTACCTACAAGCAATTATTATAAATTATATTATTGTATGGGTTTAACATTAATAAACTGTACTCAATAACTGCTTTCCATAAATTTTATGCTTTATGGCTTTTTATCTAACAAGAATATGTACAAACATGTTTAGGGGAATATGGTTTTTGTACATACAAGATGTTCAGGTTAACATTTAAAAGATTGGAATGTAGTTGTCAATCTTAGCACGGTGTTTCTGAGCCACGCACTCACTGATCCAGACAATGTTCCGGCACTCCTGCTCCTTCAGTTTGAGGTATGAGTAGAACACTCCAAAGTGGAACTGTTGCAGGAAAGCAAACACATTGAGGTTCACCTGGAAATTATTGGAAATATGTATTATATTAACTATAAACAAATAAATGCCCAACAGCAGTCACATACATAGTCCTGATTCGATGTAATAGGATTCCATGTAATGGTTATCAGCAACTATGAGTACCATGGTACCACACCCAGACTTAAAACAAATATCTGCAGAATATGCAAACATTTGAGAGAGCCTGCAGTGAGAATCAAACTCACCTCTTGCATCTTAGCTGGTTACTTGCCTGCAATCACTGAGGTTGTCAGCTAAGATTAAATCAAGATAGTTATAGACAATAGACCTACAGAGTTAATGCAGCCTACCTCATGTTCAAAGAACTTGTCTTCCAAAGTCTTGTCACCAACATTGTTGCCAGCACCTTCAAAGAGTGCTTGGTACTCCGCATAGTACTCGGCCACTGCTTTCACTTGCTCATAGTCATCTGCACGAGAGAGTGCAGCAAGCCCATCAGGGTTCAGCTTTCCACAGCGAGGGTATAGCTTGGCACGATCATCTTTTGACAGCTCTGTGCCAAATGAGTTGATTGTAATGATGATGGCGCGACGGTCAGCCTCAAACTGGAAAATTTATGGCATGATATTTTTCTAGTTAATGATCTAATTTTAGATAGTATCATACAAAAGCTATTGTTAGTAAACAACTTACAGCCAAGATCTCACACATGACATCAGCAGTAGTGCCTCCAATTTCCTTGCAGAAAGAATAGAAAGCTTCCAGATATGCCTTGTACAAAGTGTTACGAATGATCTCAATGTTCATTTCATCCAAATCTTGCTCACTGATGCAATCCACAAAGAACGGGGCCAAAGGTGTATCCACCAAAACAGCATTGTAGAGCTCAGCTGGTGTGGCTGCTACATGAATGGCTTCCATCTGCTCAAATGATCCAAGGGGGTGGCACTTCGGGATCAGCTCAGAAATAGGCCTCTGGTGAAGAGTACCCGTGATCAACAGAATGATGTTATCAATCATGTAGCTGTATGTTATGAAATCCAAGAAGGTGGACAGAGGCTCCACTGAGTGGTTACGTAGATGTTGGAACTCGATGACGAGTTTTTCACGCAACTTGTCGTCGATTGTAGAGACAGACAAGGGGCTGGGCTCATTAGCGAGGAAAGTGCCATAGTCAGTGCCCTGAAGGTGTAGCTTTAGATCTGAAAAAGATATTGATTAAGTTTCGCAGAGGTCGTTAAAAACTTTAATGATAGGCAATTGGCGCAGAATCTCTACCTTCCAAAGTTTCACACTGCACCAAGTTCAAGTAGTCTGATTGCTTGAGGATACCACACTTGAATCCACGGCAAAGCCCTTCCAAGTATCCCCCGTCGATATTGAACAAACATCCCTTCATTTTATTAAGCTTTTACAGCTTTTTTCTAAGTATTTCAGGTACACGACTTCACAATCCAAACCAAAGGCAAAAGATTTTGGCTTTTGGGGAAAAATCAATTGAATGAAAAAGAAGGATGACCATTGATCATATGATACAACCATAGACACTATTTATTCTTCTTTTCATGTATAATCAATGAGTATAGCCCAGATTATGTAATTATAAAGGTATTAAGTAATTATATGAACAGAAAGTTTTTTTACTGAAAATAATCATATAAAGTATGAAAACAACAGCCAAACAGAACTAAACACATATTTTAGCACAAATCGTTGTCTATGGTAATTTTTTGACAGATGACATTGACACTACGACCCTCAATTTGATGGATGTCATGCAGTAAAACAAAACCTTGTGGATGCCGTTTTGCATGTTAATTTGCTTTTTAGCGATAAAGTTCCGATAAAGGATATCTGTGGCGATGAAAAGCGTCCGAAGCTTAAATCGTGCTAGAGTTTAGATTTTAACGGAGGAGTTGTGGGGGACAACTCCTCCGTTAAAATCTAAACTTCCAATACCCAGCAGGGCACGTGTACTACCGGCACACGTGGTACGTGTTCACTTTTCAGGACCTACTCAGGAAACAGACCACAACTCCGAGACCTCTCGTAGTTTCTCAACAAGAAACTCGGAGCGCCCTTCAGCTCCCCAACTCACTCACCACTCTTTGGGGAAATAATTATTAGTCCCACAGGGAGGAACTCTGACTCCTCTGAATATGCCGACAGTGTCGACCATACTGCAGACCCACCCACAAGTATCCATATTCATAGTGTTTATGACATATCTTACGCCAAAATCAAGTAAAAACTCTGCTGACCCTACCGCCTTCAAAACCTTTCAACAACTCGCTATTCGGCTTTTGCTGCATCATCAACTTCGGCCATCCCAAAGACTGGTATGTCCCCAGCATTTCAACATTCGGGCTACTCAGAGTTCGCAGCGGCCTCCAAAACCAAAGAGGATGCAGAACAATTTAACTACGAAATAATCGGCCCAGACGCACCCACACATATTCCCATTTGTGCAAGCTACCAACCAGATGTGCTCGACATAGTTTTGAACCAGGCACTTAGGTGCCCGATTAACGTAGACTCTCCCTTGTCAAAAGGTGGATTGGGCAGCGTACCAAAGCTCCCTCTCAGATCTCAGCGTTGGTAAGCTGACATCTCCCGAGGAAGTAGAAATAGCAGCTGCTCACATATTGAAGCGGCTATCAGACGCAAATAATGCTGCTACTACAGACATAAGCCATAATAGCGCTTCACATCGACGCGACGATCTTCCAGCATATCTAAAAGCGAGACTGCGCGAAAAACAAAAATTGCACTTCCACTGGGCACGCACTCGAGATCGGCGAGAAAAACGTCGCCTAAACGCCCTATAACTAATAGAAAACTCTTATAAGCACCAGCCCCCATCTGCCCCCTGCTGAACAGTGCGGGTAAACATTGTTACGCAGCTTCGGATAGAGCAGAGATACATGCAGCGCACCTCAAAACTCAATACCCAGTACCTGCAAATGTTCCCCCGTCCATTACTAATCATCATATTTATGTTGCTCAGCGTGTACATGATTTCCTTAAGTCGCCAATGGATGATCTAAAAGGAGACTGTTACATTTCCCCTTCCGAAATGCAAAAGGCAGTTATTGCCTTGCCAATGAAGAAGTCCCTGGTTACGATGGACTCCCTTACTCAGCTCTTAAATTACTGCCGTTGAAGGGTCTTGTCGTTCTTAGCAGACTCTTCAACGGTATACTTCGGACTGGTAAATTTTCAAATACTTGGAAAATGGGAAAGGTAATTGTGTTATCCAAAACCGGCAAGACCGATCACCCTTCTTCACCAAGTAATCAAGTTGTTTGAGCGGCTGCTGCTCCGCAGGCTTAAACCGTACCTCGTCCCACGAGAGGAACAATTTGGCTTCGGCGGGCAACACTCGACCACGCTCCACCTCACTCGAGTTCTACACCACTTAGCCTTTGAAAGTAATGCCAAACGTCACACGGTCGGAGTCTTCCTCGATATCGAGAAGGCCTTTGACCGAGTATGGAATCAAGGCTTACTTTATAGGCTCCTTGAGACCAACCTTCCACCTGCATTGCTGATAACCACCTGCATTGACCCGACATTCTTCGTATCGGTGGAACATGCATCTCTGATTGCAGCTGGAGTCTCGCAAGGAAGCTGCCTATCTTCAACCTTGTATGCCCTATATACGGAGAACATACCAATTCTAGAGGTACATAGAGGCAGAAATCCAGACGCTATGCTGGCATTATTTGCCGACGATAGTGCCTACTTTGTTTCCTCGTCTCGGGTGCACAGAGCCACCAGACGAAAGCAACGCCCATTAAACTGCCTATCCGACTTGACATTTGGCGTATGTCAGTAACCGTCGGCAAAACAGCTGCACTATTAGTAGGACCTACCTACACCAACTCCACTGACACTCAGAGGTCAGCCCATAGAGTGGCAGTCCTCGATACGTTATTTAGGTGTTTACATCGACCGATCGCTAAACCCACAAGTGCAACACGTTGGCGGATGCAAGCACGTACCACAACAGCGATGCTAGGACCTGTATTAGCGTCAAGGTTGCCACTAAAAACGAAAGTCGGTGTTTACAAAACCTATGTACGTACACGACATACAGCAGTTATCATTAAATCTTCAATTAAACATCAGTATTTCTGTAATTTCCAAACAGGTGATATTCAAGAGCCGTGTTGGCCTAGTGGGCGATACTTCCGACTTCTGATCTGGAGGTCGTGGGATCGAACCCGGTCGTGCACCATTGGATTTTTCCACTCAAAAAATGTATGTGCGCATTAACACATGTTCAAAACGGTGAATAAAACATCGTGAGGAAACCGGCATGCCCTAGAACCGAAAATTCGAAGGCATGTGCCAACAGTTAGTATTCCAATAAGCGGCGATGGGCTTGCAACCTGTCACGTGGAATACTAACTTGCAAAACGCGGGCATGTACCAAATGTAATGTTTGGAATCCTCAAAAAATCTACTCATGAGTATGTATCTGAGGATGTCCACTATTTATTTATTTATTTATTTATTTAGATTCAGCTGCTTACTGCACTTACAGTATAAACCAACACGTGCAGTGAGCCATTTACAATATTGTCACTTATAAGCAGTGATCGGAATTAGGTGAGCTAAAATACCTAAAGTTCGAAAAATAACAGAGACTAAGTGGAGACGCCTTGCGACTAAATATTTTTCCGGGAAAATTTTCCCGGGTTTCGAGAAATTACTTAGGTCCATCTAAAATTAATACAGTAAAATAACAATCGAATTAATTTCTTCTTCTTATTATTGATAACAAGAAGAGGAAACGAATTCGATTGTTGTAAAAAACGGTAAGCACGATTTTTATTGTTTTCAACAAATAAAATGAACGATGTAAGTAAGCGCGGAAGCTAATGTGATTTATAAACCAGCTTTAGTAAATAGCTATAGTAATAAAAACATTTTTTTAAGCAAGGGAATAAAAAAGCCATTTTATAGTTTTTGTACCATTTATTCATTTTGTACAGATAATGGAACTCAAAATCAATAATTAAGAAAGTAACCAGTCCTACCTAAGATACACAGTCGGAACTCTAAACATTATTTCCATTGATGTTGAATTTGTCCCTTAATCTGAATCGCTAACGTTTTCATCATGGACGGAGTATAAAGAAATATCTTCGTCCGGAGAATTAAAGAAAATCATTAGGAGTTTTTCCATATTATCTATTTTCAAACGATTTCTTTTTGTACTTAAAATCCATTTATACGTAGAGAAGGACCTTTCAACATCAACTGAAGTTACAGGTACATATTTATAGAATGACAATAATTCATTTTCATTATCTAATCCTTTATCTATATTTTCACAAATGTCTCTTAATGCATCTAGATCGGGATTTCTGTCCATAACGTTTTCTAATTTTTGTTTTACTGGTTCAGAAGAACACCAGCTTAGAACAATTCATGCTTCATCAAAAATATGGAAAGTTTCCGTCAACAATAAGTTAGACTTTTGCAATTTTTTTAATGAAATTTGAATTATTTTAAAATATTCGTCAATGTAATCTAAATCAGTTTTTAAACTTTCTTTTCCTAGGACAGTTTTAGCATGCCTGATAGACAAAGAATCAGAACTTCTTAGAAGTCTTACAATAGTTTTTATTTCTTCGTAATATTCAGCATAATACGAAGCTGCTTCTAGCCATGTACCCCACCTTGTTATGACAGGTTCAGGTGGCAATGGCAGGCTCGGAAATTTTTCCCTTAACAATTTTACTCTATTAGGAGCTTTTAAAAATATTTTTTTTACATTTGAAATTAAAGTATCCACATCCGCATATTGTGTCCGTATTTTTTCTGCAACGCGGTTAAGAGCGTGTGCTAAACAGGTAACATGTATCATATTTGGCAAGGAGTTCTTTAACATTCTTCCTGCTTTTAACATATATGCTACGCTATCAGAACATAAAACTAAAACATCTCCTACTTTGTCTTCATACGAGTCACCCCACATATTTTCTAGGCATCCAATCACAAAATGAGCTATTGTCTCTCCATTTACTTTTTCTAACATTTTGCAAGCTATTAAAAATGGTTTGTTTGTTGCGAGATTTAAAGGTTTTACAAGAAAATTTACAATATAACGACCTAAATAGTCGGTAGTTTCATCTAGAGATATCCAAAGTTTCTGATTAAGAATATGGTCATGGATTGATGCAATTTTTTTTTTAAAAACTATGTCTAAATAAACCTTTCTCAATAACGATTCATCGGGAATCCTTTTAACATTTGTACATTTACAACACATATATTTCATTAAAAAAGTTTTAAACTCTGGTCGATTTACTCGTGACCAGGGTATGTTACACCATATAAGAAATTGTATTAAATCTAAATAAAATTCTTTGTTCACTTGCCTAGCAGTACCTTGATGTTTTGGTCCGTCAATATGCCTCTGTATATTGCTTTTTTTGCATACAATAGAATTCTCACATTTAGAACAAAATATCGTGTTGCTAGCGGGGTCGTGGTACAATTCGGGGTGATCTCTAATCCACGACTGTACAATCCCGTCGGTAGGTTTGGTCGCCATTTATTTGCTAGTTGCGTTGAGGCAGAAAAATTACTGAAAACAATGAGACAAATATATAGTTTCTACACTTTTCCAGGGACGTCTTCGCGTAAAATATAGTTTGATGATAGAATTGCCAGTAGCTCCAACATTTGTGCACGAACTCAAATATAAAACACTGAATAAAATTCCATAAATAAATAGTTGCATAAAATTGTTTGAATTTGGTAAATTTATCAAAAGCAGTCTAATATTTAGAATGTTTTAAAAGTGTAGTACAAATCAAAGACTTACCAAGTAATTTGATTGCCGTAAAGCGCAGTAAATTTCTGGTTGCAGTAAATCGTAGTCCGTAAATTCAAGCCAAGGTAGATAGGTACAAGTAGTGATATGGTTGCAATAAATCGCAGTCCGTAAATTCAAGCCAAGGTAGTTATGTGAAGCAGATCCAATAAACGATACGAAAACAGGTTAATTAAATATTCACGAGTCTAAGATACACACGCTGCCGAGGTAACTATAGAAGTGATGCACGCACGCATACAAGTTATGACGCCGTTTGGATGCAAAACACCCTCACCCTTCAACCCTTTTGTCATTGTTTACTTAAACAATGATTCGTTTCCCAGAATAGCCAAAGCATGCTGTCCCTTTCTTAGCGTTTGTTGTTGTTGTTTATCACTGGTTTGCAGTGTATTGCTACAAACACTTAAAGGGACAGCATGATTTGGCTATTCTGGGAAACGAAAACATAGGCGAATCCAGTTTTTTACCTGAGTTAATAACAAAATAAATCTTATTGAAGTTTGTTAAAAAGGAAAATTAATTCAGTTAGTTTTCTGTATGAATAACATTAATATTAAATGTACTTAACTGATATCCTAAAACTTGGAACAAATTCCCAATTTCCGGGAAAGATTTCCCGGAAAAAAATGTTAATGGTAAGGAAGTCTCCATTTTTTTTGACTCTGTTCTTTGAACTTTAGGTAAATTAGCTCACCTAATTCCGATCACTGCTTATAAGTAAACAATTAACTAAAAAAATTGATACAACTGTTTAAAATTTCATTAACATTTGAAAAGTGTACGTCGATTTCTGGTTTCTTACTATGGGGAAGACAGTCGTAATATTTTATTGCCACTTATTAGGTCCCAGTGACTCATATGTAAACATTTAAGAAATACAAGTTTGTCTTATTTATTGCGGTCCAAAGGATTTCTCTGTTCGCTTCCCAATGTGGCCGGCAACCCAAAATAATCGCTCGCAAGGAACAGACGACCTCACAATGAACATTACGGATGCTTTCAAGTAGTTTACAATAATTACATTTCGTTCATAAATTATAAGGTAACTAATTAAACAATATACATAGTTTTTACTCCATAATTATGCTTCAAATAAAACAAAAAAAGGTAAGTAAATTAATCAAAGTCGATTTTTGGGTATCTGACATCGATCCTGTTGGAGCAAAGAGGTAAAGCTCGGATATAGTTTTACCTCATGCTGACCATGAGATCGTCACTAGAGAGATTTAGTAAAATCCAATTTCCAGTATCATAGTCTTATTAGGTATTTTCCTCGTTGTTCATTTGTATATAATTCTTACAATTATTATATTAAATGTTCTGCGTAATCTGCTGAGTTTCCTTTAGCTAGGGCCCAGGTTTGAAGGAACCAACAAACTAGGCGTAGTGTCACAAGAGATCCATTGCTCAAGATCGATTTCTTTTGACCCCGAATAATCGTTTCTTCGATTAATCGATCTCAGATCGCCACCCTACTATCTATGTGCCACCTCAGCACAGAGTATATACCAGTGTGATCCAGTGATCACCTGTCAAAAAAAACTGTCCTGTCATGTCACTCATGTCAGGACAGATTTTTTTTTAATTATTGATTCTCATGTCATTATAGTTGAACATTTTCAGCTTTCTTTCTGATTACGAAAAGAAAGAAAAGAAAACTACAATGGATACATTTTCTAATAATTCGATCCGCCAGAGAATTAACAAAATCTTTGATAATCACATCGTTTCAGATAGCAGTGATGCACTTAAATCAGTTTCTGGTTTATGTTCATCAAACTCATCCTACTCAAGAAGGATTTTGTTAAATGAAATAGAAAAATGTGATATGCTCGTCAATAAAACTGTACTATTGGAGTATAACAAAGTAAAGGATAAACTACAGGTGCTATTAAACTCTCTGACATCATTAGATAATGCTGTAAAAGATATGTCAAATAGATTGACCGAATCCAAAACGAAAACGCACCATTTAATCGCTCAAACGACTAAACTAAAAGATGAAAGTAAGAAAACAGAGAAAAAGCTGATATGGGTCAATTCATTTGTTAACTGCTTTCAACTCCCTTCAGAAAAAATCGAGTATCTCACAAATGTGTCTGTCAAAACACCACTAACATCAGATTTCTTTGGAACACTATCACAGATTGAAAAATTAAATGAGAACTGCAAGACGCTAGTTCGATGTTGGTATCAAACTTCAGCATTTGATGTAATGGAGACAGTGAGCCTGCAGCAAGAAGTGGCAATCGAGAAGCTCTACCATTGGACCATTGGAGCATGTATTAGTACTGATTCTCCTAACAATATACTTGTGTCCACAGCTTTGGCTAAGTTTCAAACACGAGAAGTTCTCTTCTCCAACATTATTGATGAATATTGTTCAGCCAGAAAGGCAACCATTGTTCAGCTATTTATTGATGCATTAACTAAAGTGTCTGAAAATGGATCAAAACCAATAGAGTTTTATGCAAATGATGCCAAGCGTTATATAGGAGATATCCTCACTTGGGCATACCAGGTGATACCGGTTGAAAAGGAGAATCTGAATATGCTGTACAAGTTATGCAACATGCCAGACAAGAAGCAACAAATTATTAATGCTTTGACCAATATAATGGAAGCTGTATGCCCTCTCTTGAAAGTTAGAGCAGAACTGATACTGAAACCAGATAAGGATCCTCTAGTTCTCTGGTCTATCACCAACCTCATAATATATTACAAGGATATTATACAATCAACTATAAGCAAAGGCCACCTAATCAACACATTGGAGGAACTTCTTAGGAAAAGTGAGGAAGTTTTTCTCATAACTTTGGATAGTAAAATACAGAAGGAATTAAGTCATGGAGTGAAAGCACCACCTGTAGACCTCAATCCATCAGTTGTTGTAACAGACCTTGTGAGCTTTCTGAGAGATTTACTTGCTATTATGAACAACTCTAATAACTTGAACATGTCGGATAGAAAAGTGATTATCACACATATACTGGACCCTCTGCTACATGCCATCAATGAAACAGCATGTCACCTGAGCTCCTCTGATATGTCAGTGTACACATTAAACTGCATTTATCACATTCAATGCACTCTCTCCTTGTATACCATCATGGATGAATACAATGAAAGACTACAAGCGCAGTCTGAAGCCCAAATAGATACTCTCACATCAGAACAGGCCAGCTTCTTAGTAGCAAACTTGAACTTGGGTCCTATTTACACAATACTACAAGAAAAAATTAGTGGACCACTATCAGCTATACCTGGAATGGACACTTCAACACTTAAAACTTTCTTGAATAAGTTTGATATGTTTTTGGTATCTCCTGATACATACTTATTACCCCAGTTGAACTTACTTTTGAGTCACTCTCACAAACAATTTGTTAAAAAACGAGCATTTGAGGTGATTATGGCGATCTATGCTCAACTTCATCATGCTATTCATGACACAGCTAATGCATATGGGGAACCACAAACAATAATGCGGAGGACTCCTGAAGAAGTTAATAAACTAATCATGTGAAGATTTTAATTTTGTTAATTTTTATTTACAGTTTATTAGCATATTATGGTTTGTTTACTTTGCTTGAATTTTAAGTGACATATTTAAAAAAACAAACACTTTTAAGATATTATTATGTCTATACTGACATTTGGTTGACCTGAGAGATCCTTCCTCATGAGCACTGTCCACGACCATGCTCGACAGTAGTGAGACAGGGATGTGTCCCTATATGGTCCTAATAATATCCTTAAATGATACCAAACCATGATAAATTCTATAAAAAACAATAACACTCAACTGTATTCCCAATGATGGACATCCTCTGATACTTGAACTCAGTGCATTGTTTGAGGATAGTCGGAGGCATCACACATTCCATTTTGGCCATGTTTTGCATGTAAGCATTCCTGACAGGTTAATAATATTAGATAATGCTGGACATTTTTCACACAGCATCATCTAGCCCCAAACTAAGCAGAGATTGCATTATGGGAACTACATGCCTGATATATCATCACCACTTATTGGAACATTTTAGTTAATCAACTGTTCTTTCTAATCATGTTTCCTACAGTCTTTGTAATTGATGAATTTGGTTTTCTTGTTTAAGATGTTATATTTTTAAGTGATAATAAGTATACTTGTTTGTCGGTTATAATAGTTGAATTACATTAAGAAAATAAATGACCTATTACATTATAAAGTAAATAAATAGAGGTACCTACCTAACTATGTTTTATTTCTCAAGAGGTTCTCAATTTAGCTGGTTTGTGTGTGTTAAGGTTGATACTTTTGATTTTCAGATTATTTTGTTAATGTATAGAAAATGATTGCTTTTTTCTCGTAAAAGTTAAAAAACTATATAATCACGGGTTGGATATGGTTGAATTATGGAATCACGTCTAGAAATTTGTTTACGACTGTACTGAATATAGTTAACTCTCGTATTCCGTGACATTTCAAGGTCAATCTGTTTCCACTGATGTGCGGTTGATTGTACATAGATCGAGAATTTTGGCTTGAGTCCAAAAAAAATTGCAATTTTGTCTCGCGATGGATTTGATAAATATTCCCCAATGCCGCCCGACATTGGGGGAAATTCATCTCTTAAACAGAGTACATGTTCGATTTATCTCTTTGCTGAGAACCTTCATGGTCTAAGCTTTCCCACAAGAAGTTCCTGCGGCTGCGTTACCATAGCGTGAAAATTACCATAGCTATTCAAAATCTGAAATTGAAATAGCCACGGCTAAAACAATTGGATGGCGAATTGTTAATTTGTGACTATATACAGTAAATGATAACCACAGCCACACTATTTTCTTAGTGGCTTAAATAATTGATTTAATTTGGGATAATGCATTTGTAATCATTTGAATCCAAAAATACTACAAAATGTCTTCCCGACAGATAACTGAAAAGTCTCTGTCGATGTTACGATCATTACCAAGGATATCTCTTGCTAATCTTCGTGACAATCCTGGCTCCAAAATACTTGTAAGTTTAACTGCTAGCCTCCTCTAACTAAACCTTTTCGACCGACCGTTGAGGCGGCACAAGCCGCTGTTGGGGCCTCTTCACTCCCTATGGCCGCACGAGCATCTAAAGCCGGTCGGAAAGTGGTTAACTGACTCTTGAAAAATGTGCACGATATCTAAAACTTTCTATATTCTAGGCAAAAAGAGGTCGAGCACAGCACGGCGGGGACAAACATGGTTCTGGCAACAAAGGCTCTGGACAGAGACAGAACTACATGAGACTAGGTTATGAAACTGGAAACAATCCATTTTATTTGCGCGTGCCCCAGGAACATTACTACAGGGGACATCAGTGAGTTATTCAGAAAGTACATAATGTTAATTAGAAACGCAAGTAAGGCATTGCTATTTTTATGGACCACTTCTACTCTGGTATGGAGTTTATGCATCTCAACCAAGCAATAAAACCCACAGCAATCACAAAATAATATAAAAGGTTCCTCAGAATCGCAAATTAATTAGATCAAACTTGTTCTATTTTATAAGATATTATGTTTGTTGTTGTTTCAGCCTGAGAAGACAGTATCCACCACTTTCCTTGCATAAACTTCAGATGCTCATTGATAAAAACCGTGTAGACATTACTAAGCCAATAGATATTGCAAGCATTGTCAAATCAGGGCTGTATGTTTTTCATCCCGATCAGAAAGAGTATGGCATAAACTTGACAGATGAAGGGGTAGACTTTTTTGAAGCAAAGATAAATATAGAAGTGCAATGGGCCAGTGAACAAGTCATAGCAGCAGTTGAAAAAAATGGTGGTGTAATCACCACAGCATACTATGATCCCCATAGTCTATTTCTTCTGAAGAACCCAAAGAAGTTCTTTGAGAGTGGTCAAGCTATTCCAAGGAGGATGATTCCACCACCAGATGCCATTGAATACTACTCAAGTGCAGCATTTCGGGGGTACCTGGCAGACCCGGAAAAAATATCACAGGAAAGGCTGAAATTAGCACAAAAGTATGGTTATGAAGTTCCTGAACTGGAAAAAGATTCTAATTACAGCATGTTGTGTGAAAGAAAAGACCCACGCCAAATATTTTATGGGCTTGAACCTGGTTGGGTTATCAACTTAAAAGATGGAAGCATTCTGAAACCTAGAGATGAAGAATTACTGCAATACTATGCTTCCTAGATGTTTGTATTTTTGAGTGGACATAATAAAGTAGGCTAAATACTAATGTGTGTAGTAATTTTAGTTTTTTATGAAAAAAGTAAGGATTAAACAATTATTTTGATAGTCCTCACAGACTTAAATCAAAGATGGCAGACAGGAACTTGGGTATAGTTATTTTATTTTTGGGCAGACATATTTTTTTTTAAAATGGGATCTTCATAATTTTCTTTTTTATTCTTATGTGAGGTTGGTAATGTTCTTAGTAGGGCCACTTTTAGGTCAAATTTGACACTTCATCAAAATAAACTTGTAACATATATATATTTTTTAATAATGAAAAAGAAATCAATTTCACAATTAACTTGACTTGTAAACCTCTACCACAGCCTCTACATACATAATAAACATTTTTTATTCTAAATAAACTGAATGTGTCGCGTTGTTACAATACATCTTTTAAACATCCATAGTGAAATGTGTATACGTCAAATATACCCGTTTCACTATGGATGTTACCCAAAAAATCGAATGATTTAGATTTTTTGTTCGAGTCGACAATGTCGAGCTGATTTAATGAAGAAAAAGATAGCGAGACGACCTGGATGAATTAGAATCCAAATGGCCATAGGTGGCAATGGACCGAGTGGCATGGAAGAAAAAAAAGGGAGACCTTAGCCCAGCAGTGGGACAGTAAACGTTAATTAAAAAAAAACTCGAAACTGTACAAATAAACTTTAAAATAAATAATAAAACACGTATTTAAGGTTAGAGGCCAAATAATCAACGCCAAAGTAGGCCATGAGAAAAGGCCTTGCATCTACTTTTTTTGTTAATTTAAAACATTGACCCTACAATAGAAAGGTTTACCTTCTATTGTAGGGGTAAATAATATGTAAATCCTTTAGGATTTACATATTATTTACAACACACCTGTCACCATTGATGACTCTAAAAAGCGCACCAATATTGTACAGTGCGTTAGATGTCAACAATATGGAGACCATACCGCCGTGTGAAGTGTGCTGAGTCACATAAAACGTCCGAGTGCCCAAAAACAGACCGCGACACCCCGGCAACATCCGCACTCTGCTCAGGTAGCCACCCAGCAAACTATAAAGGGTGCGAAGTATACAAGGAAATCCTTAATAGAAAAAAGCCAAAGCAAATGATGTTCTTTAAACAAAAGCAAAAGCCACAACGACAACATCAACATCTAGTGAAACAATCGGAACCACAACAAACCATTGAAAAGCAGCAAGAAAAACATCACCGAGGGAAAATGTTTCAGCAACATCAATCTACTAACGAGCAAGCTACAGGCCCCAATAATCCTTTGATAAGAATTCCTGAAGGTACCAACCACAAAGGTTCCTATGTTGAAGCTGCAAAATAATCACTCACACCACACCTCTTAAAGAGGCAGAGCCAACCCAAGTTCTTCAAGACCTACTTCTAAAGCAATCTGAAAAAAATGATTTTTTTCTCCAGCAAATAAGCTCACTAATGAGCCTTATAGTGACTAGTAGAAAAATCTTTCAAGTAAGAACTCTGAAGCTGGAACATCAACGGCCTAGCCCCCAATAAACAAGAGGTGGAAATGCTAATAAATATGCACGAGTTGGATATCCTATTAATATCAGAAACCCACCTTACTGACAAACACCTCATCAAAATACGCAACTTCAATATAAACAACACTAATCATCCAGATGGCACAGTCCATGGAGGTGCAGCAGTTATCATTAAATCTTCAATTAAACATCACTATTTCTGTAATAACCAAACAGATGAAATTCAAGAGCCGTCCTAGTGGGCGGTACTTCCGACTTCTGATCCGGAGGTCGTGGGTTCGAACCCGGTCGTGACCAATGGATTGTTCCACTCGAATAATTTATGTGCGCATTAACACATGCTCAAAACGGTGAAGGAAAACATCGTGAGGAAACCGGTATGCCCAGAACCAAAAATTCGAAGGCATGTGCAAACAGTTAGTGTTCCAATAAGCGGCGATGGGCTTGCAACCTGTCACGTGGAATTCTTACTACTTGCAAAACGCGGGCATTTACCAAATGTTATTTTTGGACGTGCCTCTGACTACCCCCTACATGGTATCCTCAAAGATCTACTCACTGAGTATGTATCTGAGGTTGTCCACCATGGGGAAGACAGTCGTGAGCGTGTTTGTTTGTTCGTTTTGAAATTCAAGCTGTGAACAGTGGAAGACAAAAATGTTAGCTTCAATATCTCCGCCATATACTGTCCTCCAAAACATAAATTTTCACAAAGCCTCTTAGATGCTTACTTTGCAACATTGGAGAAGCGATTCATATCTGGTGGTGACTGGAACGCCAAACACACCCACTCGGGCTCCAGACTCATTACAACTAGAGGAAGAGTGCTTAAAGTAAACATGGAAGACAACCAGCTTATCTACCTCTCACCAACTGAACCCACACACTGGCCAACTGAGTCATACAAGATGCCAGATATAATAGATTTCTATATAAGTAAAGGATTGGCTAAATACTCATTCAGCACTGAAACCTGCTTGTATGGATCATCCAACCATGTCCCTGTAATACTTAGATGAGTACAAGAGTCCTACAATGTGATAAAAGATCTTCTCTCTATAATAGGCATACGAATTGGGATTCATTCCGTGGCATAGTGGACGAAGCACTTAAACTTAAAATGGCACACGAGTAGGTGCCCTAGTGACAAAAGAGCTCTAAATAGAGCTGTATTAGAACTAAAAACTATGATACACAATGCAGAGGATCTAGACACACAAAATCTTATAGAATCACTTACTTCCACCAGTGCAACAAATTACTCACTATGGAAAACAATGAAAAATAATGTCAACAAACCACAGAAAGTGAATCCACCTATAAAACTAACTAACAACCAATGTGCCCGATCGACTCAAGAAAGGGCTGAAGCATTTGCAGACCATCTGAAGAAAGTTATCACACCAAACAAAGCTGATCTCAGTACTGCGCCAGTAGACATTAAACCAGGTCTTCCAAATGGACTTACCAATTAAGCCAGTAACATTGAAGCAAAAAGAACTTGAAATAAAATGCTTGGATAATAAAAAGGCAACAGGTTTGTGCAACACTTTCCATCTCTGTGGAATGTCTCATAGATAATAATGGTGTACAAGGAAGGCAAACCAGCAAACGAAGCCAGCTCATACAGACCAATAATCCTTCTACCTATCCAAGCTATTTGAAAGAATATTGCTAAAAAGAATGTCCCAGAAGGAAAGGTCATTCCGGCACATCAATTTCGGTTTCGTCAAAAACATGGAACAACAGAACAAGTCCACAGAGTCTATGACACTATACGAAGTGCTCTGGAAAATAGGAAATACTGCTCCTCCGCCTTCCTTGATATCCAGCAAGCTTTTGACAAAGTATGGCACGAGGGACTTCTGTACATGATAAAAACACTTTTGCCACACAGATACTATACGCTCCTGAACTCCTTTCTTAAAGGCCGTATATTCCAAATCAAAGAAGGTGAGGAGACATCTGATTTCTACAACATAACTGCAGGTGTTCCACAAGGCTCAGTTCTGGGACCTGTCCTCTACACTATTTTCACAGATGATCTTCCTGTAACACAGAATGTTACCATAGCCACGTATGCTGATGACACAGCAATTCTAGCTAATAGCATTGATGCACTTGAGGCATCAGAGCTCCTGCAAAAGAACCTTAATAAGGTAGATATCTGGCTGAAGACGTTGAGGTTAGAGCGAGTGCCTCAAAGTCAGTTCATGTTACCTTTACACTGAAGAGGTGACTAGCTAATAGAATTGATGCACTTGAGGCATCAGAGCTCCTGCAAAAGAACCTTAATAAGGTAGATATCTGGCTGAAGACGTGGAGGTTAGAGCGAGTGCCTCAAAGTCAGTTCATGTTACCTTTACACTGAAGAGGTGAATGTCCACCTGTCAAGCTGGGAAACCACCCGCTTCCACACAGTGATTCGCTAAAGTATATATTTAGGTATGCACCTAGATCGCCGACTTACTTGGAAGAAACACCTTCAAACCAAAAGGGATCAGCTCGACCTAAAATACAGAGGACTCTACTGGCTACTTGGAAGAAACTCAAAACTGTCAGTAGATAACAAGCTACTCATTTACAAAACTGTACTGAAGCCTATCTGGACTTATGGCATCCAACTGTAGGGTTCAGCTAGCACCTCAAACACAAGCATCATCCAGCGCATAACTTCAGAAGAGAAGAGATCATAACTTCTGGTCAAGCATATCAGGAAAAACTGAAAAGCCATCCTAATCCACTTGCACATCTACTCAAAAGCCTACTTACAAGAGGCGACTTAAAAGAAAAGATGTCATACAACTTAATACATGTAACTGAAACAATGAAGAGTTCCTACTGGAGAAAGAACATAGAGGAGTGAACTCTGCCCGACACAAATCCTACAAACAATTTGCTTATAGTTTAAGAAATGACCGCAAAAAATACGTATTTTTTAAAACCATCCTTGGGGCGTACAATAAAGTTTTGAAATTCGTATGGACATAAAAATATTATACTTTTTTAACGTAAATTACGAAACATATTTTTATTTTTTTCAAAATAACTCTTAAGAGTGTGTAATTTATTACTAAGATTGTAAAGTTCGTATTGTTTATTTATTCCGTTTCTATTCATTCAAAACATGATAAAAAAAACATAGTACATACCTATTCTCTGTTCGATCAAGACAATAAATACTACACCCGTCCTATCAAAATTTTCGCGATCTGTATGAAAGATCAATCGCGCAGTCCTATGTATCCTTACTTACTATAATTTACGCGAAAGTTTTTGAGGATTGATGGATGATGTTTGTTACTCTTACACGCAAAAACTACTGAAAGGATTTTGATGAAACTTTACAGTAATATAGCTTATGCGTCATCATAATAACATATAGTCTACAATTTATAATTATATTGTGTGTATTGTATTTGGCCATAATATAATTATAAGTATCAATTAATCCGTAAAATTATATCGGAAATATCTATACTTAGATGTTTCACGGCTAAACTACTGACCCGCGGGCTGAAGCTAGTGATATATTGGACCTACTTTACAACTCTGCTATTTGTCACGTCTAGAGCATTTTTGTGTTTTCTACTACTGTAGACATTGTTTTTGTGCTTTCGATATTTTTACACCTGAACAAAAATGGCACAAACATTTCAGTACCTACTCTTAACTCTCTAGGTTTGCCTCATGTAAAGGCTTATTTTACATGATTGTAAAAAATACATTCATTTTACAAACTAATTTATTACTCTTAATTAAAAAAAATATTATAAAAGCTCCATCTTATAAAATGAAAAAAGTTACATGATTTTGATTAGCGTTTAGTATCTGTAGTGGTCTGGTTTGTATGGGCCCTCAACAGGCACTCCAATGTATTTAGCTTGTTTAGCAGATAGCTTGGTTAACTTGACACCAAGATGTTCCAAATGAAGAGCTGCTACCTCTTCATCCAATTTCTTTGGTAGGGTGTGTACACCAATGGCATATTCATTGTGCTTGGTCCAAAGTTCAATCTGTGCCAGCACTTGGTTTGTGAATGAGTTGGACATAACAAATGATGAGTGTCCAGTGGCACAACCCAAGTTAACTAGACGCCCAGCAGCCAGCACAATGATGTGATTCCCATTATCTAATTCATAACGGTCAACTTGTGGCTTGATGTTTTGTTTCTTGGCGTTGCTTTCGAGCCACGCAACATCGACTTCACAGTCGAAATGTCCTATGTTGCATACAATGACGTCATCTCTCATTCTCAGGAAGTGATCTTTGTTGATGATGTCAATGTTGCCGGTTGTCGTAACGAAGATTTGTCCGACTTCAGAAGCTTCTTCCATGTTAGTGACTTGGAAGCCTTCCATGGCGGCCTGGAGTGCGTTGATCGGGTCGATTTCGGTGACGATGACTCTGCCGCCGAAACCCTTGAACGCCTGCGCGCAGCCCTTGCCGACGTCGCCGTAGCCGGCGACCACGCACACCTTTCCGGCGATCATTATATCCGTCGCCCTCTTGATACCATCTAGCAGAGACTCCCGGCAACCATACAAATTATCGAATTTACTCTTAGTTACAGAGTCATTGACATTAATAGCTGGTACTTTTAGAATACCGTCACGTAGCATCTTGTACAAATTGTGGACGCCCGTGGTGGTTTCTTCAGATAGTCCCCTGATGCCCTCAAGCAGTTGTGGGTATTTCGTGTGCACCAGGTTTGTGAGGTCACCTCCATCATCCAAGATCATGTTGCAGGGCTGAAACAACCAATAGTAAATATTTTATGTTTTTCTGTGATTTGTCGTTGTAGTGTGCAACTTTATTTAATAAGTAATTTTTACAAATACATATCTAACTTGATACAACTTTATTAGAAACTTTTTTAGTTTATACCGAATTATCTTTAAAGAAATAGTTGTCATAACTCAATATTTTTCTTCATATTGCCTACTTTCATTAATTTATTCTTTTATGGTCACCCTACTTCAGTAAAGAGGGCAAGAAAAGGGATTTGTGACATAGTGAAAAGAAGGGCATGCCCTAGAACCAAAAATTCGAAGGCATGTGCCAACAGTTAGTGTTCCAATAAGCGGTGATGGGCTTGGAACCTGTCACGTGGAATACTAACTTGCAAAATGCGGGCATGTACCAAATGTAATGTTTGGACATGCCTCTGACTACCCTGTACTTGGTATTCTCAAAGATCTACTCATTGAGTATGTATCTGAGGATGTCCACCATGGGGAAGACAGTCGTGAGCGAGATTCTTTTTGAAAAGAAGGGAAGGAGCTTCCCTTCACACACATTAAAATAAGCAATAAACTTACAGGGAAATCATCTTCAAGAAACTGAAACCATGTAACCAAAATGCTACAAGACGAAGGTATGTGTTCCAATAAAGGCTGTGATGGGCTTGTAACCTGTCACTTGCACTGCTAACTACTAACGCAAAGCGTGGACATTTACCAAATAAAATGTTCTTATCTGCATACTTATTATAGATCAGAATATGACCATCATGGGGATTACTTGGGTACCCCGAAGACGCCACGGAAGGCCCAGGTAGTATTTTGCATTGGAACGCGATCTATGGAAGTAAAAAAGGAAGCCCAGCAGTGGGAAGGAATAGGATAAGAAAAAAAAGGGAAAAATAATACCTTTCCATCAGCAAAGATGAGGGTCTGTTCGATGCACCACAGGTACTCCTCCTCAGTCTCGCCCTTCCACGCGTAGATGGGGATGCCGCGCACAACAAGCGCCGCCGCTGCCTCGTCCTGTGTGCTGTAGATATTACTGCTCGACCACTGGACCTGGGAACCAAGTAAATTAATTACTTTACGGTAGCTGAGATACAGAATGGTTTCCAGAATTATAGTATGGTACAAACAAAATAAAATGATGGGGGTCGGTTACGGAGAATACACCGCGCGCGTGCACATTGCATACCCTTTTGGTTTGAAGGGGTTTCTTCCATGTAAGACGGCGATCTAGGAGCAAACCAAGTGTGAGTGATACAGAATCACTGTGTGGAAGCGAGTGGTTTCCCAGATTGACAGGTGGACAGTCAATTCTTTTTATTGTAAAGGTAACATGAACTGACTTGGAGGCACTCACTCTAATCCACATTTTCAGCCAGACATCCACCTTATTAAGGCTCTTTTGCCTTGCATCACTGCAATCAGCTATAATTACTGTGTCATCAGCATAAGTGCCTATGGTAACATTCTGTGTTTCAGGAAGATCATCTGTGAAAATAGTGTATAGGATAGGTCCTAGAACTGAGCCTTGTGCAGTTATGTTGTAGAAACCAGATGTTTCCTCTCCTTCTTTGATTTGGAATATAGGGTCTTTAAGTAAGTATAATATCTGTGTGGCAAAAATGATTTCATCTTGTACAGAATCCCTTGTGCCATACTTTGTCAAGAGCTTGCTGGATATCAGGAGGGAGTCAGAGGAGTATTCCATGTTTTTCAGAGCACTTTGGATATTGTCATAGACTGTTCTGTTGGTCCATATCTTTGACGAAACGCAAATTGATGTGCTGGAATTATCTTTCCTTCGGGGTAGACCCCGTGAGCTCCTGGGCTCACCCAACTTTCCGTTGGATGGCAATATGGATTGCCGACCACCTTAGAGCACAAAATAAACTAACGAAAGTCGCGAAGGCCAACATAAAGCCGCTGAAAGGCCAATCGTTAATCGGATGGCCCGAGGGCAAAACCATGGGACTCCGGAGTAGTGGCTCCCAAATTTGAAGACAGAAAAAAGAGCTTAAGCTCGCTTCTTACCCGCACTTTCCGAACTGGTCGTAGTGTAGAAGACCAATGATAATGATGATGTAGTAAACCATCCTTGTGGTTTTTATGTCAGATAACTATCTTATTTTGCAGACAGCAAAAGCAGCAGAGTTTAGTTTGCTGGCTTAATCATTGATATGATTACCCCATTGTTATGGGGTAATCATATCAATATATTTATTATTAATTTTATTTAATTGGGTTATTCCTAAAAATTTGGATGGTGAAATAAGTCAATTACATTATTATTAATAAGACTAAGTGTTGGTAGCATAGGATTACTTGTCAAAGAAATGTTATACATTTCATTTTATCAGAGTTAAGAATAAGATTATTAAACAGACATTGATATATAATAGAGAAGTGTCAATAGCGAATCAAAAATGTTTGCAAATTTTTTAGTTATTGCAAGGCATAGTCATTGTAAGGCATGTGAGGCAGAAGCCTCTAGAAAGAAGTACTAGAGGGTACTAGAAGTGAAAAAAGTTACTAAAAACCTAAAATTTACATATGAATGGTTTAGTGTTGCACAATGCTGATTATATCATATTAACTTCAAGGGATCACAGGTTAAAGATAAGAAGGTCAGAAGATAGGTGCGCTTACAAAACATGATAAAAAATGTTTATAAGTAACATGACAAGTATATTTTATCAAAATTTAAAAACCCTTGATGTGTATTACATCACATAAGTGTGGCATTAAAACTTAGCTAAAATCTTATTTCCTTTCACTAAGGAAGAAGTTTCTTCATAAGTTGAAGAAAACAATCATGAAAATACTGCATTGCAATTGGTTGCACTGTTTTACATTACATCAAATAGGATGAATTACCCCCTTTCGAGATGATATACATATTCTAGGACAATCTGTATAGACGATGGAATGGAATGGAACTTGTGGCAATAATAGCTATTTAAGAACTACCTTGGAAATCATATGACTTGAAATGATTATTGGATGTTTTTGAATGCCTGAAACAATTGCGATTTGCAATTGTCATTACAATTGTTTTAGTGGTTTTGGAGAAAAAATATATTCTAGATATAGACAAACACCCTCCTTATCAAATACCTGCATGTATAATGTGTTTATGTCTTGAGTAAACAGCTGTGTAATTTATAATATTGTTACATCTTGATCTTTATTGCTTGGTCATAATGTGATAACTTCTGGCTTGATAGATGTCATGATTGACAGCTATAACCATATAGATAGGTATTGTATTAATAGAACATACGTTATGTTAAAAATTACATGATACAACTGTGGTAGTTGTACATCTTTAGGTACTCGAGAAGATAAGGATTTAGGATCAACTTAATCAACCTTCTATCTCTTTTGATCCATGTTATAAAATAAATATCTTTATCTTTGAATATGATCATTATCAGTACCTCTCATATTTCCCAGAGCTGGCTCCATCATTAACTGAGTTTAAATGTCTCAAGATTATGATAGATTTATGGGTTTAACTTTGATGTGTATTATTTGTATAAGTGTATCTTATAACAAACCAAAGAATTTACCACAACCACACCTAATTTTTTTTTAATCATTATAAATCATCACCAACCGTAGAAGAATCAGACAACAAACTATTTTGGTTTTTTGATGATTCAGCTTTAGTGTGGTGCCAATCAAACAAGGTGAACTCATTCATTGGTATTAGTCAAAGAAAATCATCTCGTAAGACAATTTTATTATGCTTCATAAATAACCTATTGCTAAAATATGTTAATACAGATAATTTGCAAATTGACAAGTTAACTATTGATTATTAGTCTATGACAATGATAATATTTTGCAATTTAGAATGATTTAGCCAGGAAATAGTGTTGAAAGCTGAATATTCAAGACAAATTTAATTAATTACTTACTTCTGCTCCTAATTCAATGAGGGTTTCAATAAGTACTGCTGTCTGGACAGTCATGTGTAGACTTCCAGCTATTCTAGCACCTTTCAGGATCTTCCCAGCAGCATACTTGCGGCGACAGGCCATCAGACCTGGCATTTCTTTCTCTGCCAGCATGATTTCATTGCGGCCCAGCTCAGCAAGCTTCTCATCAGCTATTAACATTATATATTTGATTATAATAATGTAGATATGTGTAATGTAAATTAATTATGCATTCAAATTTATAGATTTTTAGTATTCTACTTTTGTAAAACCTGTAAAAAACTTTCTTTTACCGAATGACAATAACAAGATGATACCAGTTTATCTGATGAGTTATACATCATCACTCTAGCGATGTAGGGCTCACCTTCTATACTAACATAAATTGGTACCTAATTTTATGGTTACCGAGGTACCATTAAAATAGCTTTTTATATGTACTATGAGAGGCAAACTAGGCTTTTACGTAGCTTTTTAGCGTAAAAATTATACTGAAAAACTTGCTCGGTTCGAATTACACAGACGCGTGGTAGAAATAACCTAAACAAACAAAGTTTTATAATACTTAACACTGAAAAAGCTACGAAACCTAGATAAAGAAATTTAAAATGCAGTTCAATTATTGGTTTAGGCAAGATTACTATAAAAGCAACAGAAATTATAAAACTTTCTTACCGATTTTGTATTGTGGCTTCATGTTTGTTTCAGTGTAAATTCCTCTTTATTCTATGTAGTTTATCAGATAAAATATTTGCTATTTATTTGATTACAGAAACTTCAAGTTATTGATATCACAGATAGTACACAAAATAAATAATTTTGCGATAGCTCTATTTATCGTAAAACCACCCAGCCTCGCTCGGTTGAAGAGCGAAAAAGATAGAAATAGCTACGTTTGATTTTTGTTATCGCCTAACTAGGGATGACGATCTGAGGTCGATTATTCGAAGAAGAATCATTATAAGAATCGATTTTTGGGGTCAAAAAGATATATTAAATAAAATCGATCTTAAGCAATAGATTAATCCAGTAAATCGGTCTCAGACACCCAATTATCTAGTTTCGATACATTTAATTACTGTTTCGTTTTATTCAAACCTAATATATAGAATTTTTTTTTTGTAATTATTAAGATTATAATTATACCCAGTATGTACACTTTAGTATACCCACATAAATCTCACATACAGAACTCGAACTCTTCATATTCTATCTCTTGGGCAAACGACTTCATGAGTAAATTAGCTCCCAATTATTACCAGATAGCTAAGCCTTACTATTGTTCTAATGAGTCATATTCACAGATTTATAACTCTCTTTAGGCTCTATATTCTTTCCGAGAATTACGCTTAGTTCTGAACCATTTGAAAGATTATGCGCTTGGACCAGATGGAATTCCCTTCATTTATTTCTAATGCAAATGAGACTACCCTTAAATATTTATTAAATTTAATCAATATAGTTATAGATTCAGGTCTTATTTCCTTGTTCTGGAAACATCAAATAATAATTCCTGTATGTAAACAAGGAAAAACCCATTAGATTCATCATCTTATCGCCCAATTGCTTTATCATCTACCCTACCTAAAATAATTGAGCGCTTAATAAAAAACCGTCTAGTTTTAGAACATGCAGGTTTTCAGCTACATATGATAACTAGAGGTCGCTCGGTGCGCGAGCTGCACGCAGCTCGCGGTTTATGTTTGGTCTTGGGGGGTATTTTAAAAAGGTTTGCAAGTTTAAAAACGTCATGGAACACCCTATATACGATGTCACTATGCAATCGTTGCCCCTTTTGCAACTTTCGAAGATATCATGGGAAGGGGCGTGCAGGGGGGGGTGTTTCAAGAGGGGATTCCAAGTTTAATAATGTCATGTAACACCTCTATACGATCCCAATATGCAATGGCCGCACTGTTTGCAAGTTTCGAAGAATCAATGGGAAGGGGGGTGCAGGGGGGGGCCTGATTTAAAAAAGGGGGTTCAGCTTTTATAATGTCTTGGAACACTTCTATACAATCCAACCATGCAATAACCGCCCCTTTTACAACTTTCGAAGATACCATGGGAAGGGGGGTGCAGGGGGGGGCTGATTTCAAGAGGGGGATGAAGGTTTAATAATGTTGTGGAAAACCTCTATACGATCCTACCATGCAATCACCAGACTTTAAGCAAGTTTCGAAGATGCAATGGGAAGGGGCGTGTAGGGGGGGCTGATTTCAAAAGGAGGGTTCATGTTTAATAATGTCATGGAACACCTCTATATGATCCAACCATGGAATCACCGCCCCTTTTGCAACTTTCGAATAAACGATAAGAAGGGGGCTGCAGGGGGGGCTGATTTCAAGAGGGGGGTCCCGGTTTAAAAATGTCGTGGAACACCTCTATACGATCCCAGCATGGAATCACCGCACTTTTTGCAAGTTACTTATATACGATGGGAAGGGGAGTACAGGGGGGGCTGATTTCAAGAGGGGGGTTCCGGTTTAATAATGTCGTGGAACACCTTTATGCAATCCAACTATGCAATGGTCGCACTTTTTGCAAGTTTCGAAGATATAATGGGAAGGGGGGTGCAGGGGGGGCTGATTTCAAGAGGGGGTCCAAGTTTAATAATGTCGTGGAACACCTCTATACGATCCCACTATGCAATCACAACCCCTACTTCAAGTTTCGAAGATACGATGGGAAGGGGGGTGCTGGGGGGGCTAATTTCAAGAGGGGGGTCCAAGTTTAATAATGTCATAGAACACCTCTATACGATCCCACCATGCAATCACCGCCCCTTTTGCAACTTTCGAAAAATACCATGGGAAGGGGCGTGCAGGGGGAGCTGATTTCATGAGGGGGGTGCAGGTTAAATAATGTCGTCGAACACCTCTATACGATCCCAGCATGCAATCACCGTACTTTTTGCAATATTCGAAGATATGATGGGAAGGGGGGTGCAGGGGGGGCTTATTTCAAGAAGGGGGGGTCCCGGTTCAATAATGTCGTGAAACACCTCTATGCGATCCCACCATGCAACCAACGCCCCTACTTCAAGTTTCGAAGATACGATGGGAAGGGGGGTACAGGGGGGGGAGTGATTTCAGAGGGGGTTCCAAGTTTAATAATGTCATGTAACACCTCTATACGATCCCAATATGCAATGGCCGCACTGTTTGCAAGTTTCGAAGAATCAATGGGAAGGGGGGTGCAGGGGGGGGCCTGATTTAAAAAAGGGGGTTCAGCTTTTATAATGTCTTGGAACACTTCTATACAATCCAACCATGCAATAACCGCCCCTTTTACAACTTTCGAAGATACCATGGGAAGGGGGGTGCAGGGGGGGGCTGATTTCAAGAGGGGGATGAAGGTTTAATAATGTTGTGGAAAACCTCTATACGATCCTACCATGCAATCACCAGACTTTAAGCAAGTTTCGAAGATGCAATGGGAAGGGGCGTGTAGGGGGGGCTGATTTCAAAAGGAGGGTTCATGTTTAATAATGTCATGGAACACCTCTATATGATCCAACCATGGAATCACCGCCCCTTTTGCAACTTTCGAATAAACGATAAGAAGGGGGCTGCAGGGGGGGCTGATTTCAAGAGGGGGGTCCCGGTTTAAAAATGTCGTGGAACACCTCTATACGATCCCAGCATGGAATCACCGCACTTTTTGCAAGTTACTTATATACGATGGGAAGGGGAGTACAGGGGGGGCTGATTTCAAGAGGGGGGTTCCGGTTTAATAATGTCGTGGAACACCTTTATGCAATCCAACTATGCAATGGTCGCACTTTTTGCAAGTTTCGAAGATATAATGGGAAGGGGGGTGCAGGGGGGGCTGATTTCAAGAGGGGGTCCAAGTTTAATAATGTCGTGGAACACCTCTATACGATCCCACTATGCAATCACAACCCCTACTTCAAGTTTCGAAGATACGATGGGAAGGGGGGTGCTGGGGGGGCTAATTTCAAGAGGGGGGTCCAAGTTTAATAATGTCATAGAACACCTCTATACGATCCCACCATGCAATCACCGCCCCTTTTGCAACTTTCGAAAAATACCATGGGAAGGGGCGTGCAGGGGGGGCTGATTTCATGAGGGGGGTGCAGGTTAAATAATGTCGTCAAACACCTCTATACGATCCCAGCATGCAATCACCGTACTTTTTGCAATATTCGAAGATATGATGGGAAGGGGGGTGCAGGGGGGGCTTATTTCAAGAAGGGGGGGTCCCGGTTCAATAATGTCGTGAAACACCTCTATGCGATCCCACCATGCAACCAACGCCCCTACTTCAAGTTTCGAAGATACGATGGGAAGGGGGGTACAGGGGGGGGGGGGGTGATTTCAGAGGGGGTTCCGGTTTAATAATGTTGTGGAACACCTCTATACGATCCCACCATGCAATCACCACCCCTTTTGCTAGTTTCGAAGATATAATGGGAAGGGGGTACAGGGGGGGGTGATTTCAGAGGGGGGTTCCGGTTTAATAATGTTGTGGAAAACCTCTATCCGATCCCACTATGCAATGGCCGCACTTTTTGCAAGTTTTGAAGAAACAATAGGAGGGGGGGGTGCAGGGGGGGCTGATTTCAAGAGGAGGTTCAGGTTTAATAATGTTATGGAACAGGTATATACGATCCCACCATGCAATCACCACACTTTTTGCAACTTTCGAAGATACAATGGGAAGGGGGTGCAGGGGGGCTTATTTCAAGAAGGGGGTGATAATTATATAATGTCTTGGAAAACCTTTATACGATTCCACCATGCAATCACCACCCCTTTTGCAAGTTTCGAGTATACGATGGGAAGGGGGCTACAAGTGGGGCTGATTTCAAGAGGGCGGTGACGGTTAAATGATGTAATGGAACACCTCTATACAATCCCACCTTGCAATCACCACCCCTTTTGCAAATTTCGTAGATTCAATGGTAAGGGGGGTGCAGGGGGGGCTGATTTCAAGCAGGGGGTGCAGGTTTAATAATGTCGTGGAACTCCTCTATACGATCCCACAAGTAATCAACGCCCCTTTTGCAAGTTATGAATATACGATGGAAAGGGGGGTGCAGGGGGGCCTGATTTCAAGCATGGGGTGCAGGTTTAATAATGTCGTGGAACTCCTCTATACGATCCCACAAGTTATCAACGCCCCTCTTGCAAGTTATGAATATACGATGGAAAGGGGGGTGCAGGGGGGGGCTGATTTCGAAAGGGGGGTCCAGGTTAAATGATGTAATGGAACACCTCTATACAATCCCACAATGCAATCAGCACCCCTACATCAAGTTTCGAAGACACGATGGGAAGGGGGGTGCAGGGGGGGCTGATTTCAAGAGGGGGACCAATTTTAATAATGTCGTGGAACACCTCTATACGATCCCACCATGCAATCACCACCCCTACTGCAAGTTTCTTAGATTCAATGGGAAGGGGGGTGCAGGGGGGCCTGATTTCAAGAGGGGGATGAAGGTTAAATAATATCGTGGATTACCTCTATACAAGCCCACCATGAATCAGCACTCCTGTTGCAAGTTACGTAGTTTCAATGGGAAGGGGGTTGTAGGGGGGGCTTATTTTAAGAGGGGGGTTCCAGTTTATTCACGTCTTGGAATACCTCTATACGGTTCCACTATGCAATTGCCACACTTTATGCAAGTTTCGAAGATACGGTAGGAGGGCGGTGCTGGGGGGGCTGATTTCAAGAGGGTGGTCCAGGTTTAATAATGTCATGGAATACTTCTGTACGATCCCAGCATGCAATCACCGCACTTTTTGCAATTTTCGAAGATATAATGGGAAGGGGGGTGCAGGGGGGGCTGATTTCAAGAGGGGGGTTATTGTTTAATAATGTTGTGGAAAACCTCTGAACGATCCCATCATGCAATCACCGCCCCTTTTGCAACTTTCAAAGATAACATAACATTAAAGTAAAAGTAAAAGTAAAAGTAAAAGTAAAAGTAAAAGTAAAAGTAAAAGTAAAAGTAAAAGTAAAAGTAAAAGTAAAAGTAAAAGTAAAAGTAAAAGTAAAAGTAAAAGTAAAAGTAAAAGTAAAAGTAAAAGTAAAAGTAAAAGTAAAAGTAAAAGTAAAAGTAAAAGTAAAAGTAAAAGTAAAAGTAAAAGTAAAAGTAAAAGTAAAAGTAAAGGTCGAGGTCGAGGTCAAGGACTAACTCTAACATGGGAAGGGGCTTGCAGGGGGGGCTGATTTCAAGCGGGGGGTGCAGGTTAAATAATGTCGTGGAACACCTCTATACGATCCAACCATGGAATCACCGCCCCTTTTGCAACTTTCGAATAAACGATGGGAAGGGGGCTGCAGGGGGGGCTGATTTCAAGAGAGGGGTCCCGGTTTAAAAATGTCGTGGGACACCTCTATACGATCCTACCATGCAATCGCCGCCCCTTCTGCAAGTTCCAAAGAAACAATGGGAAAGGGGGCGCAGGGGGGGCTGATTTCAAGAGGGGGGTCCCGGTTTAACAATGTCGTGGAACACCTCTATACGATCCCACCATGCAATCGTCGCCCCTTTTGCAAGTTCCAAAGAAACAATGGGAAGGGGGGCGCAGGGGGGGCTGATTTCAAGAGGAGGGTGTAGGTTAAATAATTTTGTGGAACACCTCAATACGATACAACTAAGTTTTTACCGCCCCATTTGCAACTTTCGAAAATACGATGGGTAGGGCGGTGCAGGGGGGCTGATTTCAAGAGGGGGGTTCATGTTTAATAATGTCATGGAACACCTCTATACGATCCCACCATGCAATCACCACTCTTTATGCAAGTTTCGAAGATACTATGGGATTGGGGGTGAAGGGGGGTAAAAAGGGGTAAGGAGGTGTCAAATTTTAAATTGTTTATTATCCTCTATACGATCCCATAGAGCAATCACCGCAATATTGACGCGTTTGAGAGATCTGATTAGAGGGGGGGTGAAAGTGTATGAAAATAGGGGGTGGGGGGGTCACATTTTTTTTTTGTAACTTATCCTCTTTTCGATCCCATAGAGAAATCACCACAATTGTGTCGCGTTTTAGAGATCTCGTTACAGGGGGGGTGAAATTGGGTAATAAGGGGGGGAGGAGGGAATATTTTTTTTAATTGTTAATCATTCTCTATACGATCCCGTAGAGCAACCACCCCAATATCAACGCATTTCAAAGATTTCTATGCATGGAGCGAGAAAGGGGGGGTAAAAAAGGGCTGGGGGGGTCACTTTTTTTATTGTTAATAATCCTCTTTACGATCCCATAGAGCAATCACCGCATTTTTTGCGCATTACGGAGATCTCGATGGAGGGGGGATGAAAGAGGGGGGAAAGGGGGGGGGTGGAGATGATTTTTTTTTAACTGTCAATCATTCACTATACGATCCCGTAAAGCAATCACCGCATTTTTTGCGCATTACGGAGATCTCGATGGAGGGGGGATGAAAGAGGGGGGAAAGGGGGGGGAGAAAAATAAATTTGTATCAAATGAATCACCCTCTATACGAATCCGGTGTAAAAACATAACCTCGTCGGGAACATTTCAATGTTCATTTCTGGGGGGGGTGGAAGGGGGGTGAAAAGGGGGGTTTTCGGATTTTTCCTCTACTCACTGGAACCTCTACTATACGATCCCACCAAACGGTCACCCCTCCCACTAGCGCAAGTGGGAGAACAACTATGTCAATGAGTCAGTGAGTGAGTGAGTGGTAGTTTAGCTTTATATAGTATAATAATGTTGATCTTTGGATCCTTAGGCAAAAGTTGCTCGAGCTAAGAATTTCAAATAAGACGGCCTCTTTCATATTTAATTTGTTAACGGGTAGGTATATTTCTCTGCGCCTCAAAGGCGTGAATGAGGTGATTTGGAAAGGTCTCCCTCAAGGATCTGTTTTGAGTTCTTTTATACCATATGGTGACCTTCTCACCCAGGTCACCCCTCAGAAGTGTGGGGCCGTGCCAGCCGGCAGAGGCCCCGACTCTTCACTAGTGACCCCACTACGGAGGATGAAGGAGGCAGGCGAACCGCCCCCTTTGTCCTCCTGGACGTCTGCGCCGGAGCGTGTCAGATCTGGCATCATCCTTCCTGACACGCTTAGCGGCCTCCTTCTGCATTATAACCTCTTCGAAGAAGAAGACCATCGCCTGCCACTCTCTTTTGCCGCATGGCCGGTGCCGGCCCATCAGGATCTATCTGGATCGACAAGTTGTTATATCCTGGAAATATATCCACCTGGATATATTTCAAACGAAACGCGTTTGCACGTCATACATTATATGTTTTCATCTTATTTGTTTCGTATTAAATACAATAATAATTATCATACGTATTGTTTGATTAGGTACAAAGCTTATATCGTCTAGGTACAGAATAACAACACAATGTGAAAAGTTTCAGTCATCATTTTTGGTATTACGGAACACCACCAAATTTATAATAAATTCTGTACGGCTAACATTGCTATCGCGCAGGCACGGTCGGGACTGCATCAGCCAAAAAGAGTAATCGATGGACGATGGATGTTTTTGTGATTTTGGATGTTTGATCTTGCATAACTGCAAAACAGACAGATTTCAATTAAATTGAATGACTGTGCTATCTTTTATCCGGGTATATAATAGGTTGGGGAAAAAGTTTCTTCGCATTTTTTAAGAAAATTCAAAACATTTTTTAATATAGTTTATTTACATTTAACTAAAGTAGGGTAAAGCACACTATTGTTGGCACTCCTACAATGATTGGCACCTATTTCATAATATGCCTGTAACTAAATATACAAATCTTTTTTACATAAGGGAACATTATATTCATATAGTAGAATTTGTATTTAAAAAAATGGCAACCTTCATCAAACTTCTAGGGCCCCCATATTATGTCAAGTGATCTTTTCAAACTGACGACGGTAGTCAGAAGATTTTCGTTTGAAAAATGTAGAAAATCAGAAGACAGGTCTCATTTTGTGACACGTTTTTTTATCACTAATGGTATGTTAATAACTAAATTCTTATAGTATTTAGATAAAAGTATGTTTTAAGAGGATATTTTTCATGATTTCACTATTTTATATTGATCTGTTAGTTATTTTAGCTAGTGCCAATCATTGCATTTTTTTTTGTACCGACATGTAGTCATTGGCTCTCTATGCCAATGATTGTATTGTTACTGAAAACTTTGAAATTCTTTAGATACACCCTTAGTAACACTGGGAAAAGGTTCAATAAAATAATAAATACATAAGGTGTCCCAGTAATGCTGTAATCGAATGATTGACCCTGCCAATAACTATAATCAGTCCTTATGACAATTATTGTCTTACATAGATTGAAAGTACTGCTCACCCGAGAAGAGTTTAAATTTACTAAAAACTACCCCAGCTTTAATTGTTTTTGAATTTATTATTCTATAGATTGCTTTCAAGGATGACGAAAGTATCGGAAAATAAACCTTACATCAAAACATATACGGAATCCCAAATCCAAAAGGCTAATCTAAAAGAAAGATAATCCAATAGTAAATGACTTTATGGACACAGGCATAGAAAAAATTGAACTCAGTAATAATAATAACGATGATTCTGGATGAATGGGATATTGGTTGGAAGACGAAGACTAAGTCATAAGCGTAGCCTACATAGGTATATCTCCTAATAATCTTTACATAGGTAGGCATATTCTGAGGTGTCAGCTATTAACTATTCCATGCCTATGTTTGTAATGCATGCCAATGACTATAATAGTCTACATATGCCAATGTTTAGATTAAAGTGCCAATAATTATATAAAAGTGAACATTTCACTTTAAATAATAATTTTCTTGATAAAAGTATTACAATTTAAATAAAATTTTGCATTAATTTCTTTAAATAAGCATACTTATTCATTTTAAAAAGTTTCCCAACCAATTCTATTACTTGGCAACATTTAAAATAATTAAGATTCTAGAGAAATCGTTAAGGTGCCAATCATTGTATACTTTACCCTATGTAGGTACCATTTTGTTCGATAACTTTTTGCCATTTTGTAGGCAGGGACATGATCCCATTGCTATAAAAACTTTGGGGCTTCTGTTCAAAATACCGCGACAAGTGGTTTTGGCAGTCCTCTCGTGATGTTAACCTGACACTGCCTAAAGAATTCTGAAGAGACCGAAACAGGTGGAAATCTGAAGGTGCAAGGTCAGGACTATACGGCGGATGCATTAACACATCCCAGCCAAACTCTCTTAATTTTTGCTGAGTGGCTAAAGATGTGTGAGGTCTAGCGTTATCATGATGAAAAACCACACCCCTTCTGTTGATTAACTCCGGCCGCTTTCTCTCAACTTCTTGTTTTAATCTCATCAGTTGTTCGCAGTAGAGTTCAGAATCGATGGTCCTGCCTGGTGGTAACAGCTCATAATGAATAATGCCCTTCCAATCCCACCACACACACAGCATCACCTTGTTGCGAGTTAACCCGGGTTTCGCCACAGTCTGTGAAGCCTGACCGGCCTTTGACCACGACCTTTTTCGCACGTTCTTGTCGTACGTGATCCACTTTTCATCACCAGTTATCAGCTTCTTCAAAAATGGTTCGGTTTCATTACGTCGTAATAAAGAATCACAAATGAGAACACGGTTCATTAGGTTTCTTTCAGTGAGCTCGTGAGGTACCCAAATATCGAGCTTTTTTGTGTACCCAGTTTTTTTCAAATGCGCCAAAACTGTTTTGTGGTCAATTCCCAGTTCTTCAGCTACGTCGTAACTACTGATATGCCGATCTTGCTCCACTTTTTCAAAAATGGCATCCATTTTATCCGTAATAGGGCGACCAGAGCGACGTGCATCTTTGACATCAAAATTTCCGGATTGAAAACGCTTAAACCAAATTTGTGCTACTCTCACAGACACTGCACTAGGTCCATAAACATCGCAAATTTTTTTCGCGGCTTGCGTTGCATTTTTACCTTTTTTGTAGTAAAATTTTAAAATGTATCGAATTTCTTCATTAGATTCACTCATCTTGACAGTACGAAAAACAAATAAAAATCACACATTTTCCTAATTTGAATTTGGAATTATCTTCTTTAAAATTTAAACTTTTAATGATACCAAAACCAGCCAGATACAAATAGTATAGCCAAAGAGATTTTATTACAAGTTCATACATACAATAATGCGAAAAGACTTTTTCCCCAACCTAATACATATATAAGCACTTACATATTTTTTTAATTAAGGTTAATTTTGTACAATTTGTACATATTTAGGCTAAAGCTATGCTTAAAAAGCAGTCGCCTCATTTATCTTCACCACGAAATATAATCGTGTGATGTGTAGGTATTATTAATGTGTAAATGTTATAATGAAAGCCAAAGTTAAACCTCTAAATGTTTATTTATCTTAGAACAGTTTACAGGAAAGAAGTTTGAATTGAAAATGTAGTAATAGCTACACAAGGCATAACCAAAAAATTACTGAATGAATTTTCGCGCAGGAAAAGTGGGTGGTATTCATTGACTCGATGCCCTTGATTCTAATCAGAACCTTTCATGGCATGGCACTAGTCGTCTTACATTCTCCTATCATACTCATAAGTACATCACGATAATTAGAAATCTGAGGAAAAACAAAGTTCAAACAGAATTTCATAAAAAAATAAAAAATCTATTTATGCGTACATAAATAGTTTTATGAAAAAAGACATACTTCACAGAAAATCTTGCATAATTCTCACAAACACCATCCTGTCAGTGATGCTCAGACTAGCAGGCACTCATAATACAACAAACAACTTATACTCCATTCATCTTCTTACAAAACTTCACTTATTAAACTCGCATCACAATTCAATTGTAGTTGTGGAAAAAATTCACGTATATAATCTAACATGTGGAACAGTTTTCCACAATCATTGATTTTACACCGATAACAACATAAAAGTTTACATTTCAGATATCATACAAGTAAAAGGCACTGATTGACAACTAATATGAATCATATTTGAGCATGCTTGATACATCCAATTTGGATTGAACAAAAGCAACACTATGCTATAGCTGGCTCTCCATTGTTAAAATAAATGTCATGATGATTTATTTAATAAATTATCAAGATCTTTTAAACTTAGGAAATTTGTCTGTTTATATGCATCTTATGATAATTTAAGGCTACATAACAGAATCATGGACTAACAAACTTTTTATCTTAGTAACGTTTGCATAATTATATACCTACTAACTGGAGAGCTTGAGCTTACACATTATCATGACTTAATAACTTTTAAGTCCCTTTCCATCATTATTATGACTAAATTATAATACATAATATATTGCCAGCACTGCACCTTACTAACATACATAGAAAGTTGTTATTGTATAAGGAAAAATAAAAAATAAACAATGGTAACATATGTATATGTAAAGGTATACATTTTATAATTAGTTGACAGAGATGTGCTCAAACATGAATGCAAGTTCTGAATTAAATTTGCAGAGGGGCTACATGAGCACTAGTTCCTACTGCATTGTTTGAGCACTTTATTTTATAACAAGATGTTAATTGCAGTGCAGTGTGAAGTTTTTAACCCCATGTATTACAAAAAGATCAAAAATAATAGTGTGGATGTTAAACAAGTGCACAAATTGTTTATATTAGGAACGAGAGATTCAAGTTGAAATTGAATTTTCCACATATTTATTTTGATATGAGAGAAAGTTACATTTCTTTTACATTCCGAGTTGGTCACCTCTCAAGAATGTGATAATAACAGTGTTATGTACAATTGTGATACTAAGATCTAAAGGCAATTTACACATTTCTCTGTTCAACACAATAGCAGCATGGCAATACCACCGAATTTTCAGCCAGTTTATTGGTCTAGTGAAACCAATAAACTATTTTTAAAAATATTTAAATGTTGTATCATATTTCTGTGTTCAGATTACTGGAGTACAATTGAGTCAGGACTTTATTATGCTGCGATTGTGGTAAACAGAAAATGATAAACACCAATATGGCGTCCTTTGATCTCCCAAACAACGTTGCTATAGAGCATCTTAAATCATTATACCAACCAAACTTTCAAAGTAGTTTGAAACATGTCTAGGTTTTAAAAATAACCTGCCATTTCCACCTACATTCATAATTCCGCACACATTTCTAACCATTCACAGTTCCTTTCATACTTCTTACAAAACGTAATAATAATTTATAAAATTCACAATCCCTTGCATAATGTGCATGCCTTATAGTAACATTCGTCCGCATCCACTCTGGCTCACATTCATGCTCTCACACTATCTCAAATAAGTAAAGATACCACAGCCACTGTCTGTATTTATAATACCAAATAGGAAAAATGCTAACTTTAAGATAATATACTTTATGGAAAGATTATGGTCAGGCATAATAAAAATATTATAATTTCGATAATGCTGCGCTAAGTGCACAGTTTAGCTCCAACCACTTTGTGATTACTATGAAAAGCCTAACTAAATTATTGCCTTCTATAATAAGCAACTGAAATTAAATATTATTGGTGTTTAGTGTATATAAGATAAGTCTTGAGATATATATTTTACAGAATACATCCTATTCTATGAAATCCATATTAAAAAATGATAAATTGAAGTATTGCTACCATAATAGTATATTTATGGTATATTTTATGCCATACTAACATTATTGCATTTCACAATTACTAGTTTATATGTTTAATGTAGATAGATAATAATTATAATTAATATAAAAAAAGGAATGACACATGGTGGCAACACCAATGATAAGAATGCTCATTATAATAAGACAATATCATTGAAAAGGCGAATTCTCTCTAAATAATATTAAAACATAAAAAGAGCTTTAAACAAATGCACCCAACGACTTGAGTAATGGACACAAATATGCCTGCCAATACAGTGATTTTAACCGCAGCAAGGTTTTTGAACCGCTCACTGTGGTAGCGCGATCATTCAAATCTGAAAAAGAAAGAAAATAGTATTTCACACATCATATCACTAACATAAACCTTCACAAACGTCAATTAAAAGAAGTGGCGACGCATGTGTTCATTAGAGAGCGAGAGGAGACGCATACGAGCGTTGTTATCCTCCTCTTGCCTACCTCTGTGGCGCAGTGGGCGAAGGCCCGCCTGAGACGCAGAATTATTTACCTAATAGTTTCGATAAGTTTTGGATTATTTCAGAGATCTCAGCGACTGGCCTTACGTTAAGACCGACACATACGGCGTAGCAATGCGGATTTGAAGAGACATATGTGGGCATATCGACTTGCGATAATATAATTAAAGTAACTTTTGCTAAGAATAAAATAAACAAAAGATCTTGACAGGAGAGTCGCAACAACATGCGACCTCTAACCAACACATAACACCGTGTTTCGCGTGCCTGTAACTGGCATGCCAGACTCCCTTCCTGTTTCCCTGCAAGGTCAAAAATCAAACGTTTTGCAATCTCCTGGTGCGCTATGTACTAGCATATATTATATGCAACAAGCAGAATTATACAATACATAGGCTTTGTGGATAAAACCCAACCTGAATAATTGTAGCTTGTACTACAATTATTCAGGTTTGGGATGCTGTTGTGCGAGATACTGGTATACTTTAACAAATTGAATTGTATTATCAAAATGCAATTCTTTAATGCTTACCAACTGGCGAGAGGCGTCGCCTGTTTGAGTTTACGGATCTCCTTGGTGGCCCAGTTGGCGAGCGTCTTAGTGCGCGGAGTGCGCGAGCGGCGCGCGGCTTGCAGCAGGTCGAGTATGGGCCGCGTCTCGAGGTACGGCAGCACGTGCTGGCCGAACACGGTGCAGAGGTCGCCCGTCAGCCCCGCGATCACGGACATGTGCCCGTCCGTGCGCTCCGGCTCGCACGCCACCAGGGTCATGAAGTTCACGATGGCCGGCACGTGAGGCTCCACAGGCGCTACGTCAGCCAGCGCCTGCACAACGCATACAAATATGTTTTCAAACCACCACAAAATGAAAACGAACATAAACTACATGGTTGACTTAACCCTTTCCGACCCTGCATGCACAATTGAGAACTTAAAGTGCTGATACTTTTAGAACAATACATTTTGGTGTAAAGTATGTATTGATAGCTGATAAATATGTATCCACTGTGAGAAGTCGTCATCCACTGTGTAGGATGGCTCAAGACCGCTTGTGTAGGAAGCTTTTGTCTAGTGATAGACTACTTCACATCGTTCTTATCAGAAGTTAGAATAATTGCAAAACAGGTTTATTTTTGTTAATCTTTCATCAATTTTCAAAACGAATTGTTTTTTGTTTAGTAAAACGCCTCATACATTACTCTGTAATAAAGTAGGGACGGAGCACAGTTTTTTAAACTTGGTGCCATGATTATTTATGTAAATAATAGTGAGGTATTATTATTATTATTTTATTTGCTTTTGTGGCTTTCGTATCACTGCGGCCGTTAGGCCTATTGTGATCGCCACTTGTTTCCTTTTCCCCGCACGGGGCGTTCATAATTCACCGCTCAGCCCTGCCGCTGTTAGAAACTGCAGGATCTTTTTGGGTGTGATGAGTTTAAGTTCATCTGGGCTAAGAATGTGTTATCCCAGATGAAGGCTACGCTTATGTACCAATGGTCCACATTCTCCTAACAGATGAGAAGGGGCGATTCGTCTGCCTCCTTGCAGAGTCTGCAGGTTTGCGTGTCACTCAGCCTTAGTATGAACATGTGCTTGTTGAGGCGACAGTGTCCAGTCAAGGATCTTATCATAGTGCGAAGGTTGTTTCTGTTTAGCGCTAAGATTTGGTTGGAGTTGGTATACCGTTTGATTAGTAATTTGGCATGGTTCATGCCTGGAGAGTTTCTCCAAAGATTGGTTGATTCTTCAAAGCATGAGTTCAGAAGGGTTCTTTGGGCTAGGCTTAATAGTGAGGTAGCCTGTATATTTTACGACCTCTGTGGCCCGCCTGAGACGCATAAGGTTGAGGGTTCGATTCCCGCCGCGGGACCAATGTTTGTATGATCTGCAAATATTTGTCTCGGGTCCAGACCCGAACACTGGTGTTTTCTATGTATATTATGTATGGATTTACAAAAAAAAGTACATAAGTTGTATATCAGTCATGTAGTTCCCATAATACAAGCTCTGCTTGCTTTGAGGCTAGATGATGCTGTGTGAAAAATGATGAGCATTATTTTTTATACCCAGTAAGCCCCAGTATTACAGTTTCAATTTAAATATGTCACAAATGTTTTTGCCTTGATGATACTCAAGCAAAATCAAAATTAAGCTCAAAATTCGATCTAAAATGCAGATTGCAAATTGTTAATTAATAATTAAATTAGGATTCTCTGATTTACTATGTTGTAAACCCTAATGTAAAATATCGCCGGGGATCTCTGGCGATAGTGTCCCGGGATATGACATGGTGTCTTTTGTGTATATAATGGCTTTATACTGTCCCACGGACAAACATAGGCCTTCCAATCTTTGTTCCTTAAAAACTGTTGTACTTGGTTTAGCATTATTTTATCTACAACAAAATAGTTATTTGTTAGTAATGCAGAAGTTTTTATCTTACAATATTTCCCTCGCCGCTGGATCCTTTCAGTCCTTGAATGATTCCAGTGTATGCTTCCAAAACGCTTTCCCGAAGTTCGCCTAGATATTCCACCATATCGTAATCGGTACGATCAACTTGAGCATTGCTGGCCTGTTCCAAATAAATGCAAAGAATAAAACACCAAAGAAAACAAATAATTTTCTGAAATGCTCTTAAAAAGAAGAAAATATCCTACTTCCTACTTATATTATTAATGTGAAAGTATGGTGTTCCTAATAACCTTCATAACGGCAGCTGAACCAACTTAGCAGAATTTTGAAAAAGTTATAGTATAATACCTGCTCATCATTTTTGTTTATTGGTTTATTTTTTTCAATTTTTAAACATTGGAAGCTGTAGCCAAAAAAATAACATAAATGGCCAGTTGTTTCTTATAGCGTTTTACCTGCAGCAACATTTGCATGACGACATCGAAATATTTAGCAAAATCAGGGCCAATGCTGAGAGCAATGTCGCCAAATACTGATAGTATCTGCGGCTTCACTGAGCGGTGGATCGAGGGGTCTCCGAGGTTCTCCAGCAACAACAGGATGATCTCATCGCAATAAGGAACCACCTGAAAATTATTATTTTTATGATAAGTACATGATCTTATTTATTTAGTAAAAATAAATAAAGAAATGGTTCGGTTGAGTAGCCGGCTGAAACGCAAGAGGTGCTGGTTCTATTCCTGCTGCAGGACAAATGATTGCATGTTCTGCAGAGATTTGTTCCAGTTCTGGGTTCTTTGGTACTCCATCCTAATGTGGAGTCTATGTAACTGTGGAGTTTGTTTTTTTTAGTTAATATGTAATAAATATTTACCTTATTTTTGAGAGCGCGGCAAATATCGCCTGTGAGACCAACAGCCGCAATGCACACTTGGTATTCCTGGTGATTCTTGAGCCCCACATACAGGTACCTTTTGAAGGCATCCATGTACTTCAAGAAGCCATCTCCCAGAACCTCTACCAGAGTGGACACGGCCATAAGAGCGTCCTCTTGCACGCCGCCCGCTTTCCCCGCGTTTCCCGCAAACATGGTGAGGAGAGCCGTCATTATAGCGTCAGATATTTGCGGTGCGTCTTCCGGTGTCACTTTCCGCAGCACAGACTGCAGCGTCGCGCATAGAAGGCTCTGCAGGTCATTGAACTGGGAGCGATCTGCCTGACTCGATATATGATTCTCCATCTGCAGAACTTGTTGCAGCCTCTCCAAGATCACCATAGTAGTTTTCTGGACGGTGACGTAACAATCTGAAGGAGAGTTTTTGACCATCTCCATGAGAGCCTCGTAAGCCGCCGATCTGAGGTTATGCTGAGCCGCGTCTTGACGGTCAGTTGTCTCGAGGAGTCTTTGGATGATGAAATCGAAGTAGTTGGACATGCAGTATGTCCGAGGTTGGTTGGAGTCCCCGCAGTCGGCAGCTTCGTACGCGGCCTCCGCCAGGCCGGTAAATGCCCAGCAAACATTAGCGGCGACGCGAGGCTCTGCCTTCAAACCGTTGACAAGACTCTCCAGCAAGGGTTTCAGGTATATTTCATTGATTGCAGCTTCAGGGACGATTTCGCATATTCGTCCAAAAGTCCAGGCGGCGGTATCTCTCACGGCCACGCTCGAGTCGTACATAGCTTCGATCAAGGTCGGCATTGCCTTCTCCACTAGAGGCTTGAGGGTGTTTGATTCGAGGCCACCCAAAATGGAACCGAATGCCATCAGCGCAGCTTCTCTGTATCGCCAGTTCTCATTCTTGATGTTTGAGTTGATAAACGGAAGGACATGAGGTACTATTTCGTCTTCACAGCAGTTGGAGAGAAGCATGAGACATACAGATGCTGCTTTGGAAGGATTCCAGTCTAGTTCATCATCAGTGTCATCTTGTTTTGTCAGTTTCCTCATGAGCTCAGGGGCCAGGTATTGTAGCGCGCCTTTGGCATAAAACCTCGAGGTTCTGACTGGCGGACGCCCTAGCAAGAAAAGAAAAAAGTTATACAAAGAGATATCCTGTTGACTTGCATAGAAATAACAAGAAACCTACCAGCTTCTGAAGCTTCTGCCTCCTCAATGGCAAGGTCAATCTCCTCATCACTGACGTTGGACCAGAACTCTATGCCCTGCAGGGAGATCTCATCCACATCAGACTTCATGGCTTCAAGGGTGATTGGGAACAAGGCTTGTCCCATATAAGGCTCCATATATTGGTAGTAGAGGGAAAGGATTTTTACCTGGAGAAAGAATAATCAATGTCATGTTCATAAGACAGTAATATCTTGCTTTAATTCACGCCTTTCTCGTGTTGGTTTAGATGGCGCTTTTGTCGCAGCAGTTTTGTTGATGCCTTCACTACAGTAGTACTCTGAAAAGTCTGTATGAGGTAACTTAAGAATCTTTGTTTTGACATGTGCACCACACACCATGCGGTGACATCTCGGAGCCCAATCTCGGTTGATATATTTTTCACTACAGTAGTACTCTGAAAAGTCTGTATGAGGTAACTTAAGAATCTTTGTTTTGACATGTGCACCACACACCATGCGGTGACATCTCGGAGCCCAATCTCGGTTGATATATTTTTTAGGTTTGACTACTCTAAGTTGAGCTATTGTATGCTATCTGTTTAGTTTTCCAACAAATAGTCAGGGTGCAAACCCTTTTCAAAACATTTGGTAACCTCAGTAAACGCTAATGAAGCTGAATCAGTAATTGATTGTGATACCAAATTAGTAAAATTTTGTTGTAAGGCCCAAATACTGAGGCATACTCAGGCTGTGATGGTTGTATAAAGTACCCAGCCATATGCTATGTGCTCACTTGCAGTAACTATGCTTTCAGAAAACGATCTAAGAATGGTAGGTAACAAGTACTCACTAAGCATTGAAGTGCAGCAACACTTATCCTCATGTCAGTGGACTGCGTAGCTTCACAAACAACTTCCATGATGAAATTCCTTTCATTATCTTTATCAAAGTTTGCTTTGGTGAACTCCAGAGAATTAAGTAATGCCTGAGTAGCTGCCAGGCGGACGTGGCTGCTGGGCTCATTGGACCTCATGCCATGGATGATGGCAGTGAGGATTGGGTTGCTCTGCTCTGTCAGCACCTCGGCATCAATGTCTTGGCAGATGTAACCTGAAACAAAAGACACACTTAAGGGGTGGAAGCCAAAATAAGCATTAAAAAATGTTTTCTTTTTAGCAATATTGGTTATGTGGCAGTAGAAAACACTTGATGTTATAATTAATCTTATTACCAAGAATCAGCATGTTGTTTCCAAAACAAAATTTTACAAGATTTTATCAAACTAAACAACTGATATTGATAAAGTTCAGAAGACTTAATTTTATAAATATCAGTCTCAATATACTTTTAAATAAACTCTGTTCTTTTATATTTTCGAAAAGTCAATTTGGAGCACTATGAGCGAGAAAGCCAAATATGTGTGTTTTGATAGCATCTTTTCTCAGAGTGGTGATATAAGCCCTATCTTACATATATGATATATGCTTTAACTCAATGATTATGGGTTTGAAACTTGTATGCCTACTTTTAAGATGTGCTAATGGCATATTAGCACATCTGTCTGCACCTTATAGTCATCCTTGTGGAGATAGGCTTCCCCCTAAAGAGTGCCATGATGAATGATCAGAAAGTCAGAAATTTCAGAAAGTTTATGTAGTTGGCCAAGAGGCCAATTACATAAACTTTCTGAAATCTTTATAATATCATCAGTCCATTGGGTGGGGGGCATTCTTACCCCACATCTTCCAGTTCATTGTCACAAGAGCCTTTCTCTGGCCTGCCTATTGCCACTTCGACTTGCTAATTCTAATGAAATTGACTTAAGTTCATCAGGTCTAATAATAATTCTAATTAGGGCTCCTTAAGATATTACAACATCCTTAGGTCTTTGTACTTACCAATAGCTTCAAGTGTGGCTTCTTTCTGTAACTCTGAGCTTTGCAAGTTGCAGACATTTTCTACAAGCATGGGTATGAGATCATTCCACTGTCCCACTGGAAGCTCTGCCACTGCTACATACGCCACGCACTGTGCTGCAGAGCTTGGTCGGCTGTTCTCTGTGCCAATTGCTGATAATATCTGCAATTCATACAAGTAATTAAAAAAAACCCATGTTATCCATACATTTGTTATTGTTTAGTCTATACCGGCACCCTCTAATAACTTGTGGCAGTAAAACCTATCTAAGAACCATCCTAGATGTCATTCTAATTGATTGCAAAAAACCATTACAACCAGATAAACTGCTTCAGTGATAAATGGTAACATAACAAAAAAACAAATGTATGGGTTCCATAAGGAACCCATACATATAATGCAGTATAAACTGCAGGTAATAACTTTGCAACTATTCTAGAAGAAAATACTAACATTTTTCTTGATATACAGTCTAATGTCATCAGGAAGGGCCAACCATCTCTGTTGGTATTGTATCTTCAGAGTTGGGTCTTTGGATGTAAGGTGATTCTTTAGCTGCAAGCCGGCTGCCATTCGCGCCACTTGGCTGTTCCCACCAGCCACCAACACATCCGACAACATTTTGATGAATGTTGTGAAGTTGGAATTTGCCGCATGGTCAAGGTATTGCTCAGCTGCTTCCAATTCATTTCGATCTGAAAATATTTTAATTTAACACTGTTATTGATTGAAATAACTGTTAAAAGTCTGATGTTAGACTTTTTCTGTGACACCTGGCAAGATACAGAAAATCTGATCATAGTGTAATAGAAGTTGTTATACAATGTAGGTTTTAGGAATTAGTCCTTTGTTTATCAAATACTTGGTTACAATGGTAATCATGATGGTCAAAGATTTATACCAGCTTTACAACTTTTCGGATTCTTACAGCTATATCTTCCGTATGACAAAACTTATTTCCATGCAGATTGGAGATCAATGGCAAAATGGACCTATTAATTTATAACCTAAAACTTACTGAGCTATGACATATAAAAAAGAAAAACCCAGGTATCCAATGTATAAATACAATTAAATCTTATCATGAGTCAGTCATAGTCTAATTCTTTAGGACCTAATCACGTCCTGTTTCAGCTGTCTGTAATCGAAATTGCGCTAAAAACAATAACTACCATTCGTTGCTCACTATGGAAAGGATTCGTCGATTTGATTACACCGCGTTTGAAACTCTATGCTTATATGTTATTCTTGTTAGATTAATAATAAATAAACCTTTAATACTTTGTTATTTTATCAATATTTTTTGTAAAATTGTAACAGACAAGTTGCAGATAGTCGGTTGACATGAAAAACGCCATCTAAGATCACAAAGTACAAGCTTCTTACCAGGTGATATAGTCTTTTCTAGTATTTGTATAAGTGCTAGCGTAGTTTCGGAATGCATTTTGTTCACTATTATTTCAATAAACTCAAGATAAATGATAAAATCGCAAACGAAAAAATTGGTAAACCGGCACACGACGGAAGAACATTCATAAATGAAAAAAAAGGGTGTCAGTCAAGTCACATAGTGTTGCCTACAACAATGTATGAACAACGATGTATAAAAAATAAACTTGGAAGGGTAGAAATATATTTGCAACTCAACCTGTTTTCAATATATTTTTTCACCCGCTACCTAATGAACCCATAGACATATATATGCGTCTGCCATTAGAGGTGTATGGTACCATTTATCTCCAAAACAGCTTATCGGATAGTAATGTTTTTTGCAATTGATTAATGTCTTGAAACATGGTTCTTAGATAGGTTTTAATGTCACCACTTGTCAAGTCACTAGGCGTGCTTCAATCAACGATTTATATATTCGATGGAGGTTTTCGTATTCTGTAGACTACAAAATTTACTAATTACAACTTTCAACCAGTGAGTAAGAAACTTTTTGTTAAAAACTTTCAGGTGTGTTGGTTTCATAAGCTTAAGTACACATAGCATAAGAACCATTGCTATTTTTTTTTTTGTTTTTTTTTTTTTATTTTGACGACCTCTGTGCGCAATATTAGATACAATATTATTTTATATATCTAATCATATATTCTTAATATATATATATATAATTATATATTTATAGGCACTTATACTTATAAATAATAGTTTAAAGGTAGGGTAGATAGACTATGAATGAAACTCATCAAGGAAGTTTTTGTGAATCAAAATATTACAGACAATTTTAATTTGATTCACGCAAATTGAATATATAGTAAAATCAAACGCAGAAACTGTCATAAACAATTTACTACCATACAAATCGAGAGAAAAATATCTACAAGCCTAGATATTTATAATTAAATGCCTATATTTAATTACATGGAAAAATGAACAAAAAACAAATTTATTTATTAATATAAATTTGTAATTTGGTAATGTAAATATAAATATTCGTCACTACTAAAAGCATCTCATATTTATTTTTCTCATAGAGGGGGATGAAAAGCAGAGTGTGCCACACGGTACCAAAATTATGTAACCTCGAGCGACGTATTTTGAATCCCTCGCTACGCTTAGGATTCTACTCTAGAATCCCTCGCTTCGCTCTGGATTCAAACAACCGCTCTCGCCCTCGATACATTATTTTTGTCCCTTGTGACACAATCTAATATTTTAATTTCAAATGGTAGTTTATTCCAAAATAAATATATATTTATTTATTTAAATATATTTATTGGGATTTCGATAAGGTTTCTTTATAAATACTTTGAATAGCCTATTATTGATTCCCGTAATAAAAAAGCGCATTTTTATTTGTAAATTTATTTTAAATCTTCAGTAACTTCAGCACAATGATGAATAACTGAGTTTACAATCGCATGCGCATCGCTCGTCATTGCGGAACGAACTAAAGAGATCATCATGCGTAAATGATTTGTTGGATCAAGCGAAAACTCAAGGCCACTTAAAATTAACTAAAATTTTAGTTACTACTCAATCACTTACCACGTTTATACAGCCTTTAGTTTTACCTTTGTTTGTGCTATAATGCAGCCTTTATTAGTAAAACTTGACTTAAATTGATTAAGACTTGTGTGGCGATTTGTCACAATTCTGCAAATAAATTATATTTATGTCAATATAATTGATTTGTCACTGTCGTCGATGACAATAAAATGACATTATTGACAGTGACAACAAATCTTTTACTAATTATTGTCCGTCAGTCTTTTCAAGTTTTGTCGGTCGGTGTTGCGAACGTTTGGTTGAAAATATTCGCCAAAATGGTACTTTTATCTCTTTTTATGTCATCAATCATGTGTTATACAAGTGTTTCTACATTTTATAAGCATTGTAGATATGTGTTACGTGATATTTCTGTGAATATTTCGCTGAACCGGTAACAATAATGATTTATGTTTCAGTCGTTGGTTATCCCCGAGAAGTTTCAACACATTCTTCGTATTATGAATACAAATATCGATGGCAAACGTAAAGTTATGTTTGCCATGACTGCCATCAAGGGAGTCGGTCGCAGATATTCCAATATCGTTCTGAAGAAGGCTGACATTGACCTGGACAAACGTGCCGGAGAATGCACTGAAGAAGAGGTACTTGGTCAACTAGATTTTCGTATTTGTAGGACTAATTCAGTTCTTAGCAAGTACATTTCAGTGCTATTGTACCAAATCCATAAATTACAAGTATTCTAGACAATTTAAAACATTAAAAGACATTGTTTACATCACTAAAATTTAGTTACTCTTTTGAGAAAACGAATTTTATATCCCTTACTATCTAGTAGTTAAGCAAAGGGAGGATATCTATCCTACCTTTGCATATTAGTTATGGATCAAAACTTCAAAGAAACAACTCAGACCTTGTTTAATTTTCAGGTTGAAAAAATTGTGACAATCATGTCCAACCCCAGGCAATACAAAATCCCTGATTGGTTCCTCAACAGACAGAAGGATATTGTTGATGGTAAATACAGCCAGCTGACATCTTCCAACTTGGATTCCAAACTTCGTGAGGATTTGGAGAGGCTCAAGAAGATCCGTGCCCACCGGGGCATGCGTCACTACTGGGGTCTCCGTGTTCGCGGTCAACACACCAAGACCACAGGCAGAAGAGGCAGGACTGTGGGTGTGTCTAAGAAGAAGTAAATGATAAGAAAAAAAATAAAAAATTATTCTCAAGCAAATGTTTTTTATTTATACCTTTGTAAAGTTCTATAAAAAATATTGTTCAGTTAGTGTTACTCTCACTCCTAACATGAAACAGTTTTTCTTAGCTATAAAAGACATTAAATTATAATGATTTGATACCATTATTTTGATGTTTTATAATTAAACTAAAATTATCTGAGGACAGTGAGCTGTTTAAAATATACTAAACTTTTCTATTGCAATGTAATAAACAGCAAAAACCAAATTTATAATACCTATATTTAACTAAATTACTTTTTAAATAGAATGTACACAAAATGAAATATATTCTAAACTTGTATCTGTATAAGTTGAATCTTTAACAGCCACAAATGAACTCGAGAGGTAACAATTAGGTGTTAGTGATGCTTACAATACACATGAAATATGTTATTGCCTGCTTAAGTTGTGTCAAGTAGGTAAGTAAGCACATTTCAGACAGTAAAAATAAATGTACAAAAATTATTAGGAAATGGGTTGATTGGGAAAGTAATGCACAACATTAATCATTTATAACAGAAACATATTAGCTTGTGATGATTTTAATCAACATGAAAGCACATTTCATAATAAATGAACAAAAGTTATAAAAAAATAGGGAATGTAATGCACTACATAATCATTTATAGCAGAAAAATATTCATGTGATGATTTTATTCAACTTTTAATGGAACTCTATTCTTGTCTACCTAACTATCTACATGGTATTTAGCTATTCATATTGTGCAATAAGTACCATCATGTACACACCCGCTAAAAGAGCCACAATTTCTTTGATAGATTGAGATAATTTGGTAGATCCTTCTAATAACTCTGGTATCACTGATACAGTTGCTATGTAAATAAATCCACCAGCAGTGAATGGTAATATAAGGGTAGAGACAAGCCCTTCACTAGCACCTCTCAGGTAAATAGACAACACTGTCCCAGAAACAGCTCCAAAGGCGGTCAGCAGCTGAAGTAACATTGCCTTTCTCCGTGAACATCCTGACTGTACCAGGATAGCAAAATCTCCAATTTCATGGGGAATCTCATGCAGTAAAATAGTCACAGTGGTAATATAACCAATACTTTGTCCAGCAATGAAAGAAGCACCAATAGCAAGCCCATCTGTGAAGTTATGAGTGAAATCTGCAGCAAGGTTTAGATAACCTGCAATCTTGATGTCTTGTTGTTTCTTATCTTTGTTTTTCTTCTTTGATTTCTCATCTGTCTTTTTATCTGTTGTGTGGGAATGTCCGTGTCCGCCGCTGAATAATCGAACAGTTTTTTCTACTACAAGAAAAGTGATTATACCTCCTAGGACCCCGAGACCGACCGTGGTGTCGTGTGGCTCGTGCTTGGAGTCAGCGTCGTGCGAGTGGGCGTGACCCGCGGTGCCGCCGCTCGCCGTCAGGGCGTGTGGGATCAGGTGTAGAAACGCGTCGCCGAGGAGTCCACCAGAAGCGAACGATAGTAAAATTTTCAACAGCGGTTGTTTCTCAACGGTGCCGTCGACCGGGATGAAAAAGAGTATGAAGAAAGGTACTATGCTTATAAACAGGGTGGAACTCAGGGCACTGACGTACAAATCGTAATCTGGTTCAACCGCTTTGTTTTGCTTGTGTTGTTCGTTCGCAGTTTTGGAATACTTGAACGCCGGATTTTCATCACCTCCGTGAGAATGTGAATGGGCATGCTGGCTGCCTAGAACTGCTGCAAGCGTCCCGATCAATACAAGACCAAGTAAAAGCTTTCTGTAGCAAATCATTTTGAATCAGTGAAAAAAGTATGCCACAGGTAGGTACATAAGGTACCTTACTTTAGTAATAGCGTACGTACACACACAAAACAACTAACTACCTAGTACCTACACATCACTGATGTGATGAACACTGAAATTAAATGTCAAAAATGACACGCACGACGCAACCTTCTGTGGCTCCACCTAACGTATTGATACCATAGAGGTACCATAGATGTTGGAATAATGGAAAAACTCAACGACACGTCATAGATGTTTCCGATTTCAAGTTTTTTTCTCTTGTTTGGCTGTTTGTTTGCACGGACTTAATGAGAGATTTTTGCTCAGATTTATTTAGAGACATGCTAAATTGCTCGGAGCATACATTGAGATATCAACTGGACTTGACTGACTTTAAAATTAATTGTGACTTGTATGGCTATTTGTCCAATTTCTGCCAATGTCCGTTACATGCTAGTGTCATGCCGACTTGAGAAGGTACCGAAGACTCCGAAGGATCTACGTTAGGTTCAAAATAAGTGATAAGTCACCCCTCGAGAAATCCCTCATCCTCTCTCTTCTACAGTACATTCACAGTTATTTTACCTCTGATTAAAGTTGTTTGTTATTTCAGGCATATCTGAAAAAACCGTCAGCACCATTACCAAAGAAGGTGAAGTAGCTGCTTCCACATCTCAAAAAATTTCCACGCCAAGAAAGAAACGAATGCAGAAAAAAAAATCGAATTGGATGATATTGGTTTGTGTGCAATTCGAAATAAAATACATCAAATGTATACCGTCAGAAAGGAGTTACCGACTTTGGGAAAACTCTTAGCAGAGTTGAAGATTGACATAAATTTTCGTGGAGGGCGTACCTACTACATTGTGGAAAATTATCCGACAAATTGGATTCCGTTTTAAAAAATGTGGGTCAAAAAGAAGCTACTGATGGAAAGGCCTGATATTGTGGCCTGGAGATACGGGTACCTAGCTATTTTGAAGCAAAATCGCGATGAAGGCAGGCCTGTTGTGTTCCTAGACGAGACTTATATTCACGCGTCCTACACAGTGAATAAATGCTGGCAAATAGAAAATGAAGAAGGTGTCCTCAAAAACGATTCTGCTGGTGCACGATGGATAATTGTTCATGCGGGTGGTGAGATGGGGTTTATACCTAATGCTCTGTTAATATTTAAATCGCAGTCGAAATCAGGTGACTACCATGATGACATGAATAAAACAAATTTCATGAAATGGCTTCAGGAAAAACTCATTCCTAACTTGCCGGCTAATAGCTTAGTAGTTATGGATAACGCCCCTTACCACACAGTAAAGTTAAACAAGGCACCAACGTTAAGCTCTACTAAAGGAGAAATGCAAAACTGGATAACAAATAAGGGCTTATCTTATCTGCCTACCATGGTTAAAGCTCAACTATATGAAATTATAAAAGAGCATAAAGAAGCTCCAGTATATGAAGCTGATCAAATGCTTGAAGCTCATGGTCACAAAGTGGTCAGATTACCGCCATACCACTGTGAGCTAAACGCAATTGAATTTATGTGGAGTCTCGCCAAAAGACGTGTTGCAGATAAAAACGTAGGACAAGAAGCAAATAACATTGTTAATTTAACCAAAGAAGCGTTTCAAACTATAACTGCAGAAGATTGGCAAAAACAATGCGAACAAGCTTTCTGAAAGAGATGGGTGTATGGACGCTGAAATAGACAGGTTCATAATAGAATTAAATGACGAGTCTGATACAGAATCCGACAGCAGTTACGAAGATTCATCTGATTGTGATGATTCATCATTGGCAATCCGCCTGGAACATGCATATTCAAAATAAATATCTTTATTGCAGTTTGATCTGTTGTTTATTATTGGTACTTACATATTATGTTAATCGAATATTGGTACAACTGTACTGATTTTGTATGGAGATAAATATTTAAAAACATTACTTTCAAAATACCTGGGAGACCAAACTTGGTTGGCGGTTTAATTTTTTTTTTTGGTATTTCGCGTTTTCTTGGGAAAAGCACTTATCTAAATGAAATATAATGGTAAACCCAACTATAAAATTTCATTCAAATTGTTAAAGCCGATTCTGATATAGCCGAAATATCATCATCATCATCATGTGCAGCCCATCTCATTCTACTGCTGGGCATAGGCCTCTCTTCGTTTGTGCCAATCTCCCCTGTCCTGCGCTCATCTCATCCATGCATGACCGATAGCCGATATATATGATTAAATAAATATAAGTACATATATACAAGATTAGCTTGTTTAAATATTTAAGAAATATCGTATTATAAGAACCATTATCACACAAAGTGTAATACTAAATCGGCATAATTAGGTAATATTACCAATACTGTTTTTTACATTTCGTTTGAGGGAGTCATTTATGCTAGATATGGCAATATAACGCTCAGATTGCCAACCTATCAGCTAGAGGTAAAATAACTATGAATGCACTGTAAATTTATACTATCCCTTGTCTTCTCCCCTTTTATATGTTTATTATGTAAACTTTTATCCAGTAATAAAATAAAATTATGATAACTAAGAAGTTCCTTTCATAATGTTAAATGTACAGTATGGGTGTTTGTCTCTGTATTTGTGTTCTCCCTTTCTTTTCAGGTACCTTTAAAAATAAATCAAATTATATTAAATAAAAACTGTTCGAGTCTCCCTCTATTTTAAACCGGCCAAATTTTGGTAAACTCCTCTCCATCGCCTTATTTTTTTAAATCTTGTTGACATGACATTGGCAAAGTTGTGGCAACCCTAACCACATAAGCCATAATAATTTATACAAAAGTTGAAAATGAGTGTTCAACACACGTTCAACATGGCCTTTTCGCCATGGCCGATGACGTCGCTCGGGCCTAGTTTGTATAGGAGTATCGGTTTTTTTAAAGGTGGGAACTTGGTAATTGGAATTGTAGCTACTCATCATAAATAAAAAATGAAGTTTTTCAGGGTTTTAAGATTTTCACATTTTACCTAAGGGGGAAATGAGGATGTGAAAGTTTGTTTAGGAGTAGGAGGGGTGTAATATATTTATTTAGTATAGTGAAATCTGCAGATTTAGAACCAATAAGTCATGTTAATATTGCCGTCGGAATCGCGTTGGGTGTCGACGACGACGCTAGCCTGCCGTGCCAGCTTGCGCATCGAGCTGCGACGCCGCGAGAGCAGCTCGGCTTCCGCTGGGGCTTGCGTTAGTTCCAGCTGGTCTAAGTTCTCGTACGATTTCGAATCCGGTACTTGTCTGGGGGAAAGCAGGAAGTCAGTTAGGTTCTTTTTCGGTTCACCGGTTCTTTCTTGGTCACTCAGCGTAAGGTACTGATCTGACCAGAGAGGTCTTTCAAATGGTAGCTATGGGCAAATGGTAGCTATGGGTCATTACCCGCTGTAGATACCATGATAGGTTAAGTTAATGGTACAACGGAATAATCATCAAGTGTCTAATTACCCGTTTTACCACTACGCTAAGGGTTGCGATTGATCTACTATCAGGCTCCCTCCGGAATCCATTGATCCCGATTACAAATGAATGACATATAGTCAAACGTCAGAAATATCATACTACTTCTATCATCATAACATAAATGACGAGAACACTTAAGTCCGACTTATAATGGAAACCGGAAGAGTGCATCTTCCGGTTTCCATTATACCTCACCTCTGGCCACCGCACTTCCAGCAATCCGCGTAGGTCCAGTCCTTGCCGAACACCTCTCCTTCTTCTGCAGTCTGTGGTAACCGACTATGCAACGTCTCAGGCAAGCGGAGCGCGCTTATACCCCCGAGCACTGATACTGCGCCCATTACCACTAAAGGCAGGACCAAATTGCTGGAACCCTGGCAAATTTTATACCATTTCAAGCTTATAGATAGGTTAGTAAATAAATAGCATGTTGCAAAATTACGCGCTTCCGTGCTTTCGATTATTTGTTCCAGTGCTTCCTAGTGACTTTTGACCTATCTAAGTGTTGGGGATCAGCGCGATGTTTCAAACACTAAAATGCACTTTTAACCTTTTAAATGATTTATTTCCAATTTACAGTGGCGCATTCGTATGGAGATGGCCATAGACTCCATTTATCCTTAAAACTACCCTAAATTACAATTTATTGAAATCTACCTGCACTAAAAATAAAATAGCCTACATTACATTGGTAGATTTTATACCTAGTTTGACATTTAAAATATTGTATGAGCGCGTCGCTAACACTCCCACCCCTAGTGCTGACTCAGCATCAGCACTCATCACTCAGTGAAATAGGAGCGACGCGTGCCACAGAGCGCCGCCAGGTACCTGTCTTGGTCTTCACGTCAATCTGACGTATGCGACCATCCTTAGATGTATAGACCTGCTGAACGACTCCTTTGGGCCAGACGTTTCGGGGAGATTCAGGATCGACCACTAAAACTAGGTCACCTACCTGTAGAGGTTTCTGTTCCTCGTTCCATTTTTTCCTAGGCAGCAGCTGAGGCAGAACTTCTTTCAGCCATCTCTGCCAGAACATATCGGTCAACTTCTGTGCCTTACGCCATTGCTTTTTCAGAAAAAGATCTGAATCATCAAATGCACCAATTATTGGTAAATTAGAAGTTGAACCTAAGAGAAAGTGGTTAGGTGTCAAACTTTCAACGGTGCCAGGTTCGACTGACACATGAGATAAGGGACGGCTGTTGACTATATTTTCAACTTCAGCCATCAGTGTGCTCAATACTTCTTCTCTGGGGGCACGCTCGTTTAAAATTACCCTGAGTGAAGTTTTAACGCTTCGTATTAGGCGTTCCCACGCCCCGCCCCAGTGGGGACTCAAGGGCGGGATGAAATGGAATTCCACACTATTGTTCGCTGCTTCAGCCTTCAGTACCTCATTGTCTAGCTCCTGCATAGACTGATGCAGTTCCTTGTCAGCACCACGTAAATTTGTCCCGTTGTCGGAGTAAAGATGGCGTGGCCAACCACGTCTGGCAGCCATACGACGCAGAGCCATGATGAGCGAATCCGTGGTGAGGGAAGACACAAGTTCTACATGCACGGCACGGACCGTAAGGCATGTGAATAATACACCATACCTTTTTTCTCTGCGCCGTCCCACCGTGACCTCCATGGGCCCAAAAAGATCCATGCCACAGAAGGTGAAAGGACGCTGATGATGTGCCATGCGAGCCTGAGGTAAGTCGCCCATCCGTGGTACTCGAGGTGTAGCTTTGCGTATTCTACATAGCATGCATTTAGATACTACATGCTTAACTGTAGGCCTAAGCCTAATTAACCAATATTTTTGTTTCAGCTCATTGACTACAGTCTCCTGATTACAATGAGCCGCCTTCACGTGATAGTGTCTGACAATCAGGTGAGCTATAGGATTCCTGCCATCGAGGATGACCGGTCTCTTGACTTCCAGGTCCACATCAGAAGCAGCGTCGATGCGGCCGCCAACGCGGAGAACACCGTGTTCGTCGAGGAACGGAGACAAGGAAAGTAGCTTGCTAGACTTCTGAATAAATTTACCGTTTTTTATTGCAGTTATTTCCTCGCCGAACGTGTTAATCTGGGCGTGTTGCAGAAGAAGACGCTCCGCCCTCTCCAGTGTGTGGCAATCCAAGTTGCATGTGCGGCCTCTGCACCTGTTAATAAACATCAGTACTACCGCTGTGCTTCGTAGCAGCTTCAACCACGAAGAAAACCGGAGAGGATCCGGAACCGGTAAGTCACGCGAAACAGGTAAGTCGTTTGTAGACAAAACGTTTTCAATGTTTAATTGGTTTCTTTCTGGTTGGCAGATATCAGCGGGCCACGATGACTCATTCTGGTATAAAAAGGAAGGTCCAGAAAACCACTCACTTTTAAAAATGGCATGGTTGAAATCTTCCCGTGTAGCTAGATCCGCAACATTTAATTTAGTAGGTACATATCTCCATTCATGCATGTGCGTCAACTCGTCTATCTCTCCTAACCGGTTAGCTTCGAATACATTATACGTACGCGTATTATTTCTGATCCACTGTAAAACTGTAGTGGAGTCACACCAAAATACTCGTCGCTCAACGGATACTTTATGTTCCTTCATAATCGTATCTGCCAATCTAGCGGCTAGCAGCGCTGCCTGAAGCTCCGAACGAGGTATCGTCAGCGGTTTAACAGGTACGACTCGGCACTTGCTAGCTATAAATGCGACATGAATAACATTATTATCTATCCAACGCCAATACGCTACGGCGCTCATAGCTTTCGAAGAGGCATCGCTATACACATGCAACTGTAGGTAGCTATAACAGGGAGGCGAACTCACAGCTGTCTCAGGCGCAACTGATAACGCGCTGGGAGCGGGCAGCGGCGAAGGCGGGTGAGCGGGGTGTGTGTCCGCCGGACCTGCCTCAGTCTCGTTCCTGCGCGCAGTTGCGTGGTAGCACCTAGGTATGCGTATGCGATCTACTACCTGTAGCAAGTCAATCCACTTGCACCATTTCTCGTAGATATCGTTAGGTATGATGTCGTCCCAGCCGATATGTAGCCGCCACGTATCTTGTAGCATTATTCGACCCTGAATTGTGAATGGCGCTAGAAACCCAAAAACATCAAAAATAGACATAACGACTTGAAGCATAATTCGCTTTGTAGGTATTTCTTTACCTTGAATTATATTTCCAGGAATTTTCTTCAGCGATACGTCGAAACCTAATTCGTCCGTACCGGGAAACCAAATCAGGCCAAGTGTGCGTTCACCTTCAAATTCATGACCAATTTTAAACTTGACCGCGGCAGTACCTAAACTTTCTTTAGGTACCGTGTTCAACACTTGGACGCTGTTGCTGGTCCAGTTACGTATCTGGAAGCCACCTTGCTGATGGATATAAGAAATATTTTTTACCATTTCAATAGCACTCTTTTCGTCGGGTAAACTATCTATATAGTCATCGATATAGTGTGACTTTATGGCGGTCACAGCAGCAGGCATCGATGACTCATAGCGCTCAGCATTCTTGTTTTTGACGTACTGGCTAATAAAGGGAGAACAATTTGCGCCGAATATGAGAGATGTCATGATGTAGGTTTTCACCTTTTCCGTAGGGCTGTCCCTCCATAGAAACCGGAAGGCGTGCTGGTCGACCGGATGAATTTTTACCCTGAGGAAAAAATCTTGAATGTCACCTGTTACTGCAATTAAATTTTCCCTGAAGCGCAGCATTATACCAAACAGTGATGACAGCAAGTCTGGGCCTGTATTTAGGTAGTCATTGAGACAAAATCCATTTACCCTCGCAGCCGAGTCGAACACCAGCCGCAGTTTCTTCTTGTTAGGATTATCAATCCCAAAATGAGGTAAGTACCACGTTTTCATAGTAGCACTAGTATCTGTCAGTTCCCTAGCATAATTATTTTCTAACAGATGTCTAATTCTATCTTTGTACCTTTCAGAGAAACCCTTATCCTTTTCCATTTTCCTTTCTATAGCTTTCAACCTTTTCAGAGCGGCCGGATAGGAATCCGGCATCTGGCAGTCCTCGTTCTTCCACGGCAACCCTACCCACCAACGACCATCGACGAGTTCGGCGGTCTTTTCTAGCTTGGCTACTGCAAGTAAATCGTTTTTATTTTGACGAGGCTTACCACATACACCCATCGAGTCCAAGGCGAAGGAACGCCTCACCTCTTCGTGGAGTTCTTGCAGCTGCTGGTCCCGCTGGCGCGCTGTGAATGGCGAAGACGCCGCCTCATCCGACACAAGCAGCGTCGAGTCGGCTGCGCCCATGCACCTGGGTGCGCCCCGCGGCACGTGCCACTTACCATGTACACACCAACCTAGGGGGGTAAGTGTAGCGAACGGCTCAATAGAACTACCTAAATTGATTTCTATAGGTATTATTAAATTATAGTTATCTTGACCAATTAATATTTCAGGTTTGGAATCGGTGGTACACAACAAATGTTTTATATCTGACAGACTTTTATACCTTGCGCAATCAACAACAGACATACTATGCACAGGTAAGTTTAAATTCTTTACTGTACGAGCTCTAATTGAATAAATCTTATTGTCCATACCAGATAGATTCACGTCCGTGACGATAGATTCGCAAGAAAGTTCTTCATTCCAAGCGCCGCGTACACGTAACGTCGTCGGTCGGCCGCGCAAACCCGCGCGCTTTGCTAGTTCATCGCTTACCAACGTTATTGTTGACCCGTCATCGAGTAACGCACTTGTGTTTATAATACCGTTAGCACTATGTATACGTATAGGTACGACTTTCAGTAGCACTTTGTACTCGGAACCACTCGCGTTTATATGCGACACGATCTCTGCACCGGAGCCTGCGGGGACGGGCGTCGGCGTCGCCGGCGCCGGCTGCCGCTCCATCGGCGCGGGCGCCGGCGTAAGCTGGATCTCGCTGCGCCGCCGCTCGGGTGACATGGGGTAGTGGAGTAGTGGGTGATGCGCCTGGCCACACTCATCCTTATCGCAGAATGGGGCTAGGCAGGTGCCTCGGTCATGACGTGCAAGTAGGCATTTAAAACATAGGCCACTGCGTTTTACAAACTGCCATCGAACTTTGCGAAGAGCTTTTTTAAATTTATTGCAGGCTGTTATGTTGGTATGTGCGCTCGTTTTACAGAATAGGCACTTATCTTGTTCTCGATCAGCTGTGTGCATCAGTATTGTTTGTGAGCGCGGTTGCGTGTACTCACTGTTTCTATACTTATGTTGATCGCTGCGCGTAGGCTTAAAGTAGGTATTTGACGTAGTAGAAACTTTTATAGCTTCTTCCTTCAAGAAATCGGATAATATGACCAGTCGTGACTTCTTGCCTTCTGTTATCGGTGTGAAACTGTAATCTGTCCATTTAGACAAAAGAATCGTAGGTAGCTTCGATAAAATAACAGATACAACGCTAATGCCTTGTAGGTATTCCTCTCGGCCAACGGCTCGCACAGCTTCCATGAAGTTCTGTATTTTGACCGAGAAGGGCACAATTTCTTTGTGGTAATCTTGCGACATATTAGGTAGCCTTTTGATGTCGTGTACCAGCTTCGATAAGATGTATTCAGGATTACCGAATCTCAACTTCAATGTTGACAATATTGTTTCGGGAGATGATGCGGTCACGAGCAGAGCTGAAACGGCTTCTTTAGCAGCTCCACGAAGACACTTTCGCAATCTCCACATGTTTTCCTTGGGCGTAAAGCTACAAAGTTCCGTAGACTCTTCGAACGCGTTTTTGAACTGTAGCCATTCCAAAGGGTCGCCGGAGAACTCGGGGAGCTCCCGGGGCGTGCTAATGCGGCTGATCAAGTTCGCGCCCGGCGCGTGACTGGCGGAAGCAGCGGCGAGATCTCTCAGCGCGCTGGCTAGCATCTGGACAGTTCCTTCCATGCTGGCGGTGGCGGCCGGCACAAGGGTATGCGCTGGCGGGCCAGCCGTTGGAGGCGCGGGCGGCGCCACGTAAAGCGCCTCCGCCCTCGGTGCCGGCGGGGACACCGCCGGCGGACCAGCTTGTTGGCACTGCTCACCCGTAAAAATACCATCTTCGGGGGCGGGCAGGCCCTTGTTCAGCTCCAGATAGCTGCGATCCATCCATTCTTCGACGCGACTACGTCCCTCGTTACCATCGTGTGAACTGTATTCTTCGTCTAGGCTAGCTAGATCGGCTTCTAGCTTTTTCTCAATAAGTTCCATACGAATGTGTGCCTTTTTCCTTTCTGCCTCCAGAATAAGCTGCTGCCTTTTCGCTCGTATTGAAAAAGTGGAGCCTTTTTTGGACTTCAAGCTCCGGCGTTCGTCACGTGATACGAGCGGTGGAGGCGGCGGCGGCTGCTCCGACTTGTTACTGCTAGCTGGCATTGTCACTTGCCTCAAAATAGGATGCTTGAAACTTTCACAATTGTTCGCTTGAGTAGCTTTTGAAGTCGGAGAAGTAAGATCCAGGAGTTTATCTTGTGGAATGTCACCATCCGTTGCGCGGTTATCCGCCTCGTGGCAGGCACGTTCGCGCCGCGTTGTACTACGTGTAATCACCATTTTACGCGACGCGGGTGGTGTTTGAAACATTAGATCCGGCTCGTAGGACCAATGTTGGGGATCAGCGCGATGTTTCAAACACTAAAATGCACTTTTAACCTTTTAAATGATTTATTTCCAATTTACAGTGGCGCATTCGTATGGAGATGGCCATAGACTCCATTTATCCTTAAAACTACCCTAAATTACAATTTATTGAAATCTACCTGCACTAAAAATAAAATAGCCTACATTACATTGGTAGATTTTATACCTAGTTTGACATTTAAAATATTGTATGAGCGCGTCGCTAACACTAAGAATCATCCAAGACATTAAATGTCAAAAATCCGACTTCATAAAGCGGTAAATTGTCAAAAAGTCCAATATGAAAATTGATTCCTCATTTTTGTATAATCCTTAGGAGTAAGATTTTTACAAAAAACATATTAAGTATACCCATTAAAAAATAACATACATACGAATTGAGAAGCTCCTCCTTCTTTGAAGTCGGTTTATAAACTTTGACAAACTCTGTGGCGCAAGGGGCGAAGGCCCGCCTAAGACGCAGAAGGTTGAGGGTTCGATTTCCGCGGGACAAATCTATGTATAATATGTAAGTATTTACAAATATATATATATATATATATATAATTCTAATTCGGTATATAATTCAAGTATATCAGGCATGTAGTTCCAATAATACAAGCTCTGCTTAGTTTGGGGCCAGATGATGCTGTGTGAAAATGTCCAGTACTATTACAACTATTAATTAAATCGCGATATTCGCGTTATACGTTGCAGCCCCAAGTTTACACCACCATGTCTATTAATAGACTAGTAGACATGGTGCGGAAAAATGTTGCTTTGCTCAATGTAATTTTATTTGTCATTGATTCTGACGCAGGGAGCATTATAACCGATCTCAAAAAAAGGAAGAGTTTCTCAATTCAGCTGTATTTTTATTTTTATCATCGTGTGTTTGTTAATTGAAATCTTCGCGAATTGGTAACTGATTTTGATGATTATTTTGTTGTAGTATAGAAAATGATTCCGAGGTTGTCCCATAAAAGTTTTACGATTGCTATTTTTCCCATAAAGCTTAAAACATGGAATCACGACTAGCTAAAACATTTTTTTTGGGTGATTTTACTTTTGTTTTTGATTCGAAAAAGTGTCATCCCGAGTGAGCTAAACAACATGAGCACGCGAGGATCCGATGATAAAGTACCTACAGGATTGAAACAGTAAACTTGGAACTTCTAACGTATCGCAAATATGGCGATTCAATTATTATAATGATTATTTTTTTAATGGATCCAAATAAATTTTATGAAAACTAAAAAACACGCTTTTAAATCGCACTAAAAAATATTACATTGTTCGTTTTATTACATTGAATAACTAATTCACAAATAAAGCGTGTTATAAATAGGTGATGAAAATTCATATTGGACTTTTTATTAATTTTCCGTTTTATGAAGTCGGTTTTTTTACATTTAATGTTTTATCCTACCGATATTATAAACGCGAAAATTTGTGAGGATGGATGTTTGATTATCTTTTACGTAAAAACTTCTGAACGGATTTTGATGATTATAATATAGCTTATACATCAGAATAACACATTTGATACTTTTTATCCGGGTACCACGCGGGCGAAGTCGTGGGCAGAAGCTAGTATTATTCTAGTTCGGTTACCGATATCAGATCTATGAGTAGCTAGCAAACTAGTATGGAACATGCAAGTGGGTAGGTGATTTCAACATAATGAGACGAGCTTAGCAGATGAGTAAATATGTAAACATCGTATACATCAGGTGATAGCCTTACCAGGTAATTTATAAATGGTATTAAAATAAGGCCCAAGCCGCCTATGTATGCCGATGTGCCGATCCCCACTCCTCGCAACTCCGTCGGGTACAGTTCCCCGGCATACGGGTATATTATCAGGAAGGACGCAGATATAAAACATTTGGATATTAGATACAGGACAAGGGTTGCCGAAATAGCATCTGAAAAATAGGTTAACGCTCTTTTATCTACAAATCACTGTGGACCAAAATACTTACAAAAACGACCATTATTCAGAGCATACCATTTGGTAATAAAACGGTTACGATGCAAAATATTCCACTTATAACCATGGATAGACAGAGAGGCCACCTTCTTCCGATGCGATCCATGAGGAACCAACAAACTAAGTAGCTTGGTATTTCGACTGCCGATGACAGAAAGAAGCTCATGTATTGGTTATCTCCGATAGCTGGTCCGTAGTAGCTTAAACCGACGTACACCATTTCTGAAGCGCACCAGTTGAATGTAATCAAGCACGTTTTCAGCCTCATATTTGGAGTTCGGCACAGAGCAAACACGCTGACAGACTTGACTTCTGTGACCCCCTTTTCTTTTTGTTCTATAACTTGCTTTTGAAGTTTTGCGGCAAATTCCTCAGGCATCACTTTACCGTTTACTCTAGCTATTGTTTTGAGGATAGTATTCGCTTCCTCAAATCTCTCCCTCATGAGAAGCCAGCGAGGTGATTCGGGCAATACGAACCAATATAAATAATAAATGAAAAATGGTGTGGAGGTGGCTAGAGCGAGAGATCTCCAGTCTCGTAACAGATATGTGACTCCTGATAGCAATATTAAGCCCAAAGTATAGAATACACAGGTCATTACGGTCACAAACGATCTATAGTTGGGTCCTGCCAGTTCTAGAGCTGAAATTACGAAATTTGTACGCTGCATTTCATTTAATTTGAAAATATAATATAATATATCATTATAAATGTATGTTACTTACAAATTATAAAAGGTATTTGATATACGGCTGGAATCGTCAGGCCTACTATGGTTCTGGCAACAATCCACACCCAATATTCATGGGCATACGCGGTCATCAAACTTCCAACTAAAAGTGTTGTTAGACAAATAAAGAAGGATTTCTTTCGACCTATTCGATCATTCATATAACCAAAAGTGTAAACGCCGATCGGTCCTCCAACATTCAAGGCGACTAAGCCAAGAGTGGGGTAGATGTCGAATTCACAAACTAAATCAAACTGTAACAAAGATTTGAAGAGAAAATTAATCATTATATTCCACAAATTCTTAACCCCCTTTATTCATCACACTATAACTTTATCGGCTTCATTAAATGTGTCCTATATACTTATTATTATTATTTTTTTGAAAAGGACAGTGCTAAGCAGTTATTGAGCTGATAAAATAAGGGAGTGATTGTGAATAAGGGTAAAATATAAAAACTCACATCAATCACTATAGAAGATTTTACTTGAGAAGTATCGTATTCGTAGCCTTCCAAACACGGTTCTACAGGCCAGTCCTTGCTGTGATTGATCTTATTTATAATGTTAGCATTTATCAGCTCAGACCAATTCATTGAGTATCTCAAACATTTTTCGAAGGTCATGTCGTCCTGAAAAATTATTTAATGTATGTTACATTACCTGCAATCAAAATAGTTAACAGCAAACGCTACGTATGTTTTGTTACCTTTATGGGTATAGAAAGTGTTTTGCGCTGTTGTTGTGTGAGATTTAGCATCAGCAGCTCTGGCACCTTGCACCAGTGATTGGGTACGTCTGTCATAAACAGCTGGTTGAACGCACAGAAGCCACATGGAAGACACGCTGGTAAGCACACGAGCCACAGAAGCAATTTCTGGTAGACACCAAACTCTCCAATTTTCGGCAACAAATCATCCAGGTCAATGTTATCGTCTGTTTTTTCATCCTAAATGAGAGGGTATATAAAACTTCACAGATGATTACTCTATTAAATGATTCAACAAACGACTGAGTTGTAAACTTGAACTTGGACGCAACACACTTGACACGTAGAGCTAGTACAGCTCGAGGCAAGTGCATTCAGTAATCACGGTCGCTGGTTTTCAACAATACTGTGTAAAAAAGTATAAAAAAAATTGGATTGCTAATGATAATTTTGGAGAAAACGTAACGTGGCACTTTGATGATTCTAAATGGATACCTACAAAAAGTATATAAAAATCGTATACCGTTGGTTTGTGTTGAGAGCCGTAGTCAGAATTAATTTTGTCATTTTTCGACATAACTTATAAATAATGCTAAAGCGGGTATTGTACTAGAAAAACGCGGAACTAATGAAAGGTTAACATTCACACTGAGTTTTAGAGGATAGGGCGGAAGCCATAGCAAATTTAATCTAATTAATCATATACACAAGATAGATAACTTGCCTACATCGGTCTATCGAAATAAGTAGCATTTAGCATTTTACTTCCGCATATTAGTAGGTAAGTTAATATTATAAAATAATTTAAGGAGACTACAATTCAACTTTATTTCAAGGACGATCTAACTGTCCAACTTTGACAAAGGGATCAGTCGATGAATCCAAGAAGGATAGGCAACGCTAGGGAACTTTATCATATCTTCTCATCACAGGTACCTCAGAGCCTCAAGACGAGAAGTCTAAAATCAGTGCGTGCTGCTTGTCATCATCAGTCATCCATCACACAAGCCACTGAAACTTGGTCGCTTACAATACATCAACTCAAGGTCGCGCAACGACCTATGTTTCACTACTATATGAAGAGAACTATGTTTCCCTACTTAATAAAATCCAAAACTAAGTCTGTAGAAGACCAACATAGCTCTAAGAATTAGCAAGTCGAAGTAGCACTGGGCACGCCATGATAGCTTTCCTGATGTGAAGTAGTTATTAACTAGGTATACATATAATTTAAATGCAATGGGAAGATCTCAGTGAACATTCTTAAACCAATCGAAGACGTTCTACATGCGTACAAACTTGTATCATGTTATTGATGTATCTACTTTATTATTTTGTTGAAACCTACTACCTATTTGCATGCAAAGATAATGAATACAACAGAGGGATTTGGGTCGTAATAGGAAATTGCATGTCCTATCTGCTTTGCAAATATAGACAGTGTTAATTTATTAATTAACGTTTATTCAAATAGATAATACCATACAATATAGAATTACCTACCTGCTAATATTAACTAGTGAAACGTTCGCGACTTCGTTCGCGTTGTGTTTTTTCTATACTAAACTTAGTGGGCGATACTTCCGACTTCTGATCTGGAGGTCGTGGGTTCGTACCCGGTCGTGCACCAATGGATTTTTCCACTCGAAAAAATTATGTGCGCTTTAACACGTGCTCAAAACGGTGAAGGAAAACATCGTGAGGAAACCGGCATGCCCTAGAACCAAAAATTCGAAGGCATTTGCCAATAGTTAGTGTTCCAATAAGCGGCGATGGGCTTGCAACCTGTCACATGGAATGCTAACATGCAAAACGCGGGCATGTACCAAATTGATTGTTTGGACGTGCCTCTGACTACCACCTACATGGTATCTTCAAAGATCTACTCACTGAGTGTATATCTGAGGAGTCCATCATGGGGGAAACAGTCGTGAGTCGAATTTCAGTTTTTGGGGCTTACGTTTTAGTCTGTGCGTTGATTACCAACCAGCTAGCCAAACATGCTAACACCTTATATAAACCTTGCTTCCTAGAAGTCGCAACACAGAACAATCGAAGGACCTCTATAAGACGTATCCAACCAATTAATCCCTATCTGACTCTACTGCAGGGCAAAAAGAAGGGAGGCACCCTTCTTTTTTCTACTCTTCGCGGTCTTGAGAATCGGTCAGGATTACAAAACGTGTAAAAATATAAAATTGGTTTCCAATGAGATAGGAGATATGCCGTTCGGAACATTTTGTCATATATCTTCTCGTCCCAAATTGCACAGACATGGCACCTTTTGGCAGGCCTTTATCCAGCAGTGGACTACTAAGAGGCTGTTGATAATGACCATAACTGGTGGTGGATTAGCCCATATTAGCTCTCTATCTGGCTTCATGTAAACCAGGCAGAAGATCATAAGATAAATAAATAAAAAATGTAATGCCCCAAAGTAAGCAGAGCTTCTGTAATGGGAACTACATAAGTATAAGTATAAGTATAAGTATAAGTATAAGTATAAGTATAAGTATAAGTATAAGTATAAGTATAAGTATAAGTATAAGTATAAGTATAAGTATAAGTATAAGTATAAGTATAAGTATAAGTATAAGTATAAGTATAAGTATAAGTATAAGTATAAGTATAAGTATAAGTATAAGTATAAGTATAAGTATAAGTATAAGTATAAGTATAAGTATAAGTATAAGTATAAGTATAAGTATAAGTATAAGTATAAGTATAAGTATAAGTATAAGTATTTATTCAGTAAAAAGTACAATATAGTGGAATAACACATTTGTTGTTGGTATAGTAGGTAGGTATTCTAATATTAATTCTTTATGCAGTTGTTTGTAAGTACTACATTACAATATTCTAAATACATTTACAATTCCATAAAAAACAACAATTACAGATACCTACAAAATACAATTTTCTTTTAGCAGCCGTGCTAGGTTACACCTGTGTTACAGCTGCTAAATACTTCCTTATGTTTGGGCTACACCTGCCACAATGTAGCCCAGGCTAAAACTAAACAACAAAATAATTAGGTTGGTAGGTAGCTATGATACTCAAGATAATTTCTATTAAATTTAAAAATAGAATCAAAAAAGCAATAAATTGTGGGTACATGAATAAAACTAGTTATCAGCCAGCTGACTGCGTTCGGTCACCGTAACAACAGTTGATACTGAATGCTAGTGCCACGGTACAATAATTGAGGTGACCTAAAAAGACAATTTCTGTTCGAGAGACGGAAATTAATTAGGTGGTTATCGAAAATCAGGAGTAAGTAAGTATCAGGAACATAATTGAAAAATATATATTAATATTATTAATTTTAACTTTTAAAGTGTTCAAACTTTCAAGGCAGTAGGTGTTATCGGCTGATTAGATAGATTAAGTTAAAGCAGAAAAATGTAAATAGTATACCTACGTAGTTTAATATGTTTATAAGTTCATTGATCGATATGTAGGAGTTCTTCTGTACTTTTGTAATCCAATGATATTAAGTATGTGTTAAGAGCTTGTGTGCATTTGGATCAGTTGAGTGGATATATTGTAATATTCTTGCTTATTTTATTATATAAATGAGGTCCCAAGAATGTTACGTGGCGATGTGCATAGGCTGATGTGAATTAGTCGGGAGAATGTCACGATCTTTCCGTCTTAACTTCAAAAACCGATCAAACTCGAAATCAACTACAGAATGGGTTTTTAGGATGGCCTTTTGGATAAAGGATTGACGCAGGTCAGAACCTCAGTTTCGGAGTAAAGTTGTGCCGTTGGGAATCGGTAAGGTTTTGACTTTCAGGACCGCTCTCTGAGATCTCTCTGTTCTAATTAGATAGGATGAGAATGTTCCTCCCCAGATAATTATGCAATAGGTCAGCAGCGAGTTACATAAAGCATAATATATCGTTTTTAATGATTTTATCGGAAGATGTCTGAGCCTTTTAAAAACTGGAATTAGTTTACGTATTCTCCCTGTGAGGATCCTAATAAGTTCATGCCAATTTAAACACTCGTCAACAATAACTCCGAGGTATTTGATAGTTCTGACTCGCTCCAATGTAATGCAATCACAAGTGGATGAGAAAGACTTTGTACAAAAGTTGTGAGCCTTTAAGTTAGTAAATTTTAGTGTGGGCTGACCTGCAGTGGATTTAGAAAACGTGAGGTATTTTGTTTTATTTAAGTTTAGGGTTAATAGATTAATTCTTAACCAAGACATAACACCGATTGTTAGCTTCTAAAATGCCTCAACGGAGCATCCCGAACACCCAAGTAGTATTGGGACAGAAACCGTATCAAATGCCTTAGCGAGATCTAAGAAAATTCCTACGCATTTATTATTTTTATCAACTTGGCGAACAATGTAGTCTGTAAGTGAGGTCACTGCATGCTCTGTAGATTTCCCTGCAATAAAACCAAATTGGTTTTCCGAGATTAAATTAAACTTGATTAGGTAATCTTTTAATCTATTATTAATAAGGCGCTCTAGGATTTTAGAAATAGATGAGAGAATACTTATAGGGCGATAGTTAGTGATATTGTTTTTATCTCTATTTTATTTTTTTTGACCTTTATGGATTGGTTTAATTAATGCTATTTTAAGTTGATCCGGGAAGACTCCGAGTTTGAAGCTAAGGTTGCAAATATGAACTATAGCTGGTATTATTAAGTTTTTTGATAGTTTCAAAGCTTGTGTAGAGATACCATCAAAACCGATAGCGCAATTAGATTTAAGATTGGTCAGAATGGTCTCTATTTCAAGTGGATCAGTGTCAAATAGCGCAAATGATTGCACAAATTTAGTAGTCTTTATATAACAATTAGGACTTGTTCCACTGTCTACATTACTTTTATTGATCTCCTCTGCCAAAGTCTTACCAATATTAGAGAAATAATCATTTACAAAATATACAGACTCCATGGGAGTCGATTTCATTTGTAAAAGGTCTTTATTGCATACAATTTCTTTATTTTTTTTGCTATATTTTTAATAACTAGCCACGTGTTTCTAATATCTATGCCTCACATCTATCATATTCTGCCCTAACCCTATTTAGAATTACACCACAGTAATTTCTGTAGCGTTTGAAAGTAGTACTAAGAGTGATATTATCAGGATCTTTTATAAGATCCCTGTGAAGCTTATCCCTGTGCTTAATGCACCTCAATAAACCTGGAGTTAGCCAGGGTTCTTTTATTCTTTTACGACATGGAACTTTTTTATCAAAAGTATTCATAGCAATCGCTTTTTTAAAAGTAGAAATTAATAAGTTAGTAGCTTTATTGATGTTATCAGTAGACAGAATTAACTTCAGGGCAATTAAATCCAAGTCTAAAACCAGGTTGTTATAGTTGATTACTTCGTAAGTATTGAATTTGCTTTTTGGGATCATACAGTTATCCAAATTTGTCAATATCATGTAGTGATCAGTCATAGTGGTAGAAATCACTAATTGCATATTAGTGATTTCTAATTGCAATTGCATTCTAAGGTAGGAGGTTCAGTAACTGTGGCGGAGATATCATTTCTTATGTAGACAACGACCCCTTCATTCTGGGTTTTGTTATCTTTCGTACTATATCCTGTAAAGTTATTTAGTTCGGGTATTGAGTCAATTTTGCTAAGCCAACATTCTGTTAAAATAATTACATCAATATCAATTTGTAATCTTGCAATTAAAACTATAATTTAAGGAAAGTTAAGTCCGATACTTAGTATGTTTTGACATACAACAGTTAATTTTCTGTTGGAACTAGTCAAATATCTATAAGCATTAACAGCGTCGCATTGAAATGCTTGTGAGATAGTATAATTATCCAATTCATATGCTAAATCATCAATACCCATAATTAAAGCTGATTTGTAACACTTGGTTAAGCTGAGAAGATATGCGGTAACTTCATAGCGTTTCTAGACACGTCTTGTGCAGTTTATGCAGTTTCACTCTTGTTAACATATCCTTCTTACACTGAGCGTATTTTGATATGACGTTTTTAAATTTGTATCACATATGATAAAACTAGGATTATTTTATGCGTCACCGAAGGAATGACAAAAACTATTTATAATTTTGTTAAAATATTTATTTGTGAAACGTAGATAAAATCGATACAAGTAATTAAAATTCTTAGACATACAACTTATTATTTTACACAATAATTAAACTGTGAAAAATGGTCTTAGTAACAATAACTAGATATTATTTATAATTTCGTCATCTTAACGAATTTGCGTCTTCAAAACCTTCGTTTCAGTAATAATTACTTACGCACTTTGGTATTCCACGAACCAACAGTCTCATTCGCACGCTTTCCATGCCAATGCCAATAAATATGTTTGTTTATTGTAACAAGTAATATTTAAAGTAGATTTCATAATCTTTACAAACGTTTCGATTACGAAAAAAATTGACATTATTAAAGGTATAAATAGAAGATTTAATTTGTGTGTAAAAAACTTGGTAACGTCTCTATATTTATTATTCATACATTTTATCATTAAATTTAAAGAATAAAAGTTATGCACATGCTTTGTTTTTCAATATGTATAAATATTGCATTAGCAAGCAACTTATTCTGGTAACTAACTGGTTTTATGTAAATCTAACTTCAAAAGGGCTAATATTAGTTAATTAGGTCCTTAAGTTTCCAAGATGATTTAGGCTTATTCTCTATTAAAACGTTGTGCTTTGTTATCACTTACAAGTTGAGAAGGGACTGTTTGGCGTTATAATAATCATCCAACGTTGGTTTTTACAAGTAAACTGCCTGATGTAGTTACATTAAAATTATTTCTATAGTTTAGACAAATAGAAAAGTGTTTCGTAGTTATATGGAAAATCTTATTATAAATGTATAGTGAATATATAGAAAATGTTGGCATATAAGATTGAAGAAGTCGTTTGCTATTGTACCTCTTTTATTAATAAAACTATTTTAATTTATAACGCAAATAATGTTTTGTATGCGGTAGGGTATAATGTAATCAGGTATAGATTTAACAACTTCAAATAGTTACAAACATAACAAAGGCGCTAAGCTTCATAACCGAAGGCATAAACCTGCAATATGCAGGTTTACTAATCTTATAAAACAATTCGCGCTTCTCACACTCGATATTTCAACAATCGGGCGGGCACAGAGAGCTTCACATCACTCACGAAATAACAGTCGAAATTATAGTTTGACGGAGTAAATAATTTCAAAACAAGTTTTTCATACTTTGCACAATTTACAACGTCAAAGAAAAACAAGACCGAAGTCATTTTGAAAAAAGTTAGGCTTTGCAAAATTTGAAAACCTGTCGTGATTTCTACCGTCAATTGCGTTGCCCCCGGTGGCGGAGGCTTGTGCCGATAAAACCTATCCAACAACCATCCTTGAAGTCATACAAAACGATTGTAAAAATCGTATTACAAACCGAGAAGCCGTTCTGGAGATAAATGGTAACAGACAAATAAAAAACACACAAACAAATAATCTCTTATGGCAAACTAATATATGGCCTGTCGTCCGAATCGTCGCGGGTCAAAAAGTTAAACACTGATTTGAAACAAATGGATAAAAAGAATTTCGCACATATATTTAAGACTATTTGGTTCAAAAACTACAAATATTTACAAGGGTCGTTAATGCATCGTAAAGGTTTGGGCGCTGGGGCGGCTCTGGGGCGGCGCCGGGCGCCGACGCTACGTGAGCAGCTTGAAGAACATGATGCCCAGCGAGATGTTGATAAACAGCACTAGGATTACCAGCTGTTGTCTGGAAAACCAGTCCTGGAAGAAACATTATTTTTAAACACCCAACAGTCACATACTTTACTCTGTGCACTCTGTAACATGGTAAATGTACCTTTTACATTTAACACGTGATATTTAGGGTGCAGCTGAAATAATAGGTTGGGGAAAAAGTTTCTTCGCATTTTTTAAGAAAATTCAAAACATTTTTTAATATAGTTTATTTACATTTAACTAAAGTATGTAGGTACCATTTTGTTCGATAACTTTTTGCCATTTTGTAGGCAGGGACATGATCCCATTGCTATAAAAACTTTGGGGCTTCTGTTCAAAATACCGCGACAAGTGGTTTTGGCAGTCCTCTCGTGATGTTAACCTGACACTGCCTAAAGAATTCTGAAGAGACCGAAACAGGTGGAAATCTGAAGGTGCAAGGTCAGGACTATACGGCGGATGCATTAACACATCCCAGCCAAACTCTCTTAATTTTTGCTGAGTGGCTAAAGATGTGTGAGGTCTAGCGTTATCATGATGAAAAACCACACCCCTTCTGTTGATTAACTCCGGCCGCTTTCTCTCAACTTCTTGTTTTAATCTCATCAGTTGTTCGCAGTAGAGTTCAGAATCGATGGTCCTGCCTGGTGGTAACAGCTCATAATGAATAATGCCCTTCCAATCCCACCACACACACAGCATCACCTTGTTGCGAGTTAACCCGGGTTTCGCCACAGTCTGTGAAGCCTGACCGGCCTTTGACCACGACCTTTTTCGCACGTTCTTGTCGTACGTGATCCACTTTTCATCACCAGTTATCAGCTTCTTCAAAAATGGTTCGGTTTCATTACGTCGTAATAAAGAATCACAAATGAGAACACGGTTCATTAGGTTTCTTTCAGTGAGCTCGTGAGGTACCCAAATATCGAGCTTTTTTGTGTACCCAGTTTTTTTCAAATGCGCCAAAACTGTTTTGTGGTCAATTCCCAGTTCTTCAGCTACGTCGTAACTACTGATATGCCGATCTTGCTCCACTTTTTCAAAAATGGCATCCATTTTATCCGTAATAGGGCGACCAGAGCGACGTGCATCTTTGACATCAAAATTTCCGGATTGAAAACGCTTAAACCAAATTTGTGCTACTCTCACAGACACTGCACTAGGTCCATAAACATCGCAAATTTTTTTCGCGGCTTGCGTTGCATTTTTACCTTTTTTGTAGTAAAATTTTAAAATGTATCGAATTTCTTCATTAGATTCACTCATCTTGACAGTACGAAAAACAAATAAAAATCACACATTTTCCTAATTTGAATTTGGAATTATCTTCTTTAAAATTTAAACTTTTAATGATACCAAAACCAGCCAGATACAAATAGTATAGCCAAAGAGATTTTATTACAAGTTCATACATACAATAATGCGAAAAGACTTTTTCCCCAACCTAATATGTATTACGCTATGTTATTAGAACCGTGCAGCGGTATATGTTTTTTTGTAAATTACACTCTATAGCGGACATAGGTCACTAAGGCTCCCTGTGTCGTAGGTACCAGGAACCACGCGTTCAGTCAGTAAATGTCAGACTAAAGTCGTTTAATATTTTGGATTTATGTAAGTCATTTAGGTATTTCTGGAAACAGTAATATTTCGTTTCAAATTCGAAACATTTGAAGGTCTGCCTTGGACCTCAACTAAGTATTTGCAATCAAACGTTATTATTTCTTTGTATAACCCAATTTAATTGGGAAACTTATTTTGTCACTGACCATTGTACTAAATATCAAGACTCGATAAAAATATCTCTAAAAAGCAAAAATTTTATAAACAGAAAATTAAATTTTGAAGAATTTTAAACAATCGTAAAACTGAGTTGAGAATGATTTATTAGATAAAAAAAAACTATATCTTACAATGTTATTATATTAGATTGGATACACGACCTACATAGGGAAGTGCCAAGTAGCTTCTACGAAGACCGTAGTAGATCTAGTAGCACACTAAAACTCATCAGGTAACAAGCGTAACCCTTAGATACTATAAAATATACTGCTACGAATGGAAATGCTTTCACTAAATAATACGGCACTAATCAATGTTTCGTAGCATGGCAGTGCAGTCTGTGCTACGTCGTAGATTTTGTAAATTTTACAACATAATATTGTGTCTATACGGCGTCGTAGCTGGTGATGCTTGCTTGTACGAGTGTTAAAAACATACTAACACAAATCCGTTGCGGGCCCTACAGCACTCATCTTGACTTGCGGACTGACCAGGTAATGTGAGGATATAATTATTAGAGCAGAGGGTTGGCCCTTCTGTTTTGCGGAAAACAACTTCGGACCTTCCGTTTTCACTCTTATTATGAAGTGAATAAGTGAAATCGGCCTGTCTAACGACGCCCTATTATTATAGGGCATGCTATAGGGCTATTGCTCTACAGTATTCAGCACTCACCTTGACTTGCGGACTGACCAGGTAGAGCAGAGGATTAGCCCTCAGTTTCTCAGTCTCCTCGTGCATGCGGCGCACTTCCTCGCGGCGCGCGGAGCCCAGCATGGAGACCTCCTCGCGGCACATGCCGGCGCCGTCCGACATGCGAGGCATGCCCGCCACGTCAGGCAGGGACTTCTTGCGCTGCAGTGTTGTCTGCGGCGTCTGCAGCATCTGAAATGAACACCCGACAATTGCATACATAGTCCTGACCCCATACTAGCGTTCTCTGTGTCAGTTGTTTGTTTGTGTCGCAGCGGGCATCGAACCCACATCGTAGTCACACGCTCGACGCGCCACCGAGATTAATTGCTTTACACGTATAACCGAAGATCCTGACTCTGTACTCTCTTCGAACACCCTTCGAAAGAGCAGAAAATCACTAGGAGCGAGACATTTGTATATAATGAAGGTGTTTTTAATTAACAATAGAGCATAGTTTTTTCTAGTGGTAGTCTTTTATTTTTGTAGTTTTATAATTAATGGGAGAGCACGTATCTAACAGATGTTTGGTTTGACGTAAAAGTTTAAAATAAAAATTATTAAATACTTTTGTGTATTATTTTTACAATCTCTGAACTTTCAGAGAACACAGAGGATACCTTGTCCATACGTAATCTACAAGATTTGATAGGTACCCATTCAAAATAAAAGAATCTTACAAACAAAAAATATAACATACGCCAGTAGAAACATGATTTTTCTAATAACACTGCCGAAAACGTACGTACACGTACAGCTATGTTCAAGGGCACGGCATGTGTTTACCTCAACCGGAGGCACGTTTATCCAGCTCTCAGACGCACGCCGCGCGAGGATCGCTGGCGAACACATAAGATCCTCATCCTCATCCTCCTCGCCTTGGTACCACATCTTTGGATATTTGTTTACAAAACTAATTTTTAACCAATCTTCTCGAATTCAAAGGTCACATATTATTTCACATTTTTCAATACTGCGATTATTTGAGATTTTACTGCGGTTTTATTAAAGGATTTATTTGAAAGTGAAGGTTTGAATCGATATTGAGATAATGCCTCGGTTAAATATAGCGAAGAGGTGATACGCTGAAAGCGGCAGCGAGTGACTGTCTCAATTTAGAAATAGAACGGGCTGAGCGCATTCCCCGCGCCCGCCCAGTCGCCCGCCCAGTCGCCCGCGCACAAACACACTTGTCGCTCATGTCAGCGCATTGCAATGCTACCCTAGCATAAGGTTCTTGCGAATATTTACATCATATATAATATTCGATAGCACAACTTGGTACAAGTACCAAATGTCGAAGATTTTTTTTTACAACAACTGCTTTTTTAATTCTCTAGATAGAAAGATTGGCTAAAACTAAAACTAAAATGTTGAGGAAGTCTATTTTTTAGTTGAGACATAGTTTAACGATACCTCAACTAAAAAAATATTAAAGAAATTGAAAAAATTAAGTATATTATATAATTAATTAATTATAAGGGTTCCGTTTACGCCATTTGTTTTCGAAACCGAGAAAAATACTCTACACCATTAAACTAAACAAAAAACATACTCATTATATTTATATAACTATTAACTATGTAATTAGTAATTCGACCTTAGTAGAAGAGTACTAATAACGGTAAAATTTTATATTTTTGAACATTTCTGGACTTGCTTACTTTGGTATCCAAAGGGATGGATGAAAAGAGGGTGCGAAGAACGAGATGAATGTAGAGTTACAAGAATGGATATGATAAGTATGAGTAAGGTATCCCTATCAGACGAAGTCTGAAATTAGCGTCGTGAATTGTGTGAAGGATGACATGGGTAATAAAGGAGTATTGAGATGACCAGCGGCTGATAGAGATGAGTGAAAAAAGGAAACAATAAAGATACTAGTATCCGATTGTCAAGACAGTGGGAAAGTTATAGATGTAGAAAGCCAAAGAAAGAAATGATTGGTAAATTTTGATGCTCATACCCGCCACTTTCGACGATTGGTTAGGTCCTTAATTAGTTATTTACCTTATACATTTTAAATACAGTGTTCGAATCATGTATTTTTCAATTTAAAATTTTACTTACCTTTTTATATATATTATCTTACTAAAAACTTAATCTACTAACCTACATTTATGTAGAAATAAAGTTCATTTATTTAAGGAATAATGAAAAAAGTATGAGGAAATCTGTTACAATACTGGTATATACATATTTTTACTATGATGTTTTTTTATTTGTAGAACTTTGTAATGTTTATGTTTTGCTGATTAATACTTTGAGAGATTTACAATTTTAAATAGGTTGAATATTCGCATTGTTTCTGTTATCATAGGTAAAACTAATAGCTCAAAATTTCCGAGGAGGTATATGAATTATATAGACCAATTATGATGATGATGCTGCTAGATTAAAATGCGTAGTTTGTATATACTATATATAATATGACATCGATTTTGGCGGTTAGTTGGTGCGAATATCCAGGCAGACAACGAAACGAGAGCAATATTTTTCCGAGGGACAAAAACAGGCACCAAATAACGTGAATTTGGTAGTTCTACGGTACGCTAATGATGGCTGATTCTCGTATTTAAAAACTCGCTTATAACCTAAAAATAATTAACAATCTTTCCTAAGAAAAACAAAAAAAAAAATGCGATTGATAGTGGACTAAATGTGGAATGACACAATGTTTTGTCCAGACTTGGTTGTGAAATAAATAGGTACCTGAATTTGGTAAGTAAATTAAATTATAGCACGTCCGATGACGTCACTATAATCATGTATGAAATTGATTCCAGTATATCAAACTGCGAAATATTAACGAGTATAGTTTGTGGCTTAGAATAACACATATACTACTTTTAATCTGGATACCACGCGGGCGTAGCCTTAGACAGAGGATATTATGAAAACGAAAGTTTGTATGTTTGTTGCTAAAAATCTTTGTAACGGTTAAACCGATTTAGATGAAATTTGGAATAGGTATGGTTTGGAGTTCTAGAAGTTAGCCCCACACTTTTGCATTTTATGAATACCGATACTCATGCTGAATTGTTCTAGGTTAGTTCTATGTTGTTCCGAAAAATGTTTTCTTTAGAGTGAAAATTACAGCTTTAAAACGAAAATAACGGGTTTGGAACCTGGCCCCGCATCTTTACGTTTTCCAAGTGTTGACAGTTGTGTTAGATTGGTTTAGGTTTTTTATGCATTGTTTCAGAATATTATACTCATAAAATAAGAATTGACGTCATAAATTGGAAAAATCTATTTGAAAATAACTGGTTTCCATCCGCTATCTAGATGTTCTAGATCAGGGGTGGCCAAACTTTTGGAGTGTGCGGCGAGTCTTCTCTACAATTCAAAAAATCTAACGGTCTACCGTCAGTTAGTTACGTTTAAAAAACTCCAAAATTGTTTTTTGGAGATAGATAGAAAGAAAATACTTTAGTAATACAAACTTATGGGCGATCTCAACAATCACCAACAGTCCGCGAGAGCATAATTTGAAACTGGCACTTTTGCCAGTTTTGCTATATAATCAATAATTATTAAATTGACATCTCTCGCGGGCCTCGGTTGACGTCTTGGCCACCCGTTCTATAGTAATAAATTTCATTAAGTGCTAATTTAGCACGAAAAACTGAATAAACTACCAAAAGGATTGCAGATGGAAACCAGATATTTTCGATTTTCTTCGTCAATTTTCATCTTAGAACGTTTTTACTTTGGAACGATGCAGAACAGACCTAGAATAATGCAGCACAACTGTCAAAACTTGGAAAATCCAAAAATGCGGGGCCAGGTTGTAAAGCCGCTTTTTGGTAGTTTTTTTTAGTTGTTGATATGTATTACTGTAGTACCTACAGTCTAGAACTAAACTTGAACAATATAGTACAACACCAGACAACAACCAAGAACAATGAAAAAACACCAGTATTACACCAGTTTATCGTGCCAAATCCTAGAAAAATTCAGCATAATTATCAGAATTCAGAAAATGCAAAAGTGTGGGGCTTACTTCACGCACTATATCGTTCGTGAGCCAGAACAACACATAAGCTACTTTTTCCGGGTACCACGCGGGCCAAGTTGTTGACAGAAATGAGTTCGAAAATAACATAATAGACGGAATATAGTTCAAACGATCTTACCTTGCGACCGCCTCCTCCCCCGCCGCCAGCTCGCTGCACTGGCGGCGGTGGTGCAGGGTTCGGTGCCACGTACAAACTTTCAGTTCGTTTTGGCTGGTAAGGAGAGGGTGATATATCTTGACCGAGATTTCGTTGTCTTAGGAGGGACTCTTCGAAGGGCTGGGGTTCTCGCGAGCCCGCTCTTGAAATCGAGCCTCGTCCTGAAGCTAAATGTCCATTGCCAGCCGGCGTGGTAGCCCTGGAAGGCGGCCTTGAAGACGCTGTTGGTGCTTGCTGAGGTGCTACCGAGCCCGCACGGGACCCCGAGCTTGGAGCCGCTGCTTCCACGGAAGGTTGACGAGAACGTCTACCGTAACGATCCACACTCGAGTCTCGACTCGGAGGCCGCTTGTAATGGTCGAAGTAGTCAATAGAGGGACGTGCTCCAGGTGGTCGCATCTCCCGTGCCCCATTAGCCATTTCTTGCTCTATCTGACTCGGTTGGCGGAATCCTTGGCTTTCTGTTATCGCTTGCCGATGCGTCTGCTGGTCTGGAGCCTGCCTGTAGCCTTGATCGATGGGTTGTCTGTAGCCTTGTTCCATGGCCTGACGGTAGCCTTGAGGATCCGCAGCCATCGCTTGTCGTTCAAGCGTGCTTTCCGAATGGACAGTTCCAGTACGGTAGTCATTTCGAGGATCAACATAAGTATTTTCTGGTGCGTTATACGTCGGCTGTCCTAGGACACTCTGCCGTCGTACTGGTCCCTGTGACTGGTTCCATTCCTGTGACGCGGGTTGTTGCCTATTCTGGTTTATGGTCGGCCTCGTCGCTGCTGATAAACGTCGGCCTTGGTTCGTGAACTGTTGCCCACTTTGGTCCATGCTTTGTTGGTGCTGTAAGGAGTCTTGCCTGTTCAATCTGTAGGATGCGGCTGGTAGTTGCGCTCCTCCAGGTACAGAAGAACCATACACACCCATTTGTTCGTTCTGTGAGTAAGGTTTTTGATAATCTTGGACAGCAGGCTGTGCGCTAGCTGATGCCCATGAATCTGGTGGCTGTGCATTGGAATATGGATCGTACGGTGGATTGATTCTATTATCTGCATTGAATTTAGTGTTGTTCGGTATCCTTGATTCTTGCATGGATTGCATCGGCTTGGGGAATTGCGTCGATGGTCTCCGGGAAGGCACGCTGTGGACTTGACTAGTTTGAGGAAGCTGTGAATGTTTCGGAGGGATATGATTTGGAATGCTCTTTCCGTCAAGGATCTTTTCAGATTCTTGTGGTGTGGGTGCTACAACTTGTGCATCGTAATTTTTTTGTCTATACTTTTCTCTTAATCCTATTCGGTCAAAGCCCGGGTGCTTAAAATCTGGGGCGAACTGCTTCGCAGTGGCTTGCGCTATATCACAGTCTTCTTTTGCTTGGTCCGCCGACTCATCGGCTTGTTCAGCTTTGCCCCGAGCTGTGGCGGTTCTGTAAACACCAAATAAGTGCATATTTCAGCGAATCTACCGGATCACTTTCCTTTGAACAAAAGGAGCAGCAAGGTGCAAGTGGAAGACTGGCACACTAGTCTATTGTGTTCTACAAGTTTTGACGGCCAACCAATTTTGTGCAATGGTTTTGTATGAAGTTTGTTAATTTTAAAGTGGAAATTATTAAACTTAGAACATTAAATTTTAATGGGTCCCGAAAATTTTGACGAAATTCTAGCTACATCGGTTATTTTTGGACACGTTATATATGACTTTAATAAAAGGTTCTTAAATAACTGGGTAACGGGGAGCTGTAATACCTATAGGAATACAAGTTGGAGGGTCGTAAGTTTTGTAATATATCATTTGTTAATGTATCATTTTGTGTGCGAATCCGGAAAATACATAAAAAAAATAAAAAATGTCGGACTTTTTCCACACTGCATCATGTAGCCCCAAACTAAGCAGAGCTTGTATTATGGGATCTACATGACTCATACCTTTTTTTTTGTAAATCAATACATAATAAACATAGTGATTGATTTGCAGAGTTCGCACACAAAAAGACAAATACAAAAAAATACAAATTCGCGCAAATATGGACTGCAAATTTGCTCAATAATTGAGAAATTAACATTAAAAATAATATTGTTTATTGTAAGTTTATAATAACTGGAAATATTTTATTAGGACGGTCATAAAACCGAACGTGCCGTTACTATGTGTCATGTTTTATAATTTTGACTGACCTGGAGATGGCGATGTCGGCCTTTTGCATCGCTATTTTAGAAGCGCGCTGCGCGGCGGCCACTGCTGAATCAACGCGTTCTCGGAACTTCGCCGAACGCATGAGGAACATCCGTTTCTGGCTGGTTATAAGAACGTTATTCTTATATTTGCCCTCTTCTTTTGTGCCATCCCGGAACGTCGTCACACCGTATCCGTACTTCTTGTTTGCAAACCATTCACCCTCATATCGGAGGCCGTCACTCCTTTCGCTTACACCGAACGACTGGCGTTTGTCGTTTTTCCATTCGCCCATGTAAGTTTCAGTGACACTAGCATCCAAATGTTCATCCTGAAAGAAAAAACAGTGTAAATTTTCACTAAACGTATTTTTTTTTCTAGGATTCTCATAAGGACACTATACATTAAATAATTATAATTTATTTAAATGTATAATAGATATATATACATCCTATATTTATAGTCTCTAAATATTGCGACAGGAATAATTTTCCATACTAAGAATGTTTTTTTTTTAAATGGAACACTTTCACTCGTATCATTCCTAGTTTCCCTTTAAAATGGCTTTGTTAGGGATGGTGAACGTAAATGTTTGAACAAGAATACAGCGTCATTTTATCCTCATTTTGCTTAAAAACAAAGAAAAGCAATCCATACAATTAATTAGGCACATAGGGAGATTTAAGGAAGTTGGTTAGTTAGTTATGGGAAGTCAGTGTACGTCCTATATAACGATGGCGAGGTACAAACGTCTAGAGATTAATTATTTTAGCTGTTTTCTTCAGTAACTTTTTCATAAAAAAATACCCGTTGAAAAAGTATTTACTTACACATATTAAAAACAACTAGTTAACAAAAATAATAGCAAGCAAAGCAAAAATGTACAGCACAGAAAGTACCTCGTAAATATTAATAAATTGGGGCCACCTGGTTTCGGCTAATCTCTAGACTCTCGAAGCTAATGTATTTGAGTTTTTTACTGCCTGATACTGATTTTACGAGCTACAATGTTATTTATTTATTTTCACCATTGTTTCTATTTTTATCAGTTCGTGACTCAATTGGCACGCATTAATGTATTGGCTACCAGGTGCCATTCACGTCAACGCGGAACGCCACGATAATAGATAATAGCCACGGTAACTATTTTAAAAAGGTAGCAGAGAAAAGTATAATTCTATTCCAGGTGAGTCACAGAGCCCGGTTAACCATCCTGCTCCACGGCCCGGGGTCCGAGGGCCCGGACCTTATCTAAAGATCATGAATGACACCAAAAGCATCTAAATTCGTGCAGCAAGAAAGCGAGTACTATGAGAAAGGATGTTGAGATAAAACGGGGCATTTGACTACCGCCGCCGTTACCGAGAAACGAGATTATGTCAGACTGAGTTCGGAACGACTGACGTAACGGTGTTCGTGTATCCATGGAGACCGATCTCGGTAGTTCAGTCCTCGTGTAGTATCGTGTGTCAGCGCCAATAATCTAGGGTGCAGTGGTAAAGTTAACGTGTTTTGTATTCAGCGCGTCACTATACCGGGCCGAGTTTTAGCCTAGCGGTAGCGCGGAACTACTCACAATCTTGACGCAGAGGTGACGACGCTCGGTCATGGACAACCCACCGCATAATTACACTAATAAAAGTGTAATTATGGGGTGGGCTTTAATTTCAAAGGCATTTATTAATTTTGACAGCCTTAGAAATGGCCAAAACTTCTAAAACATGAAAAGGGGACACGACTTATATTTCTAGTTTTAAGTTTAAAAAATTATAGGCATTGCTAAGTTTTAATTTTGCTAGTGTAAATAGGTGGTAGGTAATAGTATCGCTACTTCAGCAACTTTATCTCGTTCTTGGTGACGGTGGCGGTGACAAAGCTCTTAAGGGTATCCCACCTCGACAACGAAACTTGTATTTGAGTTTGTGTGCAGAGAAGCGTGGGTCATAGCGGAGTGTGAGCTCTCTACGGAGGACACCCAGGAGGAGGCAGAGCCCCCTGAGCCCCCGGACCGGACCGAGCCCGTGCCGTGCTTGTCCAGGTCACCGGCGCTCCGCTGCCTGCGCAACTTCTGAAATCACGGATTGTTTCCTTTACTTTGTGTTGTGGTACCGTGTTCGAGGATGTACGATGAAAGTACATAGTCAGAATCAGTGTTCAGGTTATCGCACATATATCAGCCTGGCACCGGATCGGGATCTCCTTGGTGAAGCCTATCCGCGTACCAGCTGCAACTAAGCAGACAACCGGCAACGGCTCTATTAATCCGCGGTTTCGTTGTGACTATACCTGTTGGACCGCGCGGGGACGGTTAGGTGACAACTCGATGATGGTAATTTGTTATGTAATTGTTCTATAAAATTGCCTCAACAGCGGCGAGATGTATACTCGCCTATGTAGAGGCCTAAGCGTCGCGATGGCCAGCCGTAAGCGTAGCGTTGGCGATTTCACCACTCACTGCTAGCCGTTCACTAGCTTGTGCCGAGACGAGGCCTACCATTACGATACTCATTAGTCTAAAGAGTTTCATATAATTAATACTGAACGACTCGAGTTGAAGCGATGCCGATCCAGTGCCGGGCTCATATAATGTGCGATAACCTTAATTCGTGCAAATCATTTGATAACCTCGGTGCGCATCGAGTTGGTAACTGGCTGAGACGCAAGAGGAGGGTTAGATTCTAGCTGCGATACAAATGTTTGCATCTTCTGCAAATATTTCCGCATCGGTCAGTTGTGGTTCCATAATACTCGTCGTTTAAGATAATACGTACTGTTGGGTGTTGATTTATATTTTTTTTGTTTACGAATGTGTTCTTCGTATTTTTGGTCGCACTGACCGACCGTTTTCTTTCCTTGATCGGACCACAGATACCAAAGCGACTATCCAGTCTCTGTTGTCAGATCAGAAAAAAATCTACCGAGCTTCTCTACAATAGTCTACTGCCATTTAGAACATATATTATTGCATGTTCTTCTTCATCAAATAAGTGTAACTATATCCACAATATTATATACCTATTGTAGTCTTAAAAATAGTGTTTAAAGAGCTATAGAGCATAAAATGTTTTGTATAATTAATGTATAATCATTAATGAAATAATCAAAGTATTTTAATTATCTCATGATAAATTAGTTTAAGCTACAATTGAAGAAAGAAAGACATAGAAAATTGTTAGATTTATTTAATCCAGCCAGAAGAAAAGTTATTTATAAAATACCAAGAATATCATTTCGTTCGTTTGTATGAGCTAGTAGTGGCCAACTTTGGTATCGGAGTCTAGACCACTTGCACCTCCGACCTAGCATAACGACCGTGATAGCCCGAACCGACATCCTTATGTGCCATCAGAAGCACGCAAGTGCTCAGTTTTGAATACCACTATTGGAAGTGGCATTCAGAACTCCCCTCCAAATGGTGACCAGAACCAGTAGCATGAGGACCGAAGGCAACGATTTTGTTGACTGAGGAGAAGATAACAATTATATAAAATATTTGTGTCTGACGGAAGGATAAACACAGTAATTGTCTTCTTCCCTAGACAAATTCGTTGTCTTAGTGCGAATGCTAAGACTGCTAGGATAGCGCTTCAAACTAAACATCACTTGACACTTACAGAAAGCAGTCCTTTTTTAGTTTTCTCGACGAGTGAGCCTCGTCTGCCGGAGGCGACGTCTGAGCGCACCATAAGGACGAACCCGCCTCGCGCGTCGTCCATGCGGGTGGTGCGTCGCTCCGAGGGATCCGCGGCGCCTTCAGTGAGCGAAGACATGGAGCCCCGATGCCCCTTGCCCCCTCCGCGGTAGTGCGACGCCAGCCCGAAAGGCGCGGACGTCCGCACGCCATACCCGTGCCGCAGTCCTCGCATCCACTGACCTTGGTACGTTCCTGGAAAAGTAATTAAATAACTTGGTAATTTACCATCACCTCGACGCAATGCTCATCAAACTAATGAAACGACCGTAAAGCTTGGTTTACTAGGTCACACCCGATGGACTGAGGGCATCCTAAAGGTTGCAGGAAGTCGGTGGATAGTTTTGGGTCCTTATTGCCCGTCATAGCACTTTTAGGCATTTATGGACTACTGTATTCAGATTCAGATTCAGATTATTTTATTGACCATTTCGATATAACATATAACATTGGCATGTCAGATGAGTTTACACATTCACTTAAATCTACTACACATGCAAATCAGAAAATGAACAGTTTAAATATTCCGATACACTGTAATATAAGTGATTTTCGAAAAAAAAAAATTTTTTAATTGATTGAAGGGAAGCCGCGTTACTTACAATGGCCAATTATTTGTACATGACAATTTTCAAGCAGATGCCATGATTGTAGGTTTTCACAAGTCGTTTTCTTGGAACAAACAATTTATCTTTATTTCTTGTGTTGTACATTTGTGGATATGTAGTTTCGTTGGGAGATTTTTTTTTCAAATGTACTTATAGAAGAGAATGGTAAATAACTAAGGATATCACTGTAAGTATTTTAGTTTTTTTTAAAATAGGCTTTAGCCGACGTCAATCAGCCCAGACCGTGAATAATTCTAATGGGTCTTTTCTGACAAATAAGGACTCTTTCAACTTGTGAGGCATTTCCCCATATTGTTATTGCATAATTGATGGGCTTTAATTTAAATAATGCGTAATTTGCACTAGCTAGCTTTTTACATAGCTTGTTAATGTGAGTTTCATATGACAGGGTTGCATCTATAGTACAACCTAAAAATGTAACTTCTTCTATTCTATCGAATATTATATTTTGATGATGATGATTATGAAGTCTGTTCCACAAAACGCATTTTAAATCTAGGTTCGACCTCGTTAGTAGGTTCGTAGGAGGCATAGGAACTGCACACTCATGTCTAAACATGGTACATAGGCAGTTTATTAATATATATTTTCAATCTACCCTGAATACCTTCAGACCCTGAGGGCGATAATTAAATCCAATGTATCATAACAATATCATGTTAGCCTAGATGAGGCGGTCCGGTGAGGCGTGACAAAACCGTCCAAGTGAGAAGGACGAGAGGATAAAGCGCTCACGGGTTACTCGTACCTATTTACAGAAGGTAGGTAAACTTACGATAAACTGTAAAACCTGCCTACTTACAGCTGTAAAATTTATATTTGGCAAGACCTACTTAGACAGGTTAAAATTGTATAACCCCTGACGTTTGTTTTCTATCGTCTATTGCAGCACCACCTTGACTCTTGACGATATTGAAAAATACCGCATTTCAATGGGTTAAGCCGGTTAGGAGATTAATGTCACTAGATAAACATACAAACAAACTTTGGTACATTGTGGTTTTCTTACGATGTTCCTTCTCCTTTCCGTGTACGGTATGCGCATAGCTCTTAGAAGTGGTAGACGGCGGGCCTAGGTGATGCTCGCAGAACCAACACCACTCGGGGAATAAAGATATTTAAATGGCACCACGCACAAGGCGAAATGGTAGGAAGCCCCCTCCGGATTAACGCCATCTTTAAGGGCGTTGTATAGAGATAGCTCAAGATATTTCGTCGTGGCACTCATTTGTACAGCAATGGACTTATATTGTCTGATGGTGATGATAAGGTACTTCGTTGTTCTGTGATCATCACTACTTATTTTAACACGCTTATATTGGCTTTACTTGTAACTAACGAACAAACAATGTAATCAAATCTTGGAAGTCAATTTTAACCTACTTCTCATTGTCGTATCGTGGAACTCTTCAGTGAACTCGAGGAGTTCACTAGTAGCACGCCTCGTCCAGGCATTCAACAATGCATGCTCTAGACGCAAGATGAATAAGTTGCAGATCCAAGTTGAAGACGACGAATAGTTTAACGTTCTGGGGGGCGGTACTAACTTTGAAAATAGGACTACCTGAGCGTACACTACAAATCTTACGCCAAGCTTAAGATGAGACATGTACTTGAAGGTTCCTGTACATTCCGGGTTTCAAGTGGACCTAATACTGAGGGGTGTAATGTCTTTATTTTCTGAACTACAAAACCGATGACCTTGAAATATTTACGGAACAATCTTTAAAGAACATAATTTCTAGCAAAAAAAATGAAATCGGACTAAAAGCCGTGTTTGCCTAGTGGGCGAATTCATTCCCCAATTTCTAATCCGGAGGTCGTGGGTTCGAACCCGGTCGTGCACCAAAGGTTTTTTCCACTCGAAAAATGTATGTACGCATTAACACGTGCTCAAAACGGTGAAGGAAAACCTCGTGAGGAGACCGGCATGCCCTAGAACCAAAAATTCGAAGGCATGTGCCAAAATAAGCGGCGATGGGCTAGCAACCTGTCACGTGGAATGCTAACTTGTAAAACGCGGACATATACCAAATGTAATGTTTGGACGTGGGTCTGACTATCAACCATTAATTCGTGAAGAATTAACACTTCCTACTTGGTATCCTCAAAGATGTGCTCATTGAGTATGTATCTGAGGATGTCCACCAATGGAAAGAGAGTCATAAGCGTGTTTGTTTTTTTTTTATTAATGACAATCTTTAAAGTACCTCCTTTCTAAAAAAAAAGAATAATGAAATCGGACTACGCGATAATGAATGACAAATAAGTACACATTTTGACTTTCATCCCCTCTCCCAAGGGAACCGTAAAAAAGTATCCTATGTCCTACTCCGTAGTATATCGTCAAATCATGCCAAGTTTCATTTGAATTCATTCAGTAGTTTCGGCGTGATGCGCGTTCCAGATACAGCCAGAAAGACAGACAGACAAAAATGAAAAAAAGAATTTGATTCAGTATCAAAAATAGAGTACCCTCCAAAAAAAATTTTTTTATATATCTTCAATGCACAGAATTTGACCTGTTACATTCTTATTATAATATAGATTAAATCTAATTCTTATTAAAGTATAATGGACGGTCTTATCGCTTTAAAGCTACCAGACAACAACCTTTTTTTGTGTATTTGTACGTCGATTACGTCGATAGTTGGTCCTGTTTGAATGTGTTTTACTTAGTAGGCAGTGGAGCTATGCTCGGAAAGGCTCGGAGTTTCACAAGTTTATAAAGTTCGAAACGAAGAAATCCATAAAAGAGCTTAATTCACCGATACAGCTCTTTGAATTAGCAAACTAAAGTGGCAACGGGCAGGCCACATATCCTAAATATCCATATATGATTCCCGAGTCGTGATGATTTTTTCAGAAAATCTATAAAAACAGATTTTCACATCTCTAAAATCATCTGATATAATTTCAGACTTCTCCATACTGACTGTTCCTGAGGGTTTATAACATGTCAAATCGATGACCGTATCGAAAAGATTATTTGTAACTCAGAATACTTGTTAAAAAGTGTAGTGAATTGCTTTGATAAATTAAATTGTGATGGAATATCAAATCGATTAGAATAATATTTTAATTACTATAAAACATATCAACGAAACGACAAACGTCGGTAATTTAAACATTTTTATAAAGGAAGATGGTGGCAAATTTGTGGTCGACATGATTGTGAGTCGGCCGAGGCGTGCGGCAGGCGTGCCGTTAGCTATATTTAACTAGCGAGGGCCGTACGTGGCTTAGGTACACATGCAGGGCCGCTTACTCCAACCATTCATCCACTAAACGATTGAAAACCGTTCCAGACCACCAACCGGAACTCACTCGACCTTACGCAGCAACTCACTCATCATCCGTAGTCATTTCATTCAAAGAAATTTCAATGTGTCAACCTGTATAGAAAAGCTCGAAGGCTAACAATAACCAACCGTCATTGACCCAGATACTTATGAAGGTTGTTTTGGTTCAACATTATTTAAAACACTGCCAGTATTCTTATTCATTATGAATTATGTAGATTCTTATTATGTTTATTTCATTTCATTCGTCAAAATTGTAGAAAATTCAAAATGAATAAGAAAACCAGCAGGGACTTTACATCACATTTTTAAAAAATTGAATTCAATCGCCATTCAACTTTCTTTAGATGAGTGAAAAAGCAACAACAGCACGCACACAATATTTCAATATTTCGGATTCCATCTATTTACCATAAGTCCCGTTATTATGCTTTATTTTATTACGTAAGAATATTTTTATGTCATGTATTTTTACCCGCGATGTTAGGAGCCCGTGTGCGTTTGCCATAAGAGATTGTTTGTTTGTGTGTCTGTTACCATTTTATCTTCTAAATGGCTTATCAGATTGTAATGCGGTTTTTTGCAATCTATTTGTACGTCTTCAAGAATGGTTCTTAAATAGTTTTATCGCCACAAGACACTAAGAAGCGCTGAAATACACGAATATTTTTTCTATTATTTATTTACCGTCAAAACATTAATGTAAGCTGATCAAAATAAGCCCAAGCATAGTTCATTTTTGTGTAAATGTAAAATGGGTGTGTCATTATCATCATCATCAACATCAATCTGTAGAAGACAACCAGTACAAGTCCACTGTTGGACGTAGGCTTGTGTAGGTAGACCGCGTAGGAATGTTGTATGTAAAATAAATAAATTTTCCTTGTATTATGAATCGAAAAGTTCCATCGCCCACATTCCGTATCTATCATAAAATCAGCTCGTTGTCATTGTAATAATGCACTTGTCATAAATACGCCTTCTTCAATTGTGTAACATATAGAGCTAAAGTGTTAGTGCCATGTTTTTATTTTATGCATGCTCTTGTTCAATACTGGTATGTTGTGAGCAAATTGCTAAATCGCAACGCGACTGTACTGCAGGTACCATCTACCTTAGTTATTTGCGGAATGAATGACCCATAACGTATAAACAGCGCTCGTGTCATAGTTTTAAGAAAACACGCATTGCAGCTCTCTTTAGGGTTACCGAGATGTTTGCAGGAGTCCCTGAATTCAACATTATAATTTTGTGAATGACTAATTGGGAAGTGAGTCAACATTGATGTGTAGAGAAATAACTACGCTGTGACGTGTTGTATTTCACGACATATTCAGAATACCCACAAAATTCGAACAAAAACGATAATATTCACTTATTTACCCGCGAGGAGCCCGTATATGCGTTTGCCTTAAGAAACAGACAGATTATTGTGCACAGCACCCATTTACAGTTCAAAACACAGAACCATAATAAAAGAACAAAAAACTAAATAAATGCACAATGGGCGGTCTTATCGCTGAAAGCGATTTCTTCCAGACAACCAAAGAGGTTGTTTGTTTGTTTGTTTATATGTTACCATTTATCTCCGAACTCTCCGGCTTATTTAATTGAACCGCGATATTTGCAAACGATTTGTATGAGTCGAAGACTTGATGACATTTGAGAACGGTTATATTGCCGCAAATAGGCATGAGACGACGGAAATCACGTCGGGGGTTTTTAATTTTGTACAAATTGTAACTTGCTTTTTAGGCCAATAATGTAATATTTTATGCTATCAACTGGTTTTTCTCCTTTTCCTTATGCCTTTTCCTCAATATTTGAAATGCTTCGAGAAAGCTAGAGCTAGTGGCCGATGGTGAAAGAAGCAGATTTTTGCTCTGTTTTTTAAGGTCCATCTCTGAAATAATGCAGGGTGCTCAAGGAAAAACCGGTGACACTACGAAATAATTAACTATTATAATTAACCTACCCTATTAATATTATAAATGTCATAGTTCGGTTGTTTCAATGTTTGGATGATTGTTTTTTATAATCTCCGTTACGAGTAGACCGATTTGGTTGTAATTTGAAACAGTGATACAACGGGTGAAGCTATGGGCAGAGGCTAGTTCTTAATAAACCTGGCTATGGTTGGTTTCCTATGATGAAATTTGAAACTTCCCATAGAACACAAAATATATCTAAAATGTCGATAAAACACGGTAATATTTATTTTTAGTCAAAATCCATAGATATGTCCATGTCGATGATAAATAGATCAATCATTGCGACACCGAATTCGGCACATGAACTTGAAACAAAAGACGATTAGTCATTCTTTTTTCTTTTTAATTCTTTTTTCAAATTAATTATGTGGCCATTGTGTAATGAGAACTTTCTAAACATATTTCAAACCTTTTTTTTCGATCGATAAAGCGTTGCTCTAGACAACAGGGAGAGAGGGAGTCGAAACTTAGGGCACCGACTAAGTTTCGACTCTCTCTCTCCCTGATGAAGACTCTCGAAATGAGTCGACACTTAGTAGAACAATTACAATATGAATCAATAAACAAATTCACGATAGTTTTTTTTTCAAATAGACTAAATCATATCATTTAAATTATTTTATTCAAGCCTAGGAACCTACCTAAGTAACATGTAGATCGAAGAATGTTGGCAGTTTAACGATTTCCGATCAATTTGCAGGTGGAATTGAATAACTTGATTCAGATTGCCACTTGGCACTAATAAAATAAACATTGGCGAAATCAATATCTCGAGCAAGAATATTTTTCTTTTCACTTTCATTGAGCTTATGTAGGTTCAAGGTGGAGACTCTATTATTAACTAAAGACATTAAACATTATTCTTACTTAAATTAGGTAACTCAATAAAATTATTTCACAAAAATTTTCCAAGGCAAACAAGGAATTTGACACCTATTTTCTGACTAAGTTATACTTACTTAGCTAAAAGCTTTATTGCAATCCGTGGCTGCGTTAATTATAGAAATAGGAACATAATATTTTCTTACAACAAACATTGCGAGCAAAAGGTTCTTCTTCTTCTCAATTCACACTGCCGTAATCTGGGTCATTAGGTGAGTTGCCATATTAATACGTCTCAAAACACGTGTGCTTGTTTTTTATAAGTATTTTAGTATTTACTTTTCTCACTTTTTAAACCAGAAGAAAAAGCAAATTATTTTATGAATTAAAATTTAGTTTGGAATATTTTGATTGTCATTTTGATTAACTTTATTTCTACTTCAATGCGATGAATATCTACCACAAACCACACTGTCTAAGCTTATTTAATTGAAATACAATAACGCATTCTCATCTGGCGATCGACCGCACACCGCACACACGCACACGAACACGCACACGTACAAGTGAGAATGCGCGACCGTGTAAACGTATGTATTTTTATCTGAATTCCAACAGTTTGGCAATGAAAGAAATGATATAATACTCACCACCATCGGCGTATGTTTCTGAGCCGTATCCGTCTTGAAGTCCGTTAGCCCAGGTGCCCTCGTACTTCGCGTTGCTGATGATGCTCTGGCGGATGCCGTAGCGGCCCTTGTAGCCTTGCGTCCACTCGCCGCGGTACAACCATCGGTCACGAGTCTCCACGCCGAGTCCATGTCTTTTGCCATTTTGCCACTGCCCCTCGAACGAACTACCACTGAAACATTATTATTTGATGTTATCGATTTTGTTTAACCTTGACAGTATCAGGGTCGATGGCGCTGTCGGACATTATCTGAGGTAGCTTATTAGGGAAGAACAAAATAATTTCAAAAAATAGCTATTTACCAAACGGTCCTATGGAAGTAAACGGTTGTGTTGTAACCTTTGCTAGGTTGTACACAACCGTCTATCTACAAAGCAATACGACACAGCTTTCCCAAAAACTTGTGTGTAATGAATAATGTCTGCCAATCTGTTAACATCAAATATTCCTTGAATTTCACAGATTGAATGGCACTCATAGCACAATCTTGCACTGTAAATTGGAATGACCTTGTGGGGCGTCACAATTACTTCCAATAAAATATCTGCGACACAATTTAATAGTCTTTCTAGAATTATTACCATCACCTTGAGCAGAATAAAACTAAATTAGGTTTAAATAAAATTCTCAAGTTGCACAAAACAAAAACGTAATTTGAAACTCAAAGAGATCGTTTGAAGAATATACAAGTAGGTATTAATGTTGAATATTTGCCTTTTCGTACAAGAAGAATGTCAGGAACGATCACTGAAGCACCTAACTGATCAAAACCCAGTTAGTCAATTTAGAAGCTACAGCAACTCAAGTGTATCACCATATTCATAGACAGCAATGAAATTCCTTTCAGTTTTTATTAGTTGCGGTGAGATAATGGATTAGTCTATTCAGCATATGAACGCGGATAGAACAAACCGAGTCTAATCTCTATTTATAACACGTTACATACGTTCAACGGCAGCACTGAATATTACAAGTAAAATCAACACAGTTGACTGGCGAGTGGTGCCCAAAGTGCTGACCTTGTACCTACAAAATGAGCCGAGCCTACTGTACGGGCCATTCATTAGATACACATCATATTATATTTTTCATACTTTACATGTTTTGTAAAGATCGGGAGCTACCCTATGATATGACTACTTTTAACTACGAGTATAAATAGTTACATCATTCTTGATTGATTCCGTTTATTGTGGAAAAAATGGTGGTACTATTTGTTCACGTTGTGTCGATGAATTTATATAAATTTACTTTTATGTTTATTTTGTAAAAATATTATCATTCGCGCCGTAAAGAGCCCGTATGTACGTTTGCAGTAAGAGTTTGTTTGTTTGTTTGTACAACTGCTTATTACCGATTAAAATGCAGTATTTTCTATCGATTTGATTCTTCAAGGGTTGTTCTTAGAAAGTTTTTATTTATCGCCCATAAGTCACTTGGGATTGCTACAATAGGGGACGGTTGCTTAGCAAAACACTGTTTTGTTTTCTTCCGTTGAATTTGAAATGACACATATAAATAAAAGAAAAGACAGTGTTTAGTTAATGTTTAATAGTATTTATAAATAATGCCCTGAGTTTCGAAAACAAATGTAAAATTCGTTTTCAGTTCTCTACTCCGTTGATTATAGCTGTTATTTCACTGTAGGTATGTTGAAACGCGAGCGTGGGCACGCTGTCAAGTCTCTCGTCTACAACCGACCGCCCCGCCGCTAATTGCTGATAATTTAGTTAGATATCGAACATCATATTATTATGAAAGCACTGACCATGGACTTGGACAACAGAGACTCAGGAAAAAAAGTAAAAAAATGCGCACTAGAGAAAAAAAACACATGAAAAGTTTCCCTGTTTTACTCGTGACATAAGGATCCCGTGTATTATACGTCTATTACCATTTATCTTCGAAACGGGTTATAGGACCGTAATACGGTTTTACAGTGGGTTTGTATGTTTTCAAGGATAGTTCTTAGATAGGTTTTACCGCGACCAGTGATCAAGGGGCACTGCAATCATGGACGAAATCGATCATGAAAAAAGCACGTGATTTTTAACTTTTTTTACATATTTATAGATCTAACTATGTAACTATGTGTATGTGTGTGAATCTATTTCACTACCCTGTTTATGGAATTGAAGTACCTAATATCGAAGCCGGTCAACTTTTTTTGGTTTTATCGACATTGCTTTGAAATACATCCCAAAGGATGTATTTCTCTGAAACATACTTGGTGGAAATGTTAGGGTACATTGCCACCAAGTATGTTCTCATTATTGCTTCATGAGGTACTCTACATTCAGGTCTATATTTACTTAGTATGTTTATTGTCCGCTGCGATTTGCGTCACATTTCGTAGAATTGTTGATACGGGATAAAATATGTTGGTTACCTCATGATTTATCCATTTGGAAGATACATACGTGCCTATATGGGTCTATAGGTACGTGTGTATCTACCTAAGTAAATAGTTATTTTTGATTACTCGTCATCACTAAGAACTTCTTATGTGTCACAGAAATAAAGTATGGTGCACTTTAAAAACATATATTGTATTTCGAATCCATTTCCCAAAAGATTACGTAAAACATTGTAGCGCGTAGCATTATTCGTAGAACCTCGAATAATGCTACGCGCATTATTCGGACGGTGTCCAAAAGTTTTAAAACCTTAAAATGAGTTAATTATTCACCAACGGGCGGACTGGATTGTGGATGCGATACATGAAAGAGTAGCTTACCTACCAACAGTCAAAGCAAGTTTTAAGTGGGTTTTCTAAGAATTCCTTTTCAAGAAAATTTTAAGGTTCTTTGTTTGTTGTTGAAAAACCAAAACAAATTGTTGTTGTTTTTATGAAGCCATAGTACATTATTTCCAAGTTTTCAATGGCAACACGTAGCTTTGATTTCAACAGTAGGCACTTATCTAACAACCATACCTAACGGCTTCCTTTATTGCGGTTATTTAATTTTATGCAAATTTTTATTCAACTCGTAACCAAGAAATATGAAAAGGCTACTGTAAAGTTATACTTACCTTGATTTTTGTCATGGCTTTGGCTGAGAACGGATATAATTCACATATAAAAAACATACTTGTCATATATTTAACTTAAAACTGGATATTTACCATAATTAGTGAATCTGAATGTTTCCCGATTTTTCGGCACAGTTGCATGTACCAACGATTACGGAAGAAACTGATATATTTGCAGGTGGATGATGTTGGCACAAAAATCAAACTCACAATTCATGGTAAATATCCATTTGGAATAAAAATTACCTATGTTCATGACCATGATCAGTTACAAAAGTTATATCATTTTATATTCTGCCCACGGCTTCGCCCACGTGATACCCGGATGAAAAATACAATGTGTTGGTCCAGGTTTCAAACAAGAAATATTCCAAAATTCAATCAAAATGGTTCACCCGTTTCGGAGATTATTAGCAAATAACATCAACATTCAATGTAATATTATGTAATACAACAGTACAAAGAACCTAGTCGAGTTATCGAACAATAAGGCCAAGGACAAACATTTTAAACGATGTCTTATAATGTGTATATATATTATATATATACCTAATGTTGTAGTTATTATTATTATTTTTTGTATAACCCCGCCACTCTCACAATCTCTTATTATCCTCTCCATCCTAAGGTTGTCTGGAAGAGATCGCTTCTAAGCGATAAGACCGCCCATTGTACTTTCTTAATAATAATATTTTGTTTACTATGTTATTTGTTCATTTATTAATTTTATTTTTGTCGACATACATAGTCTTGACCCCACACTAGTACCAACTAAGAGTACCATGGTACCACGACACCGCAGCGAGAATCGAACACGCATCTCTTGTGTCTCAGCCGGCTACTCGCCCTTCGCGCCACCGGTCTTCAATAACATTTAATAATAATAATAAAAACTATATTGGATAGTTAAATTAATTACGACAAATACAATTAAACAATCTTGCTAAGCTAGCGTTTGAGCCTATTCTAATATAAACAAATCTAACCCCAAATTAAGCAGAGTATTATACCTATTAACTACATTACTGATATATTACTTATATACATTTGTAAATACATACATATTATACAAAGAAAACACCAGACCCCAGACAAGCATAAGCTAATCATATAAACATTTGACCCCCGGCGGGAATCGAATCCGCAATCTTCTGCGTCTCAGGCGCGCCTTCGCCCACTGCGCCACAGAGGTTGTCATATATTAACTTCATATATAAGTATTATATATATTATATAAGCTTATATCTGATTTTTCTGTGCAGATAGAGACTCGTATGTCGTTTGTGTGACTATAATATGCAAAAGCATTTCATTTCATTGGGAGACTGCATAAAACTTTTCATATGTAGAGCAACATCGTTCGTTGTTCCGAGAGTAGCGCTAACCAATGAGATGGCACAGTGCCATAAGAGTCAATGGACTGACTATACGGACCACGCTTAAGAATAAGCAAATAATAAACGCACACAATTCCATACAACTTGCATTAAAGAAGATAAAATAACATTTATCCACCACTAACTAGTAACCTACTTTCAGAAGTATTGTTAGATACTTACCTACTTAGTCTTAATTTGAATGTTGCTTTTTACATTTAATTTTATGCTTTTTTTTTACTGTGTTTTAGGAGATAACTGTTTTCCTGAGAGAACTGTAGTTAGGCCACATCTCCTGCTTTTTCGGGAGAAATGTGTACCTCAATTACATATCTTTGAAACATGACTATTTCAGTTTCGGTTTATTCAGATTTTGTCAAATTACGTATTCTAAGATAAGGCATTTTAACAAAATACAGGAATTTGTCTAAATAAGATAATTTTATTTTTGTTATTATCAAAGTCAGCAAACATATAAAGTAAACGCATATACGGGCTCATTACGTCGCGGGTAAAAAACATAAGTAACTAGTAGCGAGCAATATAAACCATTCCACTCCCTTTTCAGTACCGTTTGTAGTCATGTTTGTTTTAGTGTACAACCTTGGTTAGTAAATTGTAGATCACCCCTATTCATCCAAGACAAGATCCTTAAAGATTTCTTTATTGCAAAAAAAACGCATAACAATTCGTTATGATGTTTGGAAGATAAATGGCAACAGACAAAAAAACACACTAAAATTTTCCGTTTTTCATCCGGAAAACGGATATATACGGGTTCAGGTCGTTGCGGATAACAAAAACCGTCAGCTCTGTGAAACAGGTTAATCGATTCTCATGAAAAGCCGGACTCAAAACTTCTACGAGTATTTATCCTACTAAGTGTTTCTCACTACCTCATGAGAGTTCAAGGAAATCATGAAAACGTTTTCTATTTGGTAAAATTATGAACTTGTTTGAACAAATAACCGTGCTTAGAAATTATACCTAAAGGCAGGTATTAATACCGGCTCAACAATATGAATTCTACGAAACTACGAGTATGAAGCTTGCTTGCTATTAACAAAGCTCTGGGTAAAATACAAGCTGTTGATGAATTTAAAATGAGCCAATTATGTACAGTTCGTGCATTTCACGAAGACTCGCCATTCCACACTTGGTCTAAGACGACCAAAACAGCTAGGTAATTTTATCATCGATAAACCTCAGGATTCATGTTACCTGAGGGACCCTTCTGTGAAAACCGTAGGTCTGGCAGGCCGCATGTGGTGTATTCATATATTATGGGTGTCTAACTTTAATTCAATAACAGAGCCCTGACAAGGTTTATATATATATATAAGATCAAACCAACAAACAAAGACACAGATCAATTAAATAAATGCAATGAATCATAATGAATGTGCACAATTTGAGCCGGATATTAAGCGATTCGTTTACGCCATATTTCGAGTCAACCTTGACCTAAAAATTTGGAACAAAAGCACGTAGAAAGTGTTATCGTAAATCGCCTATTTGACATAACAATAAGCAACTTAAAAAATACTATTAATATTACAAATATAGGTACTTTTCCAAAAATATTTTTTTTTTGTCTAGAGTTTTTAAATCTACTCTTGTATATGTAAGAGCGAGGTCTTCTTACACAAGTATTATTTAATTAACAGTAGGTCTTAAATATATAGAAAAATATAAACAGTTACAAAATGTTTTTTGAAAATGTTTTTTTTTTGTAAATACTTATTATATTTGCGCGCAAAGGGGCTGAAGCCGTAATTACGCTTTATAGCAAATCTATTATAGCTAAATCGGGTTATTTTTTACAGTAGGAAAAAAAATATTATAACCAAGTATATGGTTCTTTCCATACAAAATATGTTTGGCAGAAATCGTTTTTAGCGACAAGACCGCCCATTGTATATATTTCTGTATTTTTGTTCTTTCTTTATGGTTTTCGTTAATTGTATTGTAAAATGGTTTAATGCACAATAAAGAGTTTTTCTATCCATCTATATATATTTGTGTCCCAACCACGACTTTGCAAAATGATCTCCATAAAAACAAACACAAAATTAACTGTATTAATTTGCGAAAATTAAATTTTGATATTACCCAATAGTTATTGATAAAAGGAAGACTACACTGGATTTCATAGACGTGGGTGAAACGTCATCCAAAATTCATCATTCACCATTCGCCTAGAAGCTGAATGATAAATCAATATTCTAAGATTTCTGTGAAAATTTGGACTAATAATCACTGTAGAATTCAGTGGAGTAATGATAATCACAACTCACTTTATAATATTGATTGGGCACTGTTATTATCTGCATTTTTGTAGAGCTAATCTAGCTGTATAATCGGCTATTGTATCGGTTTCAAGTCCAACATCATTTTCCACGTCCACTTTTGAAACAAATACACTAACCTACACCAACAAAACAAAACTTTCCAGTAGGGGTCTGTTATGCGTTAGCATCCTAGTAGTCTGTGGGTCTGTTTTGAGGATGGAATTCGGGCCTTCAGTCAAAGTCAAACTTCACTCAAAGTGGGGGTTTGTTTTATATATGAATTGCATAGAGATTGAATTAGCCACACAGCGCCTGAATCGTCCCCTACAGAAGCCATCTTAACTATGAATTTAACGGTAAATTACTCGAAAGATTGCTAGAATCAATGTGTTCATTATGACTAGTAAAATAATTATCGAATTGGGGGCTGGCACGAGCTACAGCGGTTCTGTTTTTTTAAATTAAACATTACTGTCTGCTTCTTAATTTTCCCATACAAACGTGGACAAGCCGTTGAATACTTCACCACATCAAGCAGGAAATAAAATGTTTTAGCGGTAGTAACGTTTATTTAGAGTTTATATTTGACACTCCTACATTATCAAAGAATATGTGACGTTATATTAATTTTTTTTTAACTTTTAATTTATTTTTGAATGCAATCTTTAATTCCTTGCATTAACTTGTTGCTGTTAAAAAAACGCTTTAACAGTTATTTTATTTTTCTAATCTACTAATCTTATAACTAATTTAAGTATCTAGTTCAAAAACCTAGGGATTTCATGGGTGTTGTACTTACAAACCCTATACGTAGTTATAATGAGAAGAATGTGCTAATGAGAATGGCAATGTCATTGTAGATAGAGCCAAAGTAATTCAATTTATAGACGTTTTCATTAAAAAACTTACCTTGATGCCAACCAAACTCATTCAATCCTTTAAAATGATAGTTAGTCCTATGAATCTCAGAAAGACTAGATATAGTTTGTTAGCTTTGAGGCTAAAATAGATGTTTGGTAGTCATTATTACTTAGCAAAGAATATAAATTAGGTTGATTAGAAGCAAAATTAAGTGATGTTGAAAATACAAATTGTAAATCTGTCTACGAGTCACGGTAAAGGAATACACGTTATTTATGACTCTAGTGGATTAATTGGGTCATTACGGTTAGGGACTGCGAAGAAAATGGACTGCGGGGCCCTAGGGACACTTTAAAATTTAACATTATTTTTATTTCATAATATTGCAGCAACACTCGTCCAGGTAATAAGTTCATAACCTCACTACCTATTTAGGTTAGGTACGACGGTGGGTCAATATGTCCGTGACTTTTTAGTCTATGTATGTCTACAGTCTATGTATGACTTTTTTTAAATACACGTTTTTAAAGAATTCGGTTTTATTTTTTGACATAAAAAAAATAAAATCTCCCTTGAGTGCTATGCATTTTGTCCAACGTTTCTCAAGTTTTTTAATACCAAAAAATAAGTTTTTCAAGTTCCTCAAAATAAGCATTTGTTTCAGCAATGATTTCCTCATTTAAACCAAATCTTTTTCCACCGAGCCATTTCTTTTGATTTGGAAACAGGTCGCTGGGAGCTATGTCCGGAGAATATGGTGGGTGTGGGAACAGGTCGTACCTCAAATCGTTGAATTTCGCCATAGCGCACGTATTGACCCTTGCATTGTCCTGGTGGAAGAGCACTTTTTTGTTGGCCAATTGAGGTCGATTATCTTTTAAATTCAGGTCGAAACGGTTTAATAATTTGTCATAATATTTGCCACTAATCGTTTTACCCTTCTGGAGGTAATCGTGGATTATGCCACTTGCGTCGTTGGTTGACAGACACGCTTTGGCCTTCTTCGGCGCCGATTTGCCCTTGGAAACTAACTGTTATCGAAACAATAAACTCTTTGGTCTCAGGTGTATTGTGGTGGATCCATGTTTCGTCCACAGTTACGAAACGGCGCTAAAACAAATCCGGGTTGCGGTTAAAGCCAATCCACAATCCTTCGAAGTTCTCACACGCATTATTTTGTGGTCGCAAGCGCGGCACCCATCTCGCGGATAGCTTTGTCATAACCAAATGTTCCTTTAAAATCGAAACTACCGAGCCTATTTTATGGTCACTGCAATCTCGCGCACTTTCTACTTCCGGTCGGCCAACACAATATCGTGTTTTTTTTAAATCAAGGATCCGTTGTTGTCGTAATTATTCTTCTCCCTGTCGCGTTTAATTGGACCACAATCAAGACAAAGTTTTAGCATGAAACGATAATAATAATGCTGGTCATTTTTTCAGACAGCAGCAGCATTTTAGATTATGGCAACTACATGACTGATATACTACTTATATATTTGTAAATACATACATATTATACAAAGAAAACACCCAGACCCGAGACAAACATTAGCTAATCGTACCAACATTTGTCCCGCAGCGGGAATCGAACCCGCAACCTTCTGCGTCTCAGGCGGGCGTACGCCCACTGCGCCACAAACAAGCAACAAACTATGTACAATACTGGCTTATCCTGTCCTACTAATATGAATGCGAAAGCTTGGATGTTAAGACGTTTGTAGCTAATAATCTCCGAACAGGCTGAATCGATTTGGAAATTGAAAATTGGGAATCAATATTATTCATGACCTAAAAATAGGTACCTACCATGCGAGCAAGCCGCCGCGCCGGCAAGCCGTAGGCAGAAGCTAGTATATATGCAATCTATACTTATAAAATCTTTTGTCCTGACTGACTGACTGATCTTTCAACGCACAGCCAAAACTACTAAGTCTAGAAAGCTGAAATTTGGAACATAGGTTTATTGTTTTACGTAGGTATCTTCTAAGAAAAAAACATTTTTGTAAATGGAAATGACGGGATTAAAATTTGTATGAAAGTCTTTGAAAAAAAATGTATGTCTTTTAGAAACATGAAAATTTGAATTACAACTACCGAGTATAAATAAATAGTAACGTGTTTCAGGGTTCAAAAAGGGGGGTAAATTTTGTATAGCAGAATCTAGAGGAGGTTTTAATAAAGGTAGGAACTTGAAAATTGAAAGTGTGGCTACTTATCATAAATCAATTATAATGTCTTTAAGAATTTTTGCTTTTTCTGATGGGGGTGAAATTGTGTATGGGAGTACCAATAGGTTTTATTTAAACCCGTGTGCAAAGCCGCTTGCAACAACTAGTAAAATATTAAATCTATAAAATGGTGTTCCATGGCGATCTTGAAATGTAACCGCATCATCATCGGTTGGTTGGTTTTGGTATTCATTACAGCTAGGTACTTTGCTTATAGTAGGTAGGTAGGTAATGAGCAGATAGGACTTCTTTACAAGTAAAATAAGCGATAAGTGACTTATCTCTAGGAAGTCTATGTGACTCGAAAGTAGGTATTGCGCCTTGCTTACACTACCTACACTAGAAGACCTAGTAAACTAGCTGGAAGCTGTAGGGTCCATTTAGAATCATAGAATGACCTTGGTAACATCTTTTCAGTACCTATGTGAGTAGTTACCTAGGTATGTTTAGTAAACATGAAAAGGTAGAGTAACTAGGTATATGCTACAGCTCAAAATATATAGTACCTACCAAGCCAACTTGGTACTCTAGTATTAAGATAGAGAAATTATATTATTTTAAAGGCCCATGATTTGATATCAGCTTCACCATGATGTGCCGTTATTGAAGTGCTCGGGAGCTGTCTGTTAAAAGCAATGTCAAGTCAATTGACACTGTGAGCCTCGGGCATGCTTCTGTTATCATGTGTTGTTATCAGTAGGCACGGATCGATACGAATATTTTCGCTGAGATTGGGCCATGAGGCACTTTCACCGCCGTTACACGCGTTTTCTAGCGAAACACCGAACTCAATTATTAATAGCAGCCTATTTTTGGAGCCGCTTCGGATGCGGATTCGCGCTCGGGCATGTGCGAGGCCCGGGCGAAGTCACTATCTCACCTGGGCCAGGTGTAGACGCCCGATACTTCGAAGCCGAAGTGCCAGGAGCCCGCGTAGGCGCCCTGCGCCTTGGGCCCCGTGCACACACCGTGCCCGTGGGCCTTTCCGTCCTCCCATCCACCACAATATGTACCACCATCGTCAAAGTCGAAACGTCCACCGTTGAGACCGCGCTGCGGGGGGTTTCCGCTAGCGGCGTGCGCGGTGTCGGCCAGCTCGCTCGGCTGCATCACGCGGAACCGTGGTGCCGCGGAGGGGAGGGCCTCCCGCGCGCGCCCTCCACCGAGCTCGCGGTATAAATAAACATCAGCTGGGCATGTCGCGCCGTGGCGCGTCGCCGAGTGAACGCCACTCCGATGATGCGCGAGTAGCACTGCGCGCCCTGAGCCTGGCGACCGCCCGCCCTCCGCGCCCGTCCGCCCGCCTTGCGCACTGCGTACCCAGACCTCGAGGAAGCTAGCCGCCCGCTCGCTGCGCCGACACTCTGTCGCCGAGACATTAGATCTAGCATCTTGTGTGTCCAATTCAAGTTAAGCGATTAAGGCATTCAAATCCACAAACGTAATATCGCGAAAAGTTGATAGGGAACTAACTTTTCGCGATATTACGTTTGTGGAACGCAGAGCATGCTCACAGCTTGTACACTTGGCCCGTTCATCTTATGATAATATTTATTATTATACTGAGTGGGTACCCAAAGAATTTGGCTTATTAGCTCTGAAGTAATAGATAGAACGTGTATATACAACGTAGTAGTCTATTGGCGCTCATAAACAGGCTAGTTTTGTTGCAATAATCGTATAGACGTTGCAAAAAAAAAGGGCAAAGAGATGCAGCTACATATTGAAATGCCACCAAACTAGACCCTTCACGAGATAGGCACTCTTAGCGTAGCGTTACATTCTCTTTGGTAGAAACTAAGCTTTAGGTATGTATTTTAATATGTACACTTTAACTGGTCTGTGGTACAATGTACCCGTTGTGTATGGGACAATGACCGTATTAAGTAGAAATTCCATTGTTTTTTTTAGAAATGTGTAAAATGATTTGTTTTGCATATGAGTGCTTTATGAAAAATACTACTGCTAATGTCACTGCCAAATAGTATGGTATGTCAATGTCATGTTTTAGTTGTCTCATCTAGGTGTTGCAAGTAAGACATACTTTCCGTTAGATTAAGCGAAAATAGGAGAATATATACTAGAAAAGCTGACGGATTTTTAATACATACAATGGCGATTCGTCCAGTTCGACTAGAAGATCTAACCCGCTTCTCTAGCTTGATTTATATTTAAAAAAATACACAATGCTGATATTATACTCACAGAGTTATTTGATGATATACTCGTATGCAATAAGATTAACCTTTTGTATAATTAAGCGTATGGCTTATTATACCAGTAGTTTGCCTAGACCTGAGATCTCCCGGGGTTTGGGAACTACTAACGCATTAAAGTTTCACATTCCTAAAAAAAAGTACCAGACTTACAGCTCTTCTGCTTACTACTTAAAAACTATAAGGTGTAATATAAGGTCTAAAAAATACCATATCGTACACCATCATTTAAAAAAACCCCACAAATGAAGCTTATTTGAACCTACAAATTTAAGGTACCTAACAGAACCTAACCTACTTATCTAGTTTCATCAAAATTTAATTCGGTTCAAGCATAATATTATTATGCTTGAACCGAATTAAACATTTATGCATTTTCTGTATATTATCCAGAAAATGTATACAACTGCCGGATTGTCCAAGTAGACACCGAGATCTCCGCACGCTCGATCAATAAAATTAATTTTAGTAGGCACTACGCGTGTCATAGTGTATACAGACCATACTTCTTAGCATCAAACCCAATAACATTTGTTCGACCACTTTTGGGAATTCGTCTTTAATTTTCAGATAATTGTTAAGGTTTCGTAATAAACAACTCATGGTTGTTAATTACTAAAAAATATAATAGAATTATTTCTTGAAATAAAACAATTCTATTATAATTTTATTTTTTAAATAAACTCAGTCGATTTAATATTGCATAGAAACTGACCGAGTAAGAAAGACTTCAAAAATATTCTGATAATGAGTTGATATTTAAAGAGATGTAGAGTAAAAGTAGTTAGGTTTAAAATGGTAGAAATTATAGTCCACAATGTGATAAAATGAATAAACCCTGTATTGTTTATCGGAATTATAACGGAATTTCATAATTATTGTTGGCAGCACTAAATTTCAACCCCCAACAAGCAAAGCAACAAAACAAAGGCGCACGCATGCAGCGCATCGCAACGTAAAGGAAAAATCACTCGTAAAACGAAAGAACACAACAATCCGAATAGAAGAAAAATAAATTAATATCCTCTGCCTTTTTACTTGAAGTATTTTCGTAAAAACATTTTCGTTCGATAAAAGCTTGATAATTTGTTTGCGAACGAAGAAAACATTTGTGTTGTGTGAAATGAGTCATGAAAATCAGTGTTAGAACAGTCTCATTTTGGATGATTGTTACCATTTGTAGGGGTGTCAAAATTAGAATCATCAATTACTAACTATATCTAAAACATTTCCAAGCGGTACGTATGCCTAATTGGCTACTTACTATTGAATTAAATTATTTTACTTTAAACTATTTTGAAGTAGGTAAGTACTATCTTATATTTTTTATGTCAGAGGTTTCAAACAAAAATGTTATTATTCAGGCACTATGGAGAATGCAGAGTCTAGTGGAAGTAGTAGACCTCAGTCAGTTCCCCCAACATCATGGTGTCATCCAACAAACAGGGTGCACCGCTTTTTGGCTCTGCTGCTGATGTGTTTTCTTTGTTTTGGTGAGTACTTGTACCTAGCATAAAACTATTAGAAAGGACAAAGCGTAAGTTCCTATGTCAAGGACTTTGATAATTACTAAACTACACTAATGTAACAGATATATACATATCTGATTAATTCTTAATTCAAAGAAAATTAACATTTCAGAGATTTTTTGTAAATATTTGTCTAGTATCTGAGTATAATATGTACAAAAAAAAATTGGGGCTAGATGATGCTGTGTGAAAAATGTCCAGCATTATTATTTATTATAAATGTAACATAGGCTTAGTAATGTTTTTGCATTTGTTGGTTTCTCAACTTAGTGCTGGGCTCAGTGGCGTGAATTGGGAGATGCCTATGTCCAGCAGTGGACTCATGTGGGCTGATGATGATGATTATTTGTTGGTATTGGCCAAAACAGTTTTTGTCATGTTAAATTTTAATGGATTAGCTATTTGCCAGAATATTAGAACTGAGCATTTTTATGATTTGCAGAGCATGCTATGATCCCAGTTATAACATTTGTTAAGCTATGCCAAAGAACTTGGTTCACCCTAAATACCAGCAGGCTTAGTAAGAGCAACAAGACAATGATCTGCAAAAGATAAAATAAAAATACTACTGTTTCTCCTTCCCGTCTGACAATTAAGAGAGATGGATAGAATTTTTGTCCTCTCACTTACTGGAGCAAGGTGGGCTACTAGCTTGCAAAAACTGAATTGGTCCTTGCAGGTTCCTATTTCTGCTACGATACTCCTGGAGCATTGGCTGATAACTTTAAAGATGACTCGCATTTGAATACATCTCAGTTTGCCCTACTTTACTCCATTTACTCTTGGCCAAACATTGTACTATGTTTTATTGGAGGCTATTTAATAGACAGGTAAGAGCTATCAATTCAACTATCCTACTAATATTATAAATGTCAAAGTTTGGAGGTGTGTTGCTAATACACATCCAAACTTTGTCTTTTTATTGACAACAACAAAATGGTGTGGGTGAATGGGTGACCTAGAATAATGCAAAGGCTAATTAATATTTAGGTATCAAGAAACCTGAGCAAAGGCTCGTCTTTTATAATCTTTTTATACAAGACAAGCCATTGTCCATTGTTTTATCTGTATTGATATTTCCATATAAACTTCATCTTGCTGCTGCACCCTAGTTTTGAATCTCGGAGAACCTTATATTAATGCATCCCTCCCTAGTCTCAAAAAAAAAACATGCTCTCCTTACTGCCTCTAGGACTTACAGTTTAGACTGTGCGTCAGTCAAGCAATAAACCATACTAATTATCTAGTTTGTAGCCAATGTGGAAGAAGGTCTAACGGTAAAATAATATGAATACCTACCTATGTATGTAGTTTGTTAACTGTGTTGTATACAACACAGTTAACAAACTCAATATACCCCATTATTGTTAACTAATTTTCGGATACCTATATTCTGAGGTTATTCATAAAATTCTTAAAATCGAATTAAATTTATGTCTTATAAGTTGTTCCTAAAGGCTATCGCACACTTGTCAGTCCGGATCGGCACCGCCTCTACTAGATCTGTTTGTGAGCTTGTTCACCGGTTAGCGGGAAGTGGTCAAATCGCCAACGACTCGCGCCGCCCTGTGCCGAGGCAAATTTATATAATAAATCAACGAGTGGCTGTGAGTTGTGACCGCGTGGTCTCCCAGGCGCAAAAGTGCCGATACAGCGGAGCTGTTGATCCGTTGGCGGTTGTCTGCCGTCGCGTCGGCTGGTTCACAGCGAGGCGTCGGCGTCGGTCGGCGTCCCGGCACGAGATCGGCTGTGTGCGATAACCTTAAATGAAGTATAATTTCATTTGCACTGAATGTAAATTATTTAATTTGTTTGAGTATATTATTTATGCAGGAATTCATTCTGGTTTGATTACTATGAGTCATGAACTCTGGCCGATAAACATTGTTTAGATAACACACTGCACACATTGCCATTTGTGTTGACAACTCGAGTATCATATAATATCGAGTATCTGCTAATTAGATTATGTTTACAAAGATGACCCTATTAGGTTTGAATTAGATAAGTACATCTGCTTATTGCTGTACTTTCTTTTATGGAACATTTCACAACATCTGTTTCCAGATATTTTGGTGTAAGGCTCGGGACTATCGTTTACATGACCATTGTGTTGATCGGAGCTGTTGTGTTTGCTCTGGGCGTCTATATCAATGCTTTCTGGCTTATGATACTGGGCAGATTTATATTTGGGTAAGTACGAGTATGTATTTTTTAAATCATCGAAAGGAATTTTGTTTTTAGTAATTCGTCAATCATTTCTTCAAATGTACATATTTGATTGTTATTGAGCACTTAGAATAAGCATTGTTACATTTTATTATAGGTAATTCGTTTATTTGCAACATAGTACCTAAAGTACACGTTTTGTACGTTTTGTACACGGTCCATTGCATAAATACCTTAAAACTAAAATACATACTTAAAAAAAATATATATATAGCTAGCACGTAGTGTCTGCGACGTGGGCGTGGCTGGGTTCGGTAATCGACCCCGGAAACGTCGATAGACGATTCTCTTATGCCACAGATCTTCCTTGATAAAGGAAATACCTACTTAATAAAATAACTATTAGGTATTCATAGGTAAATACACATCTTTCTATAGGGATTGATCAGATTGCGCGTCATTTTCGTAGGATATTCGGGGGTGATTCGGATAGGCGTAGATAGATAGGCATTTAGGTATTTCTTTTGCACTCACGTCACTATAATGTCCCACCCTATTTTTACCTGTGACGTAAGGAGCCCGTATATGCATTTGCCGTAAGAGGTTGTTTGTTTGTTACCATTTATGTACTTTATTAGCAAGGCTTTTAAATCCACGACTTTACTTTTTGTACAGCCTTAAGTAAATGTTAATTTCAGAATTGGTGGGGAATCCCTGCAAGTAGCTGTGAACAACTATGTGGTGCTCTGGTTCAAGGGGAAGGAGCTCAACATGGTTTTTGGCCTTCAGCTCTCTTTCTCCAGATTTGGCAGCACTGTCAACTTCTGGGTGATGGAACCCATATACAAATACGTGGGGACCTATTACCATGGTTATGAGCAACTGGGCGTTGTTCTATTTCTTGGTAAGTTTTCAATTCAAGGAAAAGATGTGGGTTTCTTGTCTTGCTGGTTTAAAAATTGTCGCAATATCCGGCCCCTTTTTTAAATTTTAAGACGAGACAAACATAATATTTAACCACCTGATGGAAAGCGGTTACTGTCGCCTTGGGCATTGCTGAATCGTTACCTGCTCTAATCGACTCTACTTTTTTTTTGAAGCGGTTTTTTTTTTATTTCAGTGGAAACATCTCATTCCACAATTTAAATGTATCCGTACATACAATGCACACCCTTTTTTCCCCCGGAAAAAGGATCTCGTAAGGCGGTAGTAAGAGAGCCATATATCAATCATGTGTGTATGAGCCCCTAATTACACTATTAACATGGCAAAGGCAAAAAAGAGCCATGAAACCGAAGCACACCTGGTGCTTCGAAATAGCTCATCTCAAGCACATTCTCATGATAATTTTTCTTGTATATTTTCAGCTTCATTAACTTGCCTGGGATCTCTTATTTGCGGCCTAGCCCTCGGCTGGATGGATCACAGAGCTGAAAAGATTCTTTGCAGGCAGGAAGAACACGGGAACGAAGAGCCATTCCACCTGTCTGACATACGACATTTCAAATCAGTATTTTGGCTGGTCTCCGTAATATGTGTTGCATACTATTTGGCCATCTTCCCTTTTATTGCTTTGGGAAAGTAAGTGCATTACTTTTGTCGGTAGAATTTATGACCTTGGGTAATCAAGCACATAAAACCGAGAGGCGTCTTATTGAACTGCACTGTTCTGTCAACACATCAGTGTTTTAGCACTGATGTTTGCGAAGAACAAACAGGCTTAGACTATCGATATTCACACAAAGTTCGGGTATATGCTGCTATTTTTCACATGTGATAAGACTATGATCTATCATAGGCATGTTGTAGACAAACAAACGTTAGAAAATCGTATGAGATAAATTACATAAAACGCTGTCGGTAAGGGGCGGTATCTTAGCATGGCAATATTTTTTTGTAGAACATAGTAAATTATAAAATGATATTTTTAAGTTTTTGTGAACTGACAAAACTTAGGACTACATCAGATGTGATTTCTTCAGATTTCCAAATGAATCTTAGTTCAAAGAGAAGTGGATAAAACTTAAAGTATCCTTTGTCAGAAAAATATTATAGATTTTATTTCAAATGCACAAGAATAATATTCCGCAAAAAACAACCAATTATTAATTTATTTATTTATTAATTAACCAATTTAATTGAATATATATCTTAAACTTCGATAAAGTTGGCTTAAATAAATTTGCCTCATCCCTATTGTTATTGCTTTCTACCAATCAGAGCACAGCAGGCATCGCACGACTCGCACGTTATTTGACAGAATTGTTTCGTAGCAAAATAACAATCATTGCGTCTCTTGGGGTTATGTGCTAGATGCCTTGGGTTGCCTACGATAATTATCAAGACAGGAAGAGGTTAGACAACAGGCTCAGGCGTGACTTTTCGGAGATCTATCAAAGACATAATACACAAAATTGCTACTATTTCCTCCTTATATCATTCTTTGTTGAGTCCAACACAATGAAGAGCGCGTGCAAAGCTAGCCGCCCATAGTATAGACACTGAATGACTGAACTATATAGGCACATTAAGCGTAATAAATAAACACCCAACACATATACAGTCCTGACCGCCTCATTACGATTCCCTGTTGCCATATACATAGTTTTTATTGATAACAATGGACCTACATTCACAATTATTGTGAATGTATTTTTTTTTTTTTAATTCTTGTAAATCTACGCTGCATTACCTAAGTACCTATTATAACATTATTATACAAAAAGGTTGCGTTGAACCAGTCAGCGCTTTGAACAGTTCGAACCGTTATAGACTTTACATGCACTGGTTTAGACATTTTGGTAAACCGCCTACATATTTAACTCAGGTTGTAATCCTTGTGGATTATGTATTTATGATCATCTCCGAATCATCAACTTGGCGTCGTTTATTTAAATAGGAGTTCACAGCGTTCACGGCGTTCTGTTTATTTACAAGCGTTGTATGCGCTCCGTGAAATCTATGTGCTGCCTGGATTTACTTGTTTCTTTATTTACGACTTCCCATATAGTTTTAAATAATAATATTTGAGGAGTTATTAAATAAGTTGCAAAAATGTTTGCTTCAATCATCAATAAATAAAATAATAATGTATTTTTTTAAATACTAGGTATATATTATTAGCGAATTTATTTATTTAATGTCACAAATTAAATAATCTAAATTTATAATCTCCTAATGGCCCACGTGCTTTGTTCAGATCATGTCGTTCCGTCAAGGGAAAGCAAATTTCAATTTGATTACCTCTACCGTACCTGTACTTACCTAATACTTTATTTGATTCCAATCCGTAAACCGACGTTATTTTGGCCGCCTAGGTTTCAATATCATCTAAAGTATAAACATAATATCTCAATACGCTATATTGATTGTTTATGTTCCAGATTGTTTTATGAACGAAAATTCGACTTCAGCCCACAAGATGCCAACAATGTGAATTCAATGGTGTACCTACTCTCAGCAGCTTTGAGCCCTTTCTTTGGTATTCTCATCGACAAGACAGGCCGAAATGTGACCTGGGTTATAATAAGCATTATATGTACCATTGGAGCTCATTTTATGCTGGCTTTCACCTTCTATAATCCATACATAGGAGTGGTATGTATCTAATATTCTTCCTCCTAATCATACAATTATTTTACCAATAAACTTCGGAAGGGCGGAACCGATTGCGTGGAATTTGGTATAGATATGTGAATTACTAAATTTAAAACCCCAACTCGTTCCATAATATATTGCAGTGCCCCGAAGTTGAAGTGTGGCGATCAAACTCACCTAAGAGCCTTCCTTGAAATCATACCAAAACGATTGCAAAAAACCACCTAGGTAGAGTCTAAACATTACATAGGCCCATTCCCTCTTCTCATACCCCAAATACGTGCAGACTCCTGTCGGGGTCGCGGTTAAAACACATAACTATAAACGCCATGAAACTTCGACGGCATCTCGTAAGAGATGAAATAATTTTGTTTTAATATTTCAGATGGCGCTGGGCGTATCTTACTCGCTTCTAGCTAGCGGTCTCTGGCCGCTAGTGGCATTGATTGTTCCAGAAAATCAATTGGGAACTGCTTATGGAATGTAAGATACTCAGTACAACCTACTTACATACTTCATTTAGTAAGAACGGCTAATTGTATCATGATCGCGTACCACAGATTCACGGACGTGAATCAGGCGATTCGAATTGATTAGATCTATTCGGCGCGGCCGCTGCTCGCGCTTTCGCTGTGTCCGTCGGTGGCTGCGTGCGTATGCTCCCATAGATAAAAAGTCTAGAGACTATTAAAACTGCTCTGTTCAAGAATATATTGCCCATTTACCGAAAGAGTAACCCTCTTTCTCCTCTCTCTGTTTTCGCGCGGATGTATTTAATAATTTGTAGAATTCTCTAGTACTTACCTCACAGTATTTTTAACGGTTTGATGGATTTTAATGTACACTTGAAAGCATATAAATCGCACACCCCCTATATTTTCACTCTGACCCACTCACTCTGAATTATGTAATTTCAAATAATAATTTCCGCTCCATTCCAAGGTTGTCTTGAAGAGATCGCTTTTAAGCGATAAGACCGCCCATTGTACTTTTAGTTTTATTTTTTGTTTATTTTGTTATCTTGTGTAGGTGTACTATAAAGTATTTTCATTCATTCTTACTTTTCTAATGAATATAGTGAAAAACTGCTAATAATCAGTGTTCTTTCAGATGTCAAGCTGTACAGAACATGGGATTGGCGACAGTACTCATTTTGGCTGGAGTGATTGTTGACAAATATGGATACTTGATGTTGGAAATGTTTTTCTTGGGATGTCTCTTTGGTAAGGTTTTTGCCACAAAAATACTAGCCATCAGAACTAGGATTACAAACGTTCTGGTCAAAAATACCTTTAAACTTATAACGTCAAGTTGTTGTAGGCTTCGGAGCGTGTGTTTTGATCATGTTTATTGTAATGGCGTCTGATTGTCAATCGAAGTTTTGGGGTTTATTAAGTGACTTCAGAAGTAAATGGGTAAACAAAACAAGTTGTAGAAGAGAAGTTTGATGGAAATTATACTGTAACTTTCCTGAAAAATACAATCTGGGTCTCTTCAATAGGTATCTTTAGACCTTCATGCTCCATCGTCGGCCATATCATGTCTTACCATCAGGTGAGATTATGGCCAAATGAAGGTCTAATATTGAGTTCAAAAAACCTAAATAGTTTTTTTTCATCGTCTTTTGCAGCAGCGTCCCCTAGTTTTTGGTGATAAAACTCATATAAGAACCATCTTTGAAGTCATGCAATTCAAAAGGATAAGCCGTTTCGGAAATAAATTAAACATTTAAAAATAATTAAAAAAAAAAAAAAAAAAAAACAAACGGAAATAATTTAACAATAAAAAAAAACCTCTTACGGCAAATGTATTTATTTTGTATGTAGTACAATGGACAATAAAATCCAATGTCTCTATCAGGACCCCTGATCTGAAGACCAGCGCTGCACCTGACCTACTAGGTTTTGGTGCAGCATAATACACGGACTCCTTACGTCGTAGGTCCAAGTCAATTTATTGCAATCACAAGAATCAATCAAGAATCGTCATCTTATAAACAAAGGGCTTTACTTAAAAAGATTTTCAAACAAATCTTTTTCACTTTTTGTAAGTGTCATTTTAAATTCAACAAAAGAAAAAACTGGTCAGCTAAACAACTGATCAATAATCTTTTTATGTGAGTGAATTTAAGATTCCTCTGATAGTTTAAGATGTCCAACGATAATGCAAAGGGTGGTATTATAGTTTTACGTTTTGATTAATTTTCAGTGTCATTGATCGCTGCTGTGCTGATTTATGTAATGGACTCGGCAAGCAACGGTATTCTCAACCTGTCGCCAAGCATGAGGGATTCAGTCAAATTGTAAGTAATCAATGCAACAGGGTTTAACTTTATTAAGTGCCTAATTGCGGCAGCCATGTTTGGGAGAAGTAGACAATTATGATAGTTACGTCCTAATGCCTCAGATGTGGGATTGATCACAATGTCCGCTTCGAGAACTGAGTGCTAGTTTTAACATTTTTTGTGCCACTGTTGATCACTCATTCAAATCGAAGTCCACAAGACAAAACCTACTTTCCTGCCCACGGCTTGTAACCGGGTACAATGTAGCCTATGTGTTATTCCAGGTCATGAACTAGAATTATTCCAAGTTTCACCTAAATTGGTTCAGTCATTCTTAGTATCCATCCATCATTTCGTTTTTATAATAATAAATAATGCTGGACATTTTTTCACACAGCATCATAAAGCCCCAAAGTTAGCAGAGCTTTTGTTATGGGAACTACATGACTGATATAATACTTATATATGTTTTTTTTTTGTAAATTCATACAAATTATGCGTAGAAAACACTCAGATCGGGAGACAAATATTTGCAGATGCAAACATTTGTCCAGCGGCGGGAATGGAATCTTCTGCGTCGTCAGAAGACGTATAATAGTAGGATGATAAATGAGGGCCGTGTTGGTCCAGTGGACGGTAGATACCCCGACTTCCTATCCAAAGGTCGCTTACGACTTAATACGGGTTACCTTAGTAACCCGTTCATGCAACAATGAAAATTGTATAATATTGAAGCTCATGTATTTACTTGATTTCCAGACACGACAGAATAGTGGATAGTGACGAAACTGCGAACTTGTTGGACAACGAGGATTACACAGATCAGGAAGAAGTAGACTCTACGAGGCAAAACGACTCTCCTTCGGCGCGAGACTCCGCGCTTGAACAATCTGATAGGATACGCAGTAGATACTTAGCACAAATATTGCCAAATAATAACATTCCATAGACTTAGTTAATTTACTATGCAGGCCATTTTGTACTGCCCAAATGACGAAACGAACCTTTTCTAATTGTCGTGATTCAACTTTAAGTAGAGTTTCAGTATTTGGAAGTAAAGTGTAATGAAATAAGCTACACTTTATGGATTACTTTAATTGGAATATGATAGAAACTTCCGTCCGAGATTCCGATGCAATTGGATCGGATTTTTTCGGGTCATATTTTAATTTGAATGTTCCATAGATTAACTAGAAAAATGACTATATTATATAAACTTTGTAAATATGTTGGTAGATACTTAGGAATTACTAAAATAATAAAATTTACACTATACTTCTATATTTTATTTCAGAGATTCTTTATTTTTGTAGTTTAGTAAAAAAATATGTAAACAAGTGCATACCTACATACTTGTAGACTTTGAACACTATATATGTAAGTAGGTTTATTTATGTTTATCAATAGCTATAGAAAATTGATGGAATGGTGCCCTAGATATAAAAAGAGAAGTAAAGGTAGACAGTATTGTAGATGGGAAGATGATATTATAAAGATGGCAGGAATGACTTGGATGAGAAAGGCAAAAGATAGATCTTTGTGGAGAACACTTGGGGAGGCCTATGCTGGAAAGCAAGACAATTAAGAAACCGGTGTCTTATATATAAACAATTTACATATACTTACATAAACTAAACTTATTTGTATACTAAGTAGAAATAAGATGAAATGTTACAAATAAGATTGTTAATAAAGGCTATTATTATTATTATATATGTACATAGGAATTTTAATACAATACAAAATTTGATAATCATAAAATGTTGATTGTAACTAAGTAATCATTGAATAAAGTTTAAAACAATGAATGGCACGGTGGCATGTTTGTGTGCGTTAGTCCTTAACTATCTAATATTGTGCAAAAGAACAACTATTATACACATTGTAAGTACAAATGTCTTAAAATATATAGTTCAAACTAATAAAATATTATAGGCATTGCATGCAAGGCACTAGTTACAAGTTTAACTAAAAATATGCTAATATAAAATACTAACAATCTCATTTGTATTTGTTAATGTCTGACCAATCAACTCCATTGCCTGGCATAGGACTTGTGATAAATGGTAAAATCCATGCTAAGTACCATTTTGTACCAAACACTTCTATTATATTTAACAACCAACCTTTGTCATATGAGCAATCTTGCTTTGCATTGTTTTTTTCATAAACTATTCTTCCTTTCAAAAGGTTAATGAAGTGATAAAAAAACAAAAACCCAGTAAATAAACCTACGAAAAAGTTAACTAAAACTAAGAACACATAAAGAGTCTCATTTCCAAAATCTATAAACAAACTAGCTAGAGGCAAAACAAATTTTAAAAGCACTAGTCCCTGATTCCATGAGATGAACTGTAATATAAATTGAACATTGAAGTAAAATGCATACAGCATGGAAACAAATGTGTAGAATGTGAATAATATGAAATATCTATGATTGAAATACCCGATACAGCATGCTAAGAACGTACAGTGATGGTCTCGTTTGAGTATACATATATCACAGGTTGAGCAATGCCAGGCACGAGGTGGTCGATAACATTCACAGACAGAACAAAATTCCCAATCTGACTTATCATAACTCTCTAAATATCTACCACTTATACTAGTATTTGTAAACATACCATAAATAAGATTGCCAATAATATTAAGTAATAGAAAGTGGGCAAAGAACAAGTGTATAAAATAAGAAGTTGACCCTTCCTCTACAATTGCAGGCAATACTACACAAAGCTCAAAGATAAAAAATGCTGGTATCAGAATTAGTACAATCAACAAGTATGCACTATGTTCTAAAATTCTTTTCAAAAATTTGTTTGTGATACCTCTCACTTTGATTAACATTCTAGCTAACTATATTTCACATGCTATCCATGAAGCAAACTTCAATGTTTTCATGCTGCACAAGCATGTGGGGGTAACAGGGTGGGCTGAATATACCTAATATATATTCTTGTTTCAGCTGGTAAAGAAAAGGCGCGCTATCAGCCTGAAATGCAATGAACAAATCGTCAACAAGGCTTTACAATTTCCAAACTAAGTATCATATGCAAACACAAAAATAGTTAAGTACGGCTATGTACATATCACAAAAACTAGATAAAACCAAAACAGCTTACGAAAAATTATTGAAATAAAATCATCAGCCGCCCGCCCCACAAAATTAGAAGTACCTACCTAGTGTCTGTCTAGTATTAATTCATAGTGTTTTTTTTTTTTTTAACGGCCTGGATTCTCGTCCTTTTGGCCAATCTTGATTTTATCTGTCGTCTGGCATAAGTCAACAAATTCTTCACTCACTGACTGTCACTGTTTCTTTATAGTTTATTATGCAACTTTGTTCTTACTATCTTTAATTTATGCAGGTGAGCCGGCGTAAGGCAATGTCCAAACCGCATTCTATTAATTATGGAAGTAAACTTTCTCTCATAATCATAAACATTTTTTTTTGTTTAACGGCCTGTATTCTAGTCATTTTGGCCAAACTCTTATTCATTCATATCCAGTGTTGCCAGCTGCGTCTTGTCAAAAGATTAAAAAGTAACCAGAGTACTTGAACCACAGATTTAAGATGTTTTGCTCTTACAGAACTAACCTATCATGCGTAGCATCTTTAATAAATCTGTGATAACAAATCATACCACAGACTTACTAAGGAGGGATCTAATTAAGTGGGGTATTCTGCATCTGAAAGTCACTCGGTCACACAAGTCAAATGACAATTACGAGCCAGTATTATGTGGCCATAGTGATAGTTTCTCCGTAACTACGGAGAAACGTGTAACAAACATTCACACACACAGCTTTCACATTTATTTGATTAGTAGAATATTATTATTTAGTGACTAGTTGGGTGATGCGCTAGATATTCCATGAGGAATCAAAATACATTTTGGGAGTGAAAATAGTGCACTAGATGTAGCCACAGGGTAAAAAAAACAAACACTACAATGCCATGACATCATAATGTCAAAGTTATCAGAGAGACATTGACAATAAAAGTGTTAGCAGATTCATGCCCAGAGGGTTCCGTACTTACTGTAAAACATCTCGAAATCGATATCCTTTTCGAGTGTCGAGTGCCACTTTTCCTACAAACAAATTGTCAGTAAACGTCAATTGTAATATTTTCTTTAAATGTGTCACACAAACATTCCAATTTCAGAATTGAGTTGACTGGAATTAACAACCCTAGAGGTTATTTAATTTTTGTCATTTCCATACAAAAAAAAAATACCTAACATTGCCATACCAAGAAGTAATTAAGTTAATTTTTAATAAGTAGTAGAGCTCCTTGTCCGGGGGGTGTTAAGGTCATTACGCCAGATAGCGACCGATTAGCGGGGGGACCATCTTTACGTCCTTTGATTTTTATAAAATATTTGATTGACATTTATAGAAAGGTTTTGTCATGGTACCACACTTGATCATGTTATATTTAAAACTTTGAAAATGTTCTATAATTTTTATTAAACTAATATTGAAAAACTTTGTGATGTGCTAGTTTGCGACCGCTTGTTTTAGTATACGACTCTTGGTTGACGACCTCTGTGGCGCAGTGGGCGAAAGCCCGCCTGAGACGCAGAAGGTTGCGGGTTCGATTCCCGCTGCGGGACAAATGTTTGTAATGTTTGTGTCGGGTCTGGGTGTTTTCTATGTATAATATGTGTGTATTTACAATATATATATATATATATATATAAGTAGTATATCAGTCATGTAGTTCCCATAATACAAGCTCTGGTTAGTTTGGGGCTAGATGATGCTGTGTGAAAAATGTCCAGCATTATTCCACAAAAGCAGCAATTAGCAATTACTCTTATTTAATATAAATAAATAGCATAATGATATTTTTAATATTAAGAACTTACACTTTAATACTAAGACTTAACAACTTGATTTTTTGTAAGATCACTCATGTTTGGCTAATTGTCATATTATCAACTTTAAAAAATATAGGACTGAGAAAAGTATTTAAGTGACATAAGTATCTTTTAACACAACATTATCATTATTAATAGGTACTCATTAAATTATTTGTTGATTACCTGTTAAATTCTTAAAATATCATTTTTTTACGGATTTAATCAGCCGCCTTGAATGTCTTCATTCATTAATTACACACATACATACATATAGTCACGCCTGTTTCCCGGAGGGGTAGGCAGAGACCAAGGATTTCCACTTGCTACGATCCTGGCATACTTCTTTCGCTTCGTTCATCCTCATCAAATTCTTCAAAGCTCGGCTACAAGCTCGGCGATTAAGTGTACTTCTGACCTGGCCATTCTCTAGAACGTCTTCAATTTGGTCAGAGTATGTTCGCCGAGGCCTTCCTCTTCCAACCTTCCCATTCACGCTCGCCATGTATATTTGTTTTGTTAATCTTCTTTCATCCATCCTTTCTATATGCCCAAACCATCTCAACATACCTTTCTCAACTCTCGTTACTACATCTTCATTCACTCCACCCTGCTCTCTTAACACACTGTTTCTCACTCTATCGCTCAAATTTACACCACACATACTTCTCAAAGCTCTCATCTCCACTGCATTTACTCGACTTTGATGTTTTTTCTGCCATACCCAACTTTCACTTCCATACATTAGTGTCGGCACTAACACTCCTTTATGCACGGCTAGTCATGCAGTTTCAGATAAATTCCGGCTGCTCATGAAGGAGTGAAGTGCCCCATTCACTCGATTTCCAGCATTTACTCTCCTTTCAATATCTTCGTCATGCTTCCCATCCCTAGTAAACAAAGTACCCAGATATACAAACTCTCTCACTTGTTCCACTCTCTCTCCGCCGATCAGAATATCACATGCATTCATGCATTCGTCTTTATCAAAAACCATTACTTTCGTCTTACTTACATTAACTTTCATCCCTTTTCTTTCAAACGCATCATGCATAATTGTTACCATCTCTTGTAACTCATCTACCGATGACGCAAGTATAACTTGATCATCGGCGTAGAGAAAACATTTGACGAGTAACTCATTCATTCTTAATCCACATTCACTATCTTTCAAATCTTTCAAACAACTATCCATGAATAGATTAAACAGCCACGGTGACGCTACACATCCCTGTCTAACACCCTTTTGGATGCTAAACCATTCAGTGTATGCCCCGTTTATCCTTACGCAAGCACTGGAATCCTCATAGAGAGATTTCAGAGCTCGAATTAGTTTGCTGTCTACTCCATACATTGACAGCACCGACCATAGTTCATTCCTCATCACTTTGTCATAGGCCTTTTCCAAATCCACGAAAGCGCAATAGACCTTTTGGCCCTTGGCCAAAAACTTTTCGGCTATGCATCGCAAGGAAAAGACCTGATCTGTACATCCCATACCCTTCCGAAATCCCGCTTGTGCATCCCATATTTTCTCATCGGTTTCTTTCATAACTCTTTCAATCAACACTTTCGCATATAATTTGCCGACGATGCTGAGTAGGCTAAATATTTATCATTAATTTATTAAATTTATTAAATATTTATCATTAATTTATTTAGTTCATTAATTGCCTCACAAAAAAAATACATCACATATTTTAAGTAATAAGCAATACTTATTAATCTGTTATCTCAATTTTATATTGTACGCCTTCATTATCCAATAATTGCAGCTGAACGTTTTATCTTTGATCGCGTCATAAGTTAGTCCTATAAAAACGGTACACTTCAATTGAAACCATTTGGCACATAGGTCACAGACTTCGTTTTTGTCTTTGTTTTCTTCAGTATCGCTAATCATAATTATTATGACTTTGCAATGGGTACAATTTTGTTTGACGCTGATTCTCATAATTTCCTATTTTATTATTTCTAAGTATTTTCTCTTAAAAATATTTTGTATCAGTCTTTCTTTTCTTTACTTGTTGTTTTTATAATTTCTGTCTCTATGTTTATTTTTGCCTACGCTTTATGGATTCTTCTCTTGATTAGCTTGATATTTTTCTTCGTAGGGTTTTCGATATGCCAAGGATGATATAGCAGCAGAAACTCGAAGTTTGGACAACACTGTTTGATTTCTGGCTTCGGTAAAAATATTTTTTTGTTAAATGCATTAAGAGACATGCTTTTTTCAGGTTTAGCTGTTACGGTAATATGTAGCACTATAGGTAACCTTGATTCAAGATGCCTTCTTGCGACGTCAAAAATGGCAAGGTAATTTTGAGGTATTGAGTATATAGGGGTGTTCGAATTTCATTTTTCAGCAGGGTCATGTTCACTTCGCTCCCTCGATCAATAAATACTTACTAACATCGAGTGGTCGTAGAAACAAAAACATCAAATTACTACGTTTAATAAGCGTCCATTAAATTCCCATACATTTTGAGACGGCCGCAAGCTGACATCGTCCGCGGTCGTAAACTGAAGTTGGAGTATGATATGCGCCCAAATTACATATTTGTACAGGATTTTGGCGGTCGCAAACTAACAGAATCATAGCAGCTACTAAGCAAATGTAAAGTAAAAGTCACAAAACTGTAACCTTTATAAAAAAAATACCTTTATCAGTTAGTTCGCGACCACATGACCGTAAAGTGAATAACTTAATTATTAATATTTTAGCATGCGACCACTCAATATTTTATATGTTTTATTTATAAAAGTTGTGCAATTGCTCTTGACCTGCGGGTACCGGAACAAGCAAGTATTTGTTCAAAATTCAGGATATACTATGCTGCCAATTTTAGTAGGTTAGAACTATAGATCTATCTTGTTATGTATAGAGCTAAATAATGTTTAAAAAATGAGATGAAATTCTTATTTTCTAAATATTTCTGCAACAGGTACCTGAAATGGTCGCGTACAAATGGTGGTCGCGCTACTAGCGTAATGACCAGTGATCGGAATTAGGTGAGCTAAAATACCTAAAGTTCGAAAAATAACAGAGACTAAGTGGAGACGCCTTGCGACTAAATATTTTTCCGGGAAAATTTTCCCGGGTTTCGAGAAATTACTTAGGTCCATCTAAAATTAATACAGTAAAATAACAATCGAATTAATTTCCTCTTCTTATTATTGATAACAAGAAGAGGAAACGAATTCGATTGTTGTAAAAAACGGTAAGCACGATTTTTATTGTTTTCAACAAATAAAATGAACGATGTAAGTAAGCGCGGAAGCTAATGTGATTTATAAACCAGCTTTAGTAAATAGCTATAGTAATAAAAACATTTTTTTAAGCAAGGGAATAAAAAAGCCATTTTATAGTTTTTGTACCATTTATTCATTTTGTACAGATAATGGAACTCAAAATCAATAATTAAGAAAGTAACCAGTCCTACCTAAGATACACAGTCGGAACTCTAAACATTATTTCCATTGATGTTGAATTTGTCCCTTAATCTGAATCGCTAACGTTTTCATCATGGACGGAGTATAAAGAAATATCTTCGTCCGGAGAATTAAAGAAAATCATTAGGAGTTTTTCCATATTATCTATTTTCAAACGATTTCTTTTTGTACTTAAAATCCATTTATACGTAGAGAAGGACCTTTCAACATCAACTGAAGTTACAGGTACATATTTATAGAATGACAATAATTCATTTTCATTATCTAATCCTTTATCTATATTTTCACAAATGTCTCTTAATGCATCTAGATCGGGATTTCTGTCCATAACGTTTTCTAATTTTTGTTTTACTGGTTCAGAAGAACACCAGCTTAGAACAATTCTTGCTTCATCAAAAATATGGAAAGTTTCCGTCAACAATAAGTTAGACTTTTGCAATTTTTTTAATGAAATTTGAATTATTTTAAAATATTCGTCAATGTAATCTAAATCAGTTTTTAAACTTTCTTTTCCTAGGACAGTTTTAGCATGCCTGATAGACAAAGAATCAGAACTTCTTAGAAGTCTTACAATAGTTTTTATTTCTTCGTAATATTCAGCATAATACGAAGCTGCTTCTAGCCATGTACCCCACCTTGTTATGACAGGTTCAGGTGGCAATGGCAGGCTCGGAAATTTTTCCCTTAACAATTTTACTCTATTAGGAGCTTTTAAAAATATTTTTTTTACATTTGAAATTAAAGTATCCACATCCGCATATTGTGTCCGTATTTTTTCTGCAACGCGGTTAAGAGCGTGTGCTAAACAGGTAACATGTATCATATTTGGCAAGGAGTTCTTTAACATTCTTCCTGCTTTTAACATATATGCTACGCTATCAGAACATAAAACTAAAACATCTCCTACTTTGTCTTCATACGAGTCACCCCACATATTTTCTAGGCATCCAATCACAAAATGAGCTATTGTCTCTCCATTTACTTTTTCTAACATTTTGCAAGCTATTAAAAATGGTTTGTTTGTTGCGAGATTTAAAGGTTTTACAAGAAAATTTACAATATAACGACCTAAATAGTCGGTAGTTTCATCTAGAGATATCCAAAGTTTCTGATTAAGAATATGGTCATGGATTGATGCAATTTTTTTTTTAAAAACTATGTCTAAATAAACCTTTCTCAATAACGATTCATCGGGAATCCTTTTAACATTTGTACATTTACAACACATATATTTCATTAAAAAAGTTTTAAACTCTGGTCGATTTACTCGTGACCAGGGTATGTTACACCATATAAGAAATTGTATTAAATCTAAATAAAATTCTTTGTTCACTTGCCTAGCAGTACCTTGATGTTTTGGTCCGTCAATATGCCTCTGTATATTGCTTTTTTTGCATACAATAGAATTCTCACATTTAGAACAAAATATCGTGTTGCTAGCGGGGTCGTGGTACAATTCGGGGTGATCTCTAATCCACGACTGTACAATCCCGTCGGTAGGTTTGGTCGCCATTTATTTGCTAGTTGCGTTGAGGCAGAAAAATTACTGAAAACAATGAGACAAATATATAGTTTCTACACTTTTCCAGGGACGTCTTCGCGTAAAATATAGTTTGATGATAGAATTGCCAGTAGCTCCAACATTTGTGCACGAACTCAAATATAAAACACTGAATAAAATTCCATAAATAAATAGTTGCATAAAATTGTTTGAATTTGGTAAATTTATCAAAAGCAGTCTAATATTTAGAATGTTTTAAAAGTGTAGTACAAATCAAAGACTTACCAAGTAATTTGATTGCCGTAAAGCGCAGTAAATTTCTGGTTGCAGTAAATCGTAGTCCGTAAATTCAAGCCAAGGTAGATAGGTACAAGTAGTGATATGGTTGCAATAAATCGCAGTCCGTAAATTCAAGCCAAGGTAGTTATGTGAAGCAGATCCAATAAACGATACGAAAACAGGTTAATAAAATATTCACGAGTCTAAGATACACACGCTGCCGAGGTAACTATAGAAGTGATGCACGCACGCATACAAGTTATGACGCCGTTTGGATGCAAAACACCCTCACCCTTCAACCCTTTTGTCATTGTTTACTTAAACAATGATTCGTTTCCCAGAATAGCCAAAGCATGCTGTCCCTTTCTTAGCGTTTGTTGTTGTTGTTTATCACTGGTTTGCAGTGTATTGCTACAAACACTTAAAGGGACAGCATGATTTGGCTATTCTGGGAAACGAAAACATAGGCGAATCCAGTTTTTTACCTGAGTTAATAACAAAATAAATCTTATTGAAGTTTGTTAAAAAGGAAAATTAATTCAGTTAGTTTTCTGTATGAATAACATTAATATTAAATGTACTTAACTGATATCCTAAAACTTGGAACAAATTCCCAATTTCCGGGAAAGATTTCCCGGAAAAAAATGTTAATGGCAAGGAAGTCTCCATTTTTTTTGACTCTGTTCTTTGAACTTTAGGTAAATTAGCTCACCTAATTCCGATCACTGGTAATGACCCTAGTACTATCACCATAGATACCTATTTCTTCCGCCAAGCAGTGGGAAAATTGCAGGCCCATTAGACTTTGTACCCGTTATGTTTCAGGAGTCTGCAAGGGGCGAATTATACCTCAGATGTTGAAAGCGTTCATAAGTTATTAGGTATAAACAAGACCGTTCCTGAGACTTGACGAACAGACGCTTGAGTGAGAAAAATAGTGATTGTATTGATGTTTGAACATTTAAAATCCCTAGGTACCTACAAGTCTACCTAGGATGCTAACCTACATTACATTAATGAAAACGCGTCGCGCTCGCTGGTAGTAAAATATGTAATTTATACTTATATGAGTACCTACTCAAAGAATGTAGAACCAATAGAACTATTGGTCTTCTTATCGTGAGATTATCTAGAAGAATTAGCTTTCAGCGATAAGACCGCCTATTGTAAATTTCTTTAGTTTTGTTTTTGTATACTGCTGGTAAAATCTTGATTAATACATATGCACACTCCATACATCTGCTTCCCGGACGCAAAAACTTACTAGGGATGCCAGGCTTCCCAGAGGGAAAGGAAGCAATCACAGATAGAACTTGCTTCTCTGATGAAAAGCAAACAAACAGAATAGAAAATAAATAAAATATGTATTTATAAATGTTTAGTTACACTGATTTAAATATACATACAATTATAAGGAAATATTTTAGTAAATCAATCTCAAAACACTTTTATATCATCATATCACTCATTATCTAAACCTATCCTATGGAGACAATCATAACAAGGATTAAACAGTTTTCCTTAAAACTAATCTGTTACAGAGGTAGGTACTTTTACTTGCTTTCATTGCCAATGATGAAGATGAACCTACAATTGTTATCTATATCGCGGGAAAATCAATGCTTCAGGCATTGATTGATTGAAGATCAATGCTTCAGGCAGTATTGTTTAATTCTTGTAAAACTTTTTACTGGAGTCTTTGGCCATATCAACAAGCGTCTGGGCAGGCTTGAAAGGCGCGCCGTAGAGACCTTGGAACTCTTCCATTTTCCTCACCAACTTATCAGCGCCAAATTGGTCCACCCATCTGTAAGTCACAGATTAATTAATTAATTCGTCGGTTTTGCTAGTTATGTCTTGGTCACCTTGGAAAACAGTGAATACAAACACTGAGTTTACTACTGCCCCTCGTGGTGTTATATTGTCTACCATCCGTCTTCGTCATCAGACGGACGCTGTCGCCATATTATTTAAATGTCATTGAAATTTTACAGATATTCTAAATTTCAACATGATCAGCGACAGGCGTAAACAAACTCACAGGCGACGACAGGTATGCGTTGTACTTGTCCGAAACATAATTATTTCCAGGTTTACAACTGAGGATCTATGCTGGGTTTACAACATGACCGAACGTGGCCGAATGCTACCGTATCGAAGCGGTATCGACAATTTTGGAAATTTGGACGATTCGTTTACCGTTTCGGCATTTTTTTAACGCGTTTATAACCAACCTTTAACTCAACACAGGTTGGGTTACTCAGATTGCTGTTGGGATAGCGGTTGCTATTGTTATGCAAATGATACTTGTCATCATAATTAACAGGCTGGATAAGTCCATTGCTGGACATAAGGCTCCCCAAAGAGTTTCATGACGAATGATCTCGAGTCATCTTGATCCACCGACTTCCCGCAACCTTAAAGATGTCTTCGGTCCATCGGGTGGGGTGGCCTTCCTACACTATGTCGTTCGGTTCGTGGCCGCCATTCGAGAACCGTTCTTCCCCAGCGTTTGCCGATTCTCAGCGCTATATGGTTTGTCCATTGCACTAGTCCATTCCGTCGTTTCGGATTTTATCACGTAGTGAAATTTTACTTGTAAAGCTACGTAATAGGCGCGGATAATAGGAACTGCAAGATTTTATTTGAACTACACATACAAGGTAAGTTAATAAAAAGGCAATCTGTAGGTTACCTGAAGGGTCCTCCGGTGAATGGCGGGAAGCCGAGTCCAAACACAGCGCCAACGTCGCCTTCAAGTGGACTGTGGAGGATCTTCTCTTCCAGAGAGAGCACAGCCTCATTCACGAACCTGCAAAACGTATTTGAGTTATAGTAGCATTTGTAAGGTTAATAACCGCTTATGAATCTGCAAGCAAAGAGTTAGCCTTTACTTATAAATACTGTTAGCTAAACAGTGTTTTGTTTTCTTCTGTTGAATTTGAAACACATATAAAAAAGACAAAGCAATGTTTAATTAAGCATAAATAAGTAAGGCCCTTAAAAAAAGTGTTTTTTTCTCAGATATATGTTTATGAGAAAAAAACACTTTTTTTTAAGAGAGATACGTCCCAAACTATATTTGGCACATGTCCGCGTTTTGCAAGTTTAGCATAACACGTGACAGGTTGCAAGCCCATCACCATTTATCAGAATAGAACAGTTTTTGAATTTTTGGTTCCTAAGGATGTTTTCTTTTACCGATTTGAGCAGTTTTAATGTGCACACAATTTTTTCGAGTGAAAAATCCATTGTTGCACGACCGGGCTTGAACCTACGACTTTCGGATAGGAATATCTTAATCCTGAACATTAAAAATGTAAAAGTATGATTGTTAAAATAGATTTGGATGAAATTGGGAATAGCTAATGACCTAGAATAATACAGGCTACTTTTTGTCGGTATCACACAGGTGAAGCCGTGGGCAGAAGTTAGTCCTATCTTTCAAATGCGAATGTATTTTGTTGCGATAAATCTTCGTCAAGGCTGAATCGATTTGTATGAAATTTGGATATTAGCCTACAATCGAACCTGCCGACAGAAGCTAGCAGTTAAAAGGAGGAGGTTCTAAATGCGTCTTTTTTTTCTGTGTATATGTTACGTGATATATTCACATTTTAATTATTTTTTAATGGGTAGATTACACTTCAAGGGACTACCCATATACATTTTATAACTTCTCGTTATTCGAAGTCGGGTTATTTTTTTTCTGATAAAAATATACATTACACATGTATATTTTTATCAGGAAAAAAATAACCCATTTTATAACCCAAAAATAAAATAATATTATTAACCTGGACACCATCCTTAGTTGCTTGTCTTCGAGCGTGTTGGCTCCCTTAGGCTCCAAAGCATACTTGTCCTTCAGTATCTTGATTGCATCTTGGTTGACATCCCTGCTCTTACTCCCCTTCTCGTAGATGTAGAACCCTTTGCCTGACTTGCGGCCCATGAACCCTGCTTGGACTAGATCCTGCATGATGTTGAGGTTTCCGCCGCTGATGCGATCTCCGAAGGCCTAATAAATAAATTGCATTAGAAAAGTGTAATAAAAGAAAAGTTAAAACCTAAAGTGTTGTTGATTTAGTCGCCGCACTGAAGTCTATTGGTTTAGAGTTTAGCGATCAAAATTAAATTTCCTAAATAAAATAGACATGAGTCTCGCACACTATAACGAATTAACGCCAATTCGAACGTGAAACATTGTAATGTGAGTATTATATCTTGTCACGACAGAACATTTTGGCATCGGTACTCCGTGGTACATTCGTCGTACACTACTTTAGTTGGAGTTTTGAAAAAATACTATATGTAGCGATATAAAGCTCCGATGTCATTGTTTCACTTTAGTTCGAGTTGGTGTGGAATCGTCATAGTGTGCGACGGCCTTTACACTGCTTTCAATTTTGCGGCTAATCGGGCAGTCTTAATATTTTATTCATGAAATAAGTGGACTTTTAATTGATTATTTTGAGAATTTTGTATAGTTTTGAACAAAAACGTTCACTCTTTCCGTTTTATTGAATTTGACTGTCTGAATGAGTTCATTGATAAGAACGAGTTTACTCAATTCAACTCAAAAGTTTTACGTCTTGGTTGAAGTATGGTATGGTAACGGCTAATTTTAGGGTGCTAGACCACATAGAGTTAATCGACGGAGCTGTAAATGACTGCAACCTCAAATCTAAATAACGAGTCAGTTTTTATTACTATTGCTCGACAGGAATCAAGCGCTAATGGAGTAGATTGCCTGGGTGTCTAGACAAATACCTCATGCTTAGTTTTCCTTTCATGCTAACGCAAAATCAAGGAAAAACTTGGCAGCAGTCACGCCCTCAACAGCTAATGTCACTTCCATACAATTCAACCTTTCCGTAGACATGTTGGCGTTACCATGCGCCTGCGGTAAGTATTGTTGTTTAAGGGGCCAGCAGGGTTACCCTTGACACTCAACGCAATAATTTAATTCTAAACCAATCCTGTTTCGTTCTTTGTTTTAAATTGTATAGCCTGCATTGTACATTTAAATCGCAAACTCTACTCGAATCTCCAATGTCTTTAAAATCGCGTCAAAAGTAACGTGTCAAGGGTAAGCCCACCTGTGCGCTTAGCATGAGCACCCAAGACAACGTTTTGTCTACAAAAGAGAAGATAAAAACTATTCCTGTCGCCTATTATATCAAACAAAAGAGAGGGACAAGATATTTTTGTCGTGATACCGCAATTCAGTGAAGATTATACCCACTGCAGGATACGTATTATACCTTTGACAGATCAACGGCGATATGGGAGCCGACGTCGATGCCGACCTCGTCAGCTAAAGTGGCGGCGCCGACCGGGAAGCCGAATTCCTTGGTCATGTTATCGAGGTCCTTCGGATCCACACCTTCTTGGAGTAACCTTCAAACAACGACATATTGTTAGCTAGCTTTTAGCGATAAAACCTCCAGTTGACCTTGTATGTTTATGAATTCCTGAGTATATAAGTTTTATATTTTTCTTTGGTGTGCAATAAAGAGTTTATCTACCAATCTATATTTCCAACTATACTGAAATCTTGAGTACCGTTTCAGTATTTTAGAAAGCTCAAGCCAAAGCTTAACGGCCGGTTTAAAGATGAATACCAATCTGTTGTCAAATTTCATATCAACTAAAGTGATAGGTTGACAAAAATTAAAATTGCATGACATCATTTGATTAACTCATTATCGCGTAACCTTTCAGAAATCGAGTGTAAATTCAGGAAATGGCAATGAACAAAATAAGAAAATATAACAGGAACAATTTGAATATAAAACAATTTAACGGTAGATATGACTTAAGGCGCGGTACAGTAGGTACCGCAGTTTTACAAAAAAATACACATGAAACAGAAAGATCTATAGAAAGCTCAACTGATTCTGATTACTGCCGATTTGAAGCGTTCCCAAAATGCTAATGCGTTGCAATGTGCGGTAGTAATTGTACGATCGTACGCAGCTCAATGTTATCTCCATCTCACGATTGTCACCGAACGCGCCTTTTTTAATTTATAATAAAGTTCACAGTTATATGATTATGATAAGTACACCTAATAATGGTTTATCTAAGGTGCATGCAAGTACCGATTCCTCATTGAATAATGAAGGAAGTAATTGTAATTTCCGTAAACAGTAGATACGTTCACAGGCAGAGTACAAAGTAAGTATTCATACCATTGAAACAGTTGGCTGGTTAGTTTGGGGAACTTGCATTCATCCTTATCACCTTATCACCAGAGGTGGTATATATCTACAGGCTGTTAACTCACTAGCCAGAAACTCCCAAGCATAATGAACCAATCAAGAGTTTGAATGCGGAAAAGGAAGTCCACACACATACACATACAATATACAGGCTGTTTGTAACAAACCTAACAGCCTCGCTCAGCATGGTGGAGAGGATGCGCGTGGTGTAGAAGCCGGGTCCGTCGCCGACGGTCACGACCACCTTGCCCTGCCGCAGTCCGACCGCCACCGCCGCCGCGGCCGTGTCGTCGCTCGTGCCCGGGTGACGGATTATCTCGAGCAGTTGCATCTTGTCTACGGGCGAGAAGTAGTGCATACCTGTGGAGGGACACATAGAATTAAATACTAGTCTTTGCCCAGCAGTAGGACACAATAGCTTAGAAAAATAATTATAATATTTGATAACTGCCCCTCCCGCACGCAGACGCGTCAATCGTGTCTGGATCTTTGTCTGTTAAAGTAAAAATAAATGCGAGAACTTACGTGCCTTGGAAACAATTAGGTTTCCATAGGTACACGCTTACAGGTTATTGACTCCAATCTAACCTGATACAGATTGTAGTCAAATACTTGTATTTAAAAAAGGTTGAGTTAAAAATTGCAGCATTTAATATGCTTTGTATATGAATAATATTAAATAAACAAGTTAATGTGAAAACCCCCGAGTGTATTTCCATCATCGATTGCAGTGCATCCTAGTGACTTGTGCCGATAAAACCTGTCTGTGAACCATTCTTGAAGTTATTCTAGTTGATTGCAAAAAAAAAACATTACAATCGGATAAGCTGTTTCGGAGATAAATGTTAATATATAAACATCCTCTTACGACAAACGCATATATTATGTGCTTTTTATGTTTGGAAGTGCCTCAGACTATACCCGACTTGATGTCCTCACAGATCTACATGTGAGTATGGATCTGAGGATGTGCATCATTGGGATTACAATCGTGAGTAAAGTTCCGAAGCGTAGCAAGGGCGCATCTTGAGTATGATAGGTAAAGCTCCTTTACAAGTTTGGGTACCATGCTCCTCCTGTAAGTCGTATCTTGTAATTCTTTAAGGAATTAACAAAATTTGCAAATTCCATTTTGTGTATTTCTTATTGTTCTAAACTACCCAATCTCCTTGAAATACCGATAGGCCTTATTGTCTTCAGATCTTGCAACTGTATTTGGAGTTAACAAATAGACCACCTGATTATTAAGGTATATTGTGTATTGTTCTTCTAACCCAGCCAATCTCTTTAATATAACGGATGGCCTTATAACATGTCTTACCGATAACTTTATCAGGGCGACTGCTGCCAGCCGCGATATTGGTGATTGGAATAGCGCTGGTGTTGGTCGCTATGATGCAGTGCTTCGGCACCACAGCTTCCAACTCCTTGATGACCTTGTGCTTGATGTTGATGTCTTCGAACACTGCCTCGATGACGCAGTCGACATTCTTGAACTTAGAGTATTCTAGCGTCGGCAGGAGGTTTGATATGAAAATGTCCTTCTGCAAGCTGAAAACATAAAACTGCATGATAACATCTGATCTATCATAGGCTATCTGATCCCTTTACAGGGCAAAGGCCTCCCTTATCAATTTCCAATTTTTGTGGTCTTGTGAATCAGGATACAAGGCAAAGGGTGTACCTTTCTAAGAATAACAAAGGGTTTACTTTAAAGAAATTCTGATTATTTAGTTAGGTTTCAACAGTTAAGAAGCCCAGCTGGGCTGAAATTCAACAAATTTCATTTGATAAAGAGTGATAAACTGCTTTGTTTGGGGCTAGATGATGATGATGATGTAGTTTGAATCTTTAGAAAAATAAGACTCTTTTACATACAATGACCATCTCAGGCTGAATGGTTAGCATTCTGTCACTATTGTTTCCTACAAATCCTTCACCGTTTTGAGCACATTCATTTTTTGAGTTTAATTTTTCTTTAGGCCTCTTCAGTTTCATATTCCCAGTTATATAACATTATTTGTATCCACATACTGTTATGCCTTTAGAATGTAAGGTTTTACTATATGCCGGTTCGCAGCATTTGTCAAATGACTTACGCGGATATCCTCTTCCGTTTGACGGCAGTGGTGAGTCCCTTCTGGACCTGTCCCACGCCGCGGTAGAGGCCGGCGTTAGTCGCGTCCTTCATCACGACGTTGTAGCCTTTGTCGATGGACACCTGCACTATACCTGCGCCCATCAAACCAGCGCCGAGCACGCCAATCTACAAATATTGGACAGAAATCATACAATGCAATACATACTTCCCAAGGGGCTGTTTATGGCCCCTATTACATCACACAAATCTCCCTCCCATCCCCTCAAATTGTGAAAAAAAAAAAACAAAAAAAAAAACACTGTGGGGGTCAAAGTTTGACCCCCACAGTGTGAGATAATGTAGACTTCACACTTCGTTGACCCCTCCCTCCCCCTTAACGTGTGATGTAAGGATTGCACCCAAATTTGTCAAGGTATTCTGCTGGCGTTAACATCAACAGAAAGTGGTATTTGTCTAGCTAGCCCCCTGTAGATAACATACATCAGCACCTAGCTTATAGTAGAAGTCATAGTGGTAGCACTTCCCCGAGCCCTTTCACAGAGGCTCTACTACTCTTAAACCATTCTGACCAGATCTGTGCATACCAAGGGCTAACCTAAATAATAAAGACTACTTGCCGTTTTCACATCCACTGATGACTTGCCAAATCTGTTCTTCTTGCATTCAGTCTGCCCTCTGAATAGTCCGATGAGGCCTTTGCTTTGAGGCGTCATGGCTAGTTCACCGAAACCTTGGGCCTCAGCTTCGAATCCTGCTTTAGGGCCTTTGTCAACTCCTACTCTGACAACATCAAGAATCTACAAGGATAAACACAGTTAAACATTGATCAAAACCTTTCATAAGAACACAATGTAAATCAGATTTTAAAAGTAAATAATGTATAAATGACACCCAACAGTTTTATACTTAGACCTGACCCCACACCACGATTCCCTGTGTCGGGGGAATCAGGAACTACGAGGAATATGGTACCATATCACCCTGACCAGGAACAAATATTTGTAGAACATGCGAACATTTGTCACTATTTGTGGAGGCTTTAAATATCTATTTACCTCATTTGATTATTAATAGTAATTTTTACCTTTAGTGGAGCAGGGTAAAGACCACGAGATGCTTTCATAACTTGCTCTCTTGCCTTCTTGAACACAATATTCTTTACAAACTCCCATTGCATAGCCATCGCTGTTAGCTTTTCAACTGATCCCTTCTTCGTTCTATCAATCTTTATTTTACCCGTTGCAATGTCTTTCGCGATCATAACTGCTGTATCTTCTAGGTACTTGGCTGTATTGTCGGCTGGCAAACCCAAACCTGAATGCAAGAGTTTATTTAATTAGTTGTGCAAAGTAAAATTGGCAGTTTTATGGGCAAACTGTATAATGATAAAGAATGGTTAGTTGTATACAGTCAATATGCTGTAGTAATTAAGTTTAGAAAAAAGTTACTATTTGATTGAATCAATTGAAAGAAAGTTTGAAGTTCGATTCAATCAAATAGTTGTCTATAAAATGGTATTTCGAGTTTCAAGGCATTGCTCAACCTCTGTCAAATCATAACTCCCAAATAAGATAGTTATATAGAAAAGATAGAAATTAGTTAATTGCACACCAAATAACTCATCCTAGTTAAGTACTACAAACTTTGACAAGGTTGTGCAATGGGCGGTCTTATCGCTAAATAGCGATTCTTTCGAACTTTCGAATACGAAAGTTAACAAGGGTTATAATTTTTAACATTTGATAGGTGAGTTTTGGCAGTGTTAATAGCAATTATGTAGGTACCTAAAAACATGTTTACCTGGTCCAAGAGGGGCCACCAGCAAATCAACAATACCCAGCTTCTTAGCCTTGTCGGCTTTAACAGTCTTTCCGGTAAGGGCTAGGTCCAAAGTCGTGGGAATTGAAGTAAGAGCTGGCAATCTGAAATGCACAATGGTATAATAAATGATACAAAAAGTTAATATTTACAACATTTTTAAAAGGCTCCAGATGCTTTCCTTTGAGTATTGTAGAAGTGATGTGTCTATTGAAATCTATCTATGAACGTTCTTGTAAACACACAACACAAAAAATTGCATGAAAATCAATAAGCAAATTTTAATTGTAATGCAGCAAACCTTAGTGAGTTCTGACAATAAAACCTTTCTAAGAATAACAATTATTAAAGACAAAAGTTTTTATGCCAAAAATGTCATTGTGTAAGCAATGACATTTTGTCATAAAAACTTAAGTCTCTGACGTTTTTACCCTACCTCTGAGTGCCACCACCACCAGGCAATAGTCCCAGCATGACCTCAGGCAGCCCGAATCCAGTCTTACTGTCCTTAACAGCGATGCGGTAGCGACACGCGAGCGCAGTCTCCAGACCACCGCCGAGGCAGCTGCCTTGAATCGCAGCGACATATGGCTTGCGTGATGTCTCGATTCTTCGGAAGATTTCATGGCCTTTAACCAAAAATAATCAATTAATAATCACCCAACAGTCACACACTTTCTTAAGAGTAAGATTTTGTTTATTATGTTATTTGTTTAAGGTGTACAATTAAGTATTTTCATTCATAGTACATTCGTTCACAACCAACATATGGGTTGAAACTGTTAGCGCTTGGCCAGGCAACAGGTGGCGTGAACTTGACTTGATGATGAGATTACACTTTTACTTATTTATTGAAATATCCTAAAATAATATAAAAACAAAACTTATAAAGCACTTGGTCTATGACACACAAATCTTATGTGAGTGAGTGAATAAAATTAGTGTTACATAATTTAAATACCAATTCAAGTAAGTACAGACCTGGCTAAAAATCTGGTTAACATGTAAATTTTTAATGAACACAACCAGAATGTTGAGTACCACAACACTATGACCAAATATCTGCTGAACATGCAAACTAGGTATATTAAGCCATATCAAAGGCACTGGGACTTCATGTCCATTTGTCTTCTTATTCAGGTTCTTAGGCAACTAGCAAGTTGTAAGGTCCAGTGTGGTGAAAGGTGCACCTCACAGTCTTTTTCTCTGTGTGTCTAGAAAGCCATACATATTCTTTTTTTTTTACCAGGACATGCCAGTTTCCATATTCATTTTTTGTAGTGAATTTTTTTAACAGGATTTGATGTCATACTTTTGAGTCACAGTCTCTAGTAGCTGCTTTGCCAGCAATGCTCCTAATAAAATGACCATCCAAGAAACTGCCAGAAGTTCCTTGCTGAAGTGGTGAAATTTTCCATTATAACCTACCTCTTAGGGGACCATAAACTGTATCATCCAGTGTAGGAAGGCCTACCACCTGATGGACCAATAACATCTTAAAATTTGTGGGAAGTTAGTGGATGGAGGTGGCGTAAGATTGTCCTTGTTGGCATTCTGGAAGCTAACTTCCAGGAGTGGACTTCTTCAGTCTATTGACCATGTTAATGATGATAACTTACCTTTTTTTGATAATGTTACAACTTCTTCCTGGGTTTTGCAACTTTCAATCATAGAAATATCAGCACCAGCTATGAAGACCCCTGGTTTCCCCGATATGATGACTGCTGCCTCTATTGCTGGGTTTGAATCTACTTCGTTTACTATTTGAGATACTTCATCCATAACAGCCGTGTTCAAAGAGTTTACCTGAAATATTTCATTTCTAAACAAGTTCACAGAAATTGTTTGGTATGATTCTATAGAAATATCAATAATTAGCTTTTGCCTTGTTGATATTTTACATGGCTTCACTCTTGTGGAACCAGGATGAAAAATAGGAGTTTTAACATAAAAATAATTTGGTTATAGTCCCAAAGTTTTTATTTTTGTAATGTGGCAAACAACAGCCTAGCTGTTGGTAAGCGGTTACAATAACCTATGGACACTTGCAACACCAGGAGTATCACTTGCACATTGCCGACCCTGAGCCATAACGGATGATTGGTTATGACTATCATATAAATTTCCTTAGAATCTTGGTAGACTCAAGAACAATAAATTGTAAGTTTATTATTCTTAGGATTCCAGACACAATAGAACATCTATTGTGCCCATCGAAGTAAGTAACATTTATATAATTAGGACTGAATAATATAAAAAATTTAAGACTCGGAAAGTCTTGGTAATCCACATATAAGACTAACCTTAGAACTGATAATGTTTGTGATAAGTAGGCAGAAGCAGCTATGTATGATTCTAAATATATTCTAGACTTGTTGGTTGCATTAGGTACTGACCTTAACATTAGGAGAGTCCAGAGTAATAACATACACGCCATTGACGATTTTACATTTGGTATGAACTCCCGCTGCGGCAGCATAGTTTCTGCGGCTGACACCTGTAACAAGACTATTTATTAGACTAAACTTGACGGTACCCAATCATCAAAAAAGTTAGCAGGTAAACTAAGTTTGAAAGTTATGCATGCATAAGTACTAGATTCTTACCTGTTATAAATAAATCTTTGCGACTCCTTAAAATCTTGAGGGCATGTAATATCCTGCTATTGGCCATGTTTGTGGATTTAGGAAAAAAAAACTAAAAATTTAAAGGAATTCCAAGTTTTATTTTGGATCCAGACTTTGAACCTAAACTTTCGTTCGACGAGAAAAGACGAAGGCGCGCGCGGGGTGAAGGAAAGAGCGTGAGGTGAAGTTGGGGAGGGGAGGGAGAGAGAAGACAGAAACGTCAACTAACGCCAAAGTCACTTCACTTCACTTCTTGATTAAGGCTTTTGCAACTAGACATTTGTCACAATTCTGCCAACGTCAATCGTGGCATAATGCTTCCAACTGAGCACAGACAAAACAAGTTAAATCAGTTTCCCGTAGACAGAAAATACCTTATAAACATGTATCTAAAATAAAGAAATATACGCCATTCCGGGCGATCATTGCCAATGTTACTACATTGTAAATGATCAAATGATACAAAATAGCCCTACTGGGCTATTTTCTCGGATTGGGAAATTGTTACTGTAAATAATAGATAACCCGCAAAAATATCGTGTCCAGGATTGGCCGCGTTCCTAAATAACTACTGTCAAACGAGGAGAAGGCAAAAAAGGTAAAAAATTAAGTAGGTACCTAACTAACCTTAATCATAAACCATTATGTATCTACATAGGTAGTAGGTTAAATAATGATTTATTTTTATGAGAACTTTCGTGATTTCTTACTTTAACTTATTACTTTATGTGACCTCCTTAAAAATAATATTTATATATAACATAATATTTTAAAATAACTACACACGCGTTATACATTCCCTACACGTGTTGACCTTATACGGCCAGTATTGTACAAACCTAGAAAACGAACCCACTTTCATGCTCTGTTTTCATGTGCGAGTGCTATCAAAGGGCAAGTGTTGTCAAAGTATTTTACGCTATTATTTATTAATGTCAGTAAAGTATTTTTGACGGTTTTACAGAAAAACTATTGGTTTTATTTATTTTGAACCCAAGTTTGTTGGATAAAGATGGGATAGCAATCCGCCCTTTCTGTAAACAGTATACCTATCCAAGACGGATTTGCCTTGGAACGATTTTTCAGACCAACATTAACTTTTTTTTGTTTGCATTGGCAACTCTGTTGTAAATGTTAGAACTTGCTCAGTGCAAACGAGACTCGGCACGGAACGCTCCTATTAATATGTACATAGATACACAGTACACAGATAGTCTATAATCACAAATTGTAAATAAAAATTAAATCATTATGAGGTAAGCCAAAAAAATGCTGATTCTCCCATTATTAACCGATATTTACAATAAAAAACACAACTTTTGACATAGAAAGAATTGTGGCAAATAGTTACACAAGCCACAATCAAGAAGTCAAGTCGAGACTATATTAAAGAGAAATTGCATTTTGTACATAAAATAACGAATTATCTTGTGACAAAATATTAAATTATATAAATCCTCTATGGCTTCTAAGTTCTAAATCATTCATTCACCTCTTTCACCCCACTAAAGCTAGCATTGGTCGCTCGTACGTAGTAATAATACGATTTACGTACCTTTCAGTAATAACGAATGGTAGCGATCAAAACGCAAATTGTAGCGCGGAGCCCTTGTCGTTCTTAATTAATTACTTTAATGAATCCAGAGGCGCGATTCTGGGATTTGCAACATGCTAAAACCGTGACCGTATCGATCATTTTGAACCGAGGCGCGATTCTGGGATTTGCAACATGCTAAAACCGTGACCGTATCGATCATTTTGAACCGTTTTCCAGCACGTATTTACCAAACGGTTTTTTTAGAAATTCCGATCTCGAGTGCCAAAACTGACAGCTTAACGCATGGAATTTGTAGAAATTCGTCAGACGTTCACGGTTTCGTATCTCGGCAACAATTTTGTAGGAGAGACTGCCTGTCGACCTAGCAAATAGATCATTTTCTTGTGGATATCGTAGTTCTTTTTGTTTCGAAAATGTCATCAAGATATTTTCTAGCATGGAGATGGAGACAAGAAGATGAACGGGCTCGTGATGGGTACCGTTACGTAAAAGAAATGAAAGCCAATCTACGGGAGTTCTTCAACCCTGTCGAGGATCACCTATTGCGTAAATATCAGAGATTTTTTCACCGGAATAACCCTAGAAGTATTAATGCATTTTACTTACAGTTCCATATATTCCACCATCGTTTCGAATTGCGATGGACTCGTACGCATTATTTTTTCTTGTTCTACTCAAAAATTTAATATTTAAATAAACCGTCCGTAGGGGAATCCCTATTTTGACAGAATGACAATGACACTGACAAATTCAAGTAACAAATTCCATAGAGATCTGAAGTTTTTTAATTTTAAATTCAAGTCGTCAACCTTCTAAAAATGACTTTTACACAATTTTCCTAATACGTCATCGAGGGCTCGTTAACCCGTTTTGCACATTTACATGCAAGTAAAAATCAAGTGACTCGTAAAACATCAAGCCGAATAATTCGGTCAACGTTGGCTCGTCCATGGTTTTACGCAGAAAATGGTAAAACTTACACACTGGGGTACAGCAAATTAGTTGGACCATGCCGCGTGAGTGACAGTGACATTAGGTCGGCGCCAATCGCGAGGCTGAATGAGCCAACGCCTAGCGCCCTCACGCGGAAGAAAAGAGAAGGGCGGCGGCGTCCCGCGCGTTTTGACGAGTAATTTTCCTTAGGCTACATAGGTACCTACCTACATAGATAGTTGGCTTGGTTTTCGGATTGTGAACTTTTATAGCGTGTCATAGTTAGTTTTAAATGTGTGTAATAATTATATTAAACCGTGTGCCTACCCATCTGAATGTTATCAATTCATAAGTACCCTAAACAGCCAGCCAACATTAAAAAATCCTATTCAATTCTGCCTACTTGGTTATCTTAACAGCGGGGCTACCCTTGATTTATAATATCTGTGTCTTGATACTCGATGTAGGTACTTGATACAATCTCAATTCAATTCAAAACCAGTCCACATTTGTTCTTTGTTTTTAATTTTAAAGCCTTTGACATTTCTATTGCAAACTTTACTCTGTATAGGTAGGTAGATAAATTTATTTAGTAACTCTGAATGCCCTAAGCTAGTATAGTATCTGTGCCCTAAGTTACTAGCATGGCGTCGATTCTATTGTAAGCCAACCAAACATTAAACTATAGCCCTCTTTTACTAACTATAACTACAGTCACGCGTCGCGTTGTGCGCTGCGGCCCTTAATGTTTGACGACCTCTGTGGAGCAGTGAGCGAAGGCCCGCCTGAGACGCAGAAGGTTGCGGGTTTGATTCCCGCCTTGGACAAATGTTTGCATCTGCAAATATTTGTCTCGGGATCTGGATGTTTTCTATGTACAATATGTATGTATTAAAAAAAAAAGAAGTATATCAGTCATATAGTTCCCATAACACAAGCTCTACTTACTTTGGGGCTTGATGATGCTGTGTGAAAAATGTCCAGCATTTTTTTTTGTTTAACATTCAAAAACATATGGCAATATATATAGAGAGCGTTAACGTCTCCGTAAATGAGCCTAAAAGCACTAACTTTACATCATTATCGGTGACATTCAATCAAAATCGTTAACATATCTATTTTGTATACTTACCTACTTAGTTCTTCGTCGCGTCAAAGGTCCTATTCACCCTGAGTCAAAAAGTCAATTATCTGTAAAAAGTTTAAAGTTAAATTTAAAAGTTTAAAGTCAATTATCTGACCAGGATGATGTAGGTATGGCCAGTGACCATGGTAAAATGAAAGAACCAGTGCGGTGAAGGCTTTATTCATTTGCCAGTTTGCTGTTGAAATAGCTAGACTAAGAATTATTATTTATTTAAGTATTTGTCTCATGTCAGCAGTGCTTATCGACTCTCTATATGATCCGTAGGATCCGTTTGGTATTCCGTAAGCAAAATGACTGTTAAGAGTCCTTTCAAGAAACAAGCCATCTGGGGTCTATGTCAAATATTTATTTTCCACTAGCTGGATCATTAGTTTTTCACTAGGCTGGATCGCCGTGGGACTTGTTTCGAGGAATGGGCTTTACATATTTCATTAAAAATCACCTACCACTAGGTACATTCCACGTAAATCGCTATTCGAGGCTACGTTTTATAAAATGTTGTGTGAGTAGGTACCTAGTAAGTATCTATATGTGTTATATGGTATCTATTCGGCGGCTTTTAGCAACAGAATAAAATGATAGCACGTAGTGAAAATAAGCTCCCATCATCACATTATACGCGAAGAAAGATAAATCCTACCTACTTGTTGCAACCGACATCTCCCTTTCAAAGTAAGTATCCAAGGATACGGCGCGAACTGCCACCCTTGCCCCCACCGCCCAGCCTACCCCCAGCCGACACACAGAACACTTCATAGGACCTGTCACAGTACCTACCTACTTATTCCACTCTGAACGACGAGACACAAAATTGTGCATTGGTTGTGTGTCGCTGAAGTACGGACCTAATTCATCATAACCTACCAAAAATGTTGTTAGTTTCCAAAACAAGATTTTATACAAATATCTGAAATTAAGAATAAAAGTGCCTACTCAAATAAAGAATATTTGTTTTACATTTTTCGAAAAGTAATCGTCTGCAATTCCAAAAACGTGCGATTTTCATCACGCAAGACCATGTGTATAGCCAGGTGTATTAAAAATATGTATCTAACTATCTATTTCAATCTGTCTAAGATTCTTAGCATGTTCTTGGATAGGTTTTATGGACAAAAGTCACTTGAAGGCGCTGCAATAGACGACGGAATAATGTTTAACGGCGTAACCGATTGTAATGCAGTTCGCTTTATATGAATTCAAAGGTTCTTAGATAGGTACTGTGTTACCAGACGCCGCATTACGAGATGGAATATACAAAATGACAATTTTTTTAAAATATTGTAAAAAAATGTGACACAGCCCTACCTTGAAACCCCGGCTCCCTCCCGCGCCGCTCGTCCGGGGGGTACTTGTGAAGTCGAGAGCAGAGAGCTCTCTGTGCGTCACCGGTAATTACCCATCTAAAGCTTTTGATGGAGCTCGGCTTTATGTACGGTCAGACTGGAAAGCGATAAATCATTTCCGTCCGCTGCTCTCTGACTGCTTGGGAAATTGAAACGGCTCTTGGTATTGAATTGTTTTAGATGATCCGATTAATTTATATAAAATGAGGAGCCAACGACATTTTCCTTTTATCGACCTACTCAATAAGGATACTCAATCTCAATCAATTTCATTTAAGCTAGTTTTGGTATCGACTTACCTATTAACTTTACCTTCCTGCATGTAAAATAACGCAATTCTGAGCAGTGCATTTTCTGCTAAAAAACTAACATGCCTAAACTACAATTATTATGTCATGTGGCATCTACCGCCGTTTTCCATTTGATGGAAAACGGCGGTAGATGCCACATGACATAATAATTGTAGTTTAGGCATGTTAGTTTTTTTCACGATATTTTTGTCACCGTTCTGAGCAGATGTTAATGCACACAGAAATTTGTTGGGTGGAAAAATCAATTGGTGCACGGCCGGGTTCGAACCTAAGATCTCCGGATTGGAAGTCGGGGTACAGTTCACCAGGCGAACACGGCTTTCTGTAACAAAATGTATTCAAAGAATTCTTAACTAAAGTTCGTAGCGTCTTTTTCAATAAAACCCGCATAAATATATTCATTTCACTAAGAAAGTACATTTCTCTTTAAGGACCTGACAATGAATAAAACACTTTTCCAGGCAAGCGAACACTCGAGAGGGAGTTAAAGTAAAGTGAATTGATTCAATTCCCAATGGCCGCCCTCGGCCGAGCGAGGGTGGGACTGGTGGGTGGTGGCGCATGGCGGGTATCTCACGTACTCACACCTACATCTAGATAATATCTATCTGTACCTAACTAGAACAGAAATATTGACAAGCACTTTAGTTAGTTTCAAACCCGAGATGAGCGAAGTTCCTACCTAACTTTCCAACCAGTAGACATATTAATAATGTATTTAGGTAGGTGTGTATGCGCTGGTATTGTTAGCCTTGGTATGATGATTAGTAGCAATTGAGGGTCTTATTCACAAAAGTGGGTTCTTTCATCGCCTCTTATTTATTTATTTATTAGGAATATCAACAGAATTTGCTAGTTAAGGATCTAGTTTACATGTACTAATACAAATAACAGTTGAACACAGCATTTAACAGTTTGGAATAAACATATTTACTTAAATAAAGAACATGCAAAATGATATTTAAATAGTTGAACTACCTACCTAATATGACTAAATATCTTGTGACTTGATTGAATATAGAATAAAGCATATTCTGCATCGAACCGAAGTTTTAATAGTGGCTTAGTAACTTATTTTTTTTTAATTAAAGTGACAAACAAGCATACTTACCTGTTGGTAAGCGGTTTAGCTACAGTACTACTAGCGCATACTTCTTCGTCGTGTCACCGTTTCTTTCTTGGTCAGCCTAGGTCGGTTATTGATCTGACCGTGTTAAGGTATGGTGACCCTAAAAAGAACCGAGTGATCAATAACGGTAGAAATAGTGTGGTGAAAGGATTCAGTGGATATTGTGTTCGCCTCGTAGAAGCCCCTTTCGTGCACGACAAACTGAACTCAGTCTTTACCCGGAAACCATGTTTATACATTATTACAGCCTCGACGACGGGCGGCACTAGTTTGGTGGTGCGAACTCCACGCGTGCACTACGGGCACAGAATCTAGATACTAATAATAAAACTGAAAAGTTTGAGCTAATCTCTGGAACAGTCGAATTTGAACATTATTTTTGTATGTAAGCACATCTTGTAATCGATAATACACAAGGCAGCGCGGCTGGCGTAGCGTAAGCGCTACGAGTGTGTCAAATATGAAATAATGATGAAACACTTTCTTTTTATTTAAGATTTGTAAACACTGTCATCTATTTTGTATTGAAATATGCTCTGTGGTTCACGAGCAAATCTCTATATTCTCATTGCTCTATCTACGATGCGTGTTGCCTGTAGGCGTCCTGTAGGCAACGCAGGACGAAACAAAGATAAAAATGTCGCTACAGTGATGTTGATTTTTTATTTTATTAGCATCATCATCAACCACAGCCTATGTCAACGGACATAGGCCTCCCAAAAAAGTGCCTTGAACGATCTTGGCCCACCTACCTACATCTACCGACTTCTCGCAACCGCATCAGCCCATCGATCGGGTGGAAGCCTTCCTAAACGACGTCGTCTCGTCCGGTCGTGGTCTTTCACAGCTTGCCAAGTCACATGTCAATGCTAAGCAAAGTGCAATCCCTGTATTGGTACCGATTGACTAATTTTTTTGGGTGTATTGGAAACACTGCCGAACAGTTTGCACAAGAAACGAATGATGATACTTTTACCAATTTTTTCTTCATCCCATTACACCGTGCGGCCTGTAATATCGACGGTTTTCACAAAAGAGTCCCTCAGGTATGATACAATCAGGATGATAAAATTACCTGGCCGGTTTGATCGTCAGGTTATCCTCGGCCGTTTCGTCGAACATAATTTTAACCTTAATAAACTTGCACTCAGCAAGTTTTTTTTATTCTTGTTTGCATAATGTTTTAACTGTGTGTGCGCCTACGCCACAGGGGCTTACAGGATGTGGGTCTGTAAAGTGCACCCTGGCAGCCGCCCATGACGATTGAAAATGACCTATGTTATGTGTTCCATCATCACCTTGTCCTCTCTCCTCTCCCTCTTTTATAGTCTCCCCTATCAACCGTCATCTCAGTACACACTCCTTTCAAACCTATTCTTATTTCCATCCACATGCGTAATATCCTTCTCATAATATGACTTTCCTCATAAGTAAGTACCTATTAATTTAACTCCTCAACTTTTCAATAATTTTCAGACTTCTTATATACTCATTTGTTATCTTGTCCATTATTTTAACTCCACACGTCCATCTCTGCATATCAGCCGCGTGCAACCTCCTTCCTTTCATCCGTCCCTGTAGTTTCCCAATATTCAAAACAGTAGGTAGGTGTTTTGAAATTACAAAACGGTAATACCGCATCTGAGAAAAATCACATCCAGTTCCGAGTTAAGGCTAGGCGAGTAGGCTACCTATTTATTGATAATAAATGAAATGTACTACTTATCTGCTATAATAGATAATGGCCATGGCAATCACAATATCATAGAAAACCTCAAACTAACACTTACTGCGTAGCTTATATAGCGACAATCACGCTCACGACTTTTTATAATACTTAGAGTTAAGCAAATCTTATTTAATAAAAAAAGGACAAGTGCGAGTCTAACTTGCGCACCGAGGCTTCCGTACAAGCTTGTATGTTTGCCAAAATAATTTACATTACTCTAGTTCATAATTAAGCTATGAAAGCACCAAACATTGCTCTGACGAAATGCTCGGATTGAAAGATAATCTATAGAATATAAAAAGATAATTGATAAACGTCATGGTTAATTCTCCAACTGCAAATGTAATTTAGTACTTAATCGCAAAAAAAGTGTGATAAAACTACAAATTAACGATTTTGGACATCAAATTTGAATTTGAATTTTGGATTTCATTACTTGTGCAGTGCGACCTTGCTTCTTCCCAAATTTCATGATTCTAGGCTTCTTGAGAATATCAAAATATTATGTCGCTTTGTGCGACATTATATATTATATGGCCATTTTTTTTATTGCTTTGACTTAGAAGCTTGATTTTTAAGAGCTTCCAGGGACCGTAGACTACGTATTTATTAATTTAATTTCAATTTGATACCTCCAACAGTTCCAGAGGAAAAGGGTCTTGACATACACACAGACGGACGGGCAACGAAGCGACCCTATAATGGTTCCGTTTTTTCCTTAAGAGGTACGGATCCCTAAAAATCTAACTATAAACTTTACGTTTATGACAGAAACGTTCCTATTTTACTCTCTGACTTCACGTTCCACCCACTATTTTCTAGTACTTATTTTACTCGTCCAAGAACCACTACCTCTAGAGCCTCTTAGGCGAAACAATGGCTCTTTGAATCGGTAACTTCTAGTAGAGCACTTCGGATATTAAGTTTCCTCTATTAGTATTCGACGGCTCATGCACAACAGCTAATCTTCTAAATGGAGTACCAGAGAAGTACGCTACCACAGATATTATAATACTATACTAGACTATTACCATGTAGAAGGTATCGCTCGCATATAAAAGCTTGCAAGGCTGTCGGTGCGGGCGTAGTGCGGCGGACTCCGACTAGAACGCACGGCGATTTTCCGAACAGTCGCTAGAACCGCGATACAATCGCTAAATAATACTCAATTCAGCTAAATAAACAATAAATTTAGTGTCTGGTTCTTGTTGAGTTCAGTTTAATTGACTTGGTAAGTTTTTAAATAATTTGTACATTGTTCAACAAGATTTGATTGGTGTTGTATTGACATTGACATCAATTAAAACTTTTCAATAATCTACGAGGTGTAGGTTTTTTGAATAACACAACTCAATCGGGGCGCCCGCTTAAATAATATTGCTGCCATATAATTAATTACCATACCAACTACTTAACCCTAAATATAATCACCTACACAATTTATTTTTTTTTGCTAAACGTTAATATGGATAATGACACTCTAAAGTTCTGGCTTTACATTTAGGCACTTACGGATGTAAGTAGGTTATTAGTAAGTAATATATTTATGACCTATATGTAATAGACCTACCTATTTGTAATTTAAAGGGTTTTTCCTCTTTGAACCTTGCTTAATCTTAAAGTTCATAAATAAAGGTACAGATATTATTCTAGGTGTTGTGGTACCATGGTACTCATAGTTCCCGGTACCCACGATACAGGGAATCCTTATGCGGGATCGACTATGTAATTATGTGATTGTATGCTATTTAGGGTAATTAATTTCATACTTTCACTAGAAACGGCATTAATTACAGGTTTCCCGATATTTCGGCATAGTTGCATTCGCCAAAACTACTAGAGAAATGTTAAATCGGGGAATATCCAGTTTCTAGTGAAAATTATACCAAAGCTGGCATCTGCCAATATTACCACAATATTAACAATACTTAGATGACCTTGAAATTAATTCATTTCATTTCCATCTAATAAGTTGACCTAGATCATGACATTCGCTCTGATTCATTCAATTTAAAGTAGCCGTAATTAGATAGTGTCAATGACTACTTCCAGTCCACCTATCTAACGAATAGAGTCGGAGGTCAACACAAGCAAGCAAGGACCAAATTGTTAACTACTTAGATCCAAGATCGTACTTAGAGTTGATACAATGAGAAAATCAAATGGTTTTAGTATTTTTTATAAATTGGGGCAACCTTTGTTTTAGGTAGGCAACTGACTTTTACTTTGACTTTGACGATGAAAATGGGTTGCACTAACCATAGACGGTTGACACAAAATATATTTTATAAATACCTACCTATATACCTAGTTACTCATATGTAGTTATGATAGATTAGACGGCGTCAGCTGCTCTATTAACCTAGTTAAGTTTTTTTTTTAATAAATAGCCAATGATTTATTAATAATTTATAACTTAATAAATACAATATTTTTTTGTATTTAAGTAGGTACCTTGCAGATTTTAGAGAAAACCCCTCCACTACGCACTACCTAATTTCTTTCCTTCTCAAAATAATAGAAATTCCTTCTCAATAAAACAAACCATGATGTTATACCTCATTAAATAATTAAGTGATAAGAATCTAGACGGATAGGTAGGACGAACGGTATTTTTCAAACATGGTTATTATTTAAAGTGGGCATTTTGCCACTATTGTTTATATTGATAAACAGTGAGATAGAGGATTTCATAAACCGACTTATGAGCAATGAGATTTGCCGATACAATACATTCTTGATAATTGATTATCCACAACAGGCAGGTGCCTTTCTTATCAAATAAGGCATTTACGATTATGTGTTATTATTACCGTTAGGGACTTCGAAGAAAACGGACCGCAGGGCTCTAGATACACTTTCAAAATTAATATTATTTTCACTCACAGAAGGGACCGCCCACTTCTTGTTTTTTTTACAAACAATTTCGAATGGAAAATAAGTGACAGAGTAATAAAATAATATATATTGTTTATAAAATAAAATAAAAACTCAGCTATAAAAATCAGCTTTCAATCAAAGTAACAAGATATACGTAGCAAGAACACGGACGGGAAGTTACGTGAAGTTCAGACCTTAAAGATATTGTCCTATCTAAAGAAAAATCATCTTACTTCTATTATAAACACGAAAGTTTATGAGTATGGATGTTTGTTCATCTTTCACGCAAAAACTACTAAACGTATTTTCATGAAAGTTTACAGACGTATATAGATACCTACCTAATCAGGTATGAGATTAGGTAGGTATCTATATACGTCTGGTACTTAGGTTGGTAGGTACATGCTAATGCTTACTTATTATAAAAAAACAAGTCAAGTCCGTTTGGGCAACGCGCACCGTAGATGCCCTTCACAATATGCGGTAAGTACCTGTTTTACACAGCTATAACAACTTCATGTTAGTAATTTTCAATGGAATTTGTATGAAATTATCCTTTTTACTTTTCCAAGTACATTTTATAAGTTGGTTATATGTATAAAAAATCACATATCCAAAAATAACCGTTTAGCTGGGGGATGACAACGACGAAACTTGACTCTGAAAAAAATTAGCACCTAATTATCAACTTAATATTTCGCAAACGGAGCCCGGAATCGAAAATGGTTTTCACACACCCGCAATATTTTTAAAAGACCTATCCAACGACACCCATGGGATAAACAAGAACAAAAATCATCCCCACATTACGTGTACCTAGGGGAGGTACTCTAAAAAAAATGTTTGTCACCACTTTGTCGGCGTCATTATTATGTAGCCATGCCAAATAACAGCTTTCTAGTACTAAGAGTCTCTGGGCTAAGCCGTGGATATACAGACGGATAGTCATGGCGAAATTATAATGGTGGCTTGTTCACTACGGAACCCTAAAAACGGGTTTTGTAAATAAATATTAAATACGGGCCTTCCTAATGAAAGAAGTTATTTGGGTGTTTTTGTATTTTCGATGCAGGGTGATTAAAGCAACGTGACCCAAGAGAATGAGTGTAATTAAGGACCTCATAATCCAAGTTTCGAGCAATTATATTTGCTGATACAAGTATCTGCATTATTAATAATGGATTAGCCACAACAATCAGGTGCCTTTCTTATCAAAAAAAGCATTTTCCGTGTTCTTCCGGGGTTCATGTATTATTATTAGAACTTGTTTCCTCCTTAGAAACGAGATGAAAGATCTTCTCGTATGATTTTACCGCGAAATATTAATGTGATGAGTTATTTTAGTGACCACATTATTACGTGATAGAGTTTAAGGTAAATACGTCCACAGGTTTCACCCAGGTAGAGTGACCAGGTTTGAGGTTTCATTTTCCGCTAAATAAATGATGTAAACTCATGAGGTAAATAGGTTTATCTTTATAAGTTAGTCATTGGCGCGGGGAATACCCCGCGCCAATGTTATGCATACGCATGGTTTACTTGTCATGTTAGCGGGTTATTCCCGTTGTCCCCGATCTTCATTCGTATCGGAGGACAACGGGAAGTTTTCTACGTGCGTGCGCCACATGAAATAAGTGGAAAGTTTAACATTGTTTTATTTAGGTTTGTTTTCGGTACCTAATAATGTTAATTCCAGTACTTACCTACCTACCTTAATGTCGGATATTCTTTTTCCTGTGTCATATAGAATTTTTTCATACCATCAATAAATGGGTTACCATATTTCTTGTCTAGAATAAACTCTACCTATAAAACATACCTAACAAAATTTTCTTTATCATAAGGTCTCTTTAATAATGCAATAGTGAATTAATTTTCATTATTTAGTCAATCATAAAACAATGGTGAACGAATTATCTGTTTGTAGTAATCAGAAGCAGATTTTTTAGTGATCGCGTGCTAAGATCTCCTTGGCCCTAACTTTAATAGATATTGAGAAGTTTCGAGGAATCTGAATGAGATACCTAGGTAGGATAGCACGAGCAGTTATTGAGACAGCTTTATTATAAAAAAAATTTAGATACGAAACTGATGAAGAATTAACAAATACAAGTAAATTGGTGAGTTAATACAGACTAGTAGGTACCTAATAGTACCTATACAGTAACTTGTTATCGATAGAGATCCGGTAGAATGTGGAAACCGGAACATTTATGGTAAATTTAATTAGACGACCTCTGTGGCGCAGAAGGTTGCGGGTTCGATTCCTGCAGCGGGACAAATGTTTGTCTCGCATCTGGGTGTTTTCTATATACTTATAATAAGTTAAATAGGTCGATACTTACCACAAGCCTATGGTAGTATGGTAGGTATGTGTAGTGCTGTTATTAGTACCTATTATGTAGTAGGTACTTAACTTTGTAATATAAATAAAAATCCAACAGACATATTATACGTCTGACCCCACACTAGAATTTCTTGTATCGTGGGTATCATGAACTACGAGTACCGTGGTACCACATCACGCAGACCCGTAACAATGTCTGCAGAGCATGAAAACATTTGTCCCGGCTGCGGGAATTGAGATCGCACCTCTTGCGTCGCAGCCGGCTTCACGCCCGTGGCCCCACCGTCGTCAATACATATTATGTAGATAACTACTGAATTTCCCGTTTTAATTTGATATGAAGGTACCTGGCCGTTGAGTATATATAATCAAAGTACCTGATATACCATAGCTTAACAGATTAAAAACTTAATTCTTTTCGACTGTCTTAAATGTCTGTACACAGGTAAGACAAGTAAATAAGCAGGTACATACATACATAGATATTAAATCGTTAATGCACTCTATTACATTCAAACACTTAATTACTTTTAGGTCAGGTTAGAAGAGGGATAATGCACAATACACCCCAATGCGGGACGTCAGTGCAGACCTTAGTTCCCCCACTTATAATATGAATTAAATGCTTAAGACTTCAGGACTCTATCACTCATATTTGATGAGTTTGATAATAGAGTAGGTAGGTATATTTCCAGTTTCTTTGGTAATGAAAAAGTATTTCATAAAAATGTATCTGGAGGAACCAAAATCTGTCAGTGCAGATCACAATCAATGTCAGTACATTGGGGTGTATTTGCACAGAAATGCATGTTATAGAAATAAACTCTTTGTAAAGCTGGTCGACACGAGGTCCAACAATAACCTCGCACCAGTTGCTCGGTACAACGCGCAGTAGCGTTGCGCAAACGCCCGCTGGCTGGGTTGCCAGCGCCGCTCTCTCGGCATTGAACAAGGATACAAATCTCTTTACTGAAGAAAACGTAGGTACACCCCTCCTGCTACAGACATACACTTAGTCAAAATGCAGAGTCAAAACCGAACGACTTTAAGGATACCTTTGTCAAAGATTTACAAAGAAAACCATTCATTACAATAGAAGCCTTACTAGTTAACATGAATATAAAAATGAGTACTTTATTTAATTTTTAGATTGCACTCAACAATGTCGGTGGAAGATCATACGAAACTACAATTCGGTTTGTTTACTAATAGCACATAATAAGTAACTAACACTTTGCTGCGACAAATGCATGTTGTTGTGTTGCGATTTTTTTTGTGATGTTTTTATGTTCTATCTGTATATAATTGTATTGTACTTTGATATTTTATAACAGTGTCTTTTTGTACTCTAGTCATAGTCATAGTTTAATGTCCATAAGCATTTTGAATTTTTTTACTGTAATTTTGCAGAGACGATGGAGGCAGGAGATTTCAAAGACTTCGCCAAGGCGATGACAGACTACATCGCTGAATATTTGGAAAATATCAGAGACAGGTACCTATTTCATTATGATTACGAATGCTCTGCCACACACATTATAATACTAAAGAGCCACCTACATAGTATACCTACATATAAAACAATGATACGCAGTACTATAACATCTATTTAATTCGATACGGGTAGGCTTGTGTGAAAGGTCCGAGCTCTCGAGTTCACTAGTTGACCCAATTCCCAAAATATACCTATGTCTATATATATAAAATCATATTAATATTATAAATGCTAAAGTTAGGATGCTGTTGCTAGTTGTATCTAGATAACGGCTTAACCACACACATCTGGTGTTGCAAACGTCCATAGGTTACGGTCACCAAAGTCTCGAGCAAATAAGTAGGTATATAATGTCACGCCTATTTGCCGGAAGGGTAGGCAAAGGGCACGGATTTTCAATTGCTACGATCTCGGCATATCATTCACCCTCATCATCTTCATACACGAGTCGGATAAGTAGTAATAAATGTCCTTTTAATTTTCAGACAAGTAGTGCCCTCCGTGAAGCCAGGGTACCTTCGTCCATTAGTACCGGAACAGGCTCCAGAGCAGCCCGAGCCATGGACGGCCGTAATGGCTGACATCGAACGTGTGGTCATGTCTGGAGTGACCCACTGGCACTCGCCGCGATTCCACGCTTACTTCCCAACTGCGAACTCCTACCCCGCCATCGTCGCTGATATGCTGAGCGGTGCCATCGCTTGTATTGGCTTCACTTGGGTATGTTCCACGAACTTTTCGTCCTGCAAATTATATTCACAATTCTATTTAAAATGAGGAATCGGTACTAACTTGCAAAAAAACTAAAAATACAGATAAAACAGATATTTATCTAAGGACCGTTGCAAACGATCTATACATAGCTCAACTGGTTCAGATCACTACCAGACAGAAGCGTTCCCAAAATTCTGGCTGCATTGCCACGCTGAATGGCAATTAAGTAAAATGTATTATAAATAAACCTCTCCCCAAGGTTCGCTCGCGTATTAGGTACCTATAAAACCCGGATAAAGAACTTAGACATATCTAGGTCACGAACCTGTTCCAAATTTCATTCCAATAGATTCAGCTATACTAGTTATAGTATTATGGTATCTGTGATTCAGCTGTTACGGAGAGATAGCAACAATCACCCAAACTTTGGCAATTATAATACTAGTAGAATTAATAAAAAAAACGGTTTGCATAATCTAATTAGTTTGTATAGTGTTTATAAGCACTATAGTATAGTGTTTTTATAGCATATTTTATATATATTACAGAGAAACTCCATCTTAAACTTATTTTGATAGTATAATTTTCAGTGAAAACAACTAAGCTTAGGTAGGTTGGTATAGGAATAATTCATAAGACAAAACCGCCCTCATACAGCCGAATTGAGAACCTCCTCCTTTTTTGAAGTCGGTTGAAGGAAGAGCCTCTGTTAGAGCCAACATCGTCAATGGACCGACGAATTAAGTAATGGACGGATTCTCTTAGTGAAAAACACTGTTAGTTACGTCAACCTGTTGTTTATTTTGCTTTGATACACTCACAAGGAAACCAGCACGGAAAGTGATATTTTTTGTTATCATTTTGGATGAACGAGTTTATCGACGCACACGATAATTTATTCTGCGAACCGGACCGGTGCCAGTGTCAATGTTACGATCAACACGAAACTCGAACAAGGAAAACCAGTCACATATTCGCCATTATACTAACAATACGTCAATATCACCACAATGCGGCGTGGTGTAGCTAGAGGTCATGACATGAGAGAAGGTTGCCAATGAAAAATCACCGCATTGACATCCGCACCGCATTGATTTTTCATTGTCACCACGGTCTTTCAACTAATAGTTGACCTCAAGACGTTCCCTTCGACTAAGTAGTTAGTAGGTAAGGATGAGATTATAGAATTATAGCATAAGGATGGTGCGTACAATATGCATAGGTATACGTTTTATATTTCTCATCGCTTCTATACCACCGTTTTATAATCAAGTTTGTTAAAATTACTTCAAATATTTTAGTCCATAATAAAAGTAAGTATCCATTACCTACGCTACTTCCAAGTACTTTGCTTATTGCCCATGCCAAAGGCGGAAGGAGAAGAAAAAAACCTTTCTACACCTTGAACAAAACCATCGAGTGTGTCATTGATCTTATTCAGCACAGTAATTTCCTACAATTTCAAAGATGGCTCTTCACCCAAAAGATAAATAGGTACTTAAAGTATTTTCAATAAATCATCGTCCATTTCAGATTGCGAGTCCCGCATGCACTGAATTGGAAGTGGTGATGCTCGACTGGCTGGGTCAGATGCTGGGTCTCCCTGAGGAATTCCTGGCGCGCTCCGGCGGGGAGGCCGGCGGCGTCATCCAGGGCACGGCCAGTGAGGCCACTCTCGTCGCGTTACTAGGAGCTAAGAACCGCATGGTGCAGCGGGTCAAGGAACAACACCCGGAGTGGACCGACAATGATATCATCTCCAAACTTGTTGGATACTGCAACAGTGAGTATCTTTGAAATCGAAAGCCAATACAACCTTAATGGAACGAACTTGTCGTCGATAACACCCTTCGTACATTCTCCCTAACAAATAGTATCTGGCAGAACGGTGTGGGTGGAGCTTGATGGAGTATTGCTATTGGCGAACAGAACTGCCTGATTGACCCTGGAGTCAATCAATACAGTTAGACCGGGAATTCATAGTCGTCATCACCTTTTAATTGAAAAGTACGAGGGGACCAAAAATAACGTAAAAGAACATAGTATGCTGCCAGGGCGCAGCTAGGTCTAGACTCTTCTACGAAATAATCTTCGCCGATGTACGGATCGTAAAATTTTTACTCTTTGTAGGTACAAGGACGAATAAATTTTTCGACTAACTTACCTAGGCGCAATGCTACATTTGTTTTCTATTAGAAGTGAAGGCGTTTGATTACCCACCTTTTAGCTGGCATAAAGGCGCGGACATTTCTCTACTAATAGTTTTGATGGTGTTTTCAGAACAAGCTCACTCGTCTGTCGAGCGCGCCGGTCTCCTGGGTGGTGTGAAGCTACGAAGCCTGCAACCCGACTCCAAGAGACGCCTCCGCGGCGACATTTTGCGAGATGCTATAGAAGAGGACGTTCGCAATGGACTCATTCCGTTCTACGTAAGTTTTTAATTGATTTCTTTACGTTACCAAGTTAAAGACCATCATGATGATAAGCGGCTGCCATTTAAGAGGTGTCTTCTAGAATTTAGTTCTGCCACTTCTGATTACACTGTTAAATTTTACCTTTGGAGGTTGCTGATTTTCACAGGGATATGCAATTTTCACTTGTTTTATGTCGTCTTTCTCAGGTTGTGGCGACTCTGGGCACCACGTCGTCTTGCACATTCGACGCCCTGGATGAGATCGGCGACGTGTGCAAGGAGCAGGAGATTTGGCTGCATGTGGACGCCGCGTACGCCGGATCCTCCTTCATCTGCCCCGAATATCGCTACCTCATGAAAGGCGTCGAGAAGGCAGACTCCTTCAACTTCAACCCACACAAATGGATGCTCGTTAACTTCGACTGCTCCGCATTGTGGCTCAAACAACCCCGCTGGATCATTGACGCGTTCAACGTAGATCCCCTTTACCTGAAGCACGATCAACAAGGCTCCGCTCCCGACTACCGGCATTGGCAAATCCCGTTGGGCAGGCGGTTCAGAGCCCTGAAGCTTTGGTTCGTTCTGAGACTGTACGGCGTGGAAAATCTACAAAAGCACATTAGAAAGCATATCGCTTTAGCGCACCTCTTCGAGAGCCTTTGTATCGGCGACGAGAGATTCGAAATATACGAAGAAGTCACCATGGGATTAGTCTGCTTCAGACTTAAAGGAGCGAATGATGTCAACGAGGAGTTGCTAAGGCGTATAAACGGCCGGGGTAAGATCCACCTGGTCCCGTCCAAAATAGATGATGTTTATTTCTTAAGGTTAGCGATATGTTCACGCTTTTCCGAAGACAGCGATATTCATGTGTCATGGGAAGAGGTTAAAGTTGCGGCCGATGAAGTTCTTAAACAAAAGTAAAGTAGGAAACCTATGGAGATTATAAAGTAACGACGCAGCATTGAAAAACATAATGAGAGTAATAATGGTATTATGTGTGTATAAAAAACGTACCTACTAATTACTACTAAATTAGCCTGCAAGACCTACACACACACACACACACACACACAATACTTTAATTACAAGCTAGGGCACTTTTATTCTTGCCAATATTATATAGATGGATTAATCTTGTTCTCTAATAATTATAAGATTAGAAGAATAATATTATTTCTTTTAACTAAAAAGGCCGATCTGACACATACCGATCGTTAGCGCCCATAATGATGATGATCCTGTTTATGATGATAGCTATCAAAATTAAAGTAGGTAGTATTTACCTACTCTATTCATTTTACTAAGTTATATGTAACTACCTATTTATTATGTATGTCTTAGCAGAATTAAATATTTAATCGTATTGTACTTCGTAACTACAAAATATAATGTTATCAAATACTTAGGTACTATTAATGTGTGGTATAAATGTCTGTAGAAATGTTAAATTTTCTTTTATTCCAAAAGTAGTAAGTGGAGCTGGCCCCTTTTTGTGAAGGCAAAAGCAGATGAGTTAGATAAGCAGTTAGAACTTTAATGCTTAGGTTAGTTGGAGGGACACTACAGGGTGGTGGCATCTGTCCCGGCTATACGCTAGCATCCCTACTAGTAAGTTAGTGGTGATTGTGGTCTCTGCTTGCTCGTTGGAGTTTCAGAGAAGATAGGCATTATATCCTAAGGAAACTTTTCTATCATTGAACTGAAAAAGAAATAGTGACATTAGGTCTACATTCTTTCTTTCATGGTCTATGGCGTTCTGATAAAATTATGACAAAACAAATTGACTGTTTTTACAAGCTTTTTTATAACGAAAAAGCATTCTAAATTTTATAGTGTCATGTTATTAGGGTGGTATCAATGATACACAAATAAAATATATCAAGATGAAATTATCACGCATGAAACTAATCTGGCAAGGAAGTCCACGTTTCATGAGGATTGTTACACAAGGAGTAGACCGAATAAACGAATGGGATGGAACTACAGTTAGAGAAATGAGTGGCGCAGTTAGTGCTGCAGGTCAAGAGCAGTGCATTCTAGACTCATGCAGCATCAATCCGCAGCATCAAGAGCCGCGTGTTATTATCGTCGGTGCCGGCATGGCTGGTCTTTCTGCTGCGCACCGCCTCACACAGTGTGGCATACGAAATTTTGTTGTTTTAGAGGCTAAGGAAAGGTGGGTCAATTATTAATTGCATCGCTTTACTTCCCATTTGAGCCGATTTTGTAAGATCCTCAAATGCATGTTACTTTGTGTTCTACAGGCCAGGAGGGAGGATTCACTCTTGTTGGCTCGGAGATGCCGTCATTGAAATGGGCGCAGAATGGATATTTGGCGCATGTTTACCAAACTCTGTTTATACGTTGGCATCTCAAGACAGACTCCTACAGACTCCGTTGCCCCGTTTAGACGCTTCAAAGGGATTATTTTGTACGAGCGAAGGACGCGCAGTAGACTTGCCAGTAACTATCACTGCTTACCATACATTTAGGCAGATAGAACAACAAGCAGCCAATTTATTCAGACTGGGCGGTGAACGAATGCATGGCACGTTATTAAACTTCATAGGACTCCGTATACAACAGGAATTACATAATTTTCCTGAGGATCAAAGGTACGATGCAGCTCGGGTGATGTTTGGACTAACTAATATTCTACGCAATAGATGTGGAGATGATTTATCCCTTGTTAGCGCAGATCAGTATGGTAGTTATATAGAATTACCAGGCGGCAGTGTTCGGGTCCCCTTGGGGTACGTCGGTGTAATGGCGCCTTTGTTGCGTGGACTCCCAGACAATTGTATACGTTACAACAAGCCAGTAAATGTTGTCCGTTGGGGTCAGGGCCAGGCGGGTGACGGTAGAGTACTTGTGAAGTGTTGCGACGGCGAAGAGCTGACGGCCGACTACGTTATTCTTACCATGTCACTTGGCTGCCTCAAATGCCAAGCCGATAAGTTATTTGCTCCACCACTTCCAGTATGTAAGCTAGATGCTATATGTAATTTGGGTTTCGGTCTGAGCGATAAGGTTTTCCTTGAATATGCTGAACCTTTTTGGGTGTGTCATGAGGGGAATTTAAAATTGGCTTGGTCAGCTGAAGAATTGCAGTGCAGATGCGACTGGACTCGAGGAGTATGTTCAATAGATGAAATGCCGGGCAGCAAACACGTACTTTGCGCTTGGATCTCAGGACAAGAAGCGGCCGTGATGGAATCTATGGCGGATAACGATGTCGCAGAGGGTTTGACGCAGTTGTTGCGTCGATTCACCGGGAACCCATGTTTGCCTTACCCACAAATGATGCTGAGGTCCCGATGGGCATCAGATCCGCATTTCTGCGGGGCTTATTCGTACATGGGTTGTTGTTCCTGTGTAAGTCACCAATGCGAACTAGGAACGCCTGTGCCCGGCCCTTGCGACCCAATGCCGCCGATATTACTGTTTGCAGGTGAAGCTACAGTCCCAGGATATTTTGCTACCGTTCATGGAGCACGGTTAAGTGGCATTCGTGAAGCGGAACGAATTATCTTGCTAACCAAAAAATTTGAAGGTCCTCCGCGCTAACTATTACAAGAGTAACCACCCACGCACTACACTAGATTCCATGTTCGTTGTTTTTTTATCGTTTTTTAACTTTGTACAATGTGTTACTAATATATAATGATTACCATTTGGTAATAAAATAATTATATTACAATAATAAACCTGTGTTTTGTTTCAGTGCAAGTAGTACCTACGTACCTAAGTTACTAGTTAGGCACACGCACACGAACTATTAGGCACAATAGGTACCTACCAAATACATACTTAGATGTTCTGAACTTGCAAGACACGAAATCTGCAGAATAATAACCGGATTGGTATAACTACTAAGCTTAGCAATAAAACGTAACATTTAAAATATTTAGAGATTCTAATTCGATAAAACTTATACCTATGTAGGTATAGTACAGCAGATCCAAAATAAATAATCTTATAAATAGGGTGTTCAATACATTCTTAATCGCTAATACAAAACCAATAAATGAAGGTCGAACATGTTACAGTTCTTCCATTTCACGAAGTCCTCTCAGCCGTGGTTAGCGTTTACTTTGCGTACCTATAGTTGCCATGCTAACAGTACTCGATGTCAACAACTTACGTGAACACAATAACCACTAAGACACCTGAACAATGTGCAAGTGCATGCAATACAACAAATCCGTCCGTTTGTACTTCGTGAAATGGAACATCTGTATCACAAAATATAAAGTAGGTAACATAACATACTTCGTGATGTTATCATCATGAATCCAAGAAGCGAGTCCTGTGGCTGAGCCGCTAGAGTCAATGCTCTATAATCCAATGTCCTGGTTCCTTGTGGGACAACTTTCATGGCGCAGATTTTCCTTTTTTCTGTAGGTAAGCCAATGTCGATCGCGTACACCACCAGCCACGTAGGTAGGATATTTACCAAAGTTTATAATATGTTAGTTACCTACTAACAGTAGGGAAGGTGAAATATTATTTTTTATCCATATTTCTAAAAACCGAAGTAATGCTAGTTTTCCGATAATCGGCGAAGGGCTTGCAACCTGTCACGCGGAATGTACCTAGGACTTGGGACTGGGCATGTGCAAATGAACGTGACTACCCCCTACTTGCAGGTTATCTAGTAGGCATTGAATAGATCTGAGGATGCCCATCATGGGGAGTGTTGAACCAATACACGAGATTTCGTATGCAATGGAAAAAGAAGACCGTACTAGTGTGGGTGCGCGTTTGGTTATCTACCCAGCCTTTGGAAATATCAGGCGAGACTATTGCCCGCGAGCCAACAGATGTTGTCTGACAAGTCTGCCTTCTGTCCAATTCGTCAGATCTAATCAACTAGTTTTACAACTTCAAACAGATCAATGATCTAACCACAACAAACAAATCTTTTGTAGAGTCCGCGATACCAAACTAGTTGCGTTAGCAAAACATTTTTGCGTATACTGCGGGTGTTAGATCTTAAGTAACTACATGCATAGCACATATTCAATACTACTAAATACCTAGGTGGATAGCCTAGCATTCTTTAACAAGTTTTGATTTATTTTTATGATAGCACTGGATAGGTACCTACTTACAATAATACTTAATTATGTAGGAGGTAGGTTACTTAAGTTGGTACCTATTACATTTTTAGTCTCATACTTAGAATTAAATAAATAGAAGGCATAATACAACACAATTTTCAAATTAGATTACATTAGAGGCAGAATTTTATACCACCAAGGAAGCTTCCACCATTTCCTGCATTCCGTGGCACATCTTCAAATTCAAAATTAACATTGTGGCATGTGTACTGTTTATCCCTGTACTCTACAATGTATGAATATGAAGGATAATTAATATTACGAGGCCAGGTGAAACTTATTTTATACCAATTGTCTTTCTTTATAAAGCAGGGTTCAGTCAACTCTATACCCACAATAGAATCATATTCTACAGTGTTCATAAAATTCGTAAACTTAATAATACTGTTATCAGATTCACTGGCTATTGACACAGATAACTGTTCGGAATAAACTTTGGCTGAGTTGGTACGGAAATAAACTGCAGGCGCCATTCTGGTTGGCATGCAGAGTGAGTTAATAAAAACAGACTTGTTTGACTTTATTCGAGAATGAATCACATAGTTATTATAATCTATGACTATGGGAGGCATGGGCCGGAGAGGGATGCGGTAGCAAAGATACCAAGTTAATTTAATTGGTCTGCGAGGTGACAAACAAACAGACCCTGAAATTTTATTTTTATAGCAATTTATATCTCTAATTAAATTTCTTATATTTTGATACTCATGAGGTTGAAGTAGATTGTTTGTATCAGATACAATCTCTTCAAAATCATCCAAAGTAAGGGTACAGAACCTTAATAAACTAAATAAACCCTTACTTTTCAGCATATTAAGTCTATTTTCAACTGTGGCTTGTATATTAAGCTGTTCACAGCAATGCAATGACCATTCAAAAACATGTTTTATAAGATCTTTTTCAGACATGTTTATCTGATTATTTTCAAGTATGGCTTTCATGCATGGATGAGTGATATAGTTTTTCTTTTCCTCCAGCAAATAATCTGCATGTTCACACAGTAGCTTAAGAGAATACTTGATTAGTTGTTCATCTTGCATGTAGTCTGGATAGTTTAAGATATCTATTACATTATCTATACTTATATTCGTTTGAATGTATGCTATACATATTTGAGACAGATGTTCAAGCATATATTTACGTGCAGAGTACAAAAGATCAAATGCCTGTTCGATGCTGGTTATTTCTACTTTATCAGTGTAAATGTATTTAAGTATAAGTTGGAATGTGTCAGGGAGAATATCTGTGACAACTATCTCTTGATTGCTTGATAGTGGTCCATAGAGCATTGCCTCAAAAACAGGACTGCTGATTGCCAAGATCAATTTATGAGCTTTGAAGGTCTTATCAGATACTTGGAAACTACAGTCACTCCATTCATATGAGACTAGCAACTTTTCAACTCGATCATACAGGCTTATTTGGTTTAGGCTTGGTTTCTCATTTTTCAGGCAACCCATCTGTAACAAAATTTTTTTAACAAAATTGAAAATCCCCAACGTGTGTTTTGTCATTGATTGATGGAAGCACCCTCCTGTGATTGTGGATCAAACCTATGTAAGAACCATTCTTAAAGACATACAAATTGATTGCAAAAATACTGCATTTCAATTGGATAAGCTGTTTCGGAGATAAATGTTAGGTAGGCAGACAAACAATCCCTCATGGTATGGATACCAGTATCAAAATAACTATTGACTTTTTTCTTAGATTTGTAATTCATTAGGTAGCTGGTGATAACTACATAGGTACATTAATTTATAACAGTGGATTCCGTTTGTTTACTTTAAACAATTACCACATTGACCCCAAGGCTCTTTACATCACTTCCACATTGAAGCATAAGACTGATTATGATTTGATTTAGAACCCAAATTAATTCATGTGTTTTAAGACTAAAAAATGCTAACATAATCATGAATTAATAAATGGTGTTCATGGCATGCAGATGGATTTTTTATTCTGTGCTTAAACTGCAACATGTGTCCTTGCTGCAGTTTTAGCTCACACAGATGTTGCAGTTTTAGATGATTCCAAATGATCACCAAACTCAAGGTCTCTAAGCACCCACCTCCTTCTCAAAATATAGAACAATTTAACAACTTTTTTCAGAAACAGTACCTAGACATAGACTGGTATATAATTAAATAAATAATAAATAAATGACACATAGGTAAATAATAAATAGTGAAATAATAAATAAGTCAACCACATTAGTATGTGGAGACTAGTGTCAGGGAAACTATATTATGTAAGGTAACACAACCTTAGCAACATATTTTTATCAGTTGGTAAGGAGGTACAAATTTTTTTATCTGTAAAATGATGCTAGGAGGAAAAATATAGGTACCATTTAGTAATATACCTAGGTATAGAGACATACCTACTTACAATTCTGTGCTAGAAGACCTAGGATCACAATGATAGGCTATGTTTAAAAAAACAAGTTTAGTTTAGTTTAAGACACACCGCTCGAACTGTATAAAAACATAAAGGTAACTAAATCTCTAACTCATAATATTATGTTCATAATCCCCATGATTATGTTGAATGTGGATGATTCTTGACTTGAGCAGTTCTTAAAGGAGCAATTATAATATCATTTTATATAAAAGTTTGCACTAACCACTTACAGCTGACGCTTTTCAAGAAGTGTGTTGCCTTGAACTTGAGAAGCGTAGATAACAGGGACAGAAGAACCGATGAACAACCTAGCAATTCGTTGTAGGTAGCAAGATACTGGATACTTTAATTCAGTTGATTTATTTTTCTCTAGGTATGTCTATCCTTAACGGTAAACACGCACAACTTAATAGAGATGATAATAACCAATTCTAACGTACGTAAAGCAACAACTCAACAACCAAATCAAAGAAATTTAATTTACGTTTTCCCAGCACAGACAAACATAATTAGGTAGGTAGGCTTAGGTAGGCTAGTCATTAGAGAGAGATGCCACCGTATTATCTCTTACTAGTCTGTGAATGCCACTCCACAGACCTACTTGGATACTAAAGCATAAATATGTTATTTAATATATCATCGCCTGACGACGAAGTATCGAAACTTTACTCCTAAATCATTTCGTTACTAGCATCGCTTAACTCGCATTTGTCCTATTAAAGATGTCATGCCAGTCTGATACAAGGTACGGTACCTTGTATCAAACTGACATCCTACTAGTCTGTGCAAGGTATGTACGAAGAAAGTCATACTTATAAATACGTTTATTTGCCAGAACGTATATTAAGATCTTGTAATTAATAAATAAAAATTTCAACGTTACTTTAATTTATAGTAGAATCCCCTGTAGTCAAAGAATTGATTTAATGATTAATAACATCTACAATGAGATAGTATAGCTAGTTAATAAAAAACTCATGAAATGCTCATGAGTTTTATTTTAAACTACTGTACCCGCGACTTTGTTCGCGATTGCCATCCCTGCAGACTAATTATTCGCATTTGACCACAGTTTGTCTCATATTAAGTAACGCTGTGTTCTGCGGTGAAGCACTCTTATCAAGAAACGAGCTTTTTACATTGGATTTGAAAACTCCCAGGTTGAATTTCTCAGAAGACAGTAACTCAGGTAGAGAGTTCCTTCGCGGTTAGTACAATAAATGTTGAAGCAAAGTGCTTTGAGCGAGTTTTTGTAATTTCGACTGTTAACAGTGTCTTTTCGCTCCAGTCTCCCTGCGTTTGGTGGTGGAACGAAGATTCGATTGTGTAGTTTGGGTACCAATCTTATACATGTTTTATAGATGAGCATTTTCCCCTCGCGCCTCCCTACCCACCTTCTCCACTAACAATACAGCAATCCCTCAGGAATAAATCTTTTATGGAACCACCTCGAGATCATTCTCTATACAACAACAAAATAATCATCAGAATCGGTTAACAATTGGCGAAGAATGTGTCTGTTACACACACGATAAAAAAACTACAGCCGAATCAAAAAAAAGGTGGAGTTTCTCAAACTCCACCTTTTTTTGAAGTCAGATTACAACTACAAAAGGTAGGTATCAGCTTTCTAAATTATGCCTTCAAGGTGACCTTATTAACTTTGACAATAGTTAACTACTCAGCGTACACTACAAAGTGCGCTGCAAATCGTACGCCAGCTTTAGATGAGACATGTACTCAAAGGATCCTATACATTTCATGTTATTTTGGACGTCCATTATACTGTGTGTATTGATTATTGGCAATCACATATTACCTCCTTTGGAGTGGTCTGACTATGACAATATGCCTATCCAATAAGCCTATGTAAAGGTCACTCAAAATAAATCAAAAAGGCACTTCATCTTAGCAACGAATATTTGTTGCATAAAGTAGAAAGACAGCAATCGAACATATTTAACCAACAATGTATCCTTCCTTACTGATTTACCGAAACACATCGATAGCGCGTTCTAGGAATGGCTTAAATTTAGCAGCGACATCTAGTTTAATTTGACACACTATTATACCTCTAAAGCTGCGATGAAAGAAATTAATTGGACAGACAACAAGACACTGAAAATAACATATGCTCGATTCAGAAATTTCTGCACCAAATTCTGTAGAAAAGTCAAAGTTAGCTATGAACTGTCCAAACACAAAAATAATATTAAAAAGACATGGCAAAGGTGAACAGGCAGATCACCTATGCAGAAAAAACTAAATCAAATAGTGACCTATTATTACATGTTAAGACGAGTCCCCAGTTAACGGTGAACTTTGTAAATAATTACTTTGTGAATGTGGGAAAAAACCTAGCAGCTAAAATAATGGTAATAAATAACGGCGAATACTTTACCAGGTTGCCATCGCAGGTCAACTCAATTGGTTTGCTTTCAACTGATGAAGCTGAGGTGTTCAGTATACTGAAAGACCTAAAAAGCGATTGTGCCGTTGGATACGATGGCATATCAACCAAAATGCTCAAACTAGCCTGGCCTACACTTGTACCTTTGATCACACACATCTGTAACCGGGAAATTCACATATGTGTTTAAAACCTCCATTATTACCCCAGTACATAAGGGCGGGGAGGGAGACAGTGTCAACAACTACAGGCCAATTTCAGTTCTCACTTCACTCTAAAAAGTTTTGAATAAAAAATATTAACAAAAGGCTCATTTCCTACCTAGAAAGATACAATATCTTATCCTCGAACCAATTTGGATTTCGAGCAGCTAGGTCTACTGAGAGTGCAGTAACAGGCTTAATTGATCTAATTGCAACCAAAATAGATAAAAAGAAAAAAGTTGTAGGTATATTCCTTGACCTAGCGAAGGCCTTTGACACTTTCTCTTCACTTTCTCGAACTTATTGGAGTTCGAGATAGCTCTCTGAGTATTATGTCAGATTACCTAACAAAGGGGACTCAGAAAACTAAAATTTGTAACTTCATTAGTGGTGAAGAGTCTATGAGCTATGGAGTTCCTCAAGGTAGCGTCTTGGGTCCTACCCTTTTCCTGGTGTACGTTAGTGAAGTTGATGAACGGAAGAATATTCTCCATTGAGAAACATACGTTCATAAAACCAAAAAAAAAAGTATCCTATGTCCTACCTCATAGTATGAACTATGAAGTCATATTAGAATGTATTTAGTAGTTTCGGCGTCATGCGCGGCGTAGATACAGAGAGACAGACATACAGATATTTTTGGATTCAGTATCGATTACAGAGTACCCTCCAAATGTTTTAAAAAAAATATATTAAATATACAGAATTTGACCTGTTACATTCTTATTATAATATATATTTATATAGATATAGAACATATGATTTCAGACAGCCTTTTCAGAGCATCGGGCAGATTGTTGTAAAATGTTAAGCCTGATTGAAATGTTAAGTGCAATTTTTTGGTTATATTTCGGGTTGTACAGTCTGTTGTTAGTCCATCCATTCTCATGAAAAAAGTAAGCAATGCAAGTAGGAGAAAATAGGCATTGAAAACAATTACGTTTCGAATGTTGATTCGTAATACCAATAAAAGGAAAAACCAATTGATGTTTAAATGAAATTTAAAAAGTATAATAAATAAATGGTGCAAAATTAACTAATAGAAATAACAATTACATCACATTATGCCTACATAATGTGATTTATTTCTAAATACTTCAACGTTATTGACAGTCCGAAACCTTCATACGTACTATTTTTACGTATGAAGGTATGAAATTATTCATTATTACAACCTAATATAACACCTCTAAGAAGTGGCGTACTTACGCTACTATGTATTTTTTTGACGTATAAACGGTCGATGAACGCTATTCTTCATCTACTACTTTATCCGGGTACCACACGGACTATGCCGTGGCTATCTGGAAATAAATTGAAATAGCCTCTTAATATGAAAATAAATAGGCACGGCCATATTTTTGTCTATGGACGGTCTGTCATGTCGCTCGTTCGCTGGCTCGCCGGGTATATTTGCAATTTTCTGTTTGTAAATTTAGTTGCGTTTGTGAATTATGTTGTTTCTGAAGAATACCTGATGGATTTCTGAAGTTCCGACCATTGTTATGGGTACCTCAGTTGAAAATTCCCTAACTAATTTTGATTTGGACCTACTTCTAGGTCCCGCGTCTACCTCGGTAAGTATTGAGGTTAGAGTTTCTCATAAAACCTTTGCCAAGAGGCACATTGACCTGAAAGACTTACTATTAAAACAGAAATAAATTAAGAATAAAAAGGCAATAACATATAATTGAACATAAAATGAGACGTCAAACAAGTAGTTATAAAAAATACCTGATTATTGTTGACCTAGGTGGGTTTGTTCATGACAAAACCTCCAAAGCGTTTTAAAGTAGTTTATAGTTTAAGCATTTTGAACATCATCATCATTCAGAATTCCACTGCTGGATAGAGACCTCCCCCAAATGCCGAATGATTTTTGGCTTCTACCATCCACCAATTTTCTGCTATAATCTATTGTACAATGTTGCTTGTGCTATGTTGTTGCAGGTATCTGAAAACTCTGAAATCATAAACCATGGCTACCAAGGCCAAAATTTGGGCAACTCAGGAACGTCTAACCATGATGGCTACCAAATTCCAAATATGGGACACACTGACACCACTGACTATTTATATGAAGCACAAAGTATTGGAAACATGGGACTCTCAGATCATGGCTATCAAAATAACATGTAAGTGTGATTCGTAATATGACTCCTAGAGAACCCTAAGATTAGGTGTAAAGTTAAGAGGTGCAATAAAACAAAATTCTGGTCAAAGTTACTTCTTATATTCTCTATTATATTAATAAGAAGCAAATATTTATTGTTTCAAGAGCCTTCAATTACGTTTTTACATTGATATTAATTTAAAAATGTGGGTTTTACCAGTTCTCAACCTCAAAATCTAGTTTTCATCCTCCTTCTTACCAATTTTTAATAAGGTCGAACCGAGACTAGTTTTTTGGCTGAGAATGAGAATCGCAAAATTAATAAATAATAAAAAAAAAAAAATGAACATTTATTGCAGCAATCAAAATCTAATCGGTCTTTTGTAATTACTTAGTTATAAAACCAATAGTAGTATACATATTATTGTAGTATATAGTACTAAGATAAACTGTCAAGTAATCATAATTTAGCAGTAGTATGTTCTAAGCAAGGCAATTTCTCAGCGTTGTATCCAGTTAAATTGTGCAGCCTTGCATCATACAACTGTCCAGCTAAATTGCAATGCTGCTGGTTAGTAGGGCTGAAATTTTTTTGTTGGCTGCTGGTCTTTTTACTTTATATGAAGATGAATACCAATATGCATAAATATAGGCAGCCCACACAACATAGGCAGGCAGGAAGGTATTTAGGTACATAGTGTACAATTAATATTTACTTTTAAATTATCAATATATCACATTAATTCAATTAAATCGGCTGTGACATACAGACAATTAATATATTATATAAAATTTAAGAGCTTAGCTCTTGTCAGTGCAATGATGCATTTTCCTCCATCTTTCTGTTTCCAATCCGATCTCCTTTACTTCTTTATATGAGTTTCTTCTCTTCTATTTTCTTTGGCTCATGTACTTTATTATTGGTCTTTCCCTGCCTGAATTTCATTCTACGGATTATTATGAATGAAATAAAATTGAGCCTCCCTAAAATTGAGCCGAGACTTATTTATTAGACGAGAATGGCCGAGACTGAGACCGAGATCTCGGTTTGACCTTAATTTTTGAACACTGCCAAAAAAGAGGAATTCAGAAAGAAACAACTGCTAAATCTACTGCTAGGCTAATAAAAAGTGAATGACAAACAATTATTATGTCTGTGTTAATTCGTTTTTCATAGTATATTATAGACATATTATAAAATTACAAATATAAAAAATAGCTTACTATACTGTATTTCCAATGATTGATTTCCTGAGAGATACAACAGGCTTTGTACAAGTGTACAAAGCCTGATGGAAAAGGGTATTGCTATTGGTCATTGGCAAACCGAAAAACAATAAAACAATGTTCAGTTAATAAGAATGAGACAAGGGAGTGGGTATATGAATTGCAGAAAAACTCTTGTCATTACTGCTCATATTGGTGCTGCCCAAAAAACCCAATAATGTTTGTGTCTGATACATTTACCACTTTACTTGCCTTTGGAGTTTATTTCTATTTAAGTCTTATTCTGTTACAGATTCCTTCCAGAAGACATGGTCAAGAAGTCAGATTATGATACATTGAAAAATAAGTATGATGCAACTATGAACAACTATGAATCGTTAAAAAATCAGTATGCTAAATTAGCATCAGACTTTTCAACCTTGAATGTGCACAATCAAAACAATGCTATGGCAGCTCTGAATGCTGACACTTTAAATGAGGAATTGAAAAAGGCAAGTTATTATGTCATTAAAGTGTTAACCAATGCTATATTTTATTTAGGAAAACTTTTATGTCTCAATCAGATCTGTGCTTATGCATACCAAGGGTTAATATGGCTACCTAACAAATTAAAATCGAAGTGTATTTCATGAAAAAGCTTATAAATTATAAAATTATATTCCAGGACTTGGATGCTCATAAGGCTGAAATTAGCGCTCTACAAAAGCAGCATGAAATATTTGAAACAGTTAATCTTGCACATAGGAGTTCAGTATCACAATATACGGTATGTACATATTTATACATATTTGTGTCTGCTAATATTTGTTTTGGGATCTGGGTGTTTTATATGTATAATAAGTAAGGAGTGAAAAAAATTATTTAAGTAGTAAATCATTCATGTAGTTCCCATAACATAAGCTCTGCTTGCTTTGGGGCTAGATGAGGCTGTGTGAAAATGTCCAGCATTATTTATTTATTTATACATGGTGATATTTAAATCACTGTTTTTCTAGAACTAACATTACTTAGACCATGGTCAACAACTATTGTTAAGCATAAAAAAAAAAGTAGAAAGGGTAGGTACCCTGCCTGCGGTTTGTGACTTGAACTTTATTTTCTACCTGTAGTCCTATTACTATGGGTAGAAAACAGTCTGTTTTTTGTAGTTCAATATTATGTAGATAGTTTGAAATGATCATCATAGTCTCAAGAGTAAAAGCCTGTTTGTCTTAAACATGTTAAACATTGGTGAGTCCATATAAATTTGCATGTTATTTTTTCAGAGTTTGGTGAACACTTTGCAGACTGATATTGCTATACTAAAAAATGACATTTTAACTGAGAAAATGAATGGAAAAGATGGGCGCAAAATTATATCAACCCTGAAGAAAAATAATGACACCCTTGCTGAACATTTGTGTATATTCGCATGCGTCATAGAAGGCCGAAGTAAGTTGCTATTCTTTTTATACTATATATTGTATGCTCTCGCTTGATCACAATAGGCCAAACGGCCGCAGTGATACCAAAGCCACTAAAAACTAATAACAAAAAAAAATAAAAAAATGCTCTCGCTTGATACAGCCGATATGCCCCCGCATATCGGCTGTATCAAGCTATAGAACGCTTCAAAAATACCGATAGTTTTCATTAAACACCTATCCCGCATATAACTTTAAAGAACAATCTCGACACCGGCAGACCGCTAAAATCGTAGTATAACTCTGTTAACGACTTACTACGATCTGTGATAAACATGGCGCTGTTGCCGGAATAATACCTTTTCAAAAATTTCTACTTGAAATTGCCACTATTGCGACATATTTATTAAACTAATATTTTGTTTACAGGACAAGATGACAAAGAAGTGCGTCGTTTAATTAAAAAATATTGCAAAAAGGTTACTTCAGGTAGCAAGATTGTGGAAGCAGAAGGTTTCGAAAGTCAAAGCATTGATACTGGGAGAGGATCATCGTTAGCGTTTACAGATGGCGATACAAGTTTTTTCAGTCCTCCATATTCTTTTATCAACTTCAGTTCTATAAGTACTGGTACACGCAATGAACAGCCGAAGATGAAAAATACCTCTTCTAGTCCACCACCAATGATTAAAACTATTGACATATCAACAAGTCCAATAATTTTTGACAAAATAATGCCTTCACCGTTAATTAAAACTGTTGATGTTTCTACTAGCCCCATTCATCATGAAGACAAATGCAGAATAAAAACGTCAGACATTACCACCAGCCCTGTTGAATTTGCTGACAGGAAAACTCCAGTGTCTATGACAAAAACGTCTAACATTGCTACCAGCCCCATAGAATTTTCTGAGAGCAAAATGACCTTGGCAAAAACATCTGACATTGCTACCAGCCCCGTTGAGTTTGCTGAATGGAAAACTCTTGTTGACATTACAGAAACATCCAACATTGCCACCAGCCCCATAAAATTTGATGACAGGAGAGTACCCATGATGAAAACAATGGATATTGCCACAAGCCCTATTGAGTTTGCTGTCATTAAAACTCCAGTGGCCATTACTAAAATATCTGAGATAGCCACCAGCCCGGTAGAATCTGGTTATGGAAGAATTCCAGTACCCATGAAACAAACATTGAACATTATTTCTAGTTCTATTGAATTTGCAGACACACTAGAGGCCCAAACAAAAACTTGGCACATTGTCACCAGCCCCATTGAGTGTGCTGAAGCGCAAATTCCAGCCATAAAAACAAAAACATTGGATATAACCAGACCTATTGAGTGTGCTGATGCTAAAATTCTAGCCATCGAAACAAAAACGTTAGACATGACAAAACCTATTGAGTGTGCTGAAGCGAACATTCCAGCCATTAAAACAAACACAAAGGATATGACCAGACCTATTGAGTGTGCTGATGCTAAAATTCAAGCCATCAAAACAAAAACTTTAGACATGACAAAACCTATTGAGTGTGCTGAAGCGAAAATTCCAGGTATCAATACAAAACTGTTGAATGTGACTGTACCTATTGACAATATTGAAACGAAAAGTCCACTATTTGAAATAAAACAGTTGAATATGCCTAGATCTATTGAGTGTGTTGAATCTAAAATTCCAGCCCGTAAAATAAACATGTTGGTCATGGACAGACCCATGGTGTGTGCTAGTGTGAGAAGTACTATATCAGCCACAACAAAAACCTTGGACATTGTAAACAGTCCAAAAACAGGAAACTTGCTATCTATAAATCCTGTTGCTGCTAGTAATTGCAACTCTATTACCATCCAGGATAGAGTAAAGAATCATGTGTCTATGTCTAATCATACAAATTTTATAAAAAGGTCACAAGAAAATGTTCAAATGAATGATATAACAGTAAAATTAAATGAAATTGTGTCCCAGAATTCACATCACTCACAAAATGATGAAGAAAACGATAGAGAAATAAAGATGATTCTTAGTAAACAAATTTTGAACTGGGATATGTTATCTCCAATGTCTCTCACTCCAGAGGTAGACGAACAAACTGATCAAACTCTATCAGGAAGTGACATGAGAAAAGAAAAATCTCAGGAACAAGACAGCCTTACTTCCAAGCATCAAGAAATTCATAAGTCATCAGAAATCTTGATTCAATCTCTGCATATAATGGGGGATGAACCTAGTGATGATGAAATTGATAGAAAGGATGATTTCAGTAATATGGTTTTTGAAAACCCACGGAATGTTGATCCTATTAATAAAAACTGTGAGCGTATGAACAATAGTGCAGTAGAAAACAAACAAAATGTCAGCATCAAAAACAAGATCTCAACTTCGCTATTTGAAGATGCTGTTTCTGAATCACCAACTGAAATATCAAATGAAAGCCATTCTAAATTGAGTAAAAATAATGAACCATCAACGAAATATAAAAAAATTACGAATTTGCGAAAGATTTATAAAGCAAATATGCCTAAAAGTAAAATAAAAAGCCAAATTTTCCCATCTGCAAGGAAACAGTGTATAAGACCTACACCAAATTTCATTTCTCCGATCAAAAATGATTTGACCTTGCTCACAAATAATAATAATACAGAAGGAATAAAATTAGCCGAATTCAGAGCTAAAAAATTACTCTTCAAGAACCAAGATACAGTTGTTGAAGTACCCAAAGAAAGCCTAAATTCCAACTTTAAGAAGCCTCAACCACTTCCTGAATCTGGTCTTAAGAGAAATGTCATAGACTCACAATCTGACAGTGAATGTGGACAAGCTCATACTTCAACATATCCACAACCTGAAGCAGTCCGAAATAGAGTATTCTTGTCAACAGAAACACATTCAAAGAACAAAGGTGGCCAACCTCACACTCAAACAAACTCTCTTCCGGAATCTGATGGAAAGGAGAGACTTAGCATGTCAACAGAAATACAGTCAAATAGAATAATTAGTGGCCTTATGCATACCCAAACGAGTCCACAACTTAAATCTGTCCAAAAGACAGTATGTATGCCAACAGAAAATCAATTAAGTGCCCATCCTCACACTCAAACAAAAACATTACTGGCATGTAACTCACAGAAGACTAAATCATGTATGTCAACAGAAACACAATTAAATGTGATGAGTGACTCTTCACATACTCAAACAAACCCATTGCCCGAATTTGGGAGAAAGAGGAGACTCAATATGCCAATGGGCACTCAATATAATACCAAACATGAGCTACCGAAAGCTCATACAAATCTGCTACCAGAAAGTGAACCAAGTTTACCAATATCGAATGAACCTATAAGTGAAAGTGACCCTAATTATTCTTATTCAAAACCACCCAGAAAGCGAATTGCAAGAGTTGGAAAAAGTATTTTAAGAAACCCACCAGATTTACCAAGTGACCAGACTAATAACTTTATTACCAATGATAGAATCAGTTCTGTCATTGATACAATCAACCATAATACAGATGGTGATGGAGCTCCACCGTCTAAGAAAATTAGAGCTGCCAATGATTTAGTTACAAGTGATGCAGTATACAGTGGAGAGACAAAACTACCAAGTATTTATCCTCAAGAAAACAAAGCCAAAGGAGCAAATATAGATAATAACAAAGTGAAGACTGTTGAAATGGTAAAAGACTCTCAAAATAGTTTGAGGGACCTTCGACAGAGTATTTCTTCCTTAAATACTGATGAAGCAAGAACACAAAAAAAAATTGATGACAATATTCATCTAATATCACCAAGTAATCTAACAAGAAATTATGCAGATTACAATGATTTAAATATGTTTGCAACCAAGAATAATACATGTAATAAAGATCAACTTATAGGTATAGAATCTGATGAATGGAGAGGGAATATCATGGACATTATGATATTTAGATATGGCTCAAATACTAAACCAATGAAAAAACCGAAGTGTAAGTATTATACTAGTAGCTTCTGCCCACGGCTTCGCCCATGTGGTACCCAGACAAAAAGTAGCCTGTCCTATTGAAACCAGTTCAGCCGTTATGAAGATTATTTGCAGCAAGTATCCCAACATTTATACTTTTAATATTAGTAAGGATGGTTAGCAATAAAAACTAAAAGCATTCAAATATTAAAAATATCTCATTGCTTCAAACCGTTTCCCGAACCGACTACCTCTGGAGAAAAAAGATTCTCGAATCGGCGACCACGAACCAGATGACGCAGTGTAGGAAGAATTCGATGGACCGATGACATCTTGAAGGTTATGGGAAGTCTGTGGGTGGATGTGACTCAAGATTGTTTATCACTTGACATCTTTAGATCAACACTCTTTAGGGGAGGCCTGTGCCCGGCTGTATTAGTACAAGCTGATTGACTAAAATATAATAAAATGATCAATCCTTTTTTTCCAGATGATGCTGTACTAGCTACAAAAATTGAAACTGGTGTTGCTAAGTGTGTAAAAAGTAGTCAAAATCCAGAAATGTACACGAAAGACCTACTCGAGCTTGTAAACATACTAAAAAAACAAGGGCCAAAAAAAATTATGGGTGGATTTATGAAGTTTATAAATGATCCTTCACGCAAAGCAGACTTTATACCAAAAGAAGGAACCAAGGCCCAGAAAGGGTATCATTTTAAAAGCGCTGCAACTCAATCAGTGATAACATTGATCGATGTTTTGGAATCACTGGAAAAATCTGGCATTTCTCTTTGGAAGCTAGTACTAGACAGTTGCGAGTATATTCTATTTACACTTGAAAAAGGAGCGACGCCGGCTTTCGATGTAATAGAAAGTGTGACCAATTTATATGTGAATATATGCAAATACTGCGGGAATTCCAGTAAAATTTGGATGTTTATGTTGAATGCAATGTACTGCTTATCTTATAAAGCAATACCGCTTATAATGCATTGCCTCGACTTGGTGCCTAATATCATACCATATGCGAACGCTTATAGAGATCCTGGTAAGTTAAGGGTGATCTACAACCTCTAAAACCCCTACAAAATGTTTAAATCGCCTACAATCCGCTCCAAACCCCTAACACACTTTACATATCCACAAATTAGTTTTGTCCCCTACAAATCCTCTAAGCCCCTACCGACGCCTACAAACCCAACATACGCTTAAAAACCCTACAACTGGTTAAACGTAAAGTTTTTCAGAAGAAAATACATTCTGCGATGTGGACGTTATGCAGGGTCATTTTTAGTAAGAGACTTTCAAGTGCAAATAGGTAATTTTTTATAGTGAATATTCTGTGAAAGGGTTTTCCTTTCGCAGAGGGTCCTAGAAACTACTATCTAGTAAGATAACAGTACTATCTTACTTAAACAATCATAGATTGAACATCCTTCAGAGCAGTGTTTTTTATGTTATCTATGGCCATAATGTACACCATTGTGCTTTCAGTTTTCGGAAGTACTATAACCAGTATTTATTTGTAATGTTATTTTGTTCCCAGCCATTGAACCAATGATCCGATGCCTTGTATTCCTGCTACACTATTATAACTGTGATGATAAATTCAAAAGAGTAGAAAAGTTGCGACAAATGTTAAGACACAAATACCACTACAATTTGCAGGATGAAAATGAAACAACAATACTGTTTATGTTAAGGACGGCCATCATCAACTTAACAGGTAAGTGCCTACTAATCCTAGATTTCTACTTTAAAATTACAAAAAAAAACGGAGGTGATAACGGAAGTTCTCCACGAACGGAGATCTCGCGATGGACCGTTTACTGCCCAGTTAATATTTTCTAAAAACTATTTTTCTCAATAGACTCAAAAAATTACACTCTTAGACCCCCCGAGTGATAAAGCTCATTATTCGAACTTTAAAATATCTACATATCTACTAATATTCATCGTGATGGAATAAACGATTCCGCAGTTATTGTCAAACATACATACAAATGTCGGGTTTTCCAAGTAAGCTTTATTCTTTTACAGAAAATACAGACCCTTACATATAGGACATGAACAAAAGCGAATTTAACCCTAACAAGAGTTTATCCCTCTATGTTTTGTAAAATTACTCTTTCTCCTTGTCAAAACTGAACACTTGTTTTTGAAACAGCAGACTCAATGCATAATCTATTAACATTTTTTGTAGAGAATGCCGTGGAGAGAAGAATTCTAGAGTTGACTTTACTTATTGTGGCCAAACGAAGAGGAACAAAGTGGTGCCATAAAAATATTGTTCAGAAAATTATACTACCCATGATAAAAGGGGAGATTGGAATCTCTCCTAGCGGGAAAAAGTTCTGTCTTACAATAATAGGACACATTTTGAAACCCTACAAAAACGAGATGACTGTTTATAGTGAAGAAGTGGTGAATTTGTTGATCGCCATGTTTGAACAATCTCGTAAGTATTTGTTAATCGACTAGCTTCTTGACCCACTGCTTCGACCACGTGGTACCGTGGTAAAACGTAGCCTATGTTTCATTCCAAATCGGTTTAGACGACGATCAATATATAAACATGTCCTTCGCGGTCACGATGTTATGGTAATTGGTGATACTACCACAGTGAGTATTTTGTATTAATTATCAATAATACAAAATACTCACTCCACAATCACCAGTACGCTATTTTGAGCGCGGATTAAGATGCCCGCTATAGATTTAAAGCCTCCGCACACGCTTCCACCACACCCAGCATAGGTCTTCTAACGCGGCGCATTCTATTGATTCGAGGCGACGACGTCTAAAATATGCCTACACTGGGTATATTTTCGCGTACTTAAACTACGGAGTGAAACATGCCTCATGCTACATTGTTTTTCTTATTTTAACTGCTTACCCTTATGGGTTTTCCCCCCAGGTTCTTTCTATATTAGTCATTTGGGGCAAACCTGTCCCAAATAAGACAAGTAAATATTTATTTAAACATCATCGTCTCTAAAGAGATGTCCACATGTACATTTACATTTTATAAATTTTCAGAGCCTCAAGATATTAAGGAAGACATCATACGCGGCTTGATAAACATGAATATGAAAACAATATCGGATCCGATAAACAAATGTTTATTCAACTGGAACCCACCCTCTGTGTCTCCAGAATTCGAAGAGGCTTTAGCTATTTATATACAGAGCAAACCATTGAAAACTTGGCAGATTGTTCATCAAAATCACACGGAAATTTAATTTTCTGGTAGGTTTACGGTAGAAGTAGTATTTTATGGCAAAATCACACTTGCGATTTAAGTATGTATTATGAAATGTACTGGGTTCAACTAGTACACCTGGTACATCTACTGGTACTGGTACCATTAAAACTATTTATGTTTATTCAGAGACTGCTTTACTTACCTGAATATTTGCCTCCTTTGCCCGCAAATATTGTTAAAGGCCAGCGACGATAAATTTGAAAAATACGATTTTGCAAATTCTAGTTTACATTTTCCCTTGTTTCCACCTCCTAACACTTTCAAATTTGTTTTTTTATGAACATAGCTAAGTGTTATGTCTGGTCGATTTTTCTTTTACTTGTTTCCAATTATGTTAAATAGGCTATTTTCGATGTATTTTTAAAGATCCTTATTATGTATATGATAAGCCTAATTATAAAAATTTGACAGTATCTAAATAGTATATTAAAAATAGCTCTAGTGTCATAATCATAATCCAGGGTGGTAATAGGGGAATACGTTTGTATGAAAATATTATGGCCATATTGCCAAAGCCGCGTATGTGCCGTCGCGTCGGTCGTCGCTTGGCGGGCTAATTATTTTCTAAATAATAATTAGAAAAAAAGTACAATTAATATTTTTTTTTTTAATTATAATTTTAATCTAATTAAAATTTACATATTATTGAATGTAGGCTCCATAAATTATTCTTATGTATTAGACAAATAATGAACTGTACCGCAATAAGTGTATATACTCGTAAAGTTACATAAGGAATTCTTGGTGTACAAAAAACACTTGGTGTGTAATGTAAATAATACTTATTTATTATTAAAAGTAGGTACTAGTACAAAATGTACTGACAATTATGTTTTATCCCGCTTTATGTATTCACTAGGTCATAGTAGGTAATAAGGCATTTTTTTATTAACCTTTAATACCTACTGTTATGTATAGGTCTCTTCTTTTTCTTTCCATGTCACTGGGTCCATTGCCATCTCTGGCCTGGATCCTACTGCATCTAGGTCGTCACACCGTCTATTTTTGGTCTTCCATAGCAATGCGATTCGAGTCACATGGCCTGCCTAATCCCAATTTATAGGAGCGGTCTTCATGCCTACATCAGTAATGCCAGTTTTGGCATCTAGGTCGGTGTTTCTGATTCTACCGGTTTAACTCCGATAATACTCCTCTCCATCGCTCTTTGGCAAATCTTGCGCTAGGGTCAAGGTAGGTCAAGATGGGCAAGAAAACTTCAGTGTAAGTGGAAGAGAACCCTTCATCTGCTTTAGCTCACGACTGTTTCCCCATGGTGGACATCCTCAGATACATACTCAGTGAGTAGATCTTTGAGGATACCAAGTAGGGGGTAGTCAGAGGCACGTCCAAACATTACATTTGGTACATGCCTGCGTTTTGCAAGTAGTAAGCATTCCACGTGACAGGTTGCAAGCCCATCGCCGCTGCGTTTAGCGTTTGAAATTTTTTCGATGCGGCATTGATTTCAATATCTTAGCGGTTCTGGGTGTCTAGACAAATACCTCACGCTTAGTTTTCCTTTCACGCTAATGCATATTTACCAAGGAAAAACTTTGCAGTAGTCACGTGACTTTTCCACAGATAATGTCATTTCCATACAATGCAATCTTTCCGCAGGGGTTAACGCCAACAGAAAGTGGTATTTTAGATACCCTGGAAGGAGATTATCTGACTCAAGTAAAACTACTCATCCACATACTGTATAACCTGCCCATCAACTTCGACTCTATTCTTTTGTGTGTTTACTTATCCATATAATACAAGGTGGTTTGGACCTTGACCTGCCACTTTGGTACGTGATGGCGAGTAGTTTTGGGTCCGAAAGGTGTTGTTTGGGCCCCCTTACACGATGGTATAATTGTATATAATTAAAAATTCTAGTTCTGTATTTAAGGTTAACCAATCTGCTACCCACCTTTTGTCCGAAAATTAAATTAATAACGAAACTTTTTACTGCATACATCGTAGGTTAAAATGTCTGAATATAAGAAATAATCTTAAGGTTTAAACTTTTTGACTTACAATCTTATCTTATCAACTTATTCTTATTATACATATTTTAAGATTTTAAACAGTTGTATAGCTGAATAGTGTTTTGTTTTCTTATTTGTATTTTAAATGACCTTTCAGAAAGAGACAATGCAGTGTTTAATAATTGTTATAAGGTCCTAAGTCCAAATCTATTTAAAATAATTTGTGATTATCCATATTGACATGGATTTAAATGTGCACTAGAGTAATAAACCAAAATGAAAGCTGTAATGTAGGTATCCATAACGTGATAGATGCCAATCGTTTCGTATAAGTGGATGGTGGAAGTGCTATTTAAGGGTTTATGTTTTCTACAATAAATTAAAAAAAAAACTTATACCCATCGTCGTTGATTTTGGTATTAATTGAGAGTTCTGTGTAAATATTATATTCGTGGGAATTTAAGCGTAGGCACCTAGTACGCAAATGTTGTCGCATTAGGTGTTTTTCAATTCTAGAAACGAAAGGGTTATCATAATCTGTCGTATGTTTTTTTATGTGCTGTGATTGTGTTTTTATAGTTTAAATGTTTATCTCTGGAAGTAAATTATTTTCGTGTCATTTATATAAAGTTGTAAATATAAAACTCGTACACATTTCATAATTATTATGGATTTTTATTTAATAAGGTACATACTTTGTTTCACATAAAAAAACAGTTAACTATGTTTGACACACAAAAGTAAGTATAATTTGTCGTATTTGAATAATCTAAATGTAAACCATAATATTAGGGTGGTATGCCACTGTTCAAATGACGACTCTCCACGATTTTATCAAATATCTTTGATGACTGCCTTATGCCATTGGTCCCATAACTTTGTACAAAATGTAGTAATCAACTTGTGCCACTCATTCAATACCTACATAATATTTTCAAGTTTTATTTCCTATTTTGATGGACTCGAACATCAACATTTTTGACCAAACAGTGTTACTAGTACATTATATTTCTTTGATCAAAGTCACATTGGACTAAGACTAGAGCATACAGCCCTTTGGTACATAATGTATGAACACAAAAATATCATTATAACAAATGGAATGTCATGAGATTATCGACGTGTTTTTTATTAAGCCACTGCGCTCAAAAAGGTTAAGGAAAAGCGTGAAGAAACACTTGCTACAAGAGTACAAGCTGACATGGCAGGTGGAGCACATCATTTACTCCATGTCGAGACGAGAGTAAGCCCATTGGGTATATTCTGGGCTCTTTCTGCATAAGTAAAGTAATGGATAGTACTTTATCAGTTTTCAGCTTTTTATTGTTAACTGTTGTTATAATGTATATACCACAGCCACACGGACACGAGTGAGAAGACAGGTTTGATTAGTACCTAGTACCTACCTACATTGCTGACCCCAATCCCCTATTATGTAGCCGAAAGTCACTCGATGACATTTGAAAAGACAATGATTTTTAATTGCTCATTATTACTACTTGCTACATTATGTCCACAGAATATGGGCTTGTCATGATAATTTATACTTGTTAAATGTTTGTCACCGTGTGACTATCAGATACATGTCATAATAGGGGGCAATAGATAAAGTTAAATAAAAAAAATACTTTCTATTACATATAATTTATATAATTTTTTCAATAGTTAGTTTTATATTTTTTTATTTCTACCATTATTACGTGGATATTGACCAGTTGCGTTCGTGCATTAGGAGTCAGCAGTTTTACGAACTTATGATAATACTGTACGAAGTTCGTCAGCGCCATTTGCAACAGACCAGAGCCAGTAACTAAGTTAGGAAATGAGACAAGAACTTCTCTATGAATTTCTTCGAGACTTTGTTTCCAGCCTGTACTGAACGAGGCCACTAACGAAAGTGATTTTCTTTCTAAAGTTGCCAGATCATTTTTCTTATTGGGTTCCAATAATTGTTCTCCTTCTTTGACAAAATGAATGAGGCCTCCGAAGTGCGGGCTGAGTATCTCTTCCACATACTCTGTGCTACGAGCCTGCAATTGCTCTCTGAAACTCTCCGCTTCTTTTGTATTGTCTCTAGTTCTTTCCATAAGTATACTGAGTACCATGTCGTAGTTATTAATCAAGAATATGAGCTGCTGAACTCTCTGTGAAAACTCCGCCGCCATTTTCAATAGGAAACAGTGAACCTCGTCTTGAAGAACTAGAAGAATGTTGCTCAGTTCTTCGGATGGAAACTGTTCACTTAAACTCAACATAGCAGCTGAGAATTCTGCATACCTTCGAGTAATCTGAAAGGAAGTTGAAAAAAATGTTTTTGTAATAGGTTTTCTATAGGGGGTAAAACTGTAAACTGAGTTTACAGTATATAATACCAAAACAAATAGGGAATTAAAATAACCCATAGTCCTGCCATAATTCGTTGGATACTTACATAATGCGGACCAAGCTCTTTGTTGGAAAGCTTAGCAGGATCACATTCCCTCACACTCTGAATATTGAGTTTTAGAACATAATCCAGTCTGGGCCATAGAGTACTAGACAGTGAATCCCAATAGCTGAAATTGTTATAATTTAGATTTTATAATATGGTTTTGTTTTGTTTGGTTTTATTTTGGACATAGTCCACCTATGAATCATTCCATAGAAGAACTAAAGTCATGTTGCTCTCAGAATTAGCAAGTCGAAGTTGCAATGGGCAGGCCATACAGCTCGCTAAACCGACAACCTCTGGGGAAGAACAGTTCTTGAATGCACCCACGAACTGGACGACGCAGAAGGAAGTAGGAAGACCCGATCGTCAGATGACATCTTAAAGGTTGCGGGAAGTCCGTGAACGGAAGTGGCCTCAAGATCGCCATGGCACCTTTTGGGAGAGGCTTACCGCTACAGCAGTGGACATCTACATGCTTACTGTGTTGCTTTATTGATGATGATAATACATTGTATATAGCGCCATCTGTTTCCAACTCTACTTCAAGTTGAGTAGCGTTTAAAAATTTGGCTAAGAGAATCTCTGACCTGTCCAAAGCTGCGACAGCTCTCTTGTGACACATCCACCGGTACCTGTTTATTAGTTGTATGCAGAGAAATAATGCCAAGGAGTCGTAGCATTCCAGAACATAATTCTCTACATTTTTCTGAAAACAAACACAAGTAAATATTTTTTTGTATTACTTTTACTGTGGTACCACACTGCCCAGATTTGGACAAAATATATGCAGAAAGGTCCCGAAAGAATTAAATGTTTGGACATTGTATTTGGCCATGTGCCAAATACAATGGAACACTAACCGACACATGTCTTCGAATTTTTGGTTTTAGAGCATTCTGGTTTCTTGTTTTCCTTAATTGTTTTAAATTGGTTAAGTATAAAAAAATCATATACTTACAACCAGAAGTGATAAAGTTTTTCCAAGAATTCTATCAAACAACTCTTGAGCATGGCTTCCTTTGACATGGAAGAATTCTGAGATAAATAAATACTCTCTGCAACCATTGTCCACTAGCGCATACTGAAGACTTCTAAATAATGCTTCATATGAATACTGAAAAAAACATGGTCTAATTGCAAAGGTGTGTCTAAACTTGAGTTCAGTCACGGCCAAACAAACTTTAATATAGACCTCATTGAAAATCAATGTTATTGCAGAATAACTATGGTCGTAAATTTATAAATAAAATAAAACGGTGTACGTAAACACAACCAAAAAATACTCATTTTTTATACATTAATATACATTGCACCCATATCCTTCAAACCGGAATGCAACAAAGCAATCATTAGGTATTGCTTGGCGGCAGAAATAGGTATGGTGGTAGTACTTCCCAGGCAAGCTCTTTTACAAGGAGCTGAGTAGAGCTCCTTCGAAAAGTAGTAGAGCCTCTACTACTTCTTACTCATGTAATTTATTAGTAAAAGAAATATGGGAAATACTTGTGTAGTTTTTAACAGAACAAAAAAAGCAATTTAGGTTGCAACCACCAACTGGTTACCACTATGGGGTTTAAAGGATCTTTTAATCAAAAATCTTATAAATCCTTGTTTAAGTTTAATCTTTAAACCCCAAAGGGCTAACTTGTAAGTGCCCATACCTTAGTTTTCTGTTGAACATGAGGGACTATGATGGGAGCCTCAAGTTGCTGCGCCAAAACATCTCCTCTGTTTCCAATAGTAAATATTGTACTCTTATTCTTTAAATTGGATTTCTGAAAGAAACCCCCTTTCGATCCATCTTCTATACCCATCAAGTCATCTTTAGTGGGAGCTTCCTCATATTTCAATTTATCAAGCCTGGAGGCATAGGATTTGAAGTAGGAATAATAGACTTTGCTCAGTGTATCAATGTATTCATTGCATATTTCTTGTGCAACATTCCTTTCATTAGCCAGTACAAATTCAAAGAAGAATTTGTATTTAAGCATAGCATTCTGTGGCATTTGATAGTTTGCCATTGGCTTGCGGAATTTGTAGATCTGTTCCAAAATGTATGCCCTTATTTTTGCCACAGATTTTATTTTCAGTTTCTCCAGCACATCTTTCACATCATGACAAGCTTTTGTTTCTTTGAAATCTTGTTCCTTTACAAAGTTCAGCTTTTGGTTCAATATGGCCAACTGTACCATGAATTCTTTGTCAGTCACAGGAACATTATTGATTCCACTGAAATCCAAAAGTACATAAAGTTTTACTCAGATAATTTATCTAATACTCACAAAATATAGCCAGATAATACTCACAAAATAAGTGTCTCTGAAACAGCCATATCTTCAATGAAGGATGACAAAGGCCCCTTGAGAACTTGTCTATTAGATAATTGTACTGACATACTCACTGAGCGTTTTTGTAAACTTATTATCTCATTGCTGATGCTGCCTAAATCATTCTGAAATTATAATTAATTGTTTTACTTAATATAAACCTGTTTGATTTGAAAATGAAATAGTTCATTTGACATGTAGTTAGATTAGACTAGCCATTGCCCATGGCTTGACTGCATGGTATACAGTAAAAAGTACCTAGGCTATATGTTTTTTTAGGTCATGGACTAACCAAATTTCATCTAAATTGGTTCAGCCGTTATGGAAATATTTAGCGATAAACATTAAAAGTGTTTAAATATTAAATAGTGGTTCAAAACCTTGAAATCTTGTGATTCAAAGTAAGGTTCCCACTTAAATTCTAATTTAAAACATCCAACAGTTACATACTGACCCCACACAAAATTTTCCATGCTAAGTACTTACCTATTGCAGAAGATAGTATATAGTAGTACTATAATGTCATTACCTGAAATACCATCAGCATACTTTCCATTTTTTCAAGAATACCATCACACTCTTCTATTTGGTTGTGAAGCGAACCAATATTCTCACTTTCTTTAAGATAGTCAGCAACAGAATTTTTTTCAGCTTCCTTTATATTTTTGTCAATTTGCAAAGCGTACTCTCTTAGATCAGTCCCATTTCGGAGTACTTCCTGAATTTCAATATCCTCCAAGTTTTTGTCTAAATCTTCCTTGGGGTCTGTTGGCTCCGACATGATTTTAGTTGCTCCAACAGAACCAGATGATCTTGTAACATGCAGGTAGGTAGTTATTTCACAACATTTTCATGTCCAACCAAATTTTGGAAATGAAAAAAAAAATACCGTTTTCTGAAGATTTATCTCTAGATAAGAAGAAAATCTAAAAATGAAAACAAGTGTTGTTTTGACTTAACTGACATGACTTCTGTTTTGAACTTTGAAGTTATCATCAGTGTTGCCAACCGCTGCCTGTAGCCAGTAGCTAGATATCTTGCGAAAAGTTGCTACTCGTCGTTTATCTAACAACACCGCTCAAGTCATTCAACTGACTTTTCAGGAGAGACTAAAAACTGTGTATTTTATTCAATTCAAAACTTTTAAGGCTGTTATTATTAACAGGTGCTACAATATATACAACAAATGTTTTAATATGCTTATTATATCATTTTTGTGGACGAAAACATTTTAAATTGACTTACGCGTTGTTGCGTGTTAATTTAACGAGACTTAGGCGGTGATAATAAGAAAATGTGTGAGAAAATGGTATTTATAAAGAATTAAAAGTCGATTAAATAAAAGTTTTTTTAATGAGTTAATTATAGGAGATATAATATTTTTGTTTATTAGACTTAGGACTTATATAATTAGGAACTTTACTTAGGTTACTTAGGTAATTGGTATTTGAGCACTTGAATCACACTAACGAGATCAAAAAATAAAAAAATATCTTCTAATGAATGTAAATAGGTTCATAAACCTTTCGAATTATATTCTTATCCATTATACGGTAGTTCATCGTAGAATGAATGGCACGTTTGCGGTAATACGCTTTTCTGGTCTTGCAAGTCCTGGTACTTACGCCTGGTAATCGGTATTTTAGCTTTATTCAATTTCGCCAGTTGGTATAATGGTTTGATGCAATACAGTGGTATAGGACGTTGTGGTAGAGGCTGATCGAAATCATTTTTGTACCATATCGTACCGCTAGGTCTATATTGTAAGACACGTAAATCTGTTACAACTGGGTCACCTGACTTTTTCCCTGGGCGTATAGATTTGTAAGACTTGCTTTACTAAAATCAGTAAAGAAGGTGTAATCCAAAAGTCGTGCCTCGTATGGCATCGGATCTTTCCTTGCTGTCTTTGTTATCGATACGTACTGCTTTGGAAGGTAAATTTCTTTACGCTTAAGTTTGCATTCGATGTGCACTGAATCGCATTCCATGTGAGTGTGACCTTTCTCGACGTACTTTTGGGTGATTACAATATTCTTCTCTATTGATAAGCGTAACAGGGCATTGCTTAAAGTGGCGTTTCGATTCTGCGCACAGCATCCATCAGAATATAAAATGACTGGAAACATTTATGACTGGTTGACAGATGACTGGTTTCTCATTCAAAACCTTTTATAAGTGATCAATTATACAAGAAGCGAAAGCCGAGGCCTCAAGCGTACAATTGGATTCATCAACATATTACTTCTTTGGTTGCTAGGTTATACAAAATGAAATTGTGTACACACAGATTGGTTTTGTAGTAAATAGCACTAGTTTGGTTTTGTACACTATAAAACCGCTAAAATCAGTAGTAGTAGAAGTAATTTTCGCTCGCAGTATGGCGGAATGAAGATTTGAGCGGTGTTGGCGGGATAACCGACTTAGGCGCTGTCACTATTATTTGAATACTGGCCTGTGATTGGGTGATATCCTTGAATCTGACAGGCAGTTCGACGCGCGAATTTAAAATTTATCCAATGGCATCAAAATCTCCGTACCGCCAAAAATCGACTTGAGCGGTGTTGTAAGATAAACGACGTACTGCCCAAAAAAGTTGCTAAAAGTAGCTAAAATGTCTTAGTAGGTAACAATAAAATAGCATATTAATACATTTGTTGTGTTGTTCGGTTCGGGAAGTGCGGGTAAGAAGCGAGCTAGAGCTCTTTTTTCTGGCTTTTCCTTTGGGCGCCACTACTCCCGAATCCCTTGGTTTTCCCCTTGGGCCATCCGATTAAAGGTTGGCCTTACGTTCGTCATCGCGGACTTCGTTGGTTTATTATTTTACTGTTATTTTGTGCTTTGAGGTAGTCGGAAATCCATGTTGCCATCTAACGGAGAGTTGGGTGAGCCCAGGAGCTCACGGGGTAGAGATCGCCAGGGAGTTTGGACGTCGGGCGGCCGCTAATGAAGAGGAGCAATCCCGTTGAGATGTACATACATGTGTGGCTGTTGTCGGCACGATAGAACATCCTTCGCGCTAACATCACCACAGCTTTCCTTCCGCTGGATTTTTGACAGTGTCATCCTGACATTGACTGTCAGCAGACATGACAAAGTTTCAATAGACTTCCTCGGAGCCCATCTAAATATCTACAGGTAACTTTGTAGGTAGAGTTTGAAGAAAACCTCTGCTGTACAAAATTAAATATTAGGTTAGGTCATTCTACTTAGAGTTACCAGATTTCAAATAGGAAAATCCTGATAAGAAGCCTATTAATTTCTATGAAAATGTCCTGATATTATTGCCGCGAGCGCGCGCTATGTAATTATAAGATTTAAGTTAGTTTTGTGTGTTTAAAGTAATTTCATATTATAAAAAGAAGGTATTAAAAGTTGTTCTCAAACATGCGCGGGAATATGCGCGGAAATCATTACTTTCTAAAAACACAAACAACAACGAAGTATCGACGACCTCTGTGGTGCAGTGGGCGAAGGCCCGCTTGAGACGCAGAAGGTTGCGGGTTCGATTCCCACCGCGAGACAAATTATATGCAAATATTTGTCTCGGGTATGAACTATAATACATAGAAATATTTTCTATGTATTATAAGTATGTATTTACGAAAAAAAAATGTATCTAAGTAGTATATCAGTCATGTTGTTCCCATAACACAAGCTTACTTTGATGATGTGCTAGATGATGATGTGTGAAAAAAAATATGACTAGCATTATGTAGTTTTATTTATCGTTTTTACTTAAGTTCACAGCATTAGTGTTGTTCATAGTCTAAACATAGTTTTGATGATTAAAGCGATTGATCTATTGGTTCAACCGCTTTCATTCGTTCACAAACAGTTCGTTCGTTGTGTCGTTAATATTGCGTGCCGTTTGAGATGCATTGAAAATAATGTGAGTTTTCTTGGAGTCCATGGATTGGATGCAAATGTAATGAAATTGGAGGTAAAACAAAACCCAAAAACCAATTTATTTTGTAGTTACTATTTTTGAAAACAGAATACCATACATACAACTTTAGAATTCCAAGTCAAATCGCAGATATTTCAGTTCAAAGTGGTCAGTTTGACAAAACGGCAATTTCATACTTATTTTATTTCACTGACAAAAATGAACATCGCTATTACTGAAAACTACAACGCTAATAATCAGCAAAAACTTAAATGTCTTTCATGCAAGAGGTGCGGGTTCAATTGTGGTACCGTGGTGCCTGATGCCTACCCTACCCACTATGCGTGTGAGGTCAGGATTATGTAGGTATTGTGAGTGTTAGGAGTAAGAAACCGTAATTTTGAATTATGATTACCTACAACGAAAAAAAACCATTCCCACTTTTCATTTAGATAAGTTGGATACTTACTTAAATGTAAAGTGGAAATGGTTTTTACGTGGGTGCGTGGAAAAAGTATTAAGTAAAATTTATTTAACCAAACATTTTTTGGCTAATATTTTGAAATTGTACCTGTAAATAATTTTTGATATCGGACTAAGAAGGTATCTGTCAGATATTGAGTTTCTCCGAAAACAGCAGGTTTAAATTACCATTTTCTTTGGTGGTAGTTCAGTCCTTTTTCCTCATGCCTCCTTGAGATTCCTCCTTGAGTCGTCGTATCGGAATACACCTTTCTTTGGCACCTTCTCGCTATGTAAGGTGCCTTACTATTCAGGGGGAGTAGAAAGTAAAAGACTTGATAAGTTTACGCTTTTGCGACGTTATTATTCTGACGAAATATTTACAAAGTAAACAGTTTAAAATTAGAAAAAGCACAACTAATGGCCTTACTTGTAAACATGTTTAAACCGTTGTTAACTAAACAGTATTTATTTGTTTTCAACTGTTGAATTTGGAATGACACAAATTAGGAAGAGACAAAGAAGTGTTTATTTTATCAACTATTTAAAAATCTTTATAAGTAAGGCCCTAAGTTTGGAGATAAAAGTAAAGTGACACAAGAAATGCAATTTTAATATCTAAATTCACCTATTAATTTTAGGTACCTAGGTAACTGTTTTTAAAATAAATAAGGATAACGTTACGTCACCATTTTAATCGAGGGATTGATTACAAAACCATTTTAATCCGACTTTAAACTATGTAGTTAGTAAGGTTATTGTAATAGGTACATGTCTTACTTTTTATACAAATTAAAAAGTAAGTAGGTATAATTTAAAATAAGGTGCTATACGGAATGTGATCTGACGGTTTATAGGTACCTATGTAGGAAGCTATTTTCTACACTGAATCGTTCTTAACTCATTGTTCTTCAGGACTATTGCAGTGAACTTAAGTCTTGAAATAATCATTATGAAAATCCCCGCCAAGGTCTCCTCACTGGTAAGGAGAATCAAGCACAACCCAAATATATATTTGATCATGTCACAAGAAATTAATTATCTTACAAATATATTAACTTAACAATTGTCTTTAACCGAGAGCTAAAAGTCCAGCATCCGTGTTCTAAAAGTATCTTAAATAGCAATGTTGGTAGGAAATGTTAAGTTCCATAATTATAGTAGGTATATTTAATAAAATTCAGGCTTAGGAAAGAGGACGTTTTAGCACCCACATTGTAGACGACGAAATTTGATTACTTACCTACCTATCTAACGAAAGTTTTAGTTTTTGCTTAGCAAGACAGGTTTATAGTAATTAGTCTTTCGAATAAAAGGTAGGTACAGTCAGGTAGGTACTCAACCAATGTTAAACTTTGGCTGTACTTATATTTGTTCAAAATAATGTACTAAAATGCAAAACCAGTCACAATTTTATGTGCACCGATGGATTTAATGACGACATGAATTTCAGTACTAAGCACCTACCAACCAACCTACAAAATTTGCCTTCTATCAATTTAAAATAGATGTGTGTTGATACGTAAGAAACTAGATGGGTATAAGAGTATTATAGAACCTTACCTATCATCTAAAGCTCGTTATCTATGACTAGTTAAACGAACTTTTCATCTACTTACTCTTTAATATCTAGTCTCATCAATAAGACACCTTACAACGTACCTATATTTCATTCAGATACAGAAAACAAAAAAATATAAATAAATAAAAATATCGTCACAAATCAAGGTAAATAAAACCCTGTTTTTTAGGTTTCGTGTTATTTTATATACACGTTACACTGTCCCAATTGACATAGATTCAAAATGCAGTCAGATATATCAAATTAGGTTCATAGTGATATGTTTTTGATAATGTTTTTATTAAATTTTTGCGTTGGTACACACATGCATAATGTTAATGTATTATCTATAAAAAGCTTCACATACCTAATCTATTCACACTTCATACCATGTGTCTATATATATCTACGAAGGTACTTTTTAGCACACGTCAAATGTACAAAGATTACAAAATACATTTACTAATTTGTACCGGCTGGTAAGTTCCAATAACGTCGGTATCCCTAAGCTTTACCAATGAAGTCAATGCTGAACTTTTTCTCTGGTCACGGGTATTTATTTAACGCAATAACAAATTATGTATAACATCCTAGCGTCTAGTATAATTAAAATAATTTTAAGGTAACTTCCAACAATCGCCAGTTCACGCACGTAATTTAATGCTTTTAAAATCTATTTTTTCTTTCTCACATTCGTACAAAAGGACATTAAATGCCTATCAATCTCTTTTATTACTTATAAAAGTCCAATTCATACGAGCCTTATTATTATATACCTTTCTAAGTCTTGTGACTAGATTTTCCTTACTTATATAATACGTAGTTAACATAGGAATATTTGTACGACAAGATGCCATTGATCACGAGCGGTAACTCAAATGCAGACTACATTAAGTACACAACATTAATGAGATAAACAAAATCACACCCAAAAACATTACACCTATGTCTTATTTTATCAAATAAATTAAACTTAAAGTACGGCTTAACCATTAACATCGTTCTAAATAAGTACGTATTACTTATAAATAAACTTTATATTAGCACGAACCGATACCGTGGGAGATCGCGTCCAATAAATGTCCATCTAGTCCTAGAAAAATATTTTTCTATAATCTAAACACTTATAAAAATAACGGATTCGGCTCTAAGGATCGCGGAGAATGTTCAAAGGCGGGAGTGGTCCTCGGGGATGTGGCATAAGGGGCTTAGAACGGCAGGCTCGCGCGGAACATGTTCTCGATGAGAGGCGGAGCCGGGACCAGGTCCTCGAGCTTCAGGTAGAAGATGCGCTGCATTCCTTGTACGGACAGCGAGCGTAGCTCTGGCAACGCACCCAGCACGCGGCTGAAGTGCGGCGCGCCGCTGATGCCGCCACCGCCGCCGCCCCCACCAGGCATGTGCGCCCGCAGACAACCGATTATCTTCATTTGGAGCTGCTCCACTCGATGGGGTTCTTTCAAACCGTGCCGATCTGTAAATAATATTAACTTTTAATACTTTTGCTCGCTGTGCAATATGTGAGCGGGATTTTTATAATTTAGGTATATTTATAATGTATTAATTAGTAGCCTTGATTACCTATGCCAAATAGCTATTGTAGGTAAAGTAGGTGTTATGTAAGTTAATTAGAAAATGTAGCAAGAGATTGGATTTTTTTTTTTATACGAAAAAAGTGTATACATACCTGTAACTAAAGTCAATGCGCAGAGGCATGCGAAAGTCGATATGTCAATATCCATAGAATGTAAAGTGTTGCTAAAGTCGAGAACTGCATGCAGCCAGTCCCCAAAAGAGCGTTGGCATTGACGCTTGTCCAGCACGAGGCCATTGCAGAAAGTAAGCTTAGTGTCCTCTGGGCGCGTGCGGTACGCGAGTCGTAGAACGAACAGTTCTAATCGAGCGGACGCGAACAGTTGCTCACGGTCTTCATGGCACAGCTCGCCGTACCCCGGCACTTTCTCCGCGAACACTTTTATCATGTCAATCGACGTCGTCAACAGCGAATAGAACTGTTGAATCACTTCTAAATCGGACATTGGTGGTTCTAAGGGGTTTGGCTCTCGGTACTGTGAATAATCGAGATTTGCGAAATCAGGCGACGTATCCACGTGAGCTCTCACGAGAGCTGTGATCAGCGATATGGGTGGACTCGGAGGCGACTCTTGAGGGCATTTCGGCTTGGATGGTAATCTGCCACGTCTACCTTTGAGAGAATCTGTCCGTACCACTTCTTTGACCATCCCGACTACAAGACATTTTTGGAATCGGCAAAACTGGCATCTATTCCGTCTTCTTTTATCAACGGGGCAAGATTTTTCAGCTAAACATACATACTTGGACCCTTTTTGAACAGTCCTTTTAAAAAATCCTTTGCATCCTTCGCACGTTCTCACCCCGTAGTGTTGGCAGGCGGCGGTGTCTCCGCAAACCGCGCAAAGCTGACTTGGTGAGCCCGGGGCAGGTCGCGAAGCGCCCTCAGGCGGTGCCACTCCCGGCGAACTGGAGGCGGAACTGGGCGCTGACGCTTGCATGCAATGAATTCTACCACCGTGTACTTTCGGACTGTCGGACTCGGTCCTCTGCACTGGCAGGGAGGCTCGTCGCTGTCTCGAGCCCTGGTCCGTTGTAATGTGTAAATCGACCGAGTTCGAGAAAGAAGGCAGTGAATAGGAATCTTGGTTTGGCGTAACACTTCCGGTGTCGAAAGTTGGACTGCATTGTTGTGAAGGGGCGTAATATGATGGTGGCACGTAAGGTAGTGACGGTTGATGGTATTGGTACAGTAACTGCGTTGACGCATGCCCCTGGTGTGAATATGAGCTAACATTGTAGCAGTCTTCGTCCATTTTTATGCCGAACTCTGCCATTTCTTGTTTGGGGTAGCGGACAGAATATGTTTCTTCAAAACTAGGCAACGCTGGCCCAAGAGTAGGTGAGGACGACTTGCTGATCGGCGTGGTTCGCTGCGACTTTACTTCAAAGGGCACAGGAGCGTGGAACTCGACGTCCGGAAACGGATCGAGATTTTCTTCTAATATTTCAGACGAGTCTTCTTGATATTGCGGCAACAATAGATCACTGAAGGACGAACTGTAGTTGCTCTGCAATAGAAATGACAATCGATAAAGTAGGCGTCACACAAGCGGTAGGCGGTAGAGTCGGTAAGGGCGGAAATGCTGCACCAATGGTGAGCAAATTACGATAATGCTGTGGAAGCTTTGTAAACTTTGGGTAGTTAAACATTATGGTGAATTAGTGGAGGTGTTTAAATTTTGGAAAAAGGACAATAAAAGAAATGGTACATAATGGTTATAAAATGTACAGTTAGGTATAACTATTATGACGTAAGAAGTATTTTTTAAACTTTCGCGATCAGTTAACCTAAGAATTTGTTACGTAACGCCAAAGTTATGAAAAGGTGATAAAACTTACTTGTGTTTGCAGCAGTAGCATGCTGGAGGAGTTTGTTGAAAAGGCGCTTGGCGAGCGCGACTCTATGGCGCTCGGCCCTGTAACAAAAAGAGGTTTTGTTAATATAATACTTAACTATATAACTAGGAACATTTAGATTAACTCAGGAAATTATCATAATTAGTTACATTATTTTTGAAAGTTTATTGAAATTGATGAATCGACATCCAACTTATTTCACGGAAGGGCCAGTTAGGAATGAGAGCCGACTAGCCGACGACGTGGAATTGACGGCGCAGTACTTTGAACTATCACGCTATCACAGCCATGCATCATTTATATTTACCCTCGGCGAACATACTTTGAATCTTCCTTCACTATAGCACTTGAAACGACCTGAGTAATCGATAACAATGTTCGTCGCAAACAAGAACTAGTGTTGATCGCTACCCCTATTTGAATGAAATGACGACGGAAAAGAAAGGTCCTCTATTTATACAGCAGTTTTGCCGACCAAATATTGCCGTTTTGAATACATTGTGTCACGGTGCTTGATTCACCACGCCCAGAAAATTGAATCCTACGTATACACCTCACCGAAATCTATTAGACAGAAGCTACAAATAAACAGAATTTAAACCCTATCTGATGTAGTTTGGATCTATTTTGCCGTAATAAAATAAGTTGGAAGTTTTTAGGGCGAAAAGGCGATGGGTCCCAAGGGAGGTTATGAAATCAGTGGCATTTGCAGTTTCTATTATGTTAAGAACCATTAATTCCAGTCTTATTAAAGCATAAACAAACAAAACAGGATAGCTTTTGTAGTAGATTATATTTTTTATGCTATTCAAATAACTACAAGTGGTAGGTAGGTTTGTAATAGAAACTTTACTAGTGTTGATTTTTTTACATGTAGATATTTTTTCTTTGAATATACTCATTAAAATATGACTTATTTTGAACTATCTTAACCTGCCCACGTGAGCTGGGCTAAGGAACTACTCCATAACGACTCTCAACGTCTATATAACGCACCGTATAAGTATTAAAATAATATATTATTAAGTATTTATAAATTAAAGTACATATGCCCTTCCTTACAACTGGAGGTTAGCTAGATTATTCATGAAGAGATCAAACTACAGTTAATTGTAATGATAATCCAGTAACTCTTAGACGGGATTAGACGGATTATTCCTAAAAACTCAAAAAAAATATTTCCATTGGCTCCAAAGATTTTATAATAATTTTATTATTATTAATTAGGGCGTTGAAATGCAGAATAAGTCTTTATTGGTATGAGAATGACAATAATACAAGCTGATTTTTGACAAATTTAAAAGCCGTCGACACGCCACGTAGGTAAGTACTGCGGCGTCCCTAGTGACTTGTGGCAACAAACCTGTCTTAATCTATCAACTTTCCTTGAAGACATATAACGATGGTAATTAATGAATAAACAAACAACCTTTTATACCAAACACATACCTACAGGCCCCTTGTGTCGCGGGTAAAAATCAATGTGTGATTTTTTTTATGTCTTCATAGATACTTCACTTCTTCCTACAAGCGAAACGTCTTACCCCGGGTTGTGGCTTTCACTTTATACTTATAAAGTGGCAAACATGAAGCTTACGGCTAATTTGTTGGTAAACGGTTACCGTAACCTATAGACGCTTGCAACACTAGAGTTTTCACCTAAGTGCCTGTAATTTCAATGGCACCCATACCCTCAAACTGGAACATAGCATTGCGAGCATCCGGTACTGCTTGGCGGCAGAAATCGATATGGTGGTAATACTTCCCCGGTCGAGCTCTTTCACAAGCAACTCTATTAGGTACTTCTAATTACGCTAGTCAGGTTTTAGTAAGATTTTTATTATTTCCAAATTCGTATACTTATTATACAATATTTGAAAGATTTATGAAAAAGCGCTACAGGTCTTCTTTCGGCTGATGACGATTATAAATTGTATACTAAGATAACATTTCAAATAATATAAGAAGGTTTATGTAAAGTAGTTAGATAGTAAGCTGGATTAAAAATCAGCTTGTTCATAAAATGTTAGTACGTCATGGTTGCGCGTAAAAAGTTTTCTTTCGATTTCAAAGATGAACACTTCAATATGATTATAGAGCTAACAAATAGTTTAAAACATTATGTTGTAGTAGCTCTAATTACTGAGAACTCCGAAACGCCAAATTTTTACAAAGGGCTCATTGCTATATTATATATCTAGGATACCAAGCCAGTATTCAAACATCGATTCGTTTAACAATATGCTTTTATTTTAATCCAACCATACTATCGTGTCGGTTGTATTGTTTTATCACGTCACGCATGGTTATGAAAAAACGCATTTTTTTGACCCACCTCTTAATAAGTTAAGACAATTATTAGGCATCTACAACATCATGTGCTAGAGAAACATTTAAAAATAAGTGGTTCTCAATAAAAACTAAAGTGCTCATAGAAAATATAGGTAAAGTGAGTTCGTACGACCTATTAGCTAACTTTGGTGTCGGAGCTTTTACGCGAACGAGGCTTATCGTCATAGCCAACATAGAAATATTTAACTGGTATACTATCCCAATGGTGACCGGCTTTAGGAACGACTAGGCAGGTCACACTACAAACGCTTCTAAAATAGGTGCAACCCTATCTTATTTTTTACAAATTAGCCTCTGCCTACGGCTTCGCCCGCGTGGTACCCGGATAAAAAGTAGCCTATGTGCTATTCACGAATTATACCTGTTTCAGGTTTCATCCAAACTGGTTAAGCCGTATCGTAGATATTCAACAACAAACATCCAAGTTCTCGCTTAGTAAGATAGACTGATATGGGCTGATGATGATGATGATGAAGATAGGAAACAGTGAATCAGAATACAGCGTTTATAGTAACTTTTAAGGATGTAAGTAAAACATTGTAACAGTTGAAAAGGTTTGACCGTAAAAAACGAATCTGTAAGAACCCTTTATTTAAAAGAAATCAGGAATCTGAGAGAACCCTATATTTAAAAATCAGAATAAATTATAAATATGATAGTTTGGATGCTTGGATGTTTGTTGCTAATAATCTCCATAACGGACTTGGGTGAAATTAGGAACAGGTATTGTCCGTGACCTAGAATAACACAGGTACTTCTTATATGGGTAACACGCGGGTGAAACTGTGGGCCGAGGCTAGTCTTCACTCTATTAAACTTTTAATGCTTTCATAATAACCGAAGGTTCGATTCCCGCGGGGCCAATGCTTGCATGTTCTGCAGATATTAGTTCTGGGTCTGGGTGTTGAGGTACCATGGTACTCGGAGTTCCTGATACCCAATACTGGAAACCTAGTGTGGAGTCAGGAATATGTGTGTCTGTATGGTGATAAAAAAAACATGGGGGTGATTAAAATGGGCAATGAAGTCTTTTGAATCTTGAGGCTTGAATCCCCCTGTTTTAATTACAATTATTACTATCTAGCTAGATAAACTGTTTATTTCAAATGTACCTACTTTTTACGGAACAGTTAGATAAATAGAACAGTAATCCGGAAAAGGAGTTTCTGTACAGCATTTTTGAAAATACTTAGTCTTGAGTTCGCCAACAAAATAAACGAACGGTTAATCTAACCATTGGTTATGATGACAGACTTGTGTCAAAAAGATTTGATTAGGACCTAACCACCCGTTATTGTGTTGGTGAACTCGGTTCAGGGCCTTACTCCTTAAACAGTTGATTAGCTAAACAGTGCTAATCAGTTGCATATGCAATTTTATATTCTTCTGTTAAATTTGAAAAAACATATCAGTACGAGACAAAGCAGTGTGTAGTTAATCAAATGTGTAATAATCTTTATAAGTAAAATGTTTAGACTGTTTCTAGCAACGTATAATTCTGTTTTTTCCCTGTTACTTACTATGGAGTATAAGCAAGTGTCAATTCATGATATCAAAAATACACGATAGCTATTTTTTTTTACAAAGTGTTGTTAAAACAAAAATGTTCAATACCGTTCGTCTTGACCATTTTTTGATGCCTATGTTCACAGTGGACGTCTACAGCTGATGATGATGCTGATTAATAAATTATTAACTATTTAATATTATTTGCGAAATATTTGCCTACAAAGCTCGATTTGACTAGGTTGATTTTTAAAGAGTCGTTTGCTTAGAAAATTAAGCGTAAAGTAGAATGTAGTCCGTATGGAAAAATATTAATAGTAGAGTCTCAATACACCTCTGGCGCCATCTACCGTATAGCTTACTACTCTTTAGCTAAGAAAAGGTTCATATGCATGCGGCGTCAAAGCACCACTCGTGAACTTTAGACCCTTGCGACCTCATGCTTCCGCTTTTCCTTATTCAAAGTACAGCTACTAGATGGCGTTGTCTACCTTTTAGCACCTCATGGCTATAGTTTCTAATATTACTTTCAAAACAAGTTTTCTATAAACATATGACCTTTTTTAATTGTAAAATAGTTTGACATCACAATAAAAGAGAAAATGAGAATAAACAAGGGTTTATTTTATTTAAACTTACACCTGTGAAAATATTTTAAGTTTACGAGGATAAGAAAGTACTCAGGTACAAAAAAATATAAGGTCTAATTTGACTCATTCCTAGATATTGTCTGGTTAGAATGCTAGTAAGCAATTAATTTTTACTAATGGCACCGGTAGTATTGAAAATAATGTGCACCTATTGTAGAAGATAACAAAATTACTAAAAGGAAACGCGATTTTTATTAACTGGTGACTGAGGTTCTTGACTATGGAAATAACAGGTTTCATTTTCACTCAGTGATAATGAAAGTTATGATGACATAGCCCTAGAATCAAACTGCGTCCCAACAACGTCAGAGTGATAAGTGGAAACGACGAAACGGTATTTCAGGGTTTATCAGCTGTAGCGTCGGCATTGCGGGGGCGTAGGCGGGAAGGTGTGCTTGTGACGTCAGAGACTCTGACGTCATTGCACCCTCAGCCTCATCATTTATACGTCTGGCTGTAGCGTTAGATACTATGAAGATTCCTAATCTATGAAAGATCGTTTTAGCACGTGCGTATCAAAATATAGATGTTACGTCGGATATTAGCACTAACTTCATATTTAACAGTTTTACAATGATAAGCAAATACTTGTCTAAAGCATAAAATTATAATGTAATATGTACGTATATCTTAATAATAATGATTAGTGTACCCCATACGGGTTGGGATGGAACTAAGTAGATAAATTTAAAGGAATGAATGCCCAGGTAATATAAATTTGGTAAGATTACAATCACATTTTTTTTTTCTTTTGATGAATCATAACTTTAACTTAATAGTACCTAGCTCTTTTGTGAAAGCGATCGTCCGGAGAAGTACTACCATCTTATATATATGCCACCAAGCAATAATACTCGCATTGCTCTGTTCCGGTTTGGAGGACATGGGAGCCGGTGAATAGGCACATGGTATTATATAACTTTATCGTTTTGGCAGGCAACGTATTATAAATATATCTGGACAGTAATCACTTACCATCTCACAGACCGTACCTATGCCTTCAAATAACATAAATAAACCTTTTGAGCAGGTGTAAAAATTCAACGAAAATTCTAGCTGATGTGGTAATTTTATATGGATGCTTCATCTAATACAAGCAGGTGCGTGCATACCTAGTCTACGTAGTTTGGTGTTAAACAATATTTGCCTGCATCGAGAAACATGATTTGTTAATTCGATTCCTGTGTATTGTAGGAGACACGTGTAATACCACTCTCATGTCACAATGACATCAGAAGAAAAATTTAGTTAAGTTTTAAACAGGAATTAAAAAACCGCACGAGATAGGAGTTACAGAATTAAACAGTTTCTTTTAGAAAAATAAAAGTTCAGGAAATTACTGTTGATTACTGTTTTATATAAATCGATCAAAATATAACGTTAAGACATACATTTGCAAAAGTTCAAAGTTAAAGATACCTACGTAATGCCATTATAGAGCTTTTATTTTCAGTAAAGCCGGTCAAGTACTTTCTGCACAAAACGGTATTATGCCCAGGAAGTTGGCTGCCGGTTTTGAGGTACCCAAGGGCGTCCTTGAAACTATGCGCGGGTCGATACGTGACGTCACGACGCTAGTGACGTCAGAAGTAGAGTTCGGGAATGGGGCCGGCTTATTCGCCTTCCACGGCTTCCACCCATCATTTCAACCACCCTCGCATTTTTAGACATACTCGTATGACGTAAACACGATTTTGATTGAACAAACCATCCCTTCTGTATTCCATCAAACAACTTAAAAATTAAGTTGTATCGAAATCTGAGAACTACGCAACTTCTGATGTATTACAATATACATCAGAAGTTGCGTAGGTATTAAAGTTAATAAATTATAATTCAATAGAGTTAAGTTAAGAGTTCAGTTTATAAAATGGTTAGAGTATGATCTGCAATCGGATAACACGTCACGGTGGGTGATAACGATAGCCTCCCGCTGGGCAGAGTTGGGGTAGGGGGATATCAGAATGTTTTCGAGCAGACGTGGCCGAGTGACGCGTGTTGGTCCCACTTCCAGTGTGACGTCAGTATACTAACAGCTGAGCGATAGCATTACTATAAATACGTACTGTTAGTAAAAATGGTTGAATGACAGTGTACTCTCAGGTTTTTCCGGTCACACGTCAATATAGCTTAATTATAAGAAGCTCGAAAGTTGGAAGCTTTTATTTATTGCCTCGAAAATCTTTGCTATTTGGTTGTAACCAAAAGCTGAAAAGGGTGAAAGTACCTTGGTATTCGGTCAGGTATAACTGTATTGCCAAAAATAACTACTAGCGGAATATGCTGATAGAACACGTCGACGCATATTATATTGGCGATATGCGACGGTAGATAGGTAATTTGCAGAAGCTGGCATCTCGGCAGGTGCACTCTGTTACGACAAGCGGTTGGGCAAGGCAGCATGCAGTAGAGTTGAGTAGAGGCTAACGACTGCGGACGCGATCGCGACATAAACATCCCACATTATTCGCGGTTACCTCACCAGTAGTGAAACAAATTCGAGGATAATTTGACTTAATAACAATTTCGATGTCGAAGGTGGCCACATTATGATTATGGCTCTTGTGACACGTTCAGCGCTATTTGATTATAATTTATGCAGACGAGATTTAGCGGCACGTATCATCTTCCAATGTTGAAACCTCTATTGCAACACTTGTTTGTATCATACGAACCTGAAAACAGCCGGTCCGTGCATATTTGTATTTAATTTATATTTGCTGTGTGAATTTAAACAACGATTTTAGCGACGACCATTTCACAAAAGTTTGAAACTCAAGGAAGATAAGTACCGTAGAAATAACTAGTTTCCTATTTAGGATTTATCGAACCGGTTTGCCAAAAGTTATCTAATTCTTTGCAAATAGTTGAGTAGGAATATTGGACACTAGTATATTAGCATTATACAAATGATTACGACTCATTGACCATGCTCTACCGGTAAAATAAAGGCGGGATTGTCATTTTGATATAGGTTAAAATATTTCAAGCAAACACTTGCTCCCACTAAACAAGTCCTATATTTCTCTCGTATTGGTACTTATAATCTTTATTTGATTAATTTTTTATTACTAACCATATTATCTCAATGACAGATAAGGCTTTGAACTAAGTAAAATAAGTCGTTCAGAATAAATTATCAGAAATTAGCACAAATCAAGTTTTATTAATTAAGTTTGTCGTAGTTGAAAATCTCATTTGAGGGAATTTAATATTTATGTAAAGCTACATTTATTTCCATGTAAATAAAATTTACATAAATTACGTTTTAATTTGTTTTTGCGATTTTTTTACATTTAATTATTATTTTTATCTGTATCCTCTTTAGTAAGTATCAATGAAAATTTTCACTTTATCTTTGGGCAGGAAAATAGGATTTAGTGATTAGTAAAAAATATCCGGTTATTTTTTTTATGAAATGAGACATAATATTTTTTTTTTCAGTTAGTCTAAGTTTATTAACTCTATTTTGCCAGATCTATTTTAACGATATAGAGGAAACTAGAAATTATACAAAGCAAAACATACAGGACAAAACAAAATATAAAGTAAAATAATATTAAAATAAATTATAAAAACCAAAAAGGGGTACGTACGTTGGAATTGTCTAAGGGCGCAGTGTTGTCTGGAGGGCGTCAGCAACGCACCTCGCATTCTAGCCGATGGCCATCGTCACGACAATCTCACAACAACAGTCTAACACCCAAAGGTTCTACACAACGAAAGCGAAAATAAACACAGAGGTGGTGGTCGTAAAGTCCAGCGGGCGCTGACCTGGCGCAGCCTTGTCGGGTTCCAGCGAGGAGGCGCACGGCTCCAGGGTCAGACCGAGGCACGCGCTGGACAGTCCCAGCTCGCTTAGCAGGATCCTCATGCGGCCTAGCACATTCCACTCACTGTACGCGCACACAACACTCGCTCGTCGCTACGATATAGGCAGATCGCGAGAGGGCGCGCGGAGGTACCGCGTTGGTGAACGGTCGGTGCGTTACTGAGGCCGCCGCCGCCGAGGCTGGTGGCTATATCGCATTTCCTGACGTCACGGCGACGACGTCACGGCTGTGACGTCATTAACGGTACCTCCCACGGGCCGCCCGGCGCGCCGCCCGCCCGAGCCTGCGCTAACGGCATCGCTAGTACGGAACGGAGCTTTCGCACGCCACCGCAGTCGCCGCCCGCGCTTCACGTCTCAGCGGGCTTGGCGCTCCGGCCCTCAGCATTTCACGGTTAATCCTGAATTACTATTTTATAGCCGGTCATTTCAGTACAATTATGAAGTATGCTCACAGAACAGCAGTTACCTTACGACAGTATGTCTACTTTGGATTAGGTAGGTCAACAAATTACATGCTGTAATTTAATGTACTTGTTGTAGCTGGGTTGAAAAAAATCCCCTGCTAAAATAAAATCTCACTAACAAGTGAACTATCAATAATACGTAGGTACTTTTTTAGCTGTACCTTGCAACAATCAAATGTTGGCAAGTTGTTAGTTAACTTAACTCGTTTTCCTCACATTGTTCTCTCAGTGTAGCAAGTAAAAATACATTGCTATCGATCGCGTACTACAAGTTAATATTTATTAAAAAGTTCGGATGTTTTGGAGTTGAACTTGACCTTCATAGTTATGCTGGTCAATACTGGGTGGACCCCGGTAGGTAAGTGCTGGGGTTAATTAATAGGTGTTGCCCCATTACACCGCAACGGCTTAGCCGATTTCGGAACTTGCTGTTTTCTAATTCAGTTTCCTTCCTTGGAGTCATGATTGGTTAGGTTTTTTGCCACAAGTCACTAGGGCGCACAACAATAGATAAAGACGGGGATATTTCAAATTACTTAAGTAATAACTTTTGTAAGATTTCCGCAGATGTTTTTAAATTATGTCCATTTTCAACAGTCACCAGGTTTCTCAAAATGGTGGTGGTGCAAACCAGTATTGGAAATACCGTGAAAAAAACTAATAATAACTCTGTTTAAGAAAATATAACTTTTATATGAGTTCTTGCGATTGTGGTAGTTGTAAAAGAATAAAGCTTTATCATACAATTACTTATGTAGAGAATCCTACGCACAATATGAATCCTCACAACTTAAAAGGAAGCTGCTACAGCCTGTGTGATTGTCTTGAGAAAGTAAGGAAGTATCACAATGGACAATTACTGAGTGTTTATTGAATCTCAGGAGACAAATGCAGCGGTGACGTTGGCACACGGCGGCGGGACGTCCACTCGCATCCCGGCCCCATTCGGCTAGACGCGCCGCTTCCGCATTGATTGCAGCCGTCGTCACACAGGGACTCATATAGGGCGGCTAGTACGATGATCCTGGAAGTTATTCTGTATGACAGTTCACTTGACGCAAAACTTGCTATACTTACACTTTTCTCATAGCGTACTATCGGTGAAAGCATCGACATTGATTCGTTATTTTTTTGAGTAATATAGTTGATGTAAGAGTGTGAGACCCAGAATACAGTACACTATTGCATTAGAGTAAGGGATTACACCTGCAAAACAAGGAGCACAAAGAGCTATGCTAAAAGTAATTGAAGATTTGCAGGGACTGTAGGGGTTTTTTGTTACTCCCTCATGCCTGATATGAAGGAGATAAGAATCACATAGTTATTTTGGTGACCTAAGCTGTACACCTGTAGGAGTACTTATTATGCAGCATTTTATTGTGTGTATAATAATTAACTAACATGTTCAGAATAAATACAATATCTTTATCTAGACCGATGATTAGCAGGTAGATGTGGCAAAGGAATTGCTTATAAGAACTATTCAACTTATACTTATTTTGTTTTATTGAGGTTTATAAAGGCTGCAGTTAAATGCCACGTAGGGTAACGTCCTAGATGAACGTAAACCTAAGGAAAATATACTGTACTACAGTATATTTTCCTTAGGTTTACGGTTTAAGAGACCTATTGCACACCATCCAAAGTATCTATGCTGAATTTATAACATAACAGTGACCGTTTCTACAAGCAGTAAGTATTTGTTCAGCATAGAGGCTCATGTCACATACATAATCGAATCCTCACACTAAGATTCCCTGTGTCGCGTGTCAGGAACTTCAAGTACCATAGTGCCGCAATAAACAGACCTGAACAAATACCTGCAGAATATGCAAAAATATTTTTATACCGCGGAAATCGAATCCATACCTCTTAGCTGGCTACTAGTCCGCTGCGCCACCAGTGTCTTATTTGTACTTTTGAAAATTTCGAAATCACATAACATAATTATATGTTTTGTGTGGGTCTTCATTGCGTTTACATTTTTTATTATTTTCCGAAGTTTCTACTGTATAAAAACAACCGTGTTTGACTCAAATGATGATGATGAAAACGGGATGGGCTGTTGCAATACAGTGGAAACGTCGGGTAAATAATAAGGAAGTAAACGAAAAAATACCTGATTAGATTTGTTAAATTCTAAACTTAGAAGTGTAGATATCATTAAAATTTCTCCCTAAAACGTGATTTGGTCTGTGGGGGGTTGAAGAGTTCGGCTAGTGTCCGTGGTGCATGTATTTGCGGCAGTAACGATTGGTCGCATGCCCCAGTACTATTTGTACTCGTGGAGCGGGCAACCGTCCAGTTATTCTAATTTTATACATAATCGATGCCATCGCATCGCCGACTCATCGCAAGCTTGTCCTGTCAAAGGTGAAAATCGACACGATGAAACTGCGAGCCTACCGAGATATTTGTTACATCAAAGCATTAAGAGAAGTCATCAATCAAATCACAAAACTGAAATAGTAATATGCAAACTTTGAAATAGTCACCTTATTACTTTTGATTACAACTTCAAATAAATCGGATTACTAACATTGATAATGTTTTTTTTATTCTCGTAATAAAATCTCTAAAATATTACACAAAGTAGGTAGGTACCTAGATACTTGCCTAATAAACCTTCATCAGCGAATTTAAAACATGCTTAATATGCTTTATCTTAGACTTGCAAGACGTAACTATGCGTAGGTCGCGGTTCTCTCAACTGGGTTGTATAACTTTTGCTGTAGCCGATAACATCTGGATTAAGACTCAAAGTCATAAATATGAGGATTCCGATCTGGGCTGCTTCGTTAGAACGAAACGCTGTGGTTACACCGTTCGAAGACCACGAAAACACTTCGTTAAAGCCTCGATCGGTTTATATTATTAATTTTGGTGGTGCCTACATACCTACAATCCTCCAGATTTTTAACCTTGCTTATTTCATGAACTCAACTTTGTTTTGATTAAATGCAAACAATTGGCCAAGGGGTAGTTATACTAGCGAAAGAAAATTTTCAAGCTTTTGTCAGTTACCTCGTCTTTATTATTCTGCCAGCCTCAGTCAGAATATAATTACATTTTTGTTATAATAACATAAATATGACTGATATCTCCAAATATGAATTAGGAGATATCACTCATTATTTTGTACAGGTATTAAGACTTACCACCTAACTAATAAATAAATAATGCTGGTCATTTTTCACACAACACAATATAAAGAGTTGATATAGGTAAATTTTAACTAAATTACTGAATGTTTATAAATTAATGAAGAATGTAATAGATATTAGTAATACAACTATGTACAAGTAGGTACCTATATACCGATGAAACAGCTAGCTATCTAAAGAAAATGTTACAAATGATCTATAGATAAAACAACTGATCCAGATCACTATCAGACGGGAGATTAGTTATTTAATCTAATTTGCGTGTTTTATTGTAATTCTTTTTCAAGGGAAATAAATGGCCATATATTATTACTAGCTGTTGCCAGCGGCTTTGCAAACGTGGAGTGGTGTTTTTAAAAAACACTTATGTACTTCCATACACTTTCACCCCAATTTTCCCACTTAAAATGTAAAAAAAAATATGATGAGACAATTTCAATTTTCAAGTTCCTACCATTAAACAACCGATACTCCCACACAAACTTTTACTCCCCATTTGGGGGATGTCAATATCCAAAAACCCTGAAATATTAGCTAAGTACTGAGCATAATTACACACTAACCATTCAAACCAGCACTATCAGTTTAATTTTAGAAAATTAAACCTAAGCCAGGAAGATTTTAACCACTTCCGGCAACAAAATTATAGTTTCTAAAGAGTAAAGAAAACTATAATGATTATAATTATTACTATATACAAAGGTAAAGCCAAAATTTAAATTCGATATTCAAATGTCAAACGTTCCCTTCGAAAAACGACAGTGATAGACGTTATAGACAGGCAGGCAGACAGATGCGTGAGTGATCATATATGGGCTTCACTTCACCGTCTTCACCTTTCCTCACACAACTACAGCCTGATATTGGACATTCTCCTTTACATTAATCGAGACAGACAAAACGACATTAGGTAGTACCAGTATTTCCATGTAAAGAGGTTAACTCATAAGTGACTTATGCCCGTCTATTTAAGCTAAGGCAAAGACTTAGGGGTGCCTTACTGATTGTCATAAAAACATTCATATAAGATACTAGGCTTTGCGCAGATAAATACCTAACTATCTATTATTTTATAACTGCGATTTCACATTTTCATTATCATTTGAATAAACAAATCAGTGTTGGCAGGCACGCAAATTATTTGTATTAAAACCACGGCCAATCCACGGTTTTGAAGAGAAGCAAAACAACAATAATGATCAGTATCGTGCTCAGCTTAGTTTCGGTCGCGTCATCTAACTAATGTATGGCAAGCGCATGTGTGTATCAAAATACAGCGATAGCCAGCGTGTGTGTGCGTGCGCCTCATACGTATCGTAGCGCGAACGCAGCGCTCGCGCAGCCGGCAAAGAAAAAATTCCAAGCCGTGAACGACTGAGACTGAACGCGACTCACTTGTTTCGATGCCGTCAGTGCGATGTTGGTACACTCTGTGGCTCGATTGTAAATTGTACTAATTGGGCATGGCGGTCCCTCTGACAAAACAGTAGTATCATCAATTCCCGTCCTAGTGTATAAGATAGACAACACCCGCAACATAATCAACCAGTGAAGTTCTTGTACAGCTATCTATGTTCGATTCAGCGCAAGCGCAGCGGCCCTATCTCTAGTTATTGGGTGCATAATGCAAACTGTAGGAGTGTGAGTGAAGTGTTCATAAATAGTCAGCGCTAGAACAGCTCTCAGTAATGATCTCTGCTGTAAGTATGCAGTCCATATCATTAATTAAAGCTTGATATTGCAATAGGTGTTTGGTTTTGAGTTTTGAGGTTATAATTGAGAACGTTGAGTACTAAAATACAGATCTGGGCTGTTGTTACACACAAGTCTCACCTATAAATGGATGTAATATCTTGGGATATCACATGGCCGTTCAACACACAGTCTTGGGATGTTTTGGCTGTACACCAAAGTATTTGTGTAGGTACCTACCTAGGTAGGGAGTTGTGTTGTTTGTTGATGAAATAATATTCTCATTTTCACGGTTATTCGGCAAATTTTCCACGGATTTAGTTTTAATGCGTTTAACATTTTGTTCACAACCTCGATAAAATTTAGTGTTAGGTAGGTAGGTAACGCTCTTATCTTAATTCATAATCACAATCGTAATTTGTGCATGTACCTATGTAGCAACCTACCTAGTTAAGGTTAGGTTAAACTGAAATACATTTAGTGTTAGGTACCTACCTATGTAGTTTTAGAAAGAAACTGTACAAGTTAGCGTTGACCACGCACAACATGGGGTTCCGCATAGGTAAAGTTCATCCGTAGATATTTTATCACCAGTTAGGTACCTAGGTGGGTAAAATATGTAACATACATAGACGAAATATTTGATATCCCTAAAATTTACATGGGCCACTCATGGCAAGGGGTCATCAGCCGACTAGTTATTACTAAAAGTAAAAAAAAATGTTACCTTTTCAATAGGTACTACCTATTGAAAAGTGGTGAATTGGCCTTCAGCTCAGCATGGCATGTGCTACCACACGTTGCCATGCTGCAGCGCTGGTTTTTAGCTAAGACCAGTATTGACTTCACGTACATCTTGACATAGGTCGGGGGAATCTAACCTACATAGGTAATCACGCCAAACGTATAGGTTTAAAATAATTAAAAACAGTAAAAGATAACATCGTTATAACAAACATAAACTTAAATAAATCTATATACATATGTATAGGAACACAATAAACAGATACGAAATCATCTACCTACCTATACGTTATGATGCTATTATTTTGTTTAAAGTTGTTTTTTTTATTATGTTTGAATTCATTTTTGGGTACATAGACACCTACCTACTTATATCACTTGTATCAAGATATTAGTGCCTAACTAGGTACTTACCTAATCTTTATCTATAATTTGTCGCACTTGAGTAGATAGTATGTACTCCTTAGTCAAGTGTAATCATAGATAGGTAAGTACCTTTTAGTGGCTGAAGATGTTGGATTAGATGTTGTGAGGTACCTGAGATTTAAAAGATCTGAATGAGATAAGAAGAACGAGTTGTAGATACCTATGTAGGTAGGCAGGCACACTTAAACAGGAGTAGTAAAAAGCTGCAGTTTGATAGAAAATATTAAAAAACGTTAAAAAGATGAACAACTAAAAACCAGCAGAATTGTGAACTCGGTTAAAAATAGATTATCATTCAGTTTACAGACTCCCCAGTATTCCGCTTTCTAACGAAAGTTATATTTTAATCTAATGTTGTAGGTAACAACTATAAAAAAAAAATAGCATTATTATTAAAATCAACAAGGAGATCGGTAATTTAATACAATTTGAGTAAATAGGTTATCTACCTACTAATTTTTTATGCAAATTAAATCTCCTTGATTTTTATTTGAGATGACAGGAGCTCTGTTGTTTGAATTTTGTCTGTTACCATTTATCTCCGAAACGTAAAACGTTTTCTCTACAACGACGGTTTTTAGATGGGTTTTATCGCCACAAGCCACTAGTGCTGCAATACGTAAAGGAAAACAAGTCGGAGGTTATTTAACTAGTTAGAATATTTTACAGATCATTTCAATAAATCCTGTTCCAAACCAATTCGTCGAAAAGCATAAAAATTAAAAACAAACTTTCTGTGAGAAATGCCTGTTCAATTTTAAAGTTATAATTTTATCGCACTACACTAGACATACTCTTGTTTTGTTTTTTTAAAGTTAAAACACATGTTACCGAATATATATTTAGCTATTTTAATTTGAACGAGAACGAATTTTATTTATTAATCTTGGGGTTTAATACTAGAAAAAGATGAACCAGTTTTACCATAACTCTGTTATTTGTGAAAATAATATATCGTGATAAACTATAAAAGTTAAATAGTTATAGACCTAAACGCACTATACATCACCAGTACCGTCCAAATAACAAACTTTATGTGTGTAGGTTTATTTGGTGTTTTAAGTGTAAGTTGAGATTACCCATAAGTGTGTAAGAGATTTTTATAATATCCTATAAATATTAATCTCAGCGGCATTCCCGGCATTATGCCTGTAGGTAGGCTAACTAAGTAAGCCTACTGACATGATATGACTAAAGGAAAATTATACGGTTCAAATATTAATAAATATCGATACATAGAGAATGTCACCTAAGTTTAATTGATATAGCAGCTGACCTGTTTTGTTTATTAACGCTTGAAGTGCATGCTCCTAGTTCCTACCTACGTACGCAACTAGCACGTGATCTGACGACCCGTACCATATTGAGAAACAATCTGTTTCTGCTCCTCTGACGTTGCTTGAACGTCACTGAACCACGGAATGATATTATTACCGGCGAATCTATCGATCGCACCCTCTCCTTCTCCCCCCCTAGGTGCTACGTCATAGTTTCACCCGTACACTTGCCGTAGTGACGTCACAGATTGATTACGAAATACAACGTCATAGTTTTGAAACGCATGCGCTATGTATCTTTCACTAAAATTAGAATTAAATGCCGTCATCTACACGTCATAGATTTATTCCATCTGTAGTGAAATGAATGTACTTACTATATGGAATTTTGTTATTTATAGTGTTTGCTTTCATTCATTGTAAGTACTCATACTCATTTATTGTTAACCTTGGGATCATAAAGTACTCTTAGTTACGTCTAAAAATATAACATTGTTACATTGTAGAATTTGAAAGGGTGCTAGAAACAGGCAAGTATTTTACTTACATACCTATGAATATTTACATCATTAGGTTACTGTAAGAATAGGTTAAATTGCTGCTGTAAAGGGGCATTTTCCAACAAAAAATATATAAATTATATATGTACAGAGAAAATTAAACAACAACAAAAATAACAAGTAATAATAAATAATATTATCTGCTGTAAAAGGGCATTGTCAAGTACATAATGTAATGTGTAAAAATATTGGGTTACATGACAATAATTATGCTGTATAATTGGGTCATTGCCAAACAAAGTGATTAAATAGATCGCCAGTTCTATTAAACCAATTTTTATATTTTAGCTACTTTCCTTCGCAAAAAAATGTGTGATATGTTGCATATCTGATTGTTTGCCTTTCTTTGGTTTTTATTGAGATGGTTCATTTGAACATTAAATCATCAACTGTGATTAAATTGTATCCCGGATCTTAACTATCTTAAGCTGTATACATCTAAATATGCGTTTGAAGACTAGAGTCAACCAAACATGGTTTTATACCAATTACAAATTTATATAAAACGTATTTATCTTATCTGAACCTCTCGTATCTGCATAACAAACGCTGATGCTTTTGTGATAAAACGAGTCCTTGTTTAGTAATATTGGGTTTTTTCCTATATGGTTATTAGTCGCTTTTTTTTATTTACTTACATAACAGGGATAGAAGCTATATTGCTGGTTTTTGTAAAAGCCATAAAGATCATAATGTTTACTTATTGTGACCTCTCACGATTCTTTGGTGTATGAAAATGTTTCCATGGATCAAAAAAGCCAACCCTCCCTAGATTTAGTTCCCCTCGGTATGAACCCTCGTATGCGTTGCGTTCCCCCGTCCCACTCACAGATGTCGTAGCGCTCAATCCAACTCTAGTTTTGACAGTCAACATGGCCTCACCAAATTCTGTCGTCTCTGTGCATTTTACGTAAAATATTGACCGTAATTTTGTTTTAGTGAATTTTATTGTCATGAAAAGCCTTCATTAAAGTTATCAATTAGAAGATGATGGTTTCACGATACCAGAATCACAAGGTACGTCAATAAACAGCATGCGTCATACCTTTTCTTGGAGTAGGTATTGATTAGTGGAATTGTGTCAGCCGATAGATATGTGAGCTCTCTGTTTGCAGGTTAGTTAAATAAATATCTTGAGAGCAACATCAGAATTTCGGTTTAGTTTCAAATTAAAAGATTATTCGTTTTTTAATACTCGTTACGCAATAAATATCTGCATCGTGAAGGTGGTGCATCGTGTTGCTTGGCAACGCATCTTGACTTAGATTTTTTTTATCGAAAGGTGAAATTAAATTGCAAACTATTTGACTTAAACCTCTCCAATTAAATTTATTTTTTAAATATCGTTTGTTAATTATACCTTTTATGGTGATTTGTGATGACATATTGTCCTTGGCAAATCCAAATTTATACTCTGGACATATTAACAAATATATCCTAATTTACAGTTATTAAATACTTATAGCTGTACACAACATTTTTGTTAGTCATGACAATAAGTGGGATAGACAATTTGCTTTGATACTGGAAGTATCAGATTTTATTCCGATTCATGGGTCTTACCTACTTTTCTATTACATAAGTGCGCTTCTTCCGCAGTTTGTCTCATTGGTTCAGGATCATTCATGACTTCTTGCTAGTACTTCTTCATGAGTTTTACTCCACTTTCCACGAATCTCAGCTGGCGCACTTCTAGGTACAGTCAAAATTAATATATTTCTTGTGTTTTTTTCAGGTATCACACTGAATACGCAAAGTAATGGTCTAAAATAGAGGTACACATATTTTGCTTGATAAAATTATATTATTGGGACATGGATCCAATTTTGGAAAATGATTCAGCCACTTCTGAATCACCTACAAAGCATGGAAAGGCAAAACATAAACATAAGAGGAAAAAAAATCAATCTGAAGTGCAAACCGAGAATCAAACTGTAGTCGGTGAGAAAAAGAGATTTCTTGTTACTAAACACACTGAGAAAAAAGATCCTAGCGTAGCTGAAAGCAATGTTCATACGGTACATTTCGGTACACGGGGAGTGGAATCACAAAGACCTCATGTCAGAAACATATTTAAAGACAGAACCGATTCAAGACCTGCAAGTGCAGAAAGAGATCCTTCTGCCACCAAAGAATATGATACATTTCATGGGACGTCATCTAGTCCTAGAAGTTCTATATTTGATATTTTCAGGCTCAGGAGAAAAAGCGATGTTAAAAAATTCCAACCGAAAACACCAAGATCTAGCGAAGCTCCGGAAGCATTAAGCGAAGGACCCAGCACATCAGAACCTAAAGATTCGGATAAAAAATATTATCATACAGTAACTGGAGCATCTTCACGAAAATATAGCCCAATTACTAGGGTAATGGATATCTTTAGGGGGAAACCTCATACTGAAAGTAACCAAGCTACAGTTGAACCTGTAAAAAAGAAAAGTAACAAACAAATTCGCCGATCATCCATAGAAACAACCTCACCAACGTATCATAAAAATTCATATGCATCGTTAGATACAACACAAGCAAAACAATTGTTTAGAGAAATTCGCGGTATGCCTAAATATGACCCTTACTTGTCAATCGTACAAATATCGATAGGAGGACGAGATAAAGCGAGACTTCTGTTAAATTTCTTCAAATATCATAAGTGTTACGAAATTTTGCCAAAATCGGCAAAAGTCATTATATTCGACACTCAATTCTATGTGAAAAAAACATTTCCTACATTAATATCTCATGGAATCCGCTCTGCGCCACTCTGGGACGCAAACAAAAAGAAGTTAATCGGTATGATAACTGTAACAGACTTTATAAAAATACTTCTTCACCTTGAAGCTGAAAATGTATCTGTGGAAGATTTAGAAAAACACACTCTCCAAACCTGGAGGAAAATATTAAGACCAAGCAGAAAACCATTATGTAGCGTAGGGCCCGATCAATCGTTGCACGATGCTATTAATTTACTCAGTAAAAATCGTGTACACAGGCTTTTGATGTTAGATCCTCAGTCTGGTGATGTTCTTTATGTATTATCTCATAAAAGAATATTACGATTTCTATTTGTGTATTTAAATGAATTTCCGGAACTTACATTTTTCCACAAAACACTAGTCGAATTGAAAATTGGTACTTATGATGCGATAGTGTCTGCTACAGATAGCACAAGTATTAAAACAGCATTCCAGCTGATGCTGGAAAATGATATATCTGCTTTGCCAGTGTTAAATGATGATGGGATACTTATTGAAGTTTATGCTAAGTACGAAGTGTTAAATTTAGTAAGTGAGAAATTATATTCTAATTTGTCCCTAACGATAGGTGAAGTAAGGAACAAAAAGAAAGACTGGGAAGAAAAGTTACAAAAATGTCGTTCGAGTATTACTTTATATGAGGCCTTAGAAGTTATCGTTAGAACTGAAAGTCATCGATTATTATTAGTGAATAGAGAAGATAAATTAACAGGTATAATTTCATTGTCTGATATATTAGTTTATTTGAATAGAGTAATTCCAACTGAAAAGAAAGTATCGACGTTACAAGAAATATTTAGGCCTCTTGAAGAGAACAAAGTAGCAGAGTCGTCAAAAGAGAGTGAAAATGATGTTATAACTATAGAAGTACCTAATTTAGCTACTAAAGTCGTACCTGAGACTAATGAAACTATACCTGAACCCAATGATGGAATAACTTCATCCATGAAAGGAACTGATGAAGTAGAGTCTAATTTTGAAGATGTTGTTACCGCAATGGATTCAATCGTTATTTCACACAGCAATACCGATGTTGAATCGGTAACAGATCAGAACACCATTTCTTCTAATAAGGAAGAGCCATCAATTAATGAATGAATAATTATAATAATGTTGATGTTTGTTTATTCCAAAGATATTGTGATAGGTGAAACCGCCGAATCGGTATATTAATCTCAGCTTTTGCTTGTATTGTATTATTCATGTTATTTAACTTGGTACTTGTTAATAGTTGCATTAAAATATCACGTGATAGCCTTATTCAATATTTAATTCATTAACATTTGCTAAATTCATTAAATTATTATTTTAGCATTATTACTTCTTTTATTTTTCGTCCCATCCAAACGACTATGCCAGAATATTTTAAATAAGTGGATTCGTAATAATAAACAACCAACAGACACAAACATAGTCCCAACCTCACACTAAGATTGCCTGTGTCGTGAGTGTCGTGAGTATTCGATGTAGCGGGAATAGAACTCGCACCTCTTGCGTCGCTGGCTACTCAAAAAGATAAGTTTATAGTAGAATGATAACATGCTAATGACATCGGATAATGCCGTTTTTATCAATTTAGGTTAAAAGGTCCTATTTAGGTCCTATTTAGGTCAATTTTGTTCAAAAGAATTTAAAAAAACAAAAGTTGATGTAGTTTCGTTGCAATCGAATGCAGTCTGTCCGAGACGCGACACCGGTCCTGTCCAAGCCGGGTTGAGGACACAACCCGGAACACCGTCAAGGTCGCCAGTATCTCTTACTTTTAGCGATCAACTCTCAGACCGGCTACAGAATTATGTAAATCATGTCTAGATGTGGAAATATCTTAGAATTAAATTTTATTAGGACCAATGTTTATAGCCAATAATTCAGTTCGTCATTCGATGTCCTCTAACAATAATATAAAATCTGGTGTGACTGGATTGTGTAAAATTCTAAACCAAAGTAGTCCGGGGCACACACCATCTTTTGATTGCCAATTATAAAAAAACTATGTTACCAGCGAAGTTGCACAGGTGGAGCCGTGTTTAAAATAAAAACATAGTCCCATAGACTCTTTCACCCCCATTTCCCCCCTTAAAATGTGAAAAACCAAAAACCTAGAAACACATCTTTATTTATTTATGCTCAGTAGCTGTAATTCAAATTTTCATGTTTCTAACTTCAAAGAACAAATACTTTCATAAAAAGTTCTCCCCCCCCATTTCCCCCCTTCGAAGTGGAAATTTCAGAAAATCCTTCTTAGCATATGCATATATAAAATAATGATTAACTGTAATTTAATATTAAAGAAATCTTATAAATTTTCTAAGAGTAAACAAACATTGCAATGTTTTATTCGGTACCTTGAGTTTGGTTCAGAAAAGTGTTGCCGGTAAAAAAATAATTTTGTTCAGATATATGCTCGTGAATCACAGAGCATATTTCAATACAAATAGATGACAGTGTTTACAAATCTTAAATACAAGGAAAGTGTTTCATAATAATTTCATATCTGACACTTGCGTTAAAAAATAAACTTTTTAACAGTTTATCTAGACTTAGTAGTTTTGACTGTGCGTTGATAGATCAGTCAGTCAGTCAGGACAAACGATTTTAATGAGTACCTATAGTAGTATGTTTTTACCTAGATATTTATAAATTCGCAGGTTGTTTTTATGACTGTATATTTTACAACAACGAAATGTTTATTCAAGACCAACGGCCTGTCCGATTGTAATGCGGTTTTTTCAATCGATTTGTATAACTTCAAGGATGGTTCTTAGATAGGTTTTTATGCCAAAGTCACTACGGGCCGTTGCAATAGTATAAAAAAGTTGGTGGTTTTAAAATATAACAAACATTTTATTAACTTGTCTACTGAAGGTAATATCTACTGTTTTTTTCTACAGTCTTTTAGCTCGTGAAAAGACTATGTTATCGATAGTCAAGTAAACAATGTGGTGAAATGATGTCATGTGCCTTGGAGGCAAACTGAATAAAACTTGCTAAGCTGTTAGGTACTTATTTTAATGTAACTACCTATATGTAAATAATAACAATAGCGAGAGTAGTTATGTGGGAATAGACACCGGTCAAATTATCATAAGAAAAAACAAGAAGCGGCCCACTCGTGACAAACCGGTAAGTTAGTTGGCACTGGGCGAGTAAATATGGAAGCTTGTCGCGGACTGTCAAACGAATCTGCCTACACAATCTACACATCACATCACACGCACTGCAAGAACTAGGGAAGGGTCGGCCTAAAAGTTAATTAAAGTGGGATAAAATAAGTTATTTTATTTTGCAAAATTTTAAAATCTGCTTCGTATTTTATATCTTATTTTGCAGCGCCCTCTAGTGACTTGGAGCGAAGTAAAGTGTAGGTTCTTGGAGGGTGCCAAGAACAATTCTTGAAGTCATATTAATCGATTTAAAACAGTCGGAAATACAAACATGTATTTCCGGCTGTTGATGCGTATTGTGCACTAGCGAGCAGCAACACTGTTATTTTGTATTTACTGCCATTGTTAATTAGGTATATAGTAATAACAAAGCTAAAATGCCGGAATTATAATTTTGGTCAAAATAAAAGTCGGACATGACCGATTGGCCATTGGCCAGGGCAGCCCTAACTGCCTGCAACCGTAGCAGCGGGTAACGAAAGCAATGTTTGTTTTTCTTTGTTTGACTTTGAGATTGCTTTGCGAAAACTTTATCTACCTGTACTTGAGAAGGATTATCTCTGAAGCAGGCAATAACTTCACTGAAGTTTTGTCTCTTCAAAGATTGTGATACGATGAGTATCGTTATAGGTTACGGTAAACCAACCAAATGAAGCGGATCAAAACCTTTTTTCTTGATATTCTTTGCGACAGACTTAACGTCAATAGCTGGATTCACGTCCAGCTTCCAGCTAATTATAATTAAAGAAGTATGAAGTATGACTTCATTTTAAAATAGCCTTGACTCTTCATTGTTTTTTGAATGTCGTCATTCATATCACAAGGACGAAATGACTTGACCCGATTCATAACGTTTCATGAGGCTGAATTCGCGAAGAAGTCTAAAAGTGCGGCCTGCCCGGAAATGTGATTTTACGCTACCTGCATAAGTTCAGTTAAGTATTCAGATGAATAAATAAATACTTACTATATATTTCAAACTAAAAATTCATAATACACATTACACTTATAATTATATGTATAAAAACTAACTAGGTAGTTACTCCCACATAAAAAAAGAGTAGCTAATCCTATATCACTAATAATCCTATAACTATAATGTAAGTTGTGTGCCGAACTTATGGACTGGACAGTAAATTTTTTTAGCGGTCATTTTCAGGATGGTGTATGTGCGCACTCGGGATCGTTTGCGAGGGCGTGAAATCTGTCAGTGTCAGCTTCTGCAAACATGCCCGATGCGCTTCAGCAGCAGGGCAGCCCTAAACGCGTTTTTGTACTGAATGCGGAGGTCACTGAACGTCACTTTTATATAGTGTGCCCATATAGAAAGATGTGCAAAGGGCTGTGAAAAAAGTTATTTTTACTTCTAAGGAAGTAAAACGCGCGGGCCGACATATTTTAGCTTGCGGACAGAACCCTCCGCTCTTGTTCAGTTGGACATTATCACGATATCTCACTAGACAGAGGTAGGTCAAAGCGGTTACATCATCGCTTTAATATAATGACCTACTGTGTATCCCAGAAGCTGTTGTCGCGCCGCGCCGATGCGCCCGTGCATGGACTAACAATGACGCATGGACGCACTGTCGCCTTACTAGTTATGGTTTATTCTGTAAAAATGCTATGTGTTTGGACTTACTCATATTACGCTATGTCGATCAACATTACATAGGGAATTAACCCATTTTTTAGATAAATGTTAGATTGTTGACTTGTATTATTCATTTAGAAGATAAGATTTATTTTATTAAAACTGAACTTATATATTTCAGCGAAATATAATAATAAGTAGACAAACATATTTTAGTTGGCTGGAAAATATAAGCTAAGAAAACTCCAAAAAGGTTGCGGGAAAAGTTACAAATATTATTTATAACAAGTCTTATAAAAAATATCCTATTAAGTATCCTATATTTTTGAACAAACCTTTGTGCACAAAATAATTAAGTAAAAAAATAATTAAAAAAAATACTTGACATCTTTTATTACTTATACCTAGTTATATGGTCATGCGATATCGTCAAGAAACTAACACTTCACAGAATCCACCAAACGAATTAGTGGTGTAATGTTTAAATACTAAAGCTCAGAAGCGTCAGATAGGAAATAAAAAATCCGATAGCGACGAGTCCAATAAATAATTTAAATTAGCATATTAATCGATCAACTGGCGCTGAAGGTCGCATAGACAATCGCTCTTACATTATTATCCAGATTTAGGCGCTAGGTTGCAAAATTATTGCTTCAAGGACTTTTATAAGCAATAACTTTTTTCCTTTCTACTCATGTAAATAGTAATCTATGTGTGCCAATAATAGTTTCTAGCTGAAAACGAGAAAGTAAGTTGGGCAATAGGGACTTGGCAGGTATACATGTAGGCCTAATTAATATTGACTCCTTAAATTAATTTCAACGTAGTTATGATTACTTAAAAAATGTCTGAATCTAAAACATAAATGTAGTAAATTTATTTATTTATTTAAATTTATTTATATATTAAATCTTAAACTTTAAAACTGAATATAAGTAAGTAGTATTGACTAAAATAGATATATCTAACCTAAGCCCTCGTATGTTAGATATTTAGACTTTAACCTGCTTAAAATCGGTCCATCCGTCTGGGAGAGACACAGAGACAGAAAAAGCTTTTAAAATTATAAGACCTATGTCAGGGATTAAAAATAAATACAACTGCCCCATAAGTGGGAATCAAAATAGCGCATATTGGACCGGCAAAATTTCAGTAAAATTTTACCAATCATCGCAACTTACGGACTCATAAGGCACTCTTTACTCTTTGAATTATCTCTTTACTCTTTGAATTTTTGCGCGCGTTGCCAAATTACGGAAAGAAATTGCCACAAAACTAGCCCGATTATGAGCGCCTTTAGCAATGTCCCGGATGTTCACTAAACCGACCAAATTTAGCTGCTAACAAGCTGTTACGCACGATGACGGAAAATACATATGAATCGCGGAGTTACTGCCTCGAGAGCAAACAAAGCGTACAGGAGTTCTGACTAGACCTGAAGTAATATTAATAGTGTTGATCGATCAGTCACTTTGAGGCCGAAGCCGAAGCCAAACTTGAACTTCAATCCATAGAACGAAACACAATCTGGTATTAGGCTACCTACGCATACCTTTTTTATAACACTATGGTGGCAAACAAGCATGTGGTCCCCACCTAGTTGGTAAGTGGTTATTTTAGTCTATGGACGAATGCAACATCAGAGGCTTCACACTTAAAAAATAACATTTTGAGTATCTCGCATTGTCGACTCTTATTAAGGGTCGGGTCATTTTGTTTATAGCGGTCAACGCGCTATAAACAAAATGTTATTTTTAAAGTACTTCATAATGTAGTCACTTATGAGGAGAGAAAATCTCAGCAGGGAGAACCTAAAACCTTATGTAACGTGATCGCCAAACTTCGACTTTTGTCTACGCTTTCATACTCCGAAACCAAACAGGGATTAAGTAGATAGCAATACTTGTGAGGTATGCAAGTTTAAGTTACATCCAAGTCCAAGATTTCTTTATGACTAGGAATATCAATCTATATAAGTAAATAAGCTTTCTGAGTTACAGGTCCATCATCGGCATCGACCAAACATTCGACCTCCTTCATCTAACCATATGTGACCGAAACTGAAAACAAATCTAGATGGTCAAACACTAACATGAAACTATGAAAGTAACTGCGCATTATGACCAGCCGACTCCGCTCAAAATGTTTCACAATATTTTACCGAGTGAGAGTCGTGAGATTTTACGAGTCATTGAAGACACAATTTGTAAACGTTACCAAAGAGAATGGATTGATTACTTTTTAACTTCTATGATTATGCTAGTTGTAGACAAACACAAACGCCTTTAGGCTAAAGTTACATGAGGGATCTCATCTTTTATTTATGTATTGTAATTATTTTTGTGTCAATACATAAAACGTATTCTCCGGTTCAAAGGTTATTTTTGAATTGACTTATCTTTTGTTGTTACTTTGTGCGAGATATTTTCATCGTTGACTGCAAGCACTTTACAAAACCTATGTGAGTTTGGTAACAATTAATGGATCACAACCACGTTGCTATACATATAAGCGACTATATTTCTATTCCTTTGAAGATAGTCAGAAATTCCTCGCACAGGTTCTTTATTTTAAAAGTGCATATCTAATCAGCTCCTTTAAGTACCTACCATAGTCAGACCAAAGACCCATTTATATTGAGCTCTTTCTAGCCTACCAATATGCCTACAATTATCGTAGTCGATATTATTTATCAGGTTTACATACAGACTTACAAAATTAAAAGGCGATTTAGGCGATACTCGCCTAAACAAGTCAAGTTCTTTTTAATATTTTCGAAAATCGCATCTTCGAGAACAAAATTTCCATGTCAACGGGCCTTTAGATATATCTGAGTGATCGTTTTTCTATGGTAATTTGTTATTAGGTAACTTTCGGAGACCCAATTGCTGTGAAGTGTCAAATGATAATAATTCTAATTTTGAAAGTGTCTCTAGGACGCAGTCCATTTTCTTCGAGCCCAATCTACCCTACCCCAATATGCCCATGAGACCTCGGTGCCTTTTCTGCACCTTACATTAGCATTCTACAGATAAAGTTTACCTTAATATTTTAATAATGTACTAGTGAATAAATATAACTAGAATAGTTTACCTATCCTATTCTAGATATATTTATTCAGTAATTACATAATACAAACCACAAAATGCAACCTCAAACGAAAGTTACGTGTCATCGATCATTATGTATTTTGATGTTAGGAAGTACCTACGCATAAGTATATTGGGGCTAATAATGGCTTATTAACTCACAAAGAAACATACTTTGGACCTACTAATCAGCGTGACAAAAACAACAACTTTACTGGGCTTTTTTGGTGGAAATTGACGTTTCAAAAAACTCTTACACTGGGGTAAGCCACTTACTTATACAAAGTTCATCATCATCAGCAGCTTGTAGTTCCCCACTGATGGACGTAAACCTTCGAACGCCACTCCAGTTGGTTCTAGGTGCATCCAACTCTTCCCCTGTACGGCTACGATGTCTACCATCCAACTAGCTGTTGGTTGTCAAGATCCCCTTGGCCACCACTCAGTCAAGGTGGAACTAATGCCACCATACGAACTAAGCATGAAACATGTAGGTGGAAGATGAAGAAAAATACTGCAAAAAATATCAATTTCAAAGTACCTATGTAGGTACTTATTATAAATTTTTGCCAATAGACACGTCTGAGTACTTTATGTCTGTCTGGCTATTACGTGAGTGAGAGTAAGCATTTTGCAATCCAAAGTTGATGTACCCATTGGGTGTCAGTCGATGACCTGCTGACACACCTAGTACATACCTTTCGGGCAATGACCGATGGACAGTATTGGATAGCGCTCAAGGTATGGTGTTCATATGAATTGACAAACACACTAATTAGGCAAACAATAACATTTATTTAGGCACATTAATGTAACCTTGTACTAAAATACAGATTAAACAGCTAGCTATCTAAATACCGTTGCAAACGATCTATATATAGGTCAACTGATCTTAGCTTAGAATAGTATTTCAACGTGAAATAAAGTTTGAAGTACATAAGTGCCTATAGGTAGCTGCAGCCGCTTATCTATAACTCATAAAAAAGTTTATTAAGTGAAATTAATTTAATCAAGAGTTTCGTGATAAGCATTAAATGATTTATTTGAATAAATAGTCAAGGTTGGCATGGCGATAACTCTTTTCCCAGTTGATGTTTGCGTTGATGGAAGTCGTTGTAATCTGTATCCTTTCCAATGTGTTGTTATTATTACATGCGTATCCATTGATATTGATACCTCATACAATTTTATTTAGTAGGTAATTAATATCAATAAAGTATTTTGAAATTTATTACTACCTAATTCAGTAAGTGCTAAATAGAGACGTTAATTGAATTGGTAAGATATTAAAACGTTTATAGCAAGAAGTGGTTATCACGTTTTTGTACAAGTCTGAATGCTAAAGCGCTCGTCGTGGTAACATTTTCGTTCTGAAAAACTAAACAAAATAGCTTGATAAGGAATTATTATCTTTCATCACTTTCTAAGGCGTCTATATATATATATCTATGTAGCTGTTAGGTGTATTTATATAAGGTATAGATAATATATATGTATGTAGTTTATTATTATTGTTTTTATTTTTAACTTCTTTCGGTTTCTTTATTGTTGGGTGTACGCCGACTTCCATATTTGTTATTCCAGTTTCTGTCGATCCAAAGGTTGTCTGTAAGAGATCGCTTTCAGCGATAAGGTCGCCTATAGTACGACTAGGTATTATTATAATTTATTTTTTCGTGTTTCTTTTGTATATACTGGTGTACAATCTATTTAAACGACTTTATACAGATGCATCGATTGATAATTTTTGTGCAGCAAGTATAATTGTATAGTTGTGGTTATAGACACTCAATTAGACTAAAGCAATAAGGGTGTGTACCACCAGAGTGCGGTAGCGAAAATCTTTAATACAGGTGTTTTATTATACTTCTTCTCCATCAGTCTCTCACAAAAAAGGTTTGCATAGTTTAACACATTATTTTAAGCATTAATTGTATGTTTTTAAACTATAGTGTAGATAAAACACAATCCTTAAACATCTCTCGCTTCGCGTTTCAAAAAGTATAGTAATATCGTTGAACCTTTTTCCATTTTGTGGTTAACGCGTCCATTGCAACGCATCCTCAGATACAGATTCATATAATTTATTTGTACAGAAAACAGGTAAAAAAACAGATAAAAAATATAGGTTAGTAAACGTATCACCATATTCTACTAACTTAGTATACGAATATTCTTCATATTAATTAACATTAAAATAACAAATACGAGGCAACAAAAAATCATTTAAAACATGTCAACAAAGGGATAACTATTCAATTGATGTCATCATCGTCAAGGTATTCATTTATGGAGTTAGCTTTAATAATCAACATTTGTTTTTCAGTGTCACCGAGAGTTTATTATAAATATGAGGCGCCTCATACATCTGGTGGAAAGTCACCGTAATACATCACACGGACAAAGTCGCTAACCATCTTTGTAAACTTCTAGTGGCACCAATATTTTGTTGATTACCTAGTTGGAGGAAGTAAAACTAGCATTATAGATAGTGAATAAGCAATGCCTATTCAATTGCGCAATGTAATTTTATTTAACAACAAAGTGAAACCTCGCAGTGACATAATATGACACATCACATTGAATAGTAGGTGTTTTCTTTATAATGAGGTTAGAGGCATCTTTAGTAACACTGTCCAGGGCCCAGTATTTTGGGACAACTTGAATAAAATGCTTGGAAATACTAAAATCTGTGTTTATATAGCTGTTAGTTTATTGTTAGTGTATTAACATTTTTATTAGAAATACCTTGACATCATTAGGAAAACTGCGATGGTTTGATTTTGTACAACATAAGCACTCATGCTAAGCCTACAAGATAAGCTCTTTATACGATGTACTAGAAACTGGACACCCAATGTAAAAACCGAGTGTTGAGACGTATACACGACCGCGACACTGTCTTTCTGATATGTTGCAGATGTAGCCTCACTGTCGCTCATTGTCGCTGTCTAATAAAACTAATGATTATCTTGTCATGTGTTGTATCTATATTATCTATTCAGTTATTATAATAATAAAAAAAAACTTACCAAGGTATGTATAAACAATACATAAATTGCATCGGTCCTTACTTATGATAAAATGTATGTCTTGAAGTTTAGCTAGTTCACACCATACAATTTTTTTTGCTATTTATATGTTAAGGAACTTTATTGAATTTTACGTTACGATGTTTTTAATTACATACTTAACTATTTACCTAAATAAACTTAGAAATATAGGTATTTTATGAATTACGTTGATATGAGAATACGAATCTAGAGTAACCTTTTAGGAATAGCTAGCCACTAGTAAATTAGGCAACTTTCAACGTTAGTTCAACTTGCTGATATAATTGTAAGAGGTAGTAATTTTAGTTAAACCCCGAGTAGATTATGGCGGCCTGTTGATTCTGTCTGTGAAGTGACCTAGCTATCCATTTAGTTGAGCGAGCGTCTGTGGCGTCCGTCCGTTTTCTTTGTTATGTACCTACACATATTTCCCACATGATTTACTGTGACGTACCTTTATCCACATATTACGGATATTATAGAGCCATTGCAGAATTGTTACGCGTTATTAATTCACAGGCAGTCATGAGATAGGAATTAAATGATGCTGGATGTAATTCATTATCCGCGGGTTGCGTAGTTACCTACCTCCCTATAAATGGTTAGCTCATTGATAAACTACGAAGAATTATTTGCAGGCTTAGTTTTTTATTCTCACTGCGATTCCGTGCAATCCGTGACTCAGTTCACGATTCAAGATGTGATTTCTATAGTGCGTAGCCTTCATTTTCCATTATTGGGCAAAGAAATGTCTCACCTGGTATGTCGGAAGCTTAGATCGACCACCTCGGCTCTACAGTTTCGAATGAACTAAAAATCCTTATATAAAAACCTGTCTCGCAGTGGAACATCCCTATTACGTACGAGTGCGAGTTAGTAAAAGTAATTATTTTAACTTTTATGGCAAGTAGTTTAAAAATGCTCAACTTGGTTGTAACTAGGTATTCAAATCGTTCAATGAAATTCATCATAATAACTATTGTCCATTTTGCATGCATTCTTTTCAAGCGCTATTAATCAAGGTGCTTGTTTGACACAAATGAAACGCTACATCTATTACAACTAACTAGACAGCGTAGTCAAGATTGATTTTATCGCTCTGAGTTTTAATACAAATTGTCTCGGCCAACACTTCCCGTGACAGTTCAATATAAATTGATGATGTATCGGCTGGGAGGTGCGGTGGCGCTGGCTTATGGCCCTACCAAAGATAGATTATCCTATGCCCATTCGTGTCATTATTGTGAGCTCCCGTTGTAAAGAATCTTAGCAGACAAATAAAATATTAGGATGTGCATCATACATAGAACAGACTTGCATTTAAATAAATACCTGACAAGGATGACAGTGTTGCATGTATGTAGTGATGAATATTTGGGTACGTAAAATATTTTTTTTTCTTGAATAATTAAAAATATTCTTCCAGTAACGGGAAGTTCATAAAAGGTTAAAAATTAAATCATTATAAATATGGAATTATTTTTATATGAAATCCTTGAAGTATTAATCTTTAAAATCGGTTCATAATTGGCGAATATACACATTAAAAACAGACGAATTGAGAACCTTTACCTTTTTTGAAGTTGGTTGAAAAAAACAATCGTTATTTTTTAATTAAATAAAGATGTTGTCACTGTTGTTTCAGAAGTAGTGAAAAATATCGTCTGGGGTAGTAATACCACCCTATCTATTTCAGCTCGTGTGCTGATTATGGAGCCGGGGGAATTTAGGCACATTCTACTTTGAACTTTTTGTTTTTTTACTTTGCATTTTTGTGGTAAAGCTACGCTACAATGCCCCCGGTGTTGCAGATGTCTTAGGCGACAGTAATTAACTATGTATTTTTTGTATACAAATAAAATACAAATTCAAATAAAGACAAACCTAAACACTGTTCACCATTTCAGAGAGGACTCTGGAGTACTTCAACGTATTCAAATCTCACTTTAAACAATATGTTTTGCATTGCAAGGAATTTACGTCATTGCGTCACATATCTTACAATATTTAGTTACCGACGTTTTATGAATGCCTACTGGCAACTTTAATATTTTGCTGTATATTGGTTTGGGTCGATAGCCGTATATTTATTTATTACTCTTTACTATCTTTTAACCGAAAGTTCGTTAATAACTAAGCAGTTTCTAACTTAAATTTATGTCTACTTGTCCTGCTGAGAAATCATTGGGTAAGTGCATGAACTGTTGCTAGTAAAGATTTTTCTTAAAAACTAAGCTTTGGTTTTTCTTATCGTTACTTTTGCAGAAACTAGTTACATATATTGAAAATGGTTTCTACACGGCAATTAACGAAAAATTATTTTTGGAAAAAAATATTTTATAACCAAAACTTATATACAATTTTCATCTCTGAAACAAATCAGTTAGTTCAGATTGCTCAAGGCGTTTGATACTTGATACCAACTGTTATTTAATAAATTAGAGAGAAGTGAGCACATGCGTGGGCTTTAGAATGTAAGTGAAGCGAGTGGGCTGAACTGCCCATAGTCATTAATGGTGACACCGACTACAGCCTGCAGACATGCCTCCGCCTATTGTTCGTTTATATAAAATAAAGAAAATGGCGTAATTTTTAAAATTAGATTTAGCGAAAAAGTTTCTATTGACCAACATATGTATATATTACAACAACATATCTATTGACCGCTGTTTTTCGTTAATAAACTGATCAGTGATAAGTTTCTGTGTTCCAGTTGACTCGATTTAATTGCCTACCTAGGTAGGTAGGCAATTAAATCTTAATCTCTTAGAAAATTATCACTGATCAGTTTATTAACGAAAAACAGTTTATTATTAAAGTATCGGTAGGTACCGATACTTAAGTTATTTTTGAAGCAGGTAAATGTTTTTTTAGTATCGTAGAAACATTGCTTTCGGTATTCCCCGTGTACAAGGGAAGTTCGGCGCTAAGGTATATATGAAAACTTCAGATTTTAGTTGAAAAAGATGTTGTGCTACTCTCAGTATATATTTTTTAAATATCACATTAGGGAAAACAGCTTTGAGAACCGTTGGTTGTAATATTTTCTTAAAGATGCCATTGTTAAGTTAAATGATCACTCATCGTTTTTTATCGATTTAAAAAAAAGAATCTCTCTCTATTCGGCAGTAAGTTTTTGTTTTCTCTTTTTGATTTTTACCAACTGTTAACCGATTTTGATGATTATGTTGTTGTTTATAGAGAATGATTCCTAGGTTGTCGCATAAAAGTTTTATTCCTGTAGGATTGATATTTTTCCGTAAAACTTAAAAAAAAAACATTTTTGGAATCTCGACTAGCCGATACATTTTTTATGGCTGATTTTTCTATTGTTTTTTATTGGAAAGAGTAAACAAAATAACAAGGGCACTTAGGATCTGATGATAGAGTACCTGCAGGATATAAACCGTAAACTTGGGACAGCAAGCGTATAACGAATATCGCGATTAATAATTATCAAACCACTCAAAAAAGGAGTTTCTCAATTCATCTGTAATAATAATTATCAATCGACTCAGAAAAGGAGATTCTCAATTCGTATGTATGTTTTTTATATATCTGTGATATTACGTGATATCTTTACTAACTGTGAACCGATTTTAATGTTTTTTAATAGGTAGGGTAGGGTAAACTTCAACAGTGGTCCCAAATATATTTTATGAAAAAAAACACTCTTAAAGGGTGAACAAGTGGGCGATGAAATTAAATATTAGACTTTTTGTCAATACCCCGTTATTCGAAGTTGGTTTTTTGACATTTAATGTCTTATAAATTATTAAAAATAGTCCTAATATATATTATATCCTGAACCTCGCGTCATAATCACATAAACGTCAAAATGAGAATTTGACTCAAATTAATTATCAATCCTACCTAAGATAATTGTTACAATGCACATTGAAAGCTGAACGAAAGTACTGTACTATAAAATGATCATGAGAATAAGCTGTATCTGCCATATTTTAAGCATATCTTACGCTGAAAGTGTGGCCAGATCACATATTAAAGTTACGTAGAAGTTACGAGTAAACGTTCAACACCTACCTACACCCTATGTAGAGGCGATGATCTAAAAGTTTGCTAGCCCGTCGTATTAAGCCTCAAGGAGGACCGGGCCATTCCGAAGCCGGAACCCACCAGTTGGAATATGTGCACATACTGCCACAATCGAGAACTGTTCTTTAAAAAAAATCAAGAACTCATAAAACCGGTCGTCGTAAATGCACGTAAAAGAAAAATTACAATGTAGACATACCTATTTATTTCTTGCACCTATTCGATCGTTCGTATTTTTGATATTAAGTTACCATTCTGGTTTATGTTTGCATAAAGATGTGTAGGTAGTGTCTACCTAATCTTGGCATTATGTGCTACGAGTATTAGCAGAAAAGTAATAGTTAGCTTTCAGTGGAGAAAACGATTGTTTTCCCTGTAGAGAACCGTTTTACGCACTGAAAGGTACGTATTCTGGTTCGCTTGAATAACATAGCCTAGGAATTTTCATAATTATTAGTTCTATTGAATCATGTGCCAATACTTTTAACTTTGTAGAAGAACCTTGTGTGGAACAATTCTTGCTATTAATTTTAATAATTATAATTAGGCACCTAAACGTGAAGTTGTTATGCAAATACAACTTGATTTATTTCTGTGCAAATCTGATTTGTTAAATACTAATCAGATTTTGTTTTCCGCGGCTCATTAGATATGCACGGAGACTGAATAATATGACGAAAACAAGTTATTTTGTATGCATGTGCTAGTATCGTGAGTCTCAGCATCTGTTAATAAATCTTTGCTGTAAGAGATAACAACAAAAGGATGTATTTTTATCTATTATTACGGCGATGGCTCGCTTTCACTATTGCCCATCAAGTGACGATATGACAGCATAATTAAGCGCGTCGGACATAATCACGCTTGCGTCGCGTGCACTCCGGCCGAGGTGCTGGAGGATGGACAAAAAGAGCGGTCATGACCCCGGCTGATCTGCCGGATGTATCGAAAGTACTCAACACCGCACGCAACCGGCCGACTAGACAATCACCGTGATGGACATCAGGTACCGCGAATCACAAACGCCTCATCACATCAATCGAATACAGCTTTTTGTGCTTCGAGAGCCGTCGATGACACATATACATGTAATGTTTGCGTACACTCGGAAGTCATTAACAGAGCTACATTTCCTACTGACCGCTGATTGTAGAGGTTGACGGGTAAAATTGAAGCTTTCGAGAGCAACGCAGGTCGAGGACAAGAAGCAAGTCTGTGAAATTGCAAAAGATACCTTCGAGGTAATTTGCAATAATGAGCCTGCCAAATACTGTCAGGTTAAAGGGCGCGCCTGTTATTCAAAACGAATGTAATGAGAAATGAGAAATTGTATAAATGTACAAATCGGAGAGTGTTTTAGGTCGCATCGCGCAGTGGTATTCTATTGAAGGTGCTCTGTGTTCTGTTGCTGCTCGGTGCGGCGTAGTGGGCGAGGTTAAGCGATTGCTTAGATCCGCGTTCACCTCTCATTGTGTAACCACAGCGGGCGCGGGAGGGGCGCCCGCGTCTCGCCGTGGGAACCGCCGAAAGCTCGAGACTCGCAGCGCTATGTGCAGCTTCTGCCGGCAGCATCGGGTAGCTAACATAATCAACCACCACTGCTACCGCCAATGCTGCATACTCATTGCCAAATTGATTCGAGCCTAATCGACAGGAAATCATCACGTCAGCCGAAAAAGACACCCGTGTTAAAGCGCCTCTGAAATCGATACACAACTTTCTACATTAAAGACCATGACTGTTGTGAATCTAACGAGTAGACGGAATTAGCGTCGTCGGTGACTTGTAAGAGAATCGTAAGCTCACAATGAGCATTGTGAGGTTTGCGCTATCAGCTCGTATTGTTTTGTAATTGTTTCTAAACAGTGCAGGTCTGGAATAATTCATAAGTGTTGTTCCCAGAGGCTGTGGCGTTGTTCAGGCGACGACAGCTGAATAGGGCAATGGTGGGTGTGGGGAGGGGGAGGGGGAGGCGGGAGGGCGGAGCACCTGAGCGCGCCCTGACCTGCGACCCGCGGTGAAAGGCGCCCGCGCGCCGACGACATAGCATCGCGCCGATTCGCATGCACTGAATGACCGTATTTTGAGCTCAAAACAATGATTGCTTCACTTACTATTACTTATCTATTTTAAATTATACGTAGGAATTTACTTATTCAAGTAGAGCATTGAAATGGCAATGAATTTGTAACATACATAAAACCAAGTCTTATTGTATTTACTGTATCATTAATTAATTAATTTATTTATTTATTTACACTTCCGCACAAACAATGTAGTGCTAGGAGGACTTAATGCTAAAGCATTTTCTACCAGTCATCCTGGGCGTGCAAAAAGATGGTTTGGCGTGTCCAGTAATAATAATAAATAAATAACGCTGGACATTTTCACACAACATCACCTAGCCCCAAAGTAAGCAGAGCTTGTGTTATGGGAACTACATGACTGATATACTACTTTACTTGTACCATATTTTTTTTTTGTAAATACAAATATTTGCAGATGCAAACATTTGTCCCGCAACGGGAATCGAACCCGCAACCTTCTGCGTCTCAGGCGGGCCTTCCCCCACTGCAGCACAGAGGTCGTCCGTCCTCCTTAGTCGGGCAAATTAAAATAAAGTTGACATGCAATTTTTAGTTAATAAACACGTATTAACTAAAAATTGCATTACAACTGTATTTTTATTTTCAATTAAAACACGCGTTCATCTTCGATAGTTTAAAGTAAATATCAACATAGGAAGATATTAAAACTTAACATGTTTGCAATTACCAATTTCATTAAACACAATTGAGAATTGAGAACAATTGAGAAGAACATTACTAATGCCTGTGCCCAGCAATGCGTGCAAGATAAAGCAGTAAATAATAATATGGAGATAATATGAAAATGACGATAATGACGCAACTTTCACGAACATTACATGACTGTAAGAAAAATAAATCGCAATAGTTGAGGAGCCAGTGGACTTTTCATTTACATGATTCAAAACTTTCAACTTTTGACAAACCTTTTTTACTACTTCAATCTTTGGTGCACGTGGCTTTTCAGGTGATCTAAGATCATCTAAGTCAGAGATGACGTCTAATCACTGTACTTTTCAGAACGCTTTTGATTGAAGTACCAACGAAGTCACAGAAGTAAATGCAACCAACAAAGGTAAATAAGATAAGCCTTTAGTCTACTTAGTTCGGATCTTCAAAGCGCCATTGCTTGAAACTTTAAAGGGTGATGAAGATTGATGGTAAGAAAAATTAGCAACGATTACCGCACGTGTTAAGTCATTTGTCAGGAGCGATACCTTTCTTGCGTTGTAAGTTTGTACATTTTTTTTTAAGAATAAATATCAACATAGGCTAGCTATCAAAGTGATGACAAGGGAGCTGACTCCTGGTCAACACATTATTGGACCCAGCATTTTGGGGGCACTTCCATCTGGTAGAGATAGGGATCAGATCGGACCGTTAAAGATCCTTAGATGGCTAAACTGTTATATATTTCGGTAGGTAAGAGCGAGTTTTCTGTAAACCTAGGCTTATTTATATTAAATTAATGGAACCGCAAGTTTATAACAATAAACATAAACTCTGCCAGCCACTTATGCATCTAAAAGTTACAGTTTCCTCTTTTTATCCCCCCAATTGAGGCTCTATATAATATTGTTGCTCGCATTACTGTGTTAAAGGGTATGGGAGTCGGCACATGCCACTTTTCAACTTTATGTTTATGGCAGGCAATGTATCCGCAATGCCCCTCGTGTTACAAAAATCCTGTTCAAAAACCGTTACAAAATTACGTCCCAAAAAGCTCATAAGATTTGAAATACCTTCCTACACATTTTTATAGAATGTGAGTCACCACCAGCTTGAAGAAGTCCATTACTGGACAGAGGCTCCTCTCCTCCAGAGAGTGCTATGACGAACGTTCTTGGGAACCGACTACTCGCATCCATCCAATATGTATTCAGTCATTGTTTGGGGGAATACTTACACTGCGTAGTTGAGTTCTTGGCCACCATTCGAGAATCTTTCTTCCCCAGCGTTTGTTGGTTTTGAGCTACATGATTTGCTCATTGACACTTCACCTTAGTTGATTTCATTCTATCTAATCAGCCCACATTCACCCACTGTTTGGTAAAAACCTCTTCTCTAGCACGCCACTCTTTCCAGTTTGTGCAACTTAAACCCAGTTAGTTTCTACCGCCTTAAAAATATTATCCTACCACCAGGCTGGTGTTCTGCCTTATGATCTATGCCCCTCACGTGGGTCAATCTGTCGCTGCCTTCGTCCATATACTATCTTCCCGCCTCGTCAAGTGCCCTGCCCCTCTCGATTTCAACTGATTTATCCACCTACCCACATCTACGACTTTAATTATGAAAAGAAACTTACCATTTAATTGTTTGTTAAATACAATGTACGAGTTACACGCAAATAAATCAATTTACCAGCAGTTTGCTCGATGTAAAGGTAATGAGAGGTCTCATTATGAGGCACATTAATCAATTAGATGTTTATCGGTTTTAATTAATGAAAGTCTTTAATTGGTATTCGCCTTAAACGCTTATTAATTATCTTGTAAAGCAGTGTTTACATGGCTCTTGCGTGTCCGTGTGACCTCTGACACAGATTTCCAGGGAAGTATTAGCTTTGGCGCTCCTTCTAAACGTAAATACAGCTCGTTATGTCGAAAGCTTTACACTACTTGCCTCCGGGCAACGAGTACTAACATACGTAGACAATACGTCCGTTGTGTAAACGTAATGCCAAAGCGCTAATTATAAATTTAAGTAAACGAAGTTGACAAAAGGCGATCGATAAACACTGTGTTTTTACCGCGTAGAGTCTAAAGTAGCAATCCAGGTAGCAATGTAGGTATCTATAGGCATTGTTTAAATATTTGCATGTTTTTGATAATTGTGAGAGGTTTTTCTAAATAATAATTAAATATGGAGGTACCAAAACAGATCTTGTCTCATGTCTCACTGACATTCCGGTGCTAGTTTAAAAAAAATGTAATTCGCAGTTGATTTGTTTCGCATTTGATTGTCAAGAAGAGTTTGATAGCTACCGCGGGCATGTGTTTTCTATATTATGCAGTTAATTTAATTAATATTATTTTGATTTCGAAACCTTTCTTCAAGTCTAATGTTTCTCTGTATATTTTTGTCGATGACACCTACATTTTATAGTGATTAGAGTCGGATTCAGAAGTTATTTGCATGCGACTGTTATTAATCATGTTGAAGAATAATTTGAATATAGTTTTTAACTTTTAGACAAAAAAAGATTAATAATGAATGTGAATCGAGGATAGAGTTAGTTATTCTGATTTTTAATTTCAAGGTTTTCTATTTAGTCTAAAAATAATATTTTGTACTCCTGTACAGCGTTTCCGTAAATGCAAAATCGTTCTTATATAAAAAGTAGCCTACATGTTATTATAGGTCATGAAATTTTATCCAAATCGGTATAGCTGTTACGTTGTTATTAGCTATAACATCCAAACTATTGCATTCATAATATTATAGAATACATACATACCTTAAAGTTTAACAATTTGAACAATTTTCACAAAAATAGTGCAAAATCGTGTTGTATTCGAATACACTTATCGAAAATGCAAATCTTAGTTTAGTTGAGGAGTGTCGAGACTCACCTAGTTTCGTTATAAGTATTTGTTAGCAATATAAAATCTATAAAAGTGATTCTCACTGTCCTTTAAGGTATTAATTTATGTAAAATGTTGAGCAAGCCATAAATAATAATATATGCAACATTTCATAATCGGCGGAGCTTCGGTGATTGTTGTTTCAAAACTGTATCCAAACAGCATCCGCAACTATCAAGATGTGAATCTAATTTCAAGAAGCATTCAATGTCGCCAGAATCATGTAGCTATGTTCGAATTGAATCACAATAGCGCACGGCCCACGCTCGCTTCTACTTGCCTACGTATTTAATGACACAGACAATCCAACTTACCCGACCCTCAATTGTCTAAATAGTTACCGGCGCAAAACAATGGGTGATAATAACCTCACGAGAGGGAGAGAGTTTTTCCGCAATTTTAATATAAATTATCGTGGACCAGTAGAGAGGAAGGCCAAGTCGGTCACGAACGTGTGTCGTCTATTTTATGGTCTTATTCTTCGATAAGCGGATTCGACAGCGTGGGTATTATACGGTTGAATTCATGTAGATTTGGGTCTGTAAACTCGAAATATTAAGAATTAGTAAATCAAGCTGCAAGGTCTTCTGAGTACATAAATAGGAGCGGCATTGGTTTAGTGGGCGCTACTCCGACTTCCAACCGGACGTGGATTCGAAACCGGTCGTGCACGAATGGATAGTTAGTGTTTCAATAAACGGCGATGGGCTTGTAACCTGTCACGTGGAATTTGCAAAACTCGGGCATATGGCATGTCATGTTTGAACGTGTCTCTGACTACCCCCTACTAAGTATGTATCTGATGATGTCCATCATGGGGGATACAATCGTAATCGTGTTTATTTTTATAAATCACTTTGGGCACAAAAGCGTTTTAAATTATCTACAAAACCTAGGCAAGAAGCTTAACTTACTTAATATACTGCTTGTAAATAAAACAAGACAATACCTACCCTTCGTCTCAACACTTTAAGGAAGCCTGTGTCCAGCAGGGAATTCTACAGGCAGATGATGACAATGATACCGCTTGCATCCTTTTGAGCCAAGCAATACAGGTGTCGTGGGCGCCACAATGCAAAACGGTCAGGAACAGAACAATAAAATTAAAATTAGTGTTTGTAAAACAATTGTAACCGCAACACACGGTGTGGCTTGGCTTTTAGTTGCACTTTACTAGTTTGCGCAACATATTCAAAGCTCTTTGTCTTGGAATTGATTGTAGGATAAGATTATCAAATAGATTCTTAGAAAAAAATATTGGATCTAACCGCATATTAGTGACTCATAAAATTCACACGATACAGTAACGGCAAACTGATCCGTTTGAGTAGGTACCTAAAAGTAGGCAATGCCGAATGAACATCTGAGTGTGCAACTAAAAACGTGGCCTTATGTAATGATATTCAAGACCCACCTAAATTTTTCCTCTGTTTTAATACTCCAGCTATATACCTACAAGATGACTGTACAAATGGCTGCACAAAGCGCATACACATACAGTACCTACGCATTACAGCGCACACGCCCGAAGTGTCTTATGATTTCCAGGAAATACTCATATTAAACGACACTTTAAACAGAACTAAAAGCAAAAGCCTCGTTTAAAAGTTGTGATGCAATTATTTTAAACGCTGACATTGAAAAAGACAAGTTGAAATAATCCGTGAACAGTGCCCTTCACTCGTTGTTCTGATGCATTGTGATGGCCGGGTATTTAGAATGCATGATCTCAGTTTGCTTACTCCCAACTTTTAGCAAGCTCAACAGATAAGTTCCAATTATTTTTGTACACTGATCAATTTACAATTGCGAATGCGAAGAATGCGAACGTGAATTTTGGGAGCGAAATTATTGAACTTAAATAATTCATTTTAGCATTAAATGGTATACATTTGATATCATTTGATATACCAAATGTATACAATTGTAATGTATCTTCATTGCAATTTGAATGCTATTTACCTACAATTATCCTTAAATACACGTCGTTCACCTTTCTTTTGTCATAAAATGCGATTTTACTCAGTTTAGACCTAACAATTACACTTTTGAGTAATTCTATCTACTCGTTGTAGCTTATATGTGAGACGACTCCAACACGACAGCGTACTGCCCGCTTATAAGATTACTTACTTACCTACTTAAGGAGAGCTGATCGCTATGCTGGAATAAGTATCAACCCACTTTTCAAAGGTGGACAGCGTAATGGCTTGAGGATTGACAAAAACGCGATGTTTGAATGTTTCAACTCTAATTCGTAAGCTCGCTTTTTACTACAATGTCTGAATGGATTATATTAATTATAATATAATTTCAAAATATTATCTCTATAACTTTTTTTATAAATTCGATTTTATCGGAACCAATATTAATTTTACTAAATAAAAATCAGGTTATATTTATGAAGAAAAGGACAACGAGAACAATCCTAAACATGTATATGCATTGTTAACATTTGAAGTTTACGAAACAAATTTATCGAAATAGTTCGACACAGGCTTTATAGAAAGAAGAGACAAACGATGAAGTTAGATGCAGGTGGGTATTAACAATAATGTCTTCTTACTGTGCAAAGGTCAGAAGCCAATCTCGTATTTAAAAAGGGTTAGAAGCTTTATGACTACATCTCGATTTGACTAGATAGTTAGTCACTGTAAAGTCTTGATTTGATAAATGGCAAAATAAATAGTTAATTTACCCAACAACAAATTACAATTCTTTCATTAAATCGTGAAAATGCGATTGAAAGTGGTCTAAAAAGTAGACTAAGGCAATATCATATTGAGACTTGGTTGTGAAATAATTACCAGAATTCATCTCCTGATTTTAGTAAGCAATTATCAAAAAACAAGGCATCGATTTGAAAATAATGAATGGTTTCAACACGGCTCACGTTTAGTACATTAAAATAATAATCGAATGCATGACAGTTTAATGCAGTCATCGACCGTATTGAACTGTATGTAAATAACAGTTTTAGAAGCGTAACAGCTTATATACAGCTCGACAAGAAAAGTTGGATTACTCTACACAGAGAACCGAAAGTTTCAATGCGGGCGATGTACGAATGAGGTTAAACAAAATTCAACACTAACAATTAGATATAACTTTCAGATTTCAGATTATTTCTTGAGAATCTACTAGGGGGTGGTCAGAGTGCAGTGCAAGCGTTGCATGCATTAGCAATGGAAATAGTTAAATCTTTGAATTGGTGAATATTATTTCACCAATGGTTATGTGTCATGTTGTAGACAGATGGCTCACATACCTACCCATCTGATTATTAAGATGTCACTTTCTATTCAAACATGTAAGAACATAAATAATTACAAACCTGAAAGAAGGAAAAATAATAATATGGTAGTAGTAAGAGGCACGTCCAAACATTACATTTGGCACATGGCCGCGTTTTTGCAAGTAGTTAGCATTCCACGTAACAGATTTCAAGCTCATCGTCGCTTGTTGGATCACTAACTGATAGCACATTCCGTAAATTTTTTGGTTTGGGGCCTGTTACCTCACGATGTTTTCCTTCGCCGTTTTGAGCACGTATTAATGCGCACATAAATTCAGTAGAAAATCATCGGTATTTATAATATTTCCATAGGTCCGCATGCAATGATGTAGCTTTAATGTTTAAGCTGTTTTTGAAATGTGGATGTGGACAGACAAGTTGACTTTATTGTTATCGGCTTGAGACATTGCATTAAACAATTAGTCGGTGAAAGCCTTCAGGCTTTGAATGTGACTCGTTATTCCGGATGCAACTCAGTCTATCAGCCAACCGAATATCTGTAGACGCGCAAAAAGTGATATTGAATTAGGATTAGATTTTAAACTGTTCAGTCAATCTAGATGTTACTGCTTGAATGATCAGCCTAGATAGCTTAAATGCCAGATTCCCAGTGGGTAAGGACTAATGTAAATTAAATAATTTGGCTTATAGAACCTCGTTATCGTTGGCTGAAATCTTATTTGCCGGTACCTACACTCTCACGACGATGTCAAAAGCTGAGTGGTAGGTAATGCCAGTAGGTAAGTAAGGTACTATGGACTATTCGTGTTTGTTAGGATTACAAATTAAATATAATACGAATCTTTATAACCACGTCGGACACTGATACGTTCTTGTAAAAAACTACGTTTTTGTTCAACATTTTGTTGAAGAAAAACGAGAGAGCTGGCTCTTATCTGGGTCAAGGCATTAGCATTGCCATTCAGCGTGGCAATGCGGCCAGTATTTTGGGAATGCTTCCACCTGGATCAGTTGAGCTATCTATAGATCGTTTGCAACGGTCTTTAGATAGCTGTTCATCTGTATTTTTTGTATATAGATAGTTGCATGAATAAATGTATTTTTAGTAAACAACTTTTTGTTACTTTAGTGGAATTCCTATTGAAGGGCCACGGAACTTCAACATTTTTACAACTGTTCTATTCAGGGGTTAATTATTTTATCCTAGCTAGATACTTCCATCCATATGACAGTCATGCACTCACTTGAGCGTATTACTTGATAGTATTACTTGAGCGTTCCTTTGGGGAGGTCAGTGGTCAACTGTAGGTAAGGTTCGTATAATATATGTGTAACGCACAATCGAACGATAAAATATCGTTGTAGTTAGACGTAGCAACTTAGAATAAAAAAACAAAAATATATATTTCACTAACGGACACTGTGGCAAAAATGTCTAGTGCTCGTGAACCATATCGATACATAATTTAGGCAGCATGTTACTGTCATTTATTTTTTTCTAGAGTAGTCATAAATAAAATGACGCCTGCGGAGTTTTTCAGGTTTTGAACTTCACTCAATCAAGCTATACTCAATTTAAAGCTAATTTTACTCTCAAAGCAGATTCAGAGGACATGTGCCTCTAACGTACAACATGTGTAAGGTGGTTGGAGGTGAGAAGAGCGCTAGACTATATAGGCGTGAGATACCCGACCCATTACTGATATTTTCTTAAAACGCCTTCGATATCCTCAATTCGAATATATAAATAAAGTGGAATGCTTTGAGTGCCTTGAAAAATAGGTAACTTTCAAAGTAAAAAAATAGGTACATAATAACAATTTTAGGTATTCGCAATTGTTATTTATTGTAATCTCGGCATTTGTAAGAGGATTTATCGCGTTATTTTAATGAAATATGCACTATCCTATAGTGCCGGAGTGCTCCATACTTAGAGCAATGGATCAATATTAATTAGTCTGACTAAAAATAAGTAGAGTGCAGCAAAAATAGCAGCATTTAATAGTCTCACCTGTATTCACCGCAAAAATATAATTGGGTTTATAATACGAGATAAATTCTGTTTATTTTACAAGACGGAAGTTTAATACTTTTGAAATACCAAAAAGCAAGCCTTGCACTTATCTCTGTCGTAATAATAATGATTTGCTCCGAGTTTTAAATTGTTCTCTGTTTACTGATTTTCGAATCGACACCTTCGGTAATTAAAGCTCGTCACGCGATCACAGTATGTTCTCGGGCAAGAACATGGAATGTAATCGATTTACGAGAGATGACACACAGTGCGGACCAGTGCCGCTTATTGAAACTTTTTTTTACCGTCAATTACCTTTATACATCGACAAAAGATAATCAAAGGAGCATCAAGAGAAAACTGGCAACCAAGGACTGTTTAGTAAGTAGGTACCTCTATAGCTCTATATCCTCTTCACTACAGAAGACATTTATGGCAGTTCGGCATATCCTATCCTATCTTTCCTACCAATATTATAAATGACAAAGTTTGGATGTTACATGACAAATAATTTGCGTAACAGGCATACCGTTTGGATTAAATTTAGAACAGTTCTAGTTTGTGAGCTAAAAACACGTAGACTATTTATACGCGTACCACGCGGGCAAAGCCATGTCTAGTCTCTATATAATTCATATTATCCTAGATTCACAACAAAAGTCAGAATGGAGTACATAAAAGAGTTACTTAGCTCGAAATATTTTTTTGTTTTAGGCAGCGGTGAGTCGTATTCATAGCATTGGCATACCGCACCGCACCGCGTGTCACCGTTCTGATTACAGGTTTTCACAACGGACTGACCCGTCATTTCTCCGCGCCCTCGGCGACACATCAACCTTCGCGCTGACGTTCCATTTCGCTCGGGTCGTTCTCTCGACTTTTTGTATCCTTGCCTTAATTTTTCGGCGACGTGGAATAATTACTGACATATCTTGCATGCTCATGTGGTAAGGCTGCGATGACAGCCACTCCGCTGCCTGTCTGATAGTACAAGACGAAATGGTGTACCCGCTTATGTCGATGTTTCATATCGTGCCCATATCATATCACACTAATTGGTTAAATATTGCAAAAAGGTACTAAGGTGTACAAAAAAATATATGCGGTTCATTATCAACTTTTTTTTTATTGCCTTTACAATCCTAATGGTGGGTATAGACAAGACCCAAGATAGTTTAGATAGATTTGACCTAGAGCACAGTCAAATTTGACTTTCTTTAAACACAGTCATTTCAACTTTGAAGAGACCGCCTGAAAGTGTCAGAGCGTATCGGTCACATGCAAACAATTAATCAATTGAATGCATATTCCGCGCGATGTTCTACTTTTGAAAAATCTTGTAATTTCGATCGCATAATTGCAGGCTTCAATTGAAGTAATGATACGCTTAGCGTGCCGCGGCGGGAGAAAACGTGTGAGGACTTTGATAACCTCCAAAATGTAAATTCACAATATTATTTTCAAGTGTGATGTGGGGTAGAAATCACGCGTAGCCATCACAAGGGGCGTGGTCTGTCATTACGCTGTCAAGATTCCGTAACGAGCCGTAACTTGATACAATTTAAAACGAGAAATGCCTAATAATTAATTTCACATCGTGAAAATTAAAGTGTTGTCTTACAAAATTATACTCGCTTGCGATTCTGAAGACGACTATAGATAGTTCAACTGATCCAGATCACTAGAAATAACCATGTGCCAACATATTTTGTTCAAATTAATTAAGACTTTAAAATAATGTATACATAAATATTAACGTTTGAATGAATAAATTACACAAATATACACTTATGTATTTCAAGATTTAAATAAATGATTAAGCAACTCGTTCGATATTTCTGTACAAAAGACATCAACGCGCGCTGTGTACCTTCGACGCGCGACTATGTTTACATTATGTACATTTTGTGGCGGTGCCGTTCTATAGATTAAGTTACATATTGCTAAAAATATATCTAACTAAAATTATTATATAATGAATTAATAAATATAGCCAAGACCACCATGTGATGTTCCACATAAAATAAATATTTGCGGACATTGATAATGTCAATGTGTCGCGTTCGGACCAGGTCCGTAAACCCGAGAATTGTATACAACATCTACTCCAGAACAAGTATAGTCTATCGATTATATCTCTTAATATACGTAGCATAAACAAAAACTTTGATGATTTCTCGGTGTTATTGAAACGTATAAGATTGATTTATTATTTTTTACTAAATGCTGGCTGCATGAACACTACACTCCACCTAAGGTAGTGGACTATAATAGTTATCAAACAAAGAATTTATTAAATCAGAACGATGGTGTTGTGGCTTATGTACGATCAACCACTAGAAGTTCACTGAAGAAAATAACGCAACATGTACCTATTTATCTATTTTTGAGCATGGTCCATGGCCAGCTGTAGAGTGGAAAAGTTTTCTTTAGACAAATGAAAGAAACAAAAAGGTTGTCGTAGATTTAATGATCACAATTTGTTATACACGAATTCACATTGCTTTTATTGAAAGCATTAACATAATACAATTTTTATTTTGACCGTTTAAACTGGACTTGATTTTTATTGAAATTAATTCGCTTCAATCTTTTGGTAAACTTTGTAAATGTCATTTACGATGTTTACCCCAAATTATATGTCATGTATGCAGTAATTGGAAACAACACCTTGGAACAAGAGGTCAGAAAGAAATTCACTTAAAACTGTAGCACGCCCTTCACGTAATCGCACCACAGTCAATATATAAAGTCGGGTCATTTTCGAAAACCAGTGTCCGAAAGTGAAACTACCCGCGCATTTATTACCGGGTAAAATATGTAGATTGTCAGCGAGATAATAATGATATGTGCTCGTGGTAATGAAATTTCCCGCCGTCAAACGGTGCCAAAGTAATTTGCGTTGCTTGTCTCTGAAACGAGCGCCCCAAGGGCCGCTTTCGAGGTTGCGCAAAGCGTTAATGAGACTCGGTCAACTTTTTATTGGGAGTATCGCACACCGCTGGGGTGGCCAACACGCTCATTGTTACAACGTGCGATTCCCACGTCACTATCCGCACGAATTATTTGTTTGATACTCTAAAATAATACGTATACTTCCTTCCTTTCCACAACGCTCACTTTATATCTCGTTTCAATATCCAACGATCCGTAAAAACAAATTTAACAGTTACCACTTATACGCGCTGCCCGCTTAGCATGCAATGATTGTCTTGTTTCAAAACGCGCTATACAGTAATTATTTTATTTTTCTTTGCATACCTATACTATTTTGAAGCGATGGATGTCATTAACCCCGATCGTGTTCATATTATGCTTCCCGATAATTATACCTCCTTTGCGAATGGAATAGCATCGTAAAATCTGTTTACAAATAAAGAGATTCCTGTGTTTAATTAAGTGACTCCGACAACTCAATTCGGCTGGTAATTAAAGAAATTGGTGCAGCTTTCATGGACGAGCTAAATTATTGTTAAGGGCCATAACATTACAGTTTCATGGAAGAACCAGGCAGTGGCCACCCTGCGCGCTCCACGCAGGCGATCCGTTCATATTTGTTAAATCATCGGAACCCTGTAATTTTGATCGATATCTTTATTGACGGCTAAAATTTATTGATCATTTCTTTGCAAACGTAAGTTCCTGTGAATACAATATGGCGGCCTTAGTGCTGTCGCAAGCAGCCGCGAGAGTCGACCTTTTTACCGCTGTGATTATTGCTATGGTTTCGTTTTTCAATAGCCGCTTATATCTGATCGACCTACTTCACTTTGTTCGAAGAAATTGAATTTTGCCCAATTCATAATCTAAAGACATGTCCTAACTGATTAATCATTTAACCAGTTATGTATGTTCCTATTATAACTGATACATTATGATAATGTGTATCTATAATTGGTTTAATACCTTGGAAGTGCCAGATTAATTTTGTGTTTTTAATTCACAAAAATATATTTTTTTTTTTCAGTTTCTAGTAAACTTAGTTCAAAGAACATTAAGTTTACAATCTTTAATATAATCGAAATTAAATATAAACCAAGAAAAGGAATCTCCAACAACGTCAGGATTAGGTTCATTCAGGAAAAACTATATTTTATCAGTATCAGAATTGAATAGTCGATTGAGCAATGCAGAAATAAACAAAATAATATCTGATGTCCACGACAGCCGTACACGCATAGAAAGGCAGTGCAGTGTGTACGCGCAGCATGCGCGGGCGCATGGTTCATCACGACGCACGGGGCTCGGCCCCATGTCACACGTTGTACCCGTGTCCAACCCAACGCTATTTCATCTCTCTTATCTCAACCGTGTCTTCTGCCACAGATGATTTATTCATATACCCCTTATCTACTTTCACCGTTCGAAGAAGCATTGTCGTCAGTATTTGTGACGGCTATAACCATCAACGTAATTGCCATGATCCTTTATGAGCAGTTAACAGACCGTAAAAATTAATAAATGCCACTTTTGAAGAAAATATTTACGGTTTTTAAACTGGTAGAGACGGTTGAAAATGCTAACGGTTTATTACCTACCGTTTCTGACAGGGTCCGCATTTGTTTTCATGAAACCAAATGCATGTTGTCGTGTTTCATTATGATATCCTTTAAGTTACTTTCCTTCAGATGTACTATGTATGTAATCAAAGACCTATCCAATTAAATATTCCAATTTCCTACTTCTATAAGAACCACTAAAATAATAATATTTTAAAGGAAATCAATAATTATGTTATTTTATCCATTGTAGGATTGATTAATAAAAAAATTGGGTATTTTTAGTAACAAACAATAATCTACCCTATTTTAACAATACTGGGCACCCCTTTGACAACATCTACGTAATCACGATACCTAATTCTTTTCGGATGGGGTTATCATTACATACCTACTGTATAACCACTTGTTTTTTCAAACGCCTGGACAGCTTGCATGAATATAAATAAACGTCAAACACGTGAGCGTTTTGAAAAATGGTACATAAGCTACTGATATTGTTAATCTTATAACTGCTATACCTTTCCTGTCATAAAACAATGTTGCAACGCAACGTTGGTATCAAAAAAAAAGATAAACCTATAAAAATTACGTCATCATAGTTATGGACAGATTAGTGTCTACAATCGATCCATAAAAAACATTTTAGATTATTTATATCGACGTGTAGGTGCACTAAGATAAGTAAAAAACTTAAATCATTCTGACCGAGGTCGTCTTTGTGCAGACGTAGACTAGGTAAGTTTTAAAGCTGTGAACTGTAGATGGAAATTCCGCCACGTTTTGAAACGTGAACTCATATTAAGCTATTAAGTATTTACATGGTCCAACAAAAAATATATGCACCTATTTAAATGTGTTTTTATCACCAGGTTCATTCACATGAAGAAAAGAAAAAAGAAGAAAAGTGATGCTTCTTTTTCATTTCGTTAAAATGTATACAAATGTAATTATGTGGTTATGCCTCCAGTATTTGGATAAAGCCCCAATATTTGAAAATGTATAGTCGTTATAGCCCTGGCGAGCTAGTAACCACCGCAGGAATGTATGGACATTCGGTACAAAATTTACCGACTATGTCTCATACCGCACACGAAGTACGCCTTAAACGCCTTCATAATATGAAAAATTAGTGTTCCTTCGTACAACCCGGATTTTCGTTTACCTAGAAAGCGCACGTATAATGAAATTACAAATTAATCAGGCTCAGTAATTTGTCAAACATAGCAATCAATCATGTCAAGGAAATAGTCGCCATAACCGTAGAAAACAATAAAATTATATAAAATAAAATGCGAAATCGTGGTCCAGTTATAGCAGGGTAATTTGTTCTTCAGCGAAAGATATCACAATAGTCATTTTATATAATTGTACCTACATTTAAATAAGTTAAAACGTTCAATGTTTTATTCTAAGCAGTGTCATAAATAATGCTTATAAATATGTATAAGCGGCCGGCATTGATGTCATTAGAGAAAAATTCAAATTATATTAGATACCTACCAAACATTTTTCGCAATTGTGTAAGCACTTAAAATAAAATATAACTATACAATTAAGTATAATCATCCAGTTTGTAGTTTAATTACACGCTCTTATAAATTAAATCATTATAGCATATTATATGTTAGTTGAACGTACTCGCATAATATTGAGGCAACCGACGCAAGTATTTTTCAACGGTATTGACTGATAAAAAATTAAAGTACCTTAATAACGATTAAAAACTCTTAATAAGCGCGGCCATAGTTATTTTTTCGGCGATGCAATTGAATGGAAGAAAAATGTCAGTTGAATTATGAAAGCGATCGATAATGAAAATGTTGGTACGCATGCGGGCCAGTAGAAAGTGTCTCGACCTGCGTGAGCTTTCGTTAATTTGGCAACTCGACCGGGTCAGCTCAGCCTCGGGTCACATAAATATGTCGGCACCCTGCCCCCGGCACTACTTTGTTTGTTAAAATATTGCCAATTATAATCAAAGTACGCGCACTTGCAACTGTCGATGTGCGTCGATTTCTTAATCTCCGATCGGCCAGGTTTCCTCGTTTCCGTGCTTATATCTGAAGATAATTGCACTGAATAGGCCTTGAGCTTGTTTTGGTTTCGTAGAGTCGTTTATGCATGCGGCCGCTTTTGGGAAGCTTTATGAGTTGACATGAGATTATTTAAGTGCTGTTTTGATATTCCTACTGGATTGACTCGTTCTCGGAGAAATAGTTCCGATTGTATGTATTGTGTATGGTTGCTGAGAACAATGAGGTTGTTTATGGTGCGATGCTCAATATAAAATATACCGCGCGATTGCAAAACACGGAGATTGTAAAGCCGAAATGTTGTTCCCACGGTGCGCGCGCGCCGGCCGTGGTGCTGTCGTCCATCAACATTATTATCTATTAAAAATATCACGTCATATTGTTCGCTATTTTGTTACAAAGTTACTTTCTGTCTATTATCGAGCAGTTATCTCGGTACCCCTCTAAATATTTACAAAAGTTACGAAACTGACTTAATATTACTCTCATAAAGGTAAATTAGCGAATTTGTAAACACTCAAATTGTTTGAGATATTTTTTTTGAATTTGCTTAATATTATCATTACAATAATATAAGTACTGCACTTTAATAAATCACATGCTTATATTAAAATCGTTATTTAATGTCTACGACTGGTTGCATATTTTTATCATTATATGCAAATCAATAGGTAAAAATACGGCATAAACTTTAAAAAACTAATAAAATATGTTCTAAAACCCTGTTGCCGATTGGGCCAACAGGTTTTCCACATTACACATTTTCCAAATTATATATTAATGTGTTCATGGAAAATTTATTTCAGCAGAATACATTTTGCTAGATCTTTGTATAATAAATTGACAAGGTGTAAATATATTCATTTTCACTTCGATCTGAGAATTCACGGTTAAATTGATAAGAGCATCTCGAGCATCTCGAGTATTTTTTACGAATATAACTAACGGGCAGAGAAGGCCAGTGCAGCGATACCTTGCACATCCTGCCACAAGCTACACGACTTGCGATTCACAAGGTCATCATTTACAGACCTCATCATTTACAGGGTGGCTAGATCATCAGATGGACGATTCATTTTTTTGACTAAAAACCATTTTGTTCACGAGAAGCTCGTCTAAAAGCAGCTGTAGCTGGAGCTGAACAGCCTGGGGCGAACAATTTTCTTTCGATAACGTCTATGAGTAGATCTTTGTACCGTGCATGTGACATGCACGTTCTACCTGAAAAAGCAACATGATCGGTGTGAAAGTATTTGTCTTTTGGATTTATTTTTATTTCACAAAACGCGGCAAGCCGCAGTCGTATACAGAGGCCCTAATTGCTCCTCCTGCCTCGTCCTAGAAAGCTCTGCGCCTGCTTCGTTACGGCCGGCCCTTACCACTGATTTATGTTCGCAATAAATATTTTTTGAAAGTTCCAGTGCGATAATAACTCCATTAATTTTGATTAATGACAATTTTTAAAAAGTGAATTTCAGACCGTAACGATCAGTTGAACCGTTCCGTCTTACCATGAATGGTAGCGACTCTGGAACGATTTAATTAATTTAATTTGATCGATTTTTACTATTTCAATTGGTAGTTATTGGACAGTTGACGTCAATAACGGGCATTATTTCCTCGATTTTAATAAATTCGTTCGAGTCACAAATGACAGTTTTAAATAAAACTTTTCACAACATTTCCTCAATCGCAATCGAGTACACATTACAATGTCAACACATAAAGGATAGTAAGATAAAATAATAAAAATAAAATATGTAATGTATTTGTGTTCAAAGAAGTCTGTTTTTCACTTGGTATAAATATATTCCGGTGTTTATCTCGGGCGGTCGGCTTCGGGTGGCGACACATTCAGCGCATTTGCAATGCGAGATATCGCGCATTACCATAAACAGTTCGAGGCGGAGGGCACGCCGTCTATCGCGCTAGGACATATAAATTATTCAAAATAAAGTATCGCTTAACCTGTGACCTGTGGAATACGGCGTACCGCTCCCGGCGTGCGGCCCGTCCCAAGCCACTCATAGTCGAGCTAGATAAGTAGGGAATCATGATATCTAGGGTTAGTGGAAGGGTTCACGTCCCATTACGAGTTGCTGCTTACATGTAGGTACATATTATGATGATGATGATTCCTTCCAAGCCGATTTCTGCTTTGGCGACAATATTAATTCTCGATGGTGTGTGCTCTGAGCTGTTCGTGCACATAGAGTGCATGTCAGAGCACGGTTCACATAATTTATATTGTATGTTTGCCAGCGGTTTGCTTTTGACTTGTACCTATGTCTATATTATGTATGATGAATCAAAATTATGCAGTGGATCTTTTTACGTTGAACCAGTTCGTGATCCTTCAATGTGCAATCGATCCAATTATCTTATGAGCCGGTTTCTTAAAAATAATCCTTCTCTGTTTTGAGTGCGACTTGGTAATGCGCACATAATATTTTTTCTTGTGGAAAAATCGTAAGTAATTGTTTTTACCGGGGTGCATGCACTCACTTGGTAGACTTGTTTTATACTGGATTACCTCAAGTGATATATGTTTACTTCAAGTGATAAATATCAGTTTATTGGCACTTAGGTAACAAAGGCAACAATAACGGTTAGCCACATTACCTATACTTAGTTAGATTTCATGATAGTGCTAATCCAGATTAGCCAGTATTACCATATTAATACCAGTATTGGAGTTGGTTTTTTCGTGTTGATTCACTATACTGTCCGTTTGCCGGTACTCAGCCCTTGCGACACTTCCCATCACCTACAGCAGCCATGATAGCCGCTTTAAGATATCTTAAGATTATCTTAATTTCTCAAGAAGTTTCTAAGATATTCAGAAGCTGATTTATTACACTCGCTTTACTTTGAAACTCAGAAATAATATGGTACCTAATAGTAGCGTAGCTAAATAGTCATTCAACGTCAAACTTTTAACTTTTTAGCACTGCAATTAATTTACAAAAAAACAAGAGACGGTTGGGTATGCTTATAGTTAAGTAAAATGAGCCGCTTATCCTGCGGAATTCTATTTATGAAGCGTGTAGTTGTGACAGAACTCCTAGAAAAGTGTCCGTACCTAAAGCAAACGAATAACACCTTAAAGTTATGAGAACGACATAGATAATCGATCTTGAAGTATCGAAAAATACTTCAAGATCGGTCATCTTCATCATTAGCATCATCATCAACAACCTGTAGAGAAGTCCACTCCTGGACAAAGGCATTCCCCAAAGAGTACCATGATGGAGGTATCTACTGACTTAGAGTAGGTACCTCCTTTGACTTTGACTTTGACTCAATCGTTTGAGGGACCTTCTTTCACTGCGTCGAACCATTTCTTAGCAATTTAGTATCAATACGTTTTCCGAACGACCAGTTGTCTAGTATAGAGGTAGCGCGCACGTCGACAGTTCGGGCGTGTATGTCGCGCGCGTGCGCAGCCGGCAGGAACCGCAGGACGCTGCTTATTTACTTAGCAGCTTTCGCAAAACGGCCCATTACGGATAACTGTACTAAATAATTACTGCAATGTGCTTTTGCCTTTCTATTTCTATGCGCGCGTGCGGTTCCACCTGCCTCTATACCTGCTGATCACTGTAATTATTTACTATGCATGAATGCGCCACGGCTGTCTAGGACGACACGGACAAAGAACGGTCAACTGCAACGGACTGCGCCGGGTCAGGTTCCGATAGGGACATACATACTACACATATTACACACCCGTGCTGCATAACAATTTATAAAATATGCTTGTTTATTCGCAAGGGTACGGAATCCTAGCCTAGGCGAAGGCTGATTCAACGTAACTGGGTATTTTTTATATAAATTAACTAAGTATTTACTTATTTATTTTAAACATAAATTAAGATTTTTCAAGATTCAATGAATCCGCTATGCACAAAGCTGCAATTTCAAGCCGTAACTGCTTCGCATAGACTTTTTACGTTATGTATACGAAGCAAATATCTAAGTAGATCCCAAAGCTGGAAATAATCAAAGGTATTGTAATATACCAAGCAAAAATCTTTGTTCAACTGAATCTTTGATTGTGTACCTATATTTCACATCTCCGGCCTTGTCAATAATATTTGAAGTCCGTTGCGGATGAAACACCTTGAAATTTATATTGATTAACATCAGGATGTAACAAACTGCATTGTTTTTTCCTGCTAAAGGTATTTGACTATCAAAATCATCGATTCTAAAATCTAAATTATTTTAAACCTTTGATTGACTGATTGACAGTCGACGATGTAAGTTTTTTTTTGGTAAGTAAGGGTTTCCCAGTGAAATAACTTAGTACCCACAAGAAAACGTGACATTAGATAAAAGTCTAGCAACTTTTAAAATTAATCACAAGTTTCAGAGTTTTCTTTCAGTATACTAATTTGAAATAACTTTCAAATACTTTCAAATAAGTAATATCAGTAAAACCTCAGTAAATCTCTTTCAAAGTTTGAAACATGTGTATTTAGAGCCAGACCATAGCTAGGCATTTTATGATTCCATGGTCCATGGTCCACGACCAGTTCTGGAAGCAAAAACTGAAACCAAACCAGTCTTCTATAAAAATATATTTGGTTTATAGACGACTCTCAAATTCATACAACCATAATTCAAACCTGACAGCGTGGATTTCGATTGTAAAATTAGAATTTAACTTTTAGTAGATTCAATTTGGTAAAGTTTTGAAAACTTTGTTCCTTTCATATATGTTATAGTTTTCTGAACCAATTTTAAAAGCAACATAAAATTTAAAGAAGTTGCATCGGTTTTGGGTTGTCAATCCACAATTTTAATTCTAGAAGTACGATCCAAACTCGCGTTCTTATGCTTGAAGTGGGATTGTATGAAAACAGAGTTACGATAAGTATGGTACGACTTTTTAAAAGCACTCAATGTGGCATACCGTAGGCTCCTTACCCTGGTAAGTAACCTGCTTTCTATGCCAATAAGCCCAAATAGGCGTCATTGCAGCAACGATGTAGGCATGACACGCAGGCGTGGATCTGACAATTGAATTGATAAGCAACTTTCTAGCCGAATAAAGGCATTGTGTGGCATGAAATAGTCTACAAAGACTATTATAAATAGCTTACTAAGAGTTCAATAATAATTGGAGGAAGTTTAGAAAGGTTAGATATAAATAGTAAACACAACCGCAAAATAAGAACCATAGGCTTTATATTTATCATCATTATTAATCATTTATTCGGCTTCACAAACAAAGTAGGACCTAAATAAACAAGTGACACTCATTTGCACTATTAAACAACGAGTTATGGAATTCTATTATTTCTTGTTTGATTGGATTGCAATACCTTTCGTTAGATAAAAAAAAATCAACACTGTTTTATCGCTCAGGAATAACGTAGTATTTAAAAGCTCTATTAAAGTTATTGTGAATAAAAACGGAATTTCTATACAACGCCAATTATAACGATAAAAAAAATTGCAGAGCAGAGTTGAAATGTTGACCATTCTCGTTTGAACGTCGTGCTTTATCACTTATTTATAATAAAGATGCATCTCCTTTTTGAGGAGTCAGTTATAAACTTGTCACTTATGTAAATTTAGATAGCCATAATAAACAATCGCTGGTAAAAAAGAAAGTTGATTGTTTAACGACAGATGATTGATGGTGGTTATACGTAAAGCCACCGCGTATTCACGCAATATGGACACCGTGACAAATATTTTTATGGGAGATTATTTCTAAAAACATGTCGAATAAAAATAATATGCATGCAGAGTTATCAAGAAATTAAATAAACATGTCCTCACCTCAGCTGTAGCAAGGCGAACATGGTTGTCTACCGAAACATTAAAGTAATCTTGATGTTCGAATACCAATTTCGATTGACAGACACTGATGTATAAAATAATAATGTCGAAACACCTCTACAGCGAACGAATGATGTTATTAACTGCAGCTCTCTCATACATATTCACTAGCTTAGTTATTGAATAAAAGTAAAAGTGTATCTTCTTGAACGGGTCTTTTGATTGATTAACTCGCTACCATATTGACCGTATAGAGAGCTCACGGCTTTTTATTTGTTATTTAAAAGCAAGCTTTCTGTAAGTTTTAATAGCTGCAATTTATCACACTCTTCGTTTTTTAGCCGTGCACCTATCACAGCCACTTGGCTGCAAGGTCGTCTGGTACAAAAAACCGAGACGTGTTTTTGCTCTATTTTTATTCGTTTAAAGAAAAAGAATATCAGAACATATTGGAAGTACCGCAGCGAGCTTGCGACTGGTCGATACAGGAAGTTAAACCAATTGAACAACAATAAGATTTATGGGTTTTTCGAGTGCAAAAGCTCTCAGGCGATTTTTTATCAGCTAAATAAGACCTACGTATCTTAATTAAGGTTAACTATAAACAAATAATAATTTATCTTGAGATAGTTTGCTTGTACCATTGATTACCATTGAGAAAAGTATTAAATTTCACCCTGCTTGGTGCCTAATCTAGGCTTAAAAGACACAAATGCTCGAATGAATCGTGCTCTGATCTTCGGTGACCTACAAGTCCAATAGATTGTCCATAGCGCCCGATCCGCTGTAGGTCATGGGGCATTGTGCTACACAACTTTATAGTAAAACGTTATGCAAAATACGAAGCGCCTTTCGATTTTGCGATATCTATAAATCGAGACGGACGATCGTGGGATAGCACAGGTGAGCGGCGATTTTGACGTGTTACTTTTGAAACGGACGGACAAAAATAAAATGACCTCTTCTAATAAAATTAACTTCAAAGTTTTTATTACCATGTAAAATTGTTCTGTCGATGATTGCATTTATCTTGAGGCTTCTATTTACAATGTATTATATTATGTAAAGTTGATAATGCTTGATAAAGCTTAATAAAGATTCCTTAGAATGCTTATAAAAATAATAGTTAGACTAAAATAAACTAGATATGAATATTTTAAGTTTGCTTAGAGGTGCCTTTAATTTTTTTTTACAACTATGTACTTAGATATAATTTAAAAAGAGGGCTTTTAAAAGCTCTTTGTTATTGATTTATTGTGCAGCTTAATCTAAAACGTTTAACATAGATATTACTTTCAAAAATCCATTTGCATTGTCATAAAAAGTATAGATAACTATCTATAGAGCGCATTAAACGATTCATATTGCATTATGTTGTGATATCTAACTACCTATCTCTGCGATGAATCTTTCGGGTCCGTTATTCGGGAGCCTCCCCAATTCTCATATTGTTCTCAATCTGTTAGTTGCGAATGAAGATACAATGAAGACCACTAAAAAACATTATTATATTAACTGATCGCGAAAGTTTAAAAAGTACTATTGAAGAGGATGATTTACGCTCACGACTGTACAGTCGAATACTCGTCATGATGGAATTCCTCAGATATATAATTAATTCGTAGATCTTTGAGGATACATAGTGGGGGGTAGTCAGAGATTACATTTGGCACATGTCCATTTTGCAAATAGTTACATTCCACGTGTCTACTTGCAAAATTTTACTAGTTCTTACAGGCTGCAAGCCAATTGCCGCTTATTGGAACACGAACTGATGGCATATGTCTTCAAAGTTTAAGGGCATACCGGTTTCCCTCGCCGTTTTGAGCACGTGTTAATGCGCACATAAATTGGTCGATTGTCATATACATGGATTCGAACCCACGACCTCCGGATCGAAAGTCGGTGTACCACCAACTAGACCAACAACGGCTTTGTGATTATGATAATATTTTGTGACTCCGTTTAGATATTCCAGAGTCGTTGACATATTGAGAGTCTGAGAGAATCAATTTAATTTTGTGAAGATTTCCGATACCATAAGGTAATAATTATTTTTAATTTCTTTATATAGCTTAGTTTTAATTATCTATTTAATTAATCAGAAAATTAAAACGGACAGCTTGGCGAAAGAAGTGTCGTGGATGGCAGATGTAACGTTGTCTCTAGGCTGTATTAAGTTTTGTCCAAGACAGCTGTTTAACAGGTGAACTATTTACTAGTTTAGTCGTGGATATATAAAAAAATTGAATTTTATACGTAAGCAGGGTTCTGGTAACGGTGGTGAAAAAGCGTCTTCACGCGATCCTATAATGATGCCAGCAACATTTTTATAAAATATAAAAAACCCCTATATATATGTAAAGTATGTTCGCTAATGGCCAACTCTGGTTTGGAGTTTTAGAAGGCCTTCGACATGGCTTAACGACTGCTCCGTGCTCGACGAAGCAAGGAAGGGCCTAGGGTTAGTTTAGAATGGCTGATAAAGGCTGGATTTTCTTTTAAATTGGATAGCATATTTCTTTAAAAAAAACAGCCTTTTACATTTATATCGCAAACTCTACTACTACAATCTCGAATGTCAACGCCAAAATCGCGTAAACAATACCTACCAATAAATAGCATAGTCGATTTCATTTAGTTTCATAAAATTCCACGAATACGTATTCCAATCGTGCGCTAGTATTGCATCCAAGAGTACCAAATTGCGAATTAGAATCGAGTGTCAAGGAAGCGCTCAGTCCTAAATGCCACTATCGATCATCTATCTATGTAATGACCTGACGGAAAGTTACTTACTAATCCCACGATTGCTTCGATTCATATTCAACAACCCATACAAATAATACAATGCTTCAGACACTCCAATAGATTTTTATTTATATGGTAAAAAAAATCGTTCATACAGAGTACATTGATTTTAATTTAGCCGCAAATTGAATTAAATTATTAGTCAAACAATATGATTCTTTTGTTTCTATTAGGTACACTTATTCAAACTTTAAGTTTGGCGTTATTTTACACGTTGTGCATACACGTACATGAGACTTTACCTCCGAATTACTCGCGCAGCTATATTCTTTGCGAACTATCTAGTATCGACTAGGCAGCACAAAAATTGATTTCAGTATTTTTTTTAAAAATCAGAAACATGACAGCGCTGCAAAATCAGATGATTAGGAAAGAGTAAAAATGGTGATTACTTCTCATTTAACATCTATGTTATGACTTTTTAAGTCTATGAAGAGGAGAACTGCGAAGCATAAGTTTGGCGTGAATAGAATAGTACCACAATGTTATAAAATGGTAATTTCTTATGTATCTGAGTAGAAACCTAACCTGTTTTGAATTACTTTCAAGTTTAAACCAAAGTCAATTTAATAATAAACTTTGTCCAAACAAGGTATTCATTTGAATATTCATTTTTAACGATTGTTCAAGCGAAGGTTCGTCTAGTCTGTGATCGTATATTTTTTTTATTACCTAGTTTTTTATACTTTTTATCTATTTTTTGTAAAATACTACTCAGAAAGTACACATACATAAAGTCACGCCTGTTTCCCGGAGGGGTAGATAGAGACCACAGATTTCTACGATCCAAAGATATTTTAAAATATGTATCTAGGAATAGAATAAAAATCTAACATCTTTGATAAAACAAATTCTTAAAACTGATTCCAAGATCCATTTCTAACACCTCAAAATCACTGTACTTTTAATAACTTAAATGCAACTACAGTAAAATATTTCAACATTAACTCTCAAGCGAACAAATAATATGGGATTATTTATGGTATACTAAGACATCGAGCAACATACACTAGAAATATAGGACATACAGACAAACTGAACATAATAAAAAAACACCGATGGATCTATTCAAATAAAATTTGAATACAGATGTAGACAAAACATTTAAGTAGGTATGCAATAGTGTAATGAATTACTCTAAGAGCTTGTCGCGTTAATAGTTTCTTATTTGGACACGACGAGTCGTTTATTGGCTTATAAGTAGGGAATTTGAATATCAAATAGTGTTATTTCGTAAGTTTTTATGCGTAGTTCGTGTAGGGGAAATATGAATTGATGTTAAAATTCACAATGCGTTTATGGTAGAGACAATACTGTTCGCGAGTCGCAGCGGGGGTCGGAGATGACATCTCGCAGCGTGCAGCCTTGTCTCTACTAAGCCTCTCTAAGCGGCACGTCATCTCTAACCTTCGATACCAAAACATAGGGTTCATTTTAAGTTGTTCTGGATTCGATATTGCCAAACTTGCTTATATTTTTTCCAAACGACTATTACAGTTATTGAAATAAAAACATTGATAAAACATTTTATAGCATCTTGTTACGAAATTAATCCAAATGGATCTCAATATGGTTCATTGTTTGGCTCGGAGTCATCGGGCGCATCATAGTGCTGCGATGATGCGCTGTAGAGTGGCTACGGAGTGGTTATGGAGTGGCTACGAGCCGCGGTTGCGGGGAGTGAAGGCACGAGCGCATGTTATCGCGGTTCGGGCGCTCGTCACGGTTCCCACGGCAAACGGTATTTTAAATACCTATTTATCTACGTACGGCGACAGGACTGAGGTGCATTCTGTTTGAGTAGCCTCTTCTGGATGGGTCAAGGATTCGAAGGTGAGTGTAGATCCGTGCTCGTTACGAAGCGACGGCGACCTGGCCTCGCTCCATGTCACATCTTGCCATGGTTCATTATTCGATTGTAAATTATGTTTTGCATGCATTGATTTGTATCTTTAATAAATGTCTATTGTTGCCTTACCCATATTGTTGTCTATATATTTTAAATCAATATTGTTCAGTATTGAGATTCTAATACTGATCCAACTCGTTTTTGTATTTAGATTATGGAACTTTGGGAAGTAAGAATATCTACTGAACCCACAGAATGAACGTACAAAGTTTACTTTATTTTAATAATTAGTCTACCGTAAGTTGTGGTCCACGTTTTGCCATGTAAGATCCTTTTCGATATGATACAATCTCAACGAAAAGTCCCAATAAAGTAAACTCCGATATATTTTTTAATTCGACCTCGCCGCCCATCACATAATATATTTACAAAAATATGTGTGTAGCCTTGTTACAATTTTATGACCAAATAATAAGTAGATAATAAGGTTCAGTAAAGACGCCAATTTATTGCATTTTATACGGAAGGTAGTATTACGTTACATAGCGCTTAAGTGGGCTGTCGACTGCCGTGATTCACAATTTGCCCTGGCATCATTACTTTTCGGTGAAAACCATTTTTTCGACTTGAGTAAGACTGCACCTTGAGGTTAAATTATATGGAAGGCCTAGCCAATTGAATACAGATCCTGTAAAGCGTTACCTATCATACAATTAACGTAAATTAAGTATTGCAAAAATGTTATTTGGTATATTAATACAATTATCATTGAATTTTGTAGGTGTAGGTAGGTATTAAATGCAAAGTTCAATCCCCATAACCGTAAGTAGTATATTTCACTGGAAAGAGACTACGTTTGCGTTTTCCATATTTTATAATAACAGACTGATTATGTTAAAAGTTTTAAGATGAAAGGTAAGTAATGTCTCTCTTCCGATATAATTACAGTCCAGTAGTTTTAGTACGTACCTATCTATATCCATCTACAAAGCGTGAGCAAATGTATTTTTTCATAGAAATCTACTTAAATATACGTAGTGTAAACGGAGAACTAAACACAAGGAAACATCTTAGATAGATACCTACTTATGTTTGCTGAAAGAAGCTTGACTTTTTACACGCCGTTCTGAATAAGTATATTATTTCTGCATTGATCTGTGCAATAAAGACTTGTGAAAAATATGTATATGTTAATTGATGGTCAAACTAAATTTAAGGCGTAGGAAGATATAAAGGTGTTAAACCCGTTGCATGAAAATACTTATGACCAATTTAAAGCAGGTTAGTTATATTAACATAAATATTGCTGTATCAAACACTTGGCCTAGTAATTTATTCAATAATTTATATGTATTACAAGTAATTCGCTTATCGGTAGGTAAACCTAATTGAGTAATTATTTAATTAAGATTATAGAAGTGATTGGCCGAGCTTGCTTAGACCAGTGCATTTCATATTGAATATTGTAAATTAATAATTTCTATGATACCGGATAGAAATATTAGGAAACTTAGGAAAGTAGATTTATAAGACAAGCCTACGTACTATAACATTATTGTTTCGTGAGCGAGAGCTGTGCGGTACCAGCCCGTAATGATTTGAGCTCCCATAAAATAACATCTCATCCTGCCATAGCCGATTTAATATTCTATTGAATTTCTTATCTGTAAGTGGATTGTTCGGTCACATTCGTAACGTGGGAATCGTCACTGCCCGACTTGTATTCTACTAAGCTGCGGCATCCAGGGCTTCCTAAATGGTGGCCGCCACATAACGGTCGTAATTAAATGTGATCACTTTTATAGATATTTAACGTTATAGAAATAATCTATTTATTAATACGTTCAGTGAAAAACAATGCGTGAAATGGTACCTATCCAAAACGGTCATATTTTGCCAAATATAATGTTTTGGACGTCTACCCTACTCAGTATCCTCACTGATCTTCGTACTGTATTTCACAATTTGATGACGTCATGTCCATCATAGGGTTTACAGTCGAAAACGTGTTTTTTTTAACAAATAAAAGTACTTATTCGATACAGTGTGAAACTTCGTGCGCTTAAACCGAGTGACCGCGTATAGCTTTTAGTGTAAACGGTTAGTTGTAAGCTTTATGCGTCTTCAATTTATTACGTCGTCCGCTAAATGACAGACGCCGTTAGCTTAGCAAAATACTGGCTTTACTTTGCGGCCCGACTCCGGATTACATCGATGACTATCATTGACAATGAATTAATAATAGCATCGATAGTGTTCGACCGTATCTTGAACGGTTTCCAAACGGAAGGCATGATGGAATACTTGCACAGTTATTACCTATATAAAAAAACTTAAATATTAGATTCTAGATAAAGAAATCAGAGAAGTGCGAGTCTGACTCAAGCACCGAGGGTTCCGAAAAAGCTTGTATTTTATTTTTCACCTTTTCACCTTCACCTTCACCTTCAAGTTCACCAAAATAATTAACAATACTCAATTTCATAAACTATGAAATCACCAATCATTGCTCTAACTCTTTTATTAGAGCTCCAAGAGATCGTGGACCTATGTATTTGTTATTAATTTCAACTTGATACTTCTACTTTCTGAGAAAAACGGGCCTTGACAGACAGATGGATGGACTGACAACGAAGTAATCCTATAAGGGTTTTTTTTTACTATTGATATACGTAACCCTAAAAAACGTAATTTTTGCTGTGTTGTGGTCACAGTTCAAACATAACTAACTAACTGTTTTCGACTGTTTTGGTCTCAGACACTGATTTTGTTATTGAAGTTACTATATTTATGGAAAGATAGTAACTTCAATAATAAATATCCCGGAAACTATTGAACTTCGCGCATTTTACATGTAGATCTACTAGCTGATTAACTTTCTGGAAAAAATATGGAACCCCAAACTGGCCTGCACATACTCGTATTATGCAGTTGTGACGAGACGATTATATTATATTGCTGGTATATTTTTTTGCTTGACGGCTGTTCGGTATCCTCTGATTCGCTAGACGTGACGAAACATTACTAAAAATGCTGAAAATAAGCGCGTAAAAAGTAAAATCGCTGTGTTCATACATTTCCTAATCGAACAACAGTTAATTCCACTTTGATCACCTGACCTGAGTGATATCTTATTTATTTAGGACAAAAAACAATAACGCTCCTTTACTTTAAAATATTATCAACATTATCAATCAAAGCTTAATAAAACGTCGCTGATCTAAGGATCAGCTACATAAAAAATAATTTTAGATACGTGTAAAACCCCTTTCCTGTTTTATATTGTCTACTTCAGCGAGCATTTGTGACTTGTGGTGATAAAATATATCTGAGAACCTTCCTTGAAACTATAAAACTGCGTTTTGAAGATAAATTTTAGCAGACAAACAAGCAAACAATCTTTTATGACAATCGCAATCAAACAAATTGGTTATAGCCTCTTAAAACTTGTACAAGCGCTTTTTGGCGCATGGTTTGTTACTATTTTCATAACAGGATACTTTAAAATATCTTTAAGACAGTAACAAGTCACCATCTCTCCATGCGAATCTACGCACAGTATGAGAAGGATGGATGTAGGTAAAATATACAAAATAAAATGGTCTAGAAGAATAACAAGAATATTAAAACAGAAATCCTTTTCGATAAATCGAAGCACTGACATAACCCACTGACTGACATAAAATATACTCGGAAGGACGGACGTTAAACGGGTTTTAAAAAATAAATCTATCGGGAAAAGATTTGCTGATCGTGTTTCTGTATTTTATTATATTATCAAGTTTGTTAGTCTTATAATGATATGATATGATGCCAAGTACCCATAATTTTTATCATAGCGTCGTATTATGTCTGCATAATCTGCATGTGTTGCGCGTACTATAATTTAACTTTTATTTCCAACAACAGGTATAAAGGCAGTGGAAAAATATAACACGGAAAACCTTTTATTTTCTTTTAAGTTCATTGTCGTGAGTATAAAGAGAGAATTATCATAAGGTAGGTTAATATAAAACTCTGCGATGCAAGAGCGAAACACAGTGCGGCCTCGCAGAAAATTAATGTCGTAATTATGAGAAATTATTTTTATATGTCTCAGATTTAATGGATGTCACCATAATATCACCTTTGGTAAATTTATTAATAATTATAACTAAGTAAGTAGATCTAAATATATATAATACTGATACGAATGCTAATGTGAAATGCGAATCAATTTAGAATTAGTTTCGCCCTTTTAAAATAAATACAAAGGTAGCCTTGTGCTTTTCCTTCATACTTGACAGGCTTAGGCTCTCAAAACACCTCTGATCGAAGAAGCATCTTTGCTTGAACCATGGGTCAAAAATAGTTGCTTCACAATTTAGCACGTATTGTTCAATCGAAGCAAAACGCTTGTCTAACAGGCGTTAGACTGGCGTAGGTATTGTCAATAGCTCCATACGGCTCAATCAATCCGAATTGAGAAGTATGTGAGAAGATATAAAGATATAGTTTGAAATCACGCGAGCTACACAACTTTAAAACTAAGCAGAGCTTGTATTATGAGAACTACATGATTCATATACTTACCTAATATATACTTTTTTGTAAATACATATATACATATTACCTATACATAGTACATAAAACACCTAGTTCCAAGACAAACATTTGTCTCGCGGCGGGATTCGAAACCGCATCTCAGGCGGGCCTTCGCCCATTGCGCCACAGAGGTCGTCAAATAAATGTTTTATGGTTTGGTGCAAATAATTTTAGCCATTGATATCGATAACGTTGATTTTTCCATATTTTTATACTAAAATGATGTCGGAAAGACCACATTACGTAATTAGGTACCTATGTTTTAATCTGTCAGTTGGAAAAATGGAATTAAATAAAATTGAAGTCGGAGTAAAAAGGAAGCCTTGGTACAGCCACGAGGAAAACAACTAAAAAAAAAACATCAATTGTATCGTTATCAATCCATTATGGAATGAACAAATGACACAACTTAAACCTTTTTAAACGAGAGAGATCGTGAGGCCCCGGAGTAATTAGCCCGGAGAAGTTTGTGCTGAATACATCATTGGACAAAGAATTTGTAAACTTTAACAGATGAGACATACTCTAGTTTTATGACACATACAAAAATGAAGATGAGACATACAAAAAAAATTAAAATCTCTGGAGAAAGGAGCCCAGAAAGGCAGATACTTGCGTCGTTAATGAAAATTGTGACGATATTGCGTTTATTTAAAATGTATGAAACATATGAGAGTTATCATAACATCAGACATAAATAATTGGATTATTACAGAAATCATGGAATAAACGAATTTGTGTAGGTAGGATAAATAGATAGAAAAATCTTTATTGCACAAAAAATATATAAATATAGGCAAATTTAATGCTAAAAATCATTCTCTTCCAGATAACCTTTGTGTATTGTGGAAAAAGATGTGTCGGTAGTGTACAGAAAGGATTAAAACACAAATATTAACATGTAGTTATTATGTAACGCAAATGTTTAAAATAATATATTTAAATACTAAGTTATATTATATAATATAACTTATATAACTTATAAAATACTAATATTTAAATACTAAGGTTATAATATCATAAATAAAAGAAAAATGATATGTTATACTATTTATTATGTACTTTTATCACATTGAAATTTATTTTTATTACAGTTAGCCACCTCCTTTCACATTCTTTTTGTTCAAGTAAATCCATAGATTGCATGGAAGAGATCGCTCTTAACGATAAGGCCCCGTTTAAATCTTATGTAAAGTGTTTTTTCTAAAACTAACGTATCCAATAAAGAGTTAAACACCCATAACAGTTGGACGCAGAAGGTTGTGGGTTCGATTCCCGCCGCGGGTCAAATGTTTGCATATGAAAATATTTGTCTCGTGATCTGTATATTTTCTATGTATAATATGTATGTATTTAAACGCATATAAGTATACTACTTATATACGTTGTGTAATGTAGGTCCCATAACACAAGCTCTGCTTACTTTGGGGCTAGATGACGCTGTGTAAAAAATGTCCAGCATTATTTTATTGATATTTATTTATAAAAAGTGTTATTTTTCTTTTGTTGAGTTGAAAATGACATAACAGAAAGAGACAGTTCTCGTACACATGCAACTTTATTCGGCAATAATTGTAAAGTATAGTTAAAACCAAACCTTGTTTGGTTTGGTTTTTCTTTCCTCGATACAAATTAAAATATTCTTTGGAAGCTTTTTACCAAAAAGTTGTCAGTGTATACCGTGACAAATTGTACGATAAAAGTGTCTTTAGGCAGATAAATAATTATTTATATAGTGTGCGAAATCGCCGCCAACCGGTCCGTACGTCGGTCGGTCGCTTCTGTCGTAAGCGACAAAAGCTCCATTCTGCTTCTGTTGTGCTATATTTATTGAGGCTTTACAGTACATTGTGGTCACGATGTATTGTGAATTACCACTACCTAATAATTTATTAACCAATTTTTTAGGGTTAACCCTTTTCGTTTCGTTTTAGTTCGTTCGTTCCATTTGGATGCTTGCTAATCTCCGTAATGGCTAAACAGATTGAAATTTGGAACCTAGAAATTTTGACCTAGAATAACACATTAAGCTACTTTTAATCCGGGTACCACGTAGACAAGCCACGAGGGGCTATAAAGGTAACTATTAGGTATCGATATGCGATTAAGGAACATTTTAAAGAATTAAAATAATTTATTTTTAAATCTGTTATATTTATTTATTTTTAATTCCTGAACCACTTACGAATAGTTGGGCAGTATGCTAGTTTGTTACCTTAGTTGTATATAAAGGCCTTATAGCGGTGAAATAATGGCTTATCCAACCTCGGCCATTACCACCGGTGTTCAAATGGTACTGACTAGTAAAATGTATCAAAGCAGTATGGAATTGTTAGTTAATGATTCAGTGAGTCTTATTAAAGTAGAAATTATACAGTTATTGGATCAAATTACAGGAATATACTGGTAAAAAAATATACAAGTCGAGTTAGCGTAGGTCTGTATACCTTGATTACATATTACACTGAAGTATAAAATAATAGGTAACATATTTATTGTTATACTTCAATTTTATCAATTATATATAATTATCATACTTAATTTAAATTTTAACAAGATACAAAATACGTAGACCACACTAGGTTTTTATTAAATTCCGTAAAAATTATAAGCAAAATAAGTTCACAACTTTGTACCACCAAGCCCAGCCGCCAATTTACTTATTATAAAATAAGTAATATCAAGGTACTTATTTAGTCTTTTTTTAATCTCTGTCGAGCTAATTAAAATACCTACCAGTAAATAACCCATTTTTATAATATTCACGTAAGTAGCTACCTATACTTAAGTGTTATTATGCTAAGAAAAACCTACCTACATAATAAAATTGTTCGAGCAGATAGGTCTAAATCCTAAAATTTACTTAACTCAACGAATTTAATATTAGTATCATACAAAATGCGTTTATCATGTTTCCTTGCATCGCACCAGAATAAATAACATACATACAAAAAACATCTGCTTCTAGTCCTTCCACATCAATAAATCAGAGTAGCACTCACAGCCTGCACCGATGTCTATAATCAACTTGCCGACTGATGCAACCACTCTGAATAAGCATTTAGCTGGTGTACTGAATGTTCAACTTATGCCTGTTTCTTGCAAATTGAATTAATGCAGTTACTTCTGCCATAGTGTACAAATCCGTACGATTTGACCCACACAATGCTCACTAGCTGATTTTCGCTTTACTTCCTACGAGAGAAAGCATTTCGCTTAGGACATGGTATCAACAGGATCCTAAGTAATTTCAAAATTCCAGCTCCCTGAGACGGAGGATTTAAGGTTGTTGCACACATATCAACACTATAACACGCGCTGTTCACTTATTAAATACTAGTAGTTCACCACCAACTAATATTCTGCACTCTATATTTTAAAAATGCGCTCATATTCGAACATAAAAATTCTAACTGCCATTCACCAAGATTAAATAAACGGTTCAACAGTTATCGTCGGGAAAACAAACATACAAACAATCAACATTGTCCAAGTAGAATTAGCTGGCTCTACTCGCCCAAACAATTACGTGACCACGTAAAGACGGTTCCACATTTGTGGACACACTACTCCGTGACATATTAATTTTGAATAAAATGTTTTGATTTTGTTTTTTTTTAATAAAAAAAACATCTTTATCTGAAGGGATGCTTCTACTCAATTGATGACTTTCTGAATCGTAAATTTTAACTCTATTTATTAATTATTATCATTAGTATAGCCCTTAACATAAATAAAAAATATTGTGTTAATGTACTCATTCTATTATTATTTAAAAATTTGTCTAGCCAAGTTTAGCTCAGTTCAGATACGATTGTAAATTATTATTGAATAAATGAATGACTCTTCGCGTAAAAAAAGCGTCTTTTGTCCGCGTGAAAAATACTGTCCACACTTGTGGCATTTTCACGCGTATCTGCTATGGCCATGGAGTAGTTCATATTGAAATATCACAAATGTGAACCCACCTCACCGTAAAATCATAAAATGATGGAATCTGTAATTTTCACCTGAGAACAGGTAAGGAAGTCGTTTATGCGTTTGCAATAAGAGGTTGTTTGGTTTAGATTTCATTTATCATCGCAATGGCTTATCTGATTGAAATGCGGTCTTTTGTAATAGATTTTTTTGTCTCCAAGAATGGTTTAAAAGTTTTATCACTTGGCACTGGCACTGCTAAAAATCGTCGAGGGTTTGAGCATTTTGCACAAATTAACGTGTCTCAAATAATTTGTAGGTAGGTATAGATTTGAACCAATGTAAAAAAAAACTAAGTATTCCTTTTTGCTTTTTACAAGATAAGATGCTTTAGTGCGCGTACGTAACCAGGCTCCGTAACCAACTAAGTAACAGTTATTTATTCCCTTCCTTCTGTCTTATTTTGTAATAAGTTTACGTAAACAGTTCTAATCGTACGAATCTAAAGTTCAGCTTCTTAACTCCACTGAAATAGCTAATTAGTGCGCCTAAAATCTAAACAGCGAAATAATTTCCGTTTATCTAGCAAAGCTAGATTTCCTTAATGTACGGGCGAAAGCACGAGTTTGCAGACGTGGTAGATGAACGTGTGCGATACCATTCATTAGGCAGTCGGTGCCCGCGTCAAATTAGTTGGAAGCGCGCCTAATTAGACAGCGCAGGCGCACAGTGCCCCGCTCGTGCCTGATGCCCTGCCAGGCTGAATACAGAACCGGGGAGAGAGAGGAACTGAGCGGATTCTTACCAATGTCTCCAGAGAACACGTATGCTGACTTTTACGTTGTAGTAGAGACGTACGGTGCGAAAAGGAAGGAAATGGGGCAAAAACTATAAAAACAATAAAAATTACTAAAATCATATAATTAAATAAATAGTATTAAGATTTTTATGGTTTTTAAAAAATATTTTAACATGTATTCCATATTATATAAACCGAGATCGTCAAAAATCACCCAGTCCGTGAATAGGTATACAAGTCGACATGAATAGATAGGTACCCGTACTGCGCGGTATATATAGCAAGGCCTTTATGACACAAAGCATACGCTGACTTGTTCCAAGTCACCCCGGAGAGAGTAGATTCACGTAGCTGTAGCATTGTATCATCTGTTTCATCCTGTCGAATGAAAAAGCAGAACATATTCAATACTCGCTTCTGCTTTGGTGCACTGCAAATCCTACACATAAAGACGCAAAGCGCCGCCTTACCCGGTAAGTACTTGTCTAGTTTCAATGATTGTATCGCTCTTGATAAAACTTCCATTCCCTTTGAAGCATTTAGCCAATATGCAAGAAACTTCGGATATTAGGTTTTAGTGACAAACGCAAAGCCATTAGCGATTTGATGTTTCAAGTAATGATGCACTTACTCACACAGAGTTGAGTGGCAATTTTTTGCTCAGTTGACACGTGAATATCTATGTATGTACCTACCATTTAAAATCATCGAAACTGTACAACAGTTTCTACTGCTTTAAGCATCGTACTTAATTACGAAATAATAGGTTGGGGAAAAAGTTTCTTCGCATTTTTTAAGAAAATTCAAAACATTTTTTAATATAGTTTATTTACATTTAACTAAAGTATGTAGGTACCATTTTGTTCGATAACTTTTTGCCATTTTGTAGGCAGGGACATGATCCCATTGCTATAAAAACTTTGGGGCTTCTGTTCAAAATACCGCGACAAGTGGTTTTGGCAGTCCTCTCGTGATGTTAACCTGACACTGCCTAAAGAATTCTGAAGAGACCGAAACAGGTGGAAATCTGAAGGTGCAAGGTCAGGACTATACGGCGGATGCATTAACACATCCCAGCCAAACTCTCTTAATTTTTGCTGAGTGGCTAAAGATGTGTGAGGTCTAGCGTTATCATGATGAAAAACCACACCCCTTCTGTTGATTAACTCCGGCCGCTTTCTCTCAACTTCTTGTTTTAATCTCATCAGTTGTTCGCAGTAGAGTTCAGAATCGATGGTCCTGCCTGGTGGTAACAGCTCATAATGAATAATGCCCTTCCAATCCCACCACACACACAGCATCACCTTGTTGCGAGTTAACCCGGGTTTCGCCACAGTCTGTGAAGCCTGACCGGCCTTTGACCACGACCTTTTTCGCACGTTCTTGTCGTACGTGATCCACTTTTCATCACCAGTTATCAGCTTCTTCAAAAATGGTTCGGTTTCATTACGTCGTAATAAAGAATCACAAATGAGAACACGGTTCATTAGGTTTCTTTCAGTGAGCTCGTGAGGTACCCAAATATCGAGCTTTTTTGTGTACCCAGTTTTTTTCAAATGCGCCAAAACTGTTTTGTGGTCAATTCCCAGTTCTTCAGCTACGTCGTAACTACTGATATGCCGATCTTGCTCCACTTTTTCAAAAATGGCATCCATTTTATCCGTAATAGGGCGACCAGAGCGACGTGCATCTTTGACATCAAAATTTCCGGATTGAAAACGCTTAAACCAAATTTGTGCTACTCTCACAGACACTGCACTAGGTCCATAAACATCGCAAATTTTTTTCGCGGCTTGCGTTGCATTTTTACCTTTTTTGTAGTAAAATTTTAAAATGTATCGAATTTCTTCATTAGATTCACTCATCTTGACAGTACGAAAAACAAATAAAAATCACACATTTTCCTAATTTGAATTTGGAATTATCTTCTTTAAAATTTAAACTTTTAATGATACCAAAACCAGCCAGATACAAATAGTATAGCCAAAGAGATTTTATTACAAGTTCATACATACAATAATGCGAAAAGACTTTTTCCCCAACCTAATATATTATTATGAGTTTCGTACTTCACCTCAAAATGCATAGGTAATTCCTTACTAAGATACTAATAAAGAGGCTAATATTAAATTAAATACAAATTTTGTACAATACATTTTATAATCTAGCTTTGCACAGTTTACATGACAACATTCTCAATCAACTTAAATGCCAAGATATACTGAGCCGTAAACTTAGTTTTATCTTGATTATGTTCATAAAATTCTTCATGCTTTGGTAATATTATTGGCTTAATTAAATGACAATGGGTCGGATCAGCTGCTGGGACCGTTACGATGCAGCACGCGAGCGATGCGCGCGCGCACCCGTTCGTTCAATGCGCTAGGTCAAGATTGTTCTACATGTTTAAGATGCCAATGGCAGCCTACCGTGCAACGCGATACAACATGTCAGTGATGCTTGATGGTGTCGTCGGGCATATTGTCATCTAATCCTTCCAGATTCTAATATCTTATCATCACGGCTTGAAATATTCAGTTTCGTGCCTTGTTCACAAAAGGAATCAACAACTCAGTATTTTTCGGACTATTCTTCTTTCAGTGTGATAGGTATTTTGTCTGGTATCGACGTCACACTGCCGCCGGTTGACATCCCAGGATTATATTGTGTGATACAGCCGCGTGTACGATTTGACTTGTCGCGACATGAAAATGTATATTAAATATTAACATTTTGACATCATAAATGTAACGCATTGTATAGTGTAGCCACATCATTACAATTAGCCAGAACTAGACATCATCTTGCGATATAAAATAACCAGTTAGACCACTAAGCACGCGATATCGACGCCATAAGATGAATATTATAATTTATTACATTTATAAAATCTGTTTGTGGGAAATTGACTGGTATTAGTATATTCATCTTCCTATATTGACTTTGTGGATATGTATGTCACTTTTTTAGCAACCGAAACCAACGCTTCAAGATACGCAAATATTCAGTGTCCTAGAATATGTTCCATAAAAAGGTCATACCTCATTCGGGAGAGTATATAGTAGTTTACTCTCCCGAAAGGGTTATGACCTTTTTATGAGATTAAATGTTATTTTTTTTTTCAAATCTGCTGTGTTTGGCAAAAAATCATTAAATTAGCATGGCACATAACTCGATTTATACAATTTTGTTTCGTTTATTCATACTTGGCGCTGGGTTACAGTCAAAAAAGCAGCTGCAAATGCACAGACAATTTTAAAAAAATAACCTGAAAAAAAAAAATTTACTTATATAATTTCCCACCCTCCCAAAGCTGTTCGAGCACATAGCTTTTTCCCTTTTCATTTTATCTCTGAACGTAATGATATGACATGTGTGTGTTCCAGGTATCAAAAAATTTTTATGTTGCAGTTGCATATACTTTTAACACGCGAATTTAAGCATGAAGGATCGAGTACTACTATTTCGTCTTTTTTCAAGAAAATATGTTCACTTTCATGAGCAACATCGCCCCCATTTAGGTAAGTATATGGTGCATGTAAAAAGACAATTGTTAAATACAACGGCATAGACGCGAGCCGACTTCTATAAAAACTTCTTTATAAGAAGCTTAATTATCTACATTGCAAAAATGTGTATTTTTTGTAATTCATGGTGAATATCTTACTTGTTGAATGAATGTATAGAAGAACAATTAAGTTAATTACGTGAACGGTTCAGGCAGGTGTAAAACTACAGTCCACTTATAATTTTCTAGTAACGGAATTGGCTGCAGGCGGTTCTAGGGAAGCGTGCTAGTAGGCTGCAAAATTACTGCTTCGCGTAATAGAAGTCTAAGCACCTTTGTCCGATGATCTTGCCGTGGAAATTGCACATCTTGTATTTTTATTTTCAAAATTAGAAACTGGTTTGTTTTGTATTTGTTGGACGATTTTAATGGATTTATAGGATATATTTGATATTTAAGATATTATGGATACCTACTTACCTATTTTTATATTACCTACTAGCGTCTACCCACGCTTTGCCGACTTGGATAAAAAGTATCTTATGTGTCACAACCTATACCTGTTATTTTTTTTATTTAAATCTGTTCAGCTGCTATGGAAATATTAAGCAACCAACATCCTAACATCAAAATTTTCGCATTTACAATATTCATCTATTGCTCTATTTCAGATTTGCAAAATATATTCAACCTATTGCTATTGTTTAATAGCATTATATAATGTACTGCAGCGGGTATGTACTTCTCGTGATCTGAGCGGCTGGCAAAATCTCGCAGCACATAAATTTGCCGGGTTCCGTTGTGAAAGCCAATATTCTTTGTGGTGCTGGCGAGCTCTATTTCTAACATTAAATAAATTACTCCGATATTACAAGAACGAATCGACTATCGACTGAAGTTGCCGGACGTGTCCGCTGTAGTTACATCGTGGATGGATTTCGTTGTGGCTACCTTGTATTTTCTTTTTAAAATTGTCATCTTAGAAATCTTGACAGCTTAGTTTCATCGTAGATGGTTTGATATTCAAACCATTTGTATTTCTGATTCATACCAAGAAGCTTAGTTTATCGTAAGGTGTCTTCATTTCAAAGTGCGACATCAAGGTGGCAATCAAAATTTGCCTAAGGCTACGAACTCATAGCATAGGAATATTACATCAAGGCTGACTTCATAGCAATAACAAGTTTCGTGAACCAATGCTAATTTCAGTGCAAATGATGTCTCTTAAATCTTGATAAGATGCTAAAAATTTATGGTTAAAATTTATTTGAGGTAGTCAAATTGATCAAGGGGTACGCAAGATCTGATGTCACTTATTAAATTCCTTCTATTTTTTCTTTATAAGGTAGGTAGGTACTTACATACTTACCTAATAATAAGTTAGAATGACGAAACTGCAAATTGTTAGTGCACTCTATTGTTAATTTAGGAATTCCTTGTTCAGCCCACGTTCAGAAGTTTATCGGGCAGTATATCCAAATAATTTATGGCTCAATTCGTAAAGAGGAATTATGCGTTTAGATCGAGCATTAGTACAAACAGTGCGCTTCCAATTATTTACGACAAGGCAGAAGCGCCCTCGGGCTGTTTCACAACACCTTATAGACGAGCGTCATTACGGACCGTTGGTTGCTCAAGTCGATGCTTTTTCATTTGATGATATGCGTAACATTATTAAGAATGACCTACCATGTTCTGTGATCGAATTGGTAGTATGTCCGGTGATAAGGTTTCACAAGAATTGTATAATTGTCAATTGTTTCCCGTATCACCGGGTTGAGGCTGCTTTTGTTTCTGTTATCTTCTTTTAACCGCCGCGACGCAAGTAGCCCGTGAGTGTTTGGGTAAGATGTTGTTTGTTTGTTCAAGTTTCTGTTTGTATGTTTGTTGTTTTGTTACAATCTATCTCAATGCAGTGCGATCGTTTTTCAACTAATGTATGACATCAAGAGTGGTTCTTAGATTGGTTTAATTGCCACATGACACTAGTGTCAATAAAAACCTTTATTCTATTCATAAAATCTAAGTCCAACGACCAGTCAGATTTATACCTATTTGAAGAAGGTAATTATTGATACCATATAAGCACTGACATTGTACAATTGAATATATCAAACATTGATTGCTGAGTAAGACAACGGAAAGTGGAATCATTCAATCACGCCCGAGGTTGCGCCCGCCCCCACTATGATCCACATCCAACTATCAACACATTGTTATTTATTGAACCTATTATAATTGAACACGATGTTCCATAATTCACCTACTCTTCTATAACTTAGTACTTTTGGCTTGGTAACTTTGAAACGATTGTAAGAATAGGTACTTTTGGTTTTGTGAGATTTAAGAATAGGTTCTAAATAATCCTTCGCAGTTGGGTATAGGGCATTGGAAGTTTTGTTATACGACTGCAGAAAGCTGAATACCTTTTTAGCCAGACGCCTAACCTTTTTATACGCCTAACAGACATGGTTGAGAAAACGCTTCTGGATATCTTTAATCAGTTTCTAATAAACTTCGAAATGAGGGGTTTTGTGTGTTTGTTGGTCTGATACCATTTATCACCGATACGGCATAGTGGAATGTTATTTGGTTTTTCGCAATCGATTTATATGGCTTCGATTTTTTTACAAATCGGCACAAGTTACTATGAAAGACGGAAATACAAATCGGGATTTTTTATATTTTGTAAAAGCAACTCTTCATGTTATCACTTAGAACACATTGGCAGACTTACGCAACATGTCGCTGTCAGTATATTGATATGTATATATGTATAGGCCTACAGCTCAATACAATGTGTTTATAGAAATAATAAAAAGTTGAAACTAGCGTAGAGTAGATGTTAACAACATTTAAATAGTATAATTTATAAATGAAAATACTTTATTGTACCCCATAAGAAAAAATACAACTTAACGGTTAGAAGCGATCTCTTACAGACAACCTTAGGATGTAGATTATTTTATAGATTTATTTATAAGTTTAAGAAAACTCACAGCTAGGTACACAAGAAACTTACATGCAAAGAGCATGTAGGTAGGCTGAGGGCCAATAAAAAGTATCCATTTATAGATAAAAAAAATTATATGCTAAAACTACAGTTTAAGTGGACAACGGACCAGAGAGAGAAAAAAAGAAGAATTTATATAGCTAACAAAGGCAAAAATAATAAATAACTGTCTAAAAATAATTTGTCCACCAGTAAGCGGCTTAACTTGCTTGTTGAGGTTTTAAACAAATCAACGTCAGTACCTATGTTTCTTAAAGTAGTTGCTTGCCCGAATAATAAATACGTTTTGCCTATAATTAGTTGTTAGATATAAGTAGTTTTGTTTTATTTATTTATGATATATCAAAAACCTAGGTACTGAAGTCATCATTACTGAATGAGGCAAGCATCATTATGACAGCTGCTAATTACAATAGCCGTGTCAAACATAAAGCTAACATTTGATATGCGTGTCAAAAGCTCAGTCCAAGCTAATTAGCACCGTGGTCTGAATGTCGTAAAACTGACTCTGTAACTGACCAAGCTGGCTCTGAGAAAAAGGACCGTAAGTGCATATTAACAGATCTTATAATAATAATCTTCCCAGTAGTTTTTGACGACCTCGGTGGCCGCTCGAGTAACCGACTGAGACGCAAGAGGTGCGAGTTCGATTCCCGGGACAAATGTTTGCATGTTATGCATATGTTTCTTCCGGGTCTGGGTGTTGTGGTACCATGGTTCACCACCTAGTAATCAGGGGATCCTAGTATGCGGTGCAGATGTGTAAAATAGGCTTATTCCACAAATCCCCTGATATGGGATGTTATATCAAAAATGATTACGTGTGTTATGTATCTCTATTAAACCTTTTACATGACGTAACCTTTCTTCTTTCAGCTACGATGCAGATATGTATTTATAATCCATGCAGGTAGGTATTCCATTTTAGTTTTCATCGATATACACTTTAAAACGTGCTCAAAACGGTGTAGGAAAACCGGCATGCACTACAATACAAAACTCGAAGGCATGTGCCATCAGTTAGTATTTCAATAAGCGGCAATGGGAAACCTGCACGTAAAATTGTATCTACTTGCAAAACGCGGGCTTTTCCCAAATAAAATGTTGCCTTTGACAACCCCTACTTAGTATTCTCATAGATCTGAGTACAACCTCGATTATGATTATGTATATGAGCCCATAATGGGAAATAAAGTCATGAGCGAGTTTCTTTGTTTCTACTTTATTGATTTATTATGTTTTCAGTTTACTGCTTATTGAAGCTTACTGTAGCAATGTCTTAAAACATTAAGTGTAAAGTTGAGTAAATGGATAACGCGCCGCAAATGTCTTTAATAAAATAACAATAAACATTAACGAGGTGTTCACGTTCCGATTTTCGGTGATTGCAAAATATTAGGTTGGGGAAAAAGTCTTTTCGCATTATTGTATGTATGAACTTGTAATAATATCTCTTTGGCTATACTATTTGTATCTGGCTGGTTTTGGTATCATTAAAAGTTTAAATTTTAAAGAAGATAATTCCAAATTCAAATTAGGAAAATGTGTGATTTTTATTTGTTTTTCGTACTGTTAAGATGAGTGAATCTAATGAAGAAATTCGATACATTTTAAAATTTTACTACAAAAAAGGTAAAAATGCAACGCAAGCCGCGAAAAAAATTTGCGATGTTTATGGACCTAGTGCAGTGTCTGTGAGAGTAGCACAAATTTGGTTTAAGCGTTTTCAATCCGGAAATTTTGATGTCAAAGATGCACGTCGCTCTGGTCGCCCTATTACGGATAAAATGGATGCCATTTTTGAAAAAGTGGAGCAAGATCGGCATATCAGTAGTTACGACGTAGCTGAAGAACTGGGAATTGACCACAAAACAGTTTTGGCGCATTTGAAAAAAACTGGGTACACAAAAAAGCTCGATATTTGGGTACCTCACGAGCTCACTGAAAGAAACCTAATGAACCGTGTTCTCATTTGTGATTCTTTATTACGACGTAATGAAACCGAACCATTTTTGAAGAAATTTTTGACCATTTTTGACCTCACACATCTTTAGCCACTCAGCAAAAATTAAGAGAGTTTGGCTGGGATGTGTTAATGCATCCGCCGTATAGTCCTGACCTTGCACCTTCAGATTTCCACCTGTTTCGGTCTCTTCAGAATTCTTTAGGCAGTGTCAGGTTAACATCACGAGAGGACTGCCAAAACCACTTGTCGCGGTATTTTGAACAGAAGCCCCAAAGTTTTTATAGCAATGGGATCATGTCCCTGCCTACAAAATGGCAAAAAGTTATCGAACAAAATGGTACCTACATACTTTAGTTAAATGTAAATAAACTATATTAAAAAATGTTTTGAATTTTCTTAAAAAATGCGAAGAAACTTTTTCCCCAACCTATTATTATATAGCCAGATGCATTTCTATCGTAAAAGTCTAAAAGGCAATATTCAACATTTAATATTGTTCTATATTAAAATGTTAATATTAATGGTATCCGCAAGATTGTGTATTTATGGAAATTATTCTAACTGAAATTGCGATCTCCGTGAGTAAAACCTCAAAATTGACATGGGAATTTCACACGGAAAAATTTGCTGTCGATTTTCCAAGGGAAGCACCTGCCCGTTTTATGGTCGAAACTGACCACAGATTCAATGGCGATAATTATGCGGAACCACTGGCCGGCAACCGAAACTCACGGCCCACTTATGCGCACGTGTTTAATAAGCATTAAAATAATTGAGAGTCGGTTTTATACAAAGTTAATTACGATAATAAGAAGAAAATATGGGACCCTTTGTGGCGAGTTATGCTTCAGTGCATCCAACTAATTTGTGATGTCCTGTAGAGTGGTCGAATTTACATTATAGTGGGTAATAGCTCTCATTTTAATATACATTAATTTCGTTCGTTTTCGCAAACGGAACTTGCATATACCTAGTGCAGCAATGGTTTAATTGCTTTTTGACTGTGTCGTAAGCCCGTTTATGAGATTGCCGTAATAGGTTGTTTGTTAGATAACTTTTATCCCCGAAATAGCTTACCGTATTTAAATGCGTTTTTTGTAATATTTTTTTATGACTAGGAGAACGATTCTTATAATAGGCTTTATAATAACCCTACAAGTCGCTACAATAGAAAATGCTTTAAAGTTTTGCAAAAAAAAATACATTTTCATGGGCCAAGAACAAAAGAGCTTACTTAAAGAATAACTGTACCGTCCCGTTTTGTAGGTAAATTTTATTATGTATTAAAGCTACAAATGCAATTAAAAAATAAACACGCTCGACTGTTATACCCACGATGGAGATCTTCAGATCCATACTCAACAAAGTAGGGGGTAGTCAGAGACATGTTGACATGACGTCTGATATATTTGGTACATGCCCGCTTTTTTACATAGTAGTTAGCATTCCAATTGACAGGTTGCGAGGCCATCACCACCTATTAGGACACTAAACGATGGCACATGCCTTCGAATTTTTGGTTGAATTGCAATCATTTTAAATACAACCATCGTCTGTTTGAAAAAAAAGCAATCTGAATCTCCTCGAGGTAAGAGTGAATAGGTATCTTCTAGTCTAGACCATGCTCCATCGTCGGCTATATCGTCACTTACAATCAGGTAACATAATGACAAAGTGAAGGTCTAAACTTGATAAAAAAAAAACATAAATTCGCGAGCTGCATAATGTTTGATTACCATACTCGCCACATTAATGTTCACAGGTACTCGTAGGTAGGTATAGTCGTTTAATCATCATTTCGGTGATTTATCAGAGTTCTTGCGACGTTTCATCCGACGGCGTGGATGAATTTAATTTGTTTTTAACTGTGCTTCAGTATTCTTTGTGTAATCAATCACTGGATTGTTATGAAAGTGTGCGATACGATTTCTCGGGCGGCTTTGGTTTCATCACATGCACAGGTTGAGCCACATCATCAAAATGACAAAGATATAAAATTAGATTCATATAATTATCATAATTATCGTAACTTGTTGCGTAAAACTATTTAAAAATGATTCATTGCATCATAAAGTTATAAGGATTTCCTGTCGAATATGCAAACTTTTAGGTTTTGCTTTATAAAAATAAAATTAACAAAATCTAATCTTAATTTCCTGTAAAAATAATTATGTAACATGTTTGTGATATAAGGCAGATTTACCAATTCGCTATTTTTTTCATCCTCACACTTTTTCACCTTCAGTTTAGGTGACTTTAGTTATAGGTGGTAGGCCCGTAGCCTCGCTATACTGTTACTCGCACTTGACCATAAACATGGTCAAGTGCGAATGAATACCGCTTCTATGCGTTATAATATTACTGATAATAAAGCTGTAGAGTTTGTTTGTTTTTGTTTGAATCTCTGGAACTACCAGATTAAAAAAAATACTATTTACATTTGATAGCCTAATCCTTTAACATTACGCTACCCTTAGAAGCCGAGCAAAATAAGTAATAGCGCGGTGGTGATGCGACGCCATGTGTCGGGGGCCGAAGGCGGCCGTGGTATAACTAGTTATATTATAAAATTGTTTAGACTAATCACTAATATTCAGCGTTTGGTGCGTGGGGCATTTCCCTTTCAGTGATACATATAAGTAGGCTATTTTTACTTACTAGACTAACTAACTAACTTATTTAGATAATGCTACTTAATGTTATTATTATTTTAATAACGTATCCCACCATCCGAACTTGTGTTTTCAATGTCGTGCTAAATAAATGTTTTTTCTTTCTTTATATTCTGTGCTATGATCAATTTAAACAATACCAATGTATGTAAGTACCCAAGGCTGTTGTGCACTCATTATTTTTTTTAAGAATCTGAAATTATTTATCTATGATCGTGGGAGCGTGTCTATCTCGTGTCAGTCGAAATTAAAGAACAGCTTGTAAACTTACATTAATAACTTACAAACGTAAATAAACTGCATATTAAATTGTTCGTGTTCATTCGCCAATTTCTCTAGGGACTCACATGCACGACTTAAAAATCGTATACCAAAAAGCGCTTTTCAATCTACGATTAGAGACAGCTTTTCTTTACAGAAACACCATGGTCTGTTAAAGTAAGATTTGAGATATATCGTAGAACTTCAATGTGGCTACAGTATATATTTTGGTAAAGAGTTTTCAAACTACTGCGATAAACCTAAACCGCTTTACTAAGCTTCTTAAAAAGGTGTCTCGGGCGCTGGGAATGCACTAACATTCTCAACAGGTATTTGGGTACTTAACCAAGTTCATCCTGCTCATACTGATGTGAGCTGTGATCTAACTTCGATGGTACATCGAACAGCTGATGGAACTCACATTTCTATGTAGATTCTATTTTATAGACGAGTTATATGGCTTATTAAAAAATAAGCTGAAGATAAACTCATTTAAGTCGTAAAACTTAAATTGCCAAACATTTCAATAACATAATCAAAACCAAATATTTATTTATGTTTATTACCATCTTATGGGGAAACGTTTTGTTGCTTTTAAATAATAAAATAATTAATCGTTAAGCTAACAATGCTAAATATAAATCGTGGCTATATTTTTAATCGATACCTATAGGTTTTAATTCTAATAACTGTAATAATAATTACAACAAGGAAGCCTATGGAATGTATTTCCTATAATAGAAACTAGACATCTGAAATCTTAATTTATCATTTATTTCAGAATTATAATTCCACGATTGATGTGAACAATTTGCACTACAACCTGCATCATGGCATGTTGCTTTACAATGAAGGTTCTACACAAGTTTGAAAATAAAAATAATGTTGTTATCGTGAAGGTACTTATAGTTGAAATTTACGAAAAGTGTCACATTAATCACTTGAAAGTAGATCGTGGTACGCTTCAGTGCCGGTAGCCGTGAGAACAGAATAATTGATTGCTAATCTCATCTAGATGCATCAGACTTTCGTTAATACGCGTCTAGACAGCGCATTAGTTATCTATCACCTAGACTAGACTTAGTAAGTGTTTATGTTCAGATAGTGGCATCAGACTGTATATCAGGTATATATAATTATACTACACAGTATCAGCTGCGGCAGTGCGATCCCTCATAATTGTAATAAGTCACTATAAGACATTACCATGTTTCATTGCGATTCGTTACATAGCCAATACCTACTCACATGGCAAAGAGGTAAGAATATTGCCGCCTATATATTTGAATCGCGAAAAGTGAGAGTGGCACGATTATCAACTTTTTAAAGTATTTATCTAATAAATATTTGACATACAGTTAGATACTTTCTTTGTTCAGTCCTGCGCTCATCCGCTAAATCTGCATAATTTCGTAAACAGTTCGTACCTTCGTACCTACCTATAAAGAAACCAGACTGACCTCAATCTAAACTTATAAAATCGTTTATCCTGACTGAATGACTGACTGACCGATCTATCAAAGCATAGCCAAATTTTCACATTTTGAAGTCGGAAATGGGTGATAAATGTTTGCATGGAAGTATCGTTTTTTTTTAAAACACGACTCACCGCGTGATAAGCCGCTGGCAACAGATAGTTAGTTTAATATGTATATTTATATTGTCGATGAATTATAACGATTGCTGTTTGCTAGATTTGAATGTCTACATATTGGCTATGAAATTGTCGGTGCAAGGCCATTTTTAATACATTCTAAGTAATGTTTTCTGTTATTTATATGTATATTGGCACTCAAACATGATGTTTAAATTATTGCTTACCTAAAATGAGTTTTGCTTGAGGCATCTTAATTACAAGTCGAATGATTGCAAAACGGAATGTAGACAAATAAAATGTTTATGGATAACATTCTAAGATTTGTTTACTATTTACCAGTAAATGTTAATTTTTACAGTAGGGATTATGCGCATTGGTATTCTGGCTTTTAATTTCCGAATCTGCATGCTTTGTTGTAATGCAATTATTCCACAGGAATTGTATACTTACCTCTCGATTAAGTTAGCAATACTTATCATTATCAGTAAACTCAACCTTAGAAGGTTTGAACGATCCTACCTCATAACTCAGACCCCTAATTTACCAACAATTCCATTCTAGGAAAGATTTACACACATTACAATGTTCTCTTGAACGGATTATAGTGAGTGCGAGTATAGATTTCCTATAAGTACGGGATAAAGATGAATCCTCCAGATATTTCTAACACACACAGATATTCATAGGGTTAGTATTAATGACAACTGCAATAACTGATGAGGTAAGCTCCACACCTACGAGTAGTTTGCAACTTTTATGTAATTAGGTATCTACATGAATTATACCAAAATATTAACGATGTCTGTGAACAAAATGAATACGGAAACAAACAACCGCAAAGCTCATCGACTTTAAAGCCCAGCTGACCGCACCGACAGGACATGGCGACCGCACGACCTTGTTGCCTTAATGTACCCTAATTTCACCGCACGCTGTGCCGTCGTGAATGCACCAAAAAACTGACACGTCATTCTGTTTGCACAGCTGACCAATAAATTGAATACGATGCGAGCGCTCCCAAGAGCCAAGCTGATACACACGCGCGATCCTTCTCATCTCGCGCCCATGTCATCGTTTGTCAGTAGCGCGCGGTTCGACACGCAAAGCGTTAATTTTCCATGCTCTCCCCATAAAAACCTCACTACCGAGAATTCACTTAGCTCCGCGTACATTTTCTCCGATTATATACAAATGACAATCGAAACGAATCTCTGTTTTTTTGTGAAAGTCAGTAGTGATCGGAGCGATGGTCGCAATCGTTTGGATCGATTTGACCCGATTTATCTCGACCGTTGATGGTCCATGTACAGGGATTGAGAGCTGATTAGGAAAGCGATCGGATCTTAGGGCGGAGGGCAGATTGTCGATAAGCCGCCGACGTTGGCAGCGCATGCGTAATTAGAGATAAACAGAAAATAATTGGCCGCAATCACGCGCTATAAGCGAACGTGCCGGGCGGTTACCACCACGAGCTCCAACGCCTGCTTAGCGGAAGCTCAATTGGAAGTAACTATGTCTGGTCTATTTGAATAATTTTCGATAACATGAATTGCTGTAATGACTGGTTGCCCTTTCTCAGAACAAAACTATTGGCTATCTATCAACAAAGTAAGTAAATACCGATCACTGCAAGAAAATAAACAAATTCACTGTTTACGATCATGCTTTCTCAATCAATAAAGCTTTATAATAATTTCTTCATTAAGGTTACGGTTCATAGCAGCTTTAAGTATCTATTTGTGTTAACAAACAGAGATAAGTAGACGTAATCCCAATAGTCATGAATTATAAAATATGTGTGTGAATTGCATAAAAATGTGTAGTTAACTTGCAATTAGGGTATACATTTGTAGAGGCTGTTCATCTTTTGTATCATTATGATTAGGTGTGGTTATCTTCGGCGCGATACGTGAGGTGAGCCTGCAATGTCGGCTCTCACCTCGGGGACTCAGCCTCAGATTAACGACACGAAATCTATGTTTGTACACGTTCGACCTCTCCAATAATAGGAGCTGATCGATCTGCGAAGCGGTAAATTGCCAACTGCAGACACACTCGCAAAATAACGAACCAGCTGTATATCATTGTATAGATAGCGCGCCGACGAAACTTGCAACGCAAACACTGTAATTGTCAGATTGTCAATACAAATTGCCTTTGCGCAACCATAATTTCAGTGGAGTAACCCCATGACTTCTAATAGCGCGATTAGAAAGAATCGTAAATAACTGAAGCGCATTCAGGCAAGACGACTCCTCTGACGATGAATCTTCATTAGTGGGTGAACATATGACAGTTTAATCTATGACCAATGTTCGCCGCGCAGTAAATTGCGCTCGGTCCGCTCAAAACAGATGGAGTAATGAATCAATCCTTGTGGTGAAGGTTTTCCACAAACATGTCCAAGCTCTCAATCGGCGCCCAGCGGCGACGGGGCGGCGGAGGCCCTTTAATTGACATATGTCAGAGAGTGTGCGCCTGACCTGCGGGTCATGCGTGAAGTCTCACATAGCGTTGTTACTTTCGCTGCTGCCACACCACCTTATCATTTGAGCATCGATCTCGTTCAATGCATTTTGCGAATCTCTTTCCTAATGTACTTTGCTTGCTCTACTTATTCATAAATTTAACTACGTAATTTTCAGATGACGTTCATTGTTCTATAACTTTCGGCAGAAAAATCTCACAGCAATTAGAGATGCATGAATGCGCTTTCCATGTACGAGCAAGATCAGTTCATGCTTTATTTCTCACCAACAAATTGTTTACCTTCTTGCAACAGTAAGCTTTACTAGCGATTAAGGACGTATCTCTAGAGTCTGATACAGGTGTTCCTTTACCTGAAATGTCGATATAAATAGTGGGTAATCGTGATTGTTGTGGAGAGGTTAGGCGAAGGTGCCGGCTCACCCCGCGCTCCGCATTCCTGCCGAGTCCTGAACCACGCTGAACTTTGCTCTTATTGTCAATTCGTGCTTGCTGGTGCGTTGCTTCTAAAGCTAACTTAAAACTCTATCCAAGATAACGAAAACATAAACTAGCGAGATCACACAAAACTGCGAGAGCGCATGTGTTCCTTGTGATCCCATAGGTACTTTAGTATTTTTTGCGTTACGATCTTAGCTTAAGTTTTAGCCAAGAATTTTTAGCATGAGTGTAGAACTAGCTTAAATAAACTAGCTAGAATTATACCCGTTTAGAAGTCACAAAGATAAACGACTTTGTTCGAGTGGTCATTGTCGCCAGACGTTGCTTCTCAGGGAGTACGATCTGATTTAATTGAACTTTTTGCTTCCTAGGAAACACCACGAATAGGACTGTAGGATAGTAGGATAATTATCAAAAACAACATTAAAGAGGATCCATGGTCTTGATTAAATAATAAAGCTTATCCTATCTTTAAAGGAGCAAATTACACTTAAATTGCTAAAACCAAAATTAACAGCAACAGCGAAACTCGTTGACGCTCTCGTTAACTATCAAAGGGTCGACTCACGTTGATCTCTTGGACGTCTCGTAATCAACATTAAATAACCGTTGAGGCCTTTGTGGCATCGTTAAAACTGTTTAGTGCTAAACAATCTTTAATAATAAGCAATAGCCATAGCTTCGATATTTCTACCTATAAAGTAAGTACCTATAACAAATCAAGTGTGTTTGCTATAGCTAACTATTTAATTAATAACAAAATAAATTGCTTTAGCAACAATTACGCTACAAATAATTATAGGGCTTGAGGCAGACGATTTGTTGACGCAACACACAACAATGGGATTTCGGTTCAGTGACCTTTCGATAACTGTGACATCGCTGTGAAAATATGGACAGTACAACTGTGTGGCTACATCAGCTGTTTTTCTGGGAAGAGTAATGGGTCCCGATTTTTGATCTGAAGATGCACAATTGAATGAATGCTAAAAAAACGCTGGTTGGTAATTACCTATTATTTTTCTGTTTTTGGTAACATATATCCTATCCTATTAATAATATAAACGCGAAAGTTTGAGGAAGGATGGATGTTTGTTACTCTTTCACACAAAAACTACTGATCGGATTTTGTTAAAACTTTACAGTAAATAGATTATACATCAGAATAATACATAGGCTCCTTTTTATCCGGGTCCAACGCGGGCGAAGCCGTGGGTAGAAGCTTGTGTTTTATATTATGGACATATCTATCACCAATAGTTTTGTCCATTCGAAAAAAGAAAAACTCAAGAGGAACCTGCCTTATCTCAGAATTAGAATTCGAAGGCATGTGGTTACTGTTCAAAAAAAACGGCGATGTTCTTGCCAATCTGTCATGTGGTACGCTAAACATGCAAAAACATGGGCATGTGCCAAATATAATGGACTTACCTCTGCCTATCCCCTTTTTTGTATCCTCGCGGATCTAGTACCATCCATATGGATCCAAGCATGCTCTTATAAGTTTAGCTGGCAGGGGGGGAGACACACACACACACACACTTAACTCCAACAAATATTTCGCAAACAAATCCCTGAATCTAAAAATAGGTTTCACACACCCGCAACATTTAACTAAGAATAATAATATTCAACCCCACTTTACGAGTAGTGGAGGTACCCTAAAAAAATATTTTTATTTTACGGCTTTGTCGGCATGATTAATATACCATATACCCATGCCAAATTACAGTTTTCTAGTACTAAGAGTCTCTAAACATGGCGAAACTATAATGGTTCTTTGTTTGTTACGGAACCCTAAAAATAACGAGTTTCTTATTTATAAAAAGCTAGATTATGCAAAAGTATCTTTAAATACTTGATTTAAAGATACTTCTGTATGACCCAGACTGGTGCGACGAGTGATGTCTAGAACCAGCACTGTTTTATTGCATTAGCGTGTAGCTAGTGCTTTTATGGCCTGTGTCGGTGTGTCTGTCGAGCTGGGATGAGATGACGCGATGAATAGCGCATAGTTCGTGCCTCGAAACGCCCCGCACAACCAACCCATACCTTTGAATTTAAATGAGAACTTGTGTAATTGAAATGACGTTATGAATTAGTCACCGTGCCTCATATCTAATAGCGTGCCTTAAATACAATTAGCTTTGTACTTAACGGCTTAATTTAATCAATGCCTGCCATGATATTTATCCATTATCGAAACAATTTGTTTTTAGCTAACCTATTAATAATTTTGATTGCTGTCTCACTAGAATGTTTATTAATTGTGTGTCATTGTTTATGTGAAGCAATAGGGTTTTAGTGTTTTTGAGTTTCCATTAATTTAGCTAAGTCGTCTAACTATGGTGAGTAGATCGTGCACGCCAGCGGGCCCCTCCGGCGAGCAGATAATGTGAACCTAAGGCTTGAATAGGAGTAATGCGGCCTCTTTACCACTCCGTGCAAAGACGTCTTATTTAGTACCAAACGCGGCTTAAATTGAGCCTTTTCAGCACAATTACGTCCGCGAGCAACAGCGCGTTTAGCACCATACTATCAAACCAACAACGTTACCATTTACTTGCATGCGTACATAACTTTACCAGCTTCAATAAAACCATACACGAAACGAAGATACTTAGGCATCTGTAAACGATGAAGAAATACGTAGACGATTCGATAACCTCAACGACAACATTCAACATTTTGTTGATGAAACAAATTCTCAAAACAAAAGGTCAAGAAAAAAATATGATTACGTCAATGCAAAATGTACCGATAAATAGAGTACAGTTGTAATGGTTTTACAATAGACAAAATTAAATTAGCCGCCTAAATTACAGCCGTGGGGATGTTATCTAAGCGTTGCACAATGGTATTGTTCGAGGCACAATAGAACACAGACCTGTCGAGCATTCGAGAAGTAGGGCGCGTGGCGGCTTCGTCTGCGGCGGTGGTGAAATGCGATGGGCGGCACCGCGCACGCCGCTCCGCCCAGCCCTTTCACCGCCCGCCCGCGGCGCCCCGCCCCTGTCCTACCCTCAACCACCTTCCACCTTTAGTTGCGTAACCACACTATTCCCAGAACCACACTAAAACAGAAACACTTGCCTCGGGCGTTGCCCCATTCAGCTTGTACTGTCTGTTACAAAACCGCATGTAGCTGTATCTAACGCCGAACCTCTCAACCGCAGAGTGCTAATGGGGAAGCTACAATGAATACATCAGGTGCCTTGATTATCAGCATAAACATAACTTTTTCAGCAGTAATAATTAATGTTTCTACGGTGACGAACGCAATACACCCATTCTATTCTATCAAGCCTATCCTAGAATATAATCATATCGAGCAGAACAGGTTTATTTATTATGAGCTTGCAGCGTTAGTTGCTGTTCATATATGAAAACATGTAAATGCTTACGGATAATACTTTAGGAAAAGCTGTGATTTTGTTGTCAATACTGACTGTAGAGTTGTAGACCTTATTTTTCTTCGGCTGTTCAAACTAGGTGCCCTTTATAGTATGATCATTAGGTTATCAGCACTCTGAGCGAAACCCTTCCGCCTCATTCGGATCGTTAATACCGAGCATTAGCAAATAGCCGGGTATGGAGCACGATCGTTTTGTAAATTGTACTTGCCAAGTTGGATCTGGTTTAACAATTATCAAACTAGTTGATGAATAGGTTTAGGTCAATCAGCAATAGCCTTCAAGCTTGGAGTGTCTGGTTTACTTTGGAGTTTTCAGAAAATCATTTTTTACCTACTTACTCTACCCTAACTAACCTACACTAATTGAGGGTACGGCTCAGGTACAACATTCTCGTGAATCTCCCATTTAAACGTTAGTTTTATGCGTATACCGATAATCGTTAATGAATTTAGGGGGCGTTGCTTAAGTCCCCAAATACGATAAAATAATACGATAAAATGGGACATTACACGTTTTTCTTTGCCTATCGAACGACATTATAGATATCTTCGACTACCCAATTAGGAGACCTTACAAAGTTGCATGCTACCTTTGTTCACAAAAACCACTATGGAAAATCAAGAGTACCTATGGTCTACAATCTTCACATGGAGCATAAAATGAGCGAATAAACCGCAAGTCGTTTATCGTAACTGCCGCTTAATCGGGAACAATAACAGCATTAAGTATGAGCATTATGTTTATTGTCCCTCGATGCTCAAACCCTCAATGATGAAAGGTTAAAAAGCTCAAATAATCGTGCATTAGGAAAGAGGTGGCCCTTCGGGTCGCGGTTAGAATGCAAACTGCCGCCCATACATTAAATCTGCTGCATTGGAATTGCAAAGTCGTGATTTGTCAAAGCATAATCTAAGGAACCGCAATATTCGCACATCGTAATTATTATCGCTGGTAAAATGGCACCGAAATCTTGTGATGCATCTCACGTCTTTACATATTTGTTTAACGATATTGGCGATGCAGAGTTCGCGACTTTACTAATATGTGAAATGGAGTTCTAAGTGGTAAAACACTTCGTTTTACTGATCTTTGCTATAAAGGCATCGCCGCAGTACCGCATTCGAAATCGCTATATCCTGAATTTCTTAAAAAGCGGCTACCGTAATAATCTGTAGTTATCACGTGGCTGTTTTCATTAATAACCTTTACTTTTATCACTCCGATCATAACATTACTCTAATGTGGAAATTTACTTGCAATGACTGTCAACTGAATCAAACCGCATAAACGCACTGGTATTCTGAACGATCTGATCTGACGTTCCTAAACGCACCCCAGACTCGTTACAGCGCCTTAGAAAATCGTAGTTTAAATTATTTTCCCTCAATGACGATGTAACCGTTACGTCGATCCTGATAAAGCTTTGATTTATCACTCCGAATACTAAATGCAGCAGACAATTGAAATTTATTTATAAGGCACACCGTTTAACACAATTTCTACAAATAAATTTCATAGTTAGGATCACGTTTACCATATTGTTGGTTGTTTGCATGTGACTCAAGTATATGGCCCTTTTGTATTCCACGGAGGAACTCTTTAAATGGAAATAGGTAATGTATATCTAGCACCATAAAACAAATAATGTATTAGTGCCTACATCCTCCAACATCATTACTTCATTGCTAAGGATCGTGCATCCACCGTCTGTCAGTTGTCTGTCACCGTCTGACACACTATCACTACATAATGCTAGTTAATGCTAGTTACTCGGAATTTGTATTTGAGTCGAAATTAGCTCATGCTCTTTACCCGCTACGTACGGAGCCGGTACAAACGGCTAAAACTGATTGCTACGGCTAAAAATGCATGAACAGATGTTCATGTATTTTTTCAGACGTTTCATATTTTGAAAACGAAAATGAACTGCTCTATCTACATCCAATTTTTCCAAGTATCAGATTTTTTTTTATTTATTTAATATTTTATAATGTTATTTAGTGGCAGCTCGTGCAATCATCCGCATGTACTCGGTAAACACGGGGTTTATCTCTGTATATAGCGAGACAGCGCGCAGATTCATTAGGCGTCGATGCGCGTTGGCTTGGCTCGTAATCGAAGCAATTGTTCACTGGGAAATTCAATTATTAGATCTTAGGGCGCTAGCAAACTGACTTCATAACAGATTCGAACAAACTGCACGTTTGCAGTTAAGATGCTCAACTCCATCCTATATTATATCTTGTTATCCTACTTTTTAACCTGGTACCATACGGGCATAGCTGTTGGCAGAAATTAGTAGTATTTACAAAGATGCTACAGAAAATTATTGTTAAAATTATTGCATTGTTCCAGTGTTGACTACAAAACGACACGTTGTAGATAAATACAATATATCATAGATTTATTATACAGACATAGCACAGACTGCCCTCATTAGTACTGGTATAGCACCCACATATTGTATTCTACTGTGTTTTTTTTTATTGTTTGTCCTTCTTGTCAATTGTCTGTGCTTTATTTGTATGTATTGAATAAAAAACTTTCTATCTAATAACACTCATCACCTTTATCACCATCAACTGCCTGTAGAAGGTGATTGCTAGACATAGGACGCACGATCTCAGTCTACTTCTATCCATCAACTTTTAGCAAACTTTACGTTGAAATAAATCCATTGTGTAGGGGGTTTTCCTATGATGCATGGGATCACCATTGGGGGACCTTTCTTCCCTGGCGGTTGTCAGTTCTACATATATTTCCACTCCAATTTAATGCTTAGACCAATTGCACGGGGTTGAGCGCAATTGAACTTGTTTCTTGCAATGGTGAAGTATTTTAGAGGCACCAGTGAAGTCCGTCTGTTTTTGTCTTTAGAGCCGCGAGCGTGAAATATCGGGTATTAGGCAACCCACTGCGTCGCTAGCAGTTAGAAATAATTGCCTCCGATTTATCTGCTTAGTACTGTTTGTAATTAAATGGGTAATAATTGAAGGCGAGCATTGGTTTGTGTGAGTCGTAAATCTGGCATCGGCGGGTCCTGTCACCCGATTCAAGAACACTCAATTCCGCAAACAAACTAAAATGACATAAATGTAATTTTGGCCAACGAAGCGAAAGTTTTGAAGTTAATCTGTTTAAAGTTTTTTTTTTTTAATTTTTGTTTTGTCAATTTCGGGCAGATGCACAGTAAGAGTGCAGTTATTGATTAGTTCGTAAGCGATTCAAGTGGTCTCGAATCGGTGGGCAGGTCACTGGTCAATGCGGCGCTGAGGTCGTGTTCATTGCTATTTCGATTAAGTACGAACTATTTAAGAGTAGGTACTTGTTCTTTGTCACTTTAAAATGGCTTTCAATGTGAAATGAGCTTTAACTTCACCGAATTTCCGACGTAAATTGGACAATAATACAGATGGAAACGGATAATTTTATAGAAGCCTCAGCCTCAGCTTCGCTCGCGTGGTAGTAACCCGAATTTAAAGTAGCTTATGTGTTATTGTACGTCACAAACGATACATATTCCAAATTAACTACAAATTGGTTGAAGTCGAATTACTTAGAGAAAAAGTCTCATAATTTACTAAAATTAAAAATTTGTTATCATCGAACTAAAATGCTCAGTATTCCGATTGTCTGTAGCACCAGACTAAGACGAAAATGTCTCATCAGTCTAATCATTGGACTGAATCATCGGACTACTGTATTGATAATATGCGACTGCACCCGTACCTATGCATGTGCCGCTGTGGTGAACCATGTCACATCTGTGGAATCTGTCTATCCGTGCGTTGCAATGGACTCCCAGACCCAATTTGGTTGTCTGGAAGATATCGCTGTCAGCGATAAGACCGCCATTTGTAGGACGTGCTTTCATTATGTTCCTCAATAAAGTTCATTTCATTTCATTTCAATTATCCTGATGCAGCGAGTGCGCGCCAGTACCAACAGCCTACTGACCACGTTGGTGGAGCGTCTGGACGGCCTTATTCTCAGACACTAGACAGACGCAAGAGCTACCATGTCAATCAGTGTGCTGTGATAAATAGTAATTAATAAGTAATTTTCAGTAGATGTGAATTTTGGGACATGAGCTTTTTATTATGAATGAATTTACTTACATTGAAGTCGAAGTCTCTACTACTTAACAATAATGGTGTTAAATCCAGAATAAATGAATAATAATAATTTACACGGAGAAAGTTTCTCGTATCGAAGATGCGATTATCGAAAGAATATAAAAAAACTTGCCTAATGTAAACTTAATTTAGGTTAAAAGGTAAGTAGAAGGGCGATTATCACTTCGCATTTGAATATTGGAAGTCCTCAGGTAAACAAAATTTGAAGTCAGGAATCGTATGTCTTGTCGTGTAAATAATCACACATGACGAAAATCGTATGACATAATCGTAGGTAAGTTTTTGTTTTTTGCTTGAATGTAAACAAATGACTGCGAGAATAGGCTTAAAATTATAGCCATCGATAATAGCATGCATATTTTCGCCACAAAGCGAGCGAGAAACTTTCTCCATATAAATGCTCCGGTTTTACTGAAACTTGTGAATGTCAACAATATTATTTCTTCTGTAGCAGTAAAGTAGGTACATAACAAGGGTAATCCTCTCTCGCCCTAGGATGCCTATTTAGAGTGCGCGAACCAGCTGAAGATTATCGCCGTCGATAATCGCATGCGTTTTCTCTACACACACTGTGCGCGAGACTCCATGTTATTGGGCTAGTTGGACTGAAACTTGTGAACGTTAACACTATTGTTTATTCTGTGGCAGTAAGGTACATACTTGTAAGTACGAGGGTAGTCCGCTCTCACGCTAGAATGCCTGCTCGACTAGTTTCATCGCTTAATGCGATGTGTTGCTTGATTAACTAACTTGTCGGGTTATTAGTTTGTGGTTAGGAGTTTTAACGATCTGCTGAGGAATTTAATTTGCATTTGATGAGAAATTGAGCTTTAATGCGGCACCGTTGGGTGTGGATAATATTTCCAGTGATGATTTAAAAGAATGCTTACTACTTGCAAAACGCGGGCATGTACCAAATGTAATGATTGGACGTGCCTCTGACTACCCCCTACCAAGTGTATCCTCAAAGATCTTCTCACTGAGTATGTATCTGAGGATGTCCACCATGAGGAAGACAGTCGTGAGCGTGTTTGTTTTTGTTTTTGGTTTTGTTTTTTATTTAAAAGAATTTATCATCCATCTAAATGGAGATGTGTGAAAAATCCCTTAATTCTTCATTTTACTCGCGATGCAAAGATCTAGATAATGTATATGGGATTACCTATTTTTTTCTACACACAAACGCCACTCTAAGATTCCCTGTGTCGTAGGTATCGGGAACTACAAATAACTAAAAATATAGAAATACTCTTCAATAGGCTATTCAAATTAGTATGAAAGTAAATAAACAACCAACGCGGCCGAAACGGCTTAACCAATGCTTCTTAGATAGGGTTCCACACCAAGCAAATATCTACCTAAAGAAAACATGACAATCCTATAATTTGGTATCTTGGAGCTGATCTGATGATGGAGCCAGGAGGTGGATACTGGATTGTGTTTTTTATAATTTTTAAAGCGTGATAAAAACGTGTTTTTTTTTCAAACTACATATTTTTTATATGTACTTGTATTACTTATGTCATAAATATTGAGCCTTTTGTCATGATTAATTAATTGGTTCTTGTATCTTTTTTTTTAATCAGACTCATACATATTCCAGATCCCACACTATTTTCTGTATCGTGGATATCACGAAATATGAGTACCGAGATACCACACCCTGATCCGTAACAAATATCTGCAGAACATTTGCATGTTTTTTGTTTCCGGTTTCTAAATACTTACCTTTACTTAAAATAGACTACCAAATAACAAAACAATATAATACAATATCCGTCCAATTCAACAACAATGCTGCAAATTATTTACCCATTACAATTCAAAACACGAAGCAATTCAATTATTGACCGATGCACGCGGTAACCGCCTGTGCCTCCAATCAATAGGATGCAGCCCCATTTCACGATTTCAATACATTAATATAAATGAAATGTCAGCAATCAGCGCTCGGTGATATCAATATTGTGCAATGCTAGCCTCGATTTCGTCCAGCGCTGCCTTCCGATGATAAATCGTTTTTAAGTGGGGTCATTTATTTATCAACACTACCCAACTACCAAAAAAATGTACATCATCATCATCATGGCCAGTCGGCTGGCCTCTCTTCGGTTTTACTATTCGCCTCAATCTTGCACAAATTATATCTAAATATGTCGTCGACGTCGACCCATCTTGCCGGGGAACGACCTATAATAGTCAAAATCAGTGGAGATTATAAATTGAAATGTAAAGGATAATTAAGAAACTTTTTCCCGTGTCGGGGCCACTTGGTGATGATCACCGCGCCTGGTTAGTCTAACTCCATTTGAGCCCTACACAGAACCAAGACACACAGCCTACGGCTTCACCCACATGGTTCCCGGATAAAAAGTTATTCCGGATGGTTATTCTAGATCACGAATTATACTTTTTCCAAGTTTCATCCAAATCGGGCTATACGTTATCTCTGTGGCACAGTGGGCGAAAGCCCGCCTGAAAAGCAGTAGATTGCGGGTTCGATTGCCGCTGCGGGACAAATATTTGTATGATTTTCAAATATTTGTCTCGGGTCTGGGTGTTTTCTATGAATCATATGCATGTATTTACCAAAAAAAAGTACATGAATAGCATAGCATATCAGTCATGTAGTTCTTATAATACAAGCTCTGCTTAGTTTGTGGCTAGATGATGCTGTGTGAAAAAAGAACTGACTGTAGGTTGTTTTTTTACAACATAGGATAGTATTTAGAATCGCATAGGTACATGTGTGCATGTTATGAAACGTCAATGTGAATGACGTCAGCTTGGGTAGCCCACAGAACATCGGGTGGCATCTCCGTGCTATAATGGATTCGCTTCTGAAATCTGTAGAATGCAGGTTTTATAGGAACTCACGTAGAGTTCCTATAAAACCTGCAACGGTAGACACGTAGTATGGATTAAAAGTTTACGCTTCAATCTCACCTGTAGAAGATAAGCGAAGTCCGTTTTATAAATTGAGTCGTAAAATAAGGAAGTAATCATGTAACAAATATAAGGCGCGGTACTCATCACCCCGGAGTACTTAGTTAATGGCAATTTGTAGGCATCACTTTCGTCGGACTGCCGTACTACTTACCCGTTGCCTAGTGGCTGGATGTTCAATATCTATTAGCGGTAATATCTTAGTGGGGAGATGGCTCTGGCCCAGATATGAAGCCGGTCGGGCCAGTTTCTCGGGCATTCTTGCGTAACTGTTGCGCTGGGCGGTTGCAAAAATGCATTACAAAGCACCGAAATATCGCACGTCGCTTTAAAAGCTTTTTAAGATTCCCGCTTAACAGATCACTGCCTACTGAGTTCTGAGATACCAACCTCGACTGAGAATTAAATTCTCGGTTTCACGGCTCTTGCACAACTTGCACCGATTTTCTGAGAGCAAAATAACGTGTAACACATGTATTCTACTAATATTGTAAATACGAATGTTTGGATGTTCCGATAGATGTTTGTTCCTAAGGATCTACGTAACGCTTGAACCGTTTTATATGAAAGTTGGAACCGATATAGTTCGTGACTTGGAATAACAACATAGGCTACTTTTTATCAGGGTATCTCGCGGGGGAAAGCTGTGAGCAAAGACTAGTCTAAATTATAATCAAAGCTAAAATTTGTTTGTTTCATTGTTTGTTGATAGAAGATACTCTCTCTAACTACTGAATTAATTCTAAATATATTTTTTTACATAAGTAATAGAATACTACACTACCCCAAATTAATATAATCTATATTGTATTTGATAAAAATACTAATATGTTTTCAGTTCGAAATCTCATTAAAAGACAAGTCGGAAGAAAAAGCGCTGCTTGTACCTATGATTCATCAGCATGCGCTGACTAAAATATAAAAATCATGTACTTCAGGAACATTAATCATTGGTAGATCTAAAAACAGTCAGCGACGTGGCATACCATAAAAATAAATCAACGCTGACAAAGTCGCGGGACTCCACTAGTATATGAATTATAATTGCGTCCGTACACCACGCCCTAAAAATGTCTTGAAAGTTTATATCTGAAATTGCACAGCATAATAATTTAATTTAATAAAATAAATTATTATGTAGATGCAAGAATCTATTTAACAGAGAATATTTAGGAAAGAAGACGACCTCGACGTTCCTATTTATATTTAAAATGTGCAGTTGATATTCAAATTCGTGTTCACTGGTTTATTTTAATTCTAATGAATTCATGTCTGGAATTCGTATCGAATGTTAAAACAAAATGTCCATTTTAACAATGAATAATCTTAGATATTTTTCTTTATTGATTTGTTAGATTAGGTATAGTTATCAAACGGTTAAGAAAAATATCGTGAGGAAACTGGCATACACCATAAACACAAAATTCGAAGGGTAGTGCTTGATGTACTTGCAATCTGTCACGTGAAATGCTAACTACTATGGTAAACGTGGGCATGTACCAAATATAATGTTTGGGCGTGTCTCTGCCTCCTGCTTGATATATGGATTTTGATTTGATTATAGATTTGAGGACGGACATATGAGGATCACATTCGAGAATGTGTTCGTTTTGTAGATTATAATGGCGAAATAAAATAACTGCACTGACGTGTCCATAAAATAAATCAACAGTTTTGTAGAGCGTTGACTTTTACAAAAATACTGACAGTAAGTAAGTGGTGGCCGAGGATACAAGGATTCGTGCTTTCTGTTCCCAAGCTCCGTAGTGGCGCAGACAGAAACAACATTGGAACATGATCTTCGTGATAATTTATTGGTAAGAGCGATGAAAGCGTGTTTTGAGACTGGCCCTATTAAGGCGCAGACAGATGCCGAATAAGTGCATCAAAAAGCTACTAAACTAAAAAGCCTGTATGGCTAATACAAGTTTTGAACTAAAACTACAAGGTAAATATAAGTAAATTTAATGAGCACACAAGTCTTCCAAGACTATAAACAATTAATAACAACAAAACTTATTCTAGACAGTAAATTATACCTGTACATCGGAGATTTTTTTTCACAAGTGGATAGATGTAATTATGTATGATGTATGTAGATGTCACACGTCAAAAGATAGAATCTACTTTCATTATTTATTTATTTATTTATTTATTGAAAACAACAAACATTATTATACATGTAGGTACAATCTTAAAAGTAGTTATCATAATATGTTCTTATATTGTATAATCATGTGGACAACGTTAGTACCCAAACTAGGATGCCCTGTGGTATGGCGTACTAATGCCCTCCGCCAGACAAAGTTGTCTGTATGTATATATAATTACTAAAGACTGTAGTACAATAATTATAACAAGAAAATAGTAAAATAAAGAAAAAAAAGTACACTAAAATATAATTGAATATATTAGTTAGATATTAATTGTATTAAATATTTTATTTTTATTATGCTTACCTACTTTTAAAGATTTTAAATAGTTGCTTAGCTAAACAGTGTTTGTTTTTCTTCTCTTGAATTTGAAATTACACTTTTAAAAAGAGACAAAGCTATTTAATAATCTTTCTAAATCTTTACAACTTACAGTTAAGGGATGCAGGGTTGACGTTTTAGGCAGTGCATTAGCGTTTTGCACGACGAAGGTAGAAGGAGCCACAGACTGACGCATAAGGGAGCAGTTAATTTTTATTTTGCTTGCAATAGTCAACTATTGGAAGTCGCCTTTCTTCTAACGAGTGTTTTATATTAGCCTACCCTCTATTCACGGCTTTGTCCGTGCACGTACTCGGTATAATATAACCTATGTGTTACAGGTTGCAAACTATAAACTTGTTCTAAATTTTATCTCTAAATTGCTCTATAACAGCAAACATTTAAACATCCAAACTTTATAATATTAGTAGGATTCACTACTGGGAAATAGTGTCTCAATCACGGGCGCTAGATTGAATCCCGAGTGTATCGTAGCATACAAGAGGTGTAGAGTTAACTAGAAATCTGTGTGCAGCGAAGTATTCAAACTCGCACAAGACGACAGCTCTATCCTTGAGAAAGACACTTCACTTTTTACAATTTCTGCACCATACTTCCTGATAATTTTGTTTTTTGACAATAAAAAGCAAGAATACTTTAAACAGAGCCTTCTATGAAAGTTTTTTAAGTTCTTATTTATAAATATGCTGTGTTTTGCCTACTGGGCGGTGGTATCTAGTCGTGATTTTTTACTCGAGAAATTTAAAACGCTTTATCACGCGCTCAAATTGGTGTAGAAAACCGGCATTCCAAAAATTTCAAAATTCCTAACAAAATCGCATATGTCATGTGTTAATGTTCTGAATAGAACACACACACAAAATTTGCATTCTGTCATGCGGAATCCTAACTACTAAGCAAAACGTGGGCACTGGACATGTGCAAAATATATTGTTTGGACGTGTCTCTACTACTTGAATTCTCACGGATCTATAAACTGAGTTCTGAGGATGTTCATGGAGAATAAAGATGTTTATTTTTAATTAATAAATTTCAAGTGAAAGTTGATGTTTGATACAGTCATAAATCGTACACATTACAAAGGTACTTTCATGATTTAGAATGTGGAATTTGTAATCAGCAGTAGCACGAGCACTAGGTTTAGCGGAATTTCTCTTTTGTTTTTCTTGTCAGTTCGATTTTCGAATAAGAAATTTTTGGTGTACGTTTATAAACAGTTTTCATACTGATGTTCCTAATTCAAATCACATCATATGACAAGACGCGGCAGCGTTCAATCGCGCGATAAAATTAGGTCGCCACCGCGCTATTTTGCGCCATTCGTGGATCTCATGACGATTTATTTCACTTCTAATGGCTTTTAACAGCTTTTACGTTGTCACAGAAGATACACATAAAATAAGCAAGCTCACTTGTTTCTTTATGTGGCCAAACGGTTATTAAACGGTTAGGTAATTGCCATTACTATTAATGTACTATCCCTATAAATTATGCTTGTCTACTGTTCATAGAGATCGATGGAACGGTGCAGGGCTGGCAGTGGACTTTCGAAATAATCTTTTAGGGCCAGAACTTTCTGGAAATTTTACTGAATAATAATTAGCAGTAGGTATATTGTTGTAAAAATTAAATATCTAACAAATACGATTAGGTACCAATTGAATCCTACTCTGTACTGGATGGATGGTTGTACGTAACAGCTTACCGATTTCAATGAAATCTGCAATAGGCAGGCATAATTCGTGATTGAGATTGGCTACTTTTTAATTAATTGACAACCAAATATTTTGGAATCTTTTAAACCTTAAAATTTAAAAATGGTTAAATTATTATTAATGACCTTATAATAAATAAGATTCCTTGTATCGTGGGTACCGGGAACACCCAAACACGGATCAAGAAAAAAAATATGTCAAAATGTCTGCCGAACATGCAAAGTTTTGTCCTGCAACGAGAATCGAACCCGCAATTGCATCCCAACTGAAAGTATATATAATACTATTTACATGTTTCCTAATTTGAAAACTTCGGCCCCGATGTGTAAACTGGCCGCCCTGACTAAAATGTTAATAAAATTATGCCATGAAATCAACATTACCTACACTTAATGCGGCAACCGGTAAAGCCAGAGTTTCGTCTAATGCATTCATGTCCCGTTTAATTTATAACTGCTATTACACTATGATATTAAGACATCCTAGACTTCATTATCGCACACACGACGAGTGAGATTTTACGACGAGTATCGTAGAATGAGGTACATCAGGGATGAATAGAGACAAGACAGAAGGAAAATATCCTCCAATAATTCCCTCTACAAAACCACCAATAAATATTATAGTGGGCAACTCCATATTATAATTATTGTTGTTTGCAGGGGGAGCTATGATAGGGATTTTACTTTTATTTTTTTTCTATTCCCTTAAATGTACTTTTGGAATCTGGTTTTCTAAGATCAATAAACGATCCCTCATATTGTAAAATCAAACAATCAGAATATCGATACATTGACCAACACCACTAAAAGATTTTAGTAGGAGTTTCTTGCGCAGACTGTGTTTCTAAAGTCAGTGCAGGTAGCTTACGACTGTTTGTCATCACACTCTTTGTGGTAGACCAATGTCTAGTAGGGAACTTCAAAGGATTATGATAATTACTGCCTTTTATTCATGGATTGTAATGAAATCAGATAGTTATAAACATTGAACCATTGCAAATATGATTCAAATCAGCTTGTTCATAATAATTATGTCATTATCCATGCTATGAAATCTTTTCCAACTATACTATCGTGTTGGTTGTTTCCTATTGTTTTATATTACAACACACAAGATTGTAAAAGATCCTACCCCACCAACGTTCAAAGGAAATAAATGAATCCTAAATATGAAACAATATGAATGATACATGAACGTCACGAATGCATTCAAATATACAGGGTGTTCACTGGAATAGCGCCGGGTATTTCTGAGTAGATTAATTTTTAAACAAATCGGGGTAAACAAAGGAGTTTTGTTTGTGGTAGGTTTCCATAGTGAGGTGGTAGGGTCACCGGGGAGACTCGTGACCGAGGCATGCGCGCGCCGAGACTACGTCACGATCGCCCTCGCCCTCGTCGCCTCCAAATAACATGATATTACTCACTAACTGGCCATTTCACGCCACGTTTATTGCAATCTTGTCTTTGCCGGGAAAATATTGTTTTGTGTCCGATAGACGCCGGCAGATAAAGTGCTCAAGAGTTGTCCAAACGCGCTATGGTAGGTGGCCGAAGTTGCCTCATAACTCCTAAGGTTATCATTAGAAATCTAAATATTTACTATTTTTGTTCGCAGTTATTATCAAACGTTATCACGTTAAACGTTACATACTTCTAAGACTCAAGGTTAACATTTCAGGCAGACAGACATGACGAATCTATAAGGGTTCTGTTTTGCCATTTAGCTTCAGAACCTTAAAAACGGTCTCCATGAGCAACAAGATACTTTTTGTCTAAGGAAGAGAAGACAAAAATATTTTTGTCCTTAAGATCGAGGTACTACGGTTGCTCTATGTTAGAGTTCTGACCTTCCGTTTTATTTTTTCTTTTACCGGAACTGGTCGGCCTACCTGTTGGCGCACTAAGAATTAAGTTTCGAAACTTGTTACGTTAAATAGACTCTGCAATAGACAAAGGTAGGCACATCTTATCTCGAAAACCTGGGCACGAAGTTAATTGTTAGGGGAAAATCTAAATACTGACGCAAGAGGTGCAAATTCTGCTGCAGGACAAATATTTGCGTGTTCTGCAAATATGATGCCCGTCTGCACCAAGGCAGAAAAGCTTAAGCATATGCTTTGCACTTGGTCCAGTGCAAACGGGCATAAGAATATATTTATTTTAAAGCTCTATATGGTTGCTTGTTTGGTTGATATCAATATCTAATCAGGCCGGGATAATATTCTTTTGACAACAATTTATGATTATTTCAAATTCCTGTTGCTACATTTATTTATTATAATTGCTTCTGCTATTTAAAAGGTAGCTATATCTATGGGTTGATTACAAATTGTCGTCCTCATTAGGTATAGTCAGCGCCACAAAATGGCCTATATAATTGATTTTAGGCATACCTTGTTTATTATCTGAAGCAAAAATAAAGCCCAACACATAACTAATGATGAATAAAATCTTAATAGGGGTAACCAGTTGGTGACGCTCAGCGTCCTTTATTCACAATTGTTGTAGCTTTCACCCATCGCTAGCTATCACAACATCGATCGATCATGCCATGAATAGACGCTCTCGATGCAGTATTGCTCTCACATGAGCCTTTCAGAGCGACTAGGAAGCAAATCTGATTACTGTTACAGAACCACTTCGGATCTTTTCTAAGAATTTGCACGGTCATGATTGTGAAGAATCATGGAGATCTGACCCGCAGCGTATAAAATTACTTATGCATTGCTTCAAATGAAGCTATCTAAGTAAATGGTTTTGGTAGCTCAGTGGGGGTTGACCCCGCCTTCTGATCCTAAGGTCGTAAGTTCAAATCTGCTGGTGACCAATGAGTCTAAGCCCTATGATATATTGGATGCATTTATCATTTACACGAATAGAGGAATCTATCATGAGGAAACCTACTTACTTAACTACCAATAATTTACAAAATAAGTAACTGCACAAATCAAACTTTCACATGCTTTTCATTTTGAGACTCCACCAGTGTTTCTGTCTGGTCTGTCAAATCAGTCTGTCAGTCAGGTTTGATTCATTAAATCTAAATTGAACCTTGATTACAACAAATTTGTAGTTAAATTATGTTCAAATATATCCCTAAACTTTGGATTTGGTATGTAGGAGTACATTAAAAAATATATTGGCCGAAATTCCGTCCCTTGAGGCTGCAGCGGAATGGTGAAGTTCACGGGTTGACTCGGACTGAAATACTGATGATGTAATAAGGTTAAGCTAAGCGACACCGAGATTAAACACTTTTATTCGAGATTTTAAGGCTTTATTTAATTCTTTGACTAGGTACTCTTTTCAATAATTTAAGTTCACCTTGTTTGTTTAGCAGTTTCATTATGAGAGGTGTAACCATGTAAAACCAATAAATGTATTGAGTATATTGAACTAAATAGTGTTGTAATGGATTAATTTATTCATCCATAGACATAATTAATATGTACTTTGTCAAATACAAACAAAGAATCCTATATAAAATATGTTTTAAATAAGTGTTTTAAAACGAAAATTTACATTTATATTATAAATAAATAAAAAAATACGCATTGTCATATTGCAATACAAAATTAAATTTAAAAAATAATGAGGTATCATCAAAAAAAAACAAGCAGAGTTTGTTGCCTGATTCTTCTACGCTTGGTGGCACGGTATCAGCGTAAATACACTTTGAAATTTTAAATTCACGTAATTTTTAAGCTGACCTCTCTATATGATCCTTGTGATGTCAGTGAATAAAAACCTATTGACTTTTGATTTTTTAACAAGAATCTATTTTTGCGACAACAGGCAAGTGGGCTTGCTGTCTCAGAATCAAGAGGTCACGGGTTCGATTTCCTAAGTGTTTGACCTACAAATATTTTCTCCTAGCCTAGGCATCGCAGTTTCTAACACTCACGACTTGACTATGTATGGGACTGCTGGATGTAATTTATAACATTAATCGACACTCAACACCGCCATAAAATTGTTCACAGCAGCTAAAAGGTACCTAAATAATTAACGAAAGCAGTAATCAGAATTAAGGTTTCCACGGTCGGAAATGTACAGTTCCTTTTTGTTGGGATAGCACATTAAGAAATGCATATTTTGTTTAATTCAGCTATCTTCGGGTAGTGAGTTCACACGTGTGAATTCACACAGTGCTAGCTTTTATCGGCTTTAGGCAACTCTGGGGCTGGGTCTGAGGATGACGATGAGCAGAACCATCCTGGGGCCAGACGTGCTAAGAATCCTCGATCGAAACTAGATCGATCACCCGTCAGATGACCCAGGTAAATTGTTTATTGAATAACGATAGTGTGCTGAATATATTAGTTATAAGACTTCAAAATCAATCGATCGGCTTCTAGAAATTGAAAATGCCTTAAATGATATGAAGTGGGATATACTCGGACTATCTGAAGTACGTAGAGAAGGTGAAATTAGCATCGCACGACAAAATAATATTTTTTAACATTACGTGCGAGGAAGTATATATGGAGTCGTTATCCAGGTAGCTAAAAAATGGAAAGATAACGTAGCAGAATACCTACTCTGCTATCTTTCTTTTAGCTTACTATGACAGGATAGCCGTATTTAAATTTAAAATTAGAATCCTAAAAAAAAAGATCCTACTTCATTACATCAAGATGCTGAGGTAGAATTTTATAACCAACTAAACAAGGTTTACTACGAACGTTTACTCGTTTACGAGGGATTTTAACGCCAAAATTGGAGTTAAGCAAGATTTGGATAATTATTACCTAAACCGTGTGGTTTAGGTTAGTAGCACTAGAAACGAACTAGGAGCACGTTTTATCCAATTCGCGTTTGGTTAGAATTTACGCGTAAATAACTCATTCTACTTTAAAAAACCTGAGCGTCGATGGACGTGTATATCACCGGGTGCGCGATATAAAAACGAGATTGACTATTTTCTATCATCAATTCAGACAAACATTACAAACGTTCAAGCGATAAATAGAATTAAATTCATCTCGGACCATAGGCCCATCCGAGCAACATTGAGGTCAATTTTAAAATTCAGAGATATGATTATATCTCTGAATTTTAAAATTGACATGAGAACATGATTTAGCGTAACATAAAAAGATTATCTGAACAAACTTTAATTGTAAACGAGAATAATTTTAATTAAGAATTAAAAAATAATTAATAAAAAAATAAAAAAGCAGGACAAGGTTATCGCTCGGCGAACTGAAAATGCCTGGTCCATGAGAGACATGATGAAAGGAGATCTTACTTTATCTTTCAACAACAACACAGGATGCACATAGCATCCTGCCCGTTCTAACGTATGGTGACATGGTCTTTGACCAATATTCAAAAATTTAAGCTCAAGCTTTGCCAACGTGCATTCTTGGAATGAAGCGCACAGACCGCATTCGTAACACTGAGCTGCGCTCACGAACAAAAATTGCCGATGTTAGTGCGCACATAATTTTTTCGTGAGGACAAATCCATTGGTGCACGACGGGGGCAGTGTGCCTCAATGACAGCGGAAAACTGTATTATTGCGTTGCAAAATTTCTTCGGCAAGGCATTAACTCAAGAATTACGATTATCATTAAAGTCAATTCGGAAATTATAGGTGCAGCTGATTTCAATCTGAAATTCTCTTTGCATTCATGCACCGGGAACTTATCGGTAAATAATTGACCTGTATGCTCATAAAGTAACTTTAATGAGGTAAAAACCATGGCATGTAAGTTATCAACTGTCATGTCACATAATAAAACATTACAACTGTTATTGGAGGCAATTAATCCGTACAGAGTTACTCAACTATAACAGTAATCAACATGGCTCTACATGTTGATTCTACGTTGGAATGATTAATTACCTACATAATTATATATGTAATATGGGCAATATTACATACAAAGGTAAGTACTTTTTCATTCAACATTATTACTAGGAAATAAGATTTAAGATGGCTTTAACACTGCTTCTAAACTATTTTCTTACTAGGAAGAGGCAATTCTATCTAGCGAACAAAATTAATAAATCCAAAAAATGACCACCTTTGTTGTTGTCAGACCTATCAGTACATTCTCAGTAGGTATAAAAGAAGGTTTATGAAGTGTCAGTAGATATTGTAAGGATTTTCCTTGTATTATTAATAAGAATGTTCAAATGAATAAACATCACTAAAACCAAGCCGTTATTCCTACCACCCTATAGTGCATAACTTGGCGAGCAATAATCATTTGTAAGTACCTACTTGTTTATAGTACCTATTTAGGAACTAAAAATATTTATACGAAATCTAAATCTTAGTACTTACGTACGTTCAAGTAGGTATATGATTGTTTTCCAAGACACCACATAGGTGCCCGCATAAAATACTCAAAAAACATACCTATACAGTACTTACACATACCATTGAAAATTACTGTACTTACCTATAGACCAATGGGAATATTGACCAGACAAAAAATACTTAAGATCGGTTTCGCGGATCCAATTAGAATCCATTTTGTGGTGATTAAAGATAACTCGATGGGGCATTGTTCTGTGACAATGCCGGCGCGGGCTGGAAGCTGTAGCTATTGCTCACTAGCTGTCAGGTGGTAAATGGATAGTCCTAACAACGCAGTTAAGCTTTGTCGTCATAGAGATACTAAACTTTATTTGACAAACTTGAGTTAAAACTTGACTACTGCAAATTATTATCAAGTGTAGACGAACGAGCGAGAAGTTACTATCCTTAAATCCAATTAATTTTAGTTCATTGCAGGATAAGTGTGCCATGTACTACGCAATAGTTATTGTGCATAAATAACGCTCAGTAGGTAATAAACAGGTAAATAAACTTAGCCATAAATAATTTTATACATTAATAAAATTATGTGCTGAACAAACAGTTTCTGTGGTGATGGCAAGTTAGTGCCTTCTTACAAGTTATCTATGCCTTCAGTAGGAACGAGAAATAAAGTTAATATCTAGGATCGTGACTCGGTTTAGCGTAGAGACGATGTTTGTCACAATTCTAGTGTAGCTGTGTCATACCACTCGATCATCTATCTGCTGGTCGTTTTGTATTGTAATGATTACGTCCAGCAATGGCCATGGGCCACCATTGCGACACTTTGTTAACTGTCAAATACACGCGCTTCTGTCTTACAATTTAAATAACCGCTTAGGCAAGTTTTATTGATGACCTTATGATAGAGAAAAATGAACATTAGTACTAATGGTTAACATTTATTTACCTGAATTTGTATCTAAAGAGCATGAATAGGAATAAAGTCACTTTACTATACAAAAATAACGGATCCATCAGAAAAATACGAATAATGTCTTCTTTGACGGATTCCGACAGTCTTAAGTACTTACTCGTACTTAGGTAGGTACCTCTCTTTAAAATATTCACATAAATACTAATCCGGTATAGGTACATCTGTTTGATACTTACCTGCAGGTAAGTTCGAGTTGAATCTCAGTCATAAAAATAGGAATCTATTGCGCCAAGTAGGCGCCTACTCAATTCATTATATATTATATTCACGGCAAATTTAAAATCCCAAAATTGGTATTGCGAAATTCAAACACCTAACAAACAGGTATTTTACATTGTAAACTAAACGACTTTCGGTACAAACGAGATGTCGCAGGCCTTGAAACAACAAGCTTTTACAAAGTACATGCAAGTAAACGTACCTCTCTATCGGACTATCAAATTTGAATTTTGCATAAAACATGTAAATATGTAAGTAGATAGTAGAGCTACACTTAAGTCCCGAGTATCGTCTTTGCCTTGAATTTTACGTCAGTTTATGAAAATTCGATACCGCTGTGCCACACGACAGTCTCTGAGTTTAGCTAAATAAAAACAACCCAACAATCACAGACCCGTAGTCCTAGTAGTACTGACCCCATACAAGGATTCTCTGTGTCGTTGATATCAGGAACTACAAGTACTTACCGTGGAGTTTCAGTTTTGTATAAACAAGTTCATACAAAACTAGTAAAACGTCCCGCGACATCATGCGCTTATATTTTTTTCCATACAATGAGCTTGCATTGTTTGCTAGGGGTGGAATTTTGGAAGGGTCCATATATGTGCATAGGTTAGGCCAAAAGGCTATGCTCAATAGACCTAAAGGAGACTACCCTCCTTTAAGGTCGCTTACATACTTATCTATGCTTAGGCAATGACATGGCACACTTGGATCTAGAGTGTCAGACTAAAGTTAGAGTCTTAAAACGAAATGAAATACCTAAGTACCCGTATAAATAGCCCGATAAGCCAGTCAATTAAGAATTATTAATATGAAAAAGCTTAAAATACCAGTGGCGCTTATAAGTAGTACCAAATATACCAGATGGTTAATAATACTTAGTTGAATAATTAATTGGGCAATTCAACCGGATGGATTAACAATAGATACATATCATTGAGTACGGGGGGTCTCGAAGGTTATTAATTGTCTACTTTTAGATAAGTAGGTATTTGTTGCAGGTAACGTACCTGTTAAAATAAGTAGATGCATGTTGAACGGAAAGTTTTATAAAACATTTTGCCTTTCTGTTGATTTTTCGATACAAAAGACTTCAACGCGCTCGACCGCTTGTGCTTTTTACGACGTGCGGAAAATTTAATGAATGAATCATAATTATAACACTTATTTTCATTTGATAGGTACTTATATTATTTCAATAAACCTGCCTAGATATAAGTATTAAAAGGAGTTGGAATACCATGATCTGTCCAATTCAGCAATGCAGCCAAATTGAAATGATGTAAGCAATGATTGTTCGTCTGTAATCTCTGCGTTTAACCCGGTGCCAAGTAATTCAATAATGACACAATCTCCAGGAATCAAAGTGAAATAAAGGTAATGATACACAAGCGTACATGCAGAGAAATCAGCGCATTTGCATGATTAAGTGGAAATGTTCTGATTAATGGTTTCTCCTCCTGACCCTTATGAAAAACACGCTGAGCTGTGATTAAGTTTTTATAAATATTCATTATCAATTTTATATACTGCTCGTAATATCCGTCTGAACTGGTCTGTTTTCTCTTTCGACGAATTTGTGCAAGTGCAGGACAATAAATCAGAAGTGTAAAGTCACCTCAATTTACGCTCATTATTTCAGTCTTTACGTGCAATTTGCTGAGGGCTAATTGTATTAATTAATGCCCATTATCTCTGGATGCGTTAAACCTTTGTTATTTTAGTTGTTTTTGAGGATTTTGACCTCGTTTCACTTTTTGGACAAATTGCATCACGTTAGTAACTTGCATCGTAATTTTGTGGAAACTGGAAATGTTAAGTAAATACGGACCTACCTAGGCAGTTTACGCCTTTAATACCCGCACAGGGCATTTACCACGAAGTACAACTTGCATCTGGGCTACTTAATACGTTTCAATATATAACCCAGACCGATTTTAAAAAACAACACAGTAAAATTTACTTTATGTGCCTATCTATACAAAACGAAACAGCTAAAGACCGTTGCAAATGATCTATAGATAGCTCAACTGATCCAGATACCAGGCGGAAGCGTTCCAAAAATTTTATATTACTTAGTAGTTACCTAAATACTTTCATAAGCTAATAGTTTCCTTGCATGGAGCTGGCCAACGGAAGATGCAACCATTAGCTTATAATCCATGCTCAGGCTGAAGTGAAAGAGTTTTTGGAAAATTGCTCCATATTTTCGGCCTTTCATAGGTTTCATCGTTTCAAAAAACCATTGAAAATATCTAAACAGATTCAAAGTGCCTACCTACTCTACTGTCACGCGTTGCTATATTAGGTAAAATATAAACCGAGCCACAAGGAATGCTCATGTCCAAGTTTATGTAGGTAACTAACCTATTACTTTAGACTCAAATAAAGTGTAAAACGGAAAGTCTTATTGCTAAGAAACCAACATCAAGCTGTAAATTAATAAACAACTACACTTCTATTCTAAGTGAAAAGTTGTATCTACAAGTAGACACGTGTGCAATGCAGTGTGACGTACAACGAGAGATTGAATGCAATTAACAATTCTGCATAGTCCCGCATGCAGTGCTGTCGGCGTGGATGGTTTCCAGTGACCCCTCGCCGCGGGCAAGGGGTCACTGGGTCCGACGCAATTGACCACAATCACGTAAATAACTGGTCACTATTGAAGGCTCTGCTTTTGCTAGAAACAAAAGTTGATGAAATGTTATAAAGCGAAAACTGAATTATTTTATATCTGAGACGAAAGAAGCCGGTAATCTTTTTGAGGAAGACGGTTATATGTTCTGTCCGTCTGTCTATCTGTCAAGATCCTTTTTTTCAGGAACGTGTGGAGGTAGCATGTTGTAATTAATATTAAATACATATATCCGCGGTCCATAGTGCTAATAAAAAAATAAGCTTCTTAAACAACGCAATCAAAAAATACGGCCTTGTATTTTTACACTCACAAAGTAATTCATTTACCTAGAATAATACAATTTGGCAAGAATAAATAAATATTATAAATAATGCTGGACTGTTTCACATAGCATCATCTAGCCCCAAAGTAAGCAGAACTTGTGTTATGGGAACTACATGACTGATATACTACTTATATATATATTTTATTGTTTATACATACATTTTATACATAGGAAACACCCAGACCCGAGAAAAATATTTGCAGATCATACAAATATTTGTCGGGCAGTGGGAACCGAACCCGCAACCTTCTGCGTCTCAGGCTGGCTTTCGGCCACTGCGCCACAGAGGTCATCATAAGAAGCAAAATCTAACAGCACAAGTAAAGGCAAAAAAACTAAAATCATTAATTTGCCGCATTAAAAAATTGTTTATACTTAGACTAAAATAGAAATACAAACATACACTTGCATTTACAGTGACGTGCCTTTATGTATTGGGCGAACATTTTTCAACTACAAAGATATGTATGTTTTTCAATCCGACTTCTCTTTTCTTCATAGTTTACGAACTTGAGTAATGTTTATTATTTTGCTGAACATACATACAACCCTCGGTGCGCGAGTCAACTTTCACTTGTCCGGTTTTTTTACAGAGTTAATCCTTGTTGCGTACGCAGGCACTTGTACGGATTAGGGTAAGCAAGCGCGCTGGTTGACTATAATAGAAGGCAAAACCTGTCTTCTACGTAAATTAAGTCTACTCCGCAATCTTACTAAAGTAGATAAAACATGAACATGGACCTATTAAAGCTATTAATTTATAGGATATCAAGTGAGTAAACGTGTTCAGGATGCCCTCTTGATGCTTAGCCTGTGGTTAAGCTAATGTAAGTAGGTAGGTAGGTATGAAGCAAATGCCAACCTAATCTGCTACGAAAACTCTACATTATAAATCGACAAATGCCAAAGTGAAGCAAGATTACATACATACACAGTATGTATTCCATAATCTTCCTTTTATTTTGTATAATACACCAAACTAGTTGTAGACCATAAACTGCCATAAACACTGTTTATATAATTAGAATTTTAGTATGGCAGAGTCGGAATAAATAAATGAAGAACCTCTATAAGTACCTACATCATTTTCCATTAATTGTATGAATAAATGCATTACATTAATAAAAAATACCTTTTTGTTGTTTGTGTAAGTTTGTGGACTACTTAGAGTGCCTTCAGACGAACGTCAGCGTTACATCAGCGCAGATGCATTTCCATACGAATGACCGCCGCTTTTTCTTTCTTTTGCTTTCCTTTGGTAGCGTCGCTTCGCGTCGTCGCTCGTCAAGCGTCCGTGTGAACTGAGATATAGTTCAAAGATGTCACAAGTTTTTTTTAATATTTAATTACCTACCTAGGTCTACATAAGGGTTTGCCTTAGATCTCACTGCATACAAGCATACATACAAACAGACAGTGTTCTTCAGATTGCTGAAACTTGTTATTGTGCATTAAGTACCTACTCAAGCTACCTGCTATTACGAAGTGCTTAGCAGGTGCTTAGTACCGACACAAGCAGTGTTGCGATCACGCCTCAGCTTCGAGGCGGGGCTGTGGCGAGCCATTGGTTACCGACAGACCGTGACAAGTTCCATTGGACAATCCAACAATAAATGAAAGTGACGAAACGCTCCTTAATCGTAGCACTTGCACAATACGGTGCTTACGAGTAAGTATTGTTTAGTCTCACAGTTCGGTTTTAGAACAGAGCCTATCTCAGGTTTTACAACTCTTCGATGGAAACACGACGTACGTTTCAAATTATCTATATGGAAATCTGAGATTCTCAATACGTCCGCCTTAAAATATTGCAAAACGTTCATCGTATTCCCTTTCCTTTGTTAGGTACGCGCTATCTTATCCCTTTCCCAAATGTATTATTCCTTTTCCCAATCGAACCCCCTCTCGATCCCAGCATTAAGAATTCACCAAAGCTTAGGTTAAGTAGATAGACCTTCAATATAACAATACAATTATCTGCCTCTTATTCAAACACAATGCGACTTGAAGGTAAATGAGGTGAATTAACGCACCTAAGTACCGACCCATTAACTATAACTTAGGTACCTAAAAACCTACGTAGGTAACTACTGCTTACATTATAGATAGAATAAGTGGGAATGTATGTTTCAATTAAGCCTAGTTCGGAATAAAAAACTAAGGGAAAAGCTTTTTTTAGTAGGTGGGTACTTATTTCCGACTTCAGCCTCTAAGGTGAATGCAACCTTGAGATATCTGCTCTACAAAAGCTTCTCTAGTACATTAGTACAAGTTCAAACCACTTCGGTAACTGAATTCTGTACCTACATCCTAGATCATTATTATGCAAATTGAATACAACCGGTAACAAGAAAATTAGCATCGGGAGCGACAATATTGTAAGGTGACTCAGCGAGTCAGTCCATCACCTCTGGTTATGCGCGTAGCGGAATGGATGCAGAGTCGGGCTAAGACATCTAGGTTATGACCAGGGTAGAGAAGACTTTATAATGTTACTCAGTAGCTTTTTACGAGAATAAGCCCCCACTCATGTAATTCGTCTATTGCAGAGCCACCTAGTGACGTGTGGCGATAAAACCTTATTTAAGAAGATTTCTTGGAGCCAAACCAAACGATGGCTAAAAACAGCCCTTTTTTTATAAAATTATACTTGCTTCATAAAATGTTTAATCTGGGGCAAGTGTCCTTTTAAAGTATATTAAAAAAGTCATACAGTTGGCGCAGTAGTAACGAAAGTTTAGATCTAGCTGTCAAATATATGGCTTCATGTAGATGATCCTTTTCCATCCCCATAGATAGAAAAGGTTAAATAGACTGATTACTCTATTTAACCTTTTTCATTTAGTAGTTTAAGTATGTAAGAACATGTGTACACAATTCAGTAAGTATCAGAGATTTAGGCCAGCGTCCGCGCAGCGCTCTCCCTAGATACGACGCTGCATATAAACGACGCGGGCGTCCAGCGCGGCTTGGTGCGGCCTATTGTGACTTTGTATTACCCTCGATAAGTCGATGCCCGCCCAATACTCTATCGATAGCCGAAGAAGAGATGGATATATTGTGTCAATTATTATGTACCTATAAGAATGTAATGAATACCTACTAAATTAACTGAATGGGTTTTTTTCTAATATGTTGCCCAGCGAGCGCGTTTCGTCACGCAGCACACCGCCCCGCGCACCCTGCTCTGCGAGCAGAGCCCCGCTTAACGCAGGCTCAGCTTACACTTGTCTGACTGTTCACATGTTTAAATCTAGTTGAGACCCACTGCTGGGCGCAACGCCAACAATACCCTTGCTACTTCGCACCTGCGTGAGAATCCATATATTTTAAACCAAACTGCTTTGGTTTAAGTAAAAAAGGGCTCTAAGCCAAATCTATGTCTACATTACGTTCGCGTTGCATTGCATGTTATGTTGGAAAGAATCTGTACCCGGCTTAAAAGTACCATTCAACAGGATTTTAAATGCTTCTGAAATGACATTGACATTCTGATTTCTGGTGTGTCTGTAAAATCTTAATCTGACACTGACAGGTGTGTGTATTGTGTTTTTATTTGTAATAGCAAATTATTAAATTAAATAATTATTCGAATTGTTTGATTCTAGGATCGAGGTTTTGCCGATTTGTTTAGCTTTCGTGTAGGATAAAAAATATTTTATTTACATATTACACTCCGCCGTCAAGAACACAACAAGATGCATAATAACTTTGATAAAATGTGTGCGGATCTGGAAAAACAAGAATTAGAGGTAATTATTAGTTACCAGCAGATAACCTAATATCTATTTCTTTGTAACTATCTCATGTTTTTCACGTCTAAATTGCAGGCTCCGACTGGTGTAGTATCGCCAACAGCGTATGCTCAATTATTAGCAATTTATTTGTACCAGCATGACCTGTAAGTTCCTAGTATAATACCTTTGCATAATGTTTGCATCTCACTGTTGTTTTGATACCTAATACCTTTTTATTTTCAGATGTAATGCCAAGTTCCTATGGAAAAGGATACCTCAAAACATTATAAGCAGCAATCCTGATTTAGCTGCTATTTGGGCGGTCGGCCAGAAACTATGGAAGAAGGATCTTGCTGGTACATACCAGGCTTTGGCAGCTTATAACTGGGTGGAACCTGTTTCTCTAATCATAAGAGCATTAGAAGGTATTCTATTAAGTGTTTGACTGTTTCTTGTACATTAAATAATGTAAATTAGGAATAATGCAAAACACCCAAACCAAAATTTCAATGCAGTTCTAACCTCTTCATATAATTTACTTGCCTTTTTATGTTATTGTTCCTATTATTCTCTTCACTAGAGAATAATAGAAAATACCGGTTTTATTCTACTCTTATTTAGTTTTTGGTATTTCTGTAAATAAGGTCTTGCATGTTCATTATATCTAACTAAAAAAAAAATCTAATTATGCCTAGATGCCTGCAACAATTTTGGAAAATAAAATACTTGTATTAAAACAGTCTTTTTTTTTTGCAGAAAACATTAGAGAGCGAACTTTGAAAATGATTGGGAATTCATATAGCAACATTTCAATAGATTCTGCGATAACAATGACTGGACTGAGCAGGGAGGCATGCCTACAAGTCTTTAGAGACCGTAAGTGGGCACTCTCAGAAGATAACCAGTCAGTAAACCCCACACCTCCTGTTGTTCCTGCTCCTCTGCACACCTCCAGCGAAGACCAACTCTTTAAGCTTACCGATTTTGTGTCCTTCTTAGAAAATTAAGTAAAGTAAGTTTTATTTTTACTTTTAATGATATGAAAAGTGTAAGTAGATCATTTTTGAATTAGCCTTTGACCTACCACATTTTGTAATATAATGATTGTTTGAGTTATTTATGAATATTGAAACCTTGTCAAATATTTAACTTCACCATATTTTGTAGTTTCTAAATTTGTCTAAAGGACTTTTCTATAGGCATTTGAAATAAAACATAGAACTAAATAGTCATTATCAAAGTTTATGTTCATTAACGGTAAAATATTACCTAAATTTGAATCAAGAAAATATAAAAGAAGGTACTTATTGGTAAACAAGTGGCAGTGTAAATTACTTGTAAGTCTTAACTAACTATAAAGCTGTTTACATAAACATCCAAAATAGATACAATGTTTCATTTTATCAGAAACATTTTATATCAAGTTTCTTAGAAGAGTATCACAAACAATGCATTTTTTTAATCTCAGATGGAAATCCAACTTGCAGAAATTATGAATGGTGTTTGTTTTATGATATGATGTATGAGTGAATTTTACATTCAACTTAGCTTGGCTATGGGCACAGTTGTTGATTCAATCACCACTAAAGACATAATTTCTATAAGGTAAGTTCCAACTATCTAATAGTCTAGTACTCAATAGTAGTTATATTGAGTTGATACAACCTCAAATCTTGGAAGAGAGAGATCTGTAGTAGTTGTGCTTAATTTCAATATTCTTAACCTATTTTATACATTTCAAACTAGCAGCTACTAAATTCAATTTTGGCAACTCATAGGATTCGATTCACAGATTTCAGAATCTATTCTGGAAGGAAACTGTATTCTGTCTCGTTTGGAGTCTTATCGAGTTGCTGTCGTCTTCATCGCCGAGTGCCGCTTCGTAGGCTCTGTTGATCTGTCCTCCATTTGGCTCGGAGAATACGTCTTTCACTGATATGTTCGCGTTTGAAGTTCTATGTCTGGGAACTCCGTGATTGTTGTTCAGCTAAAAACATTGTGGGCTTTTACAAGGAGTGAGCATACATTAATTAAGTAGTTGTTTACAAAATAATTTAAAAAACTATGTCTGGTCTAGATATAAAGCTGTTAAATTCTGTCAAAGAAAATTGTCTAGATATGTTATACCAATTTGCACCAAAACGTGTGTAAAAAATGTAAGAGTAGTTTTACGAATGGTGTGCGGTACTTAATCAAAAGAAGTGCAAAGATTATTATTATTGTCTTACGATTCCTGTAACGCCGTATTCATTGTTGGCGCCTAACGTTTGCATCTGGGATTTCCGTCTCTCAGCCATGACTGAGTTTCGTCTTGTTTCTAAAGCTTTCAGCGTTTCTCTTCGTAAAGTCATCTTCCGGTTGAGGACTGGTGTGCCTGAAATTCGAAAGCGATATTTTGGACGGTCGGTTGTCTTTTTAAATAGTTTTGTCCAAATTGAATCGATAAGTATTAATTTACACATAAACTTTAAAAGTTCAGAATTTGATCATTCTGAACTTTTAACGTCAATAAAATAAATATTTATTTATTGAAATCACAATAAACATTAGAGTCTTCGTCATATAAATGCAATTGAATTTAAGTTTATTATTCTTCATTATATAAGAATATAAGTGAATTTACGCCGATTTCTCCGGGACCCTATATTGCAGTCAGAAGAACATCTTTGTTTAAGTCTACTTTGAAACGCAATTTTCGTAGCATGATCCCAACAGTTATAATCAGTTTTACCTGGTCCATCGTTCGCATTCATGTTGAAAAAGCGTTTCTTGAATGCCACGTCAAGAGTGCCTATGTTTCTCTTCTTCTGTCTGGCCTTTTCCAAGTTATGAATGGTTTTTCTTCTGCCCACATTGTGAGGTCCAGAGCCAGAGTCATTTTCATACTCATCATCCAGACCATTCAGCTTTTGTAAGTTTTTCACTATTGCTATTGCATTTTTATCCAATATCTCATCTTGGGATAGGTTGTCCGCCTAAAAAGTTTGCTAATATTAGTTGGTTTTGATCAAATTAACATTTCAAAATTAAAAAACTGTTTTTTATCTCTTCTCTCCTCTTGTTCTCGTCTCGAAAAAACCTATCATATTAATTTCATAAAACTCGTAAAGCATATGGTTTTTCTTACCTTCTTATTGCAGAACCAATTCAGTTCTGTGGACGATAGTATGTGCGCTAGGGTTCCGAATCTATGGAACAACATAGCCGTAAACTGGATCACCAGAATCAAGGCAAAGAAGAACACAAACACCAGACCAATAGGCTCCAATTGTAGGTATTCTTTGGAGATTAAAACCTGAAAACACATGAAGATTAAATAGTGGTCTCATGAAAGACGCTGATAGAAATGGAAAATTATTAGATTGATAAGTAAGTCAGATAGTTGATATTAACAGTAGGTGCTATTTGTTTATATATCAGTGCCAACATTCTTTCACTAATAACTGATAATTATTTTTAAACACGTTTAAAGTTTGTTAAACAGGTTATGGAATATTGACACTGATTTTTGCCAATTAATTGAAAATTATTTTTAGTGTGAGTACACAAATTAATTGAACGTGTCCACGTATACAGAAGTTTAAAGAATGACTTTGTAGACAATGATAACACAACATTCCCTTATCTTTTGTAACTGCACATTTAGCCCACCAGTGCATTAACTAGGTATTCAATTCAATGTTAAACAAATCACCACATTCCAGGGTCTGTGTAATGTACACAAAGGAAACCAGTGACCCTGTACCGTGTTTAATAGAAGAAACTCCTCCACCTTAATAACAGAAAGATTCTCGGTGTATTGGATTGGAAAGGTGCTGGTTGCTGGGGTATTTTGTAGAGTATGATACTGTCATTTTTCTCTAGAAACGCTAAAGCGTTCTAAACTTTTTGAAAAATTTTCTTTTGCGGATTCCTTTGATCCAACTAAGGTAGGGAAACTAAAGGGGTCAGGTGTTGATTAGAGAGTAAACCAAGTAACGCCAAAGATGTTAAGTCGTTGTGTCTCAGGTCTCCATGCGTGGTGCTCCGACAGACCGGTTAGAGGAAGGTCGTTAGATGTGTGAAGTGAACACACAAGGTGGTATCTTTTGGCTGTACCTCGCCTGTCTCCTCGATGAACGTAATGTTCGTCTTTATCCCCAAAGGCCAATCCACGTGGAGTTGATCTTTGTTTAGTTGCAATAAAAATACTATCAATATGAATAAAGCGTTGAACATAACGAATGCGAAAACTGACTTATTTCGAAGTTCTATGAGATCTTCTTTGATTCGAGCCTGTAAAATGTAACAAAGCGGATAAAATGATTGCATCAACTTTCAAGGGTGACGGGGATGGCTGACGGCCGGTAAATTGTCCGGTCTCGTCCCGTGTCATCGTTGAAGGCCGAGCGCTGTAGTGGGGGCAGACGTTACCTCTTGCGTAACCTCATCGTACGTAATGTTAGTTTTGATTCCGAAGGGCCATTTAAAGTGGAGGGCGTCCTTGTTCAGTTGCATCAAGAACACAATCAGTACAAACAGTGCATTGATCATAAAGAAAGAGAATACAGATGAATCTCTCAATTCTTTCAGATCCCTGGAAATACGTGCCTAAAATTTGGGGAAGATTTGTATCAAAAACATTTAAAATCAAACATTAGATGAGAACCTGAAATAAAATCACATTAGGTATTTAAATAGCAAAATACATACTCAATATTTAATTGATAGTGAAGCGTGTAGAAATGAGTTGCACAAAAATGTATGCATTTAATTAGATTTAATTTGCCATCAAAATTAATCAAATTTAGCTTACCTTCTCTTCTTTGTTCTCATCAATAGGGAACAGATATTTCTCCAATAAATCCTTCCAGAATGTAATTTCTGTGGGACTCAAAAAGTCAACTTCACCTTTCTTCAAATCGGGGTCCTCAATCCAGTATGGATTTATGAGATCATCTCTTCTTTCCTAGAATCATCAAAAAGACGAATCAAGATATAGAGAAGATAGACTTGCAGCACTTACAGTACAAAATCGTGAATCGTGAAAACAACCAAAAAAGCACAACACCGACATCTTATCGCGTTGTCTAAAAGCGTTATCTTTTAGACAACCCTAAGAAAGCTGTTTTATCAAGCAGTTGAACATACATTAACGTACCTACATTAATATGTTTCATAAAATCTCTTACCCTAGGAGACGTAGACATGGTATCGGTTTCAGAGTTGGAGTCGTCATCATCCTCAGGGCCTTCAGCCAGTGCGTCCAGCTGGTGGTCGCCGCTCGTGCTTCCGCGATGACCCACTGATAGTTTCCTACCTCTGTTCAGTCCGTGGGGGTCTACGGATCTGAGAATATTATTTGTGATTTTAGAATTACAGTTGTACGCGGGCTAAGAAACAACTACAAAGTATTTACAGAAAAACGAAAACGTTAGTAAATATTTAATTTTGGTCTTGCATACTTTTTCGGCTTTAAAATTTTTTTAAATCTTTAGAATCGACTAAATATGCAAAAACAAAAAAAATGTGGTTACTTCGATATTCCAAATATCGACGGACAGTATCGAGTACGATGAAAGCCAGTTAGAAGTATGTTAGAGCGATGTACTTATAAAGCGTATCTACACAAAAATGTGTTTATCGTACCTTTCTACAGCGTCCAACTTTTTTTCCAGTTTCTCAAGCGTGGATGCTATGTGTAAGAGTTGTACTTTCTCCTCATTGCCTTTCGGATGAGTGCACAGCAAACACTTGAAGAGACCCGCGAAAGAGAACTCTATAGAACCCTCTTCTTCATTGCTGTTCACTCCTTGGAGGAAGCCGAGCAGGGAATTCTGTTTCGCTTTCTTCTTTGCTACCTCTGCCTCCTTCTTTTCTTCTTCGATTTCCTGTAGGAATATAAAATCAGTAAACTCATTACGATTCGGACTTAAAGCATAGTGAACATATTTTTTAAGTAATTCTGGTCTTTAAAATGATAAGATAGTTCCTGTTGAATTTTAAAATCCAGCAAATATTTTGACACTATTGATTAAAACTCTGTATTTTTTAGCATTTTCGATTCTCAATGTCGATTGCGCAATTACGCGGCTAATTTCAGAGGCCTAGTTATGAGCCGTGCTGTAGTAAAAAACTCTTTACATTATGCAATTTAACTGCAAGGGCAGCGGAGTCCAAAAAAAAATTAATTTAACGCGTGTAATCCGAAAATGCATGCGATACAACGCCTTTCCGATAAAGTGCATAAAGTTTTGAGATAAAGATACAAACCTTTTTAGTCTTCTTTACTTGCACTTCTCGAGTACCCCACGTGACGTCATTCAGATTTATAACAGAATACAATATCAAGAGCAAGTACATAGACGGTATAGACAGTAAATAGATTGTGCCAGGTACGATACACCAAAATTCTTGTGGATGCAAGCAAGCCGCTATGAAGAATGAACTGGAGAGAGCTATCAAGAAGATAGCTGATGGAGAGCCTATGCCGTCCTCGCCCAACTGGAGTGCCGTACCGACGATCACAGCCATCATTATCATAGCGTATGCAGTCGATAATATTTGGGCAACCATCAACTGAAAGAATTAACAATTAATCAATAACAATCCTATTTCCTAATTGACCTATTACTGCCGCCAAGTAGTAATGCGGGTAATATGGCGGTGATACATGAGACTTCAACATTATGTCTGAAGGCAACGCGTGAGTTATATAATAAGCGATACCTCATTATAATATCTGTGCCTCTGATATTGCAAGCGTCGTGATTACCATTTCAGTGAAATATAACTTTTACAACAAAACCCACAACACGAATAAAATAACACCGAACAGTCACATAGATAGTCCTGACCCCACACTACTTTTAAAGGGGCCTTACTTAAGGATATTGAAACAGTCTTAGATTCCATGTCGTGGCTAAGACATACCTACTAGTACCATAGGTACCATGGTACTAGTAGGTATGTCAGCAAGCATTACAGGGATGGGTCCCCAAGACAAATATAGGCCGATCATGCCTGAATATTATTTGTCCCGCAGCGGAAATAGAACCCGCAACTCTTGCGTGTCATCATCATTATCAGTCCATTACTCTCCATCGGGAGAGGCCTATATCCGTATGACATATACGTGAGTAGGACGTATTTGACGCGGTCTTCACTAAAAAACTCGTTTAACCCAACGGTTGTCGATTCTTCGGCATATATGACCAGCCACTTGCAGCCGCACCACCAAAGTCGTCGATATTCAACAGATGAATCGCTGCTAAGCGAACCATTTTACTACATCAGCCTGAATAGATAATAAAATCACATGACAAACAGTCTTGTGTAGCCTCAATGAATAAAATTCCCTTTATGCAGTCTGTTATTTATAACATTAGTTTAAGTTACCTGAAACTTAGATTTCATCGTGAAACAGACTAACATGAAAGTCAAGATCGGGTATAAGTTATATTCAAAGGAGGTCCAGTTGTCGATTCGGAAGGCTGCCACGAAGGCACCCACCAACATGAGGAATATCGTGCCGGGGCCCAGGATCGTACCGCCCATCAACATCATCTGTAAAACAAGTAATCAATTAGTGTTCCGTTTTTTTCTTTTGAGGCCCTGAGACCCTGAAAACCGACTGGAATTTCATCGGATTACTTCCATAAACTGAATATCTTTTTAAAATCGTCACATCAAGACTATTTCTTTTGATACCCTTATTAGTGTGATAGAAGGAAAGCTACACAGAGATAATATCAAACCTCTATCGACCGGCAGTTCACAGTCATCAACCTTATCTATCGAGAACCAGGGCGGGTCATTCATGAAAGAGAATAAAAATAACATTGTAAGTAGGTAAGTATGCTGCCAGGACACTACTTGGCAGGATTTTTCATACACTCTTTTGTGCGCTTGTGAGTGTGATTATCTATTATTTCACTCACATGATCATGGCGCATCTAACCTCATTCATTTAAATTCATCAGGACGTTTGGGTGAAATAATCCTATTTTACTATTATACGCGCAAAAATATGCCCTGCGGCAGTCGGGAAAAGCTATAATGCCGTTCGTTTGTTCTTTTCTTACCTGATAAGCAATGTAGGGCGTGGAAATATTATCGTTGATTTTGATCGTGTTCTTGTAATCGACGAGCAGATCCATAATGTTGGCGAGCGTGGACGGCACCCAGCGACGGCGTTGATTGTAAAATTCGTTGAATCCTTCCGGACAGTGCGTGTAGGCGTCCGACGCGGCTGAGTACTCCACTCGATAGCCACGTTGTAGTAGAAGAGTGCATAACCAACGATCTTCCCCTGTAAAGAACAAACATCATTGTTTTGAGTATCTAGGTGGAGTTTCTGTCCATACAAATAACTTCTCGTCGAAACACGGGTTGTATTTTGAGAACCCTTTCGTATTTATGGTTATAAACTATATAAGACAATGCAAATATTTGTCCAGCAGCGGAAAAAAAAAATGGTCATGTTTACCTTGGTCGTATTGCACGTAATGCCTAGCGTCTGTCGGAGTAAGCGTGTATTTCTTCATAACGTTATCGTCCATGAGAGCCTTTCCTCTGAACAAAGAGAAGCACCCGGGACTACACAGCACGCATCCAATCATGTGCTCCGTCGCCTTCTGCAGCCAATGACCGATCGCGTACTCAAACATCTGATACCACACCATGGGACCTGAAAAAGGATATAATTTTGTTATGAGATTTCATGAATAATAGTGTTGGCACAGTTTTACATAATAACCCAGGCGAATATAATATTTATCAAAACCTTTGTTTCCTGAATGCTTAAATTTGAAAATGGTTATGCAAACCTTTTTAAATATCTTTAAAGAACTGATCACAGTCTACTAACCTAGTAGTCTGTGGCTTAGCTAACGCATGAACTGACAGACAGACAGACGGATAAGACGAAACTATTCGGGTTCCGTTTTAAACCTAAATACGTATGGAAATCTATTCGTTCTAAAATTGTGTTGCCATAGACAGGTGCTCCGAACTTATTCATCTTTGAAATAAAGGTCAACAAATGGCATTCTATAGCAAAAAATACTTGACAAATAGCAAAAATAGCAAATCTCTATAATAATACGCTTTTAGTATGGATCATCCCGCTTACCCGAGCCAACAGGGTGAATGCGGCCACAGGCGGCGCCAAGGTTCTTGTTCTTCTTCATGAGATCGATGAGCAGTCGGACGGCATGCGGCTGGAAGTCGATGTCTCCATCCAGGGTCAGAAGGTACGTGTTCTCGGCCATCACTTCCTTCCGGTCCACGGATATAGGCAACTCCATTAGTCGGTGGCCGAGAAGGTAGTACATGTACATCACCTGAACGAGAGATTCATTATCATCATAGAGTTGTTTAATTTGTTTATTGTATTATTTTATTTTATGTTTGTTGTAAGGTTAAGCTTATTTTATTTTATGTATGTTGTAAGGATATTATCGTTTGCTGTTCGTATTTCTCGTTTTAAGTGTTCGTTCTGAGTGTTTGTGTACAATTATTCTGACCTGTGTCAAAATGTCCGTGAGGTCAACACTGGTCTCAGCTGAAAACCAGCGCTGCGGCATGCCAACATGTAGTAGCACATGCTGAGCTGAAGGCCGATTCACCACCACTGTGTAGCGTTCTTTATTTTATTTTATTTTTTCTATTTTAGTTTTCAATAATATCTCTTAGTTCTTAAGTAAACGTAAATTGTGAGTGGTGGTTGAATAAATTATTATCTATCTATCTATTATGATTCATAGAATAACTTAGCATAAGATCTCTGATTGTCTTGCCCGTACCCAGTATGTCTTTGTGTACTATATGTCTACGTCTATGTCACTATCTTCTAATAATTTCATATTTTTATAAGTTGCAGTACCTAGGCTATTAGATTACTTATTATTTGTTCCATATATTATGTCTTGTAATGATGTGTGTGTGTGTGTGTCAAATAAACAAATTCTTATTCATATAAGCTTAGCTGACACCGTTTTGGCGAGACATTTAATCGTCTAGAATTTATAATTCTAGACAGTTCAAGAGGCTCAAGATGGATCAGGTTCAGTTCTACTCTGTTTCTACTTATAAGTAGGCTATTTTAATATACCATATTATTTGTTTTATTAACTTTTTTTATACCATGCTGGACTTATGTTTTTCATTTCATTTCATCATTCTGTAGAAGTACACTACTTGCACACTGCAGGACTCAGGCCTCTTCCATAGAGCCTTAGAAACCCGTCCGTAGGTCGTAGGTTTGAACTTCGTGCACCATTGGATCAAAAATGAAGGTGTTCATCAACTCTTGCTTAAAACGGTGAAAGAAAACATCATGAACCAACCGGCATGCCTTAGAACCTAAAATTGGTAGACATGTGCCATCGGTTAGTGTGCCAATAAGTGGCGATGGGCTTGCAACATGTCACGCGGGATGCTAACTACGTATGTATTGACGAGCCTCTGTCTAGGTACCCCCTTGATAACCTCACAGATCATCGTAATAAGTATGAGATCTGAGGATGTTCATCATAGGAATTAGTGTCGTTAGCGTGTTTGTTGTTGTTAATAGCGCGGGTTATACCTGAGACCAACGCTTCCTGTGTCGGATTTTCGACTTGTCTTTCAAATGGCAGATCATCTTGGTCTTTCCCGGCAGCACCCAGGCAAGCCGTCCCCCATACGGCGCGGGGTATTTCTTTGGAGGCCGTATGCGTATGTTGGTCTGATGGACCTCAGACGCTGCTTCATCTAAAGTATCCACCAGGAGTTTCACGAAACGATTCACCTGGGAATCGTCGTCGTTGTGATCAGAGATTTCGAAAGCGTCGTCCAAATAAATATGAGCTGGAAGAAGAAAATAATAAATAACATTATTATTATTTTCATTATCAGATACACTCATTGAATGTTATTGTCTATATGTTCAGAAGAAACCACAAACACCAACAGTTAGTTTAACAGTTACACGCATAGTCCGGACCCCACACTAGGATTCCCTGTGTCGTGAGTATCAGAAACTACGATTACCAGAACATTCAGACCCACAACTTCGTTAGGGTTGGTTTGTATGTTGTTTGTGTAAATATTCAATATAAATATTGAATGAAAATACTATATTGTACTCCATAAGAAAATAGATATAACTTAACAAAACTAAAAAAACTTTAAACTACAATTGACGGTCTTATCGCTTAGAAGCGATCTCTTTCAGTATATTATGTAAATATAATGTGTTGTTACCTACGGGAATACCTACTGTCGTGAACAGTTTTTTTCTGTTAACTTACTTTCGAATTCGTAGTAATCCGGGTCAACAACTCGCAAGTACTTCTGCGCAACCCGTCGGGCGCACTGATCCTCATCCAGCCGAAGAATACTCTTCAAGAACTCTACCATCTCATCTTTGGTCTCGTGCCACATGGTCGCACATGCATAGATCCTGGTGATCTGGTCTGAGGACTTGACGGTCTTGGGAGAAGATCCGGTGTTGTCTGTATGGACTGAGATCGTTTCGTAGTATTCGTCGCCTTTTTCTTTTTCGATTTCGGCAAGGTCCTGAAAACAGTAGCAAACACTGTTTTTAAAGTGTTGTCCCACCCTTGTAAGAAATTTTAGGATATATAAAAAAATACAATATAGGCGGGAATTTAATATGGCATTGGTATGTGTGCGGTCCCAGCCAGTTTCTGAGATTGACCATTCTTGGGATGCTTCGACGGAAAATAGCAAAAACAAGGAAAACGGTACAAACTTTATGCCCATTTTCACAATCGACTAGTGCTGCTCTCTTATTTATTAAGCCAGTAAGTAATAATCATAGGCATTCCTTTGGTCAAGAGGGCATTATGAATGCTAAACCAATGAAATGTTGTTTTTCAATACAAAATGATGAAAAATACAATGCTTAGTAAATAAAATGCTTACTTAGTTCTGGAATTGGAATTTGAGTCTTCAAGTCGAAGGTGCATATATATTTTGACGTCTAGACAAGCATCATCGGAGATTGTGGTCAAACACTTGACTACATAAAAAACAAATTTTCATCGTAAGGCTTACCTCAGTCTTAACATCTTTCTGGTCGTCCCTCTTCCGATTCAATGCCATACTTTGGTCAATAAGCAGTCCGTTGTACGTGGGTATCACAAACAGCTTCTCAGTGGACGCCAAACGCTCGGCTTTCGGGGTCCAGATATGTATCGTGATCCAAGTTTGCGACAGCAGCCATAGTAACCACACCCATGCCATTTGCCGTGTTATAAAATCGCTCAAAGTAAAATCTGTAAATTGGAAAGAATTATAAGAGCGAAGAGTATATTCAACTCATGCTCTAAATCGTCATCATTCTCAGACGAAATAAGAGTGTATCCATCACAGTTAGTGGAAAGATGTCTGTAATACACATAAGTTTCTTAATGCAACGATGGTCGATCTTGTAACGCTTTCCAACGTCCTGCTACTTCTCAGTCAGTGCTTAGCGCATGTTCTAGAATACTTATTAAAAATAAGTATAATGTGGCGCGGAGGACAATGGCATAAGTACAGCCGACCAGATGGTAGTCTAGTGCCATAGAGACAAAGTTCAAAAATGCTCTAATTCCTGTAAATCCACCGGCACCCACAAGGCCTATTAGCGGCTGAAATAGTAGGTACGATGCCAATGTTCCACAGTTCATTCGGGGAAGTATAAATACTTCCCCGGACGAACTGTTTCACAAAACAAAAGCTGCTGGGTATAGACTAGAAGGTCCTAGAGAGGATTCTTGCTCATGCTAAATGAGCTCTACTACTACTCAAATTGGTTCAATTTTATTCATCTTAACCTCAATTTTAGACCAAAGCACTTACCGGCAGGGCTCTCGAAGAAAAGATAATCTGGTACCGTCCCGTGGTAGAAACAAGTATCGCCATTCCTGATACCACACGCAGCAATCAAGAAATTCACCACCAAAGGAATAACCAAGTTAATAGGGAAAGCATAACTGAACCCTTGAATCAAAATCTTGCAGGCAAATTTTCCGAAGATATAGCAAATGTAAGCTGCGAAAACTTGGATCAGTAGTAGGTAGAATGCAGATTTGTATACAGCGGCAACTTCTACTGAGTCTCCGGTGAGAGTCGCGTTTGCTAAGTCTGGTATGAGCGTTCCTCCCTGTGTCATTTGGATCTAAAAGAAAACTTGCATTTTAAGTATGCCCATTATTGTTTAAAATTATATGAAAAGACTACTGCTGAAAATGGCACGACTTCTATAGAATCTCACGACGAAAAATTTCGATTCTACCCAAGGTTTATCGGCTACATTTATAGTGCCATCGCTGACTTTGGTGACTTTCCTTCATCTTTTCTCGTGACTAATCCTTTTTTTTTTTTCAAGTTTTCATCACGTTTTGAAAGGAGCCTTTGCGAGACGTAATGAATCCTATCGCCATATGCTAGTAGGCCCTTTTCAACACTATGTAATACCTCAACCTGGTTACAGACCCAACGCTAAAATACTGAATTGGCTATCATTGCATTGGTCCCAATAGTAAAAATGATGCCCAAGAACATGATAGTGGGATAATAGCTTCAATATTTATGATGAGAATTACACACTTCTTCAACAACTATATTGTGGGGTCCAAATCCAGCGTTGAACAGTTGGAAGAACATAGCGGGTTCATCTCCATCCATCCAGATACTGAAGAGCACACACATCAGAAACAGCATAATCTTCCATAAAGGCATGAACCGGTAGATGTAGTAACGAGAATAATTCAGCTCGTCTTTAAGTCTTGCCAGGCTTTTGATGACACCTGAAAATACAATGTACATTTAGTGTTTAATTCGCTTTCATGTTGCAAAACGACTATTAATTTCTGTCTTCATCAAACGAATCCTAAATCCACAAACGACCCCTCAATTAAGTGGTCTCACCAACGACCACTTAACTTGTGCTTTCCTCAGAAAGCACAAGTTTGCTATCAATTTATTTTTGGCACTCCTTCGACATATGTCTGGAGATTAGCTGACAAACACATAGAATAGTTTTATAACTGTGATAAAAATTGCGAAGTAACGTTCTTGAACAAGACAATTATAAGTAGTAGAAGAGTTCTCACCTATAGGACTCCGCCGTGTAACATAGTTCTCCCACCATCCCAGTGAAATGCACAACGACGCTATCGGTATCAGCCACAACGCTGGCTTGTTCTCCGAAAGGGGCCACACTATAAAACTAGTGACTTGAGCGCCTATAGCACACATATCAACGATCACTTTGACGAAGCGTTTCGAATCTCGCGAGTTTCGGGAAAGCAGGCTTAAGATAGCCGGGATAATGCAGAGGCAGTTGGTTATCATGGCGCCTTTCACCACGTCCAATTCAGGTAGGATCTTGAAGAATAGAAGACCCATTCCAATTGTGTGCAGCGTTTCGGCGATGAACACCTGGAATTAAAACATTAGTAAATTATTTTTTTCGGTAAATCATAACCAAGCTAGAAACAGAAATTGCCGTTATCCTTGAGACTCATAATCGAGTCGCACAGTCGAATCCGCATGCACTAAAATGCATGCGGATTCGACTGTGCGACTGTTTAGCTAATTACGAGCATAAAAACAAATACAATCAATATTATTTTGGTCGAAACCTCTAAAATGCTCTAGAATTGTTGCTTCGTATTGCGCTACTTTAAAACGGGTTGGTTGCCTGAATATGAGAACCAAACCAAACACAACATTTTTAGGTGCGTCTGTCGTCGAATATAATGCTGACCGCGACTTCGTTCGCGATTGTCATCCCTGCAGACAAATTATTAGCATTTGACCACAGTTTGTCTCATATTAAGCAACGCTGTGGCCTGCGGTGAAACACTCTTATCAAGAAAGGAGCTTTTTTTACTTTGGAATTTAAAATTTTCAAGTTGTATTTCTCAGAAGACAGAAGGCAGACACTCAGGTGGAGAGATCCTTCGCGGTTCCCACAATAAATGTTTATTCTGCGAACAATTTTTTTTACAAAATATCTTCAATATACCGAATTGAACCTGTAACAGTCTTATTATAATATAGATTTATTTGCTTACCACAATAAACTGAGCGCTGGAAGGTTTTTTCGACGATTTGAAAAAGCATATCCTGACCGAACGGATGAACGCTCCTATCTCGGGTATGGCGAATGCGGCCACGATTGCCCACATCCAAGCCACTCGCTCCTCATCCGGTAACGTCACTACGAATTGTTTATCTCTACCTGAAACCCAGAAAGTTCACATTTTCTCATGAAATGTTATGGATTCCCTAAAACTGACCATGCGAGCCTAGTATATGATATTTCCTTCTTTATAACCGAAAATTCCTTACAATTTTACAAAGCATTGGACTCATAGTTTTTGATCATTCGCAGTTATTATGAACAGTTTCAATTTGGAACTTCTTCGAATTTTTATTTGAGTTAATTTGCAATATTTCCAGTTTTGATTCTTACGCCAATATTTAAACAGGTACTGGACGAGTGAACCAAAATATTGATAATCGCATAGTACCAACGCACTATACATATATCAAAAATCTAATCGTTGTTGATGTAGTAAATAAGCTTGTACTTTACCTAAGTTCCTATTACAATAAGCTATCCGTCTGTCTTTCTTTAGCTGTGACGTCATGAACAGGGTGGTTCCTTTCGCGATGACTCCTGACCCGAGGACCACGACAAAGACTATGACGTAAGCAGCGACCTTCAGGAGCCGTACTGTGAACTCCAAGCACTTCTGACTCTCCATGGACCCACTGTCCTGCTTCGGAGGAAACTCTCTGAACACGTCCCATCCTTTAGTCTCTTGAACTGTTCTTTGACTGGAAATAAAATAGAAAAACAATGAGGACAAAGTAAAGTGCAACTACGAGAATTTTTGCTTAAGAGTAGTGAATTGATAAAAACACAATCGCCTGCATGTTTTAAGGACTCGATCGCTAAATTATATGCTTACGATATTTACCAACCTATTTCTAATATAATCTCTGCATAGAAGAAAAAAAAAAGATTTTGGAGATGGTTACCTACAATGTTTAACACAATACAATAACATTGCATTAGCGATAACACAGATATTATAATACTATACTAGTAGTGTTACTAATATTTGTAAAAGATTATTTTTGAACAGCGTTGATGTATTTTGTAGTATCGTTCTCATTACATACCTATATCAGTTTAAAACTAAAACACACACACAAGAAACACCGCAGAATCGTCAACGTATCGCGAGGTAAAACAACTTTCACACGCCACTCAGCGAGAGAAATCTCTACAAGTCTCTACAATAGGTGGTATCAGCGTGACGCTGTGACTTCCTTCCGATCTGCCAACTGCATGTGTGTGACCTTGGCGTGCTAATTCTACATTACGGATAGAAAACAGTAGCTATTTCAACATTGCCTGCGTAGGTCTGTTGTGTCAGTCGGTTTACGTAAGGCGGTACGGTGGTAACCTAATTAGACATTGCGTCTTGCTCGCGTGCCCGTTGCCGGTGGTGACCATAGTTTTAGCTAAAATAATCTATTGAAACACTACCTACTTACTAATATTAATTTACACCGTTATAATATAATCAATAGACAGATATATATCTCTGCGTTGAGTCTTACACAATGCAGAACGCGTCCTCAAACCAACCAAACCAAGAATTATTTATTGTTGAGTTTTTTTGCAGATCCGCGCAGAAATAAACTTATGTCCCTACAATGATATGGGGTCACGAAAATATATGAAAATATAAGCAAATGCCTCTAGTCGCTAGTTGCTAGAGTTATTTTAGGCCCTTAATTTGTTACAATAATTATTTTCAATTTAAATGCTATGATATGCTATTATTATTGCAGTAAATATTGTATTCGAGGAACTTAGGTGTATGGTTGCCGGCGTATGATATTAGAAAGTTTCTGATTGAAGACCTTTAATTATGCGTAACGCCACTGCTATTACGCATGCCTATCTTGTGCAGGTTGTGTAGTACTTAGCTATAGGTAGAACATCCCTTAGGACGTAATAAGTAATTTCTCAGCCATGCGTGGTGGAACGAGTAAGTAGCTGTAGGAGCGAAAACAGACGAGACAGCGCAATGTAACTGTGAACTTTACCTAAAGCAACAATTTTTTGTTTGTGCTCTAGATATTTTTGAAATTATTCTACAACTTTGATGTCCAAAAAGGTACAAAGGGGAATCCTTCTTCCATTCACCGCCATACAAAGAATAAATTAACTAATGTCGCATAGGTAAGATTAATGTGATATCGTATTATGTTAGAAGAAAGAAAAGGAATATCATATTATGTTCAAGATCGATCTTCATAGCACTGTTTGATAATATTTACCTGTAAATGCTACAGTAGTGCAATGTTCCATTGCTGTAAATCGAATTGTTGTTATTCGGTGCGTAGAGGGACTCTATCTCCTCCTTATCATACGCCTCTCTTTGACTCCTGCGATCGTGCTCACTCATATTCAGAACAACACTAAATCATCATGTCACTGCAGAAAAAGTTTACAACACTATCACGCACTGGGGTAGCAGAAAACTTTAGAAATAAATCTACACATTGGAAAGCCGTAAAAACTTGTTGAAAAAACTTTGAAAGAAGTAGTTTTGGTAAAGTAATGAAGTGATTGATTGAGTAATTTAATCACTCATCGTCTGTATGAGGACAGTAAACGGTGATCGGTGCGGTCGTAATAAAGACTGGTGCGGGCCGGCACGCGTACACCCACTGGCCAGTGGTCCGTCCATTGTCTCACTCAGGACAAAATGTGAATATTAATTCACGCTTTTCGCACAATAACTGGATGTATTATAAATTATTAAAATATGATATAAGTAGAGTCATGTGATAAATGATAGCAATTTCTCAGCAGTATAAAACTGATTTTTATTTATTTAATTTTGGAGAAAGACTATCAAGGCTGAATGCTTCCACAAAAAATAAAACAATTCCTATCGCCATCACCATAAAATGCTCTGACTGCTAAAGAGCTCACTTGCTCTAGCTAATCCAGCATCAACTCTATTTTTAACCGACTTCAAAAAAGGAAGCCGGCTTTATTTTTTTTACCGTGTGTTTTACCTGATATTTTCGCCAATTGTTAACCGGTTTTGATGATTCTTTTGTTGTTGTATAGAGAATGATCTCGAGGTGGTCCCATAAAAACGTTATTCCTGAGGGATTTAAGTTTTTCCCGTGAAACTTAAAAAAACGTCATCTCATGGAATCACGATTAGCCGAAACATTTTTGTATGCGATTTTTTTAATGTTTTTATCCGTAAACGTTATACGTATAACGTTAACGCGAAGTTCTGATTATCATTAGAATCTTACGTGCCTGCAGTACCTGCATGATAATAATAATAATAATAAACCATTTATTCCTGAATTCTAGAGCTAAATACATAATAATAATAATAATAATTTCAAACATTAATTCATTTTTTTTTTCTCTTAACTATCAGGTACCCATCTTCTGCAGTACCTGCATGATAGAAAGCGTAAACTTGATACTGCAAGCGTATTGCGAATCTCGAAGTAGGTATGTGTAAGTTTCGCGATATCGCCAATTTGTGGACCAATTTAATGATTATTTTTTTAATGGGTAGAGTATCTAAACACATGCCTCCCCATAGAATGCCATGTGGGTCTGGATTGCATATCTAACGTTTGTCCACGAGCCCGTCGGGGGGAAGGCCATCCTGATGTAAACAGTTTAATCTAGGATATGTAAAAACCATTCTTTATGACCAGAAATATTAAATTAATCACATTGTGCGGCACAGTGGTACTCTGTTCTGCAGGAGTGAGCACAAGAAATCGTAGTTTAGTCGTTAATTGTCGGTGTGATCGTACACTAAGCACAATACTACGCTCTAACTAAATGAAAGTAACTTCTTATCTTGGATTTCTAATTTATGTCTTGTGGGTTGAGAGTGAGAAATAATAGTGGTGCCTATATTGTTGTTGGCAAAATGATTTTAGGGGTCCGACGCCAAATGGCGAGAACGGAACCCTTATGGTTTCGTCATGTTTGGCCTGGCCGTCCATCCGTATCGCCGATAACAAATCAAGATAAAATTTTGTGTAGGTATTTTCTTATTAGGAACATGCATAAAAATTATACTCGTGATAATTATGAATTCGTAGAAATAACAATTCAATATCCAACCTCATAGTTTTCTACAATGTGGTTACAAGATAACATTTGCGAATTCGAGGTCGGAATTCAAATCAGAATCACCGTCGCACCTCATCTTTAAACTAATGCAAGCTATAATTTTCTTTGCATGAGTGACAGTAAGGTACATAATTGCGTTTTATGTAGGCAACCATACCTAAAATAAATCGTTGTGCTGACCTTCCACGACACACGATCCAGGCAGGCGAGTCTAAGCGCTAAAGCCAACGGTGCCTATAGTTATTATAAACGGAGCTACAGCTTTACAAAGCTCATGTTACGAACAATAGATCACTCGATGTCGCTCGAACTCACGAAAACTTGCGAAAGCCCTCGCCTGACTGCAAAACATAACTAGGGCTAAGATACAATGTTGTAACTAGGAGACCTGTAATTTTGTTCTCGGATTAATGGCAACATAGCATATTTAGGAATTTGCCTAACTAGACTTGGACATTTTTATTCAAACCTACAGTTTGAACAAAAATATCTCGAAAATACATAAAGGGTTTTCAATTTTGCTTAAAATAAAATTATTATCTTACAATGAACTTAATTTAGAAACTCTGTTTCCACTTGGTCAAACTCAAAAATCATTGGCAGGTATTTGAACTGAGTGCATTTCCTTGATGAAGTCTTATGAGATTTTACGTAACACAAAATGTAATACCCACATTGAAAACGTAAAGATTTGTTTGTTATTCGAAACGCTACCTCCAGACTCAAGCCCGACGTCCAACGTGCAGAGGTCATCGACACAATATGTCGGGAGTATGACTACCTTCGACCAAATCTGTCGTAAAACCAGACTTAAGACAATTACATCATTTTATATTTATATTTTTAGCATTCCCACAAGCCCAACATAGAATAGGTCACCATTATCACAAAATCGCGTCATCTCTAGTTATCCATAGGTATAGGTCACCCTTTTTCTTAGTTTTAATTATGTAATGGTAATAACATGTGAAGTAATAAATTATGATGACACATCTAACAGCTTTTAACTACGCGACTCAAACTTTTAACCCATGTATCATCGATAGCGATAGGTTTCGAATTCTAAGCTCCGACGATCATAAAGTGGGACCACACTACATTATTAGACGTGCTTGTAGCATCAAAACTCGACAAAACAAATCATGATTTGAAACTTAACTTATGTCTGAGTTAGGTACCAGTTGAACGTGTATGTCTTTGTGGCCTATTGTGGAATTGCCCAGCAAATCCCCGTAAATATATTTACATAATTCGAACTGATCTTTCCACCCACAACACTATCAAACTTGGACAAAAATAAAACCTATTCGAACAAAAACTCTACCCAGTCACTATTTTCTTTTAGTTTAGTAAATTACACGTGGCCATGTTTGTTATTAAAAAGACCAAGCATCAGATGGTCAGTAAAACCGGTAAATTATCATTATTTAGCTAGCCTGTGTTCGACTAGGCGTTGGAATATTCTGATCACGCCCGACCTCGTCCGCACGGTGGCATGATGTCCTACCGATACGAAAGTTTACTAAATACCGTTCTACTGGGATATTTACTTTAAAATAATAATTTTGACTATTAGAATCAAACAACTTATTATTTTATGTGTGTTTCAACGTGACACTGATCATGTTCACTTACAAATAAGTGACATAAATGGCTCGCTAGGGACTTCAGAAAATGGAAAGACTTTAGTCATTTATATTCTATAATTATCATTGTCTAGGAATAACCTCTGTGTCAGTTCAGTTATGTCAGCTATCTGAGCTTAACCTTAGCATTTCTAAATAAATATCAAGGTTTTTATTCAATCTTATTCAAATTGACGCTTCTGCGATTAAATTACTAAAACTGATGTACAAAATGCTACATTGAACATGAATAGTTCAAGAAAGCCTCTCCAGCATAGCTGAAAAGGCTTTTTGAAAAATGAATTAATTGTTTCGCAGAAATAGTAAACTATGAAATAGATTACTAGAAGCCATATCAACTAAAGTGGGGCGCAAAAATGTGGCGCAGGCGATCGAAAGTTGTGTCGTCAGAGTTGACAGCCTTGGCATTTGAGCGGGTTCCGGGCCGTGGTGACCGATCGAACGAGCTGACCTCTGGTAATAAATAAAAATATATTATTCAGCGAGGATTAAGCTAGATTTTAATTGGACACACAGACAACTTCTAAATCTAAATTTTGATGCACGCCCAAAAAATAAAGGTTGCATACATGATAATTGTCCTAAAACAATTCTGCCAATTCTGGCCATGACAAGTTTACACGTTTCCGAATTTCTAAAATAGTTTGAATTTGATGATCTCAATGGCGCGTCTGAGATGCGTATTCGATTCCCGCTGAGGGACAAATATTTACATAATATTCTGCAGATATTTGTTGGATGTTTTGGTACTATGGTACTCATAGTTCCTGATACCCACAACACAGAGAATCCTAGTGTGAGATACGGACTATGTTTGTGACTGGTGTTGATTTATTAGTTACTTGCCAACAATAATTTTATCAACAAAAAAGATAATTGATATCGAATTTTTATAAGTATTTTACCTAAAACATCAAATTGTATCAAAATTTTCATCAATAAAAAATGTCGAATGACGAAAAGTAGTAGACCATAAAATTGATTTTATGCGTAGAATGACCCCATTTCAGGAAAGTTTAATACGTTAACTATTCCAATTCTTTCCAATTGTTTACATTCTAATTCTTTCTTTTTTGATTACGCCTTTTAAAAATTTCCATGTATGTCTTCTGAAAACCTGATTTCTAGGAGAGTTTATTACACTATTTATCTCGAACATACCTAATTGTGTCAGTGTCAGCTGAGTCATATAGTCACGCCTGTTTCCCGGAGGAATAAGCAAAGACCACAGACTTCCACTTCCTACGATCCTGGCCTCTATAATAATATCTCTTTTCCTACAAAAAAGGCCTTATTTTTTTTTCCACGCAATAATGTTGACGCTTACAGGTTTGGGGGAAATCGTGAGTGAGAGTTGAAGTACAAGTAGAACAGATTTGCCATCTCATTGCATTGCCCAAGAGCCAAGAGCAACTCGATGAGAAATGATCTTCACTTAGAATACCCGCATTGTAATGCTTTGACTGTACCTTTACGATGTTCTGTGTAACCTGTGGAACTAATAACATCATTAACTGCATTCTTACTCTAATTGTATCATTGTGAAATCATGAGACTGATGTTATAAGTCGGTTCCTTTTATTTTTATTGGCTTATATATAACTTAAGAAAACGATATATTAATTCGCAAATATATCTGTTTTTGTACAACTTTTATGTTTTGCTGTTTTTTTTTACTTATCATGTAATTCTAGAGTTAGAATATTTGAACATTTCGGTTATTTCAATAAAGCGAGATTTGATATTCGAAACAATTGCAAGCACTGAAAACACATACTGGGCTCGTAGCCAAAAAAATTGGCTGCTAATAATGCGTTTATGTTACGTTTAACATAAACATAAATAACCGTGTTGGCCTAGTGGGCGATAGCCCGACTTCTGATCCGGAGGTCGTGGGTTCGAACCAGGTCGTGTACCAATGAATTTGTAACACGACCACTCGAAAAATTTATGTGCGCATTAACACGTACTCCAAACGGTGAAGGAAAACATCGTGAGGAAACCGGCATGCTCTAGAACCAAAAATTCGAAGGCATGTGCCAACAGTTAGTGTTCTAATAAGCGACGATGGGCTTTCAACCTGTCACGTGGAATGCTAACTTGCAAAACGCAGACATGTGCCAAATGTAAAGTTTGGACGTGCCTCTGACTACCGCCTACTTGGTATCCACAAAGATCTCACTGAGTATATATCTAAGGATGTCCACCATGGGGAAGACAGTCGTGAGCGTGTTTTTTTTTGTTTTGTTATTTTTATTTGTAGCTTTGTTTATCTATGAGAAGGTAAGAATTTCGATGAGCTTTACTACCGGTGCGTGATGACGCGGTGATCCGAATATTGGGCTTGCCTGGTGATGTCATGCACCAAGGTTGCGTTGAGAAACATCTTGTAAGAACCTAACTGTGCTGTGCTTTTCGTCTTCTGAATCACATTTTTTATCATTATCATCATCTTATGATTTTAATCCATTATCTACCATATTATAATAGGAAAGGTAATTGTACGTTGTTTGTACCTTCTTGTCAAAAATCAAGGTCCGATTCGAATAATAATAATTTATAGCAACATTCTTCATTTAGGGAATTCAGGACATTTTTGGACTCTATAGTCCTCGTCTATTTTTTTAGTTAATTGTGTACTTATAAGTGACAACATTGTAAATGGCTCACTGCACGTGTTGGTTTATACTGTAAGTGCAGTAAGCAGCTGAATCTAAATAAATAAATAAGTCCCTCTAGTAATCTCTAGTATCATGAGTTATTTTTCTAACATAATTCTTAGTTCAAAGATACGTATTAACCTACTTTTTACTTGCATTCAGTTTAAATCTTATGACTTGCTTATTTGCTTTTCGTTAATTTAATGACGGGAAAGCTTGACATTTAAGAGCTTTCTATTAGAAAAGGTTATATTATTATGTTATTGCGAATTACTACCTGGTCTCTGATAACTGCTTCCACAGGACAAAACTGACGTTGCTTTACTTATTGTCGTAGGTACTGAACGCTGATGGTAATACCATAACGAAGCAACAAGCAATTGTTTTGCTGCACAATTTATTGCTATTTCACCGGCAACGTAGACTGTTATGTACCTATGTCAAGTTGAAAGATTTATATATTTTTTTGTAATTTTTTTAGGTTGTTCGATATTTTTGGAAACACATTCTGGGTGTCCCGTAATTTTGTAACTGAAAATGTTATTAGTACAAGCAAGGTGCTGCTTCGCTTACCTTCCTCCATAGATCTCGTTGGCCAGAGGTGTGAGCTCGTCGTCTGAGTTGTCGCTGGCTTCGTCGCGACGCTTCCCCCCGGACGTCGCCATCTTTGATTAGGTTGCTGAAAATATAAAGGTTATTATACATTATTTTCTACTACATAAATTAGTTAATCAAGAGACCGCACAAGTTCTCCAACCTAAAAATAGTAGCATCTTATATAAAGTCTGAAAAGTAAGTATACCTAGTTATTTTAAAGAAAATGGTTTCCTAATTGTTTCTTGTAGGTATATATACGTACCTACAAGAAACAATTAATTTTAAAAGATTTAAGTTTCTTTAACAAAATAAAACAAGTGCAATTTCTTCAAAATTATTGGAATTTGTGGAAATTATTCAGTCTGTTTGATATTCGTAAAAGTATGGGTATACATACATTCCTGAATAAAGGTACGTACGCCCCGCCCATGCTATCGGTTGCGTGAATCATGTCCCAAGACAACTTGCACAGAACCTCGGCCTTGCCGGTCATTCATCCTCGTCCAATGTAATGGTTCCTTTCGTTATTCAAATAATGCCAATCGGTGAAAGAAAATATTGACTTAGCGGGTTTTTATTTACGATAATATTCGGGCAAAGGAGTTACAGTAATTTAATCTCGATCGTGTTTAATTATTTTCTCATCCTACAATTTTGGTCTGTTGAATAATATTGGAAATGCCACCTATGGCGTTTTAAACTGGTAATTTCCAAAAGCAGTAATGTTAAAACATAGGTAGGTACTTGCTCTATTTAGTGAACAAAGCTGTAGTTTTAAATAGATACTGTAGCGCAAATTGTTGGCCAGACAGAAATGTGATTTTCAACCATACCACTAGGATTTTGTTTACCCCTGTATGTATCTACATAGTCGAACACGTTTTGTTGGTACCAAAGTTGTCAAACAGCTTGGGTCAATTTTGTCTTCTGTTTAAATTATTGGCAATAAGATAGCTAGCACAATATAATTACCAATCCTTATTTATTTGTCAAAGAGAGCCAACAAAATGTATTGGTCAAAGACAATGACTGATCGATCACAGAGAGTACGTGTACTACCTACCTCATGTGTACCTTCGACCACACATTTATCATCGCATTTTATTTAACTATGCTGCAAAATGCATTTTTTTCTAATGTGCTTAGTGAAATGTGAATATCACTAACGCGTTAATGAAGACGAAATTAATAAAGTACTACAAGGCATGTCGTTGGTTGACATTATCTTCATGAACGAGTTTGAGAACATTGGATCACAAACGTTCAAGGCAGGCACAGATTCAAAGTTCATATATAAACAATAGTAGGGCAAAAAACTTTTGATAAACCAGTCCGCACAGAGTAAAAGTTCATGCTTTATAAACGAGGATCTACTTGTAGTTAGCCTTGGAGCTTTAAAATAGCATTTATCCAATGCCCTACTCAAATAACAAAAGCAACTTCCAATCCGAAGCTCGTGGTTCCGAATCTAGCATCAGTGGGTTCTTTTAATCGAACAATGAAAATCTTAAAAATATCTTGAGAAAACTAGCATGACTAAGAACCAAAAACGCGAAACCTGTCACACGAAATGCTTTCAATCATACCAAACGTTCGAGTTACCCGCGTCGACGGGAGCGGTTGCCATAAGAGGCTGTTTTTTTGTTTATGTGTTTGTCTGTCTGTCACTATCAATCTCTGAAGCAGTTCATAGGATTGTAATGTGTTTTTTTGCAGTTTTGTATGACTGCAAAATATTTTAGATTGGTTTTTAAAAAGACAAATAGGTTTTTCATACGAAATGGACATATTGAGAATGAGCCATTTTAACGCCGGCGGCTAGAGGGCACTGCAATAAGTGATGAAAACACATGACGTCGGTGGTTTTACAATTTTTTCTAGAACATGACTTTGTCTTAAACCAAAAAGCCGAATTTCCGAATCTTAAAAGATTTTTTTACCTTTTATGCCCCATTACACTTATTTACCTAAACAGTATACATTTGCACGACGAATTAGTCGATCAAAGTGATACCTAACAAACTAGTCTAAGAACCAATATACCTGTTTTCAAGTAAATAAAGTTTTTCATTCATACATACGTATTCTGGGGCACCTTGTAAAAAAGAGTTTTATTTCACCAGCGTTCAAGCTATAGTAAGGCTATCTATTTGAATACCAAGGCGTCATGAACAATGCGGGGTTCAATTTATTGCATCGTGTTGTCCATCGAGCAGTAGAGGCGGCGGCCGCAAGGTCAGCGACTTTCGAGCTGGCCTCAGCTGGACAAAGAACCTCAACCTGGCTTTAGTGGGTTTTGCTTTGCTACATTTTACTATGCGTAGGTGTCTCGATGTTTTGCTAGGTGTATAAATTAAGGTGGTTTGATTTTATTCCTTCAGAGGCTGACCACCAACGTGCCAATTAAAAACCACTACTGAGACGAATTTGACCTCTGATTTCCTCTTAAACGTGACCCTCTAAGACAACATACCAAATTATTTACCTATTCTAAACTCTTTATTTACTACTAGCCTTTGCCCACGGCTTAGCCCGCGTGGTAACGAATAAATGTAGGTTTCTAGTGCGAAGCGAATTTTGAAAACATCAAGATGGCGTCAATTCAGAAGCATGCCAGATTATATACCTATTCAAACTAGCTTTTACCCATGGCTTCGCCCGCATGGTAACGAATAAAAAATAGCTTATAAATGTTATTCTAGGTAAGGAACTATACCAGTTAAAAATTTCATCCGCAACAAACATCCAAAGTTTCGCATTTATAACACATTTTTATTATAAAATACATACATAAGTATACACATTTTTTTCATATGAATCTGTCATTAAGATATAACTTGTCAAAGTTAAGGTTAAAGTTGCGGGAAGTCAGTGGATGGAGATGGCCCAAGATCGTTCGTCATGGCACTCTACAGGGGAGGCCTATATCCAGCAGTGGATTGGCTGTTGATAATGATGATGATGAAGCTTAAAGACGGTCATAATCCATTTGAAGAATTCGTAACATTTGGTATCCAACAATACCTACCTCTCTCGATAAGTACCTACTTGACAAAACTTCATTTCATAACCTAACCAAAAGGTATGGTTAGTTTTTGAAATGTCAATCTAATAACAGTTTCGTCGATGTGAACGTTCAATATAAATAGACACTAGTTCAATCACGATCAACGTCAAGTAGAGCCGGACTCGAGGGCCTCGCAGGCTTACTTTCACTGCTGACGGCCGCCAGCTGGCTTCCCCCTCCCCACCCCTCACCCCGCCTTCGCAATGCATTGATAGTTTTACTTAGTATTCGCTGCAATACCTCCCAAGATTATGATCTAGCGGATATTTTGTCTCCTGCACTTTGTATACCTACTGCACACCCCCCTTTGTGTAAACTTTAGTGAAATACGTATTTCAAATCGTTACCTATTTGGGAAAAATTTGAGGAAATTCCCATTTTTTCTGTCTAACTGAAAATGGCCTATTATTTTAATGCATGTTCTAATAAAACCGGAAAAAACATAAACCTTCACATTTCATTCCCATCTTCTATTTATTTATATAAAATCGTCCACCGGCTGACCGACAACCAGCGCAAGTCCTAATATATGGAGGATATGTTCCCTTTTATGCGTAGGAGTCCACTGGAAAAGGATTTTACAATGTTCCACCCCTGGAGGGTTCAGCGAGACGATGGAATTTATAAAATCGTGGACGAAGTTACGGGACCCCCGTGGATAGATATGAAATAATAGTTTCTATAAAGTAAGACGTTCCTCCAAAATGTTAAAACGTTTACTTTTAGCTTCTAATGTGTTTGTGATGCCATCCTACATTTGGATCATTTTGGTCTCGTTATGTCCCTTTAATGGTGATGTCCTACAATTCGATTGCTACATTCTGATTGAAGACATCTATCATGATGATGCACTGATATGCAACATTATATATATATATATATTTTTTTTGATAAAACATTTGAATTCTCTACACCATTTGCATTCGTTTAATACTCAATTGCCTATGACAGATATGTACATTTTTGTTATTTTAATTCCAGTTAATTAATATGCCATTGTGCGCTTAATAAAATAACAACTGATATCACATCTTACACCTGTCCTGTCACCTTAAAATACTATCTCATAAATAGTTTGTTTCCTCAGGCATGTTTGCTCATCACAAACCTTTGAATAAAATTGATATATACATGAATTCGCTAAATCATTAACAGCGAGTCAATAAATCGAGACATAATATACAAATGTAACAAATAGCGTGCCAGAAACCCGCTCGAGCATGGACAGTAGTGCTGGCAAGTGGAAAGATATCAAAACAAACGCGGGACTCTATTGTTTGTGATTTTAAACGTTACTGTGTATAAACTATACAGCGTAAATTATTCATAGCTTAAACCAGCACAGGAAGGGCCCTTTTAACCCACTTCGACCTGTTTGCTGTCTAACCGGTCAAGTAACGTCGATGAGAATGTCATAGGCTAAACTTTTGTAACGAGGTGGCGAATAAATGACACCATAAACCAAAGCAAAGTGTTTATAAAACAAATATTATTTTACTTTTCAAAAATATTTGCATGCTCTGATAAAGCGCTTACAAATTTTACAAAGAGCTTACAAACTCAAACTCAAGAAAGTTGACAGCCGCGGCATAGCTACGTCCATCCTTTGCATAAGTTACACAATCAAATATCATAGTTCAGGCAGTGTAAAATGATCCGGGATCGTAGTCCCGGATCATTTTACACTGCCATAATAAATTATAATCTCGTTCTGTGGCGGCACTAATGCCGAGCTCTGGGCGGAGCGGCGCTTCGACCTCGAATGCCCGTATGTGCCAACAATTAAATAATCATAGTATTATTTTTTGAAACTAATATTGAAAGTTTGCTAATCAGCCCGAAAGGTTAATTCAAACAAGAAATCGTGAATGCTATAAAAAATAAATTAGGAACATGTTTGTCAGAGACACCAACTTTTAATGTTATCGTCTCATAGAAAAAAAGACATTACCGACCGCAGGTTAGGATATTGTTGCTTAACTTGTTGACTACAGAAATGCAACAACTCAAAAATGTATAGCTTGTCCCAAAGCTTTGAGGTGTTATTTGATTTGTTTTATATTATTTTCTCATTGTGCATTATTTTAAAGATTTATTACTACTAACCACATACTTAACGTACTATTATCCTGCTGACGTTATTCGAGAGTCTTATTAGATCCAAAAAATAATACCAAACTACAATATTTCTAAAACTTCGTTTATAATTAAACTTGCATGACTATTAGCGACAACCTGGAGACACTTACTTGGGGTAAGTACGTACCTACTGTAACTACTGCCTTAACTTAATAACGTTGATCCTGGCCTCCTCAACAACTTTCCACCACTCATTCCGGGTCATACAGTTACTTCCAAGGTTTTACCACATCTTGAGACAACTCTAACTAAAAAGAGAAAGTGAGTCTTATTAGCGCAATCCATGGGCACTTTAACTTGTGACTTGAACTTGATTGCTCAAAACAATGAGAAATTACAATTCATATTTTTATACATTCTGAGTAAATCTTTATTTTTTAAAGCTGTTAATGATAAAACTATTACCTAATCGTTAATTGGATGGTATAACATAGAACATTTTTCAGTAGATATTCGTATGAACGAGCAGTCGTTCATGTTAAAAAGGTATGGAGAACACTATTCATCGTGCACTAGAACAGTAGGAGCGCGTTGAAGTCTTTTACTAGAGCAAAGTGCGCGGTGCACTGTGTAGGTAGCGCTTTTTATCAGCAATTGGTTCATTATGTAAAATAATATTCCCTACTTTTTCGTCATCAACAGCCTGTAGAACTAATTATACACATATTTATATTCATGCATATAATTAGTGTTATATAAATCTATTTTATAATTTTCTTTTATAGTTGCACGCCAACTTGTTTTTTAATACATTTGAGATTGGCAGGTAGAAAATGCTTTTAGCATGAAGCCCGCCATTTGAACACTCTTTTTTTGTGCAATAAATAAATAAATAGAAGTCCAATGATGGACTTCCCGCAACCTTTAAGTTATACTGGATATATCGGTTGGATACAATCATCATTTGGTTCATGGTCACATTTTTAATATCTACTGGTATCAAGCGTGTTTAAACGCCCATTCTTGCTATTCCGAATTTGCCGCTTTTTCTTACTGGATTTACTATCTGTAGAGCATCTGCTCCACAAACCCAAAAAAAATCAACCTTGGGTTAATTTAATGGACATCCCTATTCCGAAATAGATCTGCTGCAAAGAGTCACTTTAGCGAAACGAATGCACAGGTGTTAAACAAATATAGGGGCAAAGATGTGTCTCCTACTATATTTCCGTTAGCATATAAAATGTAAGTATCAAAAGTCAACACTCAAGGATTTGGGAGATCTAAGTGATTAATCTCAAGGTATTCGTCACAGCTGACCCCCCTTTTAGAGGGGGGGAGTGTTTAAACGTGGTAAACGTACTGGAACGCAAGGCACATGCTAATCGCACCCCACTTTCTTCCGGCCAAAGCACAGTCAAGGTCTGATACCGTATAATCATCATATACTACGAGCAATAAATATATAGTAGGGTAATAAGTATCTACGCACCGTATCGTTCATATTCTCGCCTTGGTAGTAGAGAATGAAGTTTCTTGGTTTATAAGTTACCTCGATAGGTTTTTTATAGACGAATATTGTATTTTAAAGAAAATCATTGCAATATACGAGCTTTCATATTGCAAAGTCACGGAAAAGTACTTCCATACTCCCGCATTTACGCCTTTACTTAGTTTATAGGTTCTGATAAATTATGTAGGAACCACTGCAAATGTATATGACTTTATTAAATGACATAAAAAACGCCTGGAATGTTCAATCTTAACTTCACAAAATGTTAGGCAATTTCTAACAAAGCGCATGTTGCGACAAACTCATGTCTACGGACCGTTGTCTGTTACCTGCAATTTGTAACTAAATTCTTTGAATATTTAATATTCGTTACACTATTGCAATAAAGCGGACGACTGCGTAACTTGAAGATTATTATTAATTAAATAATTACTGATTACACACAATTACTAGCTTGAGGAAATAATGTTTCTTTAAATAGTGAGAACGACCCTCCGTCGAACCGGATGCATTCGTGGTCTTCAGGGCCGATGCATTCTTCTGTAACTATCTGAATCCTAAGATTAAAGTGGGACAAAACTGACGACAAATTTGTTTTATGGGGAATACCCCCATTAAATAAATTTGTGGCAGGTAGTACGAGGAAAGTCCGGAACACGATCTTTCGCGCATGCAACTACATAATTGCATTGCACCTTTTTGCTTTGACGTTAAAATCCCAGATGTCACAAGTTTTCGAGATTTTCTTTAGACAAACAAGCAAAATATACTTACGTTGTTCCCTCAGAATAGTGAAACGAACCGTATTCAAAAACTCAAATTAGGCATATCATTTTAAACAAGCCTAAAGGTCAGGAAAAGTTATTCGATTTTTATATCTATATATTTCGACAAGCCGTGCATAAAAAAGGTAAATGTATCTAAAATACATATAAGTAGATAGATATATAGACAATAAAAAACAAAAACACAGGAATTCTTAAACATATAAGGTAAAATGGTCGGTCTAGGTAGGTGTGACAACTAATCGCTTCTAATGGTTCAATCAATTAACTTTCTGAATCCAAAGAACATATTTTATCTGAATTTATAAAGTTATAATATAAAAGCTTTGTCGAAACACATGATATAATATTTAAGGTTCCTTATGTTTCCTCGTGGCACGAATAATGGTTCTCACAAGTAATGAAATGTGTTTTATAACTTAAATTGTGTGTAAATATTCTTCCGGTTTCTAAGGTCGTAGGATATGGTGCGAGTCTTTGTTCCCTATTATGCATCTACTTATCTCATAGACACCTACATTCACTTTTGTATGCGAACTTGTGAACAATAGCATGGTATCGAAAATATATTGGAATCAAACCTCGAGTTATGACAGCATTTTAGCAGCTACTTTAAATACATATTCTTACGAAACTTTCGAAAGAGAAACTGGTGAAACATTTACAAAACTCGTACAAAACTCGAAAACTGTACAGCATTTATTACAACATTCTCTAGATTTTATGTTTAAGTGGATTCTAATAAGAAATTACAAATGTTTGTTTTATAAAATGTTGAATCCTTCAGATGATTTCTTATTAAAATTCAATGCAAAATAATAAAATACTTCCGCTTTCCGCATTTTAAAGTTTATTGTTGTCACGGATTTCTCTCCAAATCAGCTTTTGAAGAGTTGACTAATCACCTCAATTAAAAGTTACATACGCGTATTATGCAAGTACTAACAGTCCTTACTTTCGCAGCTGATCGCTTCTTAGCCTCGGATTCTGTGAAAGGTCAGTTAAATGTAGATAAAAATATGTACTCACTCTATTGCTGTGTAGGGTTGAAAGTAAAATCCTGGTTTAGTATCACTTCACTATAAGATTTTGCGTGAATAACAACCGCGGGTCTTTTTTCTGGCGCATGGTGCGCCTGCGAACGGTCGGGTCGCCGCGCGCTCACTGACTGTTTAGTTGATTCGACCATCGACTCCCGACCCCTCACCACTGACTCACTAAAGCATAAGCTTTTTTTCTTTACTTATTTAGATCTTTCTGTGCGGGGGATCTAGAATTTTGGTGTGGTAACATGTACAAAACCTGTTGCGAAAGGAAGTTTATGAGGACTATGTCAAAGATTCAGTTTCATTTATTCCCCTAAAAATGTAGAACAACCCGTTAAGTAATCATAATTTAAGTAATAACATTTGTAATTGAAGGATGTTTTTTTATAAATGAAATAGGTCGTTTGTATAATAACAACTTCTTTTATTGCAATAAAACTAATCGAAACACAATTTTGATACTCTCGTGTCCCCTCTAAGACAAGTCCCCTAACTTGTTTTAAATCAATTCAGGTTAAGTGAGACATTCACTTAGCACGACGCTATTACAACTATTTAAGACTCCGTTTAAAATAATTATACAAAAATATAATTAGTCTATAATAATTTACAGAATTTACTAAAATATCCATGGGTGATTTAAATCTGATTCGTTGTCGATATGCTGCTGCGTCAAAGAGGAATTAAACAGTTCGGCAATAGATTAAAAGTCCATGCATCACATACTTGTCACTCGCGCTACGTTACGCATAGTGCTCCCTGAATCTCACAGTGCTGCGTCTCGGTCGTGGCTCTTCATCGTCACTATCGAAGGCCGGCTCGTAGCCCTTGTTCATGTATGCTCCAGCATTGGACGCCCGGCCGGGTATGTCGTTTAACTGTATAAGAAATCAAAATATTTAAATTGCAAGTGAAAATAGTTTCAGGATTACATGAACCACGTATACAAGCCATGAAGATCGATTCCTCGCGACCGAAGCACCAGAAGAATCGGCAACAAACTGGGCTCGGTTAAGCTTTTAGTATTTCATGCTTATGAGGAATGAGGTGCCTAAAAAAGCGCGTTTTAAAATTGTTAAAGGGTCGGAAACGCGCGTGAAGTGCCTCTGGTGTTACAAGCGTCCATAGGCTACGGCAACCGCTGACCAACAGGTGGTCCTGTGGTCAGTGTGTGCACAAACTTGGAGATAAAAAAATAAAACAAAAAATAAGTTGTAGTAAGGAAGCTCAATTTTCATCCGAGCAATTGAACATTAGAAAATGAAGAACTAACCAGTAATTTTCAATAGGCTCAAGGTTTCAATGTCAGTTCTTCCAGAGACAAAATAGAAAGTATTTATTGCTTGTAATTCAATCGAATAATCACATGTTCAAATCAACAAATCACAAATTGCACGATCAAACTGCACGAATGTCGTTTGTTTCATAATCACTAAATTATAAATCGAAATGCACATTGAAATAGAAATTACAAAGCGTTTGGTCGTAATAGAATCTGCAGAGTCCTTTCAGCTAATGCCGTATCGCGTATCGGCTAAGGGAGCGACTTATTAGTTTAACAATCTCAGTAATTGATAAAATCTTAGCAACTGATAGGCGTAATGCCGCGACCGCACTGCAGGCGGATTGCTACGATACATAGTGGTCGCATGGCCAAGTCGCTAGGGCTTGGCGCCTTTCAACAGAAAAATGAGAAAAATAACAAATTAGTAAGCTCGTATTGTCGCTCTACTTAATTTGTTACCTTCCAGGAGACCTACCGGATCACACTACTTCTGTCTCAAACACATCTCTTACCGAAGCGTTGGGCAGGTCGTAATAGAGTCCGCTGGTAGAGTCTCGTCCTCCTTGCATCTGTGAGCGACGTTTCTCAGCTATAACAGAATCACGCCTGGTCTTCAGCGCTCGCAGGGTCGCACGTCGAACTGCCGTGTTTCCTCCCAACGATGGCAGGCGAGACATCATTTCTATCACAATAATACACAAATTTAAAAACTCCCCGATGTGTTTTCAATATTTTATTGCAGCGCCTAGTGACATGTGGCGATAGCACCTATCCTTGAATTGCAGTCATACAAATCGATTGTGAAACCGCATTTCAATCGTACCCTATTCGTAGATATATATATATATATATATGGTATATTTATCTACGAATAAGGAAAACATATATAGCGCCCATTGCTAATTTCTTTTGTTTCTTGTTCTTTTTTATTATGTTACTGTGTTTTGAACTGTAAATTGGTGTTATGCAAAATTAAGAGTTAATCGAAAATTAAATAATTAAGAGAAAATGGTTAAATTTATATTACAAGAGATACATTCTGGAAGAGCGTGAGGTCTCTTACAAGGGAGTTTACAAGTTGAAGCGGCCATGGGCAGTCTATATACCTCGCCGAACCAACAACCAACAAAAGGTTCTCGAAAAGCGGTCACGAACCGAACGGCTCCAATGAACTGATGACATCCTAACGATTGCAGATAGTCGATGAATAGAGATGGCTCAAGACCGTTTATATTCAAGGGAGGCCAAAATGTACAGAACTGAAGTTCTACAGTATCATGATTGTTGACCACAGTGCCGTCGGCTCATCTGCTGATCTACACAGCAAGGTACTATCCATGCCCCTTGCAATCAAGTACGTAATGGTTCACCTAACGTAATCATTGCACACAATCATACTTGTACCAACCACTGCCGACACTGACGCTTGATTTTTACTATTGATTTTTGGGAACTGAAGCCTAATTTATTTTTCTTTCTTCTTTCACTTCGACCACATCTGATTGTACCTAAGAAAATTGAATTGAAAATTGAAAATTGAATTGAATTGAGCCTATTGAACTCCAGGCTGAGGTAAGGTGAGTGAGGTAAGGGGGATCGGCAGGAGGGGTGAGTGGGCATTCTGTACGTAGTACTATTATGTATTCTGTAATTCAAGTGTAACTTACCAGGTCCATTGTTCTGCTGCAATATAGTAAGTCGCCGTTTGAAGTTTGCATCCAAGTTGATCGCAGTATGTTTAGATTCCCGAGCGTTCTCTAGATTGCGCAAAGTCTTCCTGCGAGACACGTGGTCTTGGTCAATACCTTTTCGTTCGAAATCGTCGGTGTTCAACCTTTGGAGGTCTTTGGCTATTTGTATAGCGTTTTTTTCTAATAGAGCGTCTCCTGACATTTCATCCGCCTGTACAGAAAACATGGGAGACACTTTGTAAAGCACAAGTACCCTTTTGGCTGCGTGCTAAACAATTTCGTTTCTTAACTCACCTTAGAATTATTCTTTACTAGCCTCTGCCCACGTGACACCGTGGGCAGCCGTGGACACCACCGGGTGGTTCCTGGATGAAAAACTAGCCTATGTGTTATTCCGTATCAAGAACCAAATTTCAATCCAAATTTTCAAATAATCCAAATTTCATCCAAGACGGTTCAGCCGTTACGGAGATTATTAGCAACAAATATTCACATTCAAACACCAAAACTTTCGTATAATATTAGTAGCATCATAACTACACCTATTTTGATATACGTGGTAGCTTTCTACGTTTTCTGGTCTATTTCTTCACCCGCAATAATAAAATATGGCATTTCATTGATTCGAATGTGGGGTAGAACCCGCCTCTAGATACGGAGATGCGCTAACCACCGGACTACTCTATCACCGAGGCCCCTCCACTTCAGGTTACAATTCTTGGTATTGTCTCGGTTTGAAGCCCTGCCGTCATGCGTCAGGATCTGTGGCAGTACCACAGTTCTATACACGCTTTATTTTAGAATGAGAATAATAAACATAACATGTACGTAAATGAACATGGAGTACTCACTCTCTTAGTGAAGTACCAGTTGAGATTGCAAGTGGCCAGCAAGTGAGTCATCGTTCCCATCCGATGGAAGACCATGGCAGTGAACTGGATCACCATCACGGAACCGAAGAATATCAGGAACATGGACCCTATCGGCTCCAGCATCAGGTAGTCTTGGCTTACAATTACCTGGACAAAAATAGTGTGACGCGTGTATAGCTTGTACGGCTGCCTGCCGCCGCCTTGATTTTATCTGTTATTATTTTATAACATTATTATTATCTGTGCCTTGGATGGCCAGAATCTATTTTCAAGATTATACAAGAGATAATTACCATGGAAAGTTATATAAACATTTGAGTGGTATTCGATCTGAATTCTAAAAAATGTTGAAACGATAAAATAGACAAGCTTTGAATATCTTCATAATTCGAACTGTCGTATTTTGAACTCCTCTGAGATCTCGAAACGTAATTAGGGCCCTGATCAGTTTGAGGTATGGTGGTCCTAAAAAGGACCTGAGACTACCAAGTAGGAGCTAGTCAAAGGAGTGGCATAACATAATATTTGTAGTATGCCCGCGTTTAACAGTGTTTCAATACTTACGATGTTCAACTCGTCGTTATACTCCAGGCTAACTTTCTGTCCTAACGGCCATTGTAGATGGAGCTGGTCTTGATTGAGTTGCAGCAGAAAAATAACGACCACAAAAAGTGCATTCAGCATTATAAAAGCAAACACCATGGTGTTTCGTAGGTTCTTCAAATCGTGCGCGATGCGGTCCTGTGGAAAACAAGTTATCAAAAAAGTTGTTGTTTAAGCTAGTTCGAACGTTCTTAAAAACAAGTTATCGAAAATGGTATCGGATTTTTACGTGCCCTCAGCACGGAAGCAGTCACTTCTAAACACTACTACCAGTCCCATCCAAACCAAACGTAGATGAGGCGGAGCGATGCTTAACCTAGCTGATTGAAAAGAACAACGAGGCAAGCCACGCGCTAAATTAAAAGCTTATCAATAAGTAAATAGTGATTATAAGCTTACCAATTCAGCTTTATCTTCATCAATAGGCCGCAAATACGCATCGATCAAGTCCTTCCAAAACTCGATCTCAGCCGTGGTCAGGAAATCTACTTCACCCTTCTGAAGATTTGGGTCCTCGATCCAGTAAGGGTTTACTAGGTCGTCTCGCAATTCTTCCTGTAATAAAGATCCCTTTAGTTCCCGTTATTATGATATTAAAAAAATACACATCCAACAGACACATACGTAGTCTGGAATAGGAGTCCCTGTGTCGTAGGCATCAGAAACTACGAGTACCGTGTTATAACAATCAGAGCCGGAACAAATATCTGTAGAAAATACAAATATTTGTCCCGCAACGGGAATCGAACCCCTTGCGTCAGAGCTGGCCAAACTCCCCGTTAAACTCCAGCGCCAGGGCTGCCGGAGAAGTTCTAACATTTGTCATTTGTATGACTATATTAAAAAAAACTAAAACTATATTGGGCTCTACTTACTTTAGATATCTCGTTAGAGACCTCGCTAGTCCGACTGCCATCGAAGTCGGACCTCATAATCGTCTCACGGCGCATACCCATGGACGTGCGACGCCTAGTGCTGGGCTCTGGTTCTTCCGATGCACCCCTAGAGTGAGTAATAAAGTGACTGTTACATTATCCCTTTAACAATAAGTTTGGATGCTATCTTTCACACAACGAAACATTGTTTCAACTTTAGTATAAATAAACTTAATGTTTTAGAGAAGTTCTACAGGTGGGAATTCAATAGTAGTGGAAAGACGTTTCACGTTACCGCAGTCTCAGAGTACACATGCTCAGGAGTAAAACTTTACTGAGCTGTGCTAGGAAAACTTACAGCAAGTTCAATTTATTTTCAATCTTCTCTATCGTCGTAGCGATTTTAAGTAAATGCAGATCCTCCTTGAAATCCTTAGGGTTAGTGCAACACATGCATCGGAAAAGCCCCGACACACTGCACTCCATTGAACCACTGGTCTCATCGCCCTTGTTAATACCGAACCATTTCAGTACACTGTGGGTGTCCATCTTTTTCTGTGCTTCCTCTGCTTCCTTTTGTTCCATTTCAATTTCCTACAAAATTACCATTTTATTATATTTAATGAGATTTTAATACATTCATAATTATTTCTCCGTCCACCTTGTGCATTTTCCTGATGGTTAAATTAGTTTATCAACAAAGTTTGACGACGTGAAAGAACCATGAAACTAATTTATTTTATCCTGTATCGTCCCGTCCTACTGGAGGGCAAAGACATGTCTCTTTTTAATTTGCATTGAAAAACTAAGAAGCCGTAGGTAATTAATTTAAAACAATTAGAGTTTATTTTTGTTATTTTGATCTTAGCTTACCTTAGCAGACTTCTTAGCGATAGTTTCTCTCGTACCCCATGTAACGTTGTTCAAATTGCACAGAGAGTAAATAATCAATAACATGTACATGCTCGGAATAGTTATGTAGTAAATAAACAAGTACAGAAGACATATGAACTCTTGAGGATGTAGCGCGGCGGTTATGAAGAAACTTCCAAATGTTACGACGAAGAATATGCTAGAGGGCGCCATCCAGCCATCTTCTACTATTTGAAGGGCGACACCGACAACAACCAACATCATCACCATGGCATAGATACAAGTGATGGCCATAGCTAACATAAGCTGGAAAATAATTCGGTGTAAGTGAAGCGTTTGATAAAGTAGAAAACTGATACAATGCTCAAAAGAATAAAATAAAGAGCTTTTATAGTTGTTATGTACGTCGATCAATACACTTATACTACATATTTATTGGAGAATACCAACAATTCATAGGAATTATACCGATATGTAAATGTGGGTGGGTGTCCGTCAAGGGTAAATTTTTGGACCATTACTTTTTAAAACGTACACTACATTTTCTTATCTAATTCTGAATTTTAATTAACTTTTATTTACCTGAACTTTAGATTTGCAGGTCAAGCATACGGCAATGAAGATCACAATGGGGACCAGATTGAGCATAAGTGCGTTAAAGTTATTCATGCCGGTGATAGCATTTATTGCGCCGATCATCATCAGGAAGATGGTACCGGGACCCAATATTGTGCCAACCATCAGCAAACTCTGAAAAACCGTGTAGAGTATTTTACAAAAACAAAACAAACACGCTCACGACTGTCTTCCCCATGGTGGACATCCTCAGATACATACTCAGTGAGTAGATCTTTGAGGATACCAAGTAGGGGGTAGTCAGAGGCACGTCCAAACATTACATTTGGTACATGCGCGCGTTTTGCAAGTAGTAAGCATTCCACGTGACAGGTTGCAAGCCCATCGCCGCTTATTGGAACACTAACTATTGGCCTTCGAATTTTTGGTTCTAGGGCATGCCGGTTTCCTCACGATGTTTTCCTTCACCGTTTTAAGCACGTGTTAATGCGCACATATTTTTTTCGAGTGGAAAAATCCATTGGTGCACGACCGGGTTCGAACCCACGACCTCCAGATCAGAAGTCGGGGTATCACCCACTAGGCCAACACGGCTACTATATTTTTCGATTAGATTTTTTTTATGTCATTTTTTATTATACATCTCTAACGTTTTTTTTTTCAATCTTGTTCGCTTTCAGAGTGTTTCTGTAGATCTATTTTTTGATACCAAATAAAGATACATTTTCGTTTCTATATTTATTGGATTTTGTACAAACCTGATAAAAGATGTACACCGTAGATATATTATCGTTCATTTGGACAGTTCGCTTGGAATCGGCAAGTAAATCGAATATGTTTGCCATAGTAGAAGGCACCCATCGACGCCTTTGATTGAAGAATTCGTCGAATAGCTCGGGACAATGGGTGAAGGCGTCGGAAGCGGCTGAATATTCAACTCGGTAGCCACGTTGTAACAGAAGCGTGCAAAGCCACCGGTCCTCGCCTGAAGACAAATCACCAAGAAGTTAACGCAGAGTTTCTTGCATCTTCTTTGTATTCGGAAACAACACAGTGCGAATTAGTTCCCGCACATTGTCAATTGTGCACAGTCGGGCAGTATGATACGTGTCACTAGTTATTTCTTGAAAAAAGGCCAATTTAAAACAAATTTAGATTCAGTGAAAGAGGCGTTAGACAAAATTACATTATACTTACCGATTAGCGATGTCGCTAGTAGAAAAGTAGAATAAAATACGGGGTGACTTAGTAGTAAGCTACAGCCATGTCACTTGATCACATATCGTGAATTTCTAAATCCGACTACATTTTAAATATTTTTTTAGCTAGGTTCTAAATCGCCAGTCTTAAAAGAATAAAATTTTGTCTGATCCAATTAATGGTACTTTGTCTTACCTACCTATAAGGAGCTTTACCTTGATCGTATTGCACGTAATGCCTAGCTTCGCTTGAAGTGAGCGTGTATTTCCTCATAACGTTATCGTCCATGAGAGCCTTTCCTCTGAACAGAGAGAAGCACCCGGGACTACACAGCACGCATCCAATCATGTGCTCCGTCGCCTTCTGCAGCCAATGACCGATCGCATACTCAAACGTCTGATACCAGGCCATGAAACCTGCAAAGATATAGAAAGATATCTCGTCAAGATTTGTAGCACATTTTGATTGTGGTGTTCCATGAACAAAACACATTTTGATGTGAACAGGATAATCCTACTACTTTTAAGTATACGCGAAAGTTTGTGAGGATGGATGTTTGTTACTCATTCACGCAAAAACTACTGAACGGATTTTAATGATACTTTATAGTAATATAGCTTATACATCAGAATAACATATAGGCTACTTAGGCTCCGGGTACCACGCGAGCGAAGCTGTGGGCAGAAGCTAGTAATGTATATGGGCGAAAATTAGAGGAAATAAAATAAGTGGAGTGTTCAATGCGGCTGCGGATAACACTGTAAAACGCCCAAGTGAGAGTGATTACTATATAGCTAAATCACAGATATTATAATACTATACGCTAAAAACAAAATAAATTCATCGATTAAAAGATTGCATCAGTCTTGTTAAATTTGTAAAAAAAAAACTATTGTCTTGTTGACGCCACAATAATTTTCAACGTTTATGGTAAATAGATACAGCCCTGTGATAGACAAAAAGACGGTGGCGTAGGTTTGTCAGTCACTTGCAAAAACCATATGTAACAAAATATGTGATGACAAGATAGCTTATTACTTTGGTAGTATTGCACCTACCGGCATTATTTTATAATCATTATTTAGAGTATGGAAGCCATTACTCGGTAGTGCATATGTCGCGACGTTTCACGTACTCCACTGCGGCGGCGTCCCTGATACAGAGACTCGCTCAGAACACGTTTGCAGCACATGCTGAGTTCAGAGCTTTTATAACAAACCTGCATACACTTGTCCAGTAAAAAAATGTCCATAGAAAAAATATTTTTGGGAGGTCCCAAAAATATTTTTTCTAGATATTTATCCTTATAATTGTTTATATAAGTGTTATTTGTTATTGCGTAATGTCTTTATATTAGTTACCTGAGCCCATAGGATGGATACGGCCACAAGCGGCGCCCAGATTCGTATCTTTTTTCATTAAATCCACGAGTAGAGTGACAGCTTCCGGTTTAAAATCGATATCTCCGTCAAGGGCAAGTAGGTACGTGTTCTCTGAGATCACTTCCTTCCGGTCCACGGATATAGGCAGGTCCATTAGACGGTGGCCGAGGAAATAGTACATGTACATTACCTGAAAGAAAGGCAGAGTTAAGTGATGAACTCGGTGGCGCGACAGGAGAGTAGCCGGCGGAGACGAAAGAGGTGCGACTCCGATTCCCGCAGCAGCGGGACAAATGTTTGTATGTTCTGTAGATGTTTTCTTAGGTATGGGTTTTTTCTATAAAATGTATATAGGACCCTTGAAGTATACCCTAACTATTATAAAACGAATCATCAAAATCGGTTCCCAATTGGCGAACATACACAAAAAAACATACAGAATTGAGAACCTACTCTTTTTTTTAATTTGTTGAATAATGGAGTGTAATAATTTCGATATGAAATTCTTTACTGCCAGCTGAAATTCTTACTGACTCGACATGCATGTAAATCGCTACATATGGACGAGCTCTTGCAGTTTAAGTATTGCATTGATTTTCAACCAATTCATCACACACCAATTCTATATATTTACCCCCTGATTCATAATCACATAACTTTATCAGCTCGATTAAGGTATTTCCGGCTCTATATTTTGTTAATGTTAGAAAAACGCAGAGCTAGAGTTATCGAGCCGATAACGTTGTGGAGTGATTATATAGGTACTCGTAAATGAGGATTAGAAGACAACACTTACTTGAGACCATCTCTTCCTATGCCTTATTTTCATCTTGTCCTTTAAATGGCAGATGAGCTTATTCTTTCCTGGCAGTATCCAAACAAGTCTTCCGCCGTACGGCGTGGGATATTTCTTAGGAGCTCTCAATCGAACATTTGTTAGGTGGACCTCGGAAGCCGCTTCGTCCATGCAATCTACAAGACACTGGACGAAACGGTTTACTTGCATATCTTCCGGGTTAAGACCGTCGGAGCCGGCTGGCTCAAATGCGTCGTCCATGAAGATATTCGCTGAAAATATCCAATAAAATCAATACTGGGCCTGTTTGGCCGCACACTTGCAGCAAAACACTGATAGACTTGTACGTAGGATCTAGGTACTTATCTCTAATTGTCTTGTCCTACTATATTATGTCTATGTCTATGTCTCTATCTTCTAATTATTTTATACTTTACTCTTCTTTATTTATATTGTAGTACATAGGCTCTTAGATTATTTGTTATTTGTATGTCTTGTAATGTTGTGTGCGATTATGAGTAAGAGGAGATGTTTAATATGTTACCTTCCAATTCGTAGTAGTCGGGATCGACAATGCCCAAGTATTTCTGGGCAACTCGCCGTGCGCTCTGGTCTTCGTCCAATCGCATTACAGATTTCAAGAACTCGATCATTTCCTCTTTGTTCTCGTGCCACATCGTCGCACAAGTGTAAATCCTTTAAAGAAAATGTTAAATCACTGGGAAAGCATTATAGGTTGTGTGTAGTTTTATGTTTGTTCCTATATGGATATTACCACTTTCTGTTATGTTATGGATACAACTGTGGGGAGGTTATTTTAGAGTTTTAGATGATTGAACTTTGAAATTTACCTAGTTATACTGTCAGATGCTTTGATATCTTTAGTTATGTGATCAGAGCTCGCAATGGAATCGTCATCTTTTTCATGAAGTCCCTTAAGATCCTGCAAATAAAAAAAACGGATAAGCACTCAGTCATATCAATAAACTAGAAATTATCAATAGTTATTAAGCGTACGAAGATCTATTTAATGCTTTCATTTCGAAGCATTTCCTGCGATCCCATTAAGAAATCCATATCCAGTGAAACAGTAAACAAGTAAACATATAACAAAGATTATCAAGACTGGAACACACAACTTCGCCTCTAATCGGCAATTAAATCGAATTAATAGAAAGAAAGTTTTTGGGACGGATTAAAATTTAATGTGGAGAACATTGTGAGAGTAGTTTTCACTTTATCAAAAGTATAACGTCATAAATGACAGATGTACAATGACATAAATTACAACCACTAGCAGAAGTTGCTAATGCGTACCTCAACAGCGATATCAACTTCCTCGTCCTTAGTTCGGTTAAGAAGCATTGACTGGTCTATAAGCACGCCGCTGTACCAAGGCTTCGCGAACAGTTTGTCGGTAGCCGCGAGTCGCTCGCAGCGCGGCTTCCACGTGTGCAGACAGATCCATGCCTGCGAGATCAGCCATAAAACCCAGATCCACGCGACGTCAGTGCCGATGAATTGTTTTATGAGGTTTACTGAAAAAATGATTTTAGTAACGTACCTACTTTATTCCTTATTGTACACACAATTAACACTCACAATATACAAAATGATACATATAAAAAGCGAGTAAAACCCTACAAAGTAAATTTTTACAAAATTAAAAGAAAACAAAGATTTATTTTTCCATCATCGATTGCAGCAACCCTTAGTGATTTGTGGCGATAAAATATATCTAAGTTCGTACTTTTTTTTTTCGTAATTTTTACAAAATAAAAAGAAAACAAAGATTTATTTTTCCATCATCGATTGCAGCAACCCTTAGTGATTTGTGGCGATAAAATATATCTAAGTTCGTACTTTTTTTTTTCGTAATTTTTACAAAATAAAAAGAAAACAAAGATTTATTTTTCCATCATCGATTGCAGCAACCCTTAGTGATTTGTGGCGATAAAATATATCTAAGTACACTAGAGATTTCACTTTATTGCGTTTCATGAATGTTGGGTCGGAATTGACTCGTTCTAGCATGTCCTCAGCGACTCTTATGCGATTGAGTTTTTGGAGAAAATTCAGGTCTTTTGGGACTAGCCCAGCAGCAACATGTTTCATACCCAAGAGATTATTTAAAATGGTGCGGATCGACTCATGAGACACAGAAAGTTCAGCGGCTATCTCTCTCAAATTTGAATGAGGATTTTCAGTCACTAATTCCTACACTTTTGCGACGTTAACTTCAGTTGAAGATGTTGATGGCCTACCAGAGCGAGGCAAATCTTCTATCACATCTCGACCGCTTTTAAACGTTTTGTACCACTCATAAGCACGTGTTTTTGATAAAGTCGATTCACCGGAAGTCTTCTGTAACATTTTCAGTGACTCCGAACACGAAATTCCGTTGGCGATGCAAAATTTAAGACAAACTCTTTGTTCGATATTTTTGTCCATAGTGAAATTCGCAGTACACACTAGATATGATCTAACTAAAAACAGCACTATAAACAACAGATGCAACTCAAAATTCGCGCCAAAATGGAAAACAGTTGTGCCAATCAAACAGCAAAAAAATAAACAAAAAACTGAATTGGGAACCATAGACAAATTATCCATTCCCGATACTTTTTTGACTGAATGTATATAAACACCCAGACCCGAGACAAATAATTACAGATGATACTGACATTTGTCCCGCGGCGGGAATCGAACCCGCAACCTTCTGCGCCTCTGGCAAGCCTTCGCCCACTGAGCCAGAGGTCGTACTTGCCTAAAGCGTATTAAAGAAAATACCTACTCGTATAATATACATAGGTACCGATTACCAGCTCTTGGCCTTTGTATGCTTATTACGGCCCAAGAGATGGTGAACGGTACCGCCGGCTATAACATCTGATCAGGGGCATTTCCGACGAGTTGCCTGACATAAAGACTAAGTTGAAAAGTCCCATGAACCTGTAATTTCACCGGCACCCATATCATTCATACAGTTTTTAAGGGGTTTCAGTACAAATCCATTAATACCAGTTCTCAAGCAAAGCTTGTAGGTACATTATTTAGGGTGTGGCAAAATAATAAAGAAAGTACTATTACTTTAGTATTTTGGAACTATATTGTTCTTAACTAAACATTGAATGAATTTTGATGCAAATAAACTGCAATCTTTTTTTTTAAAGCCAGCAATAAATGGTAATTTATTTTAAAAAATCAGCGTGGCTAGATACTCTATTTACTAGTTGGAATATTATCTCAAAATATATTTTACAGATACGATAACGTAAAATTTCGAGGATAATCAGAAAACTGTTTCCAACTTTAACAGTAGATAAGTTTTAGGTAGCGAGGGCTTGTTCTATGATATTTCGGTGGAAATCACCGAAATATCATAGAACAAGCCCTCGCTCTAGTTCCTACAGCTCTAGTTCCTACTGTATTAAAATAATATTTCTAACTACGTTAAGTTACGTGTATGAGACTAAGATATCAAGTGATATACAACACTAAAGCGTTAGGTAAACGTATGAGAATCCAGAAACGCTGTCCAAGTCATGCCATTTCATTTACTTAGAGCTTTTCCCATATTTCACTTCTGGAACAGTTTTTCCTTACAGTTATATCACCACATACAAACCCGAACCATACGGGAACCCCCTATTTACCTATATCCTGATCTTACCTTGAGGCATATAAAAGAAAAGATAGTCCGGTATCGTCCCATGGAAGGCACACGGATCCGCATTTTTCATTCCGCAGAACACTATCAGCAGATTCACTGTCACTGGTACAACCAGAGTATGCGCAAAGGTGAAACTAAAGTTTTGTATCAGGATTTTGCAAGCGAATTTCGACGCGCCGAAACACACGTAAGCCATGATTACTTGGATTAAAGCCACCCAGAGGGGAGACGCCCAGTTAACTGGTATGCTCAAGCTTTCGCCCGTAACAGCGAATTCTACGATGCCGTCGTAGACGTCTTCAAGCATTACTTGAACCTGAAAACGTCAGTGAAACAGATAAATGTGATTTTAGTTCATATCGTACCCGCCCATATGAAGTCACATCTCGAATGTCGCTCACAAATGTATTTTTTTAAAGTCGCCCTTCTGTAGCCTGTAGCATGATCATCATCAACAGCCTGAAGTCATAGGGTCGCCCTACCTGAAAGCCTACAGCCTGAAGTCATAGTCATATCTGGACATAGGGTTGCCCTCTCTGTCATGACAAACGGTCTTGGGCCATCTTTGTCCACCGACTTCCAGCAACTTTTAAGATGTCATTGATCTATAGGGTGGGAGGACTTCTTACTATCCGTCGTCGTCTTAATTCCCCAGCTGTTGTCGGTCTGTCACAATCAGCTAGGCGACCTCCTATGTAGACTACAAAAGTGATTTTGTAGGTGTGGCGCGCAAACGTGATTTCCCTTCCTAAATCTTGTGTTATGAAGTGTGACAAAAAGTCTACGACTGAAAATAGCTTAAGGATTTCTAGCCTGTTAATTTTTTTATGTGAACGTCATTAATGACCATTCAATTTCGTTTTAACAGTGGTTTCTCTAATGCTGTCTTTATGATCTCTTCCAACTTACTTCTTCAACAATGTATTCCCTCTGTCCAAAAGCCTCATAAGCTTTAGTGAAGAAGGAAAATGGGTCATCTTCTTGAAGATGCAACGATACGATGATGAAGACCATGAACACTATTATTTTCCAAATCGCGAGTGCCCTCTGTGTGTAGTATCGAGTTCTCTTAAGATTTTCTTTTAGATCTTGTAAGAACAGCATGGAACCTAAAAATAGATATACTTGAAACACCCAACAGACACATTCACAGTCCTGATCCCACACTAGGATTCCCTCTATCGTGGGTCTCAGGAACTACGAGTACCGTTGTACCACAACAACCAGACCCGGAACAAATATCTGCAGAACATGTAAACATTTGTACCGCCGCGCCGCCGGGTGGTCGGGTGAATGACATCGAAATTGACTCATCAATCAATTTCTCTGGAAAAGCATCGTAATTTTATTCATCAGATTAAACAACGTTAAGGTTTTGCTAGAAATCAGCAGTAAATGCACATAATAATTAATAAAACTAACGTAGAAGGCTCCCTTGCAGTCCGTCATGGATACCTACTGTTTGGTCATCGACATTAACAGGATATCGTGAGGCATGATTGCCTGTATACAAACTTGACAATGAAGTGAAGAAATCTTAACATCTTTACAAAAATATCAGGGTCAATAGAGAACATGTCATTAAAAAAAAACGGCTTTTTCCGACGGTCCACCGCGATCGAACGCGATCGCGGGCGTTACTCATGATGAAAATCAACATAGTTAACGACGAAATGTTAGAGAATCTATGAAAAACAAAAACAAAACAAACAAACACGCTCACGACTATTTTATCCATGATGGACATCCTCAGATACATACTCAGTGAGTAGATCTTTGAGGATACCAAGTAACACTAACTGTTGGCACATGCCTTCGCATGAAAAACAGTGATAATTAGTCGTATGGGCGATTCAATATTTAAATATGATCTACAGCCACTATAGTTTCAATAATTCTGCATCTGAATAATTTGCGAAATGCTTCTGAAAGGAATCTTCTTGTAAACAATTGTGTATGTACCTGAAGAATGTCTATCAACTCCATCGACGAAATTCTCCCACCAGCCGAGCGATACGAAAGTACACGCCACCGGTATCATCCACAACACAGTCGTCCCATTCAAAAGCGGCCACACTACGAACGCTGTCAGTTGCATTGATACGGCGATCACATCGAGCACGATCTTCATGGAGTATTGAGGGTCGGCCGAGTCTCGGCTGAACACGCTGAGGATACCGGGAACTATGCACATTGCGTTCATGAGCATAGCACCTTTGATCACGTCGAGCTCAGGCAGGATTAAAAGAACGAGAAGCGCCATACCGACGGCGTATAGCGTCTCGATGACGAAAGCCTGAAAGAACAACATGACTTGAAATCATCGGCTATTATTTTTAAATAACTTTAACAAAAGCAATTGTTGGCCAATGCTGGCCAAGGTAGGTCACTGAAGGCGCTAATTTAGTAAGACGTACTCTGACTCTCTCTATTCAGCACTCTGCGATAATCGACGTATCAATTGACTCAGATATCCTACGCTACGTGTCTTACTTTAGTTGACTCTAATTTCAGATTTTTTTGATTTATATAATAAAAAGAACTTACTATAAGAAACAAAAAACCTGTGGGTTTTTTTATAGTTTTGAAAAAGCATATCCGAGTGGATCTTAGAAATATACCGAATTCAGGGATAGCAAACGCGATAAACGCTGCCCATAGCCACGAGATACGCTCTTCAAGCGTGTGTGTATTCAGGAATTGTTGGTCTAAATCTGTAATTCAATAATAGTACATTGTATGTAAGCCCTTACATCGTAATTGTAAGTAGGTACTTTAAGTTAGGGATTCTGTGTTGTATTTGCTAAGGCTAAACTAAAAATGGTTAATTTCATAGTCCCATCGATGTACAGGTTTTGCTATCTAGTTTAAAATCAAAGCTGGCGAATACGAATTTGGGTTACCTACCCATCGTTTACAGTTGCTTCAACCAATTGTGCCAGAACAAATTTAATAATGAATAGCATCGCATAGGTCAGGTATATAAGTATCATACCAACCAACCAACAAAATTTACAATAAAACAAACCCATGAATTTTAGATAGATATAATGCAAAATAGTCGTGTCTATAGATGAACTTCACAGCTTATGATATATGTTCAAAGGGTTCTTACGCAAAAGTCTGTTGCAGTGTACGTTCTGCCTTCCTTTCTTCAGCTGTGATGTTATGAACAGCAGTGTTCCTTTTGATAAAACAGCTGACCCGAGTACAACTATAAAGACCACTATGTACGCGAGTACTTTCAGTAATTTGACGCTGGTTACAACCCAGTCTTTGGACTCCATAGACCCACTCTCCTGCTTGACGGGAATGTCTCGGAACAGATTCCATCCTTTTGTCTCTTGGGCTGTTCTTTGACTGTGAAAACATCATTCAACCTATTTTATAATTAAGAAAAAGAAGAAAAAATATGGCAGCGATTGAATAACAAACGGCGTCTTATAATTGCCACTTGTGCAATTTGGTTTACGGATTGCAATTTTGTGCACTGCGGTATGAATTAGAACTTTATACTTTTTTGTGTTATTTGGAGGCAAACTGGCACATGCTAATCCATCTCTTCTGTGATTTCATCGACATTATTGACAAAACCAGTGGTTTAAAATTAATTTTAATTCATTATCGTTATTGCAAATCAATATTTTATAAATGCATTTTCGTTGAAGTCATAATCTTATCAGGTATCTAAGGTACTTCCCTGAAACTATCAATAATTTTAGATAATCGACTGTATCGCTAATAAACACGAGCAATTCAATGATCTTAAAGTGGGTTTGAAGTTGTTATTATAATTTGAACTAATCTTGAAACGCGGTATATAGAACGTCAGGGGATTCATTTTGTATACCGCGTTTCAAGGGCAAAATTTATCACTCTGGTTTGAATACATTCAGATAATCTCTGTATATTTTGGTATCTCTAGGGTGTTGATGAAAGATGCATTCGAGTTACGAGGAAAAAAATACTAACTCAATTTCGTCTTCATCGTAAAGAGGGGTGTACTCTGTATCTGACTCTCCGCTTTCGTCTTTCAACCCTTTAAAACCTGACGATGTGACTGCCATGTTCTTATTCTGAAAATATATAACTTTTAATGTAATGACTACATAAACAGTACGTACAAATATTTATCGCGGGTCTGGATTTTTTTTGTTAATACATACTACTATTAACAAAAAATATATATATAAGTAGTATATAAGTCATGTGGTTCCCCATAACATTGTTACTCTTTCCAAATTAATAAAGTATTTGTACACCCCCCGCCATTATAACTATCTCATTAAATCCTCACCATACAAAGGTTGTCTGGAAGAGATCGCTACTAAACGATAAGACCGACCATTGTACTTTAAGGTTTTTTTTTATTTTGTTATGTTTTATCTATTTTTCTCACGGTGTACAATGAAGTATTTTCATTCATTAATTCAAACAGCAAACAATTTAAATTGAGGATTAGGGAGTTCAATAGGCTCTTCGTTCAGAACATGCGCTTACCAGAATGTGCGTATTTGGAAAGTACCGCCAATTAATGATGCACGTTGCTGAGAATATGCTCACGTAACTCAGATAGTTCAAAGTACAGCCTCATACCTATTCCTCATCAAAAGCTCTTACCTTTTAGATATGATACATTCCACAACATAATCACATTCCACACGTCATAACTGGCCACAAAGAGAAACAAGATCTATATTTTTGTTTTTTTTTTCAATTCCTTGAACAAATAATAAGATATAGTGGCACTCGCGTCACGTCCCTTTTAGCCAGAAACTCACTACTAATAACAAATAATAAAGCCTATCAGTCATTATGATATCAAACTTTGATTATTCGATTAGCTTATTATCAGTGCCTAATCATAGAACAATCGCGGCACTGATTTAAATTATCTAGTCCTTAAGATTTTATATCATTCAAATGTTTTTGAAATTCCTACCCAAGTACACATAAATGTTACACCATTAATACAAAAATAACCAGATACAAGACAAAAATGCATTTAGGTAAATTTTTCCCCCTATTCAGTAAACAGTGGTCTCACAGTGGGTCACTTCACAATAAAAAACAATATTCTAAGATTAAATAATCAAGGTTTCAATTGGAAAAAAATATCATAATTTTGTACTAATTTGTTTTATTAGAGATAAAATAAATTATGAAGCGTAATCTTAAATTATGATACTTCCAGTAAATGCGTATTAATGATATCAGACACAAATAGCTATAAATAAATAACTACGTAAGATGAAACTATTATAATACTTAAGTAAATCTCTCCCATAATAATGTTACACAAGTAAATACAAAATAATTTTGAAAGATCTAACGAAATCCATGGCTGTACCTACTTTATTTATTACCACACGCTGTAACCCATGTGTCGCAAATAAACGAATCTGAATCTAAATCTGAAATCTATTTGATTTGTTGGGTACCATAGAAAACAATAATTTATGTAGAGAGCATTTTTTAAAAATTTCGTTATATATCTGGTAATCAAAACCTACACATGATTAAGTTTAACAAGTAAGAAGATTAGTTTTATGATCATTGTTGCTTATTTCATAAAACACAATTATTGTTCTAACATTGCTGATTAAATATAACATCAATTATTATGTAGAACAACGTCTGACAAAGTCGGTAAGAATAATACGAAACACACATTTAACTTAATTTCACATCTATAGCCTTCATTCTTATAATAGGCACTGTTTAAAATAAGTCTCATCCCTTTCTTTCACTTAAAAGAAGTAAGGATTGTATGTAACTAATAACCACTTCTAGTTTGACTACACATAGTTGTCCAATTGCTGTCACCAAAGTTTCTTAAAATAATGATAAAATCACTATTGCAAAGTTCATCAAGCTGCTCAATAAGCTGAATATCAGTTCTATTAGGATCAAGCAGCGAATTTCTGGGATTCAGATTACAAGAACTTACAAGTTAAAGTAATCCATATTCCAGAAATCGAAGGCCGAATCTCATTTGTCACTTTCACTTGTTTTCTGAGGCGGAGAATAGTCCTGCTCTTTGCCGCAGTCCAAAGGCTCATCTGGCTTTGTGAATGTGCCCATAGTTCCCAACCCCACCTGGCCGATAGAGTCGACGATACTAGTTGAGCCGAGATACGGATGACTAGAAGACGGCATAGGGGCCGCGAGTTCCTCAATCTTGGCTAGTTTTGACGGCGGGTTATATTCACCCATGTAATCCGGCATAGTAGTTTTCTTTGTGAGTTCCAGCATTTGGTTCAGAAATGATTCGCCTCCCACACGAGAAGGCATGCTGAAATCGGTTGCTTGTATATCCATAGGTTCAGGTTTGGATAGATCAGTCTTTGAAGAGAGACCAGGGTCAGATAGTTTCATTGGTTCCACTGATGGCTCAGACTTTCCCTTTGCAACACTTCCAAAATCAGGGGGAAGGTAATCTTTAAATTCTTTAGCATAATCTTTAAACTCCCTGTTGTAATCTCTATTGACATAATCTTTTTTGTAGTCTTTTCCATAATCTTTACTGTAGTCTTTTCCATAATCTTTACTGTAGTCTTTTCCATAATCCTTACTGTAGTCTTTTCCATAATCTTTACTGTAGTCTTTTCCATAATCTTTACTATAGTCTTTTCCATAATCTTTAATGCAGTCTTTACCATACTCTTTGCTGTAATCTTTGCCATAATCTTTGCTAATATTTTTACCATACTCTTTGTTTAGATCTTTGTTGTCTTTACTGAAATCCTTACCGTAATCTTTGCCATAGTCTGTACTATAATCTTTATTATAATCCTTAGCAGTACCTTTCGTGTAATCTTTGCAGTAATCCTTACCATAATCTTTGCTGTATTCTTTGTTATAATCTTTACTGTAGTCTTTACTGACATCTTTTGTGTACTCTTTGCTATAATCTTTACCATAATCTTTGCTGAAGTCCTTTCCATAGTCTTTACTGTAATCTTTGCTATAATCTTTGCCATAATCTTTACTGTAATCTTTGCTATACTCTTTGCTTTGTTCTCCAGTTAAATCTTTTGAATAGTCTTTACTGTAGTCTTTTCCGTAATCTTTAGCCTTTTCCTTACTAAAGTCTTTGCCATACTCTTTTTTCAACTCTTTAGTGTAATCTTTACTGTATTCTTTGCTGTACTCTTTGCCGTACTCTTTGCTGTACTCTTTACTATAATCTTTCCCGAAATCTTTGCTACCCTTCAACAGTTCATGTGGAGATTTCATCAAGGCACTCTGATCTAATCCAGCTTTTGAAGATATTGGGCTGCTAGAAGACAGTGGTTTCATAAGAGATTCTTGCATTTTCATCAACGATGGAGTCAGAAACATATTGTTAGCTGCCAGCGTCGATTTCGACATGGGATCAGGAATGCCGAGTATACCAGCATTAGAATATTTCGTAGCAGAAAATAGTGCATTGGCAATGTCTGCAGAGCTCATCATAAGATTCGAGGCGATGTTAGCTGGTATCGGAGTGGACGACGTACTTGTCGAAGTACTACTAGGCGTTTTATCGAAGCTTCCCAGACTGTTTGTTAGGTTCTGTAGCGATGCAGCGTATGATGGCGGATCGGGTAGTTTCCCACCTGTCAAACTTGCCGTTAAACTAGACGGCAATCCCGGAGTTAGACTGTTTAGCATGCTATTGGCAGCAGCAAGACTTTCCAAGCTATTTGCTCCCAGTGGCATAGACATGTTTGCAGTGCCAAGGCCTAAAGCCATGCTCGTAAGCATATCCAGTCCAGTTGGATAAGACGGCGGTAAAGTGGGTGTGGTCGACTTTAAAGATGATTTGGACGAGATCGGTAGAACGGGAATGTTTAGTTGAGGAGTGTCAAACTTGTGAGGGGATCCTGAACCAATGCTAGAAGAGACATTGATGGGTGGTACACCGGCCGGTCTACTAACCATCTGTTGAAGCGTGCTGACTGAAGGGAAGTTAGAAACAGACATGGGAGGCGTCGGTTTCGACACTGGTATCGGTTGCGGAACCGCAAGCAACGCATCGAGATCCATCTTATCATCATTCTCAGAGGAACAACCTAACTCTTCCCTTATAAAATGCCAGAGCAACCCATCGCTTTGTTCCCGCGGGAATTTCGCCGTCAGCGTACATTTTAGTTTATCGAGATACGCAATATCAGGTTTGAATGTATCTTTGAAGTTTATGAATTTCTCATCAGGAAATGAAAAGTAGTACTTAATTGACTTCCGAATTTGCTCCATCGCGTGTTGTGACAGATGGCTGTCGCTGACCAGGTTGTATTGCAGGAGTAAGGGCCGGGGGTATTCCGTTGGCCTCTGTTCTGGAGGTGGCATCACCCAGAAGAACGTTAGTGAGGATTCCAATACTGGACTCTCAGGGTTGTATGGTGCTGCAAGAGAAATAGCATGTAATAAATCTTTAAAAAATATATAGTATCAAGGGGTTGTGACTATTAATAATTTCTGGAATATATAACAAATTATTTTTTTATTTCAAAAAATCAAACCAATATCAAGGGATACAATATAATAAAGAAAACAGTTGTGCAGAAAATAAGATGACCTAGAATTATAACTTCTAATAATAGACTGCATCATCGAGCAGATCAAATGAATTATTAAATATTTTTTTAATACTTTCACTCACAGCATATAACTCCAATGCAAGGAATGTAAGAAACTTCGGTGGCACCACGCATTTTGATCTGATATTCAAGTTGGTTATCACAATCTCTCAGACTAGGCATGGCTGGGTTAGTGGGGTGGGAATGATACCACCCTAGGAGGACTAGTCCTAGCTTCTCAATTTCCATCTGGATTTCTAGCTCAACAATAACTCTGGGTTTTTTATCATCCTTGCTGATCAGGCATGGGAATGTATGGGTTATCATCAAATCTGAAAAGACATGACAAGTCAATTAAAAATAATGTTGCTATTAATCATCAATGAGATTTGTTAGTCTGTCTCTTGTCTTAGAGGCAGTCTTAGTAATATGCTAATGGTAAAATAAAATGCAAGAAAACTCACTGTGGGTGTTCAGATCCCAGGTACCAGCTAAGTATCCATAGACCTCCTCCTTCTTTAAATGGCAGTGGATATCCAGCACAAGGTTTGCATTCGAGCTTACTGATACCAAAAATGGCTGAACTTTACCAGCTGATGAGAAGGAAACTGCCTCTATCAACATATTGGCATCACTGAAAATACATAAGAGTTTAAATAGACATAATAATAATAATTGTAATTTATTGATATTAATAACTGTAGATCGAATTAATAAATAGTAATAAATTCTAAAATGCAGTATCCAACTTATATAAGCCGAATCAAATCTGGGATAGAAACTAGGGCGACGTTAGCACCGCGAGTGTGCTGGGGTGGTTTCCTTCGGCACAGGTGTGTTCCTTTGGAGATCCCGGAGCCCCTTAACAAGCATCGAGCAGCAGGCAACCAGGGGGATATTACTGAGGCCACGAGTCAGTGAAACTCACATCACAACCTCAATATGGTAGGGTATCTGTTAAAAGATTTTCCCCTCGTCTACAAAAAAAAAGGCTCCTTGGTTTACTATAATAAACCAAGCTACGCTTCGTGTAACACTAGCCCATTCAAAATGTGAAGCCGTAAGACAATCGCTCGCCCTAGATTACTTTATAAGAGTGTTCACTTACTGCTGCATCATTCTATTTGGCACGGTATTGTGTTTCATAACGACCCTCTGTGGTGGCGGTTCTGGTGGACTTTCAACCTCCATCATCTCAGTTTCCTCTGTGGAAAATAACAAAACAAGTCACCGTCATACTAAGACATAGTTTTATAATATCTACTGGTGCTTTAGTGGAAACTGTCCTTAGTTTATATGAACCCCTAAAGTTTTAGTCAAGTATCTCCCGCTTAGTTTTCTTTTCGCGCTAACGCAAATTAGTCAAGGAAAAAGGGGCTCATGCTGGGGGACAAATGTTTGCCTGTTCTGGGTCTGGATGTTTTGGCACCATGGTACTCGTAGTTCCTGATACACACAATACAGGGGAATCTTAATGTTAAGTCAGTGCTGCATATGTGACTGTGGAGTGTTTATCTATTTATAATAAAAGAAAAAGATTTAGGTACCATCTGAGTGCATATTTTCCCTTTGGATCTGTTTCTTCCGAAGATATGTTGCCTTGATTGTGTCCAATTTCTTTCCCCTGTACTTGACTGATGCCCACCCACAGCCAGATCTTTTATCAGGGTTTATGATTCTCTTGCAATGTATGGCCCAGGCGGATGGAGAGCAGAAAATAGTCTCTGTCTCATGAGATTTAATTTTACCATCAGTTTGCAAGTCACCAACAAATTTTTGGCCCTAGAAAATATGAGTACAATGTAGGTATATACAACATACCAATGAAATCACACAAAACTTGAAAATAGTTTGATCAGAATCGAGAGTACAAACACTGTAGCAATTTTTTGTATAGATTATTTTTTCAAATTAATAGATATTCAAAATCATTTTCTGTAACAGCTCCATGTCTAAAAATTCAAAAAAGGTTTTTCCCCCTGATAAGAAATGACGAGTCAACAGTTCCACGCTTTGAGGCATGCAATTGATAAGATTCGAAGAGTTATCAAGCGATCAGAACTTTTCACTACAACATAGTAAATAATTAACTAAAACAAATAATGTATTGATATATCAATGAATTAAAATAAAAAACATTTGGGGTGTCTGAGATTTATGCTGTTAACCGGAATGGTTGTTCTAGGAAATCTATTCCAGACAAAATACTTATGATGTAATGTTACACATTAGTTGTTAGATAACATAACTTTTTTTTTTACAATGTTTCATAAATAAAATGATTTTGAAAACATAACAATCAGCAAATGGCTAGGGGGTATGCAAATATAAGAATTATATAGATAATTTTAAAGTATTATCAATTACCACTTCTAAAACTTTAATGGAAAAAGTTTAAGTGATCAAGAAGTACCCCATTTAGATGAAGACTAAATAAATAATGCTTACCAGATATTCAATAGTCATAGCAGCTATTCCGGGCTCCAGCATTTTGTCCTCTAGAAGCATTGGTAATGTCACCCCTCTGCCCGGCATAGACTTACTACCAGTTTGTGTTTCACACTCCTGAAAATAACATGCAAAAAAATAACCCACTTTACTTGACAACATCAGTGGCAGAAAGGACTAGTATAGTTGTTCCATTTCACTACATGCAAAGCAAAATGCTAATCCGCTCAGCAGTGATTAGCATTTTGCTTTGCATGTAGTTGCCATGCTAAAGGTGTCAACAGCTGAAGTGAATACTATAAGCACTAGAGACCCGAACCACATCCCGGTCGAGACAGATTGCTTTTGAGCTTACACTAACTAAAACAATGTGCAAGTGCATGCAATACAACAAACATTACAAACGAACTTCATGATATGTATTCCATACATCTGTAAGATGATTCCTGACATATTTATGTTTACATGTTCTGCAGATATTTTTCTGGGTCTGGGTGTTGTGGTACAATGTACATATATGATTGGGTTTTTTAAATATTTTATTTGTACTGGTGATGATTGGCAATAAAATTATACATTGAGCACTGGTATGACTATGAATTATGTCCAAAATAGCTTAAATGTTAGCTTCTTTTTGTATCATGTGTAATACCTACTGTGTAATTGTTAACAAATTATTTAAGATCATAGATTGCCTGGAAATAGTTTTTTTTTTATAAATAGGTATTTATAAAAACTTTGTTTTAAGTTCTCTATTATCACAAGTTCAATAATTATCTTTATGCTACAAAGCAATTACAGAACCAATACAAGTATCACAAAATTTAAAAACCCCATTTCCTGAAGCAATAAATCACCCATAGTAAGATTTAATAAATAACAACTCAAAAGAAACATTACATAGTCATGACCCCACATTAGAATGTTGTGTGTATCAGGCACTATGATTACTGTGGTACCATAACACCTAGACCCAGAATAAATATCTGTAGAACATACAAACATTTCTCATGCAGCATGAATCGAACCGGCTTCTCTTGCGTCGCAGCCAGCTACTCGTCACGCCATCGAGGTCAACCACTAAGCAATGTAAAAATTACTACTTTGAAAGCTTCATAGATTAACATGATGCAGCAGCCATTAAAAAGGCTATTTAAGGCATACTGCCCCATGGGTGTGCTAGAGTGAATTGCACATCCAGCATAATAATGGCTTCAGGCTGCGACGCTTCTGTAGCGCATCAGGAATGTTTGCAAATTATGATATTCTCTTACCTCATCAGTAAACTCCTCGCCGCTTGCATCCTCTTTATCCTCATCCGATGGTTCTTTTTGTACCTCATGGTGCTTCTCTGGTTTTGTTTCTTTGCTAGTGATAGAATGTATTGCAGTTTCAGGGACTGCATTGTAAGCGGTTCCTGACATCAACGCTGCTGCCAAATGGGATGTTTGCAGATCCATAGCGGACATTTTATTTGGGATGCCTCTCCCAATTCTTAAATTTTGTATCTCAATTCTCAATATATAATAAATAAAGTATCATTTTACTTTACTTTTCTCTAAAAAGATACTTATTTTTCGTAAGCTTTTTGATTTGAGTTCCTATAGTGTACGTACATGGAATGCACAACTATGGATAACATACACCTCGAAAGCACAGCTAGTATTTCAAACCATTATTGTTATCAAATAATGGTTGCATAATACTGGGCGTACATTCCAAGTCGTGCCTATACAGTCATGTTGTCCTTGTACGGCCAGTATTAGGGAAGGTGCGTATTTAAGAGACCAGGTTTTAATCCCTGGTTTTTCCTTCCAAGTAAGTCGACCGGGTCAAAATACTTGCAAGACTTTCAAGGTATTTTTTTATTTGATATAAAATCCGTATGGATAGGTTATGTTTTTTTTTATTACCACCCAGGAAAGAAGGATTGCTATCCAAACTTAACGCAACAAACTTGGGTTCAAAATAAATAAAACCAACAAAAAAAGGTGAGTTTCTCTATAAAAAACTGACATAATAACTAATATACTGACATTAATTAAAATAGCGTAAAATAATATAGCAACACAGCACTTTCCCCAGCACTTTTTGCACTCGCACATGAAAACAAACATGAAAGTGGTTCGTATTCCAGGGTTGTCAAATACTGGCCTTACAGGTCAACACGTGTAGGGAATGCACGACCAGGAATGTACGCCCAGTATTACGCAGCCAGTATATGAAACCAATGGCTGTACTTTCCAGGGGTATGCTTTCCATGGTTGTGCATTCCATGGACGTACAATTCAGGGACTCACCGAAACAACCAAGCACGTATGAAAGAATAGAGAAAATATAGGTACAATTGTTTGTTGTAGTGTGGTGGACACGGTCATAGTTGTGGTGTGCGTGTAAATTTAATAATTACCTACCTATTTAGTTTTGCTTTGTTTGGATCTTTGTGTTAATTTCTTCATTTGTCTTAATAATGGCTGTCGTGAAAACTCCTGTGATGAAAGTTATATTATGTGGAGAGTATGGAGTTGGTAAAAGCTCATTATTCCGGCGCTTCATCAACAATACTTTCGTACCAACCGCAGATCGAAGAGCGACGCTAGGACTAGACCACTATGAGAAAATATTCCAAGTTGCCGACAAAGACGTCAAGGTTATCCATTGATTATATTATTTACTCCCACCTAGTTGCCTAAATTTCTTTAAACGGACTAGTTTTCGACAATTCGATTAAGAAAGGCTCTATACCGTGATCCCTTGCTAAAATAGCGGTAGTTGTCTAAATAGTGCCTACCAAATAAATTAAATAGGTATAATATAATATAATTAAATAGGTGCAAAATAAGTTTCACTGTTGAAACCACAACTATTGCAAATTTTTTACCATATAAATTACGCTGGAATCTATGCTCCTGGGCTAGATAATAGCCTAACCATAGGTTATGTTCAGTTACAGCTATGGGACACCGGTGGCATGGAGAGAATTGCTTCAGTAACATCTAGTTACTACAAATTTGCAGAGGCGGCAATCTTGGTATTTTCCCTGGACAATTCCTCATCATTTCATGTCTTGAGTCAACACCTGTTGGATATTGTTACCTATGCAGAGAATGCAAAGATATTTTTATGTGGGAACAAATCTGATCTAGAAGGCATGTCACCGCAAGTTACTGATGCTGATATTGAAATGTTCTGGTAAAAACCTTTTTATTTTATTTCGAAATAGCATAATGCCTTTGGTTTCACCGGCTGAGTAAGTTCCCTTCAGAATTTTCAACTGAATGATAGTATTGTTGTTGAATAGTACTGTTGACCCCATTAATGTTTTTCTTTTATTTGTTTATTCAAAGATGGTTTGTACACAGTTTGAACATGCCACCCTTGAGAGGGAGATAGTGATTTTTCATAAGTATTTTGTTTTACAGTGAACAGTGCCATAATCTGATAAATACCACATACAAGACATCATGCAAAAATGGCAAAGGTGTTGATGAAATGTTTGCAGATATTGCTATGCAACTAGTGGAATCAAACCGGTCGCGGATGGAACTGCAGACATTAGATCATAACAGTTTCAAGATATCCAACCCTGAACCTCAGGAGGAGCCTTCTTGCAGTTGTTGATATCATCAAGTTAGGGCTATGGCTATAATTTTATAAATACTTTTTATTTAAATTAGGAGCCATTTTTGACAACATCTATTTAACTTGACAATGTATGACTATCCCTTACTTTACCTTGACTAGGAGTCGGTTATAACTGGACTGGAATTAAAAATCAGAATAAAGCAATTAATCGGCTAGCTAACAACACCACTAGTAAAAATTTTGCAGTTTTAACATTTTAATGCCTTTGGATAAATCTTTTCACTGCACTTCTGTTTATCAATACAAACAGTGCAATTTCAACCAATCACAGGCAGTTAAGAAGAAGCATGACCACATAAGTCACCAGGGTCTTCAAACACAATGTTAGTCTCCCATTCTCCATACAATAACATTTTAGTGTTAGGGAATTCAATTTAATGGAGATGCAGTGTTGATATACACAGTTTTTTTTTCTCCTGAAAAGTTACATAAAACTATTTGAGAGGTGTTGTTAGCTAGCCGACGAATTGTGTTATGTGGTTTATTGTGCAAATTGCTAGTTCCTAATGTGTGCCAGAATAACCAAAAATAATTTATGGGTTTTGCAATTGGATTTAAGAAGTTTTAACTTGACATTATTTAGTTGTTTTCCTAGAATAAGTGAAATACATAAATAATGCTGGTCTTGCTTGTCAAATAAATATAAATTAGCTCTCAGCTATGTTTTGTCCTCTAGATTAGGTAGCGTTGTTGCAGTATTTGATTGTACATTTAAAAATTTGAAAGTTAGTTAACTCAAAAACGGCTAAATTTGAAAATAGAATGAGGTTCATTACATCCATACTAATAAAATAAATTGAAAACGAAACTGGCCAGTCTGTTGTGAAAAGAATCAAGGCGGGAAACCAGGAACGCAATTCTTTTAAGCAAAACATACTGTCTGCTACTGATATTGGGAGAGGACGGAAGATCAGCGTGCTACTTACCTACATCAGGTATGCGGCGCTTTATGCTGAGTCCTACCCCAATTTGTAGCTACTTACCTCAACAGCAGTGTAACCATCTTATTTATATACCTTATTAATAAGTAATTGCAAATAAAAATGATTTATCTATCTATCTATGTAATTTCAATTAATTTTATAAGATTTATTACCTTGCATTTGTGATGAAAATTTGTATTATAAACTGGCCAGTTGTTGTAAAACACTAACCAAGGCAGGTAACTGGTAACGCAAAAACTATTTTTAGCAACAATGTTATGAAAATTCAATTAATTTTTATGACTTCTTAAATTTCCTAGCGTTTGTGATGAAAAGTTGTTTTATTCTTGGGTATAAGCAATCAATTACACCATTTACACCCTCAAAGTCTAGCATCCTTGCACGCCAAAATATATCAGGTGTAATTTATTGCTTACGGCTCTTGCTTAACAATATAGGTACTATTGATGTTAATAATGGCCTTTTTGTACATTTACTTATCTTGGTTTCTTGCTTAGATTATGATGAAAGTATTAATTTTGCCTTTGATAGACACTCTTGTGTAAGTGATTTAAGCTTTAAATAATCAATTTTTATATTGAAGTGAGGAAGCCTTTTTAATTTACAATATTTTAATCTATTAAACATAGGTCTAATATCATAATGTAATAAAGATCCATTCACTCTGGTTTTTGTCATACATAAATAAATATGTGTTCTAAGGTTTTACCTGAAATAAAACTCATGAAATATAAATTTTAATCTGTATTTGATTCTAGTTAACATAACAGAAATTTTGTGAATTAAGTAAATTTACAAACATTTATTTATGATGACGATACAGATAATATAATGTATAAAATAACAATATTTTGTTGTATGTTTGTAATTTAATTTAAAACATTTGTATTTTAATTAAACATACTATAGGACTTTAACATGTTTTAATGCTATTCTTACAAATGTTTTACATCCCTACTTAATAATACATACATCAAACAACATCATTTATCACATGCTCAAGTCAATCATACAACTACTTGGTGACAATGATATTTCAAGCAAATGTTTGCATAATATTACGTCACATTTAAGCTGCATATGATTTCATATTTGTAAAACATTTTGTAGTATAGGAATAACAAAACTCGTTTTTATTTTCAAACCAGATCTTTAAAAACTTTATCTTTATTTAGAATCATGAATTTGATTCATAATTATGTACTCCATTATTATTCATGTCTTTCTAATGTTGTGACCATTGGATATTTTTGATGTCGACGCCTTCCTGTACCATTTCCCATAGCGGGCTCATTTCCCTGAGTCTTTCGACGTGTCTGATTGTCTTTTCTGCTGTATAGTCTACTTCTTCAATCGTTGTGAATCGCCCAATTCCAAATCTGAAACGAAGTCTCAGTTTTATTAATTAGGTTACGTCATTTGAATAAGATTTAGAGCATTTGATGACATCAACTGTTTATTTAGATATGTTTTGCTGGATATATAATTATTTAGGACATATAGACGCGAAATAAAAAATAGTAATACCTTGAGTGGTCAGTGTAAAACACTCACCACTAAAATGGCTTCGCAATTCAACATGTATGCAACTTTCAATAAGTTGCATACAAAAAACGCAACATTGTTTTCAATTTCAGTACTTCTTTCGCGCATTGATTTTAACGGTCTATAAAATAACCTTTTTCAGTCTCACGGATGGATCTCTGATTGAATAAGACCAAACGTAACATCATACTTTCGTAGGTTGAATAGTTTCATTCAACATGCTGGAAGGGGTGCTTAGCCGAAACCGGCATATAACTACTGTTTCTGTGATTCAAACCTACAATTTTATTACCCGTTCCATTAATGGATTCAGCCAAAGGGCCCTATGTTAATAAACATCAAGCTCTTTGTATGTAGGTATATGTAGTTTGAATGACAATACTATAATTTGGTATCTTGGAGTTGATCTGATGATGGAGCCACGAGGTGGATAGTGGAACTCTTCAGTGGCTACTAGTGAGTTTGTGCTCATATGATTCGTTTTGACGAGTCCATTAGATTGGGCTTGGTAACGAGGGTCTGATGATGGAACCAGGAGGTTGGTAGTTTTTTTTTTATTAGTGCGTGATAAGCGTGTTTTTTTAGTTTTTTTTTTAATAACCATATAGATTGAACCTGATAGAACTATGTGCCAAGTCCTCATCTGTGCCGATGGCTCGCAGTACGTAGGACGGCTCGAGCGAGGCTGAGGTGCACGCAGATCCGCTTGACAACGCCACGTCTTTCAACGACATGAGTAACGACTCGCCTGAAATCAAGTTTGCATGAGCTACATCTTTAAACATTGTATTTTTTTACCTTCGACGTAAGGAGCCCGTATACGCGTCTAGGCGTTTGCCCATAAGAGGTTGTTCGTTTGTCTGTGACCATTTATTTTTTTCTTCGGAATATCCTGACGATGGACAAAGCGCCCCCCGTGTGTTTCCATAAATATTAGAAAAAAATAAACGTTACAAATTTAACGATTAAATGCAGTGGAGATGAGAGCTTTGAGAAGTATGTGTGGTGTAACTGAGCGATGGAGTGAGGAACAGCGTGTTAAGAATTAAGTGTGGGGTGAATGTAGGTACTCATACATAAACAACAACATTTTATAGATAAAAATACTGGGCGATACCCACCACGTTTTGCATAATAGTTATGACTATGAAAAACGTGCAGTTTAAAAGCCCATTGTCACTCATTGAAACACTAACCAATGACACATTTAAATTATTGATTCTTGTTTTTTAGAGTTCCGTACCTCATAAGGAAAAAAGTTAACTCTTAGACGGATAACGCAGGAACACGTGGAGGTATCAAGTTGAAATTAATATAAAATACGTAGATAAAACAGAGACAATCAAACTCTTAGTCAACGCAATAAAAAATTACGCCCATTTATGCGGCATATTTTGATACTCGCAAATGAATCAAAACATATAAGTAGGATAAGAACTGTAGTTGAAGAAAAAAATCCTAAAGTTAAGTTTGTCTTTCAATTCGACTTATCTTTTCGTTATAGCAATGTTTGGTGCTTTCATAGTTAAGAACTTGAGTAACTTTATTTATTTTGGTGAGCATACAAGCTCACCAAAATAAATAAAATTAAGTTACCAAACATATTGTAAACATCTTTGCATCGCAGTTGACAACATCGTACAGGGTGTGGTTTTCAGGGCGAGGAAACTAAGCCATTTAAAATAAATTAAAGTAGGTAATCCGCTAATTCACACTATTGGATTAGAATTAGAGAATCAATATTCCACATTACCGCATCGCTAATAATGCGTGAAAATCGCGAAGCAATGGTGCGTGACAATGCGATAGCAACAAACACAAGGCAGACATACCGTGAGTGGAAAATAAAATAGAAAACCATTCGTTGCAAAAACTGCGGGACAAATCTGCATGTTTTGCAGATAACCCGGATCTTACCAAGGTACTCGTAGTTCCTTATACCCATGGCACAGGCAATCCTAGTGTTGGGTCAGGACTATCCATATGTCTGGTGGCTGTTAATGATTAACAAGAAGCGTGGAGTCGCGTTTAAAAAAAACCATACTCCCATACACACTTTCACCCCCATTTTCACAATTTTCGCAACTGGCTACTCACCTGCTGCGCCGCCGAGGTCGTCACCGAGGCAGTCGCAATTAAACTCGTCTTCAATTAAAATAATGGTCATACCTTCAACATAAGCAAAGGACAAGTTGATGCAACCAGGATATGTCTGTTTAGGGTCGCCATTCCGGATAACATGTGTCAGTTTTGAGTAGATTTTGTCCAAGAATCTTTGTGATAACTTCTCCATCCACGCATGATCGTACGCTATTTCGCGCTCGGCTATCTCGCAAGCTGAACCTAGAATTGAAATCATTATTAAGTATAATTTTGTGAAATATTGGCGTACTCAGTGGCGCAGTGGTTACTCGCCGGCTGAGAGGTGCTGGTTTTATTCCCGATGCGGGAAAAAAAATTGCACGTTCTGTAGATATATGTTCCGGGTCTGGCTGTTGTGGTACCATGATACTCGTAGTTACTGACACCCACAATACGGGTAATTCTACTGTGGGATCAGGACTATGGATGTGAGTGTTAGGTGTTTATTATTCATTATTATTAATTGTTCACTAGCCTCTGTGTACTGCTTCGTCCACATGGTACCTAGGTAAAAAGTAGCTTGTGTTATTCTAAGTCACGAACTATACCCATTCCGAATTCTATCCAAGTGGTTCAGCCAAAAATTAAGCTTGATTATGACTTACACATACTACAGACATACAGACGTACGGTCAGAATCTACGTCAAACGCAGCTAATTTATTGGTTAAAAAACAAATCGGAGATTCATTTTTAAGTTAAATGTTTCTGGTTGTTTTTATTTTAGGATACTATGGGCTGTCATGCCATTGTCCGGCGATCCATTGAGGACTATTTCTCAACGGATCATAAATAAAAAAGAAGAAAATGATAGTTACCCAATCCAACAACCAAAGGTGTAGGCACAGTCCCGCTGCGCATTCCCCGCTCCTGGCCGCCTCCGCTTTGTATCGGCTCCACGCGAACTCTGGGCCTTCGTCTTATAAACAGAGCGCCTATGCCCTTAGGGCCGTAGATCTTGTGCCCGGATATTGACATGAGGTCTATGTTCATTTTGTTCACGTCTAAAGGCACCTTCCCAACAGCCTGAGCTGCGTCCGTGTGGAAGAATACTTTCTTGCTTTTGCAGATTGCGCCTATTTCTTGTACTGGCTGCATAACACCTGGATAAGGTCTTGAAATTAAAGCTTATTGGTACCTTTTTAAAGCTGTTTTCAATTTTATAGTTCTCAGAACAGGGCGTCTAGACAAATGTCACTTTATGTTGGCGTAAACGGTGAATTGTATGGAAATTACATTAACTTTCGAGATGCTATGTGACTGTTGCCATGTTTTGCCTTGACAAATATGCGTGAGAGGAAAACTAAGCGTGAGGAAGGTATTTGTCTAAGCACCTAGGAACCTTAAAAAGATTGTGTGGTCTGTCCGTCCATGTCTGGTACAGTGTCATAACATAACTGGAATTGTGAATTGAAATGCATGAAATTTTGTACAAAGTTTCATTTCGATACAACAATAAGGATAAAAGATTTAATTACATTGTTATTTAGTTACAAATGAAGCTAATTTAAGCATGTTAATAATACCTACCTATTTCATTATTGACAGTCATGATGGAAACAAGACTTGTCTCAGGTGTAAGAGCTTTTTCCAATTCCTGCAAGTCAATGATACCATTCTTTTGGACCGGCAGATATGTCACTTTGAAACCCTCGCCTTCCAGTGCACGGCATGAATCTAGCACACACTTGTGTTCCTGAAATACAACAAATGGCTTTAGTAGTAACCCTTAGTAGGAGGGTCCCACTCTTACTTGGCTGGTTTCATTACTTACAATTTGTGTAGTAATCACATGCTTCTTTCTAGGTGCATAGAATCGTGCGACACCCTTCACTGATATATTATTTGATTCAGTGGCTCCGGATGTGAATATAATCTCCTTGGGATCAGCGCCAATCAAATTTGCAACTTGTTCTCGGGCTTTCTCTACAGCTGCCTCACTCTCCCATCCATAGGTATGTGTCCTTGAGTGTGGGTTGCCATGGTAACTGACAAGGTATGGCAGCATAGCATCCAGTACTCTTGGATCCTGTAAAAGCAGTTATAATAAAGAACCTAATAATAATAAAGAAATCTTGTTTATAAAAATGCAATAGAAATGAAAAATAGAAAGCTTCCGGAGACAGTGACAAGTGCTCCATCAGTGAACTATTAGATACACCAATTATATTTTTTAGCATTACATGTTACAATGCCTCAATATTTATCATACTGTTATGCTTATTACTAAGGTATGGTTTTTTTTAAAAGAAAATTGTACAGGATTTCAGGGGTTTTATTAGTTGAGGGATCTTCATACTAAGTATGGCTTAAATCTATGTCCATCATGGGGACAATTTGTTTTTTTTGTGGTCTGTTCTTGTTTTTTGATAATTATTTTTGTTTAGCAGAGTTCTTATGAGAATGAAATCATGAGAGTAAAGCAGGATGCAAAAACTAGTTAACAAACATTACCACAGGGGTTGTAGCTTGGGCATCAAAATAAAGAGGTCGGCCAACTTCTTCATGCTTGAGTGAGAATTTGGTATCTGCTGTAAAATCAAAGCAGATAAAGGTATAAAAATAAAAGAGTTTTTTGTTAGAAATGTAAACAAAACTAATGAAAAACAGTGGTAATTAGCTGTATTTTGAATAGAAGTATAAATATTGTATCCAGCCATTTCAATTCTGCAAATATAGGTATGTGTTCATTTACAAACAACGAACATATACCTATATTTGCAGAATTGCCATCTATAGAAACAATGATGTATGTTGATGACATGTTGAGAGGTAGCCAACCGAGACCTGAGAGGAGCAAATTCAATTCCCACTGCAGGACAGATGCTTGCACCTTGCATGGTCTGTAAATATTTTTTCTTGAGCAAACTTTTATAGCAAGTCACTTTGGTCACCATATTATAGTACATTTTCGTACGAAAATCTCTGGTGTGATGTATTGTAGTTCCTTGGTACCAACTGGTTGTTTAGAGTACCTACCAATAATACAAGGAACCCCAAACAAAAAATTGTAAGTGACCTGTTGTTTTATTTATGAACAAAACTTTTTATTTTTTTCTAGTTTTACGAAGTACCTACTAGTCCTAAAGAATCTTACCAGTTTATTACTAACAGGTAAAATATAAGTGATAATTTATAAAAATAAATATTTCGTGTTTTTCCGGTTTCTTACCAGAATTGGATAGAAGTTTTTGCCCTTGTAAAGCAATTATAAAATTTTCTCGAGCTTGACCCAATTGCTTTGATACATTATTTGAAAATAGAGGAACCAAAGTCTTTGTAATTCGAAACATTTTCACAATTTTTCACTTTTTAATAGGCGATCATCGTAAAATCTATATTTTTTCAGAATGTAAGAGTAACATTTTTTAATCTGTGTTCAGAATTTTCCGTCATCAGTGTTGCCAGACTTGCCATCTTAATAGTCATGTCAAAAGTTAGGTAACTAAAATAGATTAATAAGTAACATTTCAGTTCAATTCCAATTTTAAAGTTCCTACCTTTTAAAAAACGATACTCCTTTTAAACTTTCACCCACACTTCTCCCCCTTGAACATAGTAAAATCCAAAAACCCTGAAAAAATTTAACATTTACTTATGCATTTTTTTTACATGTTATGTTAATTCAAAATTTCTTTCATACAAAGTTCACGCCACCAAGTGGAAATTTCCTTAAATCCTTTCATATCACATGCTTACGTTATAAAATAAACTTATGTTCCAAATTTCAGCTTTTTAGACTTTGTAGTTTTGGTTTTGCGTTGGTAGATTTTCTTGCTGTACTTTTCATGGTTATAGGTCCATACAAGCTCGAAACAACCACGGCTTGTTTTGCATAGGCAGTTATTTTAAAGCCATGGTTATGCATGCTGGCTGTAAATTGCATGGTAAATATGGTCATGCATTGTCAGTACGGTAACTTCATTCGTAGTTGTTTTGTTGTCTTGTGCAGCTATTTATCATTAAAGTACGTAGTGGAATTAACCGTAGAGATACTAATAACACATACCTACTTTTGTAAGTGTGTTTCAGTGTGTTTCCCCATAATAGCGTAATAGAGCAAACTTATTTAATCTGTGAGCGTTATACTCTTTCTTTGATGTTTGTGTGTTTTCTTTTACAAAAGCCATAATCAAGAAGTGAAGTGTGTTTTCTTTCGAAAATTTCGATTTACAGTTAAAAACACCGATCATATTCTCAATAACCTAACATCTCCAAAAGTTTATGACACTAACATGAAACGGACATTGGCAGAATTGTGACATATAGTTACAAAAGTCATAATCAAAAAGTGACGTGAAGATAAAAACATTTGCTCGTATTTACGATTTCCCTTGTGATTTTTTCATAGGTAGGTACCTACTTACTTCACCGTGGTCTTACTTACTTCACTGAAATGGTTTATTTACACTTTCCCAATCATTTAACGGAGGAGGAGTTAATGCTACAAGCAAAATACCAAAAGCTCAAAAAGAAAAAGAAAGCATTGCAAGCGTTAAAAGCCCCGAAACCAGAGCCTGAAAAGCCCGTTTTACCAAAACGACCGACAGAGGCACGAGACGCCCGTGAGATCGCTAGAAAACTAATAAAAAGCGGTGCTATTCAGGCCATCAAGAGTCCCCCTGCCACACCACAAAATGCAACTTTCAAGAGACCGCGAGCAGGTAATATTCCCGCCATCTATCAAAGTAATATTATGAAAAACGGGACGCGACGCAGGACTGAAAAAAATTCGGCATTGTATTCCGTTAACCTACATAGACTACCTATGACTGCCCTTTTTGTGGCAGTCATATAAGGAGGAAGGGAGGATTTATAAGGAGGGTGTCAAGGCATTATTATTAGTAGAGGTTTATTCAATAAAACTGGTCTTGGATCTTTGATCTAAGTGAGACAAAAGTGACTTTTGTTGCACCAAATTCAGATCAAAACAGTTTATAAATGTGACCAAAATGAAAACCCTAATTTTATATTTAATTATAATACTGTCTCCTACAAAATGACTTCCAAGTTATGTAAAATTCAGCATAGTTGATTATTATACACTGGCCGCCAAAAACATCGACCCACCCGCTAATTTTGAGTAACAAAGTTGTTATCTTAAGTATGCGTTGACATATTGGTATGTTTTGCTTATGCTTTATAAATAAACATCTAAGTACCCACTTGACATTGTTTTAGACGAATAAAAGTGCTATTGTGGGTATTTGTAACATTTTAAAAGCACTGATAAAAAATTAATGACTTTTGCCATAGAGTGCAAGGTTAGTTTATTTCGAACTTTTGTCGCGGCATATTCACCGTGCATCGTAGTGATTTAATCTTTTGTTAGAGCAATCATATTCGTTGCTTTTAACCATAAAATATGGATACAACTGAAGCAGAAGCCGCTCAAGTGGTAGCTCTCGTTCGTGAAGGGGTAAATCAGCGAAATGTGGCAGAAAGATCAAAATTTGAGTCGATCAGCAGTGCGTCGAGTTTATAAACGATACTTAGAGACGGGAGAGTACCGCCGGAGATCAGGATCTGGAAGAGGACGTGTCACAAACACGACGGATGACCGTTTTATTGCCTTGACTTCCTTGAGAAATCGGCATCTTTCTGCTATTGATGTGCAGGGCAGGCTGAGGGACACTCGTGGAGTGGCTGTAAGTGAGAATACGGTGAGAAGAAGACTTCGGGAGCAAAACCTGAAACCACACAAGCCTGCCACAGGACCAAAACTCACTGCATCTCATCGGCAAGCAAGGTTAGAATTTGCTTGGCAACACATCCAATGGGATCTTGGTCAATGGGCGACAGTTCTGTTCAGAGATGAGAGCCGAATGTCCCTTGTAGGCTCTGACGGACGTCTTAACGTTATGAGAAGACCAGGAGAACGTTATGCTCAGTGCTGCATAAGAGAAACAGTCCGGTTTGGAGGAGGCTCTACAATGTTTTGGGGAGGCATCTCTTTAACCGGACGTACGGAGCTGGTTTTCTTTCGGAATCGTGCGGTTAATGCTGAAAATTACATAACGGATATTCTGGAACCTCATGTGATGCCATACGCGGGATATATTGGCGAAAATTTCCAGCTCATGCATGATAACGCAAGACCACACGTCGCCAGAATTGTAACCGGATATCTTAGGGAGGTTGGCATACCAGTTATGCAGTGGCCAGCCAATAGTCCGGACCTAAATCCGATCGAACATCTCTGGGACCAGATAAAAAGGAAAGTTAGAGCCCGAAATCCAGTTCCAGAGACGTTAGATCAGCTGGAAGCCGCCTTAACGGAAGATTGGGAACAGATACCCCAAGAAGACATCAAAAAGCTGATCCATTCGCTGTGTAGTTAGATGGATGATTATTAATGACACTTCCAACAGAGCTCTTATGTGCTTCTTAGGCACTTGAAAACATTTAACCTGAATCTGGCAGATCTTAACATGTGTAAAAAATTATTACAACCTAGATAAACAGTTTAAAATCTCAACATTTGGTATTCTGCTTGGCTGCTTTTTCATTGGCTGCGTTTGCTGACCAAATCTACTTGTAATTCTAGTCAGTTGTATTTTTATCAATTACCATTTATTGTGTGACTTCAAGGTTAGTTCTTAGATTGTTTTGATTGCCACAAAATATTAAAAATGGGTGTGCTGCAATAGAAGATGTAAAACACATTGTAAACACATAATTTCAATATTTTGCAAAAATCTTTGAATTACATTTTGTACTCAATTCCAGGCAGAGAAAGGAAAATCAGTGGTTCCACAGGAAATCCAGGTGGTGTAGCCTCATATCAGCCATTCAGTGCCTCTCAAGAGCCCCCTCCACCGGAAGAAAAGCCCGCTCCTAAAGTGAAATACCTTTATGACTCATTTGTTACATCTAGAGAGAAGTAAGTTAATAGTTGATCATCATGAGCCCAAACATTGGAATAGATTAAGAATGAGCCTATGCAAACAAGTTTGTTTTTGCAAATATTATAAACCCTTGACTTGTGTGTACTTATCCAAAGTATGGGTAAGTTAAAAGTATAAACAAACACTATATTTGGCGCATGCCTACATTTTATCATAGAAGTTATCATTTTTCCAAGTAACAAGTAGTCAAAGGCTTGTCCAAACACTATATTTGGCATATGCCCACGATTTTGCATAATAGCTAGTATTCCGCGTGACAGTTTGCAACCCTGTCCACACTTTATTGGTACACTAATCGATGGCACATGCCTTGGAAAGGTTTGGTTCTTGAGCATGCCACTCCATCTTCCTCACGATGATTTCCTATACTGTTTTGAGTTCGTTTTGTGAACTATTATTATTATGTGCAGAATATTTAGTAGATATAGGAAATGTACAAAACAAAGGTAACAAGGTTTGTTTTTTTTGTTTAGTGCTTTTTGTTATCTTTGTAGGGATGAAGAGAAATCAGCTCGTCCACCTGTCCCCAGTGGAAGTGAGACACCAGCGCCCAGCACTCCGCGTATCTGCACGCTGCAGGTCACAGGGCCGCGCATCAGCGAGGAAACCATCCGCCGCCGCCTCGCTGCTTATGAGTTCACATTCACTCAGGAACCGGAGGATGAAAAGTATTTTTACAAATATAATGATAATATTAAAAAGCAGTTCAGTTTCACTAAACGCTACTAAGAAAGTAGCGTTTAGTGAAACAGCAACACACCTCTTGACACCATTTAGCCCTGTATTCCATAATCATGAAGTCGGGAATTTGGGACATGGCACATAAAAGATTAGAAAGTTATTTTAGTAGATCTTTTATCCAACCCGCATTTGCTAACAATACCTTAATTTGTTTGTTCATCAATATTATTCATAATAAATCATTATTTGTGTATCTAAGCATTTCCTGAGTATTCCGTAACAATTCCACAACTTAAAATATTTCCATAGAGAGCAGAAAGTCATGTGAAGTTCCCATTCGTTTCAGAGCATTTCTAACATTCGAAAGTACCGAGACAGCGACTCAAGCTAACACTGCTCTCGACGGACTTGATGAGGGCTGGCGCGTTACGGTCGCCCGTCGACCCCCACAGCAAGGCTCATGGGCACCGCAATCCACGCCCCGCAACCCGCCACCGAAAGACGCCAAGCGCTCATTAGTGACCTATGACGATATATTCGACTGATAGGTAAGTAACTAACTGCTCTAGCTAGGCCACCGTTGGATGTCTTGACCTACCTTCATACCCTATTTCCTGCAATGTTTTTGAGGGCATATCTATTTGATTTACTTGATGACTCCTATTGAAAGAAATTGGTTTGAGTTTAGAGTTTATACCCAACACTACCATTGTAAAAATAGACCTACTACAACACCTACCAACGATTCGAGCCAAGTGAATAAATCTATAATATATTATACACCAACTGAGTATAATTTTATTATTACCTCAGGTGGCAATTTCTATATTTAAATTATTTTATAACTTGGTAATTGTTTGTCAAAAATCGTTTACGAATTCACCTCATGAATACGCTACTTATTTCAATGTTTTTTTCAGTATTAACTTGCATATTTGCTTTTTATGAATTGTAAATACTACCTGTAGATATTTATATTATTCCAGCGAAAAACGTCGTTAAAAAAAAGAGTAGCGCAATATAATTTGGGGCAGAAAAAATACGCTTTATAAAAACTGTTTTCAAGCAAATTCGGTTTATTTTTTGGTCAATATGAAAACATGTTATAAAGAATTCTTCATGCTCTTATAACTAAGAATCTTGTTGTTTTTAGAAAAAACCGTTTCCACTACATTTTCTAGATCCTTTACTGAGAAGGCACATTTCTGCAATGCTAAAAACTTGTCATTTAAGTTTATTATTTGCCAGCGCGGTGTCGTCGTAAGCGCCATTGACTTACGTTTGCTGCTTTAATCTCTAATTAATAATAATAATATTAATCAATGCGGACATTTTCACACAGCATCATCTAGCCCCAAACTAAGCAGAGCTTGTATTATAAACTACATAAGTACATTTGTCTCGCGACGGGAATCGAAACCGTAACCATTTACTTCTCAGGCGCACCTTCGCCCACTACGCTACAGAGGTCGTCAATTCAATGATGTTACGTTCGAAATCATGGCGTGTCCAATAATTACACCCAATTGTTTTTGTGCGTGATCTCCTAACCACAGTTATCTACATACGTAAAAGGAAATCTCAAACCCATATATGTATACGTAGATTAAGTTACTGAAATATGCATTTTTATTGTATTGTATTTGTGTCAATCGAGAACCTTTATCTGAAGATGAATCACTGGCTGATGTAAATACGTTGGTTCACATGAAATTAGTCACGTCATGTTTCTCATTACGGCAGGTCATCAACTAAGTAAACCTACTTTAAATAGGTAGGTTTCCGCGCACACACTGTCACTTGCTTTTAAACAGCGGCGGTTTACAATTCTGTACTCGTTTTAAATTAATTGAATTGGAGAAAGCGATAATGGGCTTCACCAAAGTGAATGTGCTGGTTTTAGTGTTGTTGTCAGTAAATTTGTCCTTATGCAAAACGATTTTGGAATCGTCGGCTTATCGTGAGAATGTCGAGGCAATTGATTCAGTGATCAAAGAGTCCAAGGAACCTACGAATAAACCTACGACCTTAGGTAAATTATTTTATTTAGCAAACATTTTGTAACTATATTTGACCTATACCTACTTTTTAACATATTTGGAACTATATTTGACCTTTACATACTTGTCGTAACGTGTGATATTCACTCAGGAAAATATTTTTTATCTGAGAAATTATTTTTTTCATTGCCTATTGTTTCATTGTATGTCATTGTGAAATTTAAAAAAACTAGTGAAAAGATTGTCATAGCAAAATTACGTTACGCTACATTAACTTAAGATTTTGCATTGTTATTATTAAGATTGAAAATATTACTCGAACGTGAATGTAAATATTAACTATTATAACCAGCGACTAAAGGTGTTTGCTGTAAGAGATTGTTCGTTTGTCTGTTACGATTTATCTCTGAATCGGTTTATCCCATTTCAATTCCGTTTTTGCAGTCGATTTGTATAATAATAAATAGAAATGCTGGACATTTCACACAATATCATCTAGCATCACACTAAGCAGAGCTTGTGTTATGGGAACTACACGGCTTATATACTAAATATATACTTTTTTTTGTAAATACATACGTATTATACAAAGAATAAACCCAGACCAGAGATAAATATTTGCAGATCATACAAACATTTGTCCCGCGGCGGGATTCGAACCCGCAACCTTCTGCGTCTCAGGCGGGTCTTCGTCACAGAGGTCGTCAGAGTACTTTTACCCAATGTTTGTAAGCCTAAGGGCAGAATTTACTAACACAAATAGTTTTTTATTTACCACCTTGATGTAACACTTACCTAAATTCACAAATTTATTATGAGTGACTTTTGAGTGTTTATTTACCACAATATTAGTAGAATAATTTTTTGATTTGATATGCCTTGACGGGGTTTAAGTGCTTGCCTATTTCTATACCATTTGTAGACCTTTGATTATGTACATGAAAGCAATAAATATTAATGTGTATGTTGGTTGTTTCAGGCATGTCAATTCCTGATAGAGTGCACTGTGAATACGAAGAGGCAACTGAGGATACAATATGTCAGGAGCATTGTCTACCTAAAGGATACAACTACGGATTATGTGTTGGCAAAACTTGCTCTTGCATCTAAGAGGTTAAGCAACGTTCGGTACTGTCAGCATTTGGATAGGCCGTTAGTGGTATTTACAACTGAGTGCTTCATTACATCAGAGGGCACGCAAAGCTGACGGTCCAGGCTATAACAATCGTTAGACTTAGGTTTTTGGTAAACTCTGAATACCGCTAGCTCACAACAAGCTTGAAAATAATAGCAAGCTTATACATACGATAATTTATTTAATGTTTTGTAAGAAAAGTGCTCTATAAAGAAACTAAAGTAAATTTTAATTAAGGTTTTAATAATCACCAACAGTGTACTAAGTTAATTAACATAGTTAAACTACACAGCCCAATGAAGCATTAGTCATGAATGTTTCGATTCTTCGAAACAATCCCTTGTGCATTATTAATCTAAATGTACTCCCACATCGTTATGACATGTATTACTTATCAAAGAAATCATTATCATTGTACAGACACAGTCGCGGACTTTAGTAAGTTGACCGCCCCCCCCTTTTTATTTCTATTATAAATAAAAAAGGAAAGCGCCTACTTGTAAACAAAAAATACTGCAATAATTCAACCTTATTGTGTCAGTTTCAGTAGGATTTTAACTGGGAAAGGTCCACAAAATAAAGACCGAGGCTGTACCTGTTATTATGAAGTTCTACAATACATTTAGTAGCTCTTGATAATCAGCTTCTGACATGACGACTATCTAAAAGACTAAAGATAAATCTTGACTACTCTTAGACACCCTTGACTATTTGGAACTTAGGTATTTCTATGTTGTTTCGGTGCATAATAACTTGCACTCATTAATCTGTAATCTACAACTACTTTGACTTTTCATCTAATTCTCGTGCTACAATTTCAAGGGACGGGATTTGAGGTTTGGTGTGGATTTTCTCTTGGAAAAGTAAGTCAGTTTCGGTCTTGATTTCATTCCAACTGTATTCAATATCTTCTTTGTTTGTGAGTCGGGAGCAAACTACGAATCGAATAATGTATCTCTCTCTGTAGCTTCCGGCCACCATGAAAACTTTCTTTTTGTTAGTCAGATTCTTCAATAATTTCTTGTTGATATGATCTCCGTCCTTTAGCCTAAAGCAGACTAATGCCATCGATGGCTCGGGTTCCACCAAGAACCTATCATCAGCTCGGACTAAAGTAGCGAAATGCTGAGCGAGGGAGATTTGAGTCCTCACATGATTCCTCAGGCCTTCTGCACCGTATATCCTCATCACCATCCAAAGCTTCAGTGATCTGAATCTGCGGCCGAGAGGCATCTGCCAATGTCTGTAGTCTGGTATCTTGATGTCGGTCTGAACATCGTCTAGATAGATTCGCTGAACGTCGAAGGCGTTGATAAGGTCGTATCCGTTTTTCACCCACATAGCGGAGCAGTCGAAAGAGACTGGCATCCATTTGTGGGCGTTTACGTCGAAGGAGTCTGCGTATTCGACGCCGTTCATCAGGTGCCTGTATTCGGGGCACATGAAAGCCGCACCCGCGTACGCAGCATCGATGTGCAACCAAACGTCGGCCTCTTTGCAAACAGGTCCGATTTCATTCAAAGCATCGAAAGCGCAGGTTCCAGTCGTGCCTAGATTAGCGATGACGTAGCAAGGTATAAGTCCTTGCGCTCTGTCTTCTTCAATTGCCTGTTTCAAGGTTTCCCCGCGGAGTCTTGCGTTTGAATCTGCTTTCAGTAGTCTCATTTTCATTGAACCTAATAGTCCTGCTTTTTCGACTGAGGAGTTGCATTGATCTGAAGTATATGCGACGAGTTTAGGTTTGATTTCGTCTTCATCGAGGTCTGGGCTGAGTTTGATTAGCTTACGTACGGTCTTCTCTTTCGCTACTAGCAAGCCTACTAATGTGGCTTCGCTGGCGGAGCCTTGAATGACGCCTCCTCCTGGCCCAGACGAGCAGTTCAGGAACTCTTCAGGGAGGCCGATCAACTTACCCAGCCAGTTCATAGTTAGAACTTCTAACTCGGTGCAAACAGGGCTGGACATCTGAAAATTTAAAACCATTTAATTGTTTAATTGACTTCTATTCAATGATGCAAAACTATAATTACATACCTTCAACAGATAACCTGTCCTAGGACCATAGGATCCTAGAATCAGTATATATTGGGAGAATAACTATTAGGTCGGACTAGGTTTTTTCTTTTGTTGGTTCATGTTCTGTCGAACAGTCGTTTGGTAGAACTAGAATAAACTACTTGGGTCTTGTATCACTATAAGTAGATGAATGAACCAGTGCAAAGTTAGCTGACATCCACTTTTTTGACGTCATCGTGATACGTGGATGTTGGTAATGCCATTACCACATGGCATATCTCTCATTAAAGTTAAATATTACCACGAAGAAAGCATGGTCATTGAATACCTTACCCAACTGAATCCGATGACTCCTAATCCATCGCTGAGCAGGCCTCCGATCATACTGGCGTACGATGTTCCTGTCGGGTAGAATGCATGAAACCGTGGTGAGTGCCAATGGGTTACCTGAAAAAGGAAACATGTGCCTACTATTACTATTAGGTAGTGCAACTAGCGTGAACCAAAGTTGTCAAATTAACTTTGTGTTAATTTCATTTTGTACTGCGCAATTGACGAGTAAGATCGTAACAAAGGCTGAAAAATGCTAACCCTGCGTCACGCAAGTAACGCATCTTTGGGTGGGTTTATCTTCTAAGTAAAATATAGTCAAACTAAATGTTCATAAAATTATAAATTAATTGATTGAATTTAATTATAAACTGTTCATATTTACTGGCAACTAAAATGTATATGTGTTTGCAATATAATAAATAATGCTGGCCTTTTTTTACACAGCATTACCTAGACTAGATGCTGTGCCCCAAACTAAGAGCTTGTGTTATGGAAACTATATGACTGATAAGTATACTACTTATATACACATTTATCTTCGAAACGGCTTATCAGACTAAAATGCGTTTTTTTTTTGCAATCGATTTGTATGATCTATGCAATGAGTATGTATCTGTAAATGTATCTGAAGATGTCTATAATGGGGAATAAAGTCGTGAGCGTATTTTTTATTGTATGACTTCAAAGATGGTATTTAGATAGTTTGCCTTAAGTCACAAATCAAATCGCGTGAGTACAATGGGCGGTCTTATCGCTTATAGCGATATCTCTTTTAGACCATCTTACAATTAACCATACAACCAAATCTAAGTAGTGTGGCAGGTATAGAAACATAATAATAGTATAGCTATGATAGATCATGCCTCATAAATCAACTGAGAAGTAGATAATCATGCTAGGTAGGTTACCCTACTTAGTTTATTTAACCTTTTCGGAGTTGAAAAGCCGAAAAAAATGTCTTGAAAAGTTACGTAATTAGGACGGTGCACAAAATAATGAATATAACTATGCTGTAGTGTAGACTGACAACTCAAAAAAAATAACTTTGAGGGAAAATCGGTTTAAAAAATTTAGAGGAAAAGTTCGGTTAGTAGGTACAAGAAAAACAGAGAATTATAATGTGTTAATAATGTTTATGAAATCGTCAACAACCAGACATAATAATTTATGTAGGACTCTGAAAAGTTTAATGCGAAATCTTATCATAATTACTTAAAGGTGAATGAGTATTATTTTTAAAAAATAATGTTACCCCAGGCAAGACCGTTTCTTTGAAATCATTGATGATGTCCTTCCAATCTTCAGGTTGCTCCGGGGCTTCTTGTGGTAGCATGTCCAGGAGGTAACCAGGCTCCACCGAGGGCAAGACCTCTCTGAAATGGATCATAATAATTATGCCTTTTGGTCAGTGTAGAAAGACTCATCCGATAGAACAATAACATCTTAGGTTGCGGGACCTCATAGAGGTGGCCAGGACACAGACAATGGGCATGCTGATGATTATATACAAAGCCTTTATCTAATAAACCTGTGTTACAATTCAATTTAAAGCCCTGACTCCTAAACTAGTGCCACCTGTATGTCAGTTCCTTCCCTATGAGTGCACTAAAACATAGCTATAATAGAGTTAGACAATAGGCAATTGCAGGATGAGTATCAGTTTACCAAGCCAATTTGTATGTATTTATTATAAAAATAACAGAATTGAGACAACCTTTCTAAACCGTCAATTATTATTTTTTATTTAACTGGATGCTTAGAATGGTGAAGGCGTCTACATACAGCCACTTAAACGACCACAACCTAGCTCGGGGAGAGAGATCCAAATTCAAATGCATGCCCAATGCAAAAAGCAATGAATAATTTCATTGCTTCATTGCATTTTCAAGTTTTCTCAAACATGCGCAGAAATATTGCAATTACTTTCGAAAAGAGAACACGTGAAGTATCGTATAATTACGTACACATCATCACTTTTGAATTTCGAACAAAAAATGCTCCGGCAATGTATGGAAATCCATAATGACTACGACAAAATATTTTTTTTTCTGCCTCATTTGAATTTGGATCTTTTTCATCGAGATTGGTACAATACAAATAGGTTACGTTTAAGTGGATGTATGCAGACGCCTTTACCTTTCTGCAGTAAATAAAATGAGAAAATCGGTCGTAGAGAAAAAGTTCGTCTCGATTCTGCTATTTTGATAATAAAAACATAAATAAAAATGAGTTCCATAGATTTCGAAAGTGAATGGATAATGACTGCACTTCACCATGTCGGAAGCCAAATTAGCGATGGAAAACCTGCTTCCACCGAAGTCAAAAGAAAAATTCATAAAGTATCTTACATAAGAAACCTTTTTTATTTCCTTGCTTTTTTTTTGAGAAAAGTACTATACAAACTGATACTCGACCTGCCTTTGCGACATCTGCAATAATGCATTTTTATTGTACACCGTAAGAAAAATAAATACAACTTAACAAAACTGCACAACTAAAAGTACAATGGGCTGTCTTATCGCTTCAATAGAAAGGACTCTGTGCTCAAAGTTAAGGACTCATTTGATCCTAAATTAGCTCAATAAAATTGCATACAAACATGATATTGCTAAACATAATTAATTATCCAGTGGAAAATTTCATCTGCCAATTAGTATTTCCATTGTTTATGTTGAGTAAGTACCTAGCTACTTTATAAAATGATTATAAACAGGCAACTTGCCTAGTAGCAAATGCGTGGTGGTGCGAAAAAAATATATTTTGCGGTTCCACCAGCGAAAAAGAGTTTTGCTAATTGCGTACGGTTAAGGTTACAATTTCTAGATGACTTTTTAGTTAAAGTTTTACAATAATTTTCGATATATTATGAGTTCAGCTTAGTGATTCATTGCCTATTAACAACTACGCTGTTCAGGTGTCCCTAGGTACCAGAAGTAGGTCCGAACACTACCAGGTCAAGGTCACCGGATTGTTGTATTTTATAGGGAAATTGGTTTTATGTAGTACATTCATTATGTTCACCTCACATAGCGGCAGACAATGAAGAAGCCGGCGCGGACGGTACAAACTGGATGCCTATGCGATTGACTCTACATGACTGGTGGAAGTGGAGGGAGGCCTTTGCCCAACAATGTGATAGCATGGACTGACAGTAGTATTCATCTATATACTCGTATATTATAGGTCGTGGGTTCGAACCCGGTCGTGCACCAATGGATTTTAGCACTCGAAAAAATTATGTGTTCATTAACACGTGCTCGAAACGGTGAAGGAAAACATTGTGAGGAAACCGGCATGCCCTAGAACCAAAACATCCATGATGGTAGGTAAAAAGGAATTTTGAAAATTGATTTCATAATATGTACAAAAATGGAGTCAAAGATTTCATTAAAAAACCGGCCAAGTGCATGTCGGGCTACGCGCAGTGTTGGATCTGTAGTTGCTCATAAACTTATAATTAATTACTACTTGTTTCACACAACTTCAACTTAAAAACTTTAGAGACTACACTTGTAAATTTGCATGTAGCCTCCAAAAACATTATGAAGCGTGTTTTCTGATAAAAAGTTTCTCTTCCAATGTATTTGAAAATGGGTCCAGATAACTACCCCTATGGGTTTGCGAGTTTGAATGTTTCCCGATATTTCGGCACAGTTGCATGTACCATGATCACGGGAATAATGGTATTACCGTAATATCCCGTTTTTTAATATTGTTAATTACCATGATTATTTTTCCGACCCAAATATCGACCAATAGAATTGCACCATTCGACGTCACGTGGTACAACCTACATGGTATTATACTGATAATTTTTTGAAAATTTTCTCGGTTGTACCACGTGACGTCGAATGGTGCAATTCTATTGGCCGACATTTGGGACGGAAAAATAATCCCCTGAATACCACACGAGCTTCAAAATTATCTGGCATTTCCCTCAAGGTTCCCTGCAAACAAATAAAGTCGTCAAGTTTTTCAGGAAAAATCACTCGCGCTTCGCGCTCGTGATTTTTTAACCTGAAAAACTTGACTCCTTCATTTGTTTGCAACGAACCTATCGGGAAATACCCGATAATTTTGAAGCTCTTGTGGTATTATATGTGATAATTTTTTGCGCTTATAAAAATTTTCTGTGGACTTCCGCTTATCATCATTTTCCGGTATTTAACTATTTATGGGACTAGCTGTATGAGTATTTTGATTTGACTCCACGTTCAGGAAGTAATAGACGAGAATGTAGGTACCTAATGACATGATTTTTATAGAGGTAGTTTTACCATCGGTAATCGGTACCGTCACTGAAGGAGTATTTGGCTGCCCCTTACTTCTTCTTCATTAACTATATCAGGGGTTAAAATATTGAACTTTAGTAGGATAGTAATTTAATATTTTTTTTCATCGTTAGTAGTGTAGAATAAAGCATTGAAAAATATGATAAAACGATTGAAATGATTGATGTAATGTTCAGTCAGTACTGTGGGTACATCGATCATATTTTTCAATGTTTTATGTAATAAGGAAGTTAAATAATTTTATGACAATGCAATTATTATGTTTGCATTGCGTAATATCACTGATGAGCGAGGTTTAATATAGTGCTGCATATGCTGAGACGAGGTTTTATATGTTGCATGACCCCATGCAACACAAAAACAATTTTTAGTACCTAGTTTGTCTGTATTTAGTTTTTATGTATTTATTATTATTTCTGACTTTTGTATAGTAATGACATATAAATTCATTTTCTTTCTTTTTTTAATTTATCTCTTTTTCAATTCTTCGCGGTCATGTGAATCGATTGGCCAGGATACCAAAAATGTGTCGAGTTCGTCGCGCCACCTCTTTTTGAGCAGGTCTTTGCCCTGCAGTGGGATCTGCGTTGGGTCATTTTATTTTATAAAGTTATAAAGCATGCATCATAATTATACCTAATAGTCAGAGATTATTTACTGAAAAACTATCTTTAGTGACGGTTTTTTCGTTCGTATCACTGGTGTATTATTTAGGTCGTTCTGTTAGGTTAGCGATAATTGTTACAAGTAGGTGAACTGTACAGCAGCCAGTTAGATACAGGGTGGCTCAAAATATATATACCTAATATTATAAATATCCTTTTTGAGACAAGTAGCAACATGCAACGTTTATTCTATTTTCGTCGCATATTTTAATTGTAAACATAAAACATAAATAAAAGCCAATAAATCTGTGGTTTTAGGCATTTACTTTCTTACCCCATAGTCAAACGCTTTGTATTTAGAAAGCTAAGTACAAGAAACAACATAACTGATACAGGGGATTTCGACACTTTTCCTGAAGAAATAATCGTTGGTATGGGTTTAATCATCCCTTTCGGGCGGACAATACAATATGATCTCGAATGAAATAATATGTCAGTTGGCGACAGAAGTAGATTTGTATAGTTCAAATATTTCAGAAACCGGAATAAGTACTATTTATCAAATTTTACATGAAACTTACCGCTCTCTAATATTTTCAACGTAATCAGCTAGCAGGTCCACCGCCGCCCTTCCAAACTCCCGAAACTGATGACCGTCCATATTCACTAACACTTATTCACAGTATCACTTTGTGAGTAAACAGTCACTTATTCAAGTTATTCAGAAGAGGTATAACAAGACAATGGTGGTGCGATCAGCCGACAGACAGCTATATAGCCGTTGAGCAGCTTTCTACACGAGTTGCTTTGCTATAGACTTCGCTTCGTTCCACACCACGATGCCAAACGTTGCTTTAATTCAAACTCTGCCCTATATAATTAAATAAAAAAATCATATTAGGGTTCCGAAACCAAATGGCAAAACGGAATTCTTATAGTTTTGTCATGTCCTTCTGTTGATTATTCCATCCGTGTCTCACCCTCATTTGTTCCTCAGATCATACAAACATTTGCCTCGGCGGCGGGAATCGAACCCGCAACCTTCTGCGTCTCAGGCAGGCCTTCGCCCACTGCGCTACAGAGGTCGCCACAAGTCTATATTTGTCCCTACATTTCAACCTTGTGTCTTTTAGATGCATTAAAAAATGCTTATACAATTATGTCATAGTAGGACTTTACAAGTAGGTTGGTATCTAACCTATTGGCACCAATAAAACTTTAAGGGTTCTTCACTTACATAAAAATATAATACATTTAATGTTACCAAATGTAGCTAGGTATGTTAAGTACCTAAAGCATTGCATTGCTGGCTTTCTGCACTTATCTTGTATCTGAGCTGTTTTATAGTACATTGCCAGATTTCTTAATCTTGAATTGACCAAAAGAATCTTCTCTCTAGCTCTAGCTAGATACTTTTTTTCTTTAGAGAACGTACCGTATAACGTCAAAAGTTACATCTTGCCCATGACACGATGGGATAAACTCGCAAACAAATGGGGTGAACCTTAGCATTCTATAGGATCGACTCATCACTTTTTCGTGATCAATCCGATTGTTTCTGTCCCTAATCAAGTTGCAGAACATATAGCTCGCAGAATCGACAACCGCCGGGGTAGAAAGGTTCTCGAATCTCTGAGCACGACACGACCCTGACGACGCAGTGTAGGAAGGCCTCCGATGAACTGATGAGACCTTAAAGTCGGTGGCTGGATAAGCCCGAGATCGTTGGTCATGTCACCATTTGCACGGAGGCCTCTATCCATCAGTGGACTTCTACTTACTGTTGATGATGATAATATTCAAGCCCTTGGCTGGATGGTTAGCATTAATTCCAATGTGATGATAGTACTCTGCCATGATCATGTAATCGTGACTTTACATTTCCTATACAATTTGTGATTAGGTAACAATAAAACGACCACTTCCTTAAAGGTGTTTTCTGCTCTACTATAAGGAAGAAAACCGATCGCATGTTGCGAAACAGGGTGAAGGACATTAGGTACACTATTTTTGAAAGGTAATCAAACAGGGTGATTCAAGCACCATGGTTCAAAAGTAGGGCGATGTGACACCCCCAAATATAATAAAAAAAGTTAGTTATTCAATGTGTGAAATGCGAAAAATGTCGGTGAATGTTTTCTTTATTTTGAAGTAGTAACATTCGGTTGGCCCAGGATATATGCAAAAAACGCCTCCTTTGTCATAAAACCTGCTTAACTCGTTTCATTTTGTAATATCCAGTGAACGGGGGATGGCTGAAAAATTTATAAAATGTTTTGAAGACAAATTAAAAAATTAAATCACGGAATATTTATTTTATTTTAAAATACTTCAGTTCAATAACATATGAATCCAAAATAAATTTAGCTCCTGAACTAAAGTACTGAATAGGGGTTCCCCATCGCTTTGCTCCTTTAGGATCATAATGCTTGAATCAACCTGTACGTGGTATTTGTGTTATGGCAATAAAATACATTAATCATTTTGGTTATAATATTTTTTGCTCTTCTAGCAAAAATATTCCGTTGTATTCTTAGCATAGTATGATTATTTTTACCATTATTCGAATAATTGCATGTTGTACCTATTCTTCCAAAGCAATAACTATACAAGTGGTAAAAAATAAGTTGCACTGGTTCTAAACAAGACGGGTGTGTTCAATGGAAGGTTTTTAAAACGGTCTTTCCGCTAATATTATGCAAATGTTGTTTACTGCTTTTTAAACTATTGAATGAACACAGAATGCTGCCTGCGTGGTATTGCAATGTGTTCGCCACACATAGATTCGTCTATTTATTTGTGCTTATCGATTGTATCAGTCAGACGGTCCTAAATGTATTACGGCGTGAGAAAAATCCTTGACTCCATGCAATGGCTACGCGGTGACCGACTACGGCTCAGTGGCTCGGTCAAGGCGGGCAAGCCGGTACATTCAGAGATGTCTCTGGCGCTTCCGATCTCGCTTCATTACCTATTTCGATGGCTTAGCTAGCCCTTCCGCTACCTGTTCTAGGAACTGACAAAATGCGATCCGATTCACATCACTTATCTATATTATCTACCCCTAAAGATTACCGTCGGTTTGTCGTGTATCTCTTATGATGGATAAGTTAAATCATTAAATTCTTAAAGAGAATGTAATTGTATTAATTTTAATATATAACAAAGCACAAACTGAATAACATTCAATTAGGTACTAAAAACAAAATAATATAAAGTAAATGTTGAAAGTTAAAAAAAAACAAAAACATAATTTTATAATCTACAAAACAAAATGCAATAAGTACTTTCTAAAATGCTTTTGAACATGACATTGATATTGACTTCGTTTTGCGTATAGATCCTGGAGGTTATTGACTCTACGACTCTAAGCTGTTTATTTTATGTCAAGGGCGTGAATAAATTGGCCGATCAGTATGATTCCGGTAATAACACATACAGCTAGATTATAGTAAGACAATAACTTTAACTCGATAGTCCATCGGCGGCTTCAATAAACAGTATTCTGTACGTGCGGATATCCATCCCACAGTCAGATGTTAACGTCACGGAGTATTTCTCCGATTTGTCCTGAGCGGGTATGGTGACTGGTAGAGGTAGGATAGCACACGTGTGGTGGGCAAGCTTCACGCGCTCTAACCGCGGTATCAGTGCCCTGGAACTGATACGGAAATTGGTTTCACTGCGGAGTATATGGTTCACGTCAGACATGTTTGTTCCACCTTCCGCCAGCAGCTTTCCCAATATCATTTTTCCAGTTGTTGTTTCTGAAAATATCAAACGTTATAAAAAATGTATAAGCAAATACTTAAATTTTCAACATTCTGATTAATATTCGTACCTATTAGACGATCAAAAACGATCATCATAATTTCCGAAGCATGTTCAAGCAAGGCGTATCGTAGTGATTTTAGCATCAGCTCATTCCGATGGGGTATCATTAAGATCGTAGTTCGGTAGCATTCGCAAGCCTCGCCGCAGCTGCAAGGGTCCATGGGCCAAGTTTGAACCCTAGCTTGCAGAGTATCTATAGCCAGGTCCCACCGAGGCTGCGATGTCACTCTTATGAAAAACTCCCCGATTTCACCCCTGAACCAAATCCAAGTGTTCCCGACTTGAGTGCTCAGACATATCATTTGCATGTAAAGCTTATGCTCCTGAACTTCTTGGCCACTCTCTTTAGGCATACCACTTAAGTTTATATCTCTGTCAATCAAATGAAGCCGCCTCAAGTAAAATTTAGGCTTAACTATTTCATCAAAATCAACCGGTATCGAAGGCTCGATATCGGTGAGGAAAACGCTGAATTGACTAGCAATTGAAAAAGGCGATGACACTAAAACATCAACTTTATTCGGGCGATAGAGGGGTCCTGTAACTTTACATTTTCTCACTGGATTCAGAACACCGACATGTCCTTGCAGTAAAAACACGACGTATGTGTCGAAGATGCGGGTTTTATTGTATCCGTGGACGAGTAGTATACAGCTTTCTTCGTTTACGAAATTGGCTATGTATTTGACACTCAAGAACATTTTTTTGCCATTTTCTCCTGAAGGGGCCTTTTCAACGATAAAGTTATTCCTGTTGTTGTTCAAAATCATGTAACTAAAAATAAGAGACTCTTGACTCGCAGGAAAAATAGCCACCAGTCTCGTTGAACTTCTTAGCAAAGGGGGATTGAACTTTATGATGTCCTTTGGTTTGAACATTGGCAATGTAACGTAGATATGGATTGATAAGAATAACATTTGCAAGAAGTTTGGTTGTAGAAAGTCCTTGCTGCTCAATGGAAAGTACAATCGTAGTTGGTTCATAGTTTCAATAATCAGGCATGCATTGTTGACAATTCCACCCTCTTTACTGTCTTCGGTAACTTCACTAAACATGGTGAATTGATCTGCTAAAAACGGGCAGTAACTCAAAATTGCTGAAGCAATAGCGATGCCATCAGATAGATCCGTGGTAAGGTTTGTCATTACTTTAGCTGTTTGACTTTTGCCTCGAAGCTTATTGTGCTGTGTTAAAATGTGTTCATTGTACCAATCTATTAGAACGTTGACAATATTTCTATGCTGTGAGCTAACGCATACACAATCAAAGAAACAGCTATCCATTACGAATACTTTGTAGCTTTGCAAAATAAAATCAATCCAGCTTTGTTTACTCAACCTGTCGAATAATTTTACATCTTCTAAGAGTTCTCGCGTCAGTATAATATCAGCATTACATTTGGGAGTAACATTTTCAGAGTAGATAACGAACTGTTCATAGCTGAGTAGGAACTTAGCTTGTAAGACCCATAGATCAGCACCACGGGACTTCATCAAGTTTATTATCTCTCTGTATGTGTCGTGGATTTCTTTTACACATTTAAACGATTCATCGACTCCGTGTACCCTGCAAAAATAATGTAGGTAAATTATATTAACATTTTAGAAGGTTAAAAAATTAAAATGTTTACATTGTCGAGGAAAATAAGACTTACGTTATTTTACGAATATGCTTCATCAAAGGTCCTGCTATCCTTCTAACAAAATTCAAATACGATACGTTAATTCCTTTTGATTTAGTACCGCTAGGCTGCGAAGATAATGCCACTGATATAGCATGAAACGTGTCAGGTATCACTGGATACAAATCTCTACGAAACCCTTGTTGAAACATCCATTTTTCCAAAAAATGTGTGCATGTTTGTAAATACTCATATAGATCTTCTTGAGAGCTTAAAGGAAAATACGGGTACGGATTGTCTTCCGGCTCAACTAGAAAATTGGTGTGTAGAGTCAATGCGCAATATGTGAAACAGAAATTGATTTCGACATCACAGCCAGAACCGCTGTCGTGGTTGAAGCTCACTGTTAAATTACGCGCATATGTAGTCTGGCAGCTGACTCTGAGTTCAACCATCAACAGTGTGTGAATTTCATCTTGTTCCTCATACAGTTCACAGCTAATAAACTTCACCGTTAGATTTGTTTCTTCTTTTGACATACAAGAAAACGAATCCATATCCGATTCCGCGCCCATTTTAATTGTTATTGTACGCACGATAACGGTTCCAACATAGCACGGCGGAAATATTATTCTATAAGTACTGGGTGTCATTGCCGGTGTTTGCCGTCTTCCAATGAAAGTCAAATTAAAGTACGGAATCGTCATATGCTTATCCAGGAATAGTATAGCCGTAGACACAAATCTTCCATGCCCTTTAGGATGAAATTTTAAAGAGAGGGCCGCTTCTTTTCCACGATCCAATTCAAATTTGATGTTACTTTCATTGATGATGGACTGATTTTCTTCAGTATGCAAGTCTAGTGAAAAAATCGGTGATATTTTTGCAGTTAAAATTGTGACATGCAAGTAATATTTTGAAACGTTGGTCATAGTGAAGTCAATTTTATTGCTTCCATTTGGGACGTATTCAATCTCGAATTTATCAACTGAAAAGCTAATCCATGGTACCGTTATAACACCAGTTATACGACAATAGCTGATATCTTTGTTTATAGATTTAATTTTCACTTTTGCATTGTTTTCATAATTCCTGAAAAAACAGTTATTTAATTTTGGGACTACATAATTTTGTACTAGTGCTTACGTATAAAAATATTATATAAACTACTTACTGCTCAAATTCCCCAATATAATGTTGTAGTTCTATGGACCAGGAATTTTGATCAGGAGGCCCTAGCATTCCATTAATTTTAAACGGTATGTACATTTCATATTCTCTCCGAAATATATCATACACTTTTATGAAAATAGTTTTTGATTGGCCCCCTTCGACGTAAAATTCAAATATCCTCTGTTTTTCATTTCCTTGAGCAATATAAACATCGAAAATGTTTTCATCACCTGTGTCGAGTACTTCTACCAAAGTCTTCAAAGTGCTAAGATTCTGAAATGTCACTGGCACGTATGTCACCATGTAGCATGGGATTCTTGACATAAATATATTCTTTGGGTGAATCAATATTTTTGGTTCCACAACGTTTCCACTTACAGGAAGTATCACATTTTCTTTATTGTTAATTTTAACGAAAATATCAAATGAAAATTCGAGTACACAAGAAATCTTCACTATTATTTCAAACGTTATAATCATTTTAGGTCGAATGGTCCCGCTCATGGGTTCAATTCTTAATCCAGGAATTAAGGGTTCTAATACGTAAAATATGGCAATCTCTCTTGATGAATTTTCCAACTTGACTCTTTCTATTGTTTCTAAATTAAGAGGAATATCTTTGAATAAAACGGCTGGTTGTAAAAATTTTATAGCTAGTTTTCGTGTTATAACATTGAGCTCTACTGGTACAACTTTTAGCGTTTTACTTTGCGATACGAAATCAACTTCATGTGTCTTAGTTTTTGTGGGCTTACAGATATAAATCACGTCACATATCTTGCATGAATGTCTGGGAATTGACCCAGATACAGGAATAATTTCGAAAGGGGTTTCCGAAGTCAACTCATCCCATTGGAAATTAACAGGAATGTTGAAATAGTTGTATATTCTAACTGGTACAGATGTTATGAAACTTTCAGTGGTTATCATTCCGAACTTGAGAATCTTCTCTTGTATCATCAATGTTGGATTTCCAACCTGAAGACAGTATGGATGTTTTCGACTATACTTATTATCTATCAAGTATTCAAAAGTTCCTCTATAATTTCCTTCCACAAATCCTAAGCAAAATACTGTTACTTTTGCCTCAGCCATAGATTTCATTTTGATTACAATTGTGGTTAGTTTCTCTTCAGTATACAGAACACATTCATCGTTGTACAATTGTATAGTAATATCGAATTTTGTGTTATTTTTGATAGTCAATTCATTCTCTCCATAAGTGAACAAGCCAATGCGGCCGAAATCAATAGTAAATGGTAAAAATAATATGTCAAAAAGACCATAAGTCGAAACTCGTTCCGGAAATTTCTTACAAAAGTCTTTTGGTAGCTTTGGTGTTTTAATTAATACATTGTCATCAATACAGTTAACTCTACCTGTAGTAAATCTCTCAATTATAGGTTTCTTCGTATGCGAAGATTTGCATATTTGCAAATGTTGAAAAGCAGTATCTTTTCGCTGCTTATTTATTTTAAATTCTGCATCGTTGACATATGTGTACCTGATGTCTTTTTCGTTAATTTTATGTAAAGATTCCACTTCGTTTTCTCGCGCTTTTTTATTGTAGATAACATTTAATTTACTCGTTATTTTGTATGCTATAAAGTTTTCATCTGCATTTTCCTCTTTGAGAATGATATCGTCGTACATGTCATGTGGGTTGCGTACTTTAAAGAGAATAGTATCTCCAACTTTCAAGCACGTAGGTTTGATCGTTATAGATATTCGTTTCGTCGAATTCGGAGGTATCATAAACTTTTGTGGGAGAACCTCAAACCCGGTAACTCGAACGTATTCAAATTTTGTTGCTATCAAACTAGACTCATTTCGTATTCGTACGTGCTTAGTTACTTTTGTGTTAATTATAACGTCACCAAAGATTATTTGTTTGGGAAAATGTGATAATTTACAATATTCATACTGCCCGCTTATGTAATATCGACCGATTTCTGAATGGAATTCGTTGTTACAACATCGCGTCCCGTCCACTTGTATCAAACGCAGGTCAAACACGAATCTATTGTCAAGCTCTTTTCTGCGTTTTGAGTTACAAATACACTCATTTTTGGGATGGAAAGTAATTTGGATGGTATGATCGTCGACTTGAGACACGATAAAAGATCGATGGGATGCGGATATTTCTCGTGCTTCATCAAATTTCTGAAATTAATGTTCCTGGCTCAACGTGTATCATTATCTCAGGGAATAAAAACAATGAAAATAAAATAAATTACCAACAAGTTCCCTTCACACATGGTTTTCAAGTACGCAGACTTGCTGAGATCGATCTCCACATCGAGGTACTGTGTGGTCGATAAACCGACGAACGATACTGGGAATTCAACAACTTTGAATCTTTTGAAGACATTATCAGGATTGTAGAGGTCGCATTCAGGCATAGTGACTTGTGTGTATATTGTTACAAATTAAATAACATTACTAACACAATTAAATACATTTTTGTATGAAAAATCATTCAAACACTTACTTAGGTAGGTATTGATTTGACAGATTGTGACTGATAGTGATTCAATAAGTTTAGAATACCTACGGACGAAATGTCATTCGAAATAGGTTTGAAGTGAATATCGTATAAAAACGGTTTTATAATATCTAACTGAAGACAAAAAGGACATTACCGAAATAAATGCATTATAATTTAAAAATTCCCTTTCTTCGCAGCTATACTGAATGACTAGAAACGAAGTGCCCTCGCGAACGGGATAACGTGCTAGAGTAATATTGTAGATGGATGTAAGTACCCGGGGTGTGTCGTACGACTCTGGAAAATTAGTTCGGGGCGGGGGAGCCCCGCATTTCCCTGGGTTTATCAGATTCAGGGGGTAAAAAATGAATTCTCAATGGGAGGCAGAGGGCGGCGCGCGCCGAGTGCGGTGAGGGGCGGGCGTGGGCGGGCCGCCACGTGGACCCGGCTTCAGGCGCGTCGCGACGCCCGCGCCCGTAGCACCCGCGACCACATTGCAGGGCCCATGCTCAGGTGTTCCGATGAGTGTTTACAGTTTACACGCTCCATGGCATCGACTTTGAATGTTTACTGTGTGTAACGTGCTGTTGAATCGATGGAGACGTACGGAGACGTGGTGACTGACTGCGAGAGGCGCGAGGTCCCTATGGATGCGACTCTGGACGCCATGCATCATACGCTGGACCCCCCGCCACCTGATGTGCTGCTCGCGCTGTTAGCGAGGAATAAGGCATTAGAAGGTGAGGCGGGCTAAAACATGCTATAGAACCTTTCAAATTGCCTACTGATAAGAACCATATGATAATAAAAATTGTCATCATAGTACAAGCAGTCTGCAAAGAAAATATATATTTTCAGATCGATCGAACCCTTTCAGGACAAAGTCAAGTCTCATGATGTTAATATGTTTGGGCTTTGTTTAAATAGCTGACCAACAGGTTAGTTAATTAATAGATTTTTATCTTCTCCAAACTTTGCGGCCAAGGTTAAATTAATATAATACTCAGCACATAAACAAAAATAGGTTCCTTAGTTATTAAAAAAAACTTATTTCACGCACAAAAAGAACAATTTACGATTTGTTTAATCCTACGCCGGAGCAGAGCAGTGTAATCTAATCTGCAAAACAGTGAAAGTGGTTAGTAAACTATTTTAATAGATGGAAGTTGTTGTTTCCTTGCATGGACTCTACCAGCACATTTGCTTATAGACCAGAAGTTCACAGTCGTAAACCTTATCAATCGAGTACCAGGACGGGTAATATTGAAGGGGTTAAAAAAAACGTTACATTAGAACGTACGCTGTCAGGGCTATCCTTGGCAGATTTTTTACTTTTTTCATGACTGTTCCTTATATTATAGCCGGCTGACCCTAGGCTATCCAATGAAATTTTGCGATTGCAGCCCCTTTCTCCTCACGTATATCTATTGCTAGTATTAGAAACATCGATGATAGTGCAAATAATCAGAATAAGTCCATTAGAGTACATAGGTGAAACATACACGAGAAGTAATAAAGTTAAACAACTTTGATGATAATAAATAAACACGTTCACGACTGTCTTCCCCATGGTGGACATCATCAGATACATACTCAGTGAGTAGATCTTTGAGGATACCAAATAGGGGGTAGTCAGAGGCACGTCCAAACATTACATTTGGTACATGCCCGCATTTTGCAAGTAGTAAGCATTCCACGTGACAGCTTGCAAGCCCATCGCCGCTTATTGGAACACTAACTGTTGGCACATGGCCTTCGAAATCGAATTTTCGAATTTTTGGTTCTAGAGCATGCCGGTTTCCTCACGATGTTTTCCTTCACCGTTTTGAGCACGTGTTAATGCGCACATACATTTTTCGAGTGGAAAAATCCAAATTATAAGATAATAATGAATACATTTAATTGACAGTTAGTCAATTAATAATTTTGATGACCTCTGTGGCGTAGTGGATTTAGGCCCGCCTGAGACGCAGAATGTCTGGATGTTAAACAGGTCTGGATGTTTTAAGTGTATAAAATGTAAGTATTTAAAAAAAAAGTATATATTACTATACTATACTATAAAAAAGTATATAATCAGTCATGTAGTTCCCATTTTACAAGCTCTGCTTCGTTTGGGGCTAGATGATGCCGTGTGAAAAATTTCATTATTTATTTATTTATTATTACAGTAGCAATTATCACATTACAAACGAAAATGTAAATATATATTTGAAGCCAATTTCTCGTCTGTCGTATCGTGTTCATGAATATGAATGAACGAATGAATGAAAGCAAAATTTAAAGTATGCGAATTAGGCGATCTCTAAAGCGGCCTCTAAATTTATCATATTATTCTAGTAGAATCCTTATTTTTTAATGACAACGAAATTAGGACGATTGAAACGATATTAATATGTCTTGACTCATAATTATTGATATATGAGTCAAGTCAACGATTTTATTTTAGGTAGGTACTCGATAGACAGGATTGACGACTGTGAACCTCAATTGGCTTTTTTAAAGTCTTCTAAAAACAAAAGAAATACAATTGTAAATCTAACAATATTTTCCTACGCGATTTGTATAGTACAGAGGCGTACCGGTGTTGATGCTTTTGTAATGACAACGTTCATATCGCATGCTACAATTACCATCTGAGATGGCACGTGGCATGGTTTTGAAGGACGTCGCATGCCGCGCGCCAGGGCGGCATGCGACACACACCATAGCTTTGTACCGCCATAGGGCTTCCTATAATCAAGTTAAGTGCGAGCACTCCAATGAGCTTTTTGATTTTTACACCAGACAAGAAAGTCATAGATGGCATCGCACTTAGTAAATTACATTTATTTTTACGTAAGTTGTTGACCTAATAATGTCCGGTCGTATGTTTGCTTTTGTCAGTTTGAGGTACTTAATTGAAAAGTTATAGGTTAATCATGATTTATCCATCAATTTGATATTCTATGAGCAAGAAATAACGAGCAAAATCACATAAAATAAGTAGGTACTTTCTTATTACAAACAAAAGTGTAAAAACTTAATAAGCATGCGTTAGGTGCTTTTACTTATGTACCGTAAAAGGTTTCTTTCACATTAATTTAGATGTTGCGTAAACATTTTGAATGAAGGTAACAAATGTAATTTATGTAATTTATTAAATCTATTATTATTTTTTCCTCGGAGACGGAACATGTAGAAGAAAGATAGACATCGGAGAATGTACTTAGGTACTTAATGTAATGTATTCTTTTTTAGAGATCAAAATTAATGAATGATGAATTATAAACCCAGGATAATATAAAAGTTTACAACTTTTATTATGGCATTGTTGTTTGATTAGATTTTTTGAGTTACGTCACTTTATAACTGTTTTGACGGCATATATAGGTATAGACAAACCGAATAGTAATATTCTATAGGTAGCTATCAAATATTCTATCAAATAATAGTTATCAAAAAATATTAAGTTGGTAAGGTACCGAAATAAGTACTTGGCTTTTGAAAGTTTTTTTAAGCGATGCAAAATACTGTATGCAAACGAAAATGATGATTCAGCTATCGGAAGAATTTATAAATATAAAACCACATTTAATATGATTCTAATAACCGTTATTACATAGTTTAGCCCCTGTATTATTCGAAAGCCTATGATTACGTGTTTAGGGAGTTCGGCTGCCGTCGGCAATGTAGCCACGAGCCCACTGTGCAATCATAGCATTATAATCCAGATTTAATATAGAGAAAATATTTTTTTTCGTTATAAATTACGTTCATATAGAGCGTGGGATAGGAGGATATTATGTTTTTTTTTAATCGATCGATCTCCGAAGATAGACTGCGAATTTAAAAGTTGTTACATATACGTTTTTCTGCAAACTTTTGGATTAGTAGGGAAAATACCATTATACTATTTGATCAATTTTCCGGGCTTAAAGAAAGCTAGATTAATCCATGAAAAACTTGATTAGATAATAAGTATCTAAATTATTGGATGCAGAATTTTTTATTCTACGCATCTATGATGACGTGGAAATTCAGAGGAAAATTCGACAGAGACAAACGACAAAAAAATAGTACTGTACGTCATAATTTGTTTAGTTTTCGATATCAATCGGTTGTGTTCAAATCTTTGGATACGCTTCAAAAAACAGCCATTAGTTCTGTCAATATCGACACATAATCGAATGTTACATGTTTATATAAAGAAATTGTTAATTGCACTTTAGGTTAATTATTATCCTCATCGAAGTAACAAGTCCTTCAATCAATCACTTACGTCCGAGTCTTGAAATAAATCGTAGCATCAACCCATCGCTTTTTAATAAAATAACTGTGAGAAAATGACTGTACAAATATTAACAAAGTATTTTGTATATACACAGGCAGAAAGTGGAGATGTCTCCTATTATATTATCACATTAGGACCGGAAGTGAGCACGTGTCGACACGTGCCCACCGAATCGACCACTTCCGGTTTTCCACGCAGCTATTGGAGGTGATGTTTTGTTACTCATTTTAGCTTTTTATAATAATCGCAAATTATTTTTTTAATATATAGATAAGAATTGCAAATATTATAATTAGAACACTACAAAATCAGAACAATGTTTTGTATAAACGAGGATCCACCTTTCTGTAAATCATTTGCAATGCTAAAAGATCCAAGAGTATTTGTTTGGTTGCTTTATATATTCTATATATTCTACGCTGTACTGTCGTAGTAAAGTACTACTTAACTACCTATGTACTTTCAATGGTAGGTATTTCGTTTGCAATTTTAGATAAGTGTCTTTTCCTATCCTTTTTTAAACATTTTTGTCTCTATCTTCTTCTACAATTAATGATGCTTTACTAAAAAGTTACTTCAACGTAAACAGTTACCTTTATTACGTAACATTAGAACAATACAACTCTACGAGGGGTAATTCGTAACAAAGAATTTATGATCCTTCGCTACCGGGCAAATCGTTCGCACTGCGGGAGGTGACATCTGTCGACCGGTGACTCTGTGACCCCTCTAGTATCGACTTACTCGTACGTAGACTTAACTCATACCTGTGATATGAATTCTACTTAACAAAACATTTAATCCCAAATTTTTTAAATGGAACGCCTCGATTGTGATTTGTTACAAGAAATTGTAAGCGGTTCCTATGAACCAACCTGCGTATCATTACTTTTTTCTTCGAAAGTTGAGCGTTTGCTCTCTTTAATTAAACCCTCTTATGTAGTAGTTATATACTAAAGGCTGGTAAAGGAAACCATCTGCCAGTTTATGGCAGTAAAATAAAATAGGAAATTTCCATTCCAAAACACGAACGAAAGTCACAATCATTTTCTCCCATGATTTTTATTTAAGGTTTCTTTGATTACACGAACATAAAAGGCTTCCAGTTAAAGCTCCGTTGATCAGTTTTATCCCTTTGTTAACATTTTAATCAATCACAGACATGCTCCACTGCTTGAATAGACAGATGAAGGGATGGTGGCTTTAGTGGTTTAGTGTCGTGCCTTGAATCAGATAGGTACACCCTTGGTAAATAGGACCCAGTTAGTAATAGCACCCATATAGTTATTTCAGATATACGATGCATGCTTATATAATAATACAGGGTATATATATATATTAATATTTTACGAATAACACATCTTGCCCCTCAACTACAATTTTTGACATAAAAACTCCAATTTAACTTCTTGAAAAGACGTCTAAAGTGACAAACTGAGTAGTCCATGTCATCTTAGTGGTTAATAGATTTACAGGTAAGTACTTTCAACATATATTTTGAGCTATTGATTTATTTACTCTGAGTTTAGTTTTTTTTTCACTCTATCTTGAGGTACTCACCAAGTCCCTTGTATGGCCGTTACATTTATTTACCGAGTGAAACGTATTGTATTTTAGGTTTATTGCTAAAAATCTCAAATTGGAATTGGAATTCTCAAACATTACCTAGTTCCCGTATACATGAGGATCCAGCCGCAAGATTAGTAGAGTTAATTATGACGATGAATGATTTTTATCTAACCATTTTTTTCCTACTAAACTCATATCAAAACAATATGGGTGCAGCTTATGGGGCGAAGCTAGGGGAGTAATATTCAATTCATAAAGTAACGGGACGTGCACGTCACGGAGTAGGGTAAAAGTAAACTTGTTTTAAAGCAGAGAGAAAAACCCTTTTTGAACCTACTGTAGTTGCCGAGTGCGCTTTTTTGAATCCAATCAGTAAAAATAAACTGCCCTGAACGTGGCGAGACAAGCTATTCTAGAGTTCGAAAGAGCCTTTGACCCGTTTTCGACCCTAACCTAAAAACTCGTATTCCAAGTTTTGGTGTTTAGTCGTTCATGTAACGTTGTGATTGGGGTTAGCTTAAAATATTTTATATTAAGTACTTAAGTATTGGTTTCATATTACTTATTCTGTTTAGGCACTACGCAAAGTTAGCTATGCCGTTTAATCAAAGTTTCGAAATATTTTATGAATATTTCGTGTAATTTTGAGAAAGAAGATTATGGCTTCGTAACGAGACAAAATGTGATCAAAGTTCTTGTTAAACTGGCCTGTTTATACAGCCACATAAAAGCACTGCTATTTAACTAAGGCTTCTAACCTATTAATAAGACGAACAGTTACCTTCAATGGAGGCAAAATTAGAAGACTCTCGACCTCGGCTGCTCATTACGCCACTGTATTAAAAGGCCTGGGCTTGAAATATGCATTTTTACGAGCGACAGGGCGAGGCTCGTGCATATTTGATGCGGGCAATCTCGGCTTGGCCACCTGAGCCCCTGCCTTGAGGCGGTTCAAATCTTTAGATGTTCGTCTGATTTGTTAAGGTGGAGAAGGTAACTAGTGCCTTTGTTAACAGAAATAATAATAAACGTAGATAAATAGGAATATACAGCTAAGTAGGTTTTACAAGTTAACGTGTAATAGTCGACCAACTTATAGACTTATATACTTGGTGAAGTAAAAAGGAACGCTTCATACAAATTCTATTGAAAATTACTTACATGAAGTTGTGTTAAATAGGTAGTAAATATAAGTTTATGTGCAACTACGGAACCCTACATTGCGCGTGTCCCTAAACGCAGTTAGCCGGTTTTTTAAAGGTAGGAACTTGAAAATTTGAATTGTTGCTACTCATCATAACTAAATAATGACGTTTTTCAGGGTTTTTTGATTTTCACATTTTAAAAAGGGTAAAATCCACGTTTCATACAGACTGCATTTTTTGTATTTGTTACTAATGCTTGATTATGATAAAAATCAGTATGGATGTGAAGAGGAGACATTTTATCATTTCAAAATCATAATTCACTAATTCGAAAACCATGGTTTTGACACAAAAAAAATGCCTGATACCCATAATTTTCATGAAAATGAAAGTTATACGCGGCTGTCATCGTAGGCTTAGGTATGTGTATTGCAGCGGGGCGGGCAAAGCAGGGAGAGAAGGGAGGTTTCGAGGGAGTGCTGTAATCAAGAAGAGTACCCGTCCCCAGGCGCCCTCCCTCTCACACCCTCCATGAGGGCAATGCCTCAAACCTCTATTGACTTACCTTCAGCAACGAAATATTTTCATTTCAGTCTTTGTTGATATGAAAGTCAATACGTGCCCCCAGACGGTTCAGTAAAACGGAAAATCTACGCTTTCAGCTTCCATTGTTAGTGAGAGAAGGAACTTCTTGTTTTTCTTTATTTGTAGAATAGCAAAGTAAAATATAAATCAGTTTTCTTTCATGTTACCTTACCTGGAAAAACATGAGGTAGTTCTCAAGAGGGGACTTGCGTGTTTTATTTTCGAGATGTACATGATACTACTTTAGTTGAAACTATAAAAAATATTCATTATACCTGCCATGTGGGCTTATGTATTTAGGGTTTTTATGACAAGATAAGCCTCTGCCCACTACTTCGCCCGCGTGGTGTCCAGATAAAAAGAAGGGTCACGAACTATACCAGTTCCCAATTTCATCCATTACAGAGATTATCCTACTATTATTATAAACGCGAAAGTTTGTGAGGATGTTTGTTACTCTTTCACGCAATAACTGGTACTGAATGTATTTTGATGAAAATTTACAGTAATATAGCTTATATATCAGAAAAACACATAGGCTACTTTTTATCCGAGTACCACGCGGGCGAAGTCGTGGGCATAAGCTAGTTCTCAATAAACGTCATACTTTTTGCATTTATATTTTTAGCAGAAACGTTTTGTTTTAGAAACGCCTGTACTTATTAAAATATTTCGTATACTCGTCGTGAATCTTTTTTGAATAGTTTATTTTTTTACTATGTCGGGAATGATTCAGATATGGTCCTATGAATATATTCTTATTATCTAAATTTGATACTTGCTAAATTCTCAAAACTTTGATACGACAGTTACTCCGTTATGTTGGTCCTATAAGTCCTATTAAAGTATTTTTCTTTGTTTAGAGGATTGAGAATTTAATATCCTATCTAAAATTTATATTTTCTTAAATATAAAAAAAAACTATCACATTTGTCAAAACTAGGGTCTACTTTATAGCTTGAGAATTTTGACTTGTCTTTTCTTGAAATTGACACGTATTGAGAATAAAGATGATGATTTTCTACCTATGTAACTAAAATGAAAAGGCTATTTGATCTATTTGATCATAAACTTCACTTTTTTATATATACGATTTAACGTACTTGGTGAAACGAAATTAGCTGGCGCCCAACAGGAATTCACCACAGTCGCTAGCTTAATTAACATCGGCATTTTATACAATATAGTGTAGGTATTAGCGAATAGTATTAATATAATTTATTCAGCATTTTAACAGCATAAGTGACTAGTGGCATAACTCTGGCACAAAACAGGAACTCACTAATGAATTAAAACTTGAAATAATCGTCAGTAAACACAAAATGCTTTGTAATTCCCGACATTTGTGCCAACAATCGAACTGTAATGCACGGCTTTTGTGGAACACAAAAGTTAACCTGTCGACTCGTCCGGTGGATAGAATGGAATGATTTTAGGGTTGCGAGGGAAGCAATGACAAGCCAGAGTCCCCACAATGCACTCAAATAAACCAACACATCCTTGGGCCTTGTACAAAACTCTGAATCTGCAGAGGAATATGGATTTTATTCGATTAGCATAGAGTGGGTGAGCACTTTAGAGTAACGGAAAAGGTAAGTTGGTGTTCGCGTTTAAGTCGCCATGTGCAGTGTGTGCCGTCTGGCGTGCTGACAGCACCAAGCGATCATTATTACGCCTAGAGACTTTGACTTACTGATTTATTCCTATCAATGGACTTAGTTTTGATTGAAGGAAATAAATTCACATCCTTTCGATTATTTTGTGCTTGCCTGGATATGGGCATATACCAACGGTGCGTCTGTTTGTTTATCTTTTCTAATAAGTATTTATCGATAAATATTTGGTTATCGTTTCAGTAGTAAGAATAATTTATATGTTTTTTTTTGCATAGTATTGTGTAGTAGATGGTTAGTAGAGTATGGGAATGTATAATAGAGTTATCGGTATTGTTATTATCACTTTGCATCTGCAATAACACTTTCAAAGTTAAGCTCCGGCTATAAAGTCGCAAATCGAGCGAATAACGTCTAATAGCTAATACCATTAAGTGATAAATGCAACGGCCCGCGTATGAATAATTCCACTGGATGGATACAATGTACGGATTTCGCTAAACGGCTCCATATTTTCCAAATCCCCATAGAGCAATAATATTCAATGAGCTGAATGAGATGGATGTACTATGGACTATATGGGAGGAAAAGAGACGGGTGATAGCGAGGGACATTGGATGGCAAATCCTGGAGATTAGCGCGACACAGCGACATGTGGCCTCACGGCACTTAGCACTCCCCGCGACTGTATGAGACCCTCCTACATATTCGCTACACCTAGGTACCTACGAAATCCATGTATCATAAAGTTTATGGCAATAATTTAAATATTTATTGCTATACCGAATATAACCAGGCTTTTCGCAAAGTGCAGTCGGGAAATTATTATAAATCGTAGATTACATGTCAACTTATCAAAATATCTTGATCGGTAGATAGATATACATTTAAAAAAATAGTTAAAGAATTAAAACGAAGTACCTATCACAGGAGTATACGGGTAATTTGCAAACTCAACAATAAATAGACGAAGGACTTCAATAGTTCTCCTATGAATGCAACATTTGCTATTGATACAAAGAGTCTAGTGCCACTTGTAAAGTGATATAATCTATTCGGGAGCGGCACGACCATGTGAGGCCAGTCTATCTAAGGTCGGGCCGGTCATCACCAGGGCCCATTCGGGTCCACCGGAGCGGAACACGCCATGGAAGCACTATCGTCGATGACGCCATATGTTGTGCGCATTACCGCTCCGCTCGCGCACCCCTTCCAAGATTGATGACGATTCTGCATTCAAACGTATTAGGGCATGTAAATGTTATGCGATCACTTAGCCTAATAGCTCGCAAAATTCACTTGTTTTTATAAGCACTCGTTTTATCCGCGTCACTTCATCTTGTTGTTTGATCCGTAGCACAGTCTCTATGCCAGTTTTGGTTCAATATCATTCAGTGCAAATAAAGACAACCTAGTTTTTATGGGTTTTGGTAAAAGTTTCATCACGCATCTTCAGCTTGCTGAGCTGGTTTCGACAATGTCTCATTTAATTATTCTCACCGACTTAATCGTGAATGTGGAGATCGTTGTCGGGTCGTTGATCCCCAATTTGGATTTCACTTCGTTTCATTAGCTCGCTTTCGTAAAGTTCCATTACTTGGGTAAAATAGTCCATTTCAATAGCCAAATCTCCGTACAATTTATGATCTGCTAGAGTCGAGATTAGTGATTTTGTGCTGTGTGATCCTGAATATTATGGTGCATTTGTTTCTTATTATAGTAACGATGTGAAAATTATGGGAACGTAATGAAAACATCGCTGATTGGTATATAGATCTAGTAGAGAGTTAGAGATGTATCAATCTCATAGAAGATGATCGAGAAGCACTGAGTAAGCTGCTTATTGCCTGTTGCCCTGCCATACAGGCTATAAAGTCCCAGTGTGTGGAACAGAGCATAACCTATGGTGCTGTTTTATTAGACTTCGACTATTTATTACTTACCTACGTAGAGATAACAGAATATGTTCCTACGAATAACATTTCATTTCATTTCATCCAAATTGTCGTTCCATTCGATTTCACAAAAAATCTGTATAGGTATAACGTTTGGCTAAAACATGATTTCCACTTACTGCTTCGCCTTGAACAAGTTGAAGGTAAGCACAAACATTTAGGTAAAGTGGTAAATCATATTAATGTTGAATTTATTTGTAATTTTATGCCTTTCCAAGTTTGCTGCTATTATTGTAGATATCAGGAAGCAGGTGTAAGGGCTCGGTGACGCTTTGGCGGTGGCGGTGGCGGTGGCGGTGGCTAAGGGAAATCGTTGTCAAGTGACTGACAGGGCCTTAAGTGATTACCAACTCTTTTCATTCTTAAGTCTCATGCGAACGTTTCATAGTTTTGTTAGAAGCAACCTCAGAAAGTTCCATGCAACCTTAAGAATCCTACTGCTATTATAAACGCGAAAGTTTGTGAGGATGGATGTTTGTTACTCTTTCACGCAAAAACTACTGAACGGATTTTGATGATACTTTACAGTAATATAGCTTATACATCAGAATAACACATAGGTTAACTTTTATCCGGGTACTAAGCTGGCGAAGCCGAACCTAGGCAGAACCTAGTCTATCATATTGTAAGTAAAATGTACACAAACGCATTAATTAAAGTTCAAAACTACTTTTATGCAGGTGAAGTCTAGCTGGTCTGTTCATGGAATATAATCACATATTTTACATCGAAAAAATCTAATCTATTGAAAAAAAAAATAGGTTTAGGTTTTTTTTTGAATTAATTATGAGTGGAATTTGTTGTATAAAATAACAATAATTCTTTTTCACATACAACATAGGAGGCTGTGAGCACATCGTTTTAAGGGGTCGTTCTCACCCTTGTTATACCACCAAAACACTTGGCACAAAAAGTGTAATGGAGTTTAGTAATGACCCCCCCGAGGAGAAACAAACTGTGACGGCCTGCCATTTCTGTTTTTGTTTTTATCGCTAGAAACATTTAAGACATAAACATGCTTGCAGAATTGATCGTTGTATGTACCTACCTAATTTAAAAATAAAGATTGGTATCTTTGTCAAAGGTTAATTATTTATCAACTAGCAGAGTAAACCTGTTTATAGGTGTTTATAGACCTGTGAGAAGTTAAATTGAGGATTTTGCATTCTTGAATATACAGGACCAATCTAGCACTCAAGTACAGTCACGAACGATATACATTTACATAAGTAATCGTTGGTAAAGTTCCAAATTTCTTGATTTTTCCATATTAGGTGCTGATTTTGTTTTTTCATATTTGATATGTATTAAAGTAATTGTAAATTAAATTGGCTCTTTCGTTTGGTTAATCGTCGATTTGCCTGGATTTGAAAGTTTGTTATTGTTCTCGTATATAAGTAAATAGATACGAGTACAGCGTTGATGTAAAAACTCAATAGAAGAAAAACATCATTTAGATTGTTCTGTTCAAGTTGATTCGTTTCCAGACTCGGATGCGTAACTCGTTTTACAAGGACACCTTTATCCATTGTTACTGAATATCTTAAATGACGCAGTTCAATTACCTAGGCATTGTTGGACTTAGTGTCTGTTGATTATTCTATTAATGTTGTTTGTAGTGGTTTTCACGTTTTTGTCGTGATAAGGTAATTACGGTTCCCTATTTAAATGATACCTAAAACTCATGTAACAAACAAATTCACCTAAATCTAAACTTTATTTGTCTAAGGTGCAACCTCAGGAACATATCATATTGTTAGTAAAATGTACACAGAAAACGCTTCAAGTACCAATGAAGTCCAGCTGGTCAGTTCATGGAATATAATCATATTTATTCTGACTGTGTATAGATGTTTGATAAAGCAGTATTGGCAATCAGAGCAGAAACCACTGCTTTAACCCAATTTCATGCCCTTAAAATAATAAAGCACATCAAAATGTGCCTATTTAAAGTGAATAAAATAAAAAAAAAGCATACAGTGTATGATGGTAAATACCATAAGTAGATGAATTTAGAACTACATATTTTAATTACAATGGAAAGGCTAACTTGTCTGACCCATTTGCTGTTGGATCGAATGATCAGTTTACCCGTAAGCCGTGTCCGCATGAATTGATCCAACAAGACAATAGAACAAGCACATACGAATCAAATGTAACACTAATGTCGAGCGGGGTCTGGTCGTTTGGACCCCTCCATTCAATTATCGCAGGGGCTTGCTGATCTCGTGAAAGCGATACTTGTGAGAGATAGTTCTATTGTTTTTTCTCGCGGTTAAAAAGTTCCCGGCACGTGCTAGAGTTTTGATAAACGTTTGGCGTATGATGTTCAATAAATATTAAAATTATATATACAATAAATATATACTACATTGTATTTAAATCGATTCAATCTATACTGAGATTGTTAGGTCCAACATCGCATTTCTATTATTATAGTAGAATAAGACAAAATAAAAATTACCTACATTGTAGTTGATGAATTGGTAAGTATGATTGTGATTGTAATAACACCTTTAAAGCTCAGCTTTTGTTAAACATTGCTTCCAAATTTGATACATCATAAGCATGCTTAAGATTAGAAACAGAAATAATGCGGTAACATTACAGACTCATTGCAGTATTACCCATAGTTTTTCTACAAGATTGATATAAACGTTCTCCTTTTTCGACGTTAACCAGGAAATAGTAAGCCAGGTGTGCTCCAGTGTGCGTGTTGCGAATGTATCGCAGTCGAAACGGATTGTTTCCTAAATCCAATTACGGAGCACCGCAGACCAACTTTTTCGCTCTGATTTCGTAATAAACAGCACTATATCAACCTAGATCGTCTCGATGTGAAAGTTCATTGTTTTTGTGGTAACCCTCGTTACATTTTTCTTTCGTGTGAGCGTTTTTATTATGTGAAACTCTCTGCTTTTTGCAACGAATAATGAATTCGTATACTTAGTGACATCACGTTATTATCGTTCTGGTAAAATAAACTAGTACTACATACTAAACTACTACTTTTGTTCTTAGAGCTTGTTGAAAAAAAAAAGTCAAAATTCATTTATTCGGTTTTATCTACTGCCTGTTCTACCGCGACCAAATCAGGAAAGAAAGGCAAGAAAACAAGGCTGGTTATTCTTTTTAATGATCCTTTTACAAAAAGTAAATGTATGTGTACGTAATAAAATATTCAATTCATTTGTTTTTCTTGTTGCAGCATTTATTATATTGGGTTTAACTGTCTTCCATAATAGAGCATCCTCTTTATTCAAATTACCGAATCCCTCCTCAAACCGACTTTGTATTGACAACAATGCAGGGTCTGTCTGATTTAATCCAGAAAAAGAGCTTATTGTGATTATTATGACGCATGAGCTTTTGTCTCAATCATAGCAAAATGTTGAGTTTTTGAACAAAAATTGTTGTATGTATATATCAAATAAGTCTCCACCTCCTGATGACAAGGTGACGACTCTAATGACGGCAAAACCAGAGTTTATAAGCTGACGTTTCTTTAGATATCAGTGATTTCAATGAATATAACCTATTGACTTGATCATAATTATATGCCCGTTTGAACTAAGCATAGATAAAGATTTTTAAAATGTTTAATGCAAATCCCTTGAAGGTTACATATTTCATTGCTCTCTGAAAAAACGTATGTAGCCAATTATGACACTGAAGTTACACTGCATATCCCTTCGACGTTTTTTCCATATGTTACAGACTAGTATAGGGACTATACTAGTCTAATATGGAAAAAAATATATAGATAAATTAGATTTTTATCAATTCCTGATTCGAATTGATTGACTTCTACATGCGTTAGCATCTTACCCTGTGACTTCTAACTAATTGTAATGACTAACTTGCGTGTAAACTATGATCATAACAATAAATTATATTCACTCGTTATAATCGTGATTTGAATATTAGGTCAATGAGTTCACTAAGGTACCTATTTCCACGGTTGATCCATCTCGATGAAACTTGGTAGGTTATACAAATCGTTTTTTTTAAACGATTAATAGTTTAATCGGTAGCTTTTGGCAGTCGAGTAAAAACGTTATATCGCGTAGCGAACTACTAATAATATCTTATATATAAACTATAAATATAATTGTTAAATAATAAGAAAGTATAATTTGTAGTTAATAACTAGGTAATTATGAATCTATTGTTTGCATATGCCAAGTTTTAATAAGTTCTATATTGTTTTTATTTTTCTTGTCACGTGTAGGTACTTAACATTTGTGTCTTGCCTGATCATGCCATGTGAACATGTTTCTGGGAACTTAAATAGATCTAAACCTGTATTATTACTGTTGTTACTGTTCTTTTCCTGTTTTGTTACTGAATAATAAACATGGTGGTTACAGACATGATGCCTAAAACGCTGGCGACGACGTTACCTCGTTGAATAGCGATGCTTATTTTCTGACCGAGGCCCCTTGGTTTCATCCGTCAGGCTCTTAAGATTAGGAGTAAACTAATGTAATCCATATGAACATAAAACAATGAAAATATAAAAGATAATAACACTGGAATATGTTGTGGGTTCGATTCCCGCCGCGGGATAAATGTTTGTATGATCGGAAAATATTTGACTGGCGTACCCATGTATAATATGTATGTATTTACAAAAAAAAGTATATAAGTAGTATATCAGTCATGTACCTAGTACCCATAATACAAGTTCTGTTTAGTTTGGGGCTAGATGATGCTGTGTGAAAAATGTCCAGGATTATTTATTTATTTATTTAAATGTGGGGAATTGTAATGCGAACTAATAGGTCTATGTGAGTTTTATAACTTCAAACTAGTTCTAGCTGTCAGTCACTTATCTAGATGACCCTGTGAAATTAAACTCAATTAAGCTTGAAGAATATATTAACTAATATCTACTTTGTTAATTTGATACAATACGGAAGTATACATATAATTGGCGTAATAAAACTAACGCAGCAGGCCATATGGCAACCCTAAACATAAAATCAGTCATGATGATGATGATACCACACTAATTATCGTTTTAGTAGGCAAAGTAAAACAATAGGGTGCTACGATGTGCATTTTACATATGACTAAAGTTAAATAATGGTACTTTTACCCGTGATCCTATTTGGTTTGATCAAATGGACAAAAATAGGAAAGCTATGAAAATATTATGTTAAAATATTTTATTTTTTAAACTGTTGATGTCTTTTCTTTGCAAATTATTCAATTCAATTACCCCACACTCTTCCTGGTCCATCATTAGACCCTAATTACCAACTATCTATAATATATTAGACAACATCTGCGGCGCAGTGGACCCGCCTGAGACACAGAAGGTTGCGGGCTCGTTTCCTGCTGAGATTCAAATGTTTGTACGTTTTGCATATAAGTATATGTCTTGGCTCTAGGTGTTTTCTATGTAAAATATGTTTGATTGATTGTTGACAAAAAATATATATATAAGTAGCTTATCAGTCATTTATAATTCCCATAATACAAGCTCTGCGTAGTAGCTTTTGACTTTGACTTAGATCAAGTTCACTTGAAATATAATTGAAGGAACAGGATACCAAATTTCAAATCGATCGTCTTATCGATCGATCAACTAGAAAAAAGCTGATGATCTTCAAACGGCCGAACAGTTTTCCTTGAATCCGAAGAAAACTCTTGTTAAAGTCACCTTTCAAATAAACAAACTAAATCAAAATCGGTTCATCCGTTTAGGAGCTACGATGTCACAAACAGACACACAGACACACCGATACACTCGTTAGACTTATAACACCCCTCTTTTTACGTCAGGGGTTACTATAATAGTAAAAATCTGTTTGAAATATCGTTTGGTTCTGGCGATCTAAACAAAAATTTGGGCAAAACAAGGGTTTTGTTTCAACTATGCCGGGACCACTCCCAATAGTAGCTAACGATGATGAAAATATTATGCCGTTTCCTTTGATGCCTCCGTGCGAATCTTGAGTGTGTCCGAATATTTAACTCTTAGTTCATGTAGATCGATCTATGGATCGAAATCAGCGATTTCGAATTCCCCGTGTCGGCGTGCGTGCGATATTATCTGATAGTTAATCTTACTATTGCAATATTCTGTGGCTGGGGGCGAGGCGCCGCCATCTGTCGGGCAGATGCCGCTGACGTCACGCGAAGCCCTACCCGCAGGGGCTTCGCCGCTTTTATATCTTTCACATCTGACTGACCCATCCTGATTTACTTCCCATTACGCTTCCTATAATTTGCAGTAAGTGCAGTTTTTAATGAAAGTTTGATCTTTATGATAATTACAGAATTTTTCATGTTACGGCTATACCATTTATATGAAAGAACTTTACTATTCTCCTGCGGATTTTTCCAAATATTTAACAATAAACGATAGCATAATGAGTACGTATAATCGTAATATACTCTGAAATGCAACCAAGCCACAATATTTTCAAATCTGTGATTATTGAACTTGTTTGGAACTAGATGGATCTATTACTAGTGAAAGTATGTTACTGTTAGATCTTAGCTTGATTAGAAAAAGACAAATATGTTGTTTGATAGATTGTTTGTATGAGCGAGTTACTTACTCTGGTCGGTGTTTTTACAGAGAGAGTGAGATGATGTGAGGAAGAATAGTTATATTATGTACATACATCGAAACAAATTACATGTTCTTCGATATAAAATAATTACAGGTAATATCACAATCTTAAATTATATGTGTGGGTATATTTATCTAATAATCTAATATTTAATTGACTATGCACTACCATCCTTTATCGTTCTCATCAATTCCTGTGCACAAGGTTGTCTGGAAGAAATCGCTATTAGAGATAAGACCATCCATTAAAATGTTATATATTTATTTATATTTGTAAATCACTAATTGTTTCCATTAAGTTACCTTTCTGCCAGCCACCTGCATAATACCTATATCCAAGCTCTATCTAGTCTAAGGCATCTTATCGTTATCAAGAAATATGAATGAGGTTAGGGTACCTACCTATACGATCTTGTACATACAAGATACATATCTTACAATGTTTCGTATTGCTTGTTATTTGATACCTCCTATATTACATTTAGTTAGACTTACATATTAAAACATTTGTTTTGTTACTTTTCGGTGGTCCTTTAACACATTCACTGCCAAACACTCGAATTCGAGTGTTGAGCACTGAATTGAGCGGTGCCGCCCACTCGGATACGAGCGAGCGGGCCGTGTATTTTGTAGGCGTCAGTAAGCCGCCGGCGTTTGAGGCAGTTTATGTTAGTTTGCGCGGCCACTCTGACAACATATTCAACTTACGAAAACGCGTATTGGTTTCATTCTAACAGTGTAACTGCTACTATGCCCCCCTCCCCACTCGGATCCGAGTGTTGAGGCCCCCCTCCCCACTCGGATCCGAGTGTTGAGCTTGATAATTATGACAATTATGATTGATTTATGAATGTTTTCCTTAGTAAATAATTATTCAAATAATTTTCGGATCCGAGTGACCGGCAGCGGGCGCGCTATGTGCCGAACACTCGGATCCGAAAAAGGTTATTATTTATTAAAAGAATAATAATAACAATTTACTTTTATCCATATTTTTAAACATACATATATACATAATCAAAATACGCTTTAAAAAAATTTGGCTCCTGGGTAATTATTTTAATAATATGTTAGGCAGTGAATGTGTTAAAACATTTCTATTTTCATCGTAGGTACCAGCTAGTTAGATAACTATCTGTATCTTAGGATAAACCATAGTTATACACCTTAGTATTTTTTGTACCCGTTTGTAGTCCTGAATAAATGCAATTGATAATTTTGTAGACTGTGAAGATAATGTATATCGTTGTTGACGGCCACGTAATGTACTAAATCCGCATTCTCATATTATTATCATGTGATAATAATATTGTTCAATGAACTTTACTGCGATATCATCACAAAACAACTTATAATACTTCCGCTGATTTGCTTGATTGAAGATTAACACAAAAACTATAATAATTATGTCATTAGATTACTATCCAGGATGGAGATTATGTGGTTGCGTTTTTTGCAAGGCGCTTAGCAAAAACGCATTTTGCAAACTACAAGGTTAAGTTACCGCACTTCATATAGATGAAGGTCATATTAGGAAAAAAAGGTTCTCGAATAGCGACTACGAACCTGATGACGCAGTGTAGATCCTACACTGCGTCATCAGGTTCTTAGCCGATGGACCGATGGAGGTAGCCCAAGATCTTTCATCACTCTTTGGGGTGGCAGAGGCCCGTGCCCAGTAGGGGACTTCTACAAGCTGTTGTTGATGATGATGATGTCATACTTAAGCAAAGATACAAATTACTTATAAAATCGTTTGTCCTGACTGGCTGTATCTATCAACGCATAGCCAAAACTACTAATTCTAGAAAGCTGAAATTTTGTACATAGGTTTATTTTATAATGTAAGCATGTGGAAAGGTTTTTTGGAAATTTATACTTTAAGGGGGAAAATGGGGGGAGAAAGTTTGTACAGGAGTATCGATTTTTTTTTAAAACACGACATGCTAAGACGCTGGCAAAATATAGTATATATTTTGCATTACATACAATGATTGCGATTCTGAATTGTTTTCAGGCGTAAATAATAATACAGTAAATAATTACGCTAATTACTGTGATTCTGTGTTGCAGATTCACAAGATGACAGTTATCCACTTGGTTATCACTGGACATGTATCTGAAGCGTTAACCTTAACAGATAATAGTAGAATTGTAAGACTCAGTTACAGTGTTTCATCTACAGGCAATAAAAAAATAAACACAATATCACGTATTCACAATACACAATGTCACATTTGCGTCAAGTTAATATTCAGTTCTACTTATAAGTAGGCTAAGTACCTATTTATTTATTTTATTTTTATTTGTCCCATCATCATCGTTCTAAACTTTATGTACAGTTATACTCAAGACAATAGATGTATCTAAGAATTTCCATAACATTATCCACAGTTATTTGGCCACGAAGGAGACACAACTGTGTTCCACATTATCATAGTCATACTAGAAATTATTGGTTTTCAATATATACATATTCGTAGTAATAAACACACAAAATCTTATGTCAAATTCATATACACGCTCCTGATAACGTCGCGGGTAAAAAGAGTTGAGCTGTAATCACAATAATTTTTATTACATGTTAGGCCATTTTGGTCAGTCAGAACATAGAAGCAGCGTTTTCCCTTTGAGAACGATTTTATAAGGTGTTGTATCCGATGCCCTCCAAGCAGTCCGAGCGAATTGGCATGGTGGCCATTAACATGAAAGCACGGTTCTCAATATTCGCGTCAGTGTTAACCCCTCCATACAATACTATCGCCACCGCTACAACGTTAATTTACGCGAGGTTTTATAAGCGTAAGTGTTGTGCTACTGGAGTTATTACAATGTCAATTAAAGATAGGCAGGCAAGGCAGGTGCCCGTTGCACGCAAAGTCTACCAGAACAGGCACAAGGGCACGATCATCACAGTAATTGTGATGATATGAGGACAGGCTGTTTAGGTCAGAGTTAAACTAAATAGCAGAACTGATAGGTAATTGGCCCAACTTATTTCTGTGCCTATAAGGGATTTTTCAACAGAGCTTATTTTACATGTTCCAAATTTCATGTAATTTTTGAAGGTGTCTTTTATAAATGCTAGTTTAGAAAAAAGGTGAAAAAAAAAAAATCTTCTGCGCACATTTGCATGTGTAAACTTGAAACAAATGTGTCAAGAATTGTACGTATTTTTTACGCACTGGAAAACACAGTAGAACTAGTATCTAGTGCCACAACTATGACAGAAGGCTGTGTGTCGCCCGGCTTGAAAAAACATACACTGGCTTCCACAGTTGTCATGTATGTAAGATATATCATATTTTATAGTCGAAACAAAGAAAAAGATCTTATTAACTAAATTAAAAACCCCACTTGTATAATCTATTATTATTATTACAGTGACAGCCAAGTGACTTGTAGAAATAAAACCTATCAACATAGATAGGATACTTTCCTTCTACCATACAAAACGATACCAAAAACAGCATAACAATGTTTCGGAAAAAAATGATAACAGCCTCAAGCCATTAATTGTTTCATTAAATTCCTACATTTTCACATCGAGATGACAGACTATCGAATACCTTAACTACTGTCAATATGAAAAATTAGAGCTGTCACTGTCAATATTCCAACTGGTCCCAACTCCTCTCACAACACAACTCTCGGAGTATTGTTGTATTGTCGGTTAAAATTTTAAGACTGATAAACACTTTGATCGTTGATCACGCATTATTACGTGACTGACGCTGCGAGTAAGAAGGTAAGGTGTCATTCATTACTAACTCGTAATAAATGACGCACAGGCACCGGCTCAATCAGCTTGAACAGCTTTTTTCGAATGTTTACTCCGTAGTTGGTACAAAAACGCAAGAAAAAGTTGTTTGTAAGAAAAAGTTGACGTTTTTGTCGCTTTTTTACATCAACTTTTTAGTTACGGTATCTAGTTTTGTGTGATTAAAAATCTAGAGGAAGTGCCTGATTTAGTGCTATTGCACACTAATCAGGGAAACGTTTATTACGGGTGATAATTATAGGGGTAAATAAAAGCTTAGTAACAGATTCCAACAGCAGACAAAAAATATATTGAGCCTAAATTATTGTTATTATTGAGAAATAATAACATCCTGAGTAACATCAAAAAATGTTTGGTTAACATTTTGGTGGTAGTTGTTTTGGAAATTACAGGAAAACTTTACCTTCCATTCATTATTTCACACAGTAAATACCTAAGTAGGTATTATAATGCTCATCTGCACTCGGCTTGGATTTTTAAAGAGATCTGTCACTATATTCAGGTTGATATGTCAAAAAACCTTTATTGTTACCAACCCTATCAACAGCAGTTCATTATCAAGGAGCAGAACTAAAGGTAAATCAAGACTCGGAGCATGCGTCACAGATTTCCAACTACCGAAACCACAGACTGAATAATAGTTAGTGCGTCATTTGAGACAAGCTTTGGTCGCATTGCGGTTAATGAGGTAGGCAATGTTAAAAAGGAATTCCGACCTCATTAGGGAATGAAACCGTAAAAAGAATTCGAGACAACTTGCTGATGTTATGTTTCCATTGAATACATTTTTCGAAAGGTAAACCCGCCGTACTTAAGTCCGACCTAGCCCAAAAAATCTTTAAAAAAATAATATATATAATTACCAAAGGTGAAGAATACAGATTAACAATGCATAAAGAATATCTTCTTTCTATCTACCCTTATATATATCTTCCTTTTATCTACCTTTTCTTGCCTAATATAAAGAACTGTGTGTCGGACAAGTTATGAATCAGTTTTTTATCAATTTATGATATGGTTTCTACTTATATTTGCGTACCAGTCAAAGTGAATTATGAAAATATTTATTTAGTAAACAAATCTCCCTCGGTTATCTACCCCAAGAGAAGGGCTTGTAGTGGTACACAAACACGGATCAAAGGCAAGTACACTTCAACATAAAATAGCGGTACCTGAGAAGAATTAATTCAAGTAGCCATTTGATAATTGTCCCATAAATTTTATGGTAGCATTGATATGATATTATTATTATAATTGTATTTTTAAATAATAGATTTGAAATATCCATAGATGCCCATTAATCTGAAAATAGATTGCCACGAAAAATTGTTCAAACTTACACGTTCCCTTGAATAATAAATTGATCATTAATACGTAGGTGGCATAATTTGGCACATATGTTTTTAAATATACATACAACTATGTACAGGTAGGTATATAAAAAAATCAGATGAAACACCTAGCTTTCTAAAGACCGTTGAAAACGATCTTCAGATAGCTCAACTGATCCAGACGGAAGCGTTCCCAAGATACAGTTTATGTAATATGTTTTTAAATTACTTATACTAAAAAAAACCAAACAAAGATATGGATTTGAAAGTGAAGTTTTTCTTCGAATAACACCTGTTAGAAATATTAATCATTGTATTATTTACAGTAGCTTAGTTATCAGTTATTAAGAATGACGAAGACGATTATGTTATTTTACATACCTATATCCACTACTACATAATGTTTACTTCTATATTGATAACTATATAATCATAGAAAATATGATCTTCAAATAAAAATAAAAATTATTGACTGTGACTTCATAATTATCTTTTTTTACCCAAGTCACCATATACAACGGTAATCGAACCCGACCTTCGTGTTTCAGCTGGCTACCCATCCCTCGAGCCAGGGAGGCTATTCTTGAATAGCAGCTGTTTTAATTTTCGTAGAAGACGCTCTAGGATCTCGTAGCACGCATGCTCGTAGTCGTGCTACGATAATCTAGAGCGTGCGCTACGAAAGTTAAAACAGCTGTTTAAAATATAATACAATTTACCTATCTAAAATGCCAAACCGCTTTTCTCATATTTGATTAATCGATTTTGCATGACAAACAATCCTTCTCAATTTCCACAGCAGTCTCGACCGATGCGACACGTTGAAGGTAACGAGGTAAATATTTGAAAACGTTACCGCAGTGAATTCCGATCGTATTTATACTAGATGATAATTTCTATACAGGTACATATCTGAAGCTTGGCGGATGGCAGTGACTAGGCTGTTGATGAGGTTTTGTGTTATCGGTATATACGTAAATGTTTTGGATAATGTAGTTTCATTTGAAAACCACAAAGTCTTGTCAGTTTGAATAAACCACGCTCTGGTTATGTTGTTTGCCAAATATATTATATCGTTATTGACACAAGGCGATCATTAATACAGACGAAGGGCCCACTTATTAATTTTAATAAGTGGGGGACTTTTTGGAGGGTTGACGACAGTGCGCTTTGTTTGTTTTATTAGTTTTGATTTTATGGTTTTGCCGGTATTTTATTCTGTTGTGAATGCAACGACGGCATAAAGTACGGAGCTATTTATAAATAAAGACGTCGAGGTAAGGACTTTTACATACATTTTTTTATGATTAAGTAGACATATTTTATAATGTGGCGATGGGCTTGCAACCTGTCACGTGAAATGCTTGCTTGCAAAAAATTGCAAAACGCGGGCAAGTACCAAATTTAATGTTTGGACGTGCCTTTGTTTACCCCCTACTTGGTATCCTCAAAGATTTACTCACTGAGTATGTATCTGAGGATGTCCACCATGGGGAAGACTGTCGTGAGCGTGTTTGTTTGATTTTATAATAATTACTTACTGGGCTCATCGTTTCAAAGGACTAATCAGAGCGCCCTGCACCTTTCTTTATCGTATCGCAAGATAGAGCCTTGTGGTTTTGCTCTATCATTATTTTGGAATTTCTCGGTCACAGATATACCATATAAAATATTAGAAAATTCAAGTATAACTATCCAAACAATTCAAAAGCTACTCATCAGCTACGAGTATCCAGTTGACATAAGCATGAAGTGGGGTAAGTAACTTCGAGTTCCCCACGCTAAGTTATCGCGCCGGCGCCGCGTGCCTCCTGCGGTGCGCTTCTCTAAATTGCATTTTAACCCAATTATGGAATGATATAATTTTTCGGTTCTGGCATAATCAGATAAGGCAGAAATTATCAAATTATAACGGCGTTAGCATCGGGCGGGATACAGACGCGTTAAAACGCGTCGATAAAAATATTTACGCCAATGTTGTTTTGCTGCACTTTTGAAATTGAATTTTAAAAAGTGATTCATATTTATCGTTTGTTTTGAGAAATAATGGGATAGAACTATTGTGATTTTATCCTTGGCTTGGTGGAAAATGTTTAAAAAACTTTGTGGAACGACTAGACAATCCATAGTAACCATATTATATTAGAATATAAATATAAATAATTATAATACTTGCATATTATTTTATTTTAATTGCGATCTATTGTTCTATTGGTCTTCTATGTGGTTGAGAACAACACAACACAAAACAAAAATAAATTATTAGAAAATGATAAATATCAAAGTTAAATATTTGTATGAATTACGATGTTCTTCGTTCACATCTAATTTCAGTTTCCCATAGAAATTCGATACCGCTGTGAAGCACACGCAGTAAGAGCCCAATAAATTTTACCAAACACGATTATCTATTAGATAAATTGAAACAAATCTGCGGTTCGAATCATTAAGTAACCTTTTATACTTACAAAAACCTTATTGTATTTAGATAAGTAAAACGAGTGTGTATTTGCAAATATTTTTTTATTTTTCAATGTTTGAACAACGCTTTGCTGTAATTTTATTTAAAATTTGAAAAAAATATGTAAAGTTAAAAGTTTACAGAAAATGTAGGTTCTGATCGATACAGATTGATCAGTAGAAGTTCATAATTAGAAGAATATATATATATATATAATTTGCGTACATGTTGCTCATTTCTCAAGATTTTAGAAAACAGATGAACCTTAATAGTTTGCTACCATTGCTGGATCTTATTTTTTAACTTATTTTTTATAGGACTATGGCAGTCCCACGAACTTATTTTTATTATAACATATTTTTCAGTGTCAAACAACGCCGTACAGCAGTCTTTATAAATCCTTTGAAATGTGTATACCACCTTACAAAAGGGTACATATTGAAGGAAGCACTTGCCTCGCTATTTCCGAACAACAGCATGGCTGTCGCATCCGATGAGCAGATTTGCAGTAAAGACACAGTAAACAAGAACGGAACCAGTAGCATTGCTTCAAGCGATCATGTGTAGAGTCCAAACGAAGGTAAAGGCACCATGTTCGAAATGGAGCTGTGTGATGGTGGACCGACGGGGACCCATCCCCCGAATCACCCCCACATGGGTTCATATGTTCTGAGTTTTATACTCTTAGTTCAGGAGCTAAGGCTATTTTTTGTGCCGATTTTGTTCACTTCCATAGAAAAAAGGTTACGAAAAATTTGGATCTCTGTTGAATCGCCCTCTATATCTGAGATTGTCCATCATGGGAATGAAAATTGTATGCGTTTAAGTGTTTCTTTGAATTGTCTTCGTAGTTACAGTCTGTTTGCCTACAACTAAAAGTTGAATTACTGGTTATTTTATATATATCACTAAAGGGGAAGAAGCTCGAGCAATGCTCAGGGCTCGGCGGTAACCGTCAATTACTGCGGACGCGCACGCGCCGATGCCCGGGGGACGCCGCACGCGACCACCCTCACCAATCATGAAACATAATGCTACCGGCCGTATCGAGACGGCAGAACAGTGTTTTTTTTTGGGAATATTTTCTCACAGTTTATAGACAGGGTAAGTTAAAATTATAAAAATTTAACTCCAAAAACTATCGTGAATGAGACGCGTTAGGAGACTTTCACCGTATCAGTACAAATCGCAACGCGGAGGGAGTGCGTCGTCGCGATCACTCTCAGATGAAGACTCTTGGAATGAGTCGAAACAGTCGTTGTATAAACCTATAACCTATTGTAGGGAATGTGAAATCATAATAAATTATTTCTGGATACTTATCAACGTATCAGTCCAAGTCGCAATGCAGAGGGAATGCGTCGCGATCACTCACCTTAATATAAATAATAAACTAGCTGAGCCGCACAGACGTCCCACAAACTTATATTTTCTAGTCAAGTTCTGATCATGGCGTCGCTTATAAAGTGTACATGTCGTGATGACATCTTTAGTTTTCAGTAATAGCCATCAGAACGGATAAGTTTGTGACTATACAGTTACGAATGTGTAATTTAAACATGAATCCAGTTCAGTTTATAGAATTTTATTTCTCAAAAGAACACAGTTCACTTAAATGAGAATGTATATACATTATTCTTAAGCTTACTATCTTAACTAAATATTATATAATACTATAATTGTTATAAGTACATAGGTATTTAGCTAGTAGTCTTAGTTTTGTTTTTTTTTTTATTATTATTTTTTAGAGTAATATTTGGTACCGTTATTTTTAACAAATTTTGTCATAAATATGTTGTTTTAATTTTTTCTTAAATATGTGCATTGATAAGCAGCTTTTGATGTTATCAGGTAAGTTATTATAAATTTTCGCACCTTCATACATGATGTTTCGTTTTCCATAGTTGGTTCGCGGACTCCTTAGTTTTAACTTATTTTTATTTCTTAAATTGTAGGTGTATGAATTGAATATAAACGTTTAAGAAATCGATTCTTCGATTAATCTATCTTAAATCGCCATCCCTAAAATTGACAGCTAGGAACAGATTGAATAAGAAAAAGAAAAATGTGGTTCTAACGTTTTTCCGTACAATTTTTCAAATTTTTCTCTTCATTTGTTTATGGTTTTTAACCATCCTCGGAATTCAAGGAATAATTGAAAACAAAAATAGTTAAAAAGGTTCAGCCGTTCTCGAGTTTTGTACTTAGCAACACATTTGGCCATTCAATTTTATTTATGTAGATTTCATTTTCGATACTTTAGGACGATTAACTGAGAGACAGAACTCTGTGTCTATAAACCCATCATGATGTTGAAAGTACCTTGGCGGTGCTAAGCTGGTTTCCGCTGAACGTGTAGCTATTCAATATCATATTACTATGGCTAATGCAAAAAGTGATTTTGAAATCTAGTTCAATATTGCGTGACACTTTAGCGTAGTTGTTAATTTGTCATCGGTGCGACTTTTGACGATTGCCAAAAATTTTATGATAAGCCATGGTACGTTCATAAACAGCCTTGGAATCAAGCTCTCTGGTTAAGGGTAGTGACGTTAGGACCGCTAGGCATTGATTTATGCGTCGTAAAGTTGCACGGCTGCGCCCTCGCGTTCACTTGTATAATTTATCGCGGGCGCAGGTCACGTTCGACCACCTTCTACACCCGATCCTGGTTTATGAATATTTTATAGGAAAGTTAACTTTCTATTTTTAATAAAATAGGTGTGAATGCGAAATAAACGAAACACGAATCGTAGGATTTGTCAATCTTCAGCAGCTAAGATAAATATTTATTGTTACGTTTAAGACAGTATAAGGTTCAAAAATAATATATTTTTTAAACTCCCTGTGAGTTTAAAAAAAAATAAAAGTGCCTACGAGACACACAGGTCTTTGGTTTCTAAGTAGATGAAATCTTTGGCCCCATTGAAGAATAACCCTTTCTACAATGGGAAAATCTTTTTTTGGAAAGCTATGAGTTGTATTTTTCAAACTTTCGCGATAGATAAAATTATTTTAAATTTTACGGATCCTTATTGTGTTTACCTTTTATATTATTTGCCCGACATTTCGACGTTATTGCACTAGCCGTGGTCACGGGATGACACTGTCATCACTGTTATACGAGTACCGTGACCACGTGGCCCGAAAAACTATAAATTAAGCTAGCATTTGTATTAAGATTGAAGGAATCAACGAATATCTTATTACTTTTTTGTTTAAGGAAAATTTTACGCATAATTACGTATATCAAACATTTTGAGTGCTCTCTCACAGTAAAAGATTTTATTAACTCATCTAAGAAAATCCTTCTTCGAATTATCGGCTATGCAAATCTTCTAAAAGAGAAGGAATGGCATGTAAGCGGCTCTCATCTGTAAACACTTCAACGCTGTAAAACGTTCAATATCGGTTGGAAATGCTGCGAAAATTCTTTCCAAATCGATCGATGGGTGTACCTCTTCACTGCGTATTGGTCGAGGGGCGTGTTAGTTGTAATCAGCCGAGCGCTTTCAGCCAATGGGTGTTAGGCGGTGATAAGAGGGTTGGGGTGGTTTGGCGGGGTGGCCGCAGTGTACCCAAGGCTGTGGGCCGGGGCGGTCGTGCGATGCTGGGCACTATGATGTACGCATCTGAGGAGAGCCTGCAGGACATGCGCGTCCCGCCGATCCAGCTGGAACACCTCCCGGAAGTGTTCCTAAGTGAGTGCGTGTGTTGTGCTATACGTGACGCCCATCAATAAGTGCGGTTCTTTTTAACATCCTGCGAAGTTGTTTCTCCTGAATAAAAATAACTTAAGGAGGTTTTTTATATAATCTGTGTCATATCATGTGTTAATAATCAAACAATATTGTACACAAAAAGCCTGAAGTTTTAACAGAACACACTAAAGTTATCCAAGTTAATATGTTTAACAATCTAAAGCTAATAAAGAAAAATGCCGGCCACCTTTTCTCTTAACTACTAATGGCTCGGCCGCGACTATGTCCGCGTTTTTTTATGTACCCTATAGGTGTTAAATTTTAGAAAGAAAATACTGTAATCAAATGAAAAATACCCACCACGATTCCCGCTATGTTGATGGTCAGTCTGTCCTGAATTTCTTTTTACAGATATGACATCCACTATCTTTTATTGTATAGATAGCTCATCAATTATTATCGTCCTTGTAGTTTGTAATCTGTATCGTATGTGCGGATAGTATGCAATCATATAAACTTTACATATTATTGAAACTGATCGAAGCGGACGATTGTCTGACTAGAAAAGCAAATACTGTTTTTACCGTTATATCCATCTTTTAATATCATTAAAATGATTATTGATACTCAATTATGTGAAGAATTATTCCGAAAAGGAATCAGGTAGGTATATAAAATCTTTATAATAAAAAAAAAATATTACTTTTTCGAAAGGTCGGTAAAAAAAGCATACCTTTGCAGAGCTGGGTGATATAGTAGGTTGAATAAAAATAGAAAACTTATTCCAGTAAATGGAATGGAACTATTTTATCAAGCTATGTGGGTAACGGAATGCAGCGATAATTAACTCGACAATTACTTTCCATTCTATTTATTGGTCTATCAAATAATTTTAAAGAACAATGAACTATTCTCAGTACTCCCTATTATTTAATAACATGTGTTATTGCAGCCAGTATCCCGAAATGTGGTGGATGCCACGAGATGATAGTGGATCGCTATGTCCTGAAAGTGTCGGATCGGACATGGCACGCTAGCTGTCTCCGCTGCGTCGAGTGCCGTGCTATGCTCTCCGGGAAGTGCTTCGCGAGGAATAATCAGCTGTATTGCACGGATGACTTCTTCAAGTAAGCTTCATTTTCATGCTATAGCTGTTCTTGAGAAATGTATATTGTTGACGAGTGTTGCACCCTGGTACATAAGAAACGACGACATCTACCGGAACATCAATATGGAGGTCGTCGATAAAGTCATGAAAAGCTTACGAAGCAAAGAATGTCATTGTCATCATGTGAATGTCGGGGCATAATGAGAAGGCTCAAAACACCAAACCTATTGAGTTAGTTAGTTTAAATAATAGTGTAATCTAGTGGAAGTCGTGTAGGTACGAACAAAATTGTCTTACATAATAAAAATAATACATTTAAAAGGTGATGAGACCACAATGAGACTGAAATAAGAGCTAGGCTCATGGAAAATTGCTTAAGTAATTATGGTAGCAAAACCAGGAAACAGCATTAAGACTGATTAAAATGTTTTAATTTTTTTTAGTTATTTAAAGGTACAATCAACGATAAAAGTCTAATGTATGTAGCCCAATATTTTAAACTATAGTCCAAGTAGGTGCCAAAAATATTTGGGTAAAAAATTGGTTTTCTTCTTTTGTCGCTGACAGTATTCTATTGAGAGACCAAAACCGGTATCTTGTCTTTTATTTTTTGTATCCTTGTGTCATGTGATGATCATATTTTATCATCACATGTCATAAAAGTGGCGTATCAAGTTGAATCTTATTTTACAAACAAACATTAAAAAACCGACTAGGTACAACTTTGTGGTGTGCTCTAGGACCGAATCATACAGAAAGTGTCGACAAATTCGCAGCAGAATGAAATACATGGGCAGTTTTAAGATTAACTCCTAATGTCGGATCATTATCCTACATCTATCCATTGTCCATGGTAGGATAACCTATCATACTCCAAAAATGGTTCGTAGGACTTCAAAAAAAGAAGAGGTTCTCAATATGGCTGTTTCGGTCTTCGGCAATTGTAAACCGATTTTGATGATTCTTTTGTTATTGTATATATTATGATCCCGAGGTGGTCCCATAAAAGTTTTATTCGTGAGAGATTGCTATTTTTCCCGTAAAACTTAATAAACATAGTCATCTTATGGAGTACCTCTTTGGTGCAGTGGGCGAAGGCCTGCTTAAGACGCAGAATTTTGCGGGTTCGATTTCCGCTGCGGTACAAATGATTGTATTTGAAAATATTTGTCTCAGGTCTGGGAGTTTTCTGTTTATAATATATGCGTATTTAGAAACAGTATATATATGTATGTCGTATATCAGTCATATAATTCCGATAACATAAGCTCTGCTTAGTTTGGACTAGATGATTCTGTGTGAAAAATGTCCAGCATTATTTTTTATTTTATTTATGGAATTACGACTGGCCGATTTTTTTTTTTGAAAGAGTGTAATCCCGAGTGAGTTTAATGAACTGATGAGTACCTGCAGGATACAAAACCGTAAACTTGGAACTGTAAATTTATTAACCGATTATCGGTATTTTTTATTTTTTGTGTATATGTACAATGTATTTGCGCCAATTTTGAAAATGTAAATGATACTTTTTTAATATAATCAATAATAATAATATTGATATAATCATAACAAAAAAAATATTGCCATAAAGTTTTAGCTAGGCGTTAAACAACAAAAACATAAGTAAAATCATGTGTTAGACTAGAAGATGAATTAAATAAATGGGAATTGTGTTTTAAAACTAACAAACAATAATGTGAAACCAAAAAAAAAAATCAATAACCGGTGTTAAATCAATTTGGTAACATGATAAATATCATGTTTTTTTAGATTGTCTTACGTTTCAGCACTTAAAGACTTGTGGAGTCTTAATCCTCACGGTAAACAAGATCAACCAACATCCTAAAATATAAAACATAATAATTATGTTTTTTTCCCCATTTTGGATCTTGTTGGAAAATAACATTTTTAATATATTTGTATCTATTTTTAAATACTTCATAGCCGATATGTCATTCTTCTTACGAGATCTTGGAACGGGCTTTAACGAGAAATGAGAATTATAGACCTCCTCAAGAATAGGGCTAATAAATGCAAAAATATTTTTTTTTTATTCCGAAAGGTAGTTTCAGAGATTAGCGTGTTCAAACAAAAAAAAAACAAAGAAACTCTTCAGAGTTAATATTTTTTACAAGAAGTGGAGATTATTTTCTAAAGCCAACCGTTGAGTATTTTGTTCTATGCTTTCAAGCGACCACGCAAGTTGTATGTTCAAGCAAATTGATCGCCGCTACCACCGCGTCAATTAACCCGGGCCTGTGCGTGCTTTTAAGAAACTCTACGAAAACCCGGTCATCCCATTGTTCGTTACTTAGTGTCGTCTCATCGTCAATTGATATTTTTTGGTAATCGTAACGCTTAATCTTGACGTAATATTGTGATTAGCCAAGAATTGATCCAACAACCTCTTATCGTTGTTATCGTTAATCAAATTTTGTAAATCTCGGTACCAGGTATAATTTGCACGTTGTAAAAACCCAACATAATATTGTTATCGTTAATGATAGGACGATGATCAATATTAGTTGCGAGAACTCGGATACCTGCTAGCAGAGTGTATTATGATATCCATTCTTGCTGATGATGCAGTGTTGTATCGTTGTATTGCGGCGGTACGGCCGTCAGTCGATCATACAAGTATTCGGTTTAAGTCCACACTGACCCAAAGGTCTCCAAAACTAACAAAAAAATGTGCAATAGATCCAGAAAGCTCTGACACACCATCTCACTACATGAGATCTTATCAAGACGTGTGGATTTAAAGAAATAGTGGGCCGGTCATGTCTGACGGAGAACCGATATTAGTTGCGTTGGTTCTTGAGTGCAGAATGCACCTAAGATAGGGCATCTTAGGTGCATTCCGGCACCTAAGATGCCCGGCTAGTTGAAGCGACGACTCGCACTGGGTAGCTGTGCAGCAATTGGATGGAAGAGCCGAAGACCGGGCTCAGTGGCACGCCGTGGCAGAGACCTATGTCCAGCAGTTACGATAAGTTGATGATGATGACGATGATGATGAAGGATATAAAGGTGGTTATTGCATTGTCACGTTGATAATGTTGTTGCTTTTGCGGTTGTTGTCCCAGGCGTTTTGGCACCAAGTGCTCCGGCTGCGGGCAGGGTATACCACCCACGCAAGTGGTCCGCCGAGCTCAGACACATGTTTACCATCTCCGGTGTTTCGCGTGCGCGGCCTGTGCGAGGACTCTGAACACGGGGGATGAATTCTACCTGATGGAGGACGGAAAGCTAGTGTGTAAGCCGGACTATGAAGCCGCTAGAGCTAAAGGTATGTATTTACCAAACTTTACCTAACTATTTATTGTTGACCGTGTACTAAAAAAAACAAATTTTGTGATGATACAAAGAGGAATGTAGTATAATTTTATTGTTTCATCAAAATACTTCAAATTATCAACAACACATTTGACTGACAACAGTCACTGCCCTGGGCATCAACAGTAAATCCAACTGTAGTAGATCCAACCTCCGTAGGTGGCGAGGGCTCCCTAGACGGCGATGCAGCGAGTAAACGACCGAGGACGACAATCACAGCGAAACAGCTGGAAACACTGAAAAGTGCCTATAGCAGCAGTCCAAAGCCAGCGAGGCATGTGAGGGAACAACTTGCGCATGACACTGGCTTGGATATGCGGGTGGTGCAAGTTTGGTTTCAAAATAGGTGAGTCAGTCTTTTAGCCTGGTATTTGGAAAGGAAGAGCGTTATAGTGAACAGTATTTTCGGGATGTGGATCACCACCAGTCTGTCCGATTGAGTACGGTCGGAGCATATCGTATCAATAGGTATTTCAGTGGTCCTTTCAGACTAAGTAAGTACCTAGTCATGCATGTCTAATAAAATGTAAATATCACAGAACGAAATGAGTCACGCATCTTACGTTCCGCTCCTAGTGCAAATGAACCGAGAATTTCAGATAAGTATTTTAAATCAATTCTTCTAGGCTTAACCTACCAATGCCCTGTTCTGTACTTATCGTTATCGATTGCAACTGCACGGTAGCAGTGATTTTGATACGGTGACTGATTTTAACAAGACGTAAACGGAGATTAGAGTTTATTACTTGAAACCCAAAAATAATTTGTTTATTGTTTTTTGCGATTTTTATTGGTGTACGTAGGTAAAAACATGCCTGGACTGTTTTTCTAGTCGAGCAAATAACGCGTAACATGCAGTACTTACTACCCTTAGCTACTACCCTTGGCTACTTAAATACCCTTAGTTTTGGCAAATATTTTGGTGTCTTACATATTACGAAATAATAATAATTACTAAGGCACGTAATGTAAGTTCTCCATACAAAATTAAACAAATTATTATGACTATTTATAAGATTGTACCTACATGTTTGTTGTATTTTCAATAAATAATTTCAATTTCAAGGAGTCAGCCAGACGTAGAATCGTTATCATTAAAAAACTGCAGAAGTCCTTTGCTGGACATACGTCCCCCTTAGAATGCCGCGGTAACGGTCTCGAGTCAACTTCCCACAACCTTTAAGATGTTGGGTGGGAGTCTTCCTACACTGCGTCATCCAGTTCGTGGTCACCACTCGAGCACCTTTATCTCTCAGTGGTGGTCAGGCCAATGCCACATCAACTTCTGAATTTTGAAGGTTTTATCATAGATTTTGGTTTGACACCACTTTCGTATGGGTATCGCAGTGTTTTGGTTTCCTCGTTTCGAATTGTATCATGTAGTGACATGACCTAGCATCACCTCTATTCAAAGCCCGTTGCGCAAAAAGCAAAGATCCGGCCACTTTCGATAAAATGTAGCAAACAAACGCGTCGTAATCACCACATGCATAGGTATGTGTACATAAATGGTGGCGTTGTATAGGTATGTGAGTGAATTAGAAAGACCTGAGGTTAGCAATATTTATTTTGACTTATCGCCGGACCATTCTCAACTCTCGGGTGCAGATGATCCATTTGAATTCAATTTAACAAAACAATATTTTCGAAAATTTTGTTAAGTTCTTATGCTTTGACCAAATTAGACCAAATTGACCAAATTTGTAACTATTGGAATCCGGGTGTTGTGAGATAAGACGTATCGAAGGGAGGGGTTGTGTGGCCATTCTATACTTATTACTATTATGTATTCTATGCCAATACTGAACAAACAACGTAGCATGTACAACACACTAGTAGGCTGTTCTATATAGCTATACTACGGTTAGGTTAGTTAAACCGAGGTATGGTGTATGTAACGCCTTGCACACTGCCTCGCCTCATAAACCTGCACCGATATCAATGCTCGACTTCACTTTATGTGGCAAAACTAGACGGTTAGTGCCACTAAAAATCACGCGGAAAAGAGGTGGTCTAATTAATTAGTAAGCATTTATAAATTCAGATACAGAAAAGGTCATAGAAGATGGTTGTATCGATAGATACAATTCGACATAAATTCTCGATAAAAACGGGTTTTATCGAACATTGTCACGATGGAACTTAGTTTATCGACAGTTAGTTTTGCACGACAAGAAGTAGATAAAGAAAAAATGGATTTGAGAAATGCCGAGAGAAGGGGGAAGGGAGGCCAGATAATTATCAGGCGGCGTTTAAAAGATGCCTGTGATCCTCTGGACATAGAAGAAGACATTTTCATTTAACATTTCAGCGTATAAATAAATAAGTCGCTCTCACCCTTATTATATTTTTGTACCGAAGCACGTACCGAAGTGTTTCAATCAACGCAGAGGCCGATTTCGCTATTTTTCATAGCTTTTGGCTAAGCGGTATAAAATATCACAACCTATCACACTATTCAAGTGCGGGCTGGTTGGTGATCATATTTCTTGATAGTTGTGTGATCAGGTGATCAGGCTACCTACATCTCACTACTAGACTAGGACAAATAAAAAAAATAGTTGTCCCATGCGGGACTTCAACCCGCATTACCGCTCCAGAAGCGTTAATCGCTCGGTATCATAAAGCTATAATTTTTCCGTGCCCTGCTTGCCTGAACGGCAAAAAATCTCTCTTAAGTAAAACGAATCTTTATGCTGTTAAGTCTTAAAAGCAAAAACATTCGTTAAATTCGCTTACTTACTTATAAATGCTGCTACTTTTCTCCATTATAAGAAAATATGTGAAGGTTTACTTCACATGTTTTCCTATGTTTTTGTCACAAACAAAGGCTTTGAAATTACTATGAACAGCAGAAGTTGTACAAAGCGAAAGTGACACAACTTGCACAATTGCATTTGATTTAACTGTCATTGAATTTGCATGAACTATTAAGTCCGTATATTATAAATAATTGCGACAGTCATTAGCAGCAAAGTGACTAAATTTGTTATCCATAAATCTGTTATCCTAAATTTGGTTACATAATAGACAAATTCATGGTATTCTCTGAAACTAATCAAGTATAAACAAATAGTTGTTTTACTTTATTTCTTAATAGTCAAAGCCAAAGTTAAAAGGTTTTTATTAATTGAATCACAAGGATCTTAGAGAAATGACAGATTAAAAACTACGTGCATTTAAAATGTTAAAGTGATACTTGGTCGCGCCAAGCCTAGAAGAATTAGGCAACAAACCATGCCCGGTTTTTTTATTATCCTTCATTCAGCATTAGTGAGGTGCCAATCGAAAAATCGCAGACCTTTTACATTTGCTTGGACCTTTTTAGCTTTGTTCTTTTATTATTAATCTTATTTAAATACCTTATATATTCCAATAGTCTAAAAACCGACCAGTCGCCTTACAGGTTTTTTCATCGTCGATTCTCGTTCTTAATAGCCTAAATGGCGAAAAATCGTTTACTTTTGCATCACTAGTGAGCGAAACCACCAGTACATATTGTGGTAGAAATTGAATGAGTAATTGAACGAAATAACGTTTTAGTCCATATGGCCAGCTTTATTTTAGATAAACTGTCGACAAGGAATTCACTCGATAACAGATACCCAGGCTAGATCTGTGCTACCGGTTGTAGATAAGATTTGATAGATAAAACCAGTTTATTGATACGATACATTTATTTGCCGAAGTTGCAAAATCGCAGGGCAGAGTTAACTGTGCAAATAACCAAATTCTATGAATGCAAAAAAACAAAATTTATTTTATTTTATTTATTAATTATTCTCATGCACATACATGTTTGTATGTATGAGTCTTAATACATAAAATAGACAGGTACATGAGCCCTGTTAGAGGTACCTATTGCAACTTGAGTTAGATCATGCTCAAATGAGCTGATCATATTCAATAACATTCATGTATTCAGAGATTAATATGCAAAGTGGTCGATAAATAGCATGTCAAATAAATTTTATATTATAATCACGGTAAAATTCAGATAGTACATACTATTCATATTTTTTTTTTATTTTTTACTATAATTGAAAAACTATATTCAATACTTATATGATCATGTCGCGTTGTTTCCTTTCATCACACGGAGTTTTTCAACATCGGACACAAATTCAGTAGGCCTTCTATTGCTAGGAGAATGAAAACGTTGCCGATTCTTGAATGTATGAGGATTTATTTTCAATTTAGGTAGGTACCTCAACCAATAAATAAATAGAAATCTAAATATTTCTCTAACCAACAAACGGGATCCTTATGTTGTTTGACGGTAGGTAGTTGAGATACACACCAAATGAAATCCTATCCAATGCACCTCTTGAATTCCTTGAATTACATTAGCAATGAAAGCACACGATTCTAAGGAGATATCTACGTCATAAAGCCTAACTTCAACGTGATCATGAAAAATCAGTCGCACCAAGCTTTTTTTGGTCTACTAACTGAACAAAACAAGCTAAAAATTTAAATTGTCCAGCATAACTGACACGGTGTACATCCTCCTAGAAATATGCACAACGTGCAAAGAGGTATGTCCAGTCTAGATACATTTAAATAAATACATACAAATTTTTCAAGATAAAATTTGTGGAAAATAACTAATAAAAAAAACATTTACATATTTTGCAGACGAAAGATACCTTATCGGGTATTTTAATCATAGTTTTTTTGTGGTTTTTGACCGATGCATTGAAGTTATCGAACAGATGGACAGTATCAACGAACACCGTTGTAGAACGAGCACATGGGGTGCAACAGAGTTTTGAGTATAGTTAATGCTAAATGTGTATGAATAATGTTTTTCTATTGTGAATTCGACTACAGACTTGTATGCTTGTAGGAATAATAAAATAGCTCTTTCGTCAAACAAATATTTATGACGCTATTACGAGTAGGCTATTGTGCATTTCGTGCATACTCTGCAGTTTGTCCATGTATTGATGTGACAATGAACTTACAATGGGTCAGTTTAACTTTACTTTTATTGTTTCAATAATCCGACCCGGCCATACAGAGGCACGCTCTCCCAGAGGACTGGGCGGGGGCACTTTAATTAATCAAGCTCCATGCCACAGAATGTAGCATAGTAGAACGTATCGCTCTTTGTTCGAACCCCCCAACCCCCGCTGGCTCCACTAATAACACGCGATGGGGTGTTTTGTTTATACTACATTACTTATTTGCTTTAATCGAGAGTAATCGAAGCGGTATAACGAGTTTGCGTTATGGAATTGAAAGATCAACAATCGTTTGTAAACAGGGAGGCACTTGAGCACTCAATTATTATCATAATTGATAAACCTGCTTGTTTTTAAGAACAGCTGAAAATTACATGCCATTTGTCGGCCCTTTTTAAGGCTCCAAAGCTAAATGGCCAAAACCTGTCACCTTCCTCTGCCCGTCCTTTTGTCACATCCTGATTTAACAACTTGGTATTTTAGACGTGTTTTAATAACCCGAAAATAAAAATGATAAAATAAAATTAAACCTACATAGAATAAATACCTTTATGAAGAGCCAATGTTCTGTGATGGCTTAAACCATGCGAGATGATAGAAGAAAAATCCATTTTCTGAAAAAAAGGATTAAAGTTTTGCACTTGCTTTTATTCCTATTTCTAACAAAATAATACTTTTTCTAGACGAGCAAAAGAAAAGCGACTAAAGAAAGACGCCGGCCGCACGCGATGGTCACAATACTTCAGATCTATGAAGAGCGGCGGAGGGTCTCCGCGCCATGACAGGTTGCTGGATAAGGACGAACTGAAGATTGACCTGGACTCCTTCAGTCACCATGGTAGGTCCTTTTGCTGGTGATATCTTTCTAACACTACATATTATTTGCCAATGTCGTGTGAGACTTGTGCAACTCGTGTTGACATATCAACGAACGAAACTAGAGCCAATTTCTTCTGATCTGCATTTCTCCTCTGCAACTAAAGTTTCTGCTCCTCCGGATGGTTTAGAGTGTTTAAGCAGTAATTAAAAACAATCCAATCCGAAACATCTGTGTGGTCTTTTGATAATACATGATAAGACCTTGTGATACCCCCCACTTACAATAAGAAAACATCGTTCGTTGGTATGAGCTTGTAGCTAACTCTGATGCTGGAGTTTTCAGGCCTCCACGCCTGTGATAACATTTTGTCATCTTGACTAGCGTCCGAAATACGGAAGCGCTCAGTTCTAAATCCCTAAAACCTATCATCCAAATGGTAATCTGGCGGAAAGTAAATCTAGCTAATTAGTTAAGAACAACTAATAAGGAGCCATGAGAGAAAACCGGCCTAGTGAAAGTTGGACTGGTGCACATAGAGTTGAGTTCCTAAACACAATAAAATCACTTCTTTGGTACTTAAATGACGAGGAAGTTGCTTTTTTTCATCGTATTTTGTATGGGGGCTTGTTGGTTTCTTGTTTGAAATGATTGAGGCCATATAATAACGTTTAACATGATACGGCCTTGTAATAGGACGGACGGCGCGACGTAGGCCTAGTAATTGGTTTATCATTGTTATCAATTATTATGAATCATCATATTTATTATCTAAACAAAATGTAAACATCGATTGCTGGACTTAGGCCTCCCCAAAAAGTGATATGACAAATGATCTTTCCACTATTTTATTACCCTTTGGGTACGGAACCCTAAAATATTACCAAAAAAGATGAGTCCAATTCTGAGTGCAGATAAAAAAGGCACAAAAGATACTAATGGCTACAAGAAGAAGTGGCCACTTTAATTGTATAAAAAAGTCAATTGAGGGTTAATGTAGATGCCAAGAGAGGACACATTACAAGAAACCCTTTTCTTTTCAGAACTAAGTAACGATAGTTACAGCACCATAGCTCTAGGCGGCGAGGAGGGTTCGCCAGCAGGCGGCGGTGGAGGTACGGGCTCACGCTACGCGGCCACTCCCCCGTACCTCCGCGCGCACTCCCCGCCTCAGCACTACCACTACCCGCCCGACCACCTCGTCTACACTAATATCGGTGAGAAACTGCCTTTCGGTGCAAATAAATTCACTCAGGAGGGCTTTGCTGCTGGCGATGATGGGAACACAGGCGCTCGGTACCTGGCTACTCCCCGCCAAACACTAACATAGACACGTACATAGTCCTGACTCCTAGTGTGGGATTAGGATTCCATATGTCGTATCAGGAATGAGGAACTATGAGTACCGTGGTACCACGACACCCAGACCTGGGAAAACTATCTGCATAAACAAACAAACACAGCTCGTCTTGCGTCGCAGCCGGCTATTTTGAGGTCGACAAAAAACTAAGTTTTCAAGCTAATGCAGAGTTCAAAAACAACCAAACCTAATCCATAATAAAATATGGTTGTCTTATTACGTGAAAATTCTCGCCTACAATATGAATCATTCACATCTTCTATTCCAGGTCAATCAATGACTGGAGGCCTAGGTAACGCCGGTACGGGCGGCGCTTCAGACCTCAGCAGTTCGTCCTCCCCCGCGGCCGGCGGCTACCCCGACTTCCCTCCCTCCCCGGACTCGTGGCTCGGGGAGCACCACTACTCCCCGCGGGGGTTCCCCTAGCGTCGGCCACCGCCGGCGCACGCGCATCTAGCGCCGCCGCCGCCACCCATCTACCCGCTACTCGCACAACCGCTTGAGCTGGTGGTCAAGCGGGAAATGATGTAACTGAACAGGGATCGGTGAAGATAATTTGGCGTGTCCGCATTTGGGCGCTTTCATCTTCAGCTTGCCTATTTCAACTTGCGTCTATTGCATGAATTGCTGACTGCGTTAACCATTCGCTGCGGCGCATGCTGATCGGTATTTTTTATATCATGTCAAGTTGAGGACCACTATAATTTTATAAAATAAATGACGCCAGTTTAGTGTGAGCTGCAATAACTAAAAAGCAAATTGAAAGTGAAAGCGAAAGCAATTTGGCGTATTGTTTTTGCGTCTGTCAAAAAAATGCAGATCGGCATTTAATAATGTGGCATTCAAGATGCAAAATTTAAAGAGGCAAGTTGAAGATGAAAACGGCTAGGTGTGAACACGCCTAATGTTATACCTCTTTACCGTTGAAAGACATTTTGTAGCATACCCGAGTATTGAACTCATGAAACATAACTTTATGTTTCCAAGTAGACTAGGAATGTTCTGAAGAAAGTGTGCACAAAATTATACAAACGTCAATTTAATGGAGGCAAATTTCTCGATAAGAAAATGTTATTGCAACCAATTGCAAGGGGTTCTCCATGATCCTATTCAATTTAGGAGTCTACGGTGTTTTGTGATTCTAACCGGACAGTCAAAATCATACATTATTGTACATATATAAATCATAATAATCTGAGTATCTCTATCTGTAAATAATATTGGGTGTGGCACAAGCACATAATATGAACTGTGAAAAAATATGTATAAAGTACCTACTTGTGTTATGTCTTACGTGTTTTTGTTATATAATCTATCAATGTAAAGTAGAGTATGTATGTAAGAGTGTACAAAATTATACACAAAGTTTTATTATAGGCTTAATTTATTTTCGTCAGTACTTTTGACAGAGTTTATCACAATATTGTACATAATAATTATTGTAAAAACTAGTTCTACAAATCTACATATTATCTAGTTCGTATAGGCAAGTCCATAGTGATTACAATACTTTGTGCAAAAGATCTAGTCATCAGATGGTATCTATATATTATACCTGCATCTCAATAGCGTGGTGGTTTTATTTACGAAAATAGTCCTTTTACAGTTCCGTTGTGGCTACTCCCCAGTACTGGGACATTCTACCTTCGAGATCCAGTGAGTCTTGAGATTGTGCCGTCTTTTCTTGTATTACAGCGAAATCGTACTCCAAATGATACGGCATAAGTCTTTGAAGCGATCCGAAGTACGCCGCATTCGGACCTCCATTTGGCAGTCTACCGGAACCAAAACGGAAATCTGGCTTCAAGGCTTGCGTACCAAAGGAACGGGCACTGCCAAAATGTTTAGACAAAAACGGAATGCCTTTGGATTGTTTCTCAGTAAGATGTAACTGCGGAGTGCTCCCTGATAAACCCTTTAAATTCCTCAAACTACTCACATTCGATTTTATTCCCTTTGACAAATTATCCAACTCCTTGTCAAAAAGCATTTGAGTGTTCTGTTCCAGCATGTACTCCCAGCATTTGAACTGTTCCTCTGAACGTGGGAGTTCTTCGGTTAGTTGATCGTCTTTGTCTTCCTCGACCCGTACGCGAATGGCTCTGGCCACTCCTCCTCGACAACTCCTACGTTCGGACGCTTTCGCTTGTGAGCGTACACTAGCATAATGTTGTTGGCTGACTGCTTCGCTAGGAGGACGATCGCTTTGTCCACTTGGAGAGGATCTATCGCTGCAAGGCTTCGGTGGGGATACCGAATGGCAACATGGCTCTAGCCTTGAACAACAACAGTCTGCTCTACAAACGGATTTATTGCTACTTATTGTTTGTCGCAGCTCTCTCATAAGTAAATCAACATCGGACCGTGACGTATCAAACCTTATAATCATTACCGATACGCAATCTTCCACGCCGTAACTCTGAGCTAAATCCTGTAGTCTTTTGGCGGCTAGTACTGGATTGCGTTCAGCTCTCGCTTCAGTTACAGCTGTTTCCATACTTACAGTGTTCCAGAAGTTTCCATTCCCCAATATAAGGAACTCGTCGTCTTCTTTGATTATGGTTTGAATGACATCAGGGTCAGGAACAGTGTTTGGATATCGGGTTGAGTATCCAAGACGTTTATTATTTTCTATGCCTAGGCTAAGTGGACCATTGCGTCTGCTTAATACAGCTTTTGTGTCTCCTACGTTGGCTAGTCTCAAACTGTATCTTTTGATGGACTGGCCAAATCCATTCTCTGTTGAATTCACGGGAGATAGATGACACATGATCAGACAAGCACCTTTTCGTTGTCCTTTCTCTTTTAGTTCCCTATGAGCTGATAAAACGACATATTTCATGTATTCACTCACAGTTTCTTTGATTGATTTTTCTTCTAACAGCAGTCCCGGCAAACTTGCTTGTAATATTTTAGGCACTTCTATATCGGTTTCTCCATCTATAATGGCAAAGAGACCTTCTTTGTTACAAAACGATGGAAGACGTATTTGTGCGCAACAAAGTTGTAGTGATTTATTGGGACATTCAGAAAATCCTGTATTCCAGGGGGTAGTTCCACTGAGCTCTTCGTGATAGCCACTCTTTTGTGTCCAAGGAAGGGAATTTCGTCCGGTGACATCAACCAAGCTCAGTGGTCGCTGGCATTTGTAAGCATTGAACTGTGAAGGGTCAACCTGTAACTTTTTGTTGCAGGAAATATCCAAGAATTTTAGTTGTTTCGGGGCAAGAAGTCTCAAGTCTATGCTGTCTAATTCATTGTGCGCAAAATCTAGAATTTTCACTGAAGCACTGCATGCAAACATTGGGACAGATTTCAGTCTGTTTGAATGTGCTCGGACGACTCTGATGTTATTTAGCTGCGGTAGACTTTCTGGTAATCTCATCAATGAGTTTCCTGATAAGACCAATTCTTCGATATCTGGCCAGAAATTGATACAGCTATCTGGCAAGTTTGACAAACAGTTGTATGCGATGTGTAGTATTCTTAAGCCTCTGAATGCCATGATAACATCTGCTACATCGTCTTTTAAGCAGTTTGCTGTCAAGTACAACCTTTCTAGGCAATGTGAAGATGGACCTCGCGTTGGGGGAAGCCTGCTCAACCTGTTGTTTGATAGATTCAGAATACAAAGCCTGTCGCATACTGAGAAAAAGTTTTCTGGCAGAGATTGTATGCAGTTGTCATGAAGTAAAAGTTCTTTCAATGGCGCTCGTAGCCTTGGCATTGAGGGTATGCTGGATATTTTATTATGGGCAAGATGTAAACTACTTAGGCTGGACAGCTCGCTACAAAATAAGTGATCGGGTAGTGATGAAAGCTGGTTGTTACTTGCATGCAGTGTCGTGAGGTCGGAACATCCGCTAAGCCATTGCGGTAATTCCGTCAGTCGGTTGTGAGATACGTCTATTTCCATTAAGTTAATCGGTGGGACGGTTGTTGTGAGGGTTTCCAATTCTGAAAAAAAACAAACATACATTGTTGTAATAATACGAGGAGTCCGGAATAACACCGAAAAATTGCCAATTATTATGCACGAAAGAAGCCTTAAAGTACACTGAATCCTATTACCATCGGTGACTAGGCCCTTTACAGGGTCACCATACCTGGACAGATCACTGGCATAATGCAGATTGACTAAAAAATAAACGGTGACACGCCTAACGAACGAAAATAAGGTCAAGAACAGAATACCAGAAGAGAGAAGTAGTACAGCTCCTAGTGGCAAAGCGCGTGTGATACCTATAGTTTTGCAAGCGTCCTTAGGTCACGGTTACCGCTTACCAACAGGTGGGTCGTATGCTTGTTTGCTATTAAAGTTGTATAAAAAAAGATGCACAGTCTGGTTGTTCAAATGAAGCCTCACTCACCAAACAATTATTCTAGGAGTCAGTGTTGATAAATTACTTTGCTTTCACCAGATTACAAAACTTACGATTATGTGGAGCCAGAAGGGTTCGCAGCGAAGCCCCATGAAGCGCCAAGTGCTGCAGTGAATTGTGTGACGCGTTCAGGTCCCGCAAACCACGTAATGCTGAAACCACGAGCACTTCAACGGAGTTGTGCGAGAGGTCCAACGATACCAGGTGCTGGAACATGATAAACATAGAATAAATAGCTGGTCTCAATAGCCTCATCTACATCTAATTTGACAAGATCATAATTATATCCATCTTAATAATCATTATAAGAAACCAAGACTAGTAAGAGCCCTTGCAAAAGAGTTGTACTACCACCCATCTGTTTCTGCCAATAAGTAGTAATGCTCGCATTGTTGTGTTCTGGTCTTTCCGCAGGCGTTAACGCCAACAGAAAGTGGTTGTTGTCTAAGGAGGTCCTTAATGGAATTGTATGGAAATTACATTAGCTTTTAGGATGTCAAGCGACTGCTGCCATGTCTTCCTTGGCGCATTTGCGTGAAAGGAAAACTAAGTGCGAGGTATTTGTCTTTATGACAAGCAACGCATCACCAATGCTCCTGGTTTTGCAGATATCAATAGGCGAAGGTAATCGGTCCATCTGTAGGGCAGATTGCCTGTTTGTCTCCAAGTAACATAATAGAAGAATAAGTTCCTCTAACTAATCCATTAATTGTATGGGCACTGTATGAATATGTTATAGGTAGGAATATTGTGTATACAATGTAGTATATTCATAAAACGCAGGCATTATGCATGTGGCAGGTGCACCATGTATACCCGATGTAATTTTCATACAAATCAAACTGTCTGGTAGAGATCGCTATTTAGCGATAAGACCGTCCGTTGTACAACATATTATACATAAATAAATAAAACATTATTGAGTATGTTATAAAGTATTTAGTTATCCACGGCTATATTTTCAGAGTTTAATCCACCCATTTCAGTCCAGTCACCAATCTATTAAATGAGAAATAACTTACCTCATAATTCCCGAGTATAATGCTGCCCTTCAGTCTATTATGCCTGAGATCCACATTAGTCAGCGGCGAGCGGTACTCCGTCTTGTTCACATCCTCCGGAGCCATTATGTTGCTGGTCCCAAAGTTGGAGATAAGGTTCCTGGCAGCCACGAGGTTTCGGAGTCGAGGCAACCGTAGAGCGGAGTCCAACGAACGAAGCTCGTTGTCGCTGACTTGCAGCTCTTCCAATCTGAAAGTAAGGAAAGGATCTACTAATCTTCCAAGATAACCTCTCACTCACAAAATAAGGGTAGGTACTTTGTAGGATAATAAGAGTATGCGTGGATTCCGACGTATGTTTCAGCTGAAGCAAGTGCGCGTTCGATTATAGAGTTGATTAGAAGTTATTGAGTTTTCTGTCCTTGACTAGAATGAGTTGTGATATCTGCCTTCAAAGTTTTTTTGACAAGTTTCTTCAAGCAAGTAAACTTTTATAGAATTTAAACGCCTATTATCGTTTATTCTATTACGTGACATGCGTTGTGAAAAATCATATCGCCACACCTTTCTTGAAAATATACAAAACGATTACAAGAAACTCTATGACAATCGGTTTCACATTCCTTTGTCTATTGCAGCGTCCTTTGTTTACTTGTGGCGATAAAAGACCGAAGAACCACTTTTGAAGTCAAACAAAAACGATGTAAAATATCTCATTAGAATGATAAATGGTAATGGACTAACAAACAAACACATACTAACAAATAAACAACCGCAATACGGTCTCCTAGCGCTGTGCGTCGAAAGAAGAGAAAGCTGAGAAAAGACTTGACTTGTATATTTGATCACTCACAATTAGCACGAAAACGTTCCCCTACAAAATGATGATGTTCTACGGTAATTTAAGTACTACATTGGATTGTGGATGAATCAAAAAGTTATTGAAATAGCTATTACTTGCTTTAATACAGTACCTACTGTTTTATGAATGAATACAATTAAGTGAACGGAGTTCTACGTACTTTGTATGTAGTACATAGTTATAGTGCAGACTGCAGCACCGCAAGTCATTTTATATTCAACGATGTAACTTGCGAGATATTATCACGTCACGGATGAAAACCCCATACAATAATGTTTCCCCTTAATGTTTTTATGGCTATAAAACTATCTAATAAGATTTCTAATGAAAAAAATAGTGTTAAAATCAACTATTAAGGTTACACACCTCGATGTCAAATATCTTACGTTAAACATTAGAATTGGGGTATATACAAAGTCCAAAAGGCAACTGAATAAGGGACAATTATTTTTAACTTGTTCACTTTCATGTCCAAAATAAACCCATTTTGGGATCATAATCATAAATTGGACACACTATATAAAGTCGTTTACTTTGATTTGCTTGAAAGTATCAATGCAATAGATACTACGTGTAGGTATGTATTTTAATTATTTTTTATCAGATGTTACATAGCACGAACAGTTCAATAATAATTATCTTGACAGTATAATATCATCTCTATAGCAATGCCATAGCGTTAATATGCAATTTATATACTTATATTTTATTTTGTTGTAAGTAGCGAGCTATTAGAAAGTACGTAGGGTATGCATACGTAGTTGGTGCCGTCAAACTCCTAAGTATTAAAAAGACACAACCTTAATTATTAATCTACGATTTAACAAATGTTTTAAGATTGTGTAAGTTTTATTTATTCATACTACCAAGCCTACATTCTTTAAAAAAGTTTGGTATCCTGCAAATAGTTTATATTTCTGCGCACAGAACTTGCATTAAATCGTAGAAGCTTGACAAAGCTCATAAATTGGCTCCTCTCCTATAATTTTAACCTGAAGTAGTATACTTACCCTAATTTACCAAATAAAATGCCACTGCAACACCGAGACTCGCAAGCACAAGATTTCACAATTACAACACCACAAATTTTCCATAATCACCACATTAATTTAACTGGCCTTATTATTATTTTTATAATAACGTTATATTGGTTTAAAGTTGCAAAGCATCTGAAGATTTGAGAGTGTGTTGGGAGACTGGCCGACATGCGCTTGCCTTGCTCGACTGACCACCGTCCAAGCCTTCGCTTCTCCAGTACTTCCAGAATAGGTAGTATAGGTACCGATGTTACGAACACGCATTGTTGTTTCTATCTTTGAATGAATCTATACATTTAACTATTATTTTCTTGCCACATTGTATTTCCCTTTGATCGTCTTTCGAAACGAACTGTGCAAGCAAATTATGTTTGTTGAAATAAAAGTGTCCTGAATTTGATCAGCCGTATCGTCCAGGATTACCGAACTAAATAAACTTCAGATAAAGTAGATATATTTGATTGTTTAACCAACAAAAAGAGAGCCCCGCACGATATTTATTTTTTGATATTTTTTTGCGCTTTCTGACCACTTATGTTTTCATCCAATAGTAGGCATGCGTACTGGCAAACTAATAAAGTCGAATAATAATTCTAACCACGTAATATAAACAATTATCAATGAGCACTAACCTTTGCAGATAATCGTCTAACATTTTTATGAAAGAATAACAGACAGATGAACCTACTTATTCGAACAAGAAGGATGCAAATACGGAAATCACAAAAGAACGTAAGGACGCAACTACCGCTCAATTAACTATTCGTGCGTGATTTTTATTAGTTTTTATAATAATACATTCATATTTATTATCTTTAAAGAAGCATAATATATCAATAGTATTATTGAATATCGTGAGAGTTTAATGTTTTCAGTAGTTTCGTCGCAAAAGGTGCGCGTTTAAATCTTTAGTTTGATAGAAATATGTTCATATGTTCAATAAAACGTTGTCACCATAAATGCATTTTTTTTGTCTTACGCAAAACAGCAAATCTATTAATCCTTTCAGATTTGGTTAGGCACTAATTGCGTGATGCCGTAGAATCTAGTTGTTAGTAGTAGTGTTAATTTTAATAAAGCGATTCGACTTGCTAAGATATCCATGACACAAATAATAAAAACCGATCTAAACTCGTAGTAATAAGTCCGCGATGAAGTATTTTCAATATTGTTTTTGTTATTCGTATAATTTATAGAAAATTAAGCAATTTGACTGGCTTATCTTTTTACAATCCGAATATTAAGTAGGTACCTATCTAATATAGCTATAATAAAACCGTACAGAAGTGCATACAAATTGATTAGGGCGTTTAGAAAAAAAGTGGATAAGGTACTCTTAAAATTGGAAACGGTTTTAAACAAGTTGAAGGAATAAAAGTTAGTACATAATTTTTAATATTACTCGACTCGTACTAGCTTCTAACCTTGGTAGGTCAATCTTCCACCCCATGATTAAATAAATACCCCACACTAGGATTCTCTATGACGTGGGTACCAGGAATTACAAGTACCATGGTACCACAATACAGACAAATCAAACATTAATCACGCAGCGGGAATCGAAGCCACACTTCTTGCGTTGCAGCTGCCTACTCGCCCACCACGCTGAGTTCAAAATAAAGACAACAACACCATGAGCTAATCCGTAATAAATAATGAAACTAAGGTTAGCTAATAGGGGTTGCAGTAAAGTGAACGTAACGTAACAGTCCAGTGCGCAGATCGCGATAGCCCCGTACCCCGTGTACGCAAGCACTCGGCCAAAACAATTAGCACACAACGGAAACTGAATTAAAAGTTTAAACGACTTGCACTAGTTGTCGAGACTTGTGTCGCCGTAATTATGATATCACATACTCTTAGCTACCGTAGTCTTTGTTACTGTCTAGATAGCAGATAGCATGTGGTTATTGTTTGTGTATATGTACTTGACCACTGAAATCAAGGCAATACCGATCACTAATTCTCACAAAAAGCTTTGCTTGTGATCAGTTAGCAAAACACTTGGTTCATAGCTTTTGTAATCACTGTCACTGTCTAGATAGCGGACAGCAAGTGATTGTTTGTTTATGCTTGACATCTGAAATTATCTTGGCTTTCTATTTCAATCATAAATTCTCACAGAAAACCTTGTGTATGTATCGAGCAAGCGATTATTGTTTGTTTAGGTTTTACACCTGAAATTATCTCCGGCTATCTTGGCTTCCTATTCCAAGTCACAGTTTATCACAGAAAGTTTTCTTTGTAATTAGGCGAACTATCATAGCAATGTTGCAATTAAGTTGTTTTTTCGTTACCTCCCTAAGCCCACTGCTGGGAAATGGTCTCACAAAATCCTTTTCTTTCCCTCAAAAATGATTTTATGGTCGACCTTGAGCGCGTCTTACATCAGACACCAATACACAAGGTCACTTTTACAGAATTTGAAAACCCTTATTGTTGATCCATCACGTAGGGGGTGACGTAGGGGGACCAACTAGTGGTGTGTGGCGTTAAACCTATAAAATAACATCTTCCTCATCCTTAAAGACATAAGAATCATTTGCAACCAACCGCATTACAATCCGATAAACCGTCTTAGAATAATACACAATCAAACAACCTTGTTGTTATATTGACGAATAGTACAGTAGATATATACTATCTACAAAGCCAACCTTTTTTAAGGTCTTACGGTCGTTATAGCTATAGTGTTGGGCTTATCGGGTACGATTTCCGTTCAAAAATAAAACACGAGCTAGCCAAGTAAGTCGGTACACTTTTATTTTCTGTGAAGGCAGTAACCTTACATCAATAGAGGGAGCAGGCTCGAATTCGAAGGCTAAGATGAGAGGCGCAGGCGCCACGGTTCGTCAGCCGAGCGTTACCGAATGAGTGGATTACATTCACACATACCTATGATATTATACTAGTACCTACCGTCTGGTGGTAAACATACACACATTGTGTTATTTGTTTTAATCCTATTATAGTTATTTTTTTTCTTTCCTACGATACTAATATTATAAATGCTAAAGTATGGAAGCCCCTGACTTTGCTGACGCGATACCCGGGCATAAGTAATTTTATTACCTATGTTTTATTCCAGTTTGATTAGTATTTATTTTTTGTAAACTTCATCTATTTTATTTCAGCCATTACATCTATCTTTACTTATAATAAAGCTGAAGAGTTTGTGTTTTTGTTTGAACGCGCTAATCTCTGGAACTAAAAGTCGAATATGAAAAAATATTTTTGCGTTCGATAGTCTAATTATTGAGGAAGGTTGTAGGTGATTTGAGATATATTTATCATTACGACCCTTAAGAGCTGAGCAAAATCAGTAATTACAATAATGAAGCTACATATATCTAAACTCTCTTGGCCCTAATTACCTACATAAAAAAATACGATGGGAACGAAACAAAAACAAATAAAACAAACACGCTCACGACTGTCTTCCCCATGGTGGACATCCTCAGATACATACTCAGTGAGTAGATCTTTGAGGATACCAAGTAGGGGGTAGTCAGAGGCACGTCCAAACATTACATTTGGTACATGCCCGCGTTTTGCAACTAGTAAGCATTCCACGTGACAGGTTGCAAGCCCACCGCTGCTTGGGAACGAAACAATGCCACTTTTGCCAAGCTTAGTAATGCCCAAAACTTTTGAAGCTCGAAAATGAGAAAGCATAGGTGACCTAGTGAAATTTTAGAAGTTTTGCACATTCCTATAAGCATTGGTTAGTCGTGTAATTGGTTCTTTCTTAGCTAAACGTGGCGTTCGGTCAGTGCACGCGGCAGGCTGTGTTGCTGACCATAAAGTATATCGTACCAATTACAAAAAAGAAACGAGTATGATGTCGTGGCAACTTTTAAATTAGCATTTAATGTCACTTACTGTGTAAGATGGCATATCTCGATCGGTAGTTCTGCTATTCTATTGTCACTGATATCCAGATGCGTCAAGGAATGCACCGTCCACACTTGAGGCGGTAATGTCGCGAGTGCATTCTGTCGCAGACGCAGCACGCGTACTGTGAACGCGCCTGACGCATGCTGGACCAATGCTGGACCCAAGGATGCTCTACCACCACCACTCAGGTCCAACACATTTGGAGGTTGGATGCTATGCGTGCCCTGAAATAAAATATAGAAAATGTGTGAAAATTGGCAAACGCTGATGATGAATTCTACAATTGGATACACACATTTGTAAATGTATTCTAGGTTTGTGTATTGATTTATAAAATAGTAGAGCAGATAACTACGCCAGAAAGGGTAAGTTATTGTGAAAAAAATCACAAATGTATGGTCTTACTAATTAGTAAAATGCGAAGTTAGGGTTGGCTTAAATAAAGACGTCATTAAACTTCTCGTTTTACATACTCGGTCATTGATTACATAGCATCTTGGTATGTCAATGAGGTCAAAAATTATTCAGTAGAGGCCATTTACAAATTACTTTTACGATTTATGAGTATCTCAAATAGTTAATAGGGCCTCATCAAAATAAACTTCAAATAATTTAGTTATTATAATTGGCATGTGTATAATATTTAGCTTCTCTATTATTATAACTCACAATGTTTGTATTGCAATGCAATCGAGGTTAATGAACATAAGATGACGCAATGTTATTTAGTTGCCATTTTTTGGAAACAGGAAAACGCGCTACAGCCTTGAGCAGATAATTTTGTAACTCTATTTCGCTCTATCATTTGTATTGGACATATTTTAGCGAGTTAAAAACACCTTTTATCTAAAAGGTTCGAACATTTTGGCATTTGGCGTCTAGAGAAAAAGATTTGTATGTAGGTACCTAAATATCTAAATATAACGTTAGGTTTACGAGCAGGTGAAAGGTGTGTTGGTTGAAATGTTTTTTTGGAGATTTAATTATATTTATTATTACACGATTACAAATTATTATGTTAATTTTCTAAAATATAAATCGTCTTTCACGCATTTTCATTTGTAGAGAGAATCAGAAAAGTCATCGTATTAAACAGGTTTTTGCGTGCAATTAATAAATAACGGAACCTACCAAGTTTTCGCATTTCTCCCGCAGCATGCTGGGCTCCAGACTATCCAAGAACACATCCTCCTGATTAAACACATCCAAACTATCAACTTCATCGTCCTCACACTTCATATTCTGCTCCACCATCACAACCACTACACAGCACCTCCACAATCGAATGAAATCCTTCTAATGTCTTTACACGACTTGCAACCAGCTCATTGTTTTCGAAGACATTTTAAAAGTGCCTGCAGAATGGTTGTGTTGTCTCGGTTAGTAAACACACGGGGCCGACGAACTCCTAGCATTGTTATTCCCAAACACTACAAAATAACTCCTGTCCTTTACTGTTCCATTATGCCGATCACGGATTCGATAGTGAATGACATTAACGTCCTTGTTGGCGATGTTTTTGAATTCGCGACCGTGTCCTTGCGTTGGAACAGAGCTCGATAGCTTTTAATGGAAATAAATGTAAGTACTTCAGTAGTTATAACTTCTTAGAACTATTCATAAGAGAAAAAATCTTGAATTGTTCAAAGGTAATGCAAAAACTACTACTCGGAGACACTATTTGATGGTAAACTGCAAGATCTCAGTCCGGCTCATAGCCACGACTATAGACATCTCGACCGTGACTTTTCTTTCAGGGTGCTGCGCACACAATTTCTAATTAACACACTTTTTAGCAGTCCATCAAAATTGTTTTCTAACAATTTTGTAAAGTGTTATCTCCCAAGTGATCATAATTTTAAATTACTTGGTCAAAAACTCTCACTGCGATCTTGGAATGAGCAACACCTAATAGGTATTTATTTTTTATAGAAAGATTTTGTTTTATTTAAGATAGCAAATAAAGGTATTTAATTTTTCGAATCTTATGAGGCAAACCACTTTCTATTTTACTTTCAGTTCAGACAGACAGTCAACCCTACAGTGATTGATACAAAATAGCACATTGAAATGTCAAAAGCTTGATAGGTTTCAGTGAATTTCTAACAATTTGCCGCTAGTTGTGGACGGTTCGTTAGTTTGAGAAGTGTACCGGAATCAAACCCCAATCATCTGCGCGCAAGATTCTATTGAAACGCACCGATTGCTAAACTGCACTTATTGAAATTCCTTGCACTGGTTGCATCCAATTACACTACTGGCATAGCAAATTATGCTCAATTTCATAGATAGAAGATAGAAAATATAAGAAACTGGTGTTTATTTTATAATTCTTACCTCTTTCAGCCAACAAAACCACATATTTCTCTCCCAAACAGTCGAAAAGCCAAGGAAGAGGTGATTCATGCTATTATCTCCCGGCAAGCTGTTTCCCTGGCAACGGGGCTTCACGCAAAGCACCAGTCTTTGGGCCTTCGGCTGGCAGAGCTCTATGCTTCCACCGCTCAGCTCCATCACGTCCCATGCTGATCCTGAAAATGACAGTGGAATTTTAGTAAACTACATTAAAGTCTGCTACAATTGAGAATAATAAAAAAACAACTCACCATATGTATGAAGTCTTGATCCAATCACATATGCCAGCCGCGGTTTCCATTGAGGGAACACGTGACCTTTCAGCACGTATAGAGTTCCTGAACGCAGTACTCCTCCAGATCGGCTGGGACCTACGCACCAGCGCAACGAATGTCGCAGTTCTGGGTCGACCGCTAAACGTTGTCTTCGAGCTTCGGATTTCCATCCACATGTAGCAAGGTATTGTTCTTGGATTCGCAACGGAAACTCGTCGGGTTCCAATCGGTGAGAATTTTCCGCGCCAAGTTGTAGCCATAGTGTGAACTCATCGCCAAATCCGAGGTTCTTGTTGACTTCTTCGGCGGTTGTGTTGAGAGTGACCTTGACGAGTTTGCTCGGTGCGTCAATAGCGAACGGTTCTAGGCCATCAAAGACTCGAAGCCATCCGTACTCGTTGGTCGGTCGTGGTTTGAATCCGCGTGTGGAGGCGAGTCGTCGGAGTGACTTGCGGGCAGGCGGCGATGAGGCGTGCAGGCCTGCCTCGCAGACCATGTCGGCTAGAAGGCGGCAGGTGGGCGCAAGCGCGGATGCCGGCGGCGCAATGCCCGCGCGCCGGACACCACTGCATTACAATTGGGTCGGAGACGTGGTGGGGGTGGGAAACATGTTGCTCGGTCACTCAGGAACATAGCAGAATACAAATTGTTCCCAATAGAATTAACATAAGTAGGAACATACTTACTGAACAGCAGATTGGACGTGATTGATTAGCAGTTACGATGCACTCACATCGACGATTAGGTACTTATGCCGCTTATATAGGTTAATTTTTGCAGTACTATCTACTCGTAGATTACTCTCTAAGTAGATTATTTGGCAAATGCCCATAGCATACTGGTGAATTAACATTCCAAGTGACAGGTTGAAACGTAAACTAATAGGTAACGTTTGCAATGCCAATAATTTTGAAAATAAATTTCTTTACAAATTGAGATATCAATACTTAAGGAATTCTAGATTTCTCTTCGTGTTTATTTATGAAAATATCGTATTTTGGCAAAACATTCTTAACTGCAACTACGGCATAAGGAGCCATAACGGCCGTTGTTGGTTCCGCACCACTACCCACCCCACCTGCTTTACTGACTCACCTGCAGCGCCCAAATACTTACCCTACGAAGTGAATGAAGCGTAGTAAGATTAGAGTAGTTGAATTTCAGTTCCAAAGTTTAAAACAGTGGCTGGAGGCATAACTCGAGACTCAGTATAGATTTGGTGACACACTAGTATTGAAATTTTTCAAAAAAAAAACCTATTCTTGTTTTTTTTTGCTATGGAATACGAGCTTTAGTCTCGAAGAAAATGTGCTAGTAGAAAATCTAAAAAAATTCTCAGGTTATTTTGAATACAAAACAGTTTATAGGTATCTGTGTTGAAATGCTTCTTTCAACCTATCTGCTGTTTTGCCACGGGATATCAATAAATTAACTATATCGCTACTGGACTTCACTGGATAAGCAATTTTACCCATTTTACCACTGATAGTGACACGGGAGGGAAAACAATCACAGTAATATCACACTAAACAGTACCTAACTGTTTGTTCTAAGCAAAAGTTCGTAGACCAGTTTATTCTACGTCATGTTTATCTACATTAAAAACTCGCTCGTAAGTATAAGATTGTATGAATTTATTGAGTTTCCTGTAGGATGATTGAATGCTATGTTTTTCCTGAGTTGTGTAATCAGAATTACAAATAGATAAGAATGGTTCCCACATAAGGCAACAAACACGCATTTTCCATTCATTGATAGCCGTTTATTCGTTAATTAGGTTTGCTGTCTATATTAATCAAAAGTCTAGGCTAATAATAACACGGTTCAGACCGTGACCGGTTCAGACGTAAATAAAATCAGTAAATCTATACAAAATGATTATGGCGATGCGACCGCATCGCCGCCATATTAATTTTGTATACATTTACCATGCATTAGTATGGAGGTACAGTATGTGAATTCCACGAAGACCTTGTCTTCTTTTGAAAAACTTGTCCCACGTAGCTACGTCAAGCATTCTTGCAAGCTTGCAAGAACGCAATAAATCAATCTATATAAGTGACTATTGATTGACAGTATGCATAATATTCTAATGATCAGTTAAAATACAGCAAAATACTTATGTAAACACGAGAATAATATAACACCACAGTTTTATGTACCATCTTTATCTAGATATTAAAAATGCCTTATATGACTGATGAAATGGTTATATAAGGCATTTTAGTTATATGTATAGAACAACCCTCGAATCCTATTTAATTGAAACAAATCAAAGCTTTAAAATAGTGGGTAGATTACAGGAATTAGCTATATTCAAGTATATTATGGCAAATAGTCTTTTAGTGTACCCACGGATAGTTTCTATGTAATTTTTCACTACCACACTCACAAGTCGCGTTACACAATCCCTGCTTGCAGAAACCATCTACTTTCTGGACCAGTTCACCACAGTTGGAGTAGTAGTCTCGTTTAAAGCAAGGGTTGTTGCAGAGGGTTCCGGAAACGCACTGGTTACGACAGTCGTCACATGGTTTACCCTTTTTGTAGGGGAAATGAGTTATTGTATCGTAGTTGCCCCTGAAATAAGTTTTTATATAACCCATACTTATTCGTTCTAATAGGATAAAATTTAAAAAATATGGTTGGCGCTATGTCTAAACGGACATCATGACAATTTTACTTGGTAATGGTGCTAGTAGAGTAGAGATGGTGGTGTATATTTTTAGGTAAAACGCAGTGTGTAGCAGTTTAAGTGTAAATGGACAGGTAGAGAGATCATAAAACTGATGACTACCACCCCACATCGTGCTTGACTTTCATACAATTTTTATGTCGTTCACATAACATAACATATTTATGTATGTAATGTTGAAATAGGTTCTTACCCTGGACAATAATGACACACGTAGTTATAAAAGTGCCCCCAAGGGCCACCTGGGCAGTGCGCCAATCCACAACCGACCTTATGGCTCGTCGCCCACACCATTTGCGTGTAGTGTCCAGTTACTGTTAGTTCCACGGCTGGATCAGCGTATGTAAAGTTCCTGTATTCCACAAACCAAGTCTTCAAGGCGAAAAACCTGTCGATGAAAGGTCTGATTAGAAGCATTTAGTAAGGTAAAAATTGAAGTGAATTGATAAAAGCAAGGAGAAACTCTCCACAATTTAAGTCAGTCCGTGTCAGTGTTTTTGCCAGAGAATCTCAAAAAACTACCCTCACTTTTCGACAGCGACCATTTTCCATCAATTTTCCACTTATACGAGTGGTACATACATGACAATTCAAAAACGATGTTAAGGAACTTTATATTATATGAACAGAAGAGGATTGACACTTATAAAATATCGTCGTATTATAAATACAGTCTGAAATAAAAATCCTACTAGTATTGTAGAGTTTGGATGTTTGTTTCAAATAACCTCCGACCGATTTGGATGAAATTTGGAATAAATTTTGTTCGTCTGAATACATGGTTGACGACGTAGAATAACACATAGGCTACCACATAGACTACATTTTATCTAAGTACCATTCGGGCGAAGCCGTGGGCAGAAGCTAGTACATAATATATTTCATCTCAGTGGTGCGGCTGGCAAGTAGCCGGCTGAGACGAAAGAGGTGCGGTTTCGATTCCCGCTGCAGTAAATGTTCATAAAACCTTCCACAGCGAAACCGTAAAATTAAATAAATAAATAAACAGCCAACCAATAATTAAAGTAACTATCATACATGTGCATAAAAAACGAGTAAAGAACCTACTATTGTATTTTTTCCTAAAATTATCTTCAAAAAAACACTTCGTGATATATTCTACAAAACAGCTTTTGATTGGTACAGTCAGAGGCAAAACTTGATAAAAATTAAGAGACATACATATGAAAAGATTGAACGACCTGCTTTTTTGAATTCGGTTGAAAACACTGTTTAGCCATGCAACTGTTTAAAAATCCGTATAAGTAGATAAGCAAGAAATACTTCAGAGCTTTTGCAGTGCAGTTAGTTTCTATTTGTCGTATAAAATAACAAATCTCGAACTGTCGTTGATTGTACGTAGAGACGTATAGAGAGGAAGTAAACGAAACGCAAAAAATATTTAGGTGAGTACTCGTAGGTTAAAGAGTAACAAGGTTGAATCACAATTTATCTTCTTTTATTCTATTCATGGGCAAAATAATCAGAGACAACCTTGATTAGCCATCTGTAAAATTCGTGTGTTCTAACAATACAAGCTCATAAATCAACATATTACTAAGGTAAGTCTAATCTTATATAATCTAATCTTTTTTATGCGGAAAAGGGAGACACACATACGAGTACACACCTATGTATGATGAACATGTATGTAATATAATATCTGAAATTTAATTGAGTCTTCAATAACCATTACTATGCCAATACAACCCAAAAAAAAAATATAACTATATATAACTCATATATATAACCCCAGTATATATAACTATACTATCCTCATTATACAATAAAGAAATTTTGTTTTTTTGAATACTTTTGATTCGGCTTTTTATTGAGCAATCTGCTGTTTTCGGTGAACATAAATTTATTTATTTATTAGAATGATAGATTACACATACAATATTTTTTTTTTAATAAAATCAAAACACTGAAAAAATTAACCTACTCGTAGCTAGCAGCTATTGAATATACAAAAAAATTACGAATAGTATTCTTAGTAAAAACAAAGAAACTTAATATGGTCAATTATTTACATTGATGTAAATATTTTCAATAATCAGTTAGATTTTTATTCATAAATTTAATAAAATAATCACTAAAATCGGAGATATCGTATAAATTTTATTTAAAAAAAATACAACCTTATACAACCCCCTCCTCTTGTTGTAGTCGGTAAAAAATAAGAATATGCTCCTACCATAATAAGGCATAATTATCACTTATGATTTTATAAAATGATTGTATAAATTTTATTTAAAAAAAATACAACCTTTTACAACCCCCTCCTCTTGTTGTAGTCGGTAAAAAATAAGAATATGCTCCTACCATAATAAGGCATAATTATCACTTATGACTTACCAAGGAGTCTTCTGAGCTGCTACAAAGAGGTTCTGCCCACACGTGCCCAGATGTGGCAGTGTGTTCTCAGCAGGGTTATTGTGTTGGAGGAAAATGCATTTCTCTGCGTATCTCTGTGCTTGACGCGCTGCTGCAGGGGACCACGACTGTTGACAAACGTTTGTGTGACTACGCTATTCTCCAGATGTATGTGCCAACACAAACTCAAAATAAAACTACCTACATATTTGAATGGGCCGGGTAAAGAAGAGCAGTTTTCATTTCACCACAGACACCGGTTTAGTCGACAGAGGGCAATTTTAGACGGGAAGAAAAGTCGTAGAAGTCACAGAGGTGCATGATGACATGACGCCAACCGTTTAACGTTGTCTTGATCATGCGCCTGCTAGGGGTGTTTCCGGAAAAAATATGAAGAGTAATTAATAAATAACTTTCTATGTAATATTATGACTATGCCACGTACATTACCATTGTCCTGTTCCCGTGCTCATGAGTAAGGATCTCTAAACTATAGAACCCATAATTATATCCTAGCGGAATCTTAATAGTAAAGTTCCCATGTCCTAAAATGATACCAAACTATAATAATTTCAATTTAATAAATATCTTACCTAGGAACTTACCTATATACGCATGTCAGGGGAAGTCTGAAAGTAGCGCCGTCGAAAAATTTGAGGAGTAATAGATTCGCAGGGAAAAATTTACGAGAAGACGAGAAGAGGGTTAAATATAAATGTGGATGGAAATAAGACCAAAGAAAAGATGGTTTGTGTGAAAAATAACATGGGTAAGATAGGATTGAGAACTTAGATGACGGCTCATTGAGAAGAGTGTAAGAAGAAAACAAGTTGTGCCGATCCCACGTAATGTGGAACAAGACCAAGAAGATTATGGAATTACTTACCATTAGCAACATATTGGATGCACTAGGCCGTACTTTCGTGCGGAAGAAGTTGTGATAAAGAACTATTTTCCTGCGCACGACCTCTCGATTGGGGCTCAGTGCACCATCAGGGATCTTTTGTGGTGGAAATAACTCTGGAATTTTAAAAACAGTTTTTAGTCAGCTTTAAATAGGTTACACAAATACCTTGTTGTACTTGAACATACTAGATCTTGATAATAATGTTAAACTAACCATGGATACCTTGAAAGTTCTCTGTAAAAAGATTAAAATGTTAATTTTAGTAAATTTAAACCTTGATGAACAAATGTTACAATTTCAAGTTTTTTTTAAAACATCGTAAACATTCACGTATTTAAAAACTTTCCTATGTTGCCTACGTCCTTTACTAATTATGAAATACGAAAGAATCTCGGAAAAATGATTATCTTACTCACGTTTGTCTCCCCAGGACCTTGAACTCTTCAATTCAACAGCAAAATTCAATATAATGAGCACTTGCAAGCACAAAATAGCACGCAAAACCATTCTGCAAGAAAAATTCCATTTCAACTTTCAATAACTGAAATAACCGCAGGTGCCGTTTAGTTATACGGTCTACAGAAATTGGTTCCGCAAATAGGTACCTAATAAAAACAATTTCCTTGATATCAAAATCGAACCCGCATTTATATACTTCACGCATTGACGACTAGGTCGACTCTCAAATCACAGTGCAGTCTTCGCGTTGAATCGTATGCCACTTAATTTAATTTATCGCCAATAATGACGGCTACTATGTCAATGCTACGGTCACTATGTACAAGTTAATTAATTAGGTAGGAGAAAATAATGGTAATTGAATAATAAGAAAATTTTAGGAAAGCAATTTTTATTTATGCTTGCTTTTTGTCACGGGGATTTTTTTTTATAAATGTGATGGTTTTTGTTAAATGGAGATATGTTTTCACAGGGGGTGATATACAATGTCATGTCTTAAGAGGTGTTCTAAAATACTTTTGATTGGACATTTAAAAAATAGTTAATTATAAATTTTAGCCCATTGTAATATGTACAAAATGATGCGTTCCCTGTTCACTTGTTCTTGAATGTAGAGCAACATCTTGTTGAACTGAAATTATTATCTATGCAAATTAATATGAGACATGACAATCAATTCTAATAAGTAATTGTGTTTACACTCTTACCTAACACTACACACACACAGAACAGATTGAAAAATTATTAGACAACAGAATTGAGTTATCTGAAAACAGATCTGGTGTTTTTTTTTCTGAATTCCAGTGGATGAAAGCGTATAATTTTTGAAAATAATTCTTTAATCAGCTCGAAAATGCCATTTTATACCAAAAAAAGTACCATTTTCGGTGGTTTTACTTTGGTGTGAAGATGAAGAATGTATCAACGTTGGAGAATCAAAGTACCTACAGCAACTACCTCGCTTATCGCATTAATCATACGAATGTTTGTCGTTGGGAATATTAGGAAATATGTAGATTGACTTAGTACTTACCTACTCATGTATGTTCGTAAATTCCTTTATAACAGTTGACTAAGTTTGCGTCTTTGCATAGAACAATTCAAGTTGAGCACTGACACTACAATTCAAAAATGATTTTGGCTAACAATAGCCGTTCCCAGGAACATATATTTTGGTGCAATCGTGGAATTTATTATCCGACCTTTGGCATATTTAGAACCACAATTTGACATTAAGATTATACGATCTTCAAAACAATGGTCCTAGTTAACGTATAAAGTTAAAATTAAGATTTTCTTGATGATTGTACTTGAAAATTCAGGTTTATAAAGTCACTAGCGCGTCTCTCGAATGTGTGAATCGGAATAAGCAATGACTGACCATGCAGTGCGATACCCAGTTAACGATCCTTGGTGATTGGAGTTATTAATGTAAAAATCTAGAACCGGACCTGAATTCATACTTGTATACCAAATTGGTATATATGGGTTTCACATTGTGATCGGAATTAATGCTTTAAATGCATTTTTTTTTTTTATTTTACCAAATATATCAACATATTTATTCATACAACTATATACAAGTCGGTGCTTATATATACAAATAATATAGATGAAACAGCTAGCTTTCCTAAAATCTATTGCGGTCAATTGATCCATATCACTATCAGAGGGAAGCATTCAAGAAATGCTGGGTCATATCTGGGTCACCGCATAAGCATTGCCATTCAGAGTGGCAATGGAACCGTTATTGAATTTTTTTTTAAATAATGTATACACATATTATCGCTTGCGACTGTACTTGCTATATTTTCGTTTTGGACACCTACCTAATATACCATTCGTAATGGTAACTGAACATTACGAATGACTCGATAAGAAAAATAGCATTTTTATGTTGAACTATAAAAAAATGTTTTAAATGTATTAAGTAACGTTATATTTATCGAATACCTACAAGAAAATTATTAACCCAGTCTAATAAAAATATGTGGTATTTACCTATCAAGGTTCTAACTAACTAAACGCATGTTTGCGAATTCACGGTCAATCATGAACCCGCATTATTTTATTCTCACGTTTCAAGTTTAATAACCGGTATCGGTGATGCAAAAAATTTACCCTTAATATCTAACAATATAATATCTACTAGGTACATCCACGGTCATTTATTTTTGGATCATTTCGATGAAATTGTTGGAATTTCCTTTAAATTCCTTATTACATAGACTTCTATAGGGGTCCTTAAGTCTATTTGTGTGACCTAAGTATGTAATTTTAGCTAAGCGTGGTTCACAAATAAACGACTGTTTCGTTTAAGTAATTACTTATTACCTTATTAAAAACCTTACCACGACCTAGCCAGATTCCAAAATATTTATAGAAAATCACCGGTCAACACGTCGCGTCTAGGTCGGTTGCTTGGCCCGGTCGCGTTTTTCTGCGTACCACTGGTAGCGCGTTGATAATTTTTTGTTGTTGAAACCTACGAGTTTGAGGTACCATTTGAGTTTGACGAATGAAGAGTCTCGTAACTATCTCATAATTAGTTATTTTTTTAAATAAAGACCCATCTATAATACTTATTTATTTCCCATTTGTATTCAAGTAGTAATAAAAATACTTCCACTTCACTTCAAGCTTTTATTCTTACACAAACTCAAATCAAAAGTTGATAAAATCAAATTCCCTGTCCAATTTGAGGGTTAGCACTAACATATCTTGGTCCGTCTCCCAAGAAGCCTTTGACAGATCAGGGTTGATAGCATGCGGCAGCTGTAGCTTGAGATAATACCGAGAAGAGTTTACAGTGAAGCTGTCGGTAGTGACAGCTAGATCAACATTTTCTTTCTTGTCTCCCGGCATCTTGATGCGGACTATGAGGTTCTCACAGCAGGCTGAAGAGGGCGTCTTGGGACCGATCTAGGCAGAAAGAACAAGTAAGGGCTGGTGAAGTAATAAGGAAAAGTGGCCGATTGTGAAGTCTCCTGCCTCAAAGAGCCGTGAGGTGGCCACAGCCCAGTGGGATTCAACACCAATACATAATAATATAAGTAGGTAGGTTGATTCGAATGGCACGGGAATCGAGGAATCGTGCCAAAGTGCAAACTAGCACTTACATTTTTTTTTTGTTTGGTATAGTTTGGTATAGTATACTCGCATGTCTACTGCATGCGTTTTCGAAGCTACCTAGATCGCGGAATAATGCCCAAACGTAGGAGTCCGGCATAACCCATCTGTCGCCCGCGACGGAAGAGTAGATTGATTTCCCCACATAAAAAAGACAGTGAGTAGGGGCGCAACAGTGGGTGAAGTCAGGCTGTGGATGATGATGATGAACTCGAAAGTCGAATTCTAACCTGAAGAAAAACATCTTCCGCCGTTACAGCTTGCTGGTAGTTCATCGTGTATTCCGGAGTTTTACGATCACAAATCCCGGCCCCGACCTGTCCTAACTCCTCAGCAGCCTTTGCTTCCTGCTCCTCAAACTCCTCAATGGTCTTGGGAGTATTGTTCTCGCCAGGAGGAGGGAGCTTATTGCGGGTGGACGATATATCAAACCCTGAAAATTGCTATCAAAGTAAAGTACCTACTTAGTTCTCACTATTACGTGTCTACTAAAATACCTACCTAGGTACTAAAGTGGAAATGCCATATCCACATATTTACTACCTATTTAGGTTGTAGAACAGCAGGAAGGACCTAATATCTACCTAAGTTAAGTATTTAAAATTTAGTGAATTCTGGCGATACCTATCCTATCATCTTTATAAAAAAATCGGTTAAGTACTTAGTGTTCCAAAAAGCGGCGATGGGCTTGCAACCTGTATTTTGCTATTATCATCAACAGCCTAACCGATTCGTTGCGGATGGCACGACAGGCGTCAATAATCATTTTTTTTAACTTGTGGCTTATAACACTAGAGGCGTCACATTTTTAAATCGATTTTAACTCCCTAAAATAAGATTTAGATTGGTCTGCCAAGAACAAAACTATTATGATTTTCCACGTAGATCAAGCCTGTTGTGTTAGTTTCTGGATATTGTGTGAATTCAAAAATTGCAGGGGTTGACAACCATTATGAGTTGCATTGAATAGTTTTTTAACGTGTGACACGATAGGAGTGTAATTTTTGAATCGATTGTAATACCCTCAAATAAAGTTTTAAAGGGTCTACCTAGAACAAAACTATCATGATTTCGAAAGTAGTTATTATATACATGGCTGATAGCACAATAGGCGTGCCATCAATTTGTTCATAGCCATAGCGTCAAAAGTTTTAGAAAATGGACGCCGGAATGTATCGGTTAAAGAAGTCCACTACTGCACATAGCCCTCCCACAGAGTGCCATGACGAACGATCTGTCTCCATCCACCGTCTTCCCGCAACCACAGAATACTAATAGCCACAACTTTTAAGGTTGCTATACTGCAATATATATATGTAATTAATTACTTACCAGTAGATGGTAAATCATCCCCCTGAAGAATTTCAGGCTCTGGAGGACGCAGCATCTCAGCCAACTTCTGCATGTTAGGTGCAGTAAACTCAACCATTTTGAAACCTATTCTTGGACTACTAGTGAATCTATGCGCTTAGTTTCAACTTTTGGTGTCTCGCTTTTATATAGGTACTATTTATTTTCAGTTGTCGTTTTTGCTATGAACTAGGTATATCTATTCTATTGACGTAACAAAACTATCCATTGACTGTTGCTAGGAGACCAGAATCGAAAGAGATAGGTATCAAGGAGTTCATGTATGTTAAATAAATAGCCCATATTGCACAATTAACAAAAGTGACAAGAGGCTTATTGCTAAAGCATTTTCTACCTACTTGTATTTTCTTTGGTTGTTGGGATGCAAACAGAAGATACCGAAGACGTTACTTAGGTTCCTTGGTGTCCGTGTAATGCAATGCAGAAATACCTACCTACCAAATATCTTTTAGACGGCCTGGCTTTTATGAAGGCACAGTTCTTGGACGTCAATGTGTGTAGATATGTAGGTACCACTTAGGTCCGCCAAAACTAGCGCTGTCACGGCGCGGCGACGCGACGGTGCTTTTGTTTGAACTCATACAAAAATAAAAATAGGTACATACCTACCTACCTAATTTCTTGTACAAAATTCTAAATTCAATTGTGTCAAAATTCAAATAAATACATTTTTAAATGGTCTACCTACCTAGAACAAAACTAGCTTGATTTCGAAAGTAGTTTTTTCGATTTTAAGATAATGAATACAATTTACTTTGATAAGGAGTGCGGTTTTTTTTATTTCATCAATGCTTTTGAGGTGCATTGTAATGTTAGTTTTTAATAAATGAATAACCCCAAGTCAAATAAAATGTTTCTAGAAACTATTTTCTTTACCTATTCCTTGAATACAAAAAAAAAATTAAACAACATTCCTTATGATTTAAAACTATTAACTATTGTAGAATTTTGACACAATAGCATTGACTTAAATGTTACAATGATAAAATATGTATCTAATACAAATAACTAGAATAGGTAAACACCCAACAGACACATAGTCCTGACCCCAGATAGGATCCCATGTTGTGGGTATCAGGAACTAAGAGTACCATGGTTTTACAAAAGTAAAAGTATACACACAGCAGTACAGCAAAGAAAATAATAATAAATCAAAATCTATGGTTCTAAAAAATATCCTTCTAGGTACACTACAGAAAAACAAACAATTCTACATTAGTTTTATTGATGATAGTATAATTTGCAAACAGTATTACATCTAATACAGAAGGGTTAGTAACGAGTGAATAATATTCAAGGGAAACCATCATCGTCTTCTTCAGCCATCTCCTTGGCCAGTTCCAAGTCCTGCTGTTCCCTTTCACGGCGCTCCTCAGCACTCTCTAACTCCTTGCCATAAGACTTGGGTGGGTATCTCATAGCCTTCACACTCTGGTTATGAAGCTCCAGGCAGAACGAAATGCGCTGATGGAAAGCCAGCTGTGGCTCCCTGGTGCAGTAGATATCAGAGCTCTCCTTATTACTCATGTATCCCTTTTCAGGGTCAAGGGTAGCCTCGATAACTCCATCACGGATCGCCTTAGCCACAATGAATTCTGCATCCTCAGCAGAGTCCAGGCCAAGCTTGCGAGCAATATCTTTCGGTGAAATACGAGAGTAGGAAAGACCAATTGAGCGAATTGCAGTCTTTATCACATTCTGTCTCAGGCGCAGGATCAATGTGAATGTATGGTCAACACGGAACTTAGGACCAAAATTCTCCAGCACCTCACCAAATCTCTGCAAGTTACCCAGCCGCACAGCTTGGGTGAGTTGGAAGTAAGGAGCTAAAGCTTTCCTGAGTGGAGCTTGACGGAAAATGGCCCTTTCTGGGATATCCCCCAGGAGCAACTCAACCACAATAGCTAACTTCTGTACAGTTTGGCGAAAACCAACTGCAGCTGTCTGTGGGGCCTTTCTCAGAGCTTGCACTAGATGCTTATGAGCATCACTGTACTCAAGCCGCGCCGCCTTTATTCTGCCAAGGTAATACAGAAATCTTGCCCACTCATTGTTGCTTGCACTTTCTGGGAAAACTGATTTGCTTACCAATTTGTCAGCTTGATCATAGAGAGAGTAGTGCAAGTAATTGCGAAGCAGACAGTTGATGAGTACTGCTTGCCCTTCGTAGTCATTGCGAAGGGTGGAAGTGCGGAGTCGAGCATGCAGAAGCCCTCTGATAAGATCCAACTTATTATTCAATTCAAATACTCTGGAGTGGTAGAAATAGCACTTGGCAGCAATCAGATCCAGAGTCCTTCTATTCTGCGATGTGATTTTGTTCACTAGATGTTGGGAACAAATGGCAGCCTCTTCCAGCTTGTTATTGTCAAGCAAGCGCAACAAAACTAGAAGATGCATGTAGACATCCACTTCAGGGGCAGGCTGCTTTGTAGCTGTTCTTTTTGGAATTTCGATTTCCGTAGCTCCTGGTGCTACGGCTTCCACGAAACCAAGAAGAGACTCTTTGTCAGCATTAGCGGGGAACACTTGGTTGATAATCCCACGAAGTACATTACCGTTCAGCTTTCGTCTGGTGCTAGGCAAAGACCTCAGAACGCGCATAGCAAATCGAGGTTCCTTTGATGATACGGCTTTGTCTATTTGCCGGACATGTTCTCGCAAATCATGGACCGCCAAGACGTCGACATCTTTCTTCACTTCTGTTGAGTCCACGTCGCTGGCAGCTCCAGGGCTCTCAACACTTTTCATTTCAACATCTTCCGATGGTGCCATTCTGTGTTTATCGCACAAAATCCCTCAATTATTAAAAAAAATATTTAATGGAATGACAAACAAATTCAACAAGACAGAAATTTATTAATCTGTTGTCAAAAACTGCAGAGTAACTTTGGTAAATTTCACGGAAACAAGTTGGATATCTTTAGCGTAAAACGTAGCTCTGTCTCTGTCTGACGTAAGGTTTTATGTGATGATGATAGTCATGGTATGCAGTGTAGTGCCAAAGCAAGACAAGCTTGGTTTTACCAAGCCAGAAGGCTTTTTTTTTTTTTTTTAAATAATGGCTACTGATTCCTCTTTCGTGTAGGTATTATTTAGTAAAATCTTTTTGGACCACACTAATTCATAGGTTACAGAAATTGATATCAACATATTATTTTTAACGCTTGATTCCTTATTGAGATTTTTCCGTGTCGATTCTAAAATACATAGAGCTATTAACAAACCGTATGTATTCGTTATCGAGTAACGCGTGTATCGCCTGAATAGTACTGAAAGTACCGAAAGGTTATCAAAAAATAATTTCGTTACTCGCATTTGTCAGTTTGATACACGGTATGTAGGTAATATACGAACAAAGTCATACCGTACGCGACACGACTCGATGCGATGCTACATGCTAGTGCTTGATTGTAAAAAAAATAACGAGTGCCGATTGTTTTAGTAACGAATACTACGGGTACACAAATTCTCGTTACTTTTACAACTCTTCACTTCACTTCTTGATTATGGCTATTAATACACTTCAATGGTTACATGGTACATAGACTGAAAATATTCGAAACCAAGAAGTATTTGTGGTTTGGAGTCATCGGAAAACGTAAACATGGGCTCAATTTTTTTTTCCTTCCGTTTGTCGCAAAAGTACCAAAATTCTGCAATCTAAACGCCTGTTCACTAAAATACTCTGACGCAGTTCTACCGGCCGGAAAAACGTAAGTAGATATGAAGACAGTCAGTGCTAATAGTTTAGCGCAACTTACCATCTGTTTTTCTGTCTGGCTTTACGCATCCAGGCAAAATTGTATTCTTAACTTTATTATTTTATTTTATAATATCTTTATTAACAACATCTATATTGAACTCCTATATAATTAGTGCTTCGGCAGTGTAATTCCATGAACCATGGACAATCCAGAATTAATCACAGACAAAACGGGGCTAAATTCTAAATGTCAAAAGAATATTCAATGAAAGGTAATCGAATTTGAACTCTAAAATTCACAGTTTACGACATTTTCATAAATGGATTTTACATGGAATGGCGCCCAACTCTCATGCACATTGTCTGTGCTTTTTCTACTTCAATCATAGACTATAGACAAGTCAAAACTACTAGGTAGCATTGCCCGATTTGCCTTGGCTAACCATTAAAACTTAGAAAATACTGTTTTCTAGTCTGAATTACTAATGTTCAAATCGAATATTCTTGGATTACAACTACTAATAAGTTACGAAAGCCGCGTGTGCCATCAAATCTGAGAAACGGGCGCGCTTCGGCTGCAGAGGACCGGTTGATTCTTTACACAAAATTTCAATGTGTTCTGGAAATGGTTTGCAAAGAGGACGTGGTATCATGGTTTAAAGAATTGGAAAGCTATAAACGCATAGACGCAATGTGTACATTGTTAAATATGTGCTTGCCATTCGAACTACGCTTTATCGGAACTTACCTGGAAGAACTCGGTAAGAGGGACTTCCAGGAGTTACGAGGAGCCGAACTCAGGGCAAACAACCCTACAGACCTGGCTGCAGACATCGGTGGCGCCAACACAGATCCCAGGACACGGCGGAAAATGGCCTTGTATGTGTCGCTGCTACGCTCATGTAATTTTGCGTGTGCCACCACATTGTACAATGCCATGGTCAGCCTGGAACAGAGTGGTCTACTGAAAGGTTTATATGGTGACCTATTGGAAGAAATTCTGCTTCTGTACACAATGGCGTTACATCATCCAGCATTTACATTTGATCAAAAGTCACATTTCGGTGATATTTTAGAAAAATTAAAATTGGAAGACCAACGGATACAGTTTCCTGAACAGCAAGAGCATATAAATATAGTGCCTGTGAGTGGATGCCATACGCAATCTAGTATTACACCCAATATGTCAGTTCCACCACCTAACATGTCTAGCTTGGGACCTCCGCCTGGCTTGATGTTTGTCAAAACACCCGGGGTGCAGGTCAGTTACATCTTCATACAAACATAACATTTTCATAAACATCCATCTAATGTATAGTATGTTAAGTCTCACTGACTACTCTGGAGATTTCATGAATGAACTCTAAAATAGATACATTTTTATGTAAACAAAATATACCTCTTTAAGTAAAAAATGCAATCTAATCCAAAAGGTAATCAGTTGGTAATGCTGACTGTACCTAGTCATTCAAAAATCAACTTTATTTTGTTAAACTATATGATACTTACTAATGGTTTATTATTTGTTGTTACTAAGAAATAAAATAGATCACTTGTCATAAATTTGATATTTTATATCAAATTTATGGGTTTTTTGATTCACCAAGCTAAACGCAATGTGTGTTAGTTTTATAGGCAGGGCACCATTGCATGGTAGTTGACTCCATTTCATTTAAATAAGTGAAACATGACCAAAGCATGCATGGCGTTCTGGAATACAAGGTGCTTATTTCATTTTGTCATTCATGAAATATTCATGTGCATTCACTTAAATTGGACATGCAAACATGTGGTTATTATGAAGAATAGAAATGCCAAAATAAACTGTAGTAAGTTATGAACTAGTAACTAACAGGAGTTTAGAAATTGCCAGCGACTTTAGAAAAAAATGCCTTTGTGTTTGAAGGTGGACCCAAAGATTATATTGCTTTTCTTAGAACAGAAGCGCTCAGTTGTAAAAGTCACATAAGCAGAGTTATGCTGACTGTTCATGGACATTTATATGTAGCCAGGCAACTTTCATCCATGATGGAACACCTTAAAGTTAGATCTCAGGTTGTGGTAATTTGATGGATGGAGGTGGCCCAAAATCATGCTTCTCACAGGTCATTGATGATGATGAGGAAAGTAAGAATATACAGAAAAGGGAATTCACTTATTACACTACCCTATTCAAACTTTAGCCTCTGAGTTCCTCTTAGTTCACATGTTCTGTACCATTCCAGCAATCAAGTTCAGATTCAGTGCCTGAACTCAGCTCACCACCGGTGCTAGCCACTCCAACAGGGGTGGTTTCAATATTGGGGGAAGTGACACATCCACCACCCGGCCTGCCTTTGCCTCCGCAGTACAACATTGGAGAGTACATTGGCCCACATGGATGGGCTGCCAATATTATTGTGTCAACACTAAATCCTCCTATAGAGGTAAGTTAAGTAAAAAATATAAAAAAAAAATAATTAAGCATTCATCATCAATAAATTAAGATTTTAAAAAATTTGGGAAATTGTCAATGCATAATCAAAATAATTTATTTTTTTCATAAGCTTACTCACATAACTCACAATTATATTTGGAATAGAAACTATGTATTTAAAATGCAATCTATTTGTTTTAAGTTCTTGTTGTTTTATATCCAACATAAATTGCAGCATGTGGGCTTTAAACCTTACTAGGACACCATATAAAATTCATATATAAAATCTTATAACTCTTTACTTTTCAAGATTGTTTGCCATGTCTTGTCTGAAACAGTATAGACTGCACTGATCAAGCAACAGTTTCAGGAACCACAGGAATAAATTTTACTAATATGTATTATTAAAATTTCCTTCTAAAAATTCCAAGTATATTATTTATATGAAAGAAATTGTAGGGAAAAGCTATCAAGCAACAGTATCCAAAATGTATGTACCTACCGCTACATGTAATGCAGTCACAAATCAGTCTTCTAAATTTCTATTAAACATCCAATAGGACGCCACTAAAATACAATTCTTACTTACTTCACTAAATCTTCTCAGCTAGCGCTTCCATGCAGCGGAAAGTACGTTTTGATGGTCAGTTGTCAAGACATGTCGAAAGCTATAGTGCGTCTTAGAAACTAGATTTGGTCACACAAATAATGAACAAACCACATTCTCTAAATTGTCTTCTGAAAATTCTGGGGTCATAAGACTCGTAAGCTACTGTATTCGAAACCACTGGAATACTTAATTACTATTGCTCAAACATGTCCTCTGAAAATTCTAGGTTGTAAACTATCAAGCAACAGTATCTGCTGGGGCGCCGCCTTCGCCTCTCGTGTCGTCGCCGGGTGACAGCCGCGCTGCATCGCCACGCTCGCGACGCAGGCCTTCGCGCGACCGCTCCCCGCCGCCACAGCAACCCACCCCCGACCAGTCGCTACCCCACCTCGCCGCTAACTTCGAGAATCTATCCGTGGCTGAGGTATGCAAATAAGCCTGCTTAGCATAAGTACCAAGACAACTGTCTACCTTATTAAAAACTTCTGTTTCCGTCAGACAAACGCGAGAGATGGGAATTATTTATACTGCTGCTGAGATTTGTGCTGTTAGCTTTTTTATGCTCATTTCTTTACCAGATTATTCTTATACCACCATTAATAAGCTTTGTTCACTCTCAAGCATTTAATAACACCCAAGAACCACATACATAGTCCTGACCCCATACTACAGATCCTGTTATCAGAAACAACAAGTACAAGCACAAAATATCCAATAAGTTGTCTGGAAAAGGAGAGATCGGGTCTTTAGCTGTAACTCCATTATTTTTACTTTGGTGTGCAACAAATAGTATCATTCTAAACGGAGCTAATATAAATCCAAGTACAACTCTCGCGTCACGTCACACATATCGATTAATTCGTCATGCAATGTTTCTGTCTCCATTCCAGATCCGTCACAACGCACACATGGCAGATGAAAGGTTACGAGAGCTCAGCTTACAGCAGTACCGGTCGCTGGAGAAGTTGAACGGCGTTCGGAGGCGGGCGGGGGCGTACGGGCCGCTGACGCGCTCGTCGTCAGACAGCGGCTCGAGCGGGACGTCCTCGCCGCCAGACACGCCGGCGCCGGTGGCTCGGCGGGCCACGCCGTCCGCGCCTCCGCCGCCGGTGCCGTATCTGCAGTATCAGCGGCCGTACGCCTACCCCACGCCGCCGCCGACCTATCGCCCGCCGCCGCCTCCCTTCGCCAACGGCGAGCCCCCGCCGTACCCTCCCGCGACGCCGTACGCTGGCTTCGTCCCCGTACTGTACGCACCGCCGAAACTCTCCTGCTGGAACTGCGGCGCGGCCGGTCATGCCGGTCATGAGTGCAAGGAACCGAGCATGGAGGAGATGACAAGAGCTGGCGGGTATCAACTCGATTTTGGCGGAGCACCGCCCGAATCTACAGATAAATAGGACTGGGCCTTCACCTGGTAGGTACACGCATCGGCCTATCGAGGTGAGGCGGGCAGCTTGTAGATTCGATATCGCGCGCGTTTGTCCATTAGTACCAAAGTGTCACATTTTAATCGTAATCGGCCAGAGTCAGCGCCATAGCACCTTTGACGTAAATGGAATTTTAAAAACTTTGACAGATACTTCATTGTAGAGCAAATTGTACTATAGATCTATTTCTAATTGATAATTGTGTGCTATAGAAGCCATGAATTATATACAAGTGTTTATGAAATAATTGCACTTCCAATTTATTTATTTGGGAATTGACCACATTCCAGATTTGTAATGGGGCCAATATTTTATTGCTTTACCTACTTCTCGAATTTCATGTTTACTTTCTGTTTGCAATCTAAGCAAAAATGTGTGTGTGCTTATCTTGCTCTAAAATCAGTTATGGCATCGATCATACTAGTATTGATATTATTTTAGTAAATCAAAACCTACATGGCTGTAAGTACTCTAGCTATGCAGTACCTACCTACCCACCATTATATTATGATTATATAGTAACTTTGCATGTTAGCACCGTGTGTACAGAGTACCTACATTTTCCTCAAACCAGAAGTGCAATTATTTTTAACATGCCATTACTAAATATGGGGATTCCATGACTATACATACATGCTTGAATCAATATGTAAGAGTTGGTTAGCAAGCTAAGGCATTTGATCCATTCATTTTTAAAATACTGCCCGAAAAGAAGATGTCACAGTTAAAAAATACCATCTTCCATTCACACAGGTTTGTCAAATAACCTATTAACATAATTTATTAAATTGTTATGTATGCTTTTAGAATTAAAGTTGTAAATTAATTACCCACAACATTTCTTCTTTCTTTTTAAAAAAAGAAAATGTCATGAACTTCATTTGTTGAGTTCGTCGTTCCAAATTATTTATGAAAGATTACGTCATCATAAGCGTAATAATAAGTGACGTAGAATTTTTATGGCGCCCACGGAACGTGTAGCGGCGCCGGCGGCATAGTAGTACGAACTATATTGTATGTTGTATGGTCAACACTGCCTTGTAAAACAAAATATAACATCAAGAAACAAGATGGTTATAATCTTTTCGTAAACTTCGTACATTGCGTATTGTATTATGTAGCAATGGGAAACTAATTTTGCAATTTACTTCATTAGGATTAGCGCTTAATTGTACCACCCAACAATACAGTTTTAAGCAGTAGCACTATAATCATGGAATCCTCAATTCATATGTAAATAATAAATAGTAACATATTCGGTAATCTAAATCTGATGCAGGATCATTATTTTCCTCTGACCCAAGACTGATTGGTAGTTCATGATTGGGCTTCTAAAGACGTGAAACAAATCTATAAATGAAGCCACATGTGTTTTTAATTACGGGACTTGTTTTTAGCTAAAAGGTAAATATAAAATATGTTTAAAAATAAATGTGGAAAAAGAAAAAAAAAATAGTATGACTGACCATAATGTATGTGTACCGTTTTAAAAGCAAACATGTTTTGAACAAGGGATTACTTTGATCAAGCTCACGATAATGTAATGCTCTTAATTAATGTTTATATAAAGTAGTCATTGTAAATAATTAATTACAAATATGTAAGAAAGTCGACGCGTCTCGTCAGACGCGTTCATATTTTGTAAATAATTCATTTTATAAATTAGTTCTAGAGGTACTTTGTAACGATTTGAGTGTCCCTATAGAGTTTATTTGATTGTTTCTCTATACCCACTGTCACAAATCACAACTTTTCATTTTTTTAATACCAGTTTTTGGTGAGAAAGTTCAAATCAGAATGGTTGTAGTTGTTTTTTGCATAATGATATAAAGAATGTTTTAAAATAGAGTCAGATGTAAGGATGTAAGCGCATGGGTGGGTGCCAGGTCGCGAGGCTGTGGCTGGCAAGGAGTTCGCCTATCTATTCAATACTAATTTGCAGTGGGATTCCCTTTTGTGTAATATACGCGCGTCTGTGTATTTCATTTCTTATTAGACGTAGTTTTGATCATCAACTTTATAATGTTCCTATGTAACAAGCATTTTAGAGATGGTAAAGCAATAATTGTGTGTAAAAAAAATATTTTCTGCTTGGAGTCTTCACCACGCGAGATTCAATCTTTTATGAACCGCAAGGGACTAAACTTAAGTTAACGCATACAATACAATGTTATTTCACTCCTTTTGAAGGTTGTATGTCCATGTAACATAATTATTGTGTTATTTATATCTTAACAATTTTTATTATATTTGAAGTAGGTTGGAGTATTGAATAGTTAAAAATAAAAAAAAAAATATAAAAAAATAATTATCTGTGTAAGTATGCCTACCTTGTAATTGTAGCACTGCCATGCAATATGAAATAGTTACATACAGAAGCATATCATTTATGATATTTGAAAGTTGAACTTGAGTGGCTATCTAAGTTGATTCTACTTGCAGACAGCTGAATTGCTCTAGAAAAGTACATTTATACATTCATGAAAAAGTGTAGGTAGGCTAAGGCTGTATTTCTACACACGTTTTAACACCAGTAATAATGTTTTAAAGATATTGTTGCAACATTCATGCAGCTTTACCATGTACAAGTGGAGTATAAAAATATTTTTTTACTCTGTACAGAATGTTCTAAATGTGATAAATAATTTTTGACATAATTAGAAATTGTGATTTAGTAAAGGTGTGTAGTAAATAATAAAAACACAAAGAAAATTCTACTAAATATCTTAAAGCTGTGTATAATGTTGTTTTTCCCACGTTTTTATATTTGGGTACTTACTTAGGTATTTTAAGCTGTTGTACCTTCTGCTAATAAATATCAGGAAATTTAATGTTTCGGCCCAGTGTTGTTAGACCTCTGTATCCCACCAATGCTGTGAATCATTGCTTCCTGACAATAAACAACCAAAATCTACAACGTGTTTTGTATTTACGACGAAAACAATCCCATTGATTATTACTCTGCAAGACTAGGTACACTACCAACTGCCCATTACTGGCTTTATTTTACATTTTGCAAGTTAGGTTTGTGATAAATGTAATTGAATCTGAAGAGTTAAAATTCTTTATTTACTTACACACATACAAAATGACATATATTTTACATCTAATTTTTCTACTTATGAATTAGTATAATAATTAATAAAAAAATATAAAATCAAATATTAAACAACATAATACAAATTAACGCTACATACTAAATTCACAAACAATGCCACCAACTAGCAGGATACAATTATGTATCCTATTCGTATTTATGTCGAGTGTGTGCTTGTGTATATGTGTAGGGGTGTGAGCGTTTGTTTACTATTCTCTATGAGTTTGTACGAGTATACCATGTATGTATTATTGTTAAGTAACAATTTCTAAAAGTGTCTCAGTTTCCTCGTAACTTAGTGCCACTCCGCTAAGCTACGAACTAAGAGGTTTTGAAGAGGTTCCTTCTCATTCTTGTGGTTTTACCCGAAGTCAAACGGTGCTCAGTCCTCTGCATGTTCTGTCGAGGGAAAATTAACGCTTCTGGAGGAGCGTATCATCAAAATGTTGGGTAACCTCCAAGAGGATATTGACAACAAGTTTAAGAATATTGAAACGAAGCTGTCGAACATTCAACAAAATACGAAGGATATAGAAAAATCTATGGACTTCCTAACCGAGAGGTTCGATGAAATATCACAAAAGGTGGACATGCTCGATCAGGCTGTCAAAGGAAAACATTCACAAATTCAGTACCTAGAAGAAAAGTTAGAGGACCTTCAACGACATGCAAGAAGCTCAACCCTAGAAATCAGGAATGTCCCCAATACTACCAATGAGACTAAATAAGTACTCACTAATTACGTCATTGAAATGAGCAGCAAAGTTGGTATCAATGTAACTACCATTGATATAAAAGACGTCTTTAGGATGCCAGGAAAAACTGACTCGGACAAGCCCATAATAGCTGAACTTACAACAACTCTACAAAAGAACAGCCTCATAAAAGCTGTTAAAAAATACAACATCACAAATAAGACTAGCAAACTGAATGCCTTTCACCTAGGTCTTCGAGGGCACAGCTCTCCGGTCTTTGTTGTAGAACACCTTACTAGCCGAGCAAACCGCCTACACTACCTTGCGAGAGAGCTTCTGAGGTCCGGCCAATTCAAATACTGCTGGACTTCCAATGGGAAGGTCTTTTTGAGGAAGACCGATGGCTCCCCGATTGTGCCGGTAAAAAGTGAGGAGCAGTTGACGACACTTAAGCCCCAAAATTTAGTCTGACTATCAATTACAGTCACAAATTCAAAAATAATTACTGTACTCTCTTTAAATTTAATTTATACCACGTTCTCTAGTTGCATGCTGTTTTTAAACATTTTTATTTTTATTTTTATTTTTTACAATTTGATTATTTACATTTTAGCTTGTACCAGTTTGATATTCTACAGTTTTCTAATCTATAATATTACTGCTGCCACAAACATCCACACACAACACACCACATACAGTAAATTGATTAAACCTTACCTATAGTTTACATGTCACCAAGATGCTTATTGGTGCTTATATTACCGATAAACTGAAGTACTACCAAATATTGACTAAATGCCGAAGAAACAACTCTGTTCCCACCTCTCGTTCCAACAATGGATAGTAACCTACTCCATCACGAAATAGATAGTTTTAAAATCGCATGCCCATTTGAGTGCTCCCCTTCAGAATGCTATAACAAAATTAATAAACCTAATCAATACCTCAAAATTATTACTCAGAACGTAAGAAGCATTTACAAAAACTTTGACACATTTGTAGTTTTGCTAACGTCCCTTAACATAGAATGTGACATTATCATCTTGACTGAATGTTGGTTAGACAAAAACAAACTTCTTCCTACTCTCCCTGGCTATAATGTATATTCATCGACCACCTATTTTAACCAAAACGATGGAGTCGTGGTTTACGCTAGATCTAACCTCCCATGTGTAGTTACTGAGCCTACTTTCCAAGAAGCTACTTGTTTACTTGTCAATATTCATAACACGGCCATTCTAGCCCTATATCGGTCTCCATCCAGAAATTTTGATAGTTTTATGAACTCTCTAGAAAATTCCCTAAAAATAATAACCGACACACCAAACGGAGTTGTCATCGGAAATATTAATATCGATATTATGGATAATAACTTAGATAAGATGAGCCCTGATTATCTTAATTTAACAGCGCAATATGGGTTCCTGCCTACTAATATATTTTCGACCCGAGATGGTAAATGCCTTGATCATGCCCTTTTGAAATCCAAACATCCTGCTCTTTCTTTTGTAGTGCAAAGCGCCGTCACTGATCATCTACCGGTATTGCTCTGTCTTTCCTTAAGTGCTGAAACTAAAAAACGACAATCACACTTTAAAAAAATTGATTACAACATCGTTCTAAACCAACTAATTGACAATCTCAAACTAAAACAGATTTTGGAAATGACCGATGCCAACCAAGCTTCCTTCACACTCGTAGATGTCTTGACAAATGCCCTACATTCGGGTACCATTCACAGACCAATTCCATGTAACAAGCGCATAGCCAAACCTTGGATAACACCAGGTTTATTAAGATGCATCCGCCATAGGGATAATATGCACCTAAAAGTAAGAAAATATCCCAATAACCTAATTCTAGTAAAAAGCTACCGCAGATATCGCAACTTCTGTAATTGTCTGCTTAAAAAACTCAAATTGGCCTTCGAACGTTCGGAGTTAGAAAAAGCAACACACAAAGGAAACACAAAGCATACTTGGAAAGTAATAAAAAATATTGCCAATATTGTTCAAGACAAAACACCGCCTGTCGAGCTTCTACAATCAGAAACAGACCCGGTTAAAGCTATTAATAAAATAAACTCTTACTTTGCGAGTGTTGGTAAAACTTTAGCGGAGGAAATTTCAGTAAACGTAACCACCAGAAATATGCCCTGTGATATCAAACTTCAATCACATTGCCGTTCGTTTGTACTATTGGATGTGGATCAAAGTGAAGTTCAGCGTACTATACTCGGACTAAAAAACAGTAATGCTACCGGATGGGACGGTATCACGTCAAGACTCTTAAAGTTGGCAAATGATATCATAACGCCTCCACTGACCCACATTGTAAACCTTTGCTTTTCCTCAGGCATATTTCCTGAAGCTTTCAAGCGTTCGATTATCCATCCTGTTCACAAATCCGGGCCCCGTGACAGTGTCAATAACTTTAGGCCAATTTCCATACTGCCAGTGCTATCCAAAATTGTTGAAAAAATATTAAATAAAAGATTAGTCAATTATTTAGAAAACGAACATTTAATTTCGGAATCGCAATTTGGGTTTAGAGCGAATAAATCAACTGAAATGGCGGTCTCTAATTTAACACAGTATATAGTTAGTAATCTTGACAAAAGGAAAAAAGTACTTGCTCTTTTCTTAGACATGGCTAAAGCGTTCGACACTGTCTCGATACCTTTACTCCTGACTAAACTCGAAAGTCTGGGGATCCGTGGTGCTCCACTAAATCTGTTTAAAAGCTATTTGACTAATAGAACGCAACGAGTTATAATCAATACTCTAGTAAGTGATGATGAACCTGTCTCATACGGAGTCCCTCAAGGAAGCATCTTGGGTCCAGTTCTTTTCTTGATCTTCATAAACGAACTGTGCCTATACTCACCCTCGCACGGTAAAATTGTTACTTTCGCGGATGACACAGCACTCATTTTTGAAGGACACAATTGGGATCTAGTACGTACGTACGCTGAACAAGGCCTTCGCAATGTAATCGGCTGGTTAGGAAAAAATCTGCTAACCCTTAATTTTGGCAAAACTAAATTCATCACCTTCAGCATCTTAAAAAATAACACACCCTCTCTTAAAATCCAAGCTCACACGTGCACTCTCCCCTCCAACGGCACATGTGGCTGCCTTCTCTTGGAACAAGTAAACTCAATAAAATATCTTGGCATAGTATTGGACTCTCAATTGAACTGGCTGCCCCAAATTGAGCTGATCTCCAGCCGGGTCCGTAAACTCATTTGGATCTTCAAAAACCTAAGATCAGTTGCCAACTTTCCCTTGCTTAAATCTATATATCTTGCGCTCTGCCAGTCTGTACTCAGCTACTGTGTTCCAGTCTGGGGTGGAGCGTGCAAAAAACACCTCATTAAGGTTGAGCGAGCTCAAAGATCTGTGCTTAAAGTCATGACTTTCAAGCAGTTTCGATATCCAACTTCCTCTCTTTACAAGGAGTGTGAACTCTTATCGGTTCGCAAATTGTTTATTCTTCACACTATTTTGGCATTTCATAAAACACTCCACTTTGAGCCTACAAATATTACAGAAGCAAGATCATTAAAAAACATTAAATTAATGAAATGTAACACAACATTCGCAAGAAGACATAATTATTTTATGAGTTCCTATATATATAAAAAACTAGACAAAATTCTTAAGTTTTATGGACTAACATCCTATAAGCTACCTGAAATTTTTCATCAATCATGATTGTAATAGATACAATACCTACTTATTTTGACGACCTCTTTGGCGCAGTGGACGAAGGCTCGCCTGTGACGCAAAATGTTGCGGTTCGATTCCGACGCGGGACAAATGTTTGGTCTTCCAATAGGCACGTCCGAACTTTGGCAGTTGGTAGCGGCCATCTTGTTGAAGCTACATCTGCCAAATTGGTTGTAATTTATTCATTCTGTTTTGCCAAATCATCATGGATAGCTATAGCATTCAACAACACGTGCAAATGATATAATTGTTTTATCAAAATGAGTGTTCTGTTCGGGCAACGCACCGCGCGCTTCGCCCATTTTACGGTCGCCATAATCGTCCTACCGAAAGGACTATTCGTCGTGTGGTGGATAAATTAAAGTCCACTGGTTCGGTAAATGATCGACCAACACCCGTACGTCAACGTAACGCAAGGTCTGCCGAAAACATCACCGCTGTCCGTGAGAGCGTGGGTTTTGGGCTGGCGGCGTCAACTGGCCACCGAGATCGTGTGACTTAACCCCGCTAGACTTTTTCTTGTGGGTTTTTCTTAAGTAGCAGGTCTATGCGAATAAACCACAAACCACAGCGGCCCTCAAAGCCAACATAACCTATGCCATAGGTCAAATTCAGCCTGGTTTATGCGCAAAAGTCATGGAAAATTGGATATCTCGCATGCGCTCCACCCAGAGAAGCCGTGGCGGACATTTGAATGATGTCATATATATCATATCTCATATAATACATAATGGCATCACTACATCTTTCAAATACTTAAATAAATAATTTCGATAATATCTCACATACACTTTGTTTTATTTAAATTTAAAGATAGGACATGGTTAATGAAAGACCCTTTATATTCTACAGATATTTGTTCAGGGTCTGGGTGTTGTTGTACCATGGTACTCGTAGTTTCTGATACCCAAGACACAGGGAATCCTAGTGTGGGGACTATGAACGAATGTGTCTGCCAGTCGTTTATTTACTTATTTATAAAAAAAAACCTTTTTAAGCAGTTATTGCAATTTAAATAAAATCCGACTTGTTGAAAACAAGTCAATCAATTCAATTCGAATTTAATTTTGGTACTTACCTATACAGTTTTAACAACCAATCCAATACTAAGGTACTTTATATTATTATCTACTTAATAATAACTATAAACTATTACTAGTAAAACTGAGTAGGTAGGTATAATCGTCTACTGCAGCGTCCCCTAGTGACTTGTAAGTAGTGATAAAACCTATCTAAGAACTATTATAGGTAAGTACTAGAAATTATTGTAATCAATGGATTGAAAGTTTTTTGCAATGGCAAAAAACTTTCAATACCTACCTGCTCCGTTATTGTGTCACGGGTAAAATGTATATTAAATGAGTAGGTAGTTACTTAGGTATCCATCAGTGGGGCGTTTTTCTACAATAAGGTATTGCTTAGTAGGTAGATTGTTATCATAACCACTTTTGTATTCTATGCCAAAAAAAACTTATTCTTATTGTCGCTAAACTTTTTATTTATTTCATCATATACATTACATTATATCTCTCACATTCAAAACTTGCTTCTTAAGAATTCTCGAGTCAAGATAGTTTTATCGGACAGATAAATCAAACTTTCAGCTAAGTAAGTTGCAGGGCGTGAGCCGCTCGCTTGCCGATTAGGGAATGCAAACCGGAAAACCGAAATCCCGAAAAAACCGGAAACTCGTCTGATTTAAAACTCGGTTTTACTATGATGACAAAACCGGGTTACTCGGTTTTTCGGACTTTTTTCTTTATTGATTGATATACGTACTAAAACAATAATCAAATAATACAAAAAAACTACCGTTTCCCATACCTAACCTTGAAAAATGTGATTTGAAAGAAAGAAAGAAAATAAATTTAATTGACACACAATAATACAAAGAGGATCCAGGTCCATAAAGGATATTGCGTCGTGCGGGCCAAACAGAGTACTTACCTGTTTGGCCCGCACGTCGTCTCAGCATATTTTGCAGCTCAACACCACCGGGGTATGTAGCTGCGCTGGTTTTAATACAACCTTTTGATGGCTGACCACACAGATTAAATAATACTTACTTATTCTTAATCACTCGCTGATTTATCGTAGCAGGTCGCGAACAATAGCCCTGTCCTGTTCTAACAGTAAATAAATGACAACTTTTAGCACGCTGCTAAAGTTACTGAGTGATTATGAATAGGAGTGTAAGTTCCTTATCTATGATTTTAATGTTTTGTTGGTTTTGTTTGTAAGTTAATATTGATAATGATAGATAAGTAAACTTAAAACTTAAGGTAAACTTGGGATTATGTTAAAAAAATATCTGTACCTATATATATTTCTAACTACTTGGGTTATACCTAACTAATTCGAAATTATCAAAACACGAAGAAATTAGTAACATGAACCCAAACTGAAGCCCAAGTGACCAATACCCAAGTATTAGGCAAATGCAAATGAACGGTTTTGAAAAATGAAAACTCGAAAGAACCGAGTTTATTTTTCTAACCGGATTTTGCATGCCCTAGTGCCGATGCCGGGCCGCACGCCCCCGCACGCCCCCGCCCGACGTGCGACGCGACGTGCCGCCCATGCCGCGGAAAAAATCCTACCTTCCTAGCCAATGCTGTCTGCACCTACTTATAATTAAGGCGCAGAAAGAAGCCAAATTTACCACATCAAAATTAGCCATTATCATCATTATGTACGCAAGATCGTGGCGCTTACGACACCACTGGCAAAAAATGAAATAAAAACATTTAAAAAAATATAAAACAAACAGGTTCTAGCTATATTAAAGTGTATTCTTCTTAATTTTATCGGGCCATTACCATTAGAGACTACGAAGAAAATGGACTTGCGGGGCCCTAAAGACAGTTTAACATTTAATATTTATTTTTAGGAATAAAAATAATATTAAATTTTAAATTGTCGTTTATGGGGCCGTCCATGCCCACTTCTTGTTTTTTTTTTAATTTGATTTAAAATCAACTATAAAATTTACTAAATATCTACTTATTTGAACTCGCATACCTACCTACCTAATTGCAATATAAAGGTACTTACCTACTTTTCTGGGTAGGTAGGTAGATTTATACCAACTACTTAGAGTTGGTATAAATCTACTAAAGGAGCAACTAAAAATTAAAATCATTAATTTACTTTTGTCGCCTAAATTACCTACCAACGTACAAAAAAAACCTTATTTAGCCAAGTAACCAACCCACATAAAGTGCTTAGGCACGTACCTACCTACCTAATGCTTTTTAACAATATATTATAGCAAATTAGTATCTAAACGCACTAGGTAGGTGCGTTTAGGTACTTATTTGCCATATCTCGTGCAGTTGTTCCATTTCACGAAGTCCGCTCAGCCGTGGTTTGCGTTTAGTTGCCATGCTAACGGTACTCGCTGTCAAAAACTGACGTGAAGGCACTAGAGACCCGAACCACGTCCCGGTCGAGACGGATTGCTCCTGAACATACGCAAACTAAAACAATGTGCAAGTGCATGCAATACAACAAACATTAGAAACGGACTTCGTGAAATGGAACATCTGTACCAAGTTACCAACATTAATTTTCTATATCCTACACCTTAGAATACACCTGTAGAATGAATATGGGCACTACCTACTGAAGATATCTAGGTAGGATAAATTACTCCTAATTATAAACCCAAAGCAAATAATTTTACTTAATTGCTCAAAACCTAGGTAGGTAGTGTGTAGGTAGGTAGGTCTAGGTACTTATCTTGCTTATTAGATAGCTGGTAGGGGGGCGGTGTCCGGGGCAAGGCACACGCGGCCGTCTTCACTATAAATTAAAAATTTAATTAAACTACCGAGTGGTCGCAACTGCTTGATAAACGCTTTTTACATTGCTTTTATTTTACCTATTTTCAAACGCCGTTCTTCGTAAAGTTTTATAAATTATACCTAATATTTTCTGAGCGAATGATTTCCAAAATGTGATACTCACCTACCTACCCCCAAAAGTCTGTCCACGTAGCAGTAACATATAGGTACCTAACTAACGACATGAAGATCCCATTTGATAGAGAAAACAATATCGGATCTTCTAAAAATATATACCTACCTAGACTAGCTACGCTGTGTGTACCTATGTAAGTTTCTACTTATAAGACAAGAAATTTATTTGTTTGGGTTTATGATGACATAAGGTACCTACGTAACAAGGTGTAGGTACCTACTTACAATAAAATTTAATGATGTAGGTAGAGAGCGATGCTGCTTTTCCGATCTATTTAACAATCAGTGGGTCTGCATCATTGTCTCAGAGCTCCGGTGGGAACAGAAAGGTTTTTCCGTCCTTGACTCCCACGGGTATTTACAAATGTTCTATCTAAGTAGGTCGTGAAATGGTAGAGTCCGTTCTGACCTCGAAAGATACCAACGCCCGTCGCAACTGCAGCTCGGATGCTTGTTGTCTGAACAAAGTATGATTTAAAGCGAAAACTTAACTCTTTCCATAAATTTACACGAACTTTAGTGTGAAAATTGTCGCTCGCGGACTGAACGTTTGTTGATTTGTTGCAATCCCGTTTAGCGGCTCCAGATCAATTTACAGCGGAAAATGTAGAACGACGTTCGTAAATGTAAGTAGGTAGGTAACTATATCAGATGCCTAGGTAGTAGAGCTGATTGGTCATAGGTACCTAGGTATTTGTATTATGATATCTCTGTACATAACTAAAATATGTATTTTGGAGTAAATATTATTTCTTGTCATTTTATCTGTAGTTTACCATTTTATTATATATTATATTTTTATTTCAATGTAAAACAGGTGGTTATGCTTTTTGATAGAATATTTAATTCTATTCCCAAACGGAGACAGAATCTTTGAATGTTTTTAATTAAAATAAAATAAATGTCATGTAAATAATGCATTACTTACCTTATCAAATTTTAATTTATTTAATCTATGTACTTTATTCTTCTTCAGACTTTTTACAAATAATTAAAAAAAACTACATTGGTAATATTTATTAAATTTAATACTTATTGAGTATTAAAACTAAAACAGTTTGTTGGTTCCAAATGTTCATTGGTTTTTTTTAAAGTACCTAATCTATCTGTGAGATAAAATACCTACCTAAATACGAAAAAAAGTTACGTTTTTGTAATATGGTCCTTTGAATCAAGATCTAGTACCTACCTAGTAAAATAGATAAAATATAAAAATATAAAATAAAATAGATAGGTGCCTCCTCAGGGGATAAAATGCGCTCTGTTGTGTGCGAATCATTATTTTGCACAGGTGGTACGTAGGTATATCCATTGGCGAAACAATGCGCGACATCTACCTATTCCTAGGCATTACGGATACCTACAATAAAAAACTGTGCAAGTGTTTGTTCTTTGTTTCGGTCTTGGTAGGTATATTGTGCCTAAGGCACGCCTTAATTTGACCCATGCTAGAGGAAAGTTGAAAGTTTGATTGAATTTGTGAGTGCCTACAAAACATATTATTGGTAAGTATCTCAGTCCGAACCAGTTCTTGTTCCGAAAAACACATTTCTTCCCCGTAACGACAGAATATCATCATTACTGTCTCTTTATTTTTATCTTCGCAAGTAACGACTGCAGTCCTCAGGTATGTACCTACCTACATTAAGATTAGGTATCTACCTATTCCGTCTCAAAGAATTGCTTTAAACTTATTCTTGTTCAGTGAATTCAGCAGATGTCAAGAAGAAGGGATCTTTTTCTCATTATACTCGTAATAAAAGTACTATAAGTATACCATACCTACCTAGTTACTTTGAGATTTAAGATCTCCTTATAATTTCACCCTATTTAAATTCTCTTTGGAACTTTTTCAGACTTGGGGAATTTTTGAGACAAAAACTTTATGAAAGTATTACTGTAAACTAAGTATGTATATATTTGCAGGTAACGAATACAAGTGAAAACCAACCTATTTTCCTTCTGATTTTATTAATATGGTGGTTCTATCTTTGAAGGCGATCGCAGTGTTTTTGACGACACTGACCGGCCACACACTGCCTAAAAAGTAACTACTTAGTAGGTAGATTACCTGATTTATTTTTCCAATAAATCGTATATCACTCGTTCCTCAGAAAAAAAGAAAAAACATACCGAGCATGCGTTCGTCTAATCCTCTTTAATAGATTAGTAGATATATACAAGTTACTGGTACGATCTAGGCTTTGGTATAAAATAATTAAGTCCAATTGTACACAAAAGGAACACTGTAATAGCAAAATTACACTATGAAAATAACAACAAAATAAATAATGCTGGACATTATTAAACACACAGCATCATCTAGCCCAAACTAAGGAGAGCCTTATATTATGGGAACTACATGACTAATATACTATTATAAACTTTTTTTGTAAATACATACATATTATATATAGAAAACACCTAGACCCGAGACAAACATTAGTCCCGCAGCGGGAATCAAACCCGTAACCTTATACGTCTCAGGCGGGTCTTCGGCCACTGCGCCACAAAGGTCGTCACAAAGGCACACAACAAAAACAGACAGCACAACATAACCAAAAACACTAAAACACTGAAACACCTACAACACTAGCACAACTGTCACTTCACTAAGTAGTCACTGGGTATCGCTTCTTTATGACTTCGAACTATTCACATTCCAATCTTGATCAGAAGTACCTATCAAAATTATTCGGATAAATATAAATAGTAGGATAAATATAAGTCCACTGGAAAAAAACTGTTTACCAAATACGAAGTTCGTCCACAAACAATACAATGTTATCTACGTATTGGAATATTTTATTCTGAGGTAGGGGCTTTACCCTAAATCCTTATATCCACTGAAATCTGTCAAGATCCCACGGGATAGAAATACCAAAGATCTTGGACTCCGACTGAAACGAAAAAATTTGGTCAATTTGATGTTCGAACTGGGAAGAGCGTCTTATATCTGTTCTTAGTCTTTTCCAAATTCGGCTATTTTCATGAAGCAAGAAAGTTCTTCATGAAAATAAGCGATAGTGGTAAAAGTTTACCCTTTTTAGGGTTCCGTAGTAAACAATGTCCGTAGTCCGTTTTAGCTCAGAAACCCTTAGTACTAAAATGCTGTAATTTGGTATGGGTACCTATACATATTATTCACGCCGAGAAAGTGGTAAAAACAAACGAGTAGTACATAAAATGAAATTAAAAGGGAAACTATCGCAGTGTAGGCTTTATAAGTTAACGAGTAATAGTCGACCAATTTATTAAATGTCTTTGGAGAAGTAAATAGGACAATTTTGTAAGATTTTTTTGTAAAATATTTACATGACCTTTACTTACCGCATATTGTGACGGGCAACTACGGAACTCTACACTGCGCGAGGCCCGACACGCACTTGGTCGGCCTTGCTCATTACTTGGTCCCTCCATATGAGTAGGTAAGCAAGTATCTAAGTTGGTAGGTCGGTATCTAACTGATTCTATCACATGTGGTGGTAGGTCATTTTGAACAAACCTATCTCCCCTTTTGCGGTTTAAAGGTATGGGGCCCGGGTAAAGGTACTTAGGTGCCTAACTATCTCATTAAGTCCAATAACTTACGCCTATTAAAAGGTACCTATTATCCCTCGCTGAAAAAAAATGTGTAAAGTAATCACAATATAAAAGTCAAATATACCTAAATATACGGTTTCCGAGAATGTATTTCCATACCATCACTAAAACAACTTATTTATTAGTAGGTTAAGAGTACCTTTTATAGAAAGTTATAGAATATAATAGAATATTTGTCAAAATCGTGTTAACTTTTAAGTTGAACGTTACTGTTGTTGAAAGATGCTAATAGTTATCATTTCTTTTAACAACTTGTTTATCTCTCAAAATAGCTTGAAAGTTTATACAAAACTTACACTTGGGCTTCTATATAAGTTCACCCTTATGAATTAGACTAGTATTTCCAACACTAAAAAACAGTCAGCATGGATTGTAGAGCCGAATACTGTGTTAATACTTAGAATCTTATTTAAAAGTAGGGTCTCAAACCAACGAAATAAACAGTTAAGGTACCTACAATAACGTCGTTTTCAGTAATAATGACATGTTGCATTAATTTCTGTTACTTTGTAACCCAAAACTCTGATACGTATTACAATTGTTTCACAGTTGCAATATTTTACAACACTATAAAATGCTTCAGCCAGTGGGTTTTTAGCGTTGTCACATTTTATGCAACAGCTAAAACACAGAAACTCAAATAAAAAAACTAAAATCAAACTTGAGATGCATTAATAGAAACACAAGGGAAGCTTAGATGTCAACATGTAATTTGGCCTGAAAAAAACTATGTCTTCACAATTTCTAGTTTTACCAATTTCCGTTTTCAGAAACGTTTTTGTTCATATCCAAAAATTTGGTTGGACGTTCCTATGTTCTCAGCAGATTTATAAATCCTCGCTTAAGTTTTTTGACTTTAGTGCAGGCTTATTAATGTTTATGGCTAGATTTACCAATATGTGTACATATTTTGGGACAACCTGCACCTAATAAATTACTTGTAGGCAGAACTACTACGGCTTTAAAGTTGAGAATTATTACTCACTGATCTTCCGATAGCCATTTGCTCATTTCCTCGTTTAAACATATTATCAATTTCGCGCACCGTTGCTAATGCTTGATTGCTTAACTTGAGAAATACATTATTCCGTCTGTCTGTACCCCAGTCTTTGCGGGATTACGTGACATGCGATTCGATCAATATACCTACGACTATCAGAATACTCTAGGTATTCATACCTAGAATGACACATCTGTTACTTTTTATCCAAATACCACAAGGATTAAGTTTATATAACCATAGAGGAAAAACCACTAGGTTTATGTATTTAAAAACATTAAAATGTCAGAGATAGCCTGATTGAAAGTCACTCGGTGCCGAAAGTTTGGCAGGTTAAATGATCATCACTTGTCATAGTAAGTTAGATACTATCAATAGCTGTTAAATTTGTATTCTTTATATTAATGACGCGCTTATTGACTCAATTTTCTTTTAATTGGTATTCCATTTAGACTAATTTATATTAATAGAAGTAAGTTAATTTAATTATTCATCCTAAACAAACTCTGTTATGTAATGCAAACCCCTTGCATTTATGTGGTCAGAATGATCTCTTTGCGAAAATGACATCCAATCACTTTGTTTCATACAATTATAACGATCAAAATTAATAAATAATAACTGGGTAATAATAAATATTCAACTACATTGGAATGGGATTCGGTGAAGTATACATAGATAATCATCCCCAGATGCATTAGCATCCTAGTATTATAATATAAGTGTCTCTGAGTAACGTGCAGTGAACGAGACGCGACACGCTAAATTCTTCTAGAGTATACTGAGTTCCTAAGCAATTCCATTAATGTTAATCCAATACTTCTTGTAAAATTAACCGAGTGAGTTGACGAATGAAGTAGTGAACCAAATACCAAGTTATAGTAATATAACTTGGTATTTGGTTGTAATAACAAGGCGCTACCTATCTTCCTACTACAGCCTACGATCAGTTATAATAGAAACCAAGGTTGGGACTGACGGAGCACCACTCCCGGTTGTGCAATAATGGAATTCTGCATGAAGTCGGTCTGTAATGACCACCGCGCACCTACCCTGTGAAAGCTAGAAATTACGGTTGGGATTTAGAAAACCGTCGCATGAATTTAGGTTAAAAAAGGAAAGGGGGTGGAAGGGGTGGACTCTACTATTTCAACGGTACCACTCCTAAAGTTAGGAATTAAACAGTTTCCAAGAAATGTCGTTTTGAAATTTTGTAGGTTAAGTACTGAAAAATTCAAATACGATCAATTTTTGAGTGATGCCTATACCCCTATAATTTCCACAAAGAAGGATTACTTAAATTAGGTTCTGTGACTCACCAACAAGTACATAAATACGCTGCGTTCAGCACGTGCTTGTGTTTTCGTGTTCTCTAGTAGACTGAAAAGTGTCTGACTAAAATTAAGATTAGAATAAGGTCCATTTCGGTTCTGGCACTCGCCGGCCGCTGCCGCGGCACGCTGCGCTCGGCTCGTGCTTGTGCTCGGCTCGTGCAATTCCTAACTTTGGGAGAGTTACCTAACGTTAAAATGGAGGAGTCGACCCATCCACCCCCTGTCCTTTTTTATTGAAATTCGTGTCACGGCTTTCTAAATCCCACCCGAAAATACCTCTGATAATATAAATTCATAACGCAACTGCATTAATCCCTCGATGTAGATTAGAATGTAGATCCAGCGTTGCCCAAAGCATTCTAAATACCTTACAATGCGCTTAACCTATCTTATTATGTAATTCTACATGCAGTCAGTCTATAATAACCACCGGTACGATGCTGATGATATTTAATAATAAAGATAGTAATTATAATTACAAAAATAGTAAGCAATAAGATTATCGATAAAGCCCCACAAGTACACACATGAAAACCTTTTATTGGCCTTCTGTGTTATATTATTATGTCTTTGTTATAAATTTGTCGTTGGTTTTCCTAAAAATAAATAAATAATTGACGAGGCCCTCCTTACATAGTAGAATGCCTATATACCTATTTATGTTTGTATACTTTTGTTCACTCCCAAAATAAATAATACCTACCTACTTTCCGACTCAAACATATATAAGATCATACCATTTCAGAGATCAAATGCCCGGCTCACAGCATCCAATTTAGATTATTTGGTGTTAGTTCAGTACCCGATTGGATCGCAGTCTAGTAGATTTCATCGCGTGAACTACAAATATCTATTCTATTTAGCCAATTTATATGCCTACTAAATTGGATCGGATTTTGTGTGCTCATTATTAGCATTTAACACTCAAGTGTCCGTACTACTTACGAACACTTGAGTGTTATATGCGTTTTTTATTCAGGTAAATAAGTAATTTACCTGAATAAAAAAAAACGTACTTATCTATGTAGATAAGTACGTTTTTGTCTGCCTTTGAGGCAAAAACCTAGAGCCGTGTTGGCCTAGTGGGCGGCTACTACACCCCGACTTAAGATATAAAAACAGGCATACCCAAAAAACAAAAAATCAAAGGCATGTGCCATTAGTTAGTGTTCCAATAAGCGGCGATGGGCTTGCAACCTGTCACGTGGAATACTATAGTTACTTGTAAAACGGGATTGTTTCGACGTATCTCTGGCTACCCCCTACTTGGTAGTAGGGGGTAGCCAGAGATAGTAGATAGTAGTCAAAATTCTACTTACCGATTATGTATGTAAGGATGTTCATCATGGGGAATACAGTCGTGAGCGTGTTTATTTGCTGCTCTTTTTTTTGTTTCACTCACTCGAAATATGATAATATCGTTGGAAACGCTTTCAATGACGTCCATATGATTCTTAAGTGTGTTATGTGTAGCATTCGTTTGGGGAGCATGATAAACTAGATCACTACGCTTGTTTGTTCTAAAATTATCTTTTAACGTAGGCGCAAAAATAATAATAGGTATCAACGTATGCAGGTATATTTAGTAACGAGCCTTAACATAGGTTTTTCAAGTAGTAGTAGGTAAAAAATAATATGCTTGAGTTAGTACCTACATTAAATTTAATGATCACGAGTATCTTTTAAAATGAACAAACTCTAAAGTTAGTATAGTCACTAGATACAACACCGACCAATATCTGATAGATTACTAGCTAAGTATCAGAGCTTTGCAATTCAATTAATAACCTAATGCTGTGCGCCTAATGGGATGTTAATCGTTAAAGATTACGTTTTCTGCTTCACTGAGCTAGTGCTAATAATCTCTTAGCTGTCAGTGATAACCTACATTACATCAGCTTTTGCGTAGATAAATACATGCTACGGTTCGTAGCGTTATGGAACGGAAACTATGTTATACAAATAAAACAAACTATACATTTTCAAGTTTTATTTATTCTTTTATGTAATCACCAGTATTGTACAACTAAATAATCACAGTTGAAAAACAAAACATAACTATGTATAAAGGTATAATAAGTAATGTCTAAATTAATATACGTAATTAGGTATGTGCACCGGAGCGCGCAACCGCGACACTGCATCGCTTATTTTGAGTCTGTGCTCTGACGTCTACATTAACGTACGAGCAAATGGAATTCCAAGGATACAGCTTACTTAGCATTTGAAAGCAGCGTCAAAGCTGTAATGTAAACTTGCTTCATCATGAAGTATCGACTAATTGGGATGCTAGCCAGTTGGCGATTGTTTGGAATGACACGGCCCGCATATCCGATATCTGATCAATCTCAGTTCAGGGTAACAATGACAGCTGGTGCCGGGTGCTAATCGCGTTGCCCGTTTGTATTCAACCAGGGTTAAAGACAAGCAAAGCAAGGCGAGTTTACGCCGGTACTATTGACAGATCCATTCAGTTCACGCGAGACGCAGAGCTTAGGAAAGACAAAGATTGTGCGCATTGACGCGCGTGGAAAACCAAAGTGTTGCATATAAAAAACAGTTCAAAAAACTTACAATATAATTTGTAAAAGACAGAAATATAAAATCGGACCCAAATCACTATATTATTCCCCTATAATGTATGATACTGGCAGTGTAATGATATCAAATTATAAGGAATAATAACTATGAAAACCTACTTAATTTACGCGAATAATTAACGAGAATTGCTATAATATTATAGTAGATAGTTGAATAATTTATTATTTTTCATTAGTGCAAACTAGAGGGTGAACTTACATCAGGTAAATCGAATCTATTTAACCGCGTCTACAAAATCTTAGGCTTTCAAACATATAATAAAATCAGTCATTTTAACGCAATTCAGTATATTATTCTAAAATGTACACTGATCGTTGTTCGATGACCAAGTGAGACAGTCGGTGAAACCCTTGATTTACTTTAATTTTACTATTTAAATTCTTAATAATTAATTTATAAATTAATGACTTCTACTCGGTCCACGGACCATCTCACTTCGAAATCGATAAAAATTGTAATCTAGCACAACACTCTTAATAAGTTATTGATATTTTCCTAGGTGCGACTAAATTTATATGTAAACATACGAATAAATAAAGTGCAAACAGTTAGATCTATCGCCGTTAGCTGCGTCCATAATGCTAAGAAATTGGCACAGTCCCATTCATAAAAACGCCCGTGCTGGCGTACACGCCGCTCAGGCACGGGCGCGCATCCACGCTCCAACATGCTTCCCTCGCAACAACTGCTCACGCACACATCTACTCGCACATAAATATACTTGCATTCACACACACGTTCACACCAACTGAAAATTCATGACTATCATTAGATATCTACTGTTACAGTTATAGAAGTCGTTCCCAAATAGGTATTATATTTATCTAGCACTACACAGAGACATTAGGAGAGGAACACCGGTTACTGTACAGTTTGCTTACGTAATAATATTATGTAATGTCAATAATTAAAGTTATTTAAAATCAGGGGAAGTTGTTTAAGTTAATTACTGTATTTACAACCCCATTGTTTAATTTTGAATGAGCATTAGGTATTAACTCGACGTCCGACCGAATGGACAATTATAAGTGCGTACATTACATATAGTATCATAAAATATAACATACTTACTCATTTATAAACTACAGTGATCTCACGCGGAAGGGCCACAATACAAAGTGATATCACGTAAAGCTGTGGACTTACAAAATACTCGTATAAATTATTCACACTTATATAGCACACTATCTACAAACACCCTCATTCACATTCACGTCTGGCCCTCCGGCAGAAATTCAAACTTCCAATAAAATACTGACTCATAATATATGGCTAACTCGAAAAAAACTTATATCAAATATTTGGTGAAGATGTACGTTTAGTTTTTATAAAAACGTCACAATTAATATTAAGGATTAATATAGCTAAAATATAATTAAAATGAAATCGTATAAAATTTATAAGTGACAAGTTCGCGAGTCGGTCGTGCCGTCAATGGCTCGCTTTATTTACAAATGGAACCCCCGCAGTAGCGCAGAGTGCGGTGGAGCGGCGACGGGGGTTAGTGGGTACAATTGACTAAGTTTGCGCGATTGTATGGCGTAGGGTCTACAGTTGTTCGTCCTGCTCTGGTCCGTAGAGGTCTGCCAGTTTGTCGAACCGCGGTCCCCAAGCTCCCAGATAGTCGTAATCTTGCACTTCGTCGTCGGTACCTGCCGAACACATTGCATTAGGATCCTATGAATTATTCACTCTGGAAGAGTTCGGGCGTTCCAATTTTTAGCCTCATACATGGTGAGGATATAGCATCGTGGAAACGTCATACATTTTAGATTTTGCTTTGAATTCGTTTGACATTGACATATTATTTTGCACCTTGACGCTATATTTTAGTTTTCTTCCTTTACAACCACATAAATCATCATCATCATCGATAACATCTTTAAGAAGTCCATCACAGCTGGATATACGCCTAGTCTAAGAGTAATATTATAACGAACGATTTTAGGCTACCGACATCCTGCAACCTTTAAGATGTCAATCGGGTTAGAGGGACCTACACTGCGTGCTTGAGAACATAAAATGTTTTCTCATTATCTGAATTTATGAGTTCATAGGAGAACCCTAACATTTATCTTTTATTAATGCAATGACATTAGTGGATTTCTTAATTTGATTTTAACATTCTTGATAAATAGGTCACGAGACTGCAAATTCGTTTGTCTCAAAGAACAGTGGGAATTTAAGTATGCATAAAAACAGTAAGCTGCCAGTACACATTTTAACGCGTCTTTAGTCCACATAAAAAAATACGCTCTGAGAGAACGCCCTTGTTTTAAGTTTCAGGTGTATTCTGACCCTTTGCCCCCTTTTGCCCTTTTGCTTATCGGTAACTTTGTTAAGGAATGACATATGAAGAAATTAAATTTACGATCAGATGCGCCTTTTTTACTGATCACCGTGGTATATTTAAATAATATTGGCAAAAATGGTAGATGCGCCCTTATCGAATAGGACGGGAGTATTGTGCTCACCAGAAGCCAGCGATGAGAGTGATCCAGCAGTGCTGCCGCCGCCCTCATAGGCATAGTTGCGCAGGTCGTCGAAAGGCGGCGCGTTGGGGTCACTGTCAGCCCTTCTCTTGTGCTCCTCGATGAACATGCCCACGTTGGTCTCGCCGGGGAGAGGCACTCCCACGCCTGCTGGTACGCCTACGCCCACGCCCATCTGTCCCACGCCTAAGCCAACTCCCATCAGCGGATCTAGGTGAGCAGAAATGTCTTAGTTATTTGCCGTGCTAACAATTACATGAATCACTTAAGTGTTTTTGCTCTAAAATACGGAACCTGGAACTGGCCTGTATTTCTTTACATATAAATAACTAAATATTGTAAGGATATCGGCTTGCTCTAGATCCAAAAGTATCGAAGGTGTCTTCGGTTAGAGTTCCAATATGCTGCAATGGACTTGCAATCTGTCACCTGAAATCCTTACAACTACTTACTGCAAAAAAAACTGACTAAAACCTACTTGGTATTCTCACGGATCGACGCACTGAGTATGGATCCATCAAGATTACAGTTGTGAGCGTTTTTTATAAACTAACAATGATTTTTAGGAAAAAGAAAAAAACGAAACCCTTATGGGATCACTTTGATGTCCGCCTGTCTGTCAAGACCCTTTTTCTCAGGATCGCGTGGATCCACGTTGAAATTAATACGTCTGACCCTTGGAGCTCTAAAAATCAAACTTCTAAGTTAAGGCAATAAATATTACGGCCATTTATGCGACATATTTTGATAAAAACCTATAGGGTACTTCGTTGACCTAGAATCATGAAATTTGGCAATAAGCAAGGTCTCACAGCATAAGTAAAGAAAAAGTAGATTTTTGCGATTACAAACTAACACTTGCAGTTGGAGAATTGACTATGACGTATATAAATAAAATAAATAAATAAAGAATGCTGGACATTTTCACACAACATCATCTAGCCTCAAAGTAAGCAGACCTTGTGTTATGGGAACTACATGACTGATATACTACTTAATATATATATTTTTTGTAAATACATACTTTTTTGTCCCACGACGGGAATCGAACCCGCAACCTTCTATGCGTGCGAAAGTATGTGCGAACATTTTTTAACTATTTTATTTTCTGTGAAGTCTGCTACAAATTATAAATTATTACACACAGATTCCTTTCTTAAGATTCCGACTGGACGCATGACTTGGAATTCAACGCGATTTCACAATCATTTTATAATTATATTATTCATATTTTTTTTTAAATATTCCTTGCCTATTTTCTTGACTCGCGCCATTAGCAGCTGTCTTTTGTTTATTATAGATTTGAGCGAACAAATTTTCGCGCTTGTCATTTTACACTGATTGATGTACAGAGGAAATACCGTCATAATTTTGAATTAAGTAAATTTTATGACACCCTGGCGTAGATCAAGTAAATATCAAGTAGCTAGGAATTTTAGGAACATGGTATATTTTTTACAATATTTTAAATGTGTACGAATATACATTTTAAAATGCGCAACTATTTGAAACTTTGGAGCATATTATCAGTTTTGCAAATCTTTACAAAAAACCTTTTCAGACCTGAACTCAATGATTAGAGCTGCCAAATTAGTAAAAATCAATGTCAAAAAAACCTTCATAGATATTAATAAAGTACCTAACTTTGAAGTCCTCACTATCAATCAACTATTAGGCAATCAAGCTAGCTTGCGAAAAAGGACGGACACACACTTTCTTTGAAACTCGCTAATTGGCAAGTAATATTTTATTACTTTTTGCTCTGATAGCCTATTCGTATTGAAATTGAGTGAAAGCCTTAAGGCCCGGCAGCTGGAACGTTAATATTATTAATAAATTAATAATTATGGTAATGTATGTATGAACTACATGATTGATATACTACTTATATACTTTATTTTTGTAAATACATACTTATTATACATAGAAAACACCCAGACCCGAGACAAACATTAGCTAATCGTACAAACATTTGTCTTGCAGCGGGAATCGAACCCGCAACCTTCTGCGTCTCAGGCGGGCCTTCGCCCACTACGCCACAGTAGCTGTAGCTGTTTTTTTTATACCACTAAAGTGCTAACACGTATGCATGTTGGTAAGCAGGAACCGTAATCTATGGAAAAGTCTCATGTGCACCCTTCAAACTGGGACACAGCAAATGGGAGATGGATTCGTATTCCTATAGTTAGGATTGTTGCACTCTGTTCGGTGGCAGACATAGATATGGTGGTAGTATTCCCAACGTTCGTAAGAAACGCATTCGCTCGATAGTTTTTGTTGACTTACATTGCAAAGTTTTGCCTTCACGAAAAGCGCTTTTAATTTAGAGACTAAAAACGGTTTTTGCTTATTCTACTTTCAAGTACATGCCCACCATTATTTTCTATTGATGAAATATTTTTTGAAACCGGATGAGTGGATTCCATAATTACTTACAACTTACGAACTTTATAATATTGGCGTAGATTTACACCGATATTATAAAGAGATATTACCAATATTGGTGGTTCAGAAGGTTGCGGGTTCGATTCCCGCCGCGGGAGAAATGTTTGTATGATATACAAATATATGTCTCGGGTCTGGCTGTTTTCTATAAAATATATAATATGTATAAAGTAATTAGAAAAAAAATATATATATAAGTAGTATATCAGTCATGTAGTTCCCATAACACAAGCTTTGCTAAATTTGGGGCTATATGATCCTGTGTGAAAAATATCCAGCATTATTATTTTTCCACTTACATGGTAACTTCGTCGGCGCATGGTCAGGTAAGGGTCCTCCTATAGGGATCTGCAGCGGGGTTATATCAAACGCTGTCATATCGTCTTCGCCGCCGCCTTCGTCATCATAGTTGATAATATTTTCGCGAACATCGTCGTCCGGGCCGGGGTACTTGATGTGGGCTTCGCGACGCCGGTTGTACACCACGAACACCAGAACCAGAACTGGAACATGACAATGTGTTAGGTCCAGGACGAGGTTATTAAACTATATAAATAATTGTTAATATGAATTGCGTAGGCCCTACATTAAAATTACTAAGATAGCATTGCATGTTCTACAGATATTTATTCCGGGTCTGGGTGTTGTGGTACCACGGTACTCGTAGTTTCTGATACCCAAGACACAGGGAATCCTAGTGTGGGATCAGGACTATGTATGTGTGTGAACATTGAATTAACTGATACGGGCTCGTCAGAAGCTAATCTGTTGTCTCATACGACTCTCCTGTCTTGTTAAAGATAAATATTCGTTTTGTTGCTTGAAATTTTTGAACTCGAAAAGTAGGTGTTTATTAGAGAATACTCTGTCTGTACCATAATGTACTTATATAATAACTTATTTAATTCAGATAGAATATTTCTTGGAGAAAATGTATAAAAATACTAAGCAAAATATTTTACTGTAATCTTACTAACCATTACCATAAAAAGCCTTTTCTATATCTAAAGAGCGATTTTGGTGTTTCTAGTATTTGAAAAAATGATTTATTTTTATAATGAGTGCAAACTGCGAAACCTGTCACATGAAGGTTGAAAGTTTGGTTGCGGTTTTACGATGGTGGAGCAAAAAGAAAACTAGACTATATACTTGTAGCACCAATAATCTGCATACATACATAATCTCACGACTGTCTTCAGGTGATATTAGGGGTAGGACAGCCTAAGAGAGTACCTACTGCGTCAGTTGAAAAGAAAATACGAATAGCTTGCAATAACTTACAGCTAAGTTCTTGGTTAATATTTGAAAGCACTAATTTTGGTGTGAACGTACCGGCACTCACCGCAAACTCGTTAGGGTTTATCTTACTAAATTTGTGGTGAAACGTTGAGCTAACATAGCGGTTGTAGAATCACTATTTTCTCAACTGAAACTATGTTTTTAAGAAAGTACTCGTGTTAGAAATCTAACTATTCATAGAGTTCATAGACGAGATGTTCAGTTATTTTAACATAGTTATACAAAAGGATTCTCCAATTTTATTGTGCAAAATCTTATTTTTCTCAATAAAATTGGATTTTTGTACGGAACGATATTAGTCGAACAAAAGAGTGATAAACTTTTATATTGTTTAAGCTTTATTGTTTTGTCTGTTTGTCAGAACCGAACAACATATAACTTACTACTTTTAAGACTACCCTGTAAGTACCTACTCATAAATTTATCACAGTAAAGGTAAAACTGATAGATCTTGGCAATATCAGGAGGATTGTTTTAGTCATTTCAATTTCCGTGCGTGCGTAGGTACGCATTTAATTCAGGAAGGGACTGATTTTAGAATATAATAGAGGCATTACGTAGGTTAGGTACGTATTGTACGTGCATAGAAAGGGAGGTAAAGCCATTGCCATTGTACCCTCATCTCTATTCAGTATCGATAAAAATGATTTTAAGCAAGTAGTGCTAATGTGAATCTCATATATTATTTATAAAGATTTTAAGCAATGTTTTGTTTTCTTCTGTTGAAATTACACATGACATATCAGAAAGAGATAAAGCAATGTTTAGTTCATTAACTGTTTAAGAAGTAAGGCCCTAAGGGTCTCATTACGAAAGGTGATTTAAATCGGTGGTTTATCTTTTAGAGATAGCTCAGACTTTTGAATTCAAGATAAATCCTTGCACAAAGCTTACAAGGTTTATATTTTTTTTAACATTCTTATTTTATAATAAAATAGCTAACAGTCTATTTCAGAAATATATCAGATTTCAAAAGGAGGATACACCACAAATAACTGTTAAAATATAAACCAGGCGGTCATCTAGTTTATTTCTATCATATCTCAACCTCTTTTTGAATACGTGCTTTTTTTTGGTAGGCAATCAAAATGTTTTTTTTGTTACGAAGTGTTTTTTAAATTAAATGGTCATCCTGCGGTTTATTTTATATTTAAAATGTGGATCTTAGTCACTTTGCCATAAAATTCTGTTTTCTATAAGGTATATTTAAACCTTCGCTTAGTGGATCTATAAAAACTCTAGTTTAGACCACTTTTCGTAATGAGTCCGTCATCGAATAAGTATATATGACTAGCTTTGCTCACAAACATAAGTACACTGCAGTAGCCTATTCTCATGATTTTCAAAATAATAAAAGTATTCGTTAAGTACCTATCTTTTAGGTACCTACAGATTTACACTGCAGTGTTTTCAGTTTGCATAAGCAAAAAAATAGGAATTGCATGCAAGTATCAAACAAATGAATGACGGTTCTCACCTAGAAGCATGAGCAAACAAACAATGATAGCTATAATGAAATCCCGGGATGGAGTGATGATGCCAGATGCTAGGAGCTCCAGTTCACAGTCGTGGCCGGTGTATCCGAAGGCACATATACAGTCGTATCTTCTGGCTGGTTCTCTATCTATGCAGGTTCCTCCGTTTAGGCAAGGGTGGCCCAAACACTCGTTGATGTTGACACAAGTGCCACCGCCACGTGTCGAGCCCCCTGGACACCTATACAATGCGCTCTTTACCTCACCGTTTGGTCACGGTGCGCACTGAGTCCCGTAAAGCATGCACTATAACTACATAGAGTTACCAACTACACATATAATATCTAGTGACAACACACCTTTATCAACACATTAGGAATTATGGAAAGAGTGGTCAGATGGAGGTTTTAATTATGAGGAACAAAAAACGTTTTATTTGGCAAGTTAAGCCTTACGACAATCAATTTGAGTTCGGTGCATCCGTAACGAAAATCAGGAATTTTAATTTATATAGGTCACGCGACATGGAATTGGCATGTTTGTACGCATTTGTTTGACCGCTCCGCCCGATATTCGATGCAATCATGGCTTCGCAATTGTGCATCCGCTTGTCAATTAGGTTGGGATTAGGATGTATTGATAAAGATGATGTAAATGCGATACATAGATACGGATGGTGTGATAGTGCGCGGGTGAGTGTGCTACCGTCTAGCTAGTTTGCTCACTCATTATAATGAGGAGGCAGACGAGTATCGCAGCCAACGCGCCCATGCTGAGTTTGAGAGTCCGGCCCTCCTGCACCAGTTCGCAGTTCTCCCCCCAGAAGCCCTCGGGACAGAGGCACCGGTATCCAGGCTCGCGGTTCACGCAAGAGCCGCCGTTGCGGCACGGAAAGTAGAGACACTCGTTCTTGTCTACGCAACCCTTGCTGTCCGGCGACAGTACCAAACCCTCACCACAACTAAACACCATTCCAAGGCATATTAATACATCTTATAAGCAGTCATAGATAGGGTTATTGCAAGAAATAGAAATGTTAAAATAAAAAGCTTCCAGCTACACCCCCACTTGTACCGATAAATCGAAGCGACACCATAAACACAATTTTTATGGAACTGGCTTGTTGATCGTCAAGTGCGGTTTTTACTGGTTATTCAGAATATATAAATATATCAAAATATAATTGGTAATCAAAATATACGGGGTGAATAAATACTCAGTGCGGACCGTTTCAAAACAAAATAATATATTTTACATTTTAATTATTGAGAGAGTAGGGTCTGTAAATCAAAGTCCGATCAGGAAAATAGCAAAATCTTATTTCTGCTGCCAATTTATATACAATTAGCTCGTTTGAGTGGGATGTTAACCGGTAAAATTACAAGCAAACGAGTCGGACTTGATAAATACAGGTAATGACACTTGGGATGAACAGTATATGAAATAGTACTCACGTGCATTCATATTCGTTCCACAAGTCGACGCACACGAATGGGTCATTGCAGTTTACATTGATGCATGGGCTGTTGGACGGGCAGTTACGGTCCAGGTTCCTGGCCATCGTCGCCTGTCCCCACTGCGTGCCGTTCATCGCCGGGGGCAGCGGTAGATGCTTGCCCTCTAGCCGAATGTCATCCAAACAACCCTTCTGGAAATCTGCGTACACTTCAAACGTTCGCACTCCAGTGTACTCAGCCTTGCCACCGGCATAAACACCCTCCTGTTTATCTACTAGTAACCATTGGTGGCCTTCAAACGTAAAGGTCTCGTTATATCGTCGCCCCTCGCCCCCATCAATTTCTAGAGTCGCAGCGCTTCCATACCGACTGACACGTGCTATGTGCCATTGCCCGTCGTTAACCGCAACTGAGTTCAGCCACACGTCGCGTTCCTCAGTCCTTAGCGAGTTGAGGTTGAATCGGAAATGTAGACGAGCATCTTTTACTTCAAGTATTCCATATTCTCGATTGTGCTGGTCGCTGACTCTGAAAAGTTCACCGTGGGGCTCGCGCGTCCTGAATCTCAATTGAATTTGTGTGCTAAATCTGTCCGGTTCAAAACTTAATGCAAACTTCACGTAACTCTGGGGTCGAAAACTAGTAGGGGTCGTCGGTAAATTACACGATGGCCCTGTCCAACCTGGCTGACACTGACATCTGGCTTCGGAGAAACTCCCGACGCATGTTCCGTGTTCCCAGCATCTTGAAGTAGTATCGGCTTGATTGCAAATTTCTTCTGTTTGCGGGCAGCCGGCAACTGAGTTTCTAGAAAGTCCTGGATGAGCCAAGTCATATAATTTACTATTGTGGATTAAATTTCGAATGCATCCATCGAATCCTTTGCCAATTGGCATATACTGCCAGTGATAGTGAGTTGGGTCAAAATGTTCGATATACAACCCACCAATTTGAAGTGGTGCATTGACATTTAGATATTCGTTAAAGGGCGGTATAGTTCCCGTTGCCTGACAAGTAGAGTCATCGAATTCAGGTGGAGTGCCATCTTCCATTTCTTGGATATCAGCAGATTTGCAGAAATCAACAATCATTCTAACATTCTCTGTATCCCAGAATATATCTATTCTGTGCCATTCACCGTCATCTAACGACTTTTTAGCTTTTACCCTGAGCTCTAATGTCCCTGACCCAAAGTCTATTAATAACCGTGGATTTCCTCGTTCTAATTCAACAGAGATAAAGTCCGAAACCATTATTTCTTCGGGTTCAGGAGGTACAATTGGCCCATTATAAAGTAAGACACCTTCTGATTTTCTGGTGATAAACTCAAAACTCAGATGAGAAGTATCACACATTTCTAGAGCTGGATACCAGGCCCATCCTGTTCCTCTAAAGCTCCTTGAGGTCTGTTGACATCTTGGTCCGGTATATCCTGGCGGACAGGAGCAGGTTAAGCCGTATTTTCCTTCTATACACCTTCCGCCATTGTAGCAGGGGGAGTTACGACAAGTTTCTGCTTGAGTGAAGTTCCTTGCCCCACACGTGCACTCGGCGAGTACTTCTACGCGCACACCGACAAGAGCAGTTTTATTTGAATTCACCATATATGGCACATTGCTGATGTCGAGGGTATTTGTACAAGATCCTTCACACATCTGATTTTCGTAAAGACATTCGTCAATGCCGACCATGGTAATGTTGATACCAACAGCTTTTTCAATTTCCTCCCTGTGCATTAGAACGATCCCATTTAACCTGATTGGTTTGTAGTAATGAGCACCGTGCGCTGAAAAACGGATGTCAGTTACAGGCGGGTGTTTCTTTCTCAGTTGAACGCTGAAGATATCGATATTCTCGCGTTCAGTGTTCAACAAGTCTGCTAATTTGTCCTTGAAAATGTCTAGCTTGCTTCTTGAAACACTCAATGTCTTATAGTTCCATACTCTTATGAAATCTTCATCAGATATTCCAGATATTCTTATAGAGCCAGAATTTATGATAGCTTCGTGTGATATTTCTTTTACATACACTGTAACGTTGGCCGGGACATCTGTTTGTGTGTGTTTACGATCATACACTTTGAATTTTAAATGATATCTGCCTTCTTTTGTTTTGTGTCTCATGAGTATCATGCCAGTCTCTTCTTCTAAAGTGAAATTTGAATGCTCTGTACTTTCCCAGAAGAATTTTTTGTCCGGCAGGTCCCAGTCGTCAAGATCATAAACGTAGACACGGCCAATTTCTGTAAGCTGCCCTTCAGATCCTTGCCCTTGCAAGAATTGATGAGTGTATACCAAAATTTCTTTGGATCCTGGTTGCATTTTATTGTCATTTACATCTCCAATAACAACTGTAAGTGTACTGGTCCCGGTCATGGCTGGATTTCCGTGATCTTTGATAATGATAGGAATGAGGTATTCTTTCTGTTGTTCCCTATCAAATGAGCGCAATGAAGAAACAATAGCCATACCATCACCGTTGGCACCTTTTTGATCTTGTTCAACTTTGAAAGATGCTCGAATAATGTCGTCTGCACCGGGGTCTAATCTGAATTGGAAAGGTGGTCCATTGCTTTTTGATCTATCGTCATCATCAGTAGCTAAGATTTCAGCAACCTTTTTAGGAGTGATGTGTTCAGTCAAGACAGGTCTGTAGTCTTTGAGGAATGTCGGAGCATTATCATTAATGTCCTGTACAATTACAGTTAGCGTCGCAGTTGCAGTTCTTGGGGGCACTCCATCATCTATTGCCAAAATTTTTACCTGGTGACGAGGAGTGTCTTCCCTGTCTAAGGATCTTTGTATGCTCACAGTGCCCTCTTGATTAATTGAGAACTGCCTTTTGCGGTCTGAAGATCGATCAATTGCATACGAAACTTTGCTTTTACCACCCTGGTCAGGGTCAGTTGCTTTGAATGTTTCTAAACTCTTTCCAACTTCTGCATTTTCATAAACAGATACTTCTATATTAGCTCTATCGAATTGTGGTTTATTGTCATTAATATCTCTAAGTTTCACAACAACCCACGAGTAAGCTACATGGTATTTATCGTTGTCATTATCTTCTCCTTTATCATTAACTTGTATCCTAAATCTGAAGCCATTACTTTGTAATTGGTCTTCATAGTCTAAAGGCTGTACAATTTTTAAAGACCCAGTACCGTCATTATTTCTAACCATAGTAAATTTATCAGCACCATATCCACTATTTTCAATAACCTTGTATTGAAATTTATTTGTTTCATCTTCATCATGAACGGTGACTGTAAGAATTGGCATCTCCGGTAAATTAGTGCCATCTGTCTCGTCTACTTCAGTGAACCATTCATCTTTCGTAAATTGTGGAGGCATGTCGTTTATGTCTTTGACCCTTATAGATGCCGTCCCTGTACCCTTCAATCCCCCTCCATCCGACGCTACTATCTGTATCGAATAATCAGGAGTTCGTTCTCGATCCAAACAACAAACTGCCGTCTTGATCACACCTGTTTCCGGTTCTATTTCAAATATAGGGGAGCCCGTTTCCTCCTCGATTACATTTTTCTCTATAGAATACCAAAGTTTAGCATTATTACTTTCGGCGGGATCGTCATAGTCAATTGCGGTCATCGTCATAACAACCATGCCAGCCGTGCCGTTTTCAGTAACATTTCCGAAGTAAACTCCTTGAGGGAAAATAGGAGCATTATCATTGATGTCTTTTAGATTAACTTGGACATCTGCGTATCCTACAAGCCCCTCTCCTCCTTCGTCCTGAGCGAATACAGTGAACCTCCACTGTGGCCTACCATTGGGCTGGTCGCGGTCCAAAGGCTGTAAACACACATGGCAATAAATATTTTTGGAAGAAAAAATAATAGAACTGGTTTATGAAGATTGCTTTCTTTGATATGAATTCTGTTTCATAAGGATATTACATAAGGTACCTAGCGAATGATCTCAAAGGAAAAAAAGGTAATATCATTCTAAAGGTAGATTTGCGTCGCAACAAACACTGAAACGAATGTCATAAAACAGTCCAAAGTTTTTATTTTTTCTATTAAACGGCATTCTTACTACCCACTCATTTAAGATATTTTCGTCAATCATTTGTATTTATATAATAAACATTCAGTAGAATTAAAGAACAACTTTGTTTGAAGTTTCTGTCGTAACAAACACTGAAACCTTTTCAAACGTTTTTATTTAGAAATCAGGTAATTAGCATTCAGCGGTCATTCGAGTTTTCTCGTTACGGAAAATACTCGCGTCCAGGTTTATGAGACCAATGGAATGCAATAAATGTGTGATTGCATTTTGCATGCAGAGCACGCAGTGTTCTGCTGGCCACTATCCTAGTCACGAGTAGAAGCTCATATCCAACACCCATATTGTTATAACTTTGCTGATATTCTCACAGTAAAAGTTGCAAAACACCGCAATCGGGGAACATTTTACTAAAATTAAAGTTTTCCAATAACTACTCACTTTGAGCACGAAAATTTCGCCCGTGGTACGATTGATATCAAACTTGCTATTTGCAGGGTTGTCAGGATCGATACCTTGGCCAGTCAGGAAATAAACGATGTTCTGCTGTCTATCTTTATCACCATCTGTGGCTGTAACCTATATGATAAAAAATATATTTTAGTATTAACAATGCCATAATTAACAAAATTGGCAGCTGGTAAAATAATGTGTTTCCACTAACATGTTTTATCAAATGAGTTTTACCTACTAAAACTTGGCTTTTGTGTTGTATTTCTTGTCGCTTATTCTACTATAATACTGACTTATATTATTAATCTACTTATTATTATTACTTGTTCTTACTTATTGAATAACATAACTATGGCTAACAGGTAACAAAGTTTAGTATTACACGAAGGTGAGTGGTGCCCCGGGCGTTGGCGTATATCCTATTATTACCTCAAAACACAAACATATTCTGCAAACCAAATCAAAATCTTAACCGAAAATAACATTCGACATCAAACTCTACTAGGTAATTAATCGACCTTCCCACGAAGTTATTCGATAAGTATTATTATGTGGAGCTAACGATATGAGAAAAAGAAGCATTGTTAAATTCTGCTTACTTATGAATTTACTTTGAGATTGTGAATCGAGCGTGGTATGAGTTTCCTACTGCTTTATGGTAACGTAGTCTCCGCAGAAGTTTTGCAAAGTTTATGAACCCACCGACATCCAGGATTGTTTGCATCGGCAGCGGCGGCGTCCGCTGACGGAAGTAACCAAAACTTTCCTCTCTAAAGATCTTCCAACGAAGAAAGTCCGATAACTTTTATCACTATTTAAATAGTTAGGGTTATACCGATATGTGATAGCAACTACACGTTTACTTGAAATTCTGTGTGAAAACAAACCGATTTACTCACAACTTTATTTTAGTGAAATGGTTACTGTCTGTACTAAGACAAGGGAATGTCCAATTACGAGACGGTCAAGGCGACAGAAATGAAGAGGGTCGACGTTTCTGTAATTACATGGATCATTTGCGAATCTCTCTCAAATTATAAAAAGGTTGTCACTACAAGCGACGCGGGACGGATCCTATGATGAACGAGAATTCTCATGAGTTATCGAGTTTAAATGTCATGTAAAGCTGACAGTGCCCTACTATAATGAGAAATAATATTACGTGCTCTCATCTAAATATGCAAAATTTCATAATTTTATAATTATGAAGGACGGAGAAGCGAAAATATTTATCGGGACAGACTTTTCTTTGTCATTGTCGAGCAGGTATCATATTTTTTATTAATGTATATAATATAAAAGTATCATAAAAAAGAATAACGCTTCCTTAGAGAGACTTAAAATAACTTATTTGCAATATACCCCATTAAATCGCCTGAGTTTTACTAAAACGTCCATTCTATCGTCTATCTAGTTCAATCTGAGCGTCTCCCTGTAGATTAATAATTCACAAAAACCAAGTTTGCGTAGTTATAACACAAATTACAGAAAAAAAAATTGTGGTTAGTATCACACCAAAATCAAATCCAAGACACTTACTTAGGAAAGCCACATACTGCCAAATCATGCACTATACTTACTGAAATCAGAACGAAACCAAAGCACGCGTAAAATACGGCAAAACTAAATGAAACCCAAGAGATATTACTGTTACTTACCAGGTATCGTAGGGCTATGGAAAAAACATTTGTGCTTAAACTATGTTAGCCTTATTTTAAAATAAAAAAGCCCTTTTACCTATAGCGAATGGAACAGAAACAGAAAAGGAAGTTCTGAAATGTGGGCAAAAATATAGGATAAATTAAAAAATTCCATTGACATTAAAAATACTCAAAACGTCACTCAAAATAGGTACCTACCTACTATAATCCAGTAATTATTATAATTTGGTCAGCTATCTATTGATTGTCTATGTTTGTTAGCGGCAAAACATTAAATATTTAATGTTTTGCCGGTTTTTTTTATACCTTTTATAAATGATATTTCATTTGTATCACGCAAAACAGGAACCGAAACTGACTTTTTTTTGGCTGAAAATAGACAAGCCTGCGATTTAGAGGCGTTATACTTAACCATAGAAAATAAATTTTCTTACTAAACGTTAGTTGGTAGAGAGCCTATATAACCAACATTGTCTGAAAACTATCACCATTCAGCAGAGGCAGACCTATTAGCACATCTCACTATCTCGCCTCACACCAAGCCATTAAGTGAGGTAGAATTTATAGCAGTAGAGCTTTATGATCGGGCATTATCTACGTTAGAAGACATTTATGTATAAAGCAGGCAGCCTGATTTTCAGGCCTATTTGTCCCGCTTCAACTTATATGACTGTAGTGATCATGTATTTTATATGTATGGTAAATCGCCTGTACCGGTAGCAGTAAGTGCCGGTAGATATCAACCAGTTTTCAGTGTCGGATGAGCTCCTGTCCGCACAGGAAGTCTAATTAATGTGAATGGCACAAATAAAAATGTTACAGTCGAATCATAGAAAAAGAAGAGTTTTCATTTTGTGGAAATGTAATTTTAGTAGCTGTAATAGATTTACTTTATACATTATTTTAGATTGTAATTTGGAATGCTGAAATTTTGAAAAATTTGGAATGTCAAAGTTTTGTATAGCTTTTTGATGATAGATTTGCTTCTGATATTCTCATACAAACTCAACTGTTTACCTGATATATATACCTGATTTGTGTTACGGTCCAAATGTCACTCGAAAAGTGCTAAATGAGTCCTGTGATAGAAATATCCAGTACAGAGAGCATTTTCATGAGGCTCTTCTACAAAAAGAATATTAGTAAGAAGCCCATAGAATCGATACCTATTCTAATTTAAATAATATTAACTTGCAAAATTTGTTGTTTTTTTAATGTCGTGCTAAATAAATGTTTTTCATTTCACATCATACCTACCACATTTATACCTTCACCAGAAACGCAGAAAGTAAAGGAAATTAGGAGAACCAAAAATAAAAAAATAAAAAACCTGTATAAGGGAGTGAGGGAAGGGCCCTGTCTCTTCTAGGGCTTGTGTGACGTAGGCGCTGCGGCTGAACTTTGGAGGTAGGTCGTTGACATCCAGCACGTGAACCACCACCAGGGTCGAGTTCTCGTTGCGCCCGTCAGAGGCCACCAGCGTCAGGTCGTACTGCGCATACGCATAATAAGCACATCCCCATGCACACTCGGGTACTAAGGACTTATAAAGGATAAACAAAACAAAAAAATAAGACTAGACCAGGCCTATTCATTAGACGATGTCATCGTCTAGACTGTTTTTTTTTCTGCGTCGCAGGTGACACACGCACTGATGATTTATAACTAAGATTTTTTAAGCATGTAGTTGTGCTACTTAAAGGTGGTTTATTGAAAGTTCTGGAAGCTTCGTTAAGAAAAAACGACGCCTCCTGAAATATAACGAATCCTTAGCGGTGCGTTGGCGACTTAGCACGGTCTTATCCTCGAAACCACTTAAACTTAGGTAATTGATAGAAAATATAGTAATTTCTTGCAACTACCGATGTATAAACGTTTTATAAAATGGTCCATTGATAGATTTTGCAGTCCATTTTTTACAGTAGATAAGTCGCTACAGGTTCACAGTAGTCGATTTAACGAGAGCTCAGAGTATTTGTAATATTTCAAACCGATAAAATAGATATGCAGTGATTTATTTCTCCGGCAACGTTTGTTACACAGTTTTTCAAAAAAGTTTGTGTTTTGTCGGCGATACCATTGCAAAAAAATGTTTCGTCAAAGCGACTGTGGATAAATCGGAAAAGAGAAGTTAATTTATACCGCGCGTAAACTTTGCTTTTGGGTTAGGAGAAATAATTGAAAAGTACTTTCTAATTTCAAACGAGGCCGCTTCGTAAACACCCGAGTGTTTCGGACCGCAGAAGTTCGTAGTATTATCGTTATAAAAATTGGAAAAGTCGAGTTCGCAATAAGATTATATAAAAAATACTTAGACCCCGTGGTGAGGTAAATAAATATAAAACCGCAGGCTGGTTGTTTAAAGAACATTATTGCAGCGACGACGACGGGAGGTATTACGCAACCCACTGAACTTTACTCGCTCCTGCCTGCTCAAAGCTTCGACTGATGTTTCGTGGGCGATTTCAATACCGTTCAATGATTTAGATGAAATTATAGATCAATTAAGAAAGTTAAGTTAAGTAACTTCCTTGAATATTTTTCATCAAAATTCAAAGTTGAAAAAGAGGTAGTGAAACAAAATCTAATGGTAAACGTAAAACCGCATGATACTGTTTATTCTAAAACCGGATACATAGGTACTGCGAGAGTATCAAAACCAAAAGTATTGTGTGAACCTAAAAAGAGAAACGTCATAAAATACCTCGATGACAATTCATAAACTGCAGACCCGTCGCAATAAACAAGCTATATGCAAAAAAAAAAACAAAGATAAAAACAACTATAACGCACTAGCACCCAAACGGCAATATAGCAAAATAAAACTGATAAAAACCCATGCCATGCAAAAAGGAAAATCTACGAGTATCAATCCGTGGATGCATGTCACTATTCGATTCTCTTTGAACTGGTGTGCGCATTGTTTGTTCAGTAGGAATCGAATGTGGTAGGAGGTGGTTGAAGTTAGACCTGTAGAACGCGCTTGGGTAGATTTCGGTCGTCTTCCTCTGTGATCTGTGTGCGGTAGGTGGGCCGCTCGAATACAGGCGGGTTGTCATTGACATCCTTCACGTGGATCACGACGGTCGTGTAGTTCTCCTTCAGGTTGTCGGACGCTGCCAGCTTCAGCTCGTACTGTCGCCCAGAGGATTCGCAATAAATATTTATACCAAACCATTTTTTTGTCGCTATGAAATTCATTTCTTTTTCGATAAGAAACTATCGGACATAATTTCCCTCGAGACTGAAATATGACGTAATAGTGTTCTTTTATAAGACTTTTATCGGGACAAAAATCAGAGTTTAGTAATTAGAAACATTAATTCAGGAAGTTAAGAAATAGGACGAAGTAATTTAAGACTGACTATAATTTACGTCATTCGGGTCGTGTCTTGATAACGAAGGAAAAAATGAACGCGGATATTAGATATTGCAAGATTTTTTCCCGTTTTGGAGATACAATTTAGTGCCGTGATAAAATGTGAATCATTTACGTAAAGAATTGGTATCGTGTGAATGTAAAAATGGTCACTCAATGTTGAAGGTCCATACTTTGCTTTGAAATACAGTAAGAATTCGCGTGCTCGGGGAGTTATTGCTGTCATCTGTCAGTGTCACTCAGTAATTTCCTCACCCGGGAGGGAAATTTTGAATGTTTGTTTCAAAAGTCATCTTACGCATATTATACAAGTTTTGAGTAAAGCAGGTTTCATTTAAAGCTATATAACCTACGAGTATCGAGTTCGTAATATTACGAGCATACCTACTGACTGTATGTCTGGTTAATGAGGTTAAACTTGTGAGTCCCCAAACCATTTCTTATTCTTAATTTAGTCCTATCGACAAACTACTGGTAGTATATTTACTCGTTCAGTTAGTTAGCTTAACTTGGCACAGGTGAGTATGTTGAGTCGGGTGGTGGCTAAAAGCCAGTGAAATCCCAGCGCCCAGATTTAGTAGCGCTAAAGGCCTAGATTACCATTACCATTGATTTTATACTTATGTACCGACGCGGCTTTATATCTGACGGATTTACTCGCCTCTGTAGTACTCACATTACCTTTCTCACAGAATAAATAATCATTCCATTTGACTATAAACCAGTTTACTTTGTTAATAGAAACAAAATACCCTTGTTTGGGATAAGCCATTAAATGTAGGATTTGCACCGCTGTTTATTCTATAATACAAAAAAGCGCGTCTACATTAATAAAACTGATTGTTTGAATTTCATTATATTTTAGAACAAGTCTCAAACTGATCAAGACAGTAGGTATACTTGTTACAGTATGTAACAAAAATCTTGTTCTATCCAACAATACTAACCTATATCTTACATATCCCTTTCGGATCGGACGGCGTGTAAGTTACATAATTGTAGACTTTTTTAAGTCAAACTTCAGATCAACAATCGATACAATTTATTGCGACTAAAGGGATCGCTCCAATAATTGTTGGAATTTGCAGATTGTTTCATCCGGTAGAAAATTCACTTCGCTTAAATGGATATTAAAGATGAAATTATTTATCTCGCAAAGTTCTGTGAAAGTTAGGAGAAAGAGGGGCTCGTTCGACAACGGAGCACTCGCCAACACGGCGCTTATAAAATAAAATTAAAACTTGCCACGGCGCAAAAGAAAGGAAAACAGTGTTTTGCCGTTTAGCGCCCTATTTTAATACAAAATTATTCTCAAACGGCAATTAATTATCTTTTGACCCAAGAACCTTTCCAGTTTAAATATAGAAAATAACAAGACAAAATTAAAGTTTTTTTTGACACTATTAATGCAATCAGTTAGGTAACTGATTACTTTCATAATTACATGTTTTGTACGGATCTTTATCGCGTTTGCTCTTTTAAATTATTTTATTTTATTATTATTACAAATAATAATGTAAAGTAATCACGAAAATTTGAAAATTACTGATTACTTTTCGATTATTGGTTGGTTTGCTCTAAACCTTGTCTATAATAAAGTGGTTTTAATCTTTAATAACTTATCATATCTCCTCTTGTTTAACCTTTCTTGATTAATTTGGGATTATGCCAATGTAGAACAGTTTGTGAAGATTAACTATCCCACCCAAGTACTTGTGTATGGTTTGAACTTTGTCTGCGTTGCAAATATTAATTCCAATTGTGCGCTAGTATTGAAAATACGAATTCCATCCCATATAATCCCAAATTACGAAGGTAACCCAGGTCTCTAGGACAGGCTGTTTGTTGATGGTCAGTGATTGTCAGGCAGCTTATAAAATTAGTATAAAAAGGATAAAGAATTCCGAATTGCCAAGAAGATACCTGAAAACTCTGAATGTACAGGGGGATTTCAATCGCACTGCCAGATCCTGGTTCTTGTAACGCGACTTTATACGACAGCAAACATAGAGGCAAACTTACGGATATTCATAAACGAAAACTACGATCACGACAGAAAACGAAAAGAAACGAGCTACTAGCTGTAACAGATTTGTCACAACATCAACTCAACGTTATCCTATGCCACGTACCATCTTCTCTCGTGCATTGTACCTACGTGCAACTTCATAGATAACGTGTTTTTGATACATAACAAAAAAGTACACGCAAGATTTATTTACTCTAGTTTATTTGAATTGAACATCATTAATTAAAATCATATCCAAACATTTGTATGTTGTTGCTATCTCTCTCGGGTCCAGTACGTTTATTAAAACAGTCGATGGTTTTTAAACGAACTTCACAAAAATAATATCGTTTTGGGATACTAAATTGGGAAAATGCGCATATATATGAGACGAAATTAGTTTTAATAGGAATTCTTTTCTTCATTAAACATATCATCTTCGGGATTCGATTGGAAAAGTTTCTACACAAGTTTTTATTAAATCGAAACTTTTTGAAATAAAGTCATCAATAGAAACGAGAAGTGAAGAAAACTTACCCTTTTTCTTGTTTCGTAGTCGAGCGCTCCAGCCACGTAGATGGCGCCTGTCATGTTTTTGACAGCGAATGCACCTCCTATGTTACCGCTCGTGATCTCGTATCGAATACGCGATGCTGCAACAAAATAAACACCCTGTAATACAATTTTGTTTCACACAATATGAATGTTCATACGTAAATAGACAAATAAAAAAACTGGTTTATACAAAAATCTAAAATAACATGAGCCACAATACATGTTATGTAATTTAGTTTAAAGTTTTGAATTATGGCCACCTGAAACACAGTTAATAAGTTTTATTGAGCTATAATAGCTGTTTCCATTTATTTATTTTTTTCAGCTGGGTTTGACACTTAATTATGATAAAAGTTCTGACCGGAACTAGACTACTAGACTAGGTCACAGATATTATAAAAGTATACACTAGGTACACTTTATTCTGTAGGTATGCTTTCATGAGGATTATTTACCATAAGCTATTACATAATCAAATTATCCAAAAATAAAACATGAGATGAAATATAAACCAAACTTTTAATTTTAGTTAAAACTTTCACGGTTCAGTATTCTATGATAGAATGAAATATCACAGTTTTTTCTTTAGCACGCATAGATAGTTTGAAAAGCGTCATTCGCACTTTGAAATTCATGTTGTTTATACACATTTAAACGTGTTCACGAGAAAGATCTTTGTCTTAATTTTTGGTACTTGTAAACCGCAAGTGTTAATTAAACTTGACACCTTTTAAAGCTTTAGAATTGACAAACCTAATTGCAATACCAGAAATGTTTTGCTTACATTTCATAATACCTACATGAATTAAAGAACAATTGTTCCAATGCTTAAATTGCTTTATTCATAATTATTTCCTCATTTATGCAGACCCGAAGTTCAATGCCTGTCTTTCAAAGTCGGAACTATGACCGATACGAATTCCGTTGATACCGGTTAAATAGTAATGCAATGTCCATTACTTGTAATAGTGGGTCTGTAGATAGAGTCAAGCAAATTGGAAGGGACTATAAGTAAGATTGCTTTTGTTTTAGCCTAGTTCTAATTTCTGTGAGTATTTTCGTTCTGTTACTCTGGAAGCTGTACAGTATAATGTCTCATTGTAGATTCAAAGTAGCGCGTCCTCTTTTACAAGTAAAAATTTAAATTTTCCCAAAAACATAATAACTTGTCTATGCCCAAAGACTTGTTCGCGTAGTACCCCGATTACAAAATATGTAATTCTAGGTCACGAACTATACCTATTCCTCATCCAAATTGGAACTGGCTGTTACGAAGATAATCAATAAACATCCAAACTTTTTCATTTATACTACTTATATTAGTAGGAATTTGGTTCGTAAAAAGATAGGTAGACCGAGCCACGTATATAACATAACATTTATTGATCAGAAAATCGAAAAACAGTTCGAATACACGACATCGTTGGTCCCTAAGCTAGGCTTACCTATATCTTGGGACCTTCTTCCTTATAACTAAGAATGTATGGTATGTATCCACAAACGGGTTCCCTAGCTGGGTACGTTATATTAAAAGAATGCACTCCCTACCTAAGGATATTTACTCTAGTGGAAATATTTGTTTGAATTTACTGTTATGTTGAGAAAAAGCGAATATCACAGCGTAGCACGTGTTGTAATGGGTGTAATAAACCTTAAATAATTATAACAAGTGGTATACATGCTGTGTGCGATTAGAGCAGCCTTCAACCGCATTTACGTTTAATATAGTCTATAGACTCGAGTAATGAACTCGTACTGTATCTTAAACTAATTGGCATATAAAGAATATTGCTTATTCCTTTGAGCCCGAATTTAATTTTATGAAAAGCTTTTTTTTAACGTTTGTACGGCATCATATTTTTAGGCATGAAAAGGTTTCCCGGGACTTGCTTTGAAATTTTATGTGAAAAACATAAAGGTATGAAAATCGTATTTTTATTTAAAACTAGATAACATAAAATTACTACAAATACAGATTCTCTGTATAGAAAATTGTACATGTTATACAAACTTTTTATTAGACGTACGTAGTAGCCTTTTTATCCTTTCTTGCATTTCTCGTCCCTCATAATCTTATCATCTAACTAACGTGCTAACGTAAAAAATATATATGTAGTTTAACAAAAACTGAAAACACGCTATTATCACGCATTAAAAATTATAAAAATAATTCCATTATCCACCTCTTGGCTCCATCATCAGACCCTCGTTACCAAGCTCGATCTATTGGACTCGTCAAAACTGAGCCAAATAGGTTAGTTTACTAGTAGTCACTGAAGAGTTTCACTATCCACCTCCTGGCTCCATCATTAGATCAGATTCAAGATACCAAATTATAGTATTGTCATCCGAACTACATATACATACAAAGTTTCATTTCGATACGACAATTAGAAGTAGGTTAAAATTTACTTCCAAGAGTTGATTGCATTATTTTTTTGTTATTGTTAAGTGAAGCTAATTTAAGCATGTTAAAAAGGTAATCCTTATTTACCTTAATCACATTATATACAACATTATTTAGCTATTTAGCATTATTTTATAACCAAAAATTCGAAGGCATGTGCCAATAGTTAGTGTTACAATAAGCGGCGATGGGTTTGCAACCTGTCACGTGGAATGCTTACTACTTGCAAAACGCGGGCATGTACCAAATGTAATGTTTGGACGTGCCTCTGACTACCCCCTACTTGGTATCCTCAAAGATCTACTCACTGAGTATGTATCTGAGGATGTCCACCATGGGGAAGACAGTCGTGAGCGTGTTTTTTTGTTTTTTATTATTTAGTATAGTAAGTTAGTTAACCTTCGAAACATACAATATTTTATAATATTGTAATAGTCTACAACTTAGGCTATGAAAATACAAAAATAATGCCCTTATTAATTAAAACCGAATCCGTTTACTTTATATTTTCAGTAAACGGTTTCTTATACTCAAGATCTAAGATTAAATATTTTACGATTTAGAAAACGAGACTTCCTTTTTTTATTTGGATTATATTTAATTTCCCAGCAATCATCGTTCTAAATGTTGCCAGAGCTGTCCTTTCCTTCAATTTATTTTCTGAGAAACTCAAAAGCAGTAAATGTTGTCAATTAAAACAAATATTTCAAACTTAGATAACTTTATTAACTTTTGTACTTAGTTGGATTGAATGTTCTAAGTGAAAGTAAACACTGACAGAACCAGCAGTTCGTATGACAAACAATGTGAGGTATGCTATATTCGGCCATACGCACTCTGAGCACGTCCACGGTTAGTGTCCATATCGTTTCGGTGCGTGTGGAACGAGGACTATACGCTATTAGATCGCATAATGTTGACTACAACTCAACACCAAGTACTGCGTTCCGGTACTATTGCGCACCTGGCATGTCACCGTAAAACCAAAGCATCGTTGCTTTACCTCTTCAATCGAGAATGCAAGTCTAGTATCGAGATAACTTAATAATCGAGCTAATGGGCGCCGGGTACTCTATTATCAAACTCCATTTCAATCGTTTACAGAAGCAAATTACTAAAGAGTCTACCTCGCCTTCATTTTACTTCAGATGTTTATTATCATAAAAGGTAAAGAGAATAAACAAGCACGACCGGCGCTTTTCCATTCCGCCTTTACGTTTAATAATTAAAACAAGCTTGCTCGTATTATAAGGACCTTGTAAAGGTAGGTAAGTACTGGATTGGGCAAGAAAAACTTATACAATTATATTGTCATACTTCAGGGCTACTATACCATAATTACTGATCTATAGTCAAGAAAGAACCGGTGACAAACATTTCCGGTAGATATTTTTTTTTAACACTCAGACCCACAACAAATATTAGCAGATCATGGAATTTCTTGCAGCGAGAATCGAAGTAACTTTCTCATCTATCAGCCGGCTATACGCCAATCCAATTATAGGTAGGTACTCGAAAATTATTAGCAACAAATCGGTTTCATAATGTTGGCAGAACTCCTACTGTAATGATATATAAACAGTTTGGTAAAAAAGATATCGCAGCAAAAAACTATTTTCCATTTTGAAGTTGGCTTTCAGACGCCATATAATATGGAAGTCATAAATTCGACTGTAAGAATGTGTCAAAATGTACGATTTTTCTTTCATTGAACATAGTATTCAATAAAGCAGGGGGCGGCGGTCCTCGGTAAATCACCCTTCGCACTCAGAAATAATATGTGAAACCTGAGTAGCAGTTCTCAGGGTATCGTAACGTAGAACCAGCTCAGAACTCTTTATGCGAGACATGAACTTCGAAATTAAAACCAAATAAAAGGATGGACAAAGCCCGAAAAAGCATATTGCCTGTTATTTGTTTACGAAAGTTTTATGAACAGACAATCGATGAGCAGAATATTTTCAGTTTAAAACAGTAAATTTAAGCAAATAATTTTACATTTAATATACATTTCGATGTAGCAATGTTTTATGATATGAGTTTATAATAATTTTCGATTGCTATCATTCAAACTTTTCATGATTAAACCATTGATTCGGGAATAATCGCCTGAAATACTGTATTAACACAGACCAGATTTACATTTCGGTAAGAGGTCGAAGTTTAATTACCGAAACCTCGTAAAGCCACGTCCATTTATGCTAATGGAGAGTACCTTCACATTCATGTTGCGTTGTAAATACGGAAAATGTTATTACACGTAGTTTATTCATGTAGATGTTACTGGTCGGAACATTGTTTTCAAAGGTTGTAGCTAAACTTCAACGATCCTTTTGTTATTGTTTGAGAAAGAAAATATAACACATTCTAAGTTATTTCAATAGAATTGTTTTCGGAAGTTCAAATCACAAAAATAACGAATGTTTTGTTTCAATCAGAACTTACATTTAAAAGAATGCATGCAGCATACACTACCTAAAAGTATCCTTATAAATCGCCAGAAAAATGGCTATACGACACAAATATTACGATAAAGGAAATCAATTTCCCAATCGCTAGGTCGCAGGTACGCATAAATTCCTTCCGGCTTATCTCTTACATTCTTTTAAATTACTATTTTTCTGTATTAAAACGCAATGCGGTACTGCGTTATGTCTCGAGATAAGGAAGGTTATAAAAAAGTAAAACGTTGGGAGGTCGTGTTTTCACGGCAGGCTTAGCGGCTCACGAGGCCTCAGGACCAGGGGCGTCGTTTCGGAGACGGAAATTGCTGGGAGACGGACGGCTCGAGGTGAGTTTAGCAGAAGTGAGCCCGTCAAATGTCACTGGCAATGAGCAATTTGACCTCGCTTCCCAGGCTGCCTCGACTTCGTCGTATTTGTCGACTGAAGACACTCGAAAACAGAGCTGCGGAGAGAACGAGCCGTAATCGCACATTTATTTGTGTAGAAACTCGTCACCCACGAGTTCTTTGTTGCATGATAATTATTATGTTAAAAAACTCCATAGTCTTCCTATGAACTGTGCGGTTTTTTTTTCTTTGCCTTCTAGTAATTAGCGTTGATTTGCAAACCTGATAGAATCATAAATATATACAAATAAGACACTATTAAGACAACGAACAACCCATCGACAGTCACAAGAGATTTTAGCCAGCAATAATACCAATTTCTTAAGTACGTAATAATAATAGATTCTTTGTGGCTGAACTTTGGGAATACGAACTAAGTCAATAATTTACTTTATGGGCAGCTCTATCAGCTTCCCCTAATCCTATCAACATAATTACCCCAGTATATATTTTATTACGGTTATATAATAAACCTAATAATAAATATATCTGTCGTAATTTGGTAATAGCAATTAAAATAATAAGATTATATATAATGATCGAATTAAAATGATCGTGGTTTGGTATCATTTTAGAATATAATTACGACTATACCACGTACTTTACTATTCGCCTGCTGACGTTTCGTTGACCGTCGAGCGTGGTCGCGGACGGTGCTCATGAGGAAGGACCTCTAAACGGTAAAGTCGTAATTATATTCTAAAAAGATTATAATGAATTCTCAGTTGTTAAGTTGATTGATAATAAAATTATGAATAGGATACTGATGTATAGTTGTATGTATATAGGCGAGGCGCATTTATTATATCAAGACAAGATCTTATAAAGAACGATTAATTAGTGTCGCATACAATTAAATTTCATATTCCTAAAAGGAATAAAAACTTTTCGGATGAATTGAATCATCAGACTCAGATTTTGCACTACTTCTACTCGGGGTTCTTATGACGCGACTCCACGGATCAGCCGGTTATGACCAACCATAATGAAGTACTCGCTGTACATATAAATACATACTGGAACAAAATTTACAGTCCTCGAACCGAGATCCTCCTTTTTTAGAAGTCGTAAGAAATGCTCAGCATTTTTCATAAGTGCGCTGACATGTCCTCAAAAAACCTCTCGCTACAGATTTGATAAAAAGTTTCATGCCAGTCTGTTGCTCGCATTTCATTAGGCGAGAAATAAATGCGAAAAACGAGACGTATTTCTGACATTCAAAATGAGGCTTGTAGCATATTGTCTCTGGTATATAGCAAAATAAGAAAAATACCTCTATACAAATTGGCGGGGGATGGCTTGGCAGTCTAAATCTGAGTTTCGCGGACGATCATCTATCATGATTCATCCCGACCCGAATAGACAATAAAATATTGTCTCGAGCTTATTTCAGTAGTACCGGTGTGGAGCGGCCCAGAACCACTACGGTTAGTTAACTCGTGATTACCCTGGCCTTAGTTTATCAAACTGCTGTCTATTAAAAGGAAATTGTACGGTAAATTTGAACCAATTACTTCTACTGATGTTAAAGGATTCGTTTTTCAGGTCCATTCCAAATTGCAATAAATATTAAAGGTACGTAGATTAAATATCCCATAGAGCGGCAATGTGCCTGCAACCTGTCACGAGGAATGCTAACTATTAAGCAAAGCGTGCACATGTACCATATATAATGTTTAGACTTGTATCTGACTACCCCTTCCTTGGTAAGATCATCGATAGAGTATAGTTCTGACGATGCCCATCTTAGCGATATGATTTATAGTATTAGTATAGGAAATGGTTGTCTGGAATAAATCGCCTTTTTGCGATAAGACCACTAATTGTATATACGTAATGTGCATAAGATATAAATTACAGTCCTCAATAAATTATATATGTCATGGAGAATACAGTTTTGTGTCAAGTTTTACCTAAAGATAAAATTTATTATTCATTCGTTATTAAAAATGTTCGGTATTTTAAGATTTTAGTTTTGATTTATTAAAAAAAAAGAAAACTGAGTAGATACAATAGTAAGTTAGTAGTAAAAAACCTACGTAAAGTTTCTTCTCGAAGTGTTATTGTATCTGAAACATAAGTAGGTAACAAGTAGGTAGGCATTGACTTTATTGAAAAGAGCCCCGCTTTATTGTCTATATAAAGCGATACGATAAATGATTGGCTGTACTAATTTTATGTTTACTTTCTACTTGAACTAAATTGAAATTGAATTAGTTTTTTTTCTTCACTATGATTTATTTTTGGTAGTAAATTCAGTAATGAATGCGAAAACGAACCCATAGGTTTGTAAACTATTTCTCAGCTACGATTAAGAAAAAATACTGAAGTAATTTTCAGCATTTCTCAACGAATTTTAGAAGCAAATCCGTCGATTTTGCAAAATTCGTGAGTTAAAAACTATACATGGAAGAAATAGAACCCGTTGAGGATTTTATTATCGTTCATCATTTCTCAACTTAATTAAAACCCTTCCGACTTTTTACCGACTATGCCAATCTTATTCGCAGCGCAGCCGAAAGTCCTTGAAATCTTTTGGGCCCGAAATCACTCAAATCTTGTTAAAATTGCGAAGACAGGATTAACAAGTTCTGTGTAAACAAGGGTAGCGATAGCAGATATCTTCTGATCAGAGATGTCTTCCGTCCGTTTGTATATTATGTATGAACTCCCTTGACCAAAACAAAGATTACTCGTGAAAAAGATGATTATATTTTAAGATTTACGGCAACTGAACCCTACAATAAACAAAATAATAATAGAAGATATCTGATTAAGTTAACTTTTTCCACTGCCCGGAGCTTTTTCTTTGCGAAAACGATACCATCACCGAAATTAAAATAAAATCTATCATCTTTTAAAATAATCTTACATTTATTTAATTGAACATCTGTAAAATAAATAAAGGTTATATTGCGTGTGCTTAATCCAAGAAGCTCATGTAAATCACCATAGATCTAACGAGGGAGTTTTAATAGGCCCCTAATACCGCTGAGCCGAGTTAGTCGCAGGGAACAGTCTTGTAATTTACTCCGTTCCACTTCGGAAAATATTCCTGCTTCGAATACAGCCGCTATTTACATTTTAAAACGACGTAGGGGCACTTACAAAGATGCGAGATTAGTACTCGTTCCTTCATTATCGCTTATATGCTCGCTTGAGATTAGATCGGGCGGGAGATCTTACCTTTTTTAATATTTATAACGCTTTAATTACTCGCCTCAGTAGACGCTGAAGGATTTATATCTTGAGATGTAATGACATAATAAACCCTAATTTACAAAAAAAGTATTTAAAAGTGTTTTCAGGTTGTTACCAAATGCGTGTTACAAAAATACATTCCAAATATTCCATGTGGCATTAATTTGCGGTAATCGTGACACGGGTGATCATAATCATAATTTAATATAAATCAGATAAAGTATATACCAGTCGCGGCAAAGTGAGCCTTAAATCACAGGAGATCGTATATAAGGCGCTATTTAAATTCAGGCGAGACGTGTGAAGGAAGGTTAGTGTGATTTATGTAGGCTCTGGGGCGGGCTATTGTAAAAGTTTAAATATGAGTGGGTTGTTAGCCGGGACCGGTCGCGTCTGGCGACAGGCGCCCTTGATGTCGCCTTATCGGGCTCGCTTAGCGCTACGCATTGTCAACGTGACTCCATTTAACTTTCGGACTATCTGACGTGATGAAAATCCCCACTGCGGCCCATTATTCCAGCCTACGACCATATATGCCCCTCTTATTAGGATCCTGACTGGTAGGGTCACTTTAATACCCAACTTGATGTTATGGCCTAGTGGGATACGACAAGTTTAAACTGGGATTCTTGATTTTAATTTTATAATTTGTAAGGGGTAGTTTAATCTCGGGTCAGGGGTGATGGTATATTCGGTGTCAAGATAGCTAGTAATGAAAGTTTAAGATTAACATAAAACTAGGAAATGTCTCAAAAGTAATTAAAAGCAAGCGCTCTATACTATGTAGTTTTCAACGCATTATTATTATCATGATACCTATATCTCCTGTTATTGAACTCAATGTCTGTGTGCCATCTGAAGGGTAACAGAGTTATTGTTCTTCGTTTTTATTCAGACAAAATACAGAGCGAAGTAAACAATTGGCTTTCAGCTTATATAGGGAGGCGAGTGCTCGCTCGCCACTGAATAATTCACGATTGTAGAAGTGTTAAGGCGTGTGCGCAAACAGTAATATTCGTTTAATATTTACGTTATTACCGCTCTCGCACAAACAATCTAACCAGTTAAATTCCTTTGCAATATACGGTGAACAGCAATAACAATGCATTAACTTGATTGCGTATTAGAAACGGTTTTTGAAAATACTTCTGAAATTTATGAGTGCTTGTGAACATAGTATGCATGAATAATTTTAAAAGACAAAGGACTAAATGTATTATTGTAGGTACTAACTAGAACTCTGAAAGCTTATTCATTCGTTTGAAGTATTTGCATAAAACAAGGATTATCATATTTTACTTTTACCTGTCTTTAACAACTTTAGCTTACAACTAACAACTTAGACCAAAGAGCCATTCAAGTCTTTTTCAGAACAAAGCTTTCCAAGTGTTTAGACGTAGTTACATATTACCTTCACACGCTTACCTATCTCATATCATCTGAAATGAAGTGGAAGCATAATTCTTCTCTCAGCAAACTGTAGTCCCGTATTTTCGTCAGAGTTTTTATCGCTCCGAGGGGATTATGTAAGCGAGAGTTACAAAATATCCTTCTAGTGAAGGCATGTCCGAATTTATATGGTTATAAATTGTTGGCATGAACAACGCGTGAGTGCGCCGCGTGGCAGCGTAAGCGCGGCCGCCAGTTTCGCGCCTATCCGCATGAAATCTGAATGCGGAAACAATCGCTCGGCCTCATACACGAATTATCTCGAATCCGACACCGAATTCCCAAACCGTGAAACCGTACATCTAATATGCATATAATGTGGCGCTTTCAGCTGAACAATACTGGCCACCAATTAATAGATGATTGATATTTGCGGTGATGACGCCGGCATATTATATAGAAATAAACACACTTTTAATAAATACTATGAAAGAGCTTTAATTATTGCGAACCGTTTTTTTACGCGACGCTTAATTAAAGAAACGGGCTGCGACATAGAAACGATATTTTTATGTTAATTTTGTTATAAATTTGTACCATTGTTTAGTGTTGGAACGTCTTTGTTTAAAGAAGCCGAGACGGGCAAAGACGCACATCAAAGATGTAAAATCAAAAGGAAATGCGATAAAAAAACTTCTTTAACAAGTCTACTAAAGCAATAAAACAGAGGTGGAATTGAAAGAGCTAAGGAAAATATATTTTAAAATGGAACTTGAGTTGTAAACATTAATTGCAACGGCAACACTCTTTTTGACGGACCTAAAAACTATATTAATTCGACCTATTACTCCTATAATGAGAATCGATTACTCAAGTCATGATGCATTATCACGTAAGATTTTTTATCTTTGGTGCTACTAATGAAAATTTTATTCAAATCGGGTATACCGGGCGTCCTAGACTATGCTCCATTGAAACAAGTACCTATATTTCATATTGAAGATAGGACGTAAAGAGCCCGTATAGGTCATATGAAAGTTTGTTTGTATGTTTGTCTGTTACCATTTATCTCCGAAACGGCTTATCCGATTGATTCGGCTTTATGCAATTGATTTATATAACTTCAAGGATGGTTCCTAGATTTAATTACCACAAGGCAATTAAGGGCTGTAATAGACGGTTGAATAAAAGTAGGTGGTTTTAAAATTTAGCAAAGTATTGTATTCAAAGATGTTTAATAAGTATTTGCCTGAGCCGGTCTCTTGAAACGGTAAAATTAGAAAGAAAACATCCCGTGTTTTTTTATTACTGTTCGAAGGGGTCATCAAAAGGACACCATAATTTTAAATAAACACCATTGAATTTAAAAATAAACAAATAAACCCAGGAAAAGTTAATTTTAATTATATGAAAACCCTACTTATTTTAACCAATGTATTTTCAACTAATTTATTAAATGTATAAAATGTGGTTTATTTTCTTACACGCAAATCGTCATTCTTTTGATAATTACGTTCCCGTTGTTATGAGTTGTTGAAATAATGACGTTATTATTTCAACACAAATTATATTGTGAAGTACCCTGGAGAGTTAGCGTTGGCTTAACAAAAATATCAGTATAAAATATATATGGGCACCACAATATTCTACCAATAATATCGGAATAGTTTATGCATTCCAAATGTGAAATACATGGAAGATTGCAAGGAAATGAGGTAACAGGAATATGTTAAGAGGCCAAGTGAACGGTGAACCTTACATGTAAATACGTAGGCATACCTTTCGGAAACGTTCGGCATATCTTACAGAAACAAGCACGCACACGTACAAAGATAATTAAGCCAATGAAATGTGGCCTTTACTTTTGGTTGCTGTTTCCACCATCGGTTAGCATAGCAGTACACAAAACACGATAGATTCCCTAAAAGCATTAGCAAACATAGTGGTTTCGCTCATCACTTGGTAGTTCTGTTTCCCTTTGAGTCAAAAGTGAGTGTGGATAACGAGGCCCAAAAACGCCGAAAATGTATCTGCATTTTTAGGCGTAATCATAAATTAGAACTGTGCATAGTTGTGTATTTTTTATTATTAAAAGTACAAAATAATAGGTTATCCGGTTGTCACAGCAAATTAATTCAATAAAGTACACATTGCAGTCACTAAAGAAACGCCAAAGTAAAGAGAAGACGGGTATCAAATAAAAATAAACTAATTTATAATATACAGAAGAGTGCCGATTTGTTTCCCGTAAACGTTTTCTCGTATGTTTTGTTAAATAAACTGCTTGAAGTACTCACGAGCTAAACGCTCGTTAAACAAGAGAGTGCGAGTTTGCTATATAAAGAAGTATTATGCTCGCTCATAGGTATGCAGTTTATGTTCATACAATACTTTATTTATTTACTCAGAAAAATACACATTTCTGTTTATTACACAATTCAGAAGCATACAACAAACAATCTGATATTTGACCAACTGTATTGCATGCCGGGCAAATATCCGGTTTAGACGGAAGAGGTATCGCTTAAATTCCTCCTGCGGGACAAACGTTTGCATGGTTTGCAAATATTTATTCCCGATCTGGATGTTGTGAAGACACTACACATCCTATTGTAGGGTAAGGACTATAACTGTAGGTATGTGACTGCAGATTCTTATGTTATGCATATCATATGCTTAGTAATAAATTGAATTAGAAATAAAACATGTTACAATGCAAAATATTTTCTGATCGAGAGTTGAATAAAAGAGAAGTCAAGATTACCCAATAGATATTTTGAGTTTGCTTTTACTGAACTCTCAATAGAGTCAGTACTCTAAATATTCAATATAGACAATAGACAATAAGTAGGTAGGTAGGTACTGACGAAGCAATGCATTGTCTGATGTTCCTTGTAACAGTATTGGGTTTCGTGCAACTTCGCCAGATTGGTCGATGTTCGCTTTTAATTAGTTTCTGTCGAAGGCCAGTCGATGCCAACGAAGCGTTTATCAAAGAACTTGCCAAGCATCGGAAATCGACACTTAAGATTTTTTAAAAGTTAACTTACGAATTTTCGGAAACTGATAGGTACCGATTTTATTCACAATCCGATAAATATAATCCCTTCAATTGCGGAAACTAATGATTTTAACCATTATGGCACGCGTACCTCGTAATTAACATAGATAATGTCTACGGATTTAACATGGTAACCACATATCAAAATGACGTTCTGAGTCTAATCGTGATTACGACGCTGCGGTTCTAATTTGTGATAAACCAAATGCTAACCTCACCGGAATCACCATCATTGCTGCAAATAATATTACTTTATTTGCATAAAGCGCTGTATCATAATAACTCGTTCCTATAATAATTTCAGATGGTCTCCATAAAATGTGATACATCGGTCTCGTTCGTATAATTAGAAAAATAAAATTTTAAAAACCCACGATAAATATGGCAATGACGCGAAACCGTTTAGTGGGTATTACTATGTTGGGTATAATGACCTGAAACACGCTTGAATGTGAGATGGTAACACATACGCGAGGTGTGCCGTGCACTAGACAATAGTGGCAACAATAAGTAGTAGCACAACACCCGACAATCCGCGCCATATGCTGCAGAGATACACTACCAACCGAACAAAATAAATCAACAAACAAAAGAAACAACAAAAGTAACAAGTTATGATTGCTCCCCTTTTCTGTTTAGGAATTAATGGAAAAACATGCAAAAGTTTTTATTCGACTTGTTGCTATTTTTTTATTATTCCTAAAATTAAGTAATAGCAGAACCATTATGAAGTTTCAAAATGCATAAATAAGGAGCGAACACTTTACTATGTTTGAAATAATGTTAGCACTCAACAATATGTATATTATTCGAATTTCAAATTCGGTACAAAGTTTAATGATAGAGTTTAGAAATTCAGAAGTTTACCAAAACCACTATATATAAGAACCCAGTATCGACGCTAGATAATTTTAACTACGTGAAAATTGGTCACAAACATATATACTGATGAATAATAACATTCAGAAAAAAAGCTAAAATAAGTGCGAATTGCGATCCGTAATCTCACACGGACCGTAGTGTTTCATGATTTATTCGCACTCACAGATCCGATCCACGTACGTATGTGTTTTTAAAATGCAATAATTTGTCATAAATGGCCGCAATAAATTTCAGCAACATACGATGATAATATTTTAATATACTAAGATTAATATTTTCAGCGTCCAGCATTTCCTTATGGTCTAAATAAAAGTATTTTAATTTTAAGCTTCAGAATCTTCGACTATTGTACTATGGTTGATCGAAGTTCAGATTTCTCGGTTTATGTTCTGATTGCAATAAATAGAATACCAATAAAAAATCTTTTTAACGCGCTTATTTAACTAAATAACAAACATACAATGTAATCAAATCCTGGGTGATTTAAACCTACTTCTAATTGTCGTATTGTAGTTCGGATAACAATACTATAATTTGGTATCTTAATGATCTAATGATGGAGCCAGGAGGTGGATAGTGGAACTCTTCAGTGGCTAGTAAACCCCTCGAGATTGGGCTCATATGATTCGTTTTTACGAGCCCTTCGACGACTACGAAGATTGGTCTCAGTAACAAGGGTCTGATGATGGAGCCAGGAGGTGTAAAGTGTTTTGTTTATAATTTTTAGTGCATGATAAAGGTGTTTTTTTTACTACACATCTTATTATTATCATAGCAACCCTTATCATAAATATGAGTGGTAAGCACTATGTCTATTTAATTAGTGTGCGATCTCTCTCTAAAGTATACAATTTGTCGCATGCGTTTCCAGATTGCGAGCAATAATGTAAAGAGCGGAATTCGCTATTTTCGATGAATACAATATTAAATCTAACAAACGGTAACACGGTATGACTTCCGATTTTTCGTTTCACTGAGTCATCATTTAGATATCGAATGATTCCACGCTTCACGGTAAAGAAACTAAAATGGACAATACAGAAAGGATGATGTCCCGCTCTTGCATATGAAAACGGTATGTCGCAGATCCTCTACTATTTTTCTGTGCTTTTAATTTGAAGCTCTGCTGCAAAAGGCAGACACTCCGGGGGCAAAAATAAAAAAATAAAATTTTGTGCTTTTGGAGTGCACGCGTTGAGCGTGACTTACTACCAACGATATATGAGTATACAATTTTTTCAAGAAAACTATTGGCAATAATTTTTTGGCCCAGTATAACTTTTACATGCGGGCTGACTGAGTTTGGTAGATCGCGGCATGTCGCGTCGCTTGCGCCAGTGGCCAGTCTCAGATCGGAATGTAAATTATTACGCGCCCCCGGATCGAGTACATGAATATGCATGGGTGGTCCGCTCGTTCCAGCATAATATCCGAGTGGCCTCGGAAAGGTCCGCTTCGGATCTCTACGCGATCACGCATTACATTAACACCGATTACTCGGAGATCGTCTACAATTATTTAAGCGATAGAGTTGATGAAATATACGTTATTTTTGTACTAATCGCTCAAATTTAACAACTTTTAGGAACATTGGGCATGTATTTCGTTGCTCAGTATTACATTTTTTATGGAAACTACATACAATTATACATAGAAATCACCCAGACCCGAGACATATAATTGCAGATCATAGAAACATTTGTCTCACGACGGGAATCAAACCCGCCGTTAATTCACTCTTAGCGTTCAGTTCAATGTCACTACCGGTCACCCATCCAAATGTTGCTGAACCTAGATATCTGTTGAACGCCTAGGCAAGCTACGAGCGCTTTATAAGTTGTATATAATGAAACATATATATTTGAGCTATCTATAGATCGTTTGCAACGGTCTTTAGATAGCTGTCTCATCTGTATTTTTTGTATAAATACCTAATTGTACATAGTTGTATGAATAAATTAAACATTTAATTAAAGGGAACTTCGAGTAACTACTCGTACCTATGTATAATCCGGCCGCAAATTTATCTCGAAATAAACATCCCTCGTCGACGTTGAGCCCTTTATACTGCGACTGCAAGATACTGATAATGCGGTTGATGGTATTAGGATTGGAAGGTACATACATCAATGTCACGCACCTAATCAACATGAATGTATTCCAAGATGTCGTCGTAAAAGAAAAGAAAATACTCGCAAAATAACTCAACTTCTTCTGCTTGGTATTAGCACTTTCGGTTGCTAGAAAACTAGACAGTCGTAAAAGTAGTACTTTTTAAAAAGTTGGCGTTATTCCATTTTACCTAATAATGCAGCATCAGTACTTTCACGAGAAATAACAATTCAGAAATAAGTGTTGTTTGCCAAAAAAATTTGCTTATTTTCTGCGTTTGATGCGGTCATAAAAAATATTACGGAAGGTCTTGCTCGGAGCGCTCGGCGTCTTAATTGAGGCAACTATGGCAAGAATCATCGTAGGACGGTTAGAATGCTGAGTGTACGCGGCGGAAGATAAAGCGATGCTCGTCAGCGAACATGTCGCTGTTCTGTTCTCACGTGCCGTAACGGGCATAGCATGCATTCCACAGCCTCACGACACTGCCTTGCCCGTGATAGTTCCACCAAGGTATCCGTTGTTCATAGTTGTTTAATGTTTGCGCTTGTTCATTCATTACTCGAGGTGACGGCAGCACTTGGCACATAGTTTTTGCGGTTGGAAACACTGCGGTGAATGTTGCAGTTCTGTTCTATTGTTGTTTGCTTACGGCTCATTTAATTAAACAGCATAAATACAGCGCTTTAGCTCTTGGTTTTGTACATGCAGAAAAGCAAGCAATAACTAGCTGACCAATTTAAAAATATCAGTCACTCGAGAATTTTAGTTTTTTGACCAAACCATTGACAGAATTCAAGTCTCTTCCAACCAGAATAAAACTGAACTCCAAGTGTACCCAGAAATAGATTAATAAGTGAAGTGCAAGTCTATCTCTAGACGTAAGTTGATATGCTATAAAACAGCAAGGAGTTCGAATAATACTTTGACTTGATTTAAAGTTTCCAAATGCGTAGTTCGAACGCTTCAGATAATGAGAAATCAATGAGCACAGAAGTGAGCAGAGCTTGTTTAGAAATGCCAGGAGCGCGCAGGCTTTTTTTCTTTTCTAATTTAAAAATTTTCGTCCACCTTTGCCTTTGTATTGGATCAGGAGTTTTAAACAGAAGTGTTTTTCCGGGATGTGATGAAAAATGCTGGCGTTAAAATACTTACCCGTTGCGTCAGCTTTATTTGCTTCGACCTTATTTTTTTGGAACCCTACGCGCTAAACGTAAATTGCCGTACAGAAAACTTTTTTCAATTAATTAATTGTTGTATTAAATTTCAGGTAGCCGCTAAAATTTTATTAAATTCAAGTAGCACAACAACTCGGCTGGATTAGTCTTGTGGAATAGCGGCAGGTGATTGACAAATTTGAAACCAAATCAATTATAGAAACTATAGAATTAGTCGGATCATATCATGATCGATTAGGCACATAGCTCATAATCACTTACTAAGCTATCCTCCGAAATAATTGGAAGACATAATTAATTAATGTATGTACAAGTACGTTTGCATAACTACGTTACCATAAAAATAATTAATCAGTTTACCTGTTTACTTTTATTTTAACTAAGTAATTTTACCCATTCTACAAAGAGCCACTACATTTTTTTGAGTATAGTATTCTCAATTGTTAGCTAAAATAAAGCAATTAATTATTTAAAATGCATTTTGTGGATCTAGCTATTTAATAATTGAATTGATTTAAAAATGAAATAATTGATTGTTAAAATTTGGAGGATAAATAATAGGCTTATTATAATTTCTGCATCTGCATATATTACTAAAATTCTCTCTGATCGATCAATCCATAAAATTGGGCTAATTACATCCTTATGTAGACGATGTGATTGATTACAATGAAACCCGTAGAAAAGCGCAGTGTTTTAATTAAAGTAGTTTTTTTCTCCAAACGACGACGCCTCCGGCGGAGGTGGGCAATCGGTCCTCCGCTATTCATTACTCCTCTCTACACATGCCGATGTTCGTTTTAATTAGTTTTTGTTACTGGTACCTACGATTTGTTAGATAAAATAAATTAGAAATTTACTCAACCCAACCCTAGGATAAAAATAAAACAATGTTTTATTGTTATCACACGAATTCCTTTTTTCGAGCGACTGGGTAAACAGTTAATTCTAATGAAACAAGCTGCTTAGGAGATATTGAGATATATTGTGGATTTGGTGCGTCCGCAGTGACCCAAGTCACTTTGAGCTATAATCTCGCGAATTTTAATCTCTAAGTGTATAATTATTTATTTATTTTATCTAAGGTATTATTATTTATTCCGTGTAGGATTTTACTTAGCGCATGTAAAATCAATGAATAGTAAACCCGATTCTATAATAAAATTATAGAATATTTATATATTTTAGAATTTTGATATTTTAGAATAGAAGAACTTTTTCTAAAATATCAAGCGCGACAGACACTTTATGACTTCATATTTTTATGCCACCAGCGCCTTTATGACTATTTGAAACGTTATAAAATTTGTCACAAACCCAACGCGCAAAATATTTACAAGTCAGTGAATAAATATTAAGCCTTTCCATTTCTTTTTCACGGTAGAAGCAATTTCCATTCTACGGTTATTAAAAAAAAATCCTGAAAATTATGTTGCTCTGCGGATTTTATATTTCTTTTATCGGCAGAGACTGCAGATTAAGGCCTGCTTTCACATGAATAATTATACAAGTCAAGCGCAGTCGTTCAAAAGAATTATTCCAGCTAATGTTCGTCTCGACTTTTGGCGGCGAACTCCAGCAATTTGTCACACAGTCTGGCGGCGATGTTTATTCAAACGAGGAAATTTTATTGCAACAACATAAATCTTCATAAACTGGAGGAGTGATAGAGTGACGTAAAGTCGTAATCACGACACAATGTGTTTTCGAAAAAACACATTCCCTTTCTTTCCATCCTGATATTATATTTCAGTGACGCTATGAGTAATTCAACTATACACTCGTGTATGCCATAACTGTTAGTGCCTCCGCATTTTCCTTTTCCAGTGTAGCGATTATTTATCCGAAACGTAATAAAAGCTACGAGTCAGGACAGAAACAAGCGTTTCGTGTTTGTGTTTGTAAAATGTTTAACATAACAGCGAAAATAATGTCAATTTTGTAGTCACGGAAATGAGTTCTAAACGAAATACATAATTCAGGGCAGACATAAACTTTTGCTAATTTAAAATAGGGAATTGGAATACGTATTGTTATGAGCAGCTCGGCAGTAAAGCGAGTTATTAATTCAGCCGGCCACGATAATCCTGTCGACCGCGACCGCGACATGTCGTTATCATTTTGGACATTAATAAAACTCCATCCGGCACTTCTAACGAGCATACCACTAACTTAGGCCGCAGGGAAATATTCGAATGGCGGATGGAGCGCACACTGCATATTGAAGCGGCTAATTATCGCGACGAGCACTGCCAATCTACTCCTAAGTCCCTGGTACCGCCGGCAACAGATATCGGAATCATATTACGGAAACTAGTCTTATTATATACTGTCCGAGAGTAGGTGACCTATATAAATAACTAGTTTTTATGGCCAAGGAAAAGCTGCCAGTAAGATGGGAAACCGGTTTTAATGCAATTTCACTTGGCTTGCTTTGTTCATTTCTGTAGCTTAAAGGTTTAACGTGAATACTCTGGAAAATTGCTGTGGCGCATAGGATCTAACTAGTTTCGATTACATGTACGTCTTAATTACGATGATGAGTCCATAAATCCTTGGCAAAATTAAACGAGTGCTCCCTGTGCATTATTACCAAACAAATGTAACAAAGTTTTTACGTTATATACCGAAACAGGTCAATAGGATGCTTTTTCAAATAAAACTCTACCGTAGGATGAATAATTTATAACGCTACAACTTCTTAGAAAACAACTAGATTTCATTATTGTAATAAACACTTTACAGACTCGAACAGCTCACGAATATGAAAAATATGAGACAATCTTATATTTGTGTATAAATACTTAACGCGAATGCGGTGTGGCGTGGTACTAAAATATCAAACAGTTGCAGTCACTTCAAGAGTACAATATGAGCGAGTAAAATCAGTTTGTGCCTTCTGTTTTGCGTAAGAACGATCGCCAGTGATGCGTTCTTACATTGATAAACAAAATTAAAAACTAACCGTCCGCTCCCAGATCATTCACGCAGGGTATTTCGAACAGCTCGTGGCAACGTAGAAAGACACATTCGACCCGAGCATTTTACACGGGCTAATCCCAAAACATTGGGTCGCAAAAGGAACATCTAAGAATTAAGAATTTTACCCTAATCATGATTGTATAGGATAATCCGGATTAAAGATTGATGTTACTTCGCTCCTCGGCTTATATATCAAACCCTTCGAAGTTTTTTTTTGTAATGCTAAGGCAAACAGACATACCGCTCACATGATGACAAGCGGTTACCGTCGGCTATTTATGACATCTGCAACACCATCGGAATTGCTTATGCGATGCGAGGACTGTTTTATTTAATCGGTTTATTTTATTGTTCAGCGAAACTCCTGAGAAATCCTTCAGAGAGAAGCTCACTCCACAGTTTACAGAAGAAAGGATTTCGTAAAACGAGTACGTTAATCTAGTCGCGTAGTATGTTTTCAAAGAGAATGACCCGAACCGTTACACTTTGTTACACTCAGTTATTATGGTGATATATTGTCTTCCTCTGTGTTGTAACTCATCAAGTGAGAGACGCTTCCGACATGTACCGCGTCAGTGAGCACGTCTAGAATAATGCCAAGAAAATAATGGTGTGACAATAAGTGATGAGTAGTGAGTGACGAAGAAAGATGTGCTATTAGCATCAAAAACGTAACAAAGTATCTCACTAGAAGCCTGAAAGAAACCGACCACTTACTAACTCTGTTAAATAATTTATGTTTAAGTATCAATTGATTTGAAGTTAGCTATTTGAACGTTTGAAATAACTTGCGGATAAAATACAATGCGAGAGAAAGTTTAATGTGATGTCTTCGAAGACACTTGTCGACAAGTGTATAAAACTTTTTGCAGCTTTGCAAGAGCGTATCGATGATTGCATCCGTTGTACATAGAACTGTCGTTGTGAAACGACAGTTACAGAAAATATTCCCAATTCATTAAAATTACTCTTGAAATCGCGACTCACATCTTTTTATTCAGCTGATTTCTAATCAGGGTCCCGGAAAATCCAAAATCCAACGGAAAAGCTTGCTTAATGAAATAAGGACAAAGTAGGAGTCTTGATTTATTCAGGTATCTCGTTCTGTTTTACGTGTCTATAAAAAGTTCATTCGTATACAAGGGCACACGCCTTCTGTTGTTTTAGTATAAATCAAAAGTACTCAGTGGGATTACAGTATATTGTTAGTAGACGATGACATTACCAACTCTGCCAATGAAGTTTTTGTCTTTTTGTTTTTGGAATACAAGATCCCCCGGCTTTTAGTGACAAATGAAATTCAGAATCGCGCTTGCACAGGCTTGTAGGTAATCACTTGATGAATGTGAAATACGGTTCATTTACATTGATATAGTAGCTGGAGTCAGTTATAAACGATTTATGTACGTATAAGTAGCCTTTGAGAACTACAAAGTTGTTTCGGTTTTATCTCTGGTTTGTTTCTGTGGCGCTGTGGGCGAAGGCCCGCCTGAGACACAGAAGATTGTGAGTACGATTTCCGCCGCGGGACAAATGATTGTATGATTTGCAAATATTTACGAAAACGATAAATAGGTTGTTCCAGAATATGTGAATCCTGTTTTGAGAATTGGTTGTTATCAAACTCATTATGTCATTTTGAGAAATGACATGCTGCTAGCTACATACTATTCGAAATTAAATTTTGTTATTATAACACATTATAACAAAACACATCATTTATGAATAAAAAAATATCTCAATTTAGGGTATAAAATCCTTTTGAAAAGTTGTGTAGCGTACCAGTGGAATGCCTCGCTATTAATATAATATTTTTTCCTGGCAAACTTCATCTTCCCGCAGCTCCATTTAGGGGAGGAATTTCATACACCCCCTACACACCCAAAGGAACATACCCTCGGAATTTCAGATCTCCAGGACATACGGTTTTTTTCCTAAAAACTTCATCTTCCCGCAGCTCCATTTAGGGGAAGAATTTCAACCACCCCTACATACCCAAAAGAACATACCCTCCGAATTTCAGGTCTCTAGGACTTACGGTTTAGGCTGTGAGTTGATCGTCAGTGTGTATTTCAGGTTTGAGATACCTTCTACAATTATGTATGATACAAATGTTTCCTATTATTCACAATTTATGATAAAACCTAACCTAGTACTTGTCATACTAGAAAAAATACTAAAGTTGTGATTTTGATCCCTTTGCATATTCCATAGCCATAGTGGGGCCTAGTGGGCGATACCCCGACTTCTGATCCGGAGGTCGTGGGTTCGAACCCGGTCGTCAACCAATGGATTTTTCCACTCGAAAACACGTGCTCAAAACGGTGAAGGAAAACATCGTGAGGAAACCAGCATGCCCTAGAAAAAAATTCGAAGGCATGTGCCAACAGTAAGTGTTCCAATAAGCGGCGATGGGCTTGCAACCTGTCACGTGGAATGCTTACATGCAAAACGCGGGCATGTACCAAATGTAATGTTTGGACGTGCCTCTCCTACTTGGTATCCTCAAAGATCTACTCCATCCATGGGGAAGACAGTCGTGAGCGTGTTTGTTTGTTTTGTTTTTTGCATATTCCATGATACAGTGAAACGATTAATGGACTCATCCTATACATTAAAAATAAAAATAAATACAGTGCAGCAACATGAACTTAATCACAGGAAATATGGGACAGCAAAGATATAAAGTATCAACTAAAGTTAGGACAGCTAGAGCTCGGCAAAACCAATGTGGCCGTACTCATTACAGGTGAAACTTTCTTCGTTTGCGAGCTGGAATTACTTCACTTCGCCTAACATACTATTTCATTCTAGAAATTCTAGAAAGTACATAAAAACGTTGCCAATTTCATTCAACAGGAATGGGTTCGGATTCAATGTAAATGGACATAGGCCCACTTAATAACTAAGTGGGCCTATGTCCTATGTCGTCAATAAATAAGTTAAAGAGAATCCCAACACGTCCTTGTATAACTATACAAATGCTTTTAACGGATAGAAGTGGTATTTTTTCTTAGGTTTAGAAAATGCCGAGTTCCAATAACAACGTTAGTCTAGTATTTTTCAAACATTCGCGATCAGTTAACATATTTAACATTAAGTTTCTTACGGGTTTATATTGTCGGGAAAATAATAAAAAAGGTAAACGCGATAGAGACCCGTTAAAAATATATTATAATAATATTAATCTATTTATGTATTCCCTGTTTTTTTTTACATTAGCCGAAATAAAATAAGGATAAAGTAATGTGGATGGCAGAATGATATCTGCAAGAAAATAATGATGTGTAGGTAACTCTGAAAATTGACGCTTTTCTCGTTACCTGGATTTCGTCGAGTATAAATAATATTACCATCTGACCCTGATTTCCTGAAATTAACGGGGAATGGGACTGAAATTCATCGCCGCACTCCAAAATTTACCTACTCCACTGTATGTAAATTTTGAAGGATATTGATTTTGGGTGTGTATTTTTGTTTATGCGAGTGTAACATTGCCAATTTTTACCGTAAATGCCTATGAACTAGAATCTATCTTACTCAAAATCTACAAGAACTAATATACAAGATTAGTTCAAAACTACTGACAATAATCATCTTCTTATTAGGGAAATGTTGACTTCAGCGGCTGGTTTCCCTGTTCACTCATACTCTTTGTCGTGGAATTGATCTACGTCGTTCTTCATTATTTGCGAGTAGCAGGGTTGGACCGCCTTTATCTCGCAATTAAAGGCAAGAGGGAGGGGACACGTGGACAGCCGGCCCCAGATAGCACGTGTCACGACGCATTAGCGAGACAATCACTCAACACTGCGTGACGTTATGACGGGCTCAAGCTACCCGGTGGACGTAAATTGAGGACAATACTCCAGATGAGTGATACTCGAACCGAAGTTGACCAGCAATCATGCATAAGCGAACAGATTGGTATATTAGCATCAACTGAAAGATGACTCTGTGGAGTACCACAGAGTCATCTTTCAGTAGAAAAACAAGCTCAAAAAATTTTGCTTGTGGAAGATGTAACGCCCAAGGGTTTTCTTTGTTTTATAGCAATGGGGAAAATATGATTACAGACTTAACAATTTAAGAAATACTGAAACTAAAAAAGAGGACACTTCTTCAATCATTCCCATTTCAAGTTTTAAAAGTTTGGAAAAATGAGTGCCATTGTGTCGTTCATCGGCCGATCTGAGACACAAACTAATGATTGCTCTACATTGTTGTAGAGACAATTTGCTTATATCTCAGGAAAGTTTTTGTGTTTAACATTCTGAGAGGCTCGAGCTTAAATGTATGAAGTAATTAAGCGTATGATACGGGACCATATAATTAACGCGTAATAACGCTCTAAAGGAGGCAAGTCACAATTTATCATTTATTTCAGTGGGTTTCCTTAATTTATTCTGTTGTAGCCCGTTGACGTTGGTTTTATATCATCCATTAGAAGGGTACGGTCGGAGTTCCACACATGGCTCACTTTATATATCCCACTTACAAAGTATCTTTCAGAGGCAACATTCTTTTCACACTCAAACTTGTTTTGTCCTCTAAAAGTTATTTTTTGCCTAAGTCGTTATGTATGCTTTTGAATCTTTGAAAACGGAATTTTAATGAACAGTACGATCGTATCAATAACTCTGCTTGGCAAATATCGTGTTATTAGAAGCTTTTCATAAAGATTTTATACGAAAGTGGTCAATCCCGGTGCCAGAGACTTTTAACATGAATAAGTGACCGTTAAGTTAGCCAAAACACACAGTAAAAACAACAGTACGAAAGTTCTCAGTTGTAATCGTCACTGACAGTCACCCATCCAAGTGCTGATCGTGTTAAAAAGATCGACAAATCAATATAAATAATCACGTTCTTTGTAAAAAAATGTTACATATACAGTCACGAAAATAAGCTTAAAATTTAAAAACTTGTTAATTCACCCTTGTTATCGAATTTGAGCTACTTACTGAAGACTTTGAAACATATTGTTAGGTTAGCAACGTACTGGAATACCTGGTCTGCCCACTATACTCAAAGTGCACTCAGCCATAATTTTCGTCTGTGGCTTCTAAATCGGAAGTTTAGGTAAGACGCATGCGATGAAAGCAAGTTATTAATGTGCCCGTAGCAGAATTAATTACAGTCGGTGATAGTGCACGAACTTGATTTACAACTTTCGATGAGACTAGTACTGCCTGATAACTTTGAGTTCGTTTGATTTATAGTTTGGATTTGAAGGATTCATATCCATTGCCACTCTCTGATAGTTTATTTGTATGAAACTTATCTGCTGTAAGTCATTACAAATTTAATGATATTATGGTTCTATATTAATGATTATATTATGTTTTTATTACAGCCCTAAAAACAACTTAGTTGGGTTTTTAAACTACATTGGTACCTATAGTCAGCGTACATTTCACCTGGCTCTGAACTTAATAAAAAAAAATCTTAAACCCGAAGAAAAAGGCATCTCTAAATCCAAATTTGTCCGTTTGTCGCTGACTGTACATTCTATTTTATTATTTTCCATTTTACATGTAAATTATATACCCAAGCGAATAACTACAAGCAAAACCAGATTGCCTATAAATTTTACAACGTACGATTCTAAAGCATCATTAGGGAACCCTAGGTTGATTATGTCGTGAGTGGTAGGTTACGAGCCGAACCTTAGCACCTCAAGCAGGAAACTTGAATGTGCCTCTACTGTTTGTAGGTTCGTAAAATGGATCCTTATTTCTTGTGTGTAAGCCGTAAAAAGGCTTAAACTTCTATCATAAAATAGCTCCAAATACTCTCGTGGTAAGGGATTTATCCCTTACCACGAGAGTATTTATCTAAAGATAAGTATATATATATAATATAATATAAGATAAGTATATATATATATATACTTATCTTTAGATGATAAGTATTCAATTGAAAAAACAAGGATCTTAAGAGGTCCCTAATACTCAGTGAACTATATTAATACATATTCGGGAACTTAATCCCTGAAGTATGGCGAAGGATTCTCTTTATTTTTATCCCAAAAAATATCGACTAGAATCACTTACAACGGAAATAATTCATGAAGTGATAAGCCAACTTTCTAGCCAGTTAATGTACGCAGGATATTCTATAACAGTAAGAGACAGAAAAATATTGAAAACGTTGGGTATTTGGTATTATTCTTATTGGTTTAGAATACTGGCTGCTTATTCATTTCGATTACACAGTATGTAAAAAAATCCCCGTACCTAATTTAAAATTACCTTTTTTATAATTAAATAATATCCTTTTACTTTTCTATAGGGTAGGTGTATATATTGATTATAATAGGTTGGGGAAAAAGTTTCTTCGCATTTTTTAAGAAAATTCAAAACATTTTTTAATATAGTTTATTTACATTTAACTAAAGTATGTAGGTACCATTTTGTTCGATAACTTTTTGCCATTTTGTAGGCAGGGACATGATCCCATTGCTATAAAAACTTTGGGGCTTCTGTTCAAAATACCGCGACAAGTGGTTTTGGCAGTCCTCTCGTGATGTTAACCTGACACTGCCTAAAGAATTCTGAAGAGACCGAAACAGGTGGAAATCTGAAGGTGCAAGGTCAGGACTATACGGCGGATGCATTAACACATCCCAGCCAAACTCTCTTAATTTTTGCTGAGTGGCTAAAGATGTGTGAGGTCTAGCGTTATCATGATGAAAAACCACACCCCTTCTGTTGATTAACTCCGGCCGCTTTCTCTCAACTTCTTGTTTTAATCTCATCAGTTGTTCGCAGTAGAGTTCAGAATCGATGGTCCTGCCTGGTGGTAACAGCTCATAATGAATAATGCCCTTCCAATCCCACCACACACACAGCATCACCTTGTTGCGAGTTAACCCGGGTTTCGCCACAGTCTGTGAAGCCTGACCGGCCTTTGACCACGACCTTTTTCGCACGTTCTTGTCGTACGTGATCCACTTTTCATCACCAGTTATCAGCTTCTTCAAAAATGGTTCGGTTTCATTACGTCGTAATAAAGAATCACAAATGAGAACACGGTTCATTAGGTTTCTTTCAGTGAGCTCGTGAGGTACCCAAATATCGAGCTTTTTTGTGTACCCAGTTTTTTTCAAATGCGCCAAAACTGTTTTGTGGTCAATTCCCAGTTCTTCAGCTACGTCGTAACTACTGATATGCCGATCTTGCTCCACTTTTTCAAAAATGGCATCCATTTTATCCGTAATAGGGCGACCAGAGCGACGTGCATCTTTGACATCAAAATTTCCGGATTGAAAACGCTTAAACCAAATTTGTGCTACTCTCACAGACACTGCACTAGGTCCATAAACATCGCAAATTTTTTTCGCGGCTTGCGTTGCATTTTTACCTTTTTTGTAGTAAAATTTTAAAATGTATCGAATTTCTTCATTAGATTCACTCATCTTAACAGTACGAAAAACAAATAAAAATCACACATTTTCCTAATTTGAATTTGGAATTATCTTCTTTAAAATTTAAACTTTTAATGATACCAAAACCAGCCAGATACAAATAGTATAGCCAAAGAGATTTTATTACAAGTTCATACATACAATAATGCGAAAAGACTTTTTCCCCAACCTAATATGTTTATATATATCTATATATTTGTATATTGTGTGGTTTACTACTGTGTATGTAGGTTATATAATTATATTTATCTAGTCGTTTGTATATCGCATTGAACTCTCCTCTTGTATTTAATAATTACCTTCACCGCCAATTAATCTCAAAGTTGCATACTTTCCACTCCATCCCAAGGTTGTCTGGATTCTTGGTAATAAGATGAATATTACCAAACATAACTGTTTTTCCTGCTTCCATCAACTAATCCGAATCAGCTAAAAAAATCTGTTTGGTAAAGCGTATTTTCGGCTTAAGATTGCTTTTAAGTGGTGTTGTCAAAGATGTTTCAAAGTATTGTTGCTAAACAATTCATATTTTTCCGTAAATATAATAAAAGAAATATGTACTTACTATAAAAAATACTTTCTATTTCTTTGAATTTTTCAATGAACTGTTATCAAAATTCATCCTTATTTATTGGATCAAACAGGCTGTTTGTTTGATACTCTTTATGTTTTGTTCAGAACGAAAAGTTAATTTGGTTTTTACTTCGATACTCCAGTTAAAATAACAATAAAATGTTTCACTGTTTTCGAAGCCCGCGGGGCGTAAGATCAAATTGTTTCATTGAAAATAATTATGGAATTTTATCTCTGAATGTTCTTCTACGTGTAACCCAGGTTTTTTCAGCTTTCAGCTTCATCTTGCAACCAGGGCATGCATTGTTGAATGCCTTAACCCATTCGCTGCGGCACACGCCGATCGTCTTTTTTTATTTCATGCTTAAATACAGACCTTAAAAAATTGGTAATGAAAGCGATCTACATGTGGACAAAGGCTACCTGACCCCTATTGACTACCTACGTTACAACAGAGTATATTTTTGAAATGTGTTAACCTCGACTTGTTTTCCATTGTCTATAAAACCACCCCTTGACTTGTAGTGAAAAAATCATCTTCGAAGTCATACAAATCGATTGCAAAACCCCGTTGGATAAACCACGAAGACATTTTTTTTTTTTTGCAAAGTTTTAAAACACGTGTTTTCCATTATCTATTACAGCGCCCGTTAGTGACTTGTGGCAATAAAAGTAAAAGTACTTTCCACTAAAACAGGTTACGCATACACAGGCGTTGCATCGCTTGTAATATAAATGGAAAAAGTTAATCATATAAACTCACAAACAAGGTCTGCTGCCTAGATTTTTTAAGGTTATTTTAAAAAACGCATTAACGGGCTCTTTACGTCGCCCGTAAAAACAGAAAGATAATAAGGAGATTTTGTAAAGGCAAAATAACATTAGTAACATACTGTTTGCGAAACACGAAGCACTATTTTAATTCTCAAAGCTAACGACTGTAGTGCGGTCTCATGGGATCTGTATCGTTCTAGACAGGCACTTACTGGCAGACTTGTGGTAAATGGCGCGGATCATCGGCACTGCGGCGTCTGATATTAGCTGATTATTCAGAGGCATCTGTTGCTCAGACCCTGTCATTGTCGAAAAGTAACTTTTAAGCGATTTCAGTTACGACCACTTGACGCCAGACCTTACGTTTCCCTTTCATTATGCATACAAAAAACGTACATGAATTTATCGAGTCACAATGTTATTGTAATTCTATTTAACTGATACAGTTGTGGTGTTCGTGAACTTAATATCACCTCGACCTCTGACGACCTCTATGGCTCAGTGAGCGAAGAATCGCCTGAGACGCAGAAGGTTGCGGTTTGATTCTCGGCACGGGGCAAATGGATGATATGCAATAATATGTATTTACAAAAAAATATATATAAGTAGTATATACTCTTAAGTCATGTAGTTTCCATAGCACAAACTCTGATTACTTTGAGGCTGATGCTGTGTGAAAATGACCAGAATTATTATTATCATAATAAAAACCACTCTCGTTAGTTTTTTTGTTTTCTAAATTTACAGAAATATATGAACGGTATTTATGAACAAGGTAACCTTTAAAGCTTACAATAATTAGTCCGAATAATTGTTTTATTCCATTTGCTTTAACATAATTAATTTCGTATATTACGTCTGAACACTCTTGGTGCAAGTTGTATAAAGCGGTTAGACAACACGGAAACAAAGAAACTAACTCACGAACAATTTGTAGTTTCACGCGAGCAAGCAGCTTTGTAAAACGCTCCTTAATCGATCGAAATCTTGCTTATCTTTTTAGTAAATTATTAACAGATTAGCAAGATTGTCACTTGTTTTTTTTACATCCTTTGGATATGTAAAAATAAACATGTGTACTTGAGATATATTTGAGCACTTTTTTGATGACTCCCCCGTACAACTACCGCTTACCACTTCCGAGAGTTAAAATAATTTGCCCGTGGACTTGATAGACGTGGTAGTGCCATTGTAAAAAAATATCCCTCTTGGACTAACTCACTGATTAACCTCCACTGATTAATTATAAACCATTTTCATATTACAAATGCATAAATATGGATGCTTGGATATTTTGGTCATCCTTTTGTGTGTTGTTGTTTTTTATTATTCTTTTTGCGTTTTTTTTAATGAAACCCGTTTACCTATTAGCGAGCTGACTCTCTTCTCTCGTTTTTACGACAAAATATCTAAATACATCGATTTTAATTAATTGAATGAACTAATGCCTTTGTGATTTTACGACCCAGATATAGTTAAAACTAGTTTCTTGCAGTTGAGAAATAAATAAAGAAAATTATACGTACTTGTACACGAGAAAATGCAATACGTAACAACCGTTTTTAGATATATACGAGAAAAATCAATGCACAGACGTGATCTTACACAGCACATTCCAGGATTTCATTTCGTAAGAAAAACTGATGCAGTTTAAGGTTGTACTAAATCCGGGTGTCACTGCGGCATCTGTTGGAGACGCTGAGTTTTTAATACGTAAGAATGCAGGCTGTCAGCGCCAGTGGCATGCGACGTGACGACCCGACATTACGTAAAGTAGTATCGTCATTAGATACTACTTTACGTAATGTCATTAGTAGTATAGTTCGCACTGTCTGTTTTCATACAAATATCCATTTGCGTACAACTATCCAAGCGATGATCGCTGTTATAATTGAATGTCGATATATTAGGGTCCGTTTATATAGGTAGGTTTATCTTAAGTAACCTAATTATGTTAACATTCTTAGGTATGAAAGTAAATTACTTGCCTGTTTCTAGCACCCTTCCAGGTCCTACAATGTAAGTTTTCGACGTAACCAAGTTTACTATAGTTTTCTATGTATAAAAATAAATGATTAATGAGTTTATCTTACTACTATTATTAACGCGAAAGTTTGTGAGGATGGATGTTAGTTACTCTTTCACGCAAAAAATGCTGAACGGATTTTGATGAAACTTTTCAGTAATATAGCTTTACACATCAGAATAACACATAGGCTACTTTTTATCCGAGTACCGCGGGTGAAGCTGTGGGCAGAAGGTAGTATTGTATAATTCACGTTTCTATGGGTCACATGAGGGCCAGCCTGGTCATGGCTGTGGCTGTAGATGTGTCAGTGAGTGTGAGGCCTTAACTGTGTTTTTGTGTACCTATCTATTATATCTGGACTTTGTAATTTTTACCCTACATGCCTCTGAATGCTAGGAAGCGCCGATTAATAGGGGTCCTCATTTGATTTGTATTATTAAAATAAGTTAAAAAAATGGCATGTATTAATATGGCATAGGTTTGTACATTTATAGTTTCGACGAGCATCACTCACGATTATTTTCAAATTGAAGGTTTGTTCTTAGTTTAAGGTTAACGCCTGAAGTCATCTAATGTCGGTTCCTTAAGATAGTCAGCGATGAAGCGGCCTCTAGTTCCCAATATTATTCCCATTCCAATTTCGGGTCTCTGAACGAGAATTGAATAACGTGTTTCAGAGAAAAAGTCACTCGGGCCATTATTTTTTACCATTAATAGGCATGTTACTTTCTTCCATTTATAATATACTAGCCTCTGAGCGTTAAAATCTGACAAAAAGTAGCCTATTATGTTATTTAAGAACTAAAGTCGTACCTGTTAAAAGTATTTAGGAAATATGCACTCTTGTTGTACCTGTAGCTGTAAGTTTTCCCAAAACATTGAAAAAAAAATGCTGGACATTTGTCACACAGCATCATCTAGCCTGAAACTAAGCGGAGCTTGTATGATGGGAATACTCGTAGTTCATGAAACGAAAACGTAGTTATGAAGAAATCAACAAACTAAAACACTTGAATTTCTCACAAAGTAGCTTCTGACTAGCTTATGTGAAACATAAGCATAATATACATAGACAAATATTTACAGATCATACAAAAATTTGTCCCGCGGTGGGAATCGTAGCCGCAACCTTCTGCGTCTCAGGCGGGCCTTCGCCCACTGCGCCACAGAGGCCGTCAAAGGTCACCACGACTGGTCAACAAAAAATTATTGCATAATATTTTTATCAATAAAATCACAAATTTGTTACAAATCAGTTTTGTTTGCTAATAGCTAACAAAGAATTAGCAAACAAAATTTGTGGTAAATGAGGATTATATTTATTAATCTAGCTAGAGGGTGTTTCATATAAGCTAGTCATAAGCTACTTTGTGAGAATTTCAAGTGTTATAGATTGTTGATTTCTTCATAACGACGTTTTCGTTTCACGAACTAGGGGTATCATCCATACAATAATGTTTGTATTATAATTACTGAAATGTATATTTAATTATTATTTAGGTTATCTAATTAGTATTAAGTTCACCTATGTATTCAATATAACTTTTAACTATTTATACACATCGATTGAAAAAAATCGCCCTTTAATCGGATAAACCATTTTGGAGATAAATTATAGCAAACAAACAACCTCAGTAATCGCATATACAGGCACAGGGTTAGGTGTACAGGTTCTTACGTCACGGGTAAATAACATAAAGCTTAGTCGCTGATTCACATCGGAGAAAACATAATATTTAGTTCGATTTAATTGACGAATGTTACAAGTAGCTATAGCCCCGTTTATTCTCGGTAATTGCTCCGTTTGTGGTTCAAACTTATGCTTAAACTTGGTCGTAATACAATCCTGAAACGTTACAAATTAGTGGATAAGCAGCAATCTCAACTCTCTGAGTTTACGGAACACATAAATTCACTGACTGAATATCACGGAAAACAAGCTTAGTGAAATAAATTGTATTTGATAGACAATTTAATACCCCTATCTACATACGAGTGTATGTAGGTACTTTAAATAAAACTGTCTAAGGTTTCAATAGTATGCCTGATACAATGTAAGTTATCATCGGAGGAATTACATTCGATTGCTACTCTCTAAATTATGTTCCATTATTTTCAAGGACACAAAGTGAAGCCCCCATATTTTCTAGGTGGAGATTTGTAATTGAAAATAATTAAGGCGCAAACACGTTTTGAATAAGCGCAAAGCCACAAACTAAACCGTTCTTGGTAAAAAATGATTTTTAGTAAAGCGTATTTTCGGCTTCAGCCCCTTAACAAACAAGACTCATCGATTATGATGGCAGTTGTATAAACCGACTTGATATTCCTAAATAAACTTATTTATCCAATAATAACTGTATGTGCTCTAGTAAACTCGCAACTCCGAAGTTTTCCATACACGAATGTAAATTATAGCTCCTTCTCTCTTTTTCATTTCATGATTATCCTGTGGTGCCCTTGAATATTATCTCGTAACCGATGGTGAAATAAACACTGTGCTAAAAGTACTTTTGGCACAACTGAAGCGTAAATAATAGTTTTCTGGCTTACTTAATAGCAACGCTTCTTACGATTTGCAGCTCACAAGAAGCCGAACATTGTGGTAATGAGTATTGTTAAACACAACCCGACGTATTTTTTATGTAATTCCGCTAGCACATCGTAAAATCAAATCCATTATTAAGACCTACCTGACTCATGACGAAAACAACCGACTGGACACAGCCCACCGGTCACCCCCAAAAGATTTACGAGCCGGTGAAATAACTTTTGGTCATACTTTCAATTCTTTATTTTAAGCCGGTGACTTCAGGGAACGAAATTCCCCTGAAATTTTCTTCATCATGAGAGATCGTCAGACTCCAAAGAATGTAGACAACGTGAAGCATTATACCAATCAATGTAATTATATTAGCGAACCTGAGTAAATGTACGACTCTAACGTCATTATAAAAAGGTGCGGAAAGGTTGAGCTAATAAGGGCCAGGTTGAAGGCGGTGTTGGTATCAAAAGTGCCAACGAAGCGAAGGGAAAATTCTCCGGTATAATGACGTATCGTGGCGACGGCTCATCGATCAAACGCGTGCGACGCCACTTAGGTAAGCAACAAGGCAGTATGCGCGGCTTCCGTGCAATTCTAATGTTGAACTTTCCGAGCCACCGGCATGTGCCAAACTGGTTCGCAAGCAAACTTGATGACAACGCTGCTCTACCAATATTCACACAGAATAACTTTAGACTTTAGTTTGACTATTCATATCCCGTTTTGACAGTGTACCGTATATGAACTACAGATTGAAATGAGCATTAAATTTTGGTTACTTTTTGTTATGACATCCATTGGTCTATCTAACAAGGACAATGAATGTTGTAAAAAAAATTCGTTTTCCGTACAACAAAATTAAATAAAAAAAACTTATTTGTCATTATCAAATCAAAAAGTGATATTTGTTTTTTCCAAAGCTGTTAATTTGAATATGTTAAAAAGATATTGTCTCTACAAATTCTTGAGTAAAGTTGAACAAATGTGCAAAGTCGTTTCTGTTTAAAACGAACTGTGGTAAAATAATACACTAGAATGTGAAATATTATATATTAAAGATACGATAGAAGCAAACAAAGGCTTAGTGATACAAAGCGTTCAACAAAAGCTAAGAGAACGTAAATAAAAGAAAAAAATGTTTTGTCCATTTTCAATCTAAGAGAAAAAAAACTTCTTGGTATTTGTGTAATTTAATATTCTCAACATAGACGAAACTCGTACAATAAACTTTATTGCATCGGCACGGTTGTGATTATACTAAAAATTGTTTCTTATATCCAACATATTTTGCGAAGTGTTCCGTTAGTTTCAGTGAAAACGCGATAAAAATTTTGGTTTTGTTTGATTATCTTCTCAGATTATCACAAGATCACTGATAAATAGTACTTAGTAAAAGTATCATGATCTAAAATATTTACGTACTGTATTAACTTACGATCGAACAAAAACTCGAACAAGACGACTAAATAATAATGTGTTTTGGCACGTCCCCAAACTTCGATGTCTCACTCAGAGTCCTAAGAAAGTCAAGAATACGCAAGTCTCAATCCAATTACTAGGCCAACGTTGGTTACCTTCTGTACGTAGCAGTATACAGAAACAGAAGAGGTTAAATTGGAAATAGTTTTTAAAACACGTTTTCTTGAAAAATATCTAACTAAATAAATAAAAATAAATAAATAAATAATGCTGGACATTTTTCACACAGCATCATCTAGCCCCAAAGTAAGCAAAGCTTGTGTTATGGGAACTACATGACTGATATACTACTAATATACTTTTTTTTTGTAAATCCATACATATTATACATAGAAAACATCCAGATCCCGAGACAAATATTTGTTTATGCAAACATTTGTCCCGCAGCGGGAATCGAACCCGCAACCTTCTGCGTCTCAGGCGGGCCTTCGCCCACTTTGCCACAGAGGTCGTCAGCTATATTGCCGCTGTTGATGTATCCAGAAAAAAGTAACAGCGTAGCAGTTAATTTACTGGAAGAACGTTAATTAGAAGGGTGTGTTAGGTTTGCTGTTTCTATCGAGTCTAAAAAAATGTTATATTTTGACATTAAAGTAGAAAAAAGTACGTAAAAGTAGTATAATTCTGTTCCAAGCAAAGTCAATATTTTCATTCTCACATAAGTGCAACGTGAATTGAGAAATGAAATTTTATATTTTCCGTGCATAAACGGTGTTTACATCGAGCTCGACGTACGTATCACTGCACACAGAAGATTCACATATTTACTTTTTCAGGAACGTGAAACCGCAATGACCTCGGTGTGAGGGAATATTCGGGTGCAAAAAATACAAGCTGCAAAGTTACATGTCCTACTCTGAAGCTTTCGATGAGTTGTTTTACACAGTCGTTTAATTGGTGCAGTTTGTGACATGCATTCGTACCAACTCTTTCTAACTTTTGAAGAGTTCAAACAAGCTGGATTTTATTGGCGATTCCCAACAGGAGGCTTTTACTAGGAAAGTCGTTAATAGTTACGATATTTGCTGTCTGTTAAACTACATGCACATTGCACACGCCTATTGAACCATTCACGTGCTTACTTATAAAAACTTTAAACAGTCGTTTAGTGTTCGTTTTTAGTTTTCTACTGTTAATTAATATTTATAAGTAAGTTAACAAAAAAAAACGAACTACAGTTACAAGTAAGCTTCGTTTATGCGAATGCTTTATTCAAATATGGACGTTATTGGTCTGTTTGTGAGAATAATCTTGGTAATCTGAGTTGTCGATCGCGCTGTAGTTCTGCATAGAGCTCTGTATGCGGTGGCAGTAGCATTTCATATTGCATGGACACAGCACATTGTCCCAAACAAAGAAACATTGTAATAGAGACCTTAAGCCCGTTGACTTTCCGTAGTCTAACCGGTAGACTTTTCAGCACTAACGTCGGTTTATTTAGTCCGAATCGCGTTCGTTTATCATTTTGAATAGACTTTTGCAATTCAAAAGACTTAGCGAACTATCTACTACTTGAAGTCGTTCCATTTATCAACGTTAACTTACACAAAACTTTTAAATCTGAATATACAAAAGTACTTACATTCATCGTGGTCTTTGGCGGTGACAGTGAGGACTGTGTGTTGTATATCTTCATTCTCGTCGACTTCCGCCTCATACAGCTCCTTGTCGAAATACGGCGGATTGTCATTCTTGTCGGCGATGCCAATGCGGATGAACTTTGTCACTGTAAATAAAGGAATTGAGTTAGACCAGGAAATATGACAGGTTGATATTGGTTTTCTTCTCGAACGGCTCGCAAAGTAAAGCTTAACGTGCATCGTCTAGCACGGCTTTATAAATGACGCTCGAATGCATTGCTCTTATAGCTACGTGCGCAAGTAGTCTGTATGGTTCATTTTTTATGTACCAAAACTCCCAAAGGTACCTAAGAAAAGATACAATCAGAAGTCTTATTATTCTAATGTTTGTATAAATAAGACCCACGAGAAATTTTCTAAGCCAAGCTCATTGTTAGTTTGCTAAGGAAAACAATATGATTTTACGTGAAAGTTTTTGCTTGTTTAATGGTCTGGGGCTAACAGTACCTATATTTAATAACCTATTTTATTTTTAACGATGAGGCCCTTACGATTCAGGCAGTGCGCCTTTGGAACGCGTTGCTTGTCTCGATAAGGAAGGCCTAGGTCTCTAGCCGTAAACTCGCGTGAAGCTCATTTATCTGACAGAAACATCATACTATCGCACAGTCTAGTCATGCTCTTTTACCGACGTATTATAGTGTGTATACATATGTATTTATACATATATATGTATCATATTTTATTATAATTTTATGTACACCTCCGCCACTCTCACAATCTCTTATTATCCTGTCTTTAGGTTGTCTGGAAGAGATCGCTTCTAAGCGATAAGACTGCCCATTGTACTTTCTTTAGAATAGGATTTTGTTTATTATATTATTTTGTTTAAGGCAAAATAACACTGTTTTCTTAGATACTTGTGGTCTATCAAAGAACCATTCTTGAAGTTATACAAATCATTTGCAAAACACCGCATCTCAATTTGATACATCAAAGTAGGGTATACAAAAAAGTATTTTGATTCATTCACTAATCCCTAAGGCTTATAAATGTTGGTCAAGATGTAACCAGTGATACGATGGCACGATGAACGAGCGAAAATTATAGCACAATTATGATATAACTAGACGAAAAATTGACCGATATAGATATACATCATTCAAGTATAGGCGAAAACAAAAGAATGGAGAAAAAATGTTACAAAGCTTTTCAAAAAAACTTTAAGAAATAAACTTAACAAGAGAGCAATTTTTGAATTGGGAACTGAGTTACAATTAGTTAGGTTACTGCTTGGCAGCAGACAGAAAGGATTACGTTGCCACAAAGGAACTGCAAACTGAGCTAGTATTCTGAAACTAACAAGGCGTTTTTCAAAAGCAAATTAACTCACTTTTTACGACTAGCGTAAGCTTCAAGATCATCTTATAAGAACTACTGGCGCCAAGTAATCATCCGCCATCCGGGATAGAAATCCTTTGTTTAATGGTACAACTTTTTCATAAAACTTGAGCAAATGGACTCAGGCGTTTGTCTCCAAGCCCTAAAAAAACAGCATATTGCGTAATTTCATTTAAGATTCTTCTAAGCCTCTTAAGTAAGATGCTGACATCTGCAGTTTAACCTAGAAAGAGTATTCTTTCAGGAAATACAGAGGTTGAAGTTGGTAGTTTGTTTGAAATACCAGCCTATTTATACACTAGCAATAACCTCTGAATAAATATAATTTTGTCAGTCTTCTACTTTAAATACAATAATTAGTAGCTTTTACAAGGAAATTATAAGAAGGAATTCTAGATAGAAAACATATTATGCACTAGTCAAGTCAATGTCGATCCGTTCACGGGCTCTACGTGATTGGATAACAGAGATACAAGGTCAAAATGAGAAGTGTCGCTTCTATAATTATCTATGGCGAAGAAAGGTGACGTTGCTTTTGTATCGTTGGAAAAACAGTAATGCTTACAATCATGACTCCGTGATAATTTGTATCGTGACATTGTAAGACGCAAACACAAAAAAGCTTTTAATGTTAACCGCTTGCTATGTTACAATATAGCGGGGAAGGAATCCGTCCTAAGTATAAAAACAATATAGTATAAAAGCTATATACAAAGCGTATACATTTCTAGAACCTATTCACTCATATTAGAAATGGGAACGTTGTTACATTTACCATGAAATCAATTTGTATACCAATTTAGTATTGCTACGCTCAAACAATTCCTTATTATAGTCATAAAACAAAATGGCAAGAAGTGCAAAAAAACTTTCACGTATCGCCGGGTATTTGAATTTTTGAGAATCAATACCTTGATTTAGAAAAAAAATATGGTAATTTCTAAAGTGAATTGTCCAATTCTATTAATGAAAAAAAAAATCATTTTTTACCGAAATAAAAATGTGTTATAAAACAGTAGGCAGGGCGTATTTCATGAATAAAATACAATATCGAACGGCTGTGTACATTAGAATTATTTCGTCTTACGCGGCTGGATTTTCGAGAAAGCTTTTCAAGCGGCAGCGTCCTAATTGGACTCAGAGTTTTCCGGCGAAGCCCTATCGAAAGAAAAAAATCTAGACGGAAATTGCTTTCATTTGAGGTACCCCCTTAACAATGATAAATTAGGGCACTTCTGCCGGAATGTCCAGCGGCTTTACTCAACATACGAGAGGCTTTTAAGCTTGGCCCAAAAAACGTCTCTATCCTTTAAAAGGTAAACAGAATGGCATTCAATACAAAGCCACTTCAGAATTCATCCAGTCCAATAGGCGTTCATGTAGAAATCCCTCTAGTCGTGTCGACTTTAATTAATCGACGCCATGGAACTAAACCAAATTTATCGGAACTTTGTATTTGAAATCACAAATATCACTCAAAACTTCGACTCCATTTGTATTCTTGTTGACATCAAGGGCGGCAAATACTAATCGAACTACAATTTCTATTACCACTTAAATATTTCGTCCTTGGTGGCAGTAAGCAACTAACGAAAAACATTTCATTATTCATAGATTCTGTTCCGCGCCAACGATCAATTCACTTCCGTGGATTGGTAAAGCGAGAATACGTAGGTTTGTTATATTATTATCATTGTGCAAGCAAGAACACGTAAACAGGATATCCGATATCGTTAAGGGTCTGAGATTGGCAAATTTACCCGAGCTAGGGTTCATGATGATGACGCAGCGTTATATTCCGACGTATTATCATATATCAACGCATTATGGATCGTTTACGTTTTTTTTCATCTAGAAGCTAAGTGAAATAAACAAATCGGGCTACTATAATTAATCGGGCACGTTATAAAGCTTCCTAATGACACCGAGGGTGAGGGCGAGTTTTTGACAAACACGCGAGAGCGGTGGCGCCAAAGTTTGCGTCAATTTTGTTAGCGAACTTTACTATTAACGCGCAAATAACCGAACTCCCCATTCTCTTATTATTATATAACCTACATAGACGATAACAGCAAAATGAGCTGAATTATTATTAATATTTCCGATCAATTCAATACAATAGAAGAGGACCATAATTGTACATTCGAAACATCAAAGTACACAAACAGAATTGAACTTACATTCATTATATCAATATTATCATGCATATCAAATTTAAATTTTGCTTTATTGGATAGCATAAAGGCACTGGCATCATTAAATTAAGGCATATTTATTTAAACATTCCATTGGATAAATGAGCTTGCTTCTTTGTCATTTGATAGGGCAAGCTCGCTTTGCTCGCACGGAGGCATGTTTTGCAATATTGTCAACACAATGAGAACAAGGGTAAGGGAACTAAGTTATACAAAATGTGGGGTTTGCAGATGTAGTAAAATAAACAGTAAGATAGAAAAAGATGAAGATGTTATATATCCAACGACATAATATAATCTTGTTGATGCAAAGTCTTTCCACTTACCTAGTCCAGGAAAATGTATTTCAAAGGTATAAACTATATAAAAACTAGCAAAACGCCCACAATCTCATTCACGTTGTGGGTTTTCCATAGAAAGCTCATGCCCCCGTTAAAGTTAAATATATTTTATATTCTCATTTTAAAAACTATATATTTTTATCTCACTCGGACAAACGGACGAACAGACGGACATGACAAAATTATATGGATTCCGTTTTCAGAAACATAAAACCTTGTTTTGCACACGCTAACGTAGGTAATACTTCAGAGCACTATATTTTCATTTGTACTTTTAACTTATAGAAATTCTTGTGATAAGTATGTTTATTTATATGAGACTCTTTTTTTTGGCAACTTTAACAAGCGTACGGGCGACATATCGGATAAGCGGTTACCGTAACCTATGGACACTTGCAACACCAGACGTATCACTCGTGCTTTGCTGACTTGGAGACATAACGGTTGAAAAGTCTTATGTGCCTGTGATTTGACTGTGTTTAAAGAGTATGAACCCTTTAAACCGGAACACAGTGAACACAGCAATGCGATCATTACTGCTTGGCGGCAGAAATAGGTATGAGGTAGTACTTTCCCGGACGAGCTCTTCAAAATGAACTTTACATTTCTTAAAATATATATTCCTACTTCTATTTTGATTTGGGGTTTCGTTTTCGTTCCCTGTATATGCAGTGCCCTCTCGCACTGCGCTTTGTGTTAAAGACGTAAAATCCAACGTAAAACCGCTCATATTTCAGTATAGAACAGAAAACCACTATTACTGACCGATGATAAATGGGATGAATTTGTGCCGCCGTTTTATTTACAACCTACGACTACGATATACACAAACAGCAATAATTACTCGCCAATGCTAGCTCAGGATTATTTCATCTATCACAGGTGGCATTGGCATTCCCCTGAATGCCAATGCCACCTTCAAACAGCTCTGTAACTGATTCAAGCAAACTATTTGCGATGGTGTTTCATGAAATAAGACTTCGCAGCTTATAAAAGGATTGTTGAACTAATGGCCAACACTTATGTTAGAATTTTAAGGCCGCCGACATCGCTTACTGCGATAGCCAGGACCAACATACGAAAATCTCACAAATAGGTCTATTTTTTTTAAATATTTTTTTATAACAAGATTTTGTTTTCACCTAGAGCCTATGTGCGTAGCTGTGCCTGTGGTCTGAGGCTAGTCTTCATTTCCTTAACCTCCGTAGATAATATCTAGCGGGATCTAGCTCGGCATACCAAGCATGTCGGTCTCTACGTGTAGTTTTGGTATTCCCTGTGGTATCAAAGTGATCCTTGTGATTTAATGAATAAAAGAATTTTGCCTTTGACTTGAATTTGACTATCACACGCAGAGCAATCAAACAGCTCAGTAATGAGCCCCTAACAAACTGTATCCTCACGGATAATCAATACGTTTAATCGGTGCTTGAAATCATATTTTCATGAATCACCGAACATCCCAATTAGAGATATTTCGAGCAGAACATTTTGGAATGTTCTATGATAACAACACGTAAGCAATACGAGTTACTTTTGGTAATAAAGAGTTTATGGGCTTGCAACCTGTCACGCGGAATGGTTATGTGCCAATATAATTTTTGAATGTGTCTCTGACTATACTCTTGCTCAGTATCCTCATAGATCTGTGGACTGAGTATGAATCTGAAAATCTCAATCATGGGGATTATAGTCGTGTAGTTAAGTAGTCTTACAACATGGACAAAATCACATGTTTGTACTCGTAGTTTAGATTTATAAAAAAACGCCTTATCCGATTCATATAATATTTTCATGAGACTACATCTGAATTATCCCCTAGACAGCAAAGAAAAACTAATCAATAGGATCCAGCGCTGAGGAGAAATTGGCTTATTTTTTTTCCTACCTAATGTGTATCTTAATTTTCAAAATAAATATTCTTATTAAGATAAATTTGTTTTGTAACCACTCCCCTTTTTGCAGTCCGCTTAAAACTCTAACCAACTAAATAGCTCCTTTCCATCAAAGAACAATGTTTGAAGGAAAGTCTTTTGTAAATATTTATCATTTCTTAAAGTTTTGTCAGTCTAATCCAAACTTTATTTCTTTGGTATCTTCAAAGGATCTGACAGGAGGGTAAGCAAACAAAACAGAAAGGTATTTTCAAGACCCGAGACCCAGCATTTGGCAAATAACGAAACTTAATATTCTCAACGAAATTAAATGATAACAGAAAAAAACCTTTAATCTGAAAAATAGTATATAATTTGCTTAGAACCTCCGTACAAAATCTATTTTGTTTTAGATGAAATTTGTAAACTTAGTTCAAAAACATTACCTAAAGAATTCCCCAAAATTCCCCTAAAACTTCATCATCTTCATCTACAACTGCCTAAAGTGTGCGAAAAAACAATCTGGTTAATATATTTATATATGTAGATTATATTAAAACTTGGACAATTTATAATGCGGAATGAAACCCTGATTTTAAAAATTGATATAGACGTCTCTCTGCAAAATGTTGACCATGGTTTCTGGCGTACATTCGTTATTGTTAGGTTATTTCAAAAAAGTCAAAGTTAATAATCACATCACACAAATTTCAAACCACGTCGATGCCATTGGTTAATTTACTTTTGTGACGAAAACGTTTTGTTACTTCAGTAATGCTCGTGTACAGAAGTGGTTGTGTCATCCAAGTAATCTAAATTAATCAGGACATCACCAAAATACAAGCTGCGTGCTTGATAATGAAATTCTTTATCAAGAGGTGTTGAGTGGCGGGACGTGCCTTCGCGTTCCTCCAGCAGAAGGTCGCACTCAAGAGACAAGATTAACTCCTGTCTTAGGTGAAGAATATACATAAGCTACGAGACACGGACGCATCAATTCATAATGTGTTTACCTGCGATGACAGAAGCGTTTATTTGTCTACCAAGTTTCTCCCAAACGGGTTATCAGATTGTCAGGGGCTTTTTTGCACTAAAGTAAACAAGTATACATGTAGGTAAGAGGTTATCGTAAAACTTATAAACGCTTGCAACATCAGATGTATCATTCTCGCCTAACAAATAAAACTGTACAAGTAGGTATATACAAAAAATACAGATGAAACAGCTAGCTATCTAAAGACCGTTGCAAACGATCTATAGATAGCTCAACTGATCCAGATCACTACCAGGCGGAAGCGTTCCCAAAATACTGGCCGTAAATAAAAAGTGTCATGTGACTGTAATTCCACTGGCACCCATACCCTTGAAACCGGAACACAGCAATTCGAGCATTATTGCTTAGTAGCAGAAAAAGGTCACGGTAGTTATTTCCTGGACGACCACTTTCACAAGGAGTTCTACAACTAATTGCGTCTATAATGTCAATCATAGACGCAATTATATTCGAGATAAATGAACTATAGAGTAAGTAAGTCAGGTCGGTCATCAACAGTAGTGTTAAGTAACGTGTCGCAATAGATCGCGTCGTGTAGCTCTTCGTCGCTTCCACCGCTCAACTAGGACAGGTAAAAAAATATGCAAACGCGGTGTTATTTAAGGCGAATTTCCACCAAACATTTGTCACCTCGCTTAAACACGGGGGTAGCTGAATCACTGATATATGTAAATCTGTAGGGTCATCCGGATTCAGCTTTACTTTTGCTGTTTCCACTGACATGGATTATTTATCCTATTGAACAAAATTTTGTGAACTATCCTACTTTTTTGACGCTTGTTAGACTAGCTCGAGCTTGAATTGTTACCATGTTTTCACATTCTAAGTTTGTTGGAAAACTTTATCAAATGTATTCTTAAAGCTAACTTTATGTGCCAAGCTTATAGCTAGCCACTGCTGACCGCTGGCCAGTCAGGAAGGTGCTTTTTCCATTCCTTTTTCTTGGGAATTGAACAAAAGCATTTAACATCTTTTCATGAGCGCTCGTGAAAGAAAATAAAAAGTTAAAAAAGCATTGCATGTGCACGTTTGCAGTATTGATACAACGATGCATCGTAAAAAGCATCTAATACAGGGCGATTTATAATGCTTAATTTTGAATGTGAATTTTTACTAATGTCTACCTATAAGGCTAACACGCTGACTCATTTTTTTTAAATCACGCTGAATTTCAAAATATATTAAAAATAATCTTAAGTTCAGAATGTACAAGATAAAGTTTTCAAAGACATTAATGTTTTATTAAGCGCCATATTTATGGCGATTTATCTCATACGTCGTCTTTAAGATAAATCGGTGACTCCGCGCCTCTCACTAGAACCCGTAAAAATTCAACGTACAACGTGATTGTCTTATCAAATCGAACGACTTGAAGATAAATGGGAATTGTTCTCGATCAGCGATTGAAAAACTAACTCAAACAGATGAAAAGTTTTAGGGTTCTAGAGCCAAACGGCAAAACCGGTGCCCTTAAATTTTCACCAAGTCCGTCTATGTGTCCGTATGTCGCACCTCGATTTCCTCAGTTGAATATACGAGATAAAATCGGATTTACAGACTTGTTGTCCTATCAAAATAAGATAATTACAATATAAATAATTCCAGTATTGTAAATGATACATGTAAATTAGAGGATGATTTATTTCTTAATCAGAATCTCGACACATCTCGGGCAGTCAGTTGCACGGTTGGCTTTTTATGATTCAATTGGCAACACACTCGGTATTAGAGTACCTTATTCAATATAAATAAAATTTATAAATATTTTATACATTTGATGGCATTAGAAAACGTCTGGTAGGTTTATCAAAATAATATAGGTATGCTTTTCAGTTCGAAGTGAAAAAGTATAATTGTGAAATAGAAAAAAAAAAGTTTTAGAACATAATCTGCAAGTTCTGGAAACACCAGGGGTTGCTATGAAGACTGTTGAATAATTTACCGGAACTTATATAGGTATCCTCCAAACTGAAACAGAGCAATGCGAGCATTACTGCTTGCCCTGTTTGTCGGCGGAATTTGATCGCCTTATAAGATGCAGTTATCTAGCAAAATAGCTACCTTCTGACAATATTAACACTATTGCATAGCACATAGCACCAGTGAAAACAGAAAGTACGGCGATTGTGCCATTGTACATGTTTGTGTACAGAAATGTTTTCAATTCATTTGACTGAAATGGATTTATCCACAAATTTTATTGACTGAACATAAAGTCGGAAACAGTTGAGAAAGTATCGTTAACGTCGGTGAAATTATTTTATATTTTCCTTTATTTTTATCTTCTGAAGAAGGAAACCATTCAATAACCTGGAGGGTCTAGAAAAATACCTCACGCTTACTTTTCCTTTCACGCTAATGCAAATTTGTCTAGCCATACTTGCCAGCTGTCACGTGACATTTCCACAGCTAATATCATTTCCATACAATACAATCTTTAGAGTTATTTGTCTAGACACCCTGGTCTACGTAATTTTAGAAATCGTATGTGTGTAAATAATTTTAGCTTGAAAAGCGATGAATACAAATCGATTTTTATTTTTCAATTCAATTATCAGTTCGGATGATGTCGGCATAGTATTCAGAATATTCAGCCTCTGCTCGATATTCGGCGAAACGTTTTTTAAGTTAAACGGTGTGCATCGCAATAATGGATATGGAAACAATAAAACACGAGCACCACAAATTTACTATTTTGGTGAATATTTCTATAAAATGTATACTGAATAACCTGATAAAAATGGATAAGGTCTTTTATGGTACCTCTTGCTAATAAATAACTAACACATACATAGTAATGACCCCACGCTAGGTTTTTTTTTTCACACAACACCATCTATCCCAAACTAAGCAGAGCTTGTATTATGGGAACTACATGACTGATATACTACTTATATACCTTTTTTTGTAAATACATACATATTATACATAGAAAACATCTAGACCCGAGACAAACATTACAAACATTTGTCCCGCAGCGGGAATCGAACCCGAAACCTTCTGCGTCTCAGGCGGGCCTTCGCCCACTGCGCCACAGAGGTCAAACTGGAGGATTCCCTGTAACTTGGGTATCACGTACTATCAGTACCGCGGTACCACAATACCCAGAACCAGAACAAATATCTGCAAAACATGCAAACATTTGTCCCGTAGCGGGAATCGAACCCGCACCTCTTGCGTGCGGCTACTCGCCCGCCACACTATCCAGATAGTCGAACAGGTTAACTATAATTAATATTTTGGTTTTAGTGTCAGAATTTAATATCTGTCTCAGTTTGGTGGCAACTTTGGCGTTTAGGTCATCCGGCATGTGGCAGACGTGACCAGCCCAACCCCACTCCTAGTAACCCCACTCATACTCCCAGTATTGATTTGAATTTGAAGATAAATAAGACGCATTTGTCCCGACTTCCAATGAGGGAGCGTGTGAGTCTCTAGGTAATAAAGAATACCACACATCTTATTTATTACTTAGTAGCACGATATAGGCATTGAAAGAAGGGTTTTGATAAAAGGCTTTCAAATTGATAAGTTCTAAGTAAAGAACTATCTAAAGCAATTGTCAATGTGTATGTACAATGTAATTTTTTAAATTTATTAACTTATTAGTACAGATTTTGTTGAGCTAAGGGGTTAGAAGTTATTCAAACATATATTGAATTTCAAATTTGAATGGCAGTTATGCCATTACATATTTTATTTTAACAGTATACCGTTCGAGAGCTATTGAAACGATCCCTTTGAACGCACAGTTCGTCATTGAATGCTTTACTGCTTCCAAAACCGGTCAGTAAAGTTTTAATGGCTCAGTGTGAAATTTCTTAATAAGATTAATTGAGGTGTGCTTTGGCTGACTAAACCATGTTAGCATTTAGTAAACTTTGCGGACACAATGTATCCGAGGCGGTTTTGAACGAGAGTTTACAATATTATTACAGATACATTTTAAAGAAATCTGAACATATCTTGTTAACAAAAAATATATATATTATAAGATAAAAATGAAAAAAAAAACTTTACGATCGTTACTTACGTAAACTTAATGGAGGAGTATCAGAAATGGCATTTTGATTTCCCTCAGGAGGAAATTGTATGATTGCGGTAATTTCCCTGCGTGCTATGATACGGTAGACATAGACATATCGCGAGGTCCCAACATCACGGTAACGTGGGTCTATATCTAGATTTGCCAATACAGATGTAAAATGGAAAAACAAGACGAGGGTTCGTATTTTCACATTTTCTTCAAAGCGGAAAAATACGATAAAACCAAACTGTTCCGCCTCAATATTCGATTCTGAACAATATAACTTCAAATAAATAGGGTTAGTTTTAGAAAGTTATGTCGAGGAAGGCAGCGGAATATAAAAACGATTTTTAGGATTTAATAAGGCAGATGATTTTTATTTCGTCACTTATGTCTATTAAATGTTCACCAAAAGCCATACCAGGGGGTATGGCTTTTCCGTTTCGAATATATACACCCTCTTTGCTTAAGGAATGATATCACAAAAAGCTCTTCGATTTGTTAAAATATTTAAAACACAAGTTGAGTGCGTAATATCATGTTACACACTCGACTTGTGTTAACGATGATATGTTATTTTGTCGTGTCCGTATGCAATACTTACATTTCTCTTCTAGTTTTACACTTATCAACATAAAATAAATATAAAGACTTATTCTGATAATAGTTGTAGAACAAAAATGTAGAAATAAAATTGCTGTTAACAATAAAGTTGTAAAATTATCATTAATAACTAATGTTAATAACTCATAAGCCTCATCTCATAAGGCTTGTTACTTTGGAACCTCGACACAGAGTGGCTTGGCACGCTTTTTGCCAAGCCATGTTGTTGTTGTTCGCCAATTTTATTTGAGTGAAAAAGTTATTAAACCATTGCGAAAGCAAAGATTCAACATTTCTTTGTTATAGAAAAAACAATTTTCCCGCAATGTACCGAGCACCTCAGAGGCGGGACGCAATCGAATAATATTTAGATGAGGATCGAAGGATAAGAACAAAAGCTAAGGATATTTGCTTCTCAAGACCGCTTTTTTCGGCAAGTGATAAAGATATTATTGAAAAAGCTTGAGAAAATGAAAAGTAGTGTAAACAATTCCACAAACAAAACGACATTATCATAATTTGTTGTTACAGTTATTGTATTCTCCTGCCGTCCCAGATAAAAAGTGTCTGTTTCAGGACACGTAACATACGAGCCGACGATCGTCTTAACTCGTCCCGGGGGCAAAATATTTGGTGGTGCGAATTGATGCCCCTCGCCCAAACAGTTATGGATGTCGGTATCTTCAATTTATTGGTGACGTGGACTATTGTGGACCTTTCGATATATACATAATTCAAGATCTACAAACACACCTGAGAAAAGGAAACCAGTATCGATCGCGTTCGATACGCAGTGCCACCTACACAGATTAATGTTTGTTTCAATCTGTTCATACTAAATTAATTTGCGAAGGGAAGTTTACCGAAGCAAAACAATTCATCTCGCTGTAGATCCAGACTATACGCGTTAGTTTAGCTTTGCAACCCTATTCAAGGAGATTAAGTCCGAGAAATCACTCATACATTTTGTGAGAGAAATCGGAATACACAGGATAAGTTGAGTGGGCAGTAAAAGTAAACTATTTCCCTAGGAATATTATATAAAAGTTGTATAACGGACATAATATCCTTCCACTGTATGAGCGGACGGCAGTAAAAAAAGTCTCAGAGTGCAGAGCGTGTGCCTACGACGGCCTCTTGACACGTTTCCATAATAATGATTCAGTATATTGCAGTTATTAGCGCATTTATACGATTGCGAGGGTGCCTATTGTGATAATTTATGGCGACGATAATAGGATTACTGAGAGCACAATTAACTTTTATAAGTATCTATAAAATGAGATGGTATACTATACCATTTATTTTTATTAATTACATTCATATTGATTGGGGTATGTTGTGTATGAAGTAATATTCATAGAAATAGTAAAAATAACTGCGTAGAGCTGAATGAAAAACTATTCTATACAAACATAATAAACTTTGGATGAGGACAAATAGATGACTCTTATGCAATATACGAGTTTGGCCGTGATATATTCCCAGGGTAAAATTGCCCGTGATGATAAGTGTGGTATGTAACTGAACGCAATATCAGCTTATTGGCAATATGCAAAAATCTCTAGATGACGTATATATTCTAAAGACACAGTTAAAGGCTGAAAAGATACTAATTTTAAATGTATGTGAGCCATCAAGATACTTCTATCTTCTATATTCTTCAGGTATAAATATCTTAAGTATCGAAACAGTAAAATGTTTTGAACGAAAATAATTTCATTTTAAATTGTTGTTGTTATGTACTGTTCAAATGAATAAATGATTTTTCTTTCGGGTTTCTGCATCTTGGGCTGCATAGATTACAGCCCAAGATGCAGAACCATTCCTATTTGAAAGAATCAAATAGAAAAAGCATAACCCTGATATAAAAAAACCGATAGTAACCTTCTGTTACAAATTTAAATGAATATGTAGTCTCAAACAGCCACAAAACGCTCACCAATTTGAAACAATCAATCAAATTCTCCGAATAGACTCTTCTGCCAATTATTTTTATGGATGTTATTGTAGTGGTACTTGCTTGGAGTAGATTTTTTCATACATTCAAATGGCACAAAAAAGAAATGACGTAGTCGCCGACCGCAAATAAATGGCTGATCAGCACAGAACAACCATTTTAGTCATGTTTTTTTTTACCTACTACCTATATCTATTTTTTTTTAGAATAATCAAATCGTGATGTATATACACTATACATTTTTTGATGATTTTCATGGATTTTAGACGTCAGCTACCATCACCAATTTGACAATAACGATTACCGATCTGGATTTCAACAACGCTGAGGTGTAATGTACTTAATAAATAAAACGACCTCATAAAAGCGGTCGTTTTGAATGGGACGCATTAGTATTGAAGTCGTTTCGCCTGGTTGTGCATTGGTCGATTATGTCGGGATTGCGTCGATTACATTTGCGAATACAGGCACGCCCGCCTCCTCTTTCCAAGGATTGAGTTATTGTCTCATCTGAAGCCGATTCTGCCTCACCGCGTCGCCTCTAGTCTGAACGCAGGTGCACACTTGCATTCTAGCATTTTTTAATACAATGAAATAAATCTCAAACCCGACTGCTGACGCTACTTGCTAAAATTGAATTTCGTCTCGATGCAGTTACACGATTGCTGTTATCTACTTTTGGCCCGTACCTGCAAACTTTTATGCTTCGTGACTAGAATTGCCAAGAAATGAAACTCCTTTAAGTTTAACTCCTTTTAGTTTTAGTTAATAATTGAGAAATAATCGCGAAAAGAACTATTTATAATTAAATAACTATATTTTAAATAAATTATCAATTGAACTTTAAAACTACGATAAAAGTATCACTGGAAATGGGGCACTGGAGGTGTTTAGAACTCTATGCATTTCCAAATGGTAACTATGGTGTGTGCACCATAAACTATGGTGCTAAAAATAAATAAATTATTGATATTCAAAATTGAACTTTTATAACATATAATTATTATAAAACGTCCTAATGAAATAAAACCTCAGACACAGTAAACCTAAAGCCACACTTAAATTCCACGCTTGAATTCTGCAAACTAGCTATAAATAGTCGGCTTGCATGGTGCTTCATTGCCAAAAGCAGATTGAAACCGAGAGAGGCTATGCTGTGCTGTCAAATTACATTTAAAATCGTAGTAATTCATAATACGATCATTTTCACGAGTTAAATCCATAGTGATGTAGACAAGAAATGGGAAACTAGGGGCGTTTAGAACTATATAATTTCCCGAAAATTATACTCTAACTCTTACAATTTTATATTTCATAAGTTCCTAGCAGCCTAATGCTCTACTCAACTCTAATATCTTAAATATACTACGTGTATCAAGTTCATACCTTGTAAATTTAATTTAATCTTTGCAAATGTGGGAGGCTCTTGAGAAAGTTTTCAAAAGATTTAATTAAACTTGTTTTGGGCCATAACAACGGCTCCACTCTTAAGGTAATGTTGTGTACGTACAAACTACTTACGTACATTGTTGTTAAGCTACCTGTAGATTGAGTTTACGCAGTGACTTTGAGTTTGCATTTCAAGTATGTAGAACGTGTCTTTTCTCCAATATCAAGTAACTCAATAACCACCAAAAAGTATAAACACTAGGTAACACTTTGATAACATTGTTTCGTGGTATTCAATAAAAAAAAAGTTGTTTATTTATCTTGACAAAGTTAGACCCAAAAATTACAAAAGAGACATTCCTACTTATTTACAGCAGAAATAACCTACAAATAACATTACTATTGTAGGCAAGGTTTTGTGTATGGGTTTTGCTGAACTTGCAGAATTTTTAATTATTTGCCACAGTAATAGACGTATTTAAAAATGTAAGTAAAAATATACAGACAAACATACAGATGGCTTTAGCTTTATCCATGTAGCTTTAGTACCTTTCCCGTTGAATAAACCTAAAAAGAAAGATCGTTAGAATTAGTTGCCAACTCTGGCGTATGAGTTTTAAGCTGACCATTTATCTAGACATCTTAACGCTCAGTTATAAATGTCACCCATCCAAATGATAACCTGGCAGAACATTACCTACTTGGATTTAGCTGATCCTAATCCTTGTAAGGAACAACAACAATTATAACAAGCCGTTGATAAGAGTTATTAAAAGCTCGTTTGTACTCGTACTCGTACTCGTATATATGTTTTTAAAATATAATTTAACTTAAGCGACAAACCGCAACATTTAAATGAAATGTTAATTTATACCCTCCAAAACCCTTGTCACGGGACCCAGCACGCATCACTTGCAAATATAAACCACATTACACTGAGAAAAGTTGCTTGGAACCTGAACACATATTTTTCAACCCGATATTTGAATTATTAAGGGTAATTTACGCAAAATAATGAAGCGCCCAGCTATATCTTAATATTTTTTTTTTCGAAATAAATCTTCATATTTTTCCTTATTAGATTCTGTCTGAAGCAGAAAATGGAGATTTCGCTGTAATGAAGCTAGCAGCATAGACGGATGCAAAATGATGACAATGTGCTTCTATAACAGAATTCCAGCTTTGTGAACGTGATCCTGTTTGAAAATTAATAATACTTATATATCAAAAAGAAACACCGGAAATGGAAAATGACACAAATTTGTAATACGAGCTTATTTATTTTTGTATTCAAAATATTCTTTGTATTCAAATAGACATTCTGGAAACCAGAATGTAAGCGGTTATCGTAGACATTAGCATCTGCAACACAAAAGGCACTGGTAATGGGATGTGTCTAGTGCCAGCCCTAGAAACAAAGTCGTGTCATGCTAGAAAACATCCTTACGACTGGTGTTCTCCATGATGGAAATCCTCAGTATGCAGAACCGTGTGACAAGTAGAGGGTAGGCAGAAGTCCACCCATTACTATTGACATACTCAAGTTAAAGATTTTAAATTGCAACCCCATCGTGACTATAGCACATCATTCACAGTTTTGATTCTAGGGCATGACAGTTTCGTCACGATGTTTCCCTTCACCGTTTTGAGCACGTTTTAATGATTTCATAAATCTTAAGTGTGAATAAAGTTATAAGTTCGAACTCGCTTTTTTATTTTGTACCCTAATACATTAAGCATGTATATAATTCAAGTATGTTTATATACATATGTATGTTTTCAGTAGACTCTGCTTGTAATATTTTCCGTTAACATCTTAACAATAATGAATAAGTGCAATAATATTCTTGGTGCTCAGTTTAAGTATTCAGAAAGAGATCTTACCGTACATATCGAATGTGGAACGGAACATAAAATCAGTCGTAAAGCCTCCGAGTACATAGTATGATATAGCAGAGTAAATAAGATTAACCCAAGCCGTGCCTCGGGTTTTATTCGACAATAATTTTACAATAAAGACGTATCGAAATCACATTAAAAAGTAACAGTGACAAATGAACACTGGTACTAATCTGAATCGATATATAAAATAGTTTGCTTTACAATACACTTTCTTACCCTTGACTATATTGCTTACAAGGCACTTGTTCGGTTTTAATTGAAACTCGTCTAAAAAAGATTGAGAAAAACCTTTTCCTTACATATTTTTTTATATTGATTAGAATTATTTAACTTTGTTATACTACAAAATTAAATAATAGACTGTAGGAGTAACTATGTATGTTTATGACGACCTCTGCGGCGCAGTGGGCGAAGGTCTGTCTGAGACGCAGAAGGTTACGGGTTCAATTCCCGCCGCGGGACAAATGTTTGTATCATCTACAAATATTTGTCACGGGTCTGGGTGTTTTCATGTATAGTATTACAAAAAAATGTATATTAGCAGTTAGTCATAGTTTTTGGAATAAAAATTCCATTATCTTATTAACCCTCAAAAAAACAAGCATCTACTAAATTGTTAATCAAATTTTGTCGCTGACTGTACCATGGTACTCATTGTTTCTGATATCCCATGATCCTGGGAATCCTAGTGTTGGGTTAGGAATTATATCAGTCATGTAGTACCCATAACACAAGCTTTCCTTCCTTTGGGGCTAGATGATGCTGTCTGAAAAATGTCCAGCACTACATTATGAGCTAGTTTTAAGTTTTTATACTATACCTAAATAAGTACTGTTAGTCAACACCCAAAATATTTTCAGCGGGTCCACCATATCCGAGGTGCACCGAAGGCGCTTCACCGCATGGCGCACTTTAAGTGTCAACGGTGTTTATTATCACAAACACACACAGCTTTTAATGCACTGACAGGGCGATAATTCATTTTAATATGTCACATAGCACATGCCAGCTGATATCCGATTCCACTAGTATTTGTTGAGTGATTAACATAGCCTGGTCCTAGTTATGTGGGGTAGCGCGGAGCGTAAGGCGGGCGGTCGTGGAAGCGCCCAAGTTGAACTGCCGCGTAGAGCCCGCCTCGACGATTACCCACCCCAGCTCAGAGCTTGCAAACCTTACGCGGGTTTACAAGTACTTGGACTTATTTGGAATATTTAATTGATAACTCCTGGTACAATAATTGTTGGCTTGATTTGATGCTTGATGGCATTCATTGTTATGGTTTACACGGTGCAGACTTTTTATGCTCCCAACTGTTGAAATTTATGAAATAATTATTAAAAAAATATAAAAATCTAGGAATGATGAGTAGAAAAATCTCCAAAACCACAAAAATTAGACTCGTGCGAACGCTGGTCCTTTCCATATTTTTAAATGGCTCTGAATCCTGGACGTTCCGTGCGGTGTATAGAAAAAAGATAGACGCCTTCGAGATGTGGTGCTGGAGAAAAATGTTGCGCATCCCGTAGACTGCTACAAGAACCAATAAGGCAATACGCGACCAACTGACCATCAAGACTAGGTTGTCCATCATCTGCTACCAGCGAGTGCTCGGCTATTTTGGACACATATCCCAAAGACAGCCAGATTACCTTGTGGAACTGGTTGTAGTGGGAAAAGTGGATGATAAGAGACCTAGCCGCTGGTCTGATCAAATCAAAGTTCTCACTGGCCTCCCTGTCACCGTCGTCTTCAGACAAGCACCTCATTTTGTCAACATAAACTTTCCAGGCACGACCTTCAGTAATGAAAAGTGCGACAAAGAAGAAGGAAAGATCATTGGACGCAAAGAGGGTTCGATTCCCGTTGCGGGACAAATGTTTGCATGTTCTGCAGAAATTCTGTTTTGGGTTTTGTACCTACCATGGTACCATGGTAGGTACTCGTAGTTCCTGATACCCACGACACAGGGAGTCCTAGAAAGGGGTCAGGACTATTTATGTGTTTGTTGGGTATTTATTTATTGGCACACCGCACCGTGTCGACCTCAAAGCGCTGGACCAAAGTGTGAATTAATTATATCTATATATTATCGGATTGTGACAGTTATTTATAGATAACTCCGATAAATTACTTCGTTAAATTATAGTATTGGATCTATCTCAGCATCTTATAATGATTTCTTATTTTCACTTCAAAGTAACTACACCTTTCCTAGGTTTGGTGCAGCATTATGCTGAGACAGGGACCTTTTGACCCCACATCTTTTTATCATTATCATTTTAATTTTATATTTTTTTATTTTTTTTTGTAATTTCTTAATGTTTTATATTAAAAAATTACAATTTCTATTTTGTCACCTGTTGTGGTGTGTTGTGGGAAATAAATTTATTTTATTTCTTTCTTTCTTTCTTACTTATGTGGCACATCACATGTGAACAAACGTCGAAACAAGCTCTATTGAGTAGATAATACTAATCAGCATCTCTAAAATATACTACCTACTGGAATTTAGTATAAAGCTTCGCTCTGTGTTTTGCTTACTATATACTCGCAAAATGGATGAGGCAACCGCAATTTAAATTCATTTCACAAATAATTACTTCCTCCTCAATACGTTTAAAAGGCCGTCGTTTCGGAATTAACTGGTTGTACAGTCAATGTTGCAAAACAAGTAGGGTATGTACAGTTTTCAGCTGCTGTGATGGCAAATGGTGGATAAGAGACCTATGATCGTCAAGATCGGCAAGTGTTCTTCGTCGCACTTTGCAAAGTCTCTGCATGACATGTAAATGTACCACCGATTGAAAATGATGGCGATGTAGAGATATGATAAACAATACTTAATTTATTTACCCTATCTGAGTCTGCCTCTCTCTCTAGTCCGTATTTCGGCCGAACAACAAGCCGAGAGCTGTAATTACACAAAATACCAATTAATTAAACTGGATATTTTATAATTTCGAATTTAAGGGACCCTGTAAACATTTATCGTCGGAAGGATTTTAATGCTGAGATTAAGAGATCTTGTTATAATCAATAACGGAGTTATGTGTAGGATTATACCAGTAATTTGTGTAATTAATTCACATCTCGGTCCTGCGTTATGGGGATGATCGCAACGAACTCTTTTCAACGCACGGCAATTCACAGGCGGATAGATCCTACTGGTCTTATTGACAGACTTATAAGGTTACTTTGCCACAGGTGATGATAACACTTTGATTGTATTTATTTCAATCAGCGTTGCCAAAAGGGTGTTTTTCTAAAAAAAACAAGTCTAAAAGGTGAAAGACTCTGTGGCGGAGTGGGCGAAAGCCCGTATGAGACGCAGATGGTTGCAGGTTCGATTCCCGTCGCGGGACTAATGTTTGTAAGTTCTGCAGATATTTGTCTCGGGTGTGGGTGTTTTCTATGTATAATTATGTATTTATTTACAAAAAAAAGTATCTGTAGTATATCAATTATGTAGTTACCACAATACAAGCTCTGTTTAGTTTGGGGCTAGACGATGCTGTGTGAAAAAAATTACCAGCAGTAGGTATTATTATTATTTTTTATCTGCGTTTTGATAATACTAAACATTTATTTCAGACATAATATGAAAAACATTTGGAATAAAATAAATAAAAAATAAAAAATAAAAGGGCATTTATTTACTTACACTTAAACAAACATACCTAGTCTAAGTACAATATAAAAATATAGTAGTTAATAAAAATAGTAGGTATAGTGAGAAGGTATGTCTCTATGTAAGTAAAAAGGTCGAATAATGGCAATGGGCCCATAATACCTTAGAAACTAACATATATATTATAATAGTATTATATAATAGTTATAATAGTACGGTGCGAAACATGTTTTGTAAAAACATGTTCCGCACCGTACCGTGTGTACCGCCGTAAACTCGCCACGATCCGCCCGTTCAATGTAGTGTTTGAATCTGATAAGATTGTTATTAATCACAAAACGAGTTCCGCCAAGTTCCATTAAGCAAGTAGCAAAATGCCGTGTGCTATAAACACAGGCGCCGGGCTTTCCCCATTTCATCGCCACCCGGCGGCCTTATGGCGCCCGTGCGAGATGCCACGCCACATACATTATGTCACTGCTCAACCGAATATGATAAACTGGATCCATTCTTCTCTACTTTCTAATCGTTGTCTCTTTTCTCAAGGAATTTATGTTAAAATATAGAGCCCTTGTCTGCATACTAAACGATTAATTAACAGGGTCAACCATTTTAACAAACGCTAAGACAACAAACAACGAGCTCTGAGAGTAAACCCAAAGAAAACGTAGATGAGTCAGAAATGGAATTGTTTTAATTAATTGTGGCTGAAATTTAATACGATATAAGACGGAATGCAACCCGAAACTTCGCCGCCCGATGGCGTGCCAAACTACCGTCCAAATAATTTGCTTGTTAATAGATCGCGGCTTTTATTTTAGTACAAGTATATTACTTTGCTTAACTAGGGAAACACGAATAGTCCAAAAGCAATAATACAACTATGTGCATCGCCTAAGGCCGTGTTGGCCTAGTGGGCGATACCCCGGCTTCTGATCCGGAGGTCGTGGGTTCGAACCCGGTCGTGCACCAATGGATTTTTCCACTCAAAAAAATTATGTGCGTTTTAACACGTGCTCAAAACGGTGAAGGAAAACATCGTGAGGAAACCGGCATGCCCTAGAATCAAGAATTCGAAGGCATGTGCCAACAGTTAGTGTTCCAATAAGCGGCGATGGGCTTGCAACCTGTCACGTGGAATGCCTACTACTTGCAAACGCGGGCATGTACCAAATGTAGTGTTTGGACGTGCCTCTGACTACCCCCTACTTGGTATCCTCAAAGATCTACTCACTGAGTATGTATCTGAGGATGTCCACCATGGAAAAGACCGTCGTGAGCGTGTTTGTTTATTTGTTTGTTTGTTTGTTTGTTTGTTATATCGCCTAAGTAGTACGGTGTACTTAGTACAAATGTACGATGTACCATATCACAGGTGATATGGTACCATATGTGATAATAATGATTACCTTCCATGATTATTTCGGCTACGGTGTTCTTGTTTCTGCTGTTTTGTAACATAAACAGTTACATAAACAATTTATGTAGGTGATGGCTAATAAAACAAATTATGGCATTAAACGTACGCGCACACGTAATGAATGCCAAACACCGTTGATCTAGTTATTATGAGTCATTGAAGGTGGTTTATTTTTGAGATGATTGCGATTTTGGTCTTCGTTGTCCTTCAAAATTGTAGAAATTTCTCAATATGTAGTAGTATTCAATATGTAGTCAGCCAGTCGCTAGCTCGGCTTGTTGTCGCCGCAAGCTGGACGAAATAGTGAGTTTATGGTTATGTCTGTGTGTCCGGGCAAAGCTTGGTCGTCTACTAGGGAATATTTAAAATTAGTTTTGCAAGATTCTGTTATGCCAGCATCCTGGAAGCATCCACCACTGACTTTTGAGATGTCAAAAGGAAAATGAGTTGCCACGAAGTCAAACTACTCGTAGCTAGATCAACAAAACCGATTCCTAACAAAACACGTTACAATATATTATTTTTGTAAACCTGTATCGTCCTATTATTTCCCCCAAAAATTTCCATCCATAGTGGTCTTCCACCACTATCTCATATGAATTCAGATCAATTTTAAATAATTTATATAATTATTCTATGTATTTTAGAGCGGAAAATTAAATATTCTCCATTTAATAAGCGTGTGTTTTAAAAAATGTCTACGCAATCTTTAACACTACATTAAAACAGAAGCATTCCAAAATATATCAAAGAAATTTCAATCTTCAGAGTTTTCAAACGTTGTGTGAGTGGATGTTGATTACATCTTTATTATAAGCAGAGCCTTTCTTAATTAAATACTATTGTTATACTGTGCAAACACGGAGTCATTTTTGCTTTGAAGTTGTTCAAGACGTAGACCTACATTACCTACGCGCAATATATTATTTCATACACATTTTTGTAAGAACACATACAATGTTTCATTCAGGCATTTTGGTGTTATTTATATTGCTTTTTTGGCAAAGTCAAATATGTTGTCTGAAAATGATGTTTGAGTCTTTTCTTTGCTTGGCCCTTGAGTAAATAAACATATGTTTGTACTTATTGACTCAGACTTCCATTGTGTGGCGACTTAAGTGGTGTCTACTATGTATCCTCGGTTACAATGGTGTATGCACTTAGAAGCACGTCTAAACAACAACAATGGCTATCAAATTAAAATTAAACTGAACTATACAAGAAAATGAAAGGCTCCTTTGTGCATAGTTTTGAGGTGCACAAAATCATTTTCTTATTTCGAAAACTCATAGTTATAAAATCAAAGAAGCCGTGGTTAGAGCTCTGTATTCAACAAATTATACCGCTTATCTAGTAGTTCCATTTAATTTCAAATCAGATTATCATCTTCCTGTCCTTGTCCCACATTACACACGTGCGGTCGGCACAACATGTTTTCTTCTTCCACTCTCCTCTATCAGCCATCATCTCCGTACTCACTCCTTTCTTAACCATGTCATCCTTCACACAATTCACCCATCTTTTCTTTGGCCTACCTCTGCTTTTATTTCCATCGACATTCATATTTACCACTCTTTACGTATGTGACATTCTTCCCCCTCCTATAAAATCAGATACTATTTCATATATCGAGCCAACCAAGTAGCCAGTTGGTTGTTGGTTGGTTGGCTAATATTTTATACCAAAAACGATCGTGATGATCTCATCATTGATATTATAAAACGAAAATCACTCACCATCATGGATCAGACTTTCAGAATGACTCGAAATAAGTCAGTGTCTTGACCGATAGTAAGGTAAGGTGGAAATTCCTGTTTTCACCATATTGATGATTGTTATAGTAAGGTAGTCATAACCAGGTTAAAACGCTTTCAGTTGATGTTAAAGAGTCTGAGACGAGGGAAGAAAACATCGACCCGATTACATAAATGACAAAGCGTCGTTGAACTCAAGCGGTTACAGCTGACCGCGCGTTTGTGTGGGTGCTCCGGCACACGCACGAGTCAAGTCCGTGGTGTGCGTTTGATATTCATTGCATTTCGGCAACTTCAAATGCTTAATTAGTTAAGAAAATTCGAAAATTTTACAAAAATAAGACGTGCCTAAATATAATTGGACAGTGCAAGTCAAACTCACGCACTTAGGGTTCTGCACTGAGAGTATCCTGCTAATATTATAAATGCGAAAATTTTAATGTTTTTTTAATATCTTCATAACGGCTAAATCGAGTTGGATGAAATTTAAAACAGGACCCAGAATGACACACAAGCTACTTTTTACCCGGGTACCAAGCAGACGAAAGCGTGGATAGAGACTAGTACAAAATAAAATAAAACAACACAATCTTGCAGCTCCCAAAGTTACTATGACTTTTTAGTTATCTAATAATTTTAGATCCATTTGTATCATTTTGAAACGAAATCCTTAAAGTCACGTCAGTCTGTAATTATTATTAGTAAATGCTGTAAAAATAATAAAACTTTAACTATTGTTCTACTATTTATTTAATACTTCAAGAAAATAATCAAAAATAAGCAGTCTCCGGTTGTTCTGAGAATAGTTTATTGTATCGATATCGGAGTGTTTCCTCCAGTTCTTTTCAAGCCAGTTATTTATTATAATCATAATACTATAAAAGAAAGTAGAACAATAGGAGTTTGTCGTGACTCGCCTATTAAGAGACAACGCTGAGCCTAAACCACTGGTCCTAGAGACGTGAAACTTGAAGTTTACATTCCTTATAGCACTTAGACGTAGGTACAATAAGAATAATTATAGGAACTTCTACCCCATTCTAAAAGAGGTATTTTTACCCCTTAGGTTTGAATGAAAATTCGTATTCCTGGAACTTAAAAAAACTCAAAACTTTGCATCAAATATTCTTTAATACATTTGGTAAGTTTATGATAAAATATTTACAAAACTTCCCCTGAAACGGGGTGCGTGGGTTGTTAAAGTTTGTTTGGATTTTTTTAAAGCATGGTCCGATTTAAAACTTGAAACTTGGTTTAAATTCTTTAACAACATTATAAAGCGTTATCTATCGTATCAGGCCCTAAAATAAAAATAAACGGACAAGTGCAAGTTGAAATCGCGTGGAGAGGATTCCGTACGATATATATATTATCTACCATTTTATATGTAGTAGAAATAATTGTAGTTGAAAGCTATGTTCTCCTATAAATTAAAACTGCAAATGTATGTTTGTAACGCATTATATTGAGATTTTTACCATGTTATTTTAAGCCTATATACCTATATATTTGTAGTGTATATTCTATATTTCATTCTGATAAAGATGCATTTTCAGAAAGAGATCACAATTTCTGTAATTCAAGTCAAGACGACGAGAAAAACAGACGACCTGGCTGTATTATCGACGTGCACTGTCTAAACGGTTTGAAATAAGTGAATGAAATGCTTTGCAAAAATGTTGGCCTTTTAAAGTTTTACAAAAAAGTCCGCGACACCATAGTGTACGTTTAATATTTCAGCCACAGCAACGATTTTGATGTTAAAAGTTAAAGAAATATTAGACGATGAAGTTTGTATAATACGGTCTTATTATAAAAACTAATAATCATTATGAAAATTTGATATTAATAAAGTTTACCTTTCACAGCATATCATTTGATGGAGTAGTTTAAGCGATAATGTGAAATGGAGACGAGTAGGTATTGCGACGCTATAGATAACACTGGCAGTGCGATGCGAGTACGTCGATGAGGTAGGGCGGGAAGCGGGGCACGAGGGGCACTCAAATTATCTACCTTCGTCAGCGCGGACGAAGTCGCGGGCGTAAAGCTACTTATAAATAAAAATATAATCGCTCAATCAAACCTTTGAAGATCGATGTATTTATATAGTGAGTAGCAAAGCTCAGACTCAAAGTTATTAATCCTTGTTTAATAAATCCTTGCAAGACGTATACATTTTCAGAGTTTGCAAACAACTATAAATGCTTTGTGAAGATTACTGAACTTGAGAGACGAAAGCTACTTGTTATACCTTTATAGAAGATTTTACAAAAAATAAGTTTAAAATCTTTTCTTACAGAAAGATTATACAATAATCCCTAAAACCATAATCAATATTTCAAATAAAAAGGTCTGTAAATCGACCAGCTCGGTTACGCAAATAGGTACCAAGAACAAATCCAACTAATCGCTATTGGCGTGCACAGGAACTAATAGAGTTGGTATATCAAAGCCATACGAGGTTGAGGTTGAGAGTAGGTATATCAGAGTAGGTACTAAATATTGGTCAGCTGAACCATCTATACCGATCTCGTATGTATTCAACTTGGTCTGAGGAAATACCGCGCTGTTTACAAGACTCTTTAGAAAAGCTATCCCGATAAATTGGACGAATGTCGTAGGTACTCGTATGCGACAATAAACGCAGGTTCTTTGTTATGTCAATTGGTAAATATCCACATAATTTTATTTATGAATCTGATTTAAGGTGTGGTGACATCAAACATGTTGATTCGTATAACAGAATAGTTAGAAGGCATTAGGCTCGTTAATGAAATGACACAAATAGTTATAATGCGAACAGTAAAAACATAATTAAGTTTATAATAACAAGGCAACATTCAATTTCTACATCATCTATTTCTGGAAAACAATACTCTTACTTTCAAGACTCTGTGGTGTGTTTTTTATTCCATAAACTATCGTGAATTTGATTATTCATACTGTAAAAACGGGATTTTTCACGTACCGCACTATCTGTGAAGGCGCTGACTAAGTTTCGAATCATTCCGAGAGTCTTAATAAGGGTGAAATCGCGACGCTCTCCCTCCGCGTCGCGTCGTGCACTCAGCGCTGCCGCACGTTGTGCTTGGTTCCCAGGGCGCGCGAGTGAATTTGTGGTGTATTATCGCTTTTGTTACTTTCCAAAACTGTGACTGTGTACTGTCTCAGTAAGATATTTCAATGAAAATAACACCGTATGCAGCCCTCTGTTGTCATTGAGCACACGTCCCTATAATTAATTTCTACTCGCGCCATTAAATTTTGCGCCGCTTTGACTACAAGTGTAAGTAGTACCCTTTAGATACGAATGTTCAAATTGTTGTGGTCAAATTACATTCTTTCTTCTACGAAGTTTTATTATGTTTTAGTAATGTAATTACGTAATTATCTTATTTTGCCAGGCATGATTACTTGATAATAGGATTTACCAATGACATTTCCGTTTTGTCGAACTGGCCACTTAGAACTAAAATAACTGCGGTTTTACTTTTAAATTCAAATAAACTTTTTGTATAAGACATGTTATTCTATTTTCATAAACGGTTATTAATGTGTTTGTTTGGGTTTTGTTGTACCACCAATTTCATTACGCTAGTTTTCTACGCTAGAGTCCATGGTTGTGAATCAAACGACGTGTATGGACCTACGACTACCAACGAACGAACATGTTATGGTTCAATCGCTTTTGTTCTGAAAATTTTGATGTCGCAAAGAAACCTCGTGGACGCACGGAGAACATGGTTATTTTTTGAATAAAAAATAAAAGATTATTTATGACGAATTGAAAGCGGATTCGTCTCAAACAACAGCTGAGCTTGCTTCGGCTTTTGATGTTAGCGTCAAAAGAATATTGGACCATTTGTGGCAAATCTGAATAAGATTATATTTTCCCATACAAAACGGCAATTTCATCAGTAAAGATTAGGTCTTTCAAATGGTATGTAGAAATTATAATCACCACAAATAAAAAACTTAATATAAACACAAGCATACAATTTTGTTGTGACAAAGACATGAAGTTTTAGTGGGTATTTCAGCATTGTTTCACATGTTATAACAGTCAGTTATCTGCTCATTGTCCCGGCGACTCAGCAGAGTGTGAATTTTATTTGACAAGTTTTCCTGAACTTATCAGATTTGCGGTTTTACGAGGGTCACATCAGTAATAAATTTGTCATAAGTTTATTTATTTAAAATAGTGTGAGAGGTAATCAACTTTGATAAAATAGTAAATGTAGGTTATATTTACTTTCGATAGCTTGTTCAAGTTTTTAAACAATCTCATGGTGAGAACATCTGGTTCTGAGATCTAAAATATTCTATTTATCTTGCAGCGAAGAACTTATCTTCAAAGAGAACTCTTTATGGCGACTTAGCCTTTGTGCGTGCATGAAATATACTATATACTAGTCTATATAAATATATATAGACGCTTGTTCATAACGATGTGCACAAAAGCCCATTGAGTGGCACTACGTAGGTAGAGAATACGATGCCGAGCTTCAATACACGACATCATTCAGCTATCTATAACCGAACACTACAAACTAAATTGCTCCTGAAACCCACGGAGGCACAGCCTGCTGTTTGAATACGAAACTTTAAATATATCAAACTCCAAACGACTCATCCCTTTATAATTGTTGCTGGAGGGCAAGGAATAACAACTTTACATTAACCGAAAACATTATCTTAAGTTTAATAGTTCCAAATATAATCATTACTAGCTTCTGCCCACGGCTTCGCCCGCGTTGTACCTGGATAAAAAGTAGCCTATGAGTTATTCAGATGTATAAGCTATATTACTGTAAAGTTTCATCAAAATCCGTTCAGTAGTTTTTGCGTGAAAGAGTAACGAACATCCATCCTCACAAACTTTCGCGTTTATAATAGTAGTAGGATTTACCTAATCAGATCATTACGGTCTATGAAACTGGCACTGTAACTAATGTCGTCTACGTATACTGACATGCTACATTTGCTACTGTCTTGTAGCAATATCATTGTGGATAAATTATCGTATGTAACGTACGTAATACAAATTATAATAATACATGAGTGTGCTAAATTGTAGGGTTGATTGCACGCTCCGTATCGCACACGAGATAATGCCTGCTTTGATTGATGATATTCTAAGGAAGTTTTTGAAGAAGAGTGAGAAATTATACGAAATCGCAGGCTCACATACCACAAATACATTTCTGTTGATGCGGAGAATGAGTACCCTTTCGCTTTTCACTTCCTCGGTGAAGGCAAAAATTGAGCAATTTGCCTTTTGTAGTTTTAATATTTGAGCAATTTATTTGTGTATATATGTATATATTATTTTCTTTTATTTATGTTATTATATCCTGTATTTAAGTATAAAAATCAATAATCCAGTTGTATTTATAGATTTGCATTACATAATTTCTACATATTAATATTTTTGTTTTAATCCTTTCTGCGCACTACCGACACATCTTCTTCCACAAAACACAAAGGTTATCTGGAAGAGAATGCTTTTTAGCATTAAGTTCGCCTATGTACTTATATTTTTATGTGCAATAAATAATTTTCTATCTATCTATCTTTTCATATTATGATAAGAAGCAGGAATATGTTAAAAGTAATATGACCGAAACGATGGCGGTGTAGTATTAGCGTTCCATTTCAAAAAACCGTATAGTGTAACAATGTACCAATAGTTGAAATCAAGAACGTCATACACTTTCCACCAGGTTATTCGCTTTTTAACAGACGAAACATATGATACCTGCAACGTTATCAAAGAGATTGACGAGTTTAGGTGTCAAATAAAAAATAGTGCGATTTCTATGCCTGTGTTTTTTACTATTGATACAGAGCGTCATAAAAATGAGAATAACCAAGTGGAACGAGTATACCAATTCGCTTTAACAGATTAGATTTATTGATTTTTATCTGAAATATATGGATAAAACACATCAAAATATAACTTAATATCAAAAGTAGGTATTTGTAAGTTCTTTTATTATAACTAGGTATTCGACTTGATTAACGACCTCTGTGGCGCAGTGGCCGAAGGCCCGCCTGAGACGCAGAGGGTTGCGGGTTAAATTCCCGCTGCGGTACAAATGTTTGCATATGCAAATATTTGTCTCGGGTTTTGGGTGTTTTCTATGTATAATATGTATATATAAAAAAACGCCTATAAGTAGTACGTATATCAGTCATGTAGTTCCCATAACAAAAGCTCTGCTTACTTTGGGGCTAGATGATGCTGTGTGAAAAATGTCCAGCACTATTTATTTTTATTTATTAACTTGGTAAGTGTCGATATATTTTTAATGTCACACTAGTAACGGCTTAGACAACTCACAATAACATCACTATTCCATCGCCTGTAACAACAAAGTATGAGATTGGTTCGAGTACACTTGAATTGACTGTAAATATATACAAAACTGGGTAGACCATCATATGTTAAAAAGAAAATAGCATAGAGGATGGACTAACAGTAATATAGCTCCTTTGTGAAAGAATTACTCCGGGAAAGTACTATCCTACCGCCATATCTATTTCAGCCGCCTAGCAGTAATACTAGTCTTACTGTGCTTCTGCTTTGAATGGTTTGGGTGCCCGTGAAATTAATTCTTCCATGACAGGCTATGCATCAGCAATCCCCTTGAGTTGCAAATTCTTATACACATGGAAATATAGACAAAAAACGACCTCAGACTTAAAATCGTTTTTCGGGCTAACTTATGACAATAGTTAAGCTAATGGTAATGAGGTGTGCATTATAGCAATTTTTCTTCTTAAACAGACAATTTACTTTAAAAATTATGTAACATCAAATTATATAAAATATAGACAATATTTTCACTGTTACTTCAAAGTTGTCATAACCTGACTACTAGTTTCGGACCGCAATGTGAAAAACTAATGAGTTTCAATTTTTGACCTGTGTTTCAATTAAGCTGAATCCCACTCAGTTCTATGAATATCACTTTAAACAGCGTACCATTAGTGCGATGACATAAATTTCCGTTAAATAAACAATATATTGAGAAGTAACGTATCGCGCAGAGCATTGCAGTAGAATAGTACAAAATAAGACCTTTTTCAATGATTCTGTTGTTAATAAATAATGTGAAAAAACGCTATTGGTTAAACATTAGTTTTTTTTCTTCAGAATTAATATGATTATTAAAATATTCATGTGATAGAAGGTAGAAAATGATAACCCGATATTATGTAGCAGGTTTGGCAAAGTTTACAAGTTTATTTTTATATCAGTTTCTAATCTCATCCCGCGTCTTCGCCCGCGTGGTATCCGGATACATAGTCAAAGTCAAAAGGTAGCCTGTGTTATCACAGAGCCTGTGTTCTAACATGTTCTAAATTTCATCTAAATTGATCTATCCATTAGTACATACTACAAAATCAGAGTTTCAGTTTATCAAAAGTAGAGGAAGGATCTAAGGTTAGAAACTGAACACACCTCATTTAACTTCAGCTTTTCAAATTTGCCTACGTTCCTATCCCATTGAATGAATATTTATTTTTATCTCTAACCTTCTGGGTTTTCAACCCACTTCACGATTATATAGTTGAGTGGGACAAAAATTTCTGTGGTAACTGTCAGTTATAATTATAAAAATACAGCAAAATCAAAAAACTCTTCGTTTTTAAGTCGTTTAAAAATAATGGTTTGTCCGATTTTTGTAGAGATGGTTAAAACATGTTCTGTTTTATTAAAAACTTTAATGTTTGCATTTTTAAGTAACTCGGTAAAAAACTCATCATTAGTTCGTGTATTAAAAAAAATACAACGCGGTTCCTTGTTTCCGCGATGGTCAAAACTCTTAGAAATATTTCATGCTTTTAAAACGTATAAAACGAATGAACATTTTAAAATGATTAATAAAACAATGTCCCTCCCAAAAATCTATTTGCTAAAGTAGGTAAGTAAGTACATAAAAGCAATGACATTACTGTTTTATTGAAGTAATAGTCCAAGAGCTAGTGAACCCTGGGAGTAACGGTCTCCCTGTAAAGTTAGAAATTTGTATACTGACGATTTATGGCATGCTAAGAGCAATAGCCATGACCTGGCAGGCGTCAGCCCTGCACGTCATCAGCCCCTTTATTTTTCGAACTGTTAAGTAAATTGGGTTTCAAAACTTGTTTCTGTAAGTTTGAAAATTTAATAGAGTAAAGTTTATTTATCGTACATTTAAAAAAAATTGCCAGGCGATTACAATAAGCAGAAGTATACGACAGATCAATTAGAAAACGCACAGTTGATGAGGTAAAATAAACTTTGTCCTGTATACTTGAAATTTTTATATGTTTTCAAATAAACGTCTTAGAGTAAGTATGTACAATGCCAGGCGGTTTTGAACAGCATAAGATCTTGACAGGCGAGGGGACAGCTGCTAAGGGCGTGCGAGTGAGAGGTGTTGCGTGAATGCCTTTAGTGCGAGTGAGACCGTTTATCTAATACGAAGGGACGTATACCTGCTCTCGAGCAACAATGTACAGAGAAGAATTTCGTCAGTTGTGCCAACGATTTTGACTTGTGTGGATGCTTTGAGTTATAACATTTCTTATGTTAAGTGATTTCGAATTTTAAAAAAATCAAACTTTATATTGTTATCAATTGTGCAGTGATATTGTGTATTGGTGTACTTTATATTAACGTTTCAGTTGGAAACTGAACGTTAATATAAAGTAAAATGGAATCTGACCACGTGGTTTGTGTGATTTGTAACGAAGACACTGATGAAAAAACTGTACGATTTACAGAGACTACGTTAAATAAAAGTAAATCAATATTGAAAATAAGAAAAGACAATAATTTGAAATTCAAAGATATTTCTTTGCCAGAGGAAATTAACGCAAATACTGGTTAAAGCTTACCTGGATTTCATGCATTAACCGGTTGCGATTTCAATCCGTCATTTTCAAGAAGAGGTAAAAAAAAACCATTCCAAATATTGCAGAAATCGAGTGTATATCAGAAAGCATTCAAAGAATTAGGAAACGCAGAAATAGTGCAGAAGAAAGAAAAAAAATTCCCGATACTAGAGAAATTTGTATGCCAAATGTATGGTTTGAAATCTTCAAAATTAAATAATGCACGATATGAAAAGTTCCTTGCTACGTACAACACAACTAATCCTAAAGTGTTGATGAAAAAAGTAGTAAGCTATGATTCATCGAATTTACCACCCTGCCAACGTGAACTACATCAACAATTGTTGAGAACTGCCTACATCACAAATATATGGCGAAATTGTCATTTAAAAGAACCAACAATTCTTACACCTGAAAATAACGGTTGGAACTTAATTGATAATCGTTACGATTTTAATTGGTTTGAGGGGAATACGGTTCCATCTTCTATATACGACATACTTTTACAAGGACCTGCTGATACTGCCACAGCACAATCGACTGAAACTGAGGAATGCATTTCAGGTAGCATACAACTATTTTATTCTGTATCATTTAATATGCAGTCCTATGTATTGAGCTTGATATTTAATTCTCAACAACCTTATTGATTCATTAAAATATATTTTTTTACTATTTTCAGATGAGGAAAACATTGTTGCAGAATCAGATGATGATGAAAACAGTGATAGCGAAATTTCGGATGATGCTGAAGAAAATGAGTGTTAAAAATAATGTACATTGCATAAAACCCAATAAAATACATTACATTTACTGTATGCGTTCATGTAACATTTCTTATTTGCACGCCCTTAGCAGCTGTCCCCTCGCCTGTCAAGGTCTTATGCTGTTCAAAACCGCCTGGCATTGTACATACTTACTCTAAGACGTTTATTTGAAAACATATAAAAATTTCAAGTATACAGGACAAAGTTTATTTTACCTCATCAACTGTGCGTTTTCTAATTGATCTGTCGTATACTTCTGCTTATTGTAATCGCCTGGCAATTTTTTTTTAAAATGTACGATAAATAAACTTTACTCTATTAAATTTTCAAACTTACAGAAACAAGTTTTGAAACCCCATTTACTTAACAGTTCGAAAAATAAAGGGGCTGATGACGTGCAGGGCTGACGCCTGCCAGGTCATGGCCATTGCTCTTAGCATGCCATAAATCGTCAATATACAAATTTCTAACCTTACAGGGAGACCGTTACTCCCAGGGTTCACTAGCTCTCCAGCTATAATGCACTGAAAGCCTAGATCATTTCTCTTAAAATGGCATAAAACTTTATTGAATGTCCTCCGAACCTTTTTAGATTTAGTCCCGCATACCAATAAGGCAATAAAATAAATGTTGATCAGTAGAACAAAAACAATCGACCGAAATCTATTAGCAGCTGTATTGTTGATATTACAAAATAAAGTAGGCACAGCCTCTGATTTTACTGGAATGGTGACACTTAAGGGGTTTGTTTAAATTTAATACAGCGTACGCCCAACAATAATATATATTTTCAAATGCGTTCGCCCGATGTCTGCGATCTCTTAAATCCGTCAAAATCCTATTGAAGGCGGGACAAAGAGTTTTAGTCCGTTTTGTGTTATTTTCCTGTGACGTTTGGGGGTCAGGGCACTTGAATAAAAGATTCGTATATTATCCCAGCGGGCTTAGAGTACAATGGAACTGCGACGACGCAACCGTTGTAATTCGTGAACAGCGACCGCATTGTACCACTCTACCTAGCCTCTAATTTAAAGGTGAATAACGTAGGTTTCCTTATATTACTAAAGGGATGTATTCCAATTGTAATCGTATTAAATTCTCAAACATATTTATGTACACTACGTAACTTAATCTTTTCAATTATTATAATTTCATTAATACTTTTTACGCAGATATACTCATAGAAATGTTGAAGAAAAATTAAGTGGCATGTGATAACGATCTTTTAATATTACTTAATCTTGGACATTAAGAAAACTTCAAGCGAATAATGTAACCACATAAAACTTTTACCATATCTCAAAGTTTGGTGGCGTCTATCCGAAAGCAAAAAAATGAATATTTTTCCGCTCTAGTTTTGAAGTACTATGTATTTACATAGTTAAGTAAATAAAGAAACGGATATATCCACAACACTCATACACAAAATGAGTTTTTTCCCGGATCAGGAAACGGAGTGTAGGCAAATTGTGATCGTCTACGAAACGAGTAAGGTCACGCGTCAGTTCCCTGACATTATGTGTCAGAGTGGATCGGAAAGCAATTTCGCCTAACTCGAGACTATTTGTCACACATAAAACGTGATCTATGGGAGTGTCCCGCCGATACAACCCCCGGTCTGCAGCCACACCGACGTGAACTGATTTTAACATGCGACTCTGTAATAGACTTTTGACCCAACTAACCCTTCGGTTTTTATAGAATGGCGTGACAAATAGACTCCGGATAATTCTGTTATGTTCGGACGTTCTTGGCTTCAATCCATATTGCAGTGCTACTCAATTAAAAGCCTTGGACGAGTTAGTCTTGTAATATCCTGATGGTTGATGGAAGTGATTTTAAAAAGAGGGTCCCTGTATTGTGGGTGTCAGGATTTTCCATAGTAACACAATAATTCTCAGAAATATTTGCAGGTTATGCAAATATTTGTACCAAACGGTAATTGAACCCGAGTAGTGCACTTGTGTCATAACCGACTACACGCCCGCCGAGCCATTGGGTTGTCCGAATTTGGAAGTTTTAGGTAGTTATGTCTTTTGAATACCTTTAATTTAGACCATTAAAAGCAATAAGTTTCTCAGTGCATAATAATAATAAAGAATACGTAAATTTAAATGCGCATTCTTAGTATTTTATCTATTTTACCCGATTACATCAAACACATACCAAAGCAACGTCTCAAGAAAATAATACTACGAAAATATCCTTGTATCCATTACTCTCCAAATAATGTATTATTCCCCGGGATTCCGCAGACACATAACAAATTGCTCATTATCATCGTCCAGGCTTGTTTTTGGTACTCACTTACTTTTAGGTATTCATTAAAGAACGCGTAGATTTTTTGTTACTTATACTACAAAATATTTCAATTTCTGCAAAAAGCTATTCAAATGTATGCGACAGTATGTCTATAATACATTATTTCGTGGGACAGTGAGCCGCGATGTCGTGTGAAACAAGAACGGCTGGTAGGTACTAGGTATACAAAGCCCATCGGATGTGTTCGCTGTGCCAGTGGCGAATAGAATGCTCTTGCATAGCACTATACGGGATTTTAGGTCGCAGTCACAAAATTGGATAGACTCGTATCGGCCACAGTGAAGCAACGCCACGAGTTTCCGATGAAAACTTATTCTACGCGACTAATGGCGCTGCCACGACTGCGCAGATATATTGCGACCTATAGATAGTCTAACTTTACCGGATACCACTCCGCGACTTCGCCACCTTTCAAGAGAAAATAGCATCCTTTGTCAGCTTGATTGTTGATAGAAGATAAACAAACTTGACGAGCTAGATGGCTTCTTTAGCCGGATAGGACGAGGAAGTGGTTTCGTTTTCGAAGTAGTGGTTAGAAGTTCATTCGCTGTAGATAGTACAAAGATCTTTTTTGATTATAAGAAAAAACTTTAAAATCTAGAAGGCACCACGCTTAATTAAAACTAAAATTGTGACAAGGCTAAGATAGATTGCGCGCTCAAAGAGAGATAAGGCAGACATGTATTATTTGCGAAGGTTACAGGGACTGTTTTCCTTGAATCGAAGTTTAGAGGTATTATGTGTGTGTATTTGTAACTCCACTAAGTACTTATGCCATTGTCAACGATTACTTTATAGGTACCAATCATGTTTTGTCGTGTCGGCTTGTGGTTAGTGATAAACTCTTTATTATGCTTAACATTATTTAACAGAACAACATACAAAACAACAAAAGAAATGCACAATGATATATCGCCTTTGCGATGCAATTTACCGGATCATTGGGGACTAGACTTTATGGAAGAATGAAAAAAAAAAATGGTTTTGAAATCGATCCTTTCGACTAAGTCGAGAGGCTTAGATCCCACCACGCTAGCCTAATGCAGGTTGGAGGCTGACACGAAGACATTTTTCGTTCTAAGGCATGCAGGTTTCCTCATAAAGCTTTATATTGCTGCTTAGGCATTCATTTGATAGATGGAATCATTTGATGAGATGATAGGATTATCGGTACGGTGAGACTGTTTAATACCATCTTATTTATTATCTCATTAGTGCGGTTTCAGTTTCCACTATCTGAGTGAACTGGGTTTATAAAAAAAGATCGAATTCCGAAAAAAAACTGCATATGATTTTCATTATGATATTGACGACCTCTGTGGCGTAATGTGTGAAGGACACAGAAGGTTGCGGGTTCAACTCCCGCCGCGCCGCGGTACAAATGTTTGTATGATCTGCAAATATTTGTCTCGGGTCTGGATGTTTTTTTAAGAATATAATATGTAAGTATGTGATATATGTAGGTTATGTGTAGTCAGAGTTTGGGTGGAAGGAATCTGAGGTTGCTCAATGCGTTTTATACGTTTAGAAGACATAAAGATCTTCAAAACGTGAGGACATAAGAACAAGGTTCCTTTTCAATATTGGTAAATACAGAGTTGCATTCATACTTAATGCATCAAGCTTCAAAATATATAATATTATTATTTTAAATTTTGTCTTTTCCGTTGCAGGAATACGTGCTCTCACATATCCTTGCTCCCTTAATAATATAATTCGCAGTCAGAGCTGGCATTTTTCTCACGGGTATCTGCCGCAAACCAAAACAAATATTTGTCACCTATAAATATTTGCTTCGGCATACGAAACCGGAGAATAACTTACAAACTACAGGTACGTGCTACAGTATAGAAACTACGGAGTGGGCTAAGAAACATGGTCTAAACATTTTTGCTGGAAGAGACACATGCGTTGTAAAAAGAATAAAAAGCTTTTATAAAATTTGTAATCGGAACCTATGCCTATCATCATATCCATTCGCTATCCCCATTTTTGCAACTTGACAAGCATATAAGATTTGAACTCAATTGGTTGATATAAAATGTGAGAATTTGTAAAAATTTGAATAAAGATTTAAAAAGGAATGCTGGTATGTTTGCGCTTATCCTGGCTCTGATGTAGCTTTTACCAGAGCACCTTATTTTAAAACAATCTGCGGTGTCATTATTGCTTAACGCGTTTAATTTACATATCTCCGCGGACCTAAAACGGCAATTTCGATTTTAGCACCTATAAAACTTGATTTAAGCCCTAACTATGAAACAGATTAAAGGGATTTAGTTGGATAACATAGTAAAACATGGAGATAATTTGAGACAATGTTTCGCGAGTAACACAGCCAAGTGGCTCTCTTAAGCTCGAGTGATACACTCCACTACCGCACTCATTTGACAAGATCAAACGATATGCTTCTGAGAACATTCGTTCATTAATCTCCTCTGTAAGAACTGGGAATCACATTACACGAGCATGGTATTGCCGTGACGTTTCGCGATTTCCATTTCCTTTACAAATTTTAGCGATAACACAATAAGTTATTGCGAAAGCTGAAATTCTAACTTGTAATTATTCAGAAAATCTTATTTCCTTTGGAAAACATTTGCTTTTAATTTCATGACTTAACACTGTTAAAATTCAAGAAAACTTCCAGGGGCTTTCAACTCGAAACTCGAGTAGCTATCCCCGAAAATACATTTGTTTGAGAATGTAAAAACTTCGAGGCGAAAGCGTCTACTTAACTGTGCCTACACTTTTATGATACGCAGGGATTACCCAGGAATTCTGAACATGGCACGGCACATCTTAGTTGCAATATTTTTAAATAATCCAGCGAGCGAAAAAAGCGCGCACTCTGAATGGTGAAAATGAGAGAAAACTGCATGGAACAAAAATACCAAGTTGTATGGCATCCAAAAACCTGCATTGGGCTAGCGTGGTCGATTCAAGCCTATTTACTTGGGACTAACAGCGTTGGTGCATGCAGAAAACTACGCGGAAGTGTATTACGAACTATGTTTAAGTAAAGTTAAATGTATGCATCTATGCTTAATGATGTTCTATTCAGTAGCATTGGGTTGAACTAATCCGAAACAGAGCATCTTGGTAAGACCGCAATATGCTGCCTAAGCTACGCTATTGACGCGTGTTAATTTCGTACAAATTGTGCCGGAAATCTGAGCTAAATATAGCCACATAACTGGATGGTTAGCCAAGTAATATTCTATTTTGCGATTAGTAAAGTGACATTTCGATTTATATTTTTATTTCGTTTTCTATAAGCGTTTGTCAGATATGAAATTATGATGAAAAACTTTCCTTGTATGTATTTAAGATTTGTAAACACTGTCATCTATTTTGTATTGAAATATGCTCTGTGGTTCACGAGCATATTTCTGAACAAAATTAAAGTTTATGTATACGGGCAACACTTTTCTGAACTAAACAAAGATCGCAATGTTTTGTTTGGTTCAGAAAAGTGTTGCCCGTATACATAAACTTTAATTGATGACAGTGTTTACAAATCTTAAATACAAGGATACAATAATTTCATCATAATTTCATATCTGACACGTTCATTGTAGAAAGTCAACTTGAGTGCTGTTTCGACCGTATTATATGTTTAAACTCAACCTATGAATAGTAGAGAAGCTCAGAGCTTTTAATATGTTTGCAACCTGAGTAGGTTTAATATTATTTAGTGTAAACAACCTTCAAATTTGTCACCTAAGTAAAATAATATGTAAATCTGTACACACCATGTGGGAATAAATCAGGAACGCAACATTTGGCGATAATTTAATATGTCGGAAGAAAAACGATATGCTGTGTGAGAAGCGTAATATGATATTACATCACGACATGGTATTTTAGCACTCACTCACGCAGCAGAAAACAGAGTTAATTGAAAAAGGAAATGAAAGTATAACTAATAAAAAATATTCTTGAAGATAATGCCTTACCTCGATATCCTCCCAAAATGACTATGATTTTATGTAATTATTAAATGAAGTATAGCACTCTCCCATCGCACATACAATAGCCAACGACAGCGCATGCCTCTAGCTCACCTCAATCTTAGGTATTCAAAACTGCATGCCCTAGATGCCAAATCAATTGAAAGTTGAAGACAAAAGTTCAAAAAGTACACATTTAATAAATAGATTTTATAGTTAGTTTAGTATTATTCGCGTTTCTACGAGACGTCAAAGGACAACAAAGTTGAATTCCGAGCTTTGAAAAACGATCACGGCCACAGTAAATCAGACCAAGTTTTTGTATTCATGGCAATGTACGAGACCTCTAAAATAATATTTTAGTCTTGTATATTAAACAACATTTTCGAATACTTGAAGTTAGATATCAACGTCAGTCCGTTCCGTTGATAAATTGCTTCAAGCGGATATATCTCTATATACAAACAAATACACAAGCTGTTCCATACAGGCCTGTCTTCACAATGAAACCCTTTTTGCAAGAAGCTCAACATAATACCTTATACCTACCTACTCACAAAAATGTTCATTGTAAGTCCTGGTTAACGCTCAAATTGTATCTACAACATTGAGTTACTAATTTTGGGCACTCCTTGTCTGTGGTAAATGCAACTATTAATTAAACAATGTATTTTTATGTGACCGTTTGTGCCAAAAAACAAATAAATAAAATAAAGAAATAAAAAATAAAGAAGCTGATTGATTACACTAGGTAAATCAAGTTTCAACTCGAATATACCATATACCCACTTCAATATACCATCCTATAAAACGGATTAAGAGTTCTTCATTCCGTAACGTCAAGGACCTGTTTATAGGTCTGAGTAAAACGCACATCGTTAATCTTCCCGTCTCCGCACTTAACGGAGCAATATTTTATATTTTCCTGAACGCGAAGAGATTAACTGGGGTGGACATCTTGAAATAACCTTCTAGTGCAAGTGAAAGTTGCTGACCTGTTTGATAAATTAAAACGTGGCCGTTAATTAAACATTAGTGGGGCTCTTTGTTGTAGCTCTTTAGAGCTCGTCCGGGGAAGTACTACTACTATCACACTACTATCACTAAGCAGTAATATTTGCATTGCTGTATTCCAATTTGAATGATATGTATTCCGATAAAATTACAGGCACATGAGACTTTTACTATTATGTATCAGGGTTTTGTTCCGTCACTTGTTCAAATAAATTATCATAATTCATTCTATATAATTAATCTTCTCTAGAACCTTTAAAATCTCCTCCAAACAAAGGTTGTCTGGATGATATCGATTATAAGCGATAAGACCATCCATTGTTTTTTAAGCATAATATGTTATTGTTTATTTTTTTATCTCATAAGGTGTACAATAAAGTATTTTCATTCATTAATTCATAATAATTGAGAGCCCTGCAAGTTATATCCTGCTCGTTGCCAAAATCTCATGTTATGTTGACTAGGTATGCATTTCTAACAGCAAAATTACTATGAATACTGATTATATTTTTATTTGAGCCTTTAAACCGATAAGACCATTCGATCATCGAACGAGGAGTGACCTATTCTTAGTCTTAGAGTTTTCCTTCCTTATGGCTTAATGACTGTAATAGCCAGGACCGACAACTTAACGTGCCCACCAAAGCAGATCTTAATGCCACTACCGGTGACCCGTACAAATGGTAACCTGGCCGAAAGTGGTTTGTTAAGGACGACTTGGCAAGCTACGCCATGATCACCCTAACCGTAATCACGATCTGCGAATAAGTATGGATGCTTTTAGGCAGGTATTTGTTGTGCTGGCAAAGACTTTCGATCGCTATCTACTATTCAAGCTACATTAAACAAGTATTAATTGAACTGTAAGAAACTCGACTTTTGAGTAACATTTTCGTCAATTGAGTACAAATAATTCGGACACTGGCCCTGTGACTTTCAGAACAAAGATATTCGTTCCGCTAACGCAAGCAAAATAAATTATAAATTAATTCTATTGCTCATACAATGTTTGTTTTGTCATTTACGTGTCTCATTTATGAGATTGAAATAGGACAATCTCGTGATTAATGTGCATTTGATCAATCAAATATGCATTGCAATCCAGCCTGATTTGGTGATGTTTAGCGATCTGGATTACAGATCTATAGTAGTTGTTGCCTAAAGCAAGAACAATTTCGACATAAAACCTTATTTCGCACAAATTCACGTTAGATCTACTATTTTAGACAGATTGTTACTCCTCTTCAATCTCCATAAAACACATTTTTTTTTGGTTTTCGCTCTCGTGGCTCGAAGTCTTGCTTTTCCGCACTGCGCGTATTTATAGAGCGTATATATAAGTGATATAAAAGAATAAACGCTCGCCATTGCGAGTGCGGTAAGGCGGCGATGCTGTGTACGGTCAACTCCATGGGATCAATGTTATGATATTCAAACCGAATACTACTAATATTATAAATGCGAAAGTTTGTATATTTGGTGATAATAATCTCCGAAATGGCGAAACGAATTCGGATGAAATTTACAATAGGTATAGTTCGTAAACTACAAGAATTATGCTTATATCGTACTGTGGCTAGTCGGACAGCTTTTTGTGTCATATTTTATTGGATAGATAAAGAAGTCTCCTCTATAAAAAAATGAAATATTCAATAATAGTCTGTTTGAAAAAAAAATAATAATAATAACATGATATAAAGATAAATTGACACAACCTCTCAATATAATTTTACTATAACTCAGTTGTTCACAAACTACGACGCCGACGTTAGTATAATCTAATCGATTAGAAGTCAAGCTGTGCGAATAATTTCCAAGCAATTTGGCTACGTCATTAGTGTGTGTAGAATAAACTGTGTTTTGTAGAACTGATGTATCCAACGAGCGCATGCATAGCTTATAGACAATATTACTGGGTAACTTTAGAACTTCACTGTTTTGCATTGTCAAAAATTTATTGCAATTTTATTTATTGTATTATATACCGTGCGGTTTCAGAAGAACTTCCCCCATTAACACTCAGGTTGGAATTATGAGGTTTCCCCAGGTGAGTACAGTATATGGTTTTCTAACAGTATTTCAGTATATGGCTTACCATAAGCATAAGGCTCTATATTTTATTCCAATAGCCTACTTTTCCTTCTGTGCTTTATTTCTTTGTGTCAAATATACTACAACATTATTTGATAATATGTATGTATTTACAAAAGGTAGGTATATGAGTATTATGTATCAGTCATGTTGATTCCATAATACAAGCTCTGCTTAGTTTGGGACAGTATAATGCTGTGTGAAAGTCCAGCATTATTTATTTAATATTATTGTTTATTGTTTGTTTCGATTATAGTTTTATAGAGTATCACTTATGACTTTTCGATGACACATACCACATCAGGACCTAGACCAGGTATGGGTATATGTTTGTTTTTTTTTTGTTTATCTATATGTCTCTATGTAGTCAAAGTCTTGTAATTGTTAGATAAGTTCTCATGAATGTACCACTTACATAAACACCTATTGAGCCGTTTGGGAGCTACGAGTTCATAAATAATACTTTGGGCACACAACTATCCTTGGACAAGATTTTATATGATATTTTTATTATATTAAAAACTCAACATCGACGGTACCTGAATACGCGTCCTCCCTTGGTTGAATTTTTTGGATATTATAAAAGTTTTAACAGTTAAAAAAAAAACATTCCTTGGGCAGTCAAATGATTTTGGTATCAAAAGCATAAAACTATGGTCACAACCGAAAACCTGCGCTGATAAAATGAAGCAGGACGAAAAAAATTTATCCTGTGGTCAGCCTTCCTGTTCAGTGTTTGCGGGGGTGATTTACTTTGATTTTACCGATAACCCCACACGAGTTCGCACCGACGCACCATGGGGTCTGTAGCAGTGCGTCAGCGTCTCTGCGTGGTCACATCCGTGAAACCACAGACCGTGCGATTACAACTTAAAACTGTGACACTACACTACACTATACTATCGAGGAGAGTCTTAATATGCCAATGCACACAAAAGGTATGCATTTGCAAAATGTGCACAACATTTGCTGTGCCGAGCGCCTTTGCCTGGCTTTAGAACTTGTGATTTTGAGAGAGCAAGCTTTTTTATCAGCCCTGTGTACAGAAGCAGTCGAGAGGCAAATGTGAGCGGCTGCCTCTCATTAACGAGTAATAGAGTAGCATTTATCAATGTTTACGGAATCAAATAGTGATAAGTTTGTTCAACCGAAACTGTTTCGCCGTTTGAAAATGTTTATTTTGTATAAAGACCCGGGACAAATATTTGCAGATCATACAAACATTTGTCCCGCAGTTGGAATCGAACCGGCAACCTACTGCGCCACAGAAGCCTTCAAATTATGCCAAATGCCTACAAGCTCTAAATATCCTCGTAATGTAAAGTTTACCAACAACGGAAACAAATCTGCAAATGATTCAGCTCAAAGTCTATTTGCATGACTCCGTCGACAGCGAAGTTATGTAAAGCTTGTAAAAATATCAGGAAACAAGTAAGTAGTCTGCCCACGGTGTTCGCTAAGAATTATTGACAAGAACGATTCTATATATAATGTTTGGCTTGCGCTCAGGAAGTCAGCGTCCTGATAACTTTACCAGTTAATCGATCTAGTGATACAGGAAGGAAAACATAGTGCATCGTACTTGTAACCAATCAAGAATAAAACAGCCAGGACGTGTCAGCCACGCTATGATAGACGACGATGTATGCCTCGTAAAAATTATAATTGGAACCCTGTCTATTCGGCTTCAGAACCCTAATAGTTCAAGCCTTTGCACTACTTGCTAATGTGTAATAACAAGATTAGAATCAACTAGGTAAATGGAATTACTGTCAAGCTCATAATTAAATCGTTTGAGCAAGCTTTTTGTGATTGTCTTTTTTAACCAATTGTAACAAGTGCAGATATTTCAGACATCATGGTATATTAATTCAAGAAAACTTATTTTGTGATGCTGCGAGACTTTGCCCGCCAGTCGCCGGCTGACGTAACTTTAAAGATATTTTTTTTTTATTTGCCATTCGTTGCGCTATTCTTCTTAGATTACTATTTTGGCAAGTTCAATTTCTATTATTTTAACTTTAGCAAAGAAAGTAATTATTTTTAAAGAAGATAAATTTATTATCGTCAAATTCGTTTTAAGACTTTCAACTTTGGTATGAAAACGATCTTTACTTCGGCAAACCCACGGGGCATTCCACACAAGTAGGCATTCCATATATTGTTTTCGGCATTCGGCATTCGTGTTCCAGCCAACATGAATGTAATATAGTACTCGAAGAGTTATTTTGTCAAACGTTTTTATATTCCACGATCTTTGTGGGTTTTGAATTTTTACAGGATTGCTACGTTGTCTGACGCATAGCTGTCGGCGGCGCCGTATCTTCATTACCATTTTTTTCGTTTTTGGGAAGCTTTGAGAGAACATGAACGGTGAAGGTTTGAGAGAAGGTTCAACTGAAACGCCAGGCGTGAGTAGTGTTCCTACGAATTCCCAGCTTATTCACATTACGAGTAGATCAAACGAATAGGTGTTACTTCGCTGAATTGGACTGTCACTTTAACAGAGTCGCTGTTTTTGATTTAGTATATTTATGACTATACGACAAAGTACTTACAATTCATCTGTTGACGTATTGTTGACCATTCTTCCATCTCACAAGCGTGGTCGCGGATAGTGCTCATGAGGAAGGACCTCAAAACGGTTAACGAAACTTCAGTAGGTAGGATAGTATAGTGCACGGTATAGTCCTTTTTAATAATATGACATTTGTAAATGCAAAATTTTGGATGTTGCTAAGGTAATCCGTAACAGCTGAAAAGGTTTTGATGACATTTGGAACATGTATAGTTCTTGACTAAGAATAACACTTCTTACACTTAGAATACTTTTGATCTGGGTTACACGCAGACAAAGTCGCGGGCAGAAGCTCTTTATCCACAATCAATTCGATTCTATACTTAACGATTTTTTTCAAGTATTCTTCTACACATAAAGCTCAATAAAATGGAGGATTATGGTTCATATGTTTTTTATTGCGGTTATCTTTCTGATTTTCATTTTATGGGGCGCTTCCGGAGTATTACTAGTAATAAATTAGGTTTGAAAGCACTTATAGTGGAATTTTCTTGCCCTACACTAACAAATAGTGTTTTTGGCCGCAGATGTTGTGTAGTTTGGACATTTTTCGATGATTTCAGGCGTTGTTGTTATTCTCTAGGTTCAAGGTACAACAAGGTAACTTGAACCTATATATATATATATTTCGTTATATCTAAGCATATTTAACCAAGGTTTGCAATATATTACCAATGTAGAATAAGTTTTCCTTCGAAGGCAATCTTCATAAAAGCGATCGACCAATTCTGCTACTCATGGTTTATGATCTCTATAGTAGCAATCTACACATCTCACCACGCTTCGCTTTGAGAGAGTAAAATAACTTTTAGAATATAAGTTATATTCAAACCACCCACTCTAATTTTCTTTTAAAATGCCTGATACAAGTATAAATATTTTACAGAACATATTTACTGTGAGTACAGTAATTCCAGAATCGCATGCAAGTAGCATGCGATTCTGGTATGTTTAATTTATCAAACCTAAATAAGAATCAAAGTTATAAGGGATATGGGTATTGCAAAAACTAATTCACGGAAAGTAACATCGCTGTGCAACGAAACAAGGACATCAGAATTGAAGCGAAGCCTCTTTTTATTTCCTTGTTTTCTCTCTGAGAGCGTCTTTTTATACACCTAGAGTACAATGATACAAATAGTTCTCAAGTAAATAAATGCAGCGATGCTACACTCCGTCGACGCATCGGAACGTAACAAATACGAAAAGGCTCGACCGTGCTTTGAATCCAAGCTTAGCAACAAACGTGCTCGAGTGACCGAGTTCCCGAGCTGGTCTCATCGGCTGCATCGTTATTTGGAACAAAGTGCCGACATCAGCCATCTGCGTTACAAGACGCTATACATTATCCCGGAAAGCAATAGCCTCGCCACTAATGGCATCTTTATAACAAACAGTGACTGACAGGGCGAGGTGACAGCCGTGCTCAACATCACGAAAAATGTTAAAACGTAAAATTTGTATGCAAAGTGTACAATATTTAATATACGCACTCGTCGTGTTGACAAACGTTATAAACGTGAGGCGCATGTTTTTGATAAATTATCTGAAATGTACGTAGATATTCCTGTAAATAAAATACTTTTAAATCATGGTAAAATTCTTACATCAAAGAACAAGTGGATTTAAAAGTGGATAAAGGGGACTACTTGAATGCATTGTGCCCATCACATTGTCTAGGATGGACTATGGAAGCGTGGAACACAGCGACAAACGCGAGGAAATTGCTCTCAGCTGCCGGGAAATTGAGACGCTCTTCAAATCGAACTTTGCTCAAGATGCAATCACAGAGTGGATAAAACATTCTCAAAAAAATCTATTCCAAATTTATGCTTAGTCTGGTTCATTTGGATGTCTAAGAGACATGACTAATCATAGCCAAAATGGAGATTGGTCTGTTACTCTGAAAAACTAACTGTTTCTATATCTCCATCGATTCTCTCGCCTTCATAAACGTGATAGGCATTATTATAATCTGTTCTGAAAAGACTCATTTCGAAAAAAAAATTGTTGTACACGAATAAGAAGTAGCTTTTGTGACAAATTTATTTAAATCAGTTTACGACAGCTGACTGCTTTTTTACCAGTATCGGATTTATTTAATACCTACTATCAATCTTTGGCAGTGTGACAGTTTTGTATAACATTAGTTTGCTCAAAGTAGGAGTACGATATGAAGTTCTAGAAACAATTGGAATCAAAATCCATAAACTGAATCCATAAGTTATTGTGTAGGTTACCTAAAAATAAATAAAATACGCAATAAAATGTCGCGAACAGAACGTCGGACAGAGTTTTAACGTGATTACAACGGTACAACACGAGGGTAAAATGTTTGAACAGGAAAATTGCAATGTTTCGTCGAGAAGCTCAATATTGCGGAGCAAGTGCCACACTAACAGAACCACCCCGACAACATTGCAATTGGATGAGCAGACATGATATAATTCACACTTTCGTACGATCAACAATGTATTTTCTTTCACTGTTTTATCACACTACATACTGCGAATTCGAGATTTTGTTTTCAACAGCAATGTTTATTTTCAAATGTTTGCTTATTACTTTTCTAAGATAACAATTTTTTTCTTGAATACTTTGAAAGTTACTCCATATTATTTTATTTATTTAAAACTATAGCAATAACTAGGCAATAATAGCTCATATTTTAACAGTGAGCCAACAGTTTCACTAGGAGAGAACTTGGAGTGGACACTCTGAGCAGGAAATCCGCAAAGTTAGGTTGGCAATGAGATTTAGATGGCAAACTCCACATAACGGTCAGTTCCTGCGGTATAAAACTGGACACTGACACCGTTATTAAAGACAAGTACTTACCGACAATGTAAGTACTTGTCATGGCAGTGACTAGCTTCTAATAGTTCCGGATATTCGCACCAATGCTATCGTATTATCGCTTAAACGCTCTATCGAACTACTTATCGTCTAGTGTAGCCCAACCCTTACCCAATAAATAGCCATAAAACCATTCAAGAAGGCACAAATAACGGCAATGGTCTCTGATAGAAACATAAAAACTTTTATACGTCCCAAACGAGTTGGGCTTAAGATATATGTTCATGGCTGTAAAGGTTCTTATAAATTCTCGACTTAGCTATTACAAGAGTATGAAGTTTAAAGTTCTACTTCAATCTTTCTAGAAATAAAAATACAAGAAATTTCATTGGAAAAATGATCACGGCGAATGAACGCTGAATACTGAAGCAAGAAAAATGAACGTTAAAAAATTATAAGACATTTATAAAACCCTACTACTATGATAATAGCGAAAGTTTGTGAGGATGGATGTTTGTTACTCTTTCACGCAAAAACTACTGAACGGATTTTTATGAAACTTTACAGTAATATAGCTTATACATCAGAATAACACATAGGCTATTATCCGGGTACCAAGCGAGCGACGCCGTGGGCAGAAGCTAGTTTTATATAAATGTATAAACATCTTGGTTAAATGGACTGGACGGACGGTAATGATTTCCGTACTATTGAAGCACAAACAAAGATCGAGTCATACTCTGTATTTTATTTTACAAACTGGGATATCCTACATTGCGGTGCCAAACACCAAAGCTCTTACCGGATATTATCGCTTATTTTGGACTAGCTAAGAGTATGATCGTAATATGTAGAATCAGAAGGCATGTGTGATCGGTTAGCGTTCCAATACGCGGCAATGAGCTTGCAACGTGTCACAATTGCTAACTATTATATAAGTATTAGGTTACTAAAATCGAAAATAAGTTTAAGGGTTCTGATCTGATGCATGGTGATTTGAAAGAATCGATGACACGACAAACTTTAATTTATAGAAATTGGAGTGGAAATTTGTCTAATTTCGATAACCATGTTTGATTGGTTATGTCTGAATCATAAAAAAAAACACGCAGTTTGTTGCCTGATTCTTCACTGTGTAAGTTTAGCACTGTGTATTGAAATTCTAAAATAAGCAAACTATTCTGAGCCAAAATAGGTCTGATATGTATGCTGAGAGACGCATCGTTCTTATTTCATACACCTGCGTGTGGCATAAATGGCTTTAGAAACGCCACGTCAAACGAGCAGTCACATCGCTACAAAATTTGAACATACTCCAAAGGTAAATAAAGCCACACGGGTGAAGTTATATTTGAGTGTCATTAATGAATGAAGTTGGTTTTGCACCAGGAACGGGATTCCACTGAAGAGGGACAGTTTATGGTATCAAGGATCCTTTTGCAATCCTTTTTTATCAAGTAACTAACCCATTTGTTTTTTTAAACGGGATAATAAATAACATATGTCTGCTCTGAAAATGTATTCTAAATATTGGTGAAAGAATTTTTGAATTGAGATGAGTAGTTTTGGAGATAATCCCCTACATACTTACAAACCTTTACCTCTGTATTAGTAAAGATAAGACTATATAAATATTTGTACATTTTAATAGATTCAGTGACCTTAGCACTAGTTTCTAGCAATCAAATTCACTATTTGTATTGAATTTTATTGCTAGAAACTTGTGGTTTTGACCAACGTCTACTTTACCAATTTAACACTAAGATAATTTCTGCCTGATGATTATTTAAGCCTTAGTAACTGTAGGCAAAATGTAGGTAAAAGAATAAAGAGTTATTTATATTTTCATCACGTCACCCAATGACAGATTTCGAGACCTAAGCAGCCTACTTTGTATGAGCAGCGTCTAGGATTTCTATTCATAAATATTGCGATATTTTACAGATTTGCATGGGAAACAAGCGCTAATAAAAGACAGCTATTTAACATCATAAACAAGTGACAACTGGTGTCATCTGAGACTAGCTAGACGCGGGTAAACTCCACGGGCACCGATCGATGCGAACTCCAAATCTATACAATATCGGGTGACAGTTATGAAGCTTCCAAACATCGTAATTGGACCGGCAAAATTACCCTGCTGTATCCCCCTTGCGATTGAATGGATCTCAAAATCGAAACCGAAACGGAATACCACAACAAATAGAGCTAACTTCCCAACGCAACATGAATTTAATAGAACATTGTTTTGTCTAAAATCTAAATTCTGTAGGTCTGGAAAAATGTACTTTACGAATGTCAGAATTTTGGTTATATGGATTTAACAGAACTCCTAATTAATACCGAAAAATATTAACGATGTAAATTTATCCTTACTGTTTGCATATTTCAGCTTATCAAGATGAGGGTTCGAAATGAAAAGCTAACATCCAAATGTACAGGACCGACCGCAATATTATGATACCACGGGATGAACGGGTGGTATGTCGTATGTAAACGACAGTTCGGGTTATGCTGTGTTTTTATCCACATTTTGAATTCCATCGAATAAAACTCGCTTTAGTACTTTTCACCATTTCGAGATAAACTGGCCACGTAGAGTGCTGGTCGCTCGCACAATGCTCGTTCGTAATTATGCGAGAAAGGCGAGTGGCGGAACACAGGCTACGGTTGGCTAGAAATGCGCACTGCTCTCGTCTCTATCGGTTGACCATTAAATTCAATGTTAACTACATCTACAGTTTTGTCATCGCTCTACGATCCTATAGGTACATTAAAGGAAACTAAGTTACTGCTTATTAATTTAGACAAAGTGAGAATTGTTTAGAGGTCTTGACGACTTCTGTGGCGCAGTGGGCGAAGGCCCGCCTGAGACGTAGAAGCAAATATGTGTCTCGGGTCTGAGTATTTTCTATGTATGTATGTGTATTTACAAAAGTAGTGTATCAGTCATGTAGTTTCCATAATACAAACTCTGCTTAGTTTGAGGCTAGATTAGATGGGGCTTTGGAGTGAAAATAACCAGCATTATATTGTTTTTTTTTAATGATTCCACTGAGAGCGGTGTGCATGAATTCAAAGTTAGACACTTCTTCCTAAAGAGATTGACCCTCGCCAGTAAAGATAGAGTAGCCAGATTTTTTCTATAGAACTAAGAAATTTAAGTATCGAATCAATGTCACACGTAATTAATTGATAATAATAAACCTCTGAAAATCCCGTTGATATACGAGTATATTTTGTTAATTAACTGCAATATGTTGCCAGACGTTAAATTGGTCGAGGTTTTCCGCACACCACCTATTTGGTGCATTATTAGCGCTTGATTTATGCACCGCATAATAAGGTCCTTCGTGTTTAACACAAAGGTTTTCATTCGAATCGGTTCACGTGACAATGTTGGAGTGTTATTGACATATCTATTTGGCGTTGATTGGATCATCTGCATAAAATGTAAATATAATGTATACTTAATTCAAAGTAAATGAAAAAAATACAGTTATTCAGTACAAGATGCTGTATTTTTGATCATTGAGTCAACATGTTGTACCCCAACATGTTGTGTGGATTAGCAGTTGTCATCGTTTTTGCAAGGTGGTAAACACATAACAATCACTCGAGAGAATTTGAATCTGGAATAAGAACTCCATCGGATTTTTTGCAGATTTTATTTAATCGCAGTTTTCTGAATGCATCGTCGGCCCTAAAACTAAATACGCGCCAAAACGTACGACTGAATGCGAGCATTTAGCTCCAGATAAATGAGAACACGGACGACGCCCGGAGCTCAACAAAAAATAATTATTCCAACCACAATACCCACACAAAGAGCCAAAACTCATTTTTAACTAACGTCGTAGCGCGACAAAATGTAGCAGACATTCGTGTTTGAAATACGTTCGGAACCAACGGGATAAATAGGTTTTCTATATTGCTGTGTAAGGCAAGTTCACAATAGGTAAGTGGAGCGAAGATTTGTATTGTGTACCTAGATATCGATCGAGCTTTATAATGGCTGTTTTGTTCAATGTTACGCTTTCAATTTGTAAACGTGATTGTCGAGAGGGTAGCTGAGAGCTGATTGACAGAAAGCCAGTATATTTAAGAAACAAAAGGCATCTAAGAAGTTACCTCCCTAACAACAGGTGATTTCATGTTCACTGCACTAGGCAATGCCCAGAAAGGTTTTATTTCATCTTCAAGAACAACATTTATGAAAAATATTTCTGATAATTTAAAAAAAAATATCAAAACCTTTAAACCATATAACAAGTATCATGCGAGGTAAAACATTATTTTACATAACGTGGAAGCCTATATTTAAATGAACTAAGTAGGTACTTCAAGTCAGTGGATCAGGAATATGCCCGAGTTATTCACGGCTATCATAAAGGACCCAATAAAAAATGTGTGGACGTTTGAATAGAGTATCCCTTTTAGAGATGTGGTAGTACCAATGTCTGGGATAATTACAGTAGTTCGATAACGAGTGAGGGTGGCAGGTGAATGGCGCAATGGTCACGGAAATGGCGCCGGCATCCGGCCGCACAATCGTCGCCTGCCATTGCATGACATGGCTAACAACGGTGTATTGACGAGCAAAATTTATTGCTAGCTCGGTTCTTTTTGTGGACGAGATTCGAATTGATAAATGGTCAGCGTGCGACAAATATTTCTTCTATTACAATAAATGACGACATCAACCAATCGATTTTGCAATGTTATGTATCTAAATTACATGATTATAATTTTGATACGGGTATTTTTGAGGAAGGCTCGAAAAATCTGGTAATCTGGTTTGAATGAGCGAAACGAATAATTTCAAAGAAATTACTCAGGTTCTTAACATTCTAGTTTTAAGTCCAATAATCTTATCGATTTAATAATCAATTGTTTTTAGATCCACAGTAAGGAAAACTATGAAAACATCAAATATTCTATTACAATATCCTATAAAAGTGTATTGAATTCGTTTACGAGTATATTTATGTCATATTGCATAAAGGATCTCAGGTGGAGTAAGTAATCATGAATCGACCTAGTAAACGCACAATAAAAAAATATATCCGATATACGGGACGTGTTCGCAAATATATTCGTCAAATCCATTGCTTGGATGGGGTAAAGTACTAACAATTAAGTAAGAAATTCATGAAGGCGACTTACGCGCGCCTCTATAGCGATATCACAAATCCCGGGGCTCGTCCGCAAAATATGTACAAAAAATAAAAAAATACAATACAAATATAACTTTATATAAAAAAAAACAAGGAACACCCGGGATATTCGGAGTAAGGGGGTAGATGAAAATGAAAAATGAGAGAGTGAGAGCGCGTTCGAGTGAGAAGTGTTAATCCTTTTCATCTGTTCCTGTAGCGAAAAGTTATTTCTTTTGTGACACCAGTTCAATGGATGAGAAAAATTATATCACGGCAAATCTTCTATTTCTGAACAAAACTATATAAATGCTTCAGGAGTGGCAACAAACAAGTTTATGGCTCTTACAATAATCCCAGAAAACAAGACGGACATTTTGTTTTGATAGGTTATGTTCTCACAGCAGTGCTTTGTGAAAATCTGGAGCTTGTATTCTATGGTAGAGAATGCATAATTAAACAAGACAAAGGAAATGTATAATGAATTATTTAGTGCTATATCTGGTCCAGCAGGTCGGACGAGAGAAAACACGAAGTCTTCAAAGACAGCATTGAGTTCGTAAATTAGCCTAGCGATCTGTACTGTAGAATTATTCGTATAGTTTGTCGTTCATAATAACTTCAAAGTTATTATGTTTGTTCTTCTTCAACAACATCCTCAACAGAGATCGTATCTAGAACGAAGATACCTGGAAGAATTAGCTCTTACCGTTACGCTAGCGTTCATAATAAACTCATTCGCTCGACCGATTACGTTGCAAAATCGACTTTGTTGCAAAATTGGTCTACACTAAAAGCCCTTTTATTTTAAACGGGATAAATTTACGTCTTTATAATATTTAAGAGTAGATTATTATAATTATTATAGTGTCGACTGGAAAGATTCCTTAAAACTGAAACTCGTTGTTGTATCAGACTCAAGAAGAATAATATTTACACAATATTGCAATTTTGCAAACTTAAGTTGCTAGTTCTAGAGCAATTTCCTTTGCATTGTGATCAATTAAATAGTGTTTTGAGCTAGTTTTAATAATGGCTTATATTTATGGAAAAAACACTCATAAAATCTGTTTTAATTAATTTAAAAAAAGATCAAACCTATGTACATTAAAAAAAACAAACGTATATACGAAGAAATTAACCTACCAACCTTAAAAAGTGATTCTTGTTAGACCACGACAAATTGGATTGATTGACGACCTCGGTGAAACGGCGGGCCGGGTCTGTTTGTTGTGATACCACGGTACTCATAGTTCATGATACCCATGGGAATCCTAGCGTGGAGTCAGGACTATGTATGTGTCTATTGGGTGTAAAAATAATATATTTCTAGTAAAACCAAGTAACGTGATTCTGCTTGTTAGATTTCTAGTCCTAAACACTATTTCGTGTTATTCATTAAATGTAGACTCGCTTCGTAAAGGACAAATTGATTCTAACCAATGTGGTTTTCAGTTCGGTTTCATAATAAAATATTTCAAATGGAATTTAATATTATCTGTCTTACTTCAGGCAGATACAATGCAGATTCCAAAATTAAATACCTACAATACAGTGAAAATGTCACCCAAGAGTAACTCAATATGAAGCTTCGTATAGGTTTCGATTTCACATGCCACACGCGTCAGGCTGAAATATATCTTCTTTTATTTACAAAATAATTTTATTACAAAATCTATTAAAAACTGTGAAATAAACGAACCCTGGCCAAAATAATCTAATAACTATTGGGTTATTTTCATAATAAAATATTATGTTATTTTTCCGACAAATGAGATACACAGTTATTTATTTCTTTCATGTTATATTTTACCTAACTTGTCCTAAGCCATGTTAGAAAATTATGAAATCCTTTTTGTTTGAGAATACAAAGAGACGCTCAGAACCTATTCTGTAAGGGAATTATCCGTACTTACGAGTACCTAAATAAAGTGGTAATTTGTTGTAGACGTGAAGCACCTATACAATGTATACAATTTTCCTGTCATGTATTCTTAATTTTATGAAAAAACGAGGGCTTGTACAAAATATTATGTTTGGACATGCCTCTGACTGCACTGCACTTTTTATCTTCGATTTACGTACCTACTGATTTATATTTGAGGAGATATAAGCGTATTTTTTTGTTTTGTGCTTTACAACTGTATGAACAGACAAACTACAATTGACAAGTGATACGCACCACGAGACGAATATTTGCACAAAAATAATTTCAATAAATAATGATCCCGACTGCAGTATCTTCAGATAATATACCATCTTTGATATCATCTTATCAAACACCAGCCCACGACTTCGTTCACGTGGAATGTTTTCATACAAAATTCAAGCCCCGGCTGTACCAGAAAAGGGTTGAATAGACAACAAGACCCCTTCGTGCCGAAAATTTTATATAATGCTAAAACACGTTTCAATTGATTTAATTTCAAGAATCTTCAAGCTTATTTTAAAGTATTTTATATATGTATGGTTAAGAGATATAGAGTGTTTATGCTTTTATGGTGACCTAAGGATGCCAGTTTCCTAATTGTTTTTATAAGTACACCTCTAGAAACTCAAAGAACCATACCAGACACCACCAGCTGTTAAGTATAGTGTTGTCTATACGAGTATGTTAGTCAGGGCTTTGATAGTTGATACGCGCGAAAACAGAAGCCTCCTAAGTCGGGCAATAACATTTAATGTAAGCCAATTCTTCTTTACATACCTCGCTTGAACTATAAGAAGGTAGGTAAAAGTCTCGTCACGCTCCATTATTTTCACTTACAAAAGAGATCAAGAAAACTAAGTTCTCGTAAACTTCCGGCAATATATCGCGCGGCTGCCCCCATTTATACCAGTTCCATCTTATTCACGTACGTACGGATATTTTTCTTTTACTTATCTGATCGGAGCCGAAGAAAGGTTCGCTTACCTGAAACAAAGACAGTAATTGATGACTCACTATAATAAATAATTCGATATACGGTATTTTTTGCTGGTTTGTATACATAATCAAACATGTCAATGTTGACGACAACTTGGTTTTTCTTTCGGAATCATGAATAAATTAAAATATTTTATTAAGAAAAAACAAGATGAAACAATAGTTATGATAAAAAAACAAACAGTGCGATCTCATACTTGAGACGAGATCAGGTCAACGAGCTTAAAATAACCACAAGATCGAGTAAGTTAAGCTATGTTAAGTAACTTTTCGCTTTGGCAATGAATGTACGAGTAGGTATTCAAAAGGCTTCTATATTTAGAAGCTACTTTGTTGTTTTACAATGTGATAATGAAGTATCAAGTTTATTGTAACCATTTTGTTTTTGAATTTGAATTTGCAATTACCTGCGAATAAAACAGAATGCAATTCAACTCTAATTTTGTATTTACGACTCCATTTTCACCAGAATCAATGATTAAGTGTTTATCTTTATAAAGCTACGTTTTCCTTTTAGCAATCTAATTAAGGATAAGTTATTGAGCAAGTTTTAAAACTTGTTTTCCAACTTCGAAAAGTTTAATCAAGGTAATCCAGCTGACAATTCACGCTTGAATTTAATCTCGAAAACCTGTAACGATTATTCAAGAAAATTGTGCAACAAAACTTGGTATTTTCGTATTTTTGAGTTTCATAGGAAACCAATTTTAAAGGGAATTTGGTTTTTTTAGTGTCTAGTTCACAAATTTGGGATACATAACGTAAATTAACTACCGCACCATAAAAGTAAAAATAGTTTTAAATTATTTTGTTTTAAACAGCAAACATAAGTTTTTTTTTTATTAGACTTATTTAATTGTTTATTTTACTTTAATAAGTGTTACGACAAATAGTTTGGGTGTGCAATCGACTTATATTTCAAAATAAATATTTATTGGTCCCGAAGACTTTCAAACACGGTTGGGTGAATCATAGATTACAAGTGCTGTAATCTATGATTCAACCTATTTGGATATTCCATATAAACCTTATTGCTTTTAGCTAGCAAGAAGGTAGCTTGTCAAAGTTAAACTAAGACTAAAACCAAACTCAGAAAACGAAATCTTGGTATAATTCCGCAACCCCTGACGAGATGGCGCTCTTTCGAACATTGCACCGGCGCCACCTAAAGTGTTGTTCTAGAACTAACTACTAAGCGTTTGTCGTGCCATCTAGTTAAATGGTTGTTTAGAATGATTTTGAGAACCAACTCCAAAGGCGTTGGGCATGCCATCTAGTGAGGGGTTTCAAAATGCTGTTATAGTGGCGCCATCTACTTTTAGCGGATTTCAGCGAGAACTAAACTACAAACTGATCTGAAGCCAAGTGAAAATTATATTGTAAACGCTCGCCAGATGGCGCTATGATAGTTATAAACAAAATTCAAAAAAACAACTCATTGTTGTATTTCTTTTTTCGCTCTTTACGAAACTAGTGAGCAAAATTGTTTTAATAATACTCGTCAGAATCATGAAATGAATGTAGGTATTTCTAAAATAAATAAAAACGTGCTTGCGTAAAGATATTATCTCCTAAAATACATTCAGTTGACTCTACTTATATTGTGTTTGCGATAACGCGTTTTAAAGTTACCCCAGTCATTCAATTTCCTGTCTATAGCATACATTTTTAGGTGCGAAACTTCTTGCGTAAACAAACGAGCAGGATACGGCTAGCCTACTAAAAGCTTCATAATAATAACACGAGGGGAGAAAATGCATGGAATGAAAGTTTAGTTTATTTTTCTTGTATATTATCCCACTTATACAGATGTGGCGCTGTGAGACTGAATAATAGGTAAACAAGCTTCATTGTCCGGTATTTGTGTTTGTCGTTTTCAGTCAGATAAACAACAATTATGTGACACAATTTTATTATTCATTAGAAAATATGTTGTTTGCTAACTGAAAAAAATGTGGACCGTACTCTGATTCACTTTTTGTTGTTAGAATACTGCTGGCTGGCACCAATTAAAATTCAGCAAATTTACGTACGCCACGAATTACCTTCATTTTGTATATTTTCAAAAGATTTTCTAAATATATTTCAATGGTGTGAATTTCATGATATTAGGCGTTCGTTATATGATTATATTTGCTACAAACAGCATAATCCAATGTAACATGCTATACGCTAACGTTTATGTTTTTCTTTTCATGGAAGTTTTTCTGGCGAAGTTTAATGCAACGTACAAAGAAAAAGCAGGCTCGGCACTAATTAGAGTTATTTTCTGTGTCAGAAACAAACGAATGGTAATTGGATTACGGTGTGCACGAAAGCTTGGTCCGGACAGGTGGTCGGGCAAGCGGGCCGACCGCAGTGCGCCGGACGATAACCGCTGCGGTTCCATCTTACGACCAGATTTGCTAATTAATTCGGAACGCATACCACTTCCCGCAGCTATCCACCCCTCGAACTGCCAGATTACACTTTGTTTGTGATTCGGAGAGTGTAGTTTCCGAGCGAGCATGGACCGGAGAACGTAAACTTGAAAGAGAATCCCTGTAGCGTGACTTGCTCCAGCGATGGGGAACATCGAATATGTGTAATCATACTAACAAGGGTCATGAATTTCCATATCTTTATAAATATATTAGTACATTAAACCTGGTATATCTTGCGGGAGTATTTATGTGCTCAATGCTAAGTAACTCCAAAGGTGGGGAACTTAAAACAACGTAAGTAGAGGTAATACATATATAGTCGTTTGTAAATTATTCATAGCTTACGGAACTATCTTCGTAGAAAAGAGCCAGGTGCTTGTCTGCAAAGCGAATCACAGAGTGATAAAATATTAAATGGATGGAATAAATGTGTTAAAATACAATGTTGTAAACAAAGGATTTCAAAAGCAGATTTAAATATATAAATTTAGACTATATATGTTTCAAGATTTCTTACGTGTAAATAATTTGGATTCGATTATTTTATTGGTAGGGATTTGGTTTTAGTATTACCTTTTATTTATTTACAAGCCAAGTGTTATTTATACTGCATCAAACTGAAATATTCTAACGGAGATGCACATTCGATGCGCAAATTACGGTTATTAACGCATTTCGTAGTCAAGTCAGGCTTTGTCTTGAGTGTTGATGACGATTGGTACATATGCTGGTTTTAGTATTACCTTTTATTTATTTACAAGCCAAGTGTTATTTATACTGCATCAAACTGAAATATTCTAACGGAGATGCACATTCGATGCGCAAATTACGGTTATTAACGCATTTCGTAGTCAAGTCAGGCTTTGTCTTGAGTGTTGATGACGATTGGTACATATGCAGAGAGATAGCACACACGTACATCGTGGCTTCTCCCTGAATTGCGATCTAGTCTACTCTATACAGCTAGCACAGTACCAAAGCTTCATTGCAGTTCATTTTACGGTGCTTATGATCATGTTTCGTGCATAAAACAAGTTTGGTGGAGTTGGTCACCGAAATAATTAGAAAAAAAAAACTTAATAAAATAATTTTGACTCTTTAGTTCACAATGTTCTTCCTATAGAGTAAATAGGTTTAAGAGGACAAAGAATAACGTAAAATAATTGGATGGAGCCTGGACGTTGCTTGGCATGATATTTAAAAAAAATATTGACGTTATTTGGTATCCTCTTTTACCAAATATAGTGACTAGACAAGGTACTCGATATGTACTCTTCCTAATGATTAATACGTCTGTAAGTTTTGTGCTCGTGACGTAGCTTAAACTAGCGCGTTTAAGCAACGTTCCGTCAGGTTACTTTATAACCGTAATTATCCAATTACTTAAATAAATACTTAATAATAATAATTTGAATAAATAACAAACATTCTACACTATGTCTCCCTGTATTATGGGTACCAGGAACTATGAGTACCGTAGTACCACACTACGCAGTCACGGAACCAATATTTGCTGATAATGCAAACATTTTTCCTGCAGCGGGAACAGAACCCGCACCTCTTGCGTCGCAGCCCGCTTCCCGCCCGCTGCGCCATCGAGGTCGGCAGACAGTGGAATATAAGAGCGCTTCAACCCTCGCGGGCACGTAATATATCGGTCCTTGCTATAACAGTCATTATAGCCGAGACCAGAGCTAGATAATAAGATAGATAATAATAGTAAGACCATGGTCTTAAAGCTATAGGATAAGGTTTGATTTTCTGTCTTCGATTATCTTACGACCGAGTGCAAGGAATGATCTATCTATCAGTACGGTTTTCGGGCTGTTGTCTCGAGTTCACAAAGGGTCCAAATTACACCTACTCCGTTAGTCCTCTCTCGTACCCTGTGTATATACCCCAGAATTGTGCTGATATCTAGGTCTGTTGTCTCGGTTCGCTTTTGTAGTAAGTACCATTATAGATACCTGCTTTAAATTCTCACACGTGTACCCAAGCTTCGTATTTATATAGGTTAGATCAAAGACATTCGATATTTTGAAGCACTTCTACGCTTCGTTGACTCATCATACCTATTATGTCATATGATACGTACACAGCGGTATATTCCTATTCACATCAAACTTGGAGATTAGAAAGCTTATCATATTTATTTTTACTAATTTAAGCATAGATAAAAGTAAATAGCTTATTCATTATATACTTTGTTGCTGTAGCCAGCTTTGTATTATCTATAAGCAATCTAAATAAAAATGTAGGTAGATACAGCCATCCCGCTTACGTAAATATAGAAAAGCCAACGTGGGCAGGTTTTTTTTTAGATGTGGGAGGACAAAATATGATGTGAGGCTACAATGTTAAATCAACTTATCACAGCGTTTTGCGGCCTTTCTGAGCACGTTTTGTAGTAGATAGTTATTAAGTCAGAATAGCATCACGTAGGCGCTGAGAAAAGAAAATATAGAGTCCAAAAAACATGTCATGAAAAGATGCATTGTTCTTTTGTATTGGGTATGTCCTTAAGGTATTTATAAATATGAATCTTTATAATCACATTTGCCCGAAATAAACTTTATATTATAATTATGATAATTAAAGTAGAATTAGAATTAATACTAACTTAATTCTAAATATTGCCATACATAGCAACTTCTTAACGTTTGAACAAAAGACAAAAGAAATGTGAATATTGCCAATGCCAAAAATAACATTTAGAAGTGTGCACAATAAACTCAATTTATAACATATATAAAATCTTCTTCTGTCTTTGACAATATTAACGGTATAAACATGTAATTATATTCGTTTTAAAAATTTTAGAGGGTTAAGTAATTTAAAGCTCGAAAGTAGGTAATTGAATTTCCCGAATCCAACATCCTTGCACTGCGGCATTGCTCGTGGCTTAATGAAAGCTGGTCTAAGATTTGGAAAGGTTTAAAGCCACGCGGCACACCGCGGTGAGGTCGAGAGCACGTCATAGCCCCTTGACCTGACGTCAAGCATCGTCTCGAGACGTGTGCCGCCTAAATATTTCAAGTGTTTCTTAAAAACTGAGATTTGCTTAACGAGGGAATATAATTACATGTTTATACCGTTAATATTGTCAAAGACAGAAGAAGATTTTATATATGTTATAAATTGAGTTTATTGTGCACACTTCTACATGTTATTTTTGGCATTGTCAATATTCACACTTCTTTTGTCTTTTGTTCAAACATTACAGGTTGCAACCCCATCGTAGCTTATTGCAACACTAACCGATTTTTGGTTCTAGGACATGCCGGTGTCCCCTAACGATGTGTTCTATCACCGTTTTGAGCACGTGTTAATGCGCAAATATATTCTTTATTGTTTCTAATTGAAGAAGTTTCTATGTATGCAAATATTTATAGCTTTGAACAAAATTAATATTTAAAGCCGTCCGAATCAAAGTTACTCTTGGCCCCAGAGTACTATAGATTGATAAATAGAATAGAGATAAAGAATGACTCTTTAAATCGAACTTTTTTAAATCGATATTTAGTGTTCCTTTTAGATTATTTCGGCTATACCTACTTCTCAGGGTGGCATTACCAACATTGTTTCGATGTAATGTATTTTCTTAATGTGATTTATTTGGGTCTGTCTGAGGGAGGGATAAAAGCCAAATTATGCGACTTTGTTTGGTCGTCCGTTAGAAATAACATGTGTTACGGTTATTTTGTAATCCTGCTTTTCTAGGTTTATGATTTTTTCATGTCACGTTTGTATAACAGGTTTTTCTTCGTCCCTTTGCTTTAGTTCAGTGATCAGCGTTTCGTCTGAAAAGGGTTTCGTGACCGATGATGTAAAAATAATCTCGAACGTTGAAGTAAGGAATTGCTCTAATAAGAAAAACATGCCAAGAACAGACCATTTACTATCCAAGAAAAACTTTTATTATATTTTAGCCTTAGACAACACAACTACGAGGTGACGTATGCCTTTTGTATTGATTACACGAACCTAATACGTTAGCGTAGAGCTGAAACCGACGAAAATAGTTTATCATATTGCCCACTTCGCTTCGGTGAAAACAAACTCGAAGAAAGCATCTGTAATAACGTTGCAGCATAGAAACCAGTAGATTGCGCGGAAACAAAAGCCTCTAGTGGAGTGTAACGCTCACTGAAACACTAGAGTGTAGATATAGAGCAAAGCAATTGTTTTTGTCACCTAAAGGCACAGCGCAACAATAGCAGTTGATGCCGGAGAATTAGTCACAGTGGTAACAACTGTAAAACTGCCACAGAACGACCGAGCATCAAGTAAAACAAGAGTAACCCGAGTTCAGATACCACGCCTGTGCTTCGCTCGTTATTTTACTTTAATTTCAACTTTACTACAAATAAAAAAACAGGTTAAAAATTGGACCACAATTTGTTGAATGTCGAATTGCGAGCTTTTATGAAGAGACTGCGCTTTATGCTTGTTGTTTTATCGCTGAAGATGAATAGTTACCGAATAAATCTAGAGAGTGGAAGACATTTCTAGAGTTTATCATCCTGACCTATTCCGTTCTTTATAATATTACACTGCAAATTTCACAGTGAGTATAAAAATGCGCTTTAATAGGATAACGTTTTTTTAAAAACCGTCGGGTGCAGACGACAACATTTAGCCTGGCATTAGTGATATAGCATTTTGACCACAAAGAGTGTAATGTTGGAACAATTTAAGCTTAAAACTAGCGCCAGTTACCGTAAATGGATGCGAGCTTCTGCAAAGCGTGCATCAGGCGCATTAGGGAGATTAAAACTTGAAAAAGCAAAGAAGCGGAACAAATGTCTCAGCCGTGTCACTAGTCGCAGCATACGTACATAAATAAACACTAGACGTCTATTAAGACTCTTATATAGCACACCACAGCAACATGACATAGCTCTGGGGACATACATTTTAGAATTATTCTACTTTTTACAAAGCTACATAAGTTCTGACACGACAAAAAGAAAACCGTAGTGGACGCCTGTAGTTTAGAAGTCTTATTAGCATTGAAAGCAAGTGCAAGTTTTTTCGAGTTTTCTAGATATGAATTGTGTTATATTTATCGCTGCCGTGGATCGAGATGCATATTGTGTTTCCACGATATATTTTTAAGCGTGTAAATCTTCTGCTTTGTATTTGTTTCTATCTAGCTGTGCAGTGCGAATATTTATGAGGTCGGTATTTTCTATACAAACGAATTCCCTTATTTTCTCCCTGGATTTTGACACTATAGCAATTATTTTTTGACATGGTATAGATGAAGGTAACTGACACTTTTATACGTTTATTTTACACTTCATAGTGCTTTTAATTTTCCTGTCATAAACGTGCTAGGTTCTTTCACAGGATCTTAAAATTGTCTACATCCAGTATCATACGCATGTATACGTTTTGCTTTTTATATTGTTCGAGTATCTATGCCGAGTACTACGTTGAAATTATGTTTATGAAAAAATAAACTAGATTGGTAGGCTTGAGATGGAACAAACAGGGCAAAATGAAACAATTTTTTTTCAAAAAACAAAATAGTTTCAAAACGATTTTTCATATTCGTCTTACCGGCTTCCTCTTAACGCGGTCAGAGGAAAAATTATGAACGCTCTGCGTCTCGCTCCTCGGTGAAGTGAAATGTGAAATCTACTTGTTTCTAGCTCCATTCTTTTAAAATCATGCCCAGAAATGATTCTATTATTGTGTTATCTTATAAACGCGATTTAAGAGATAACTAAGCGTCACGTATAAAACGTAAAAGATAAGAAGCAATATAGATGGCTGTTTTGCCCTGTGGGTAATTTCATTTATTAAATATAAAATGCGGCATATAAAATGTGAAAATGTATAGTCTTTTTATACAAACCAGTAATAAGCATTTATAGATAAATAGATAGTTAGAAAATACTTTATTGCACAACTAAAAAGTACTGCATATAGGCGACTTAATGCTAATAGCATGCTCTTCCAGCAAACCTTTGCGTAGTATGGAAAACAGTCTTAAGGAATTGCATGAATAACAAGGAAAGTTATAAATTATATGCTATTTATGTTGATCATTATTTCGCTGTTTTTTAAGGGGATTCCGTAGTTAACAAGGAACCCTTATAGTTTCGCCATGTCCGTCCGCCTGTCTGTCTGTCTGTCTGTCCGCGGCTTAGCTCAGAGACCCTTAGTACTAGAAAGCTGTAATTTGGCATTTACATATTAATCACGCCTAAGTAGTTAAATAAAAAACTTGTTAAAAGTATCACCTCCCTCCCCCTACACGTTAAGTAGGGATAGTTATTTTTCTCGTCTATCCAATAGTGTGGGGTGTCGTTAGATAGGTCTTTCAAAAATATAAAAATATTAAGGTTCCTTGCCTATTTGTTTAACTTTTTTATTAATAACAGAACTTTATATCTTAAGATTTGTTTAAACACACTTTAATATACCTATGTTTAATAGATACGTAGGTTTATCAATAACAAGGTTACTCGGGTTAACTAAACCGATATTGATATATTATCTACATTATTATCGGGTTATCTCGGGTGTCATAATTAAATTAATACATCTTGAGGTCGGCCGAGCTTGCTCAAAGGTGGATGTTTCTCAAAGTATGCCTCCATATTCAGAATTCATTATTGAGAACATAACAGAGCGTTGAATGTTATTACTGGAAAAGGTATTCGTTTTGAACCTGAGGTAGGTCCTTAATCTAGATGGTCTCGGCATATACAATTGTTAAATGTATTATTTTTAAAATGAAAAACACACTTAGGTTAAGGTTTTACTTATGTCCCTTTGCAAAGTTATTTTCCGGATAAAAGAAAACATATAAAAAACCAACAAAATTGCGGCACTTATGAGACTTACCCATAAGAGTATATTTGAACACGATTTTGGAACCTATAATAATTAGATTGAAAAAGTTCATACATGTCTAATATACAAGTATTTAGACATATTATACAATATTGTACTTGCTGGCCGACTTATGAGGTTAATGTAGCTTGTGTCCATCTCGAGATCACAACGCGTCTACCGATTCTCATTAATCTCATTAGACGATCTTTGTGGCGTAGTGGGCGAAGGCGCGCCTGAGACGCGTTGCGGGTTCGTTTCCCGCTGCGGGACAAATGTTTGTACGATTAGCTAATTGATAGATTGTGTAATTTGTATGTATTTACAAAAAAAGTATATAAGTAGTATATCAGTCATGTATTTCCCATAATACAAGCTCTGTTTAGTTTGAGGCTAGATAATGCTGTGTGAAAATGTCCAACATTATTTATTTATTTATTATTAAAACCCATCCAGCCTTTTTGGTGCTAGGATATTTTAAGGAACCCAGGTACAAACACTAAAACTACATATAGATACGCTGAAAAAACTTATCCCTACGCAGAGGCCACGGGATATCCTAAGCAAAGCATGCCGGCTACCTCCAAAATATCTCTTAAGTAACCTTAGGGCGGAGCGGAATTAGATTAGGTTCCAAATGAGTGACAAAAGCAACACGGTTCACCCCACCTTGAGAACGATAGTATTTAAGGAAGTATTTTTTATTCAATCGTAAAATATTAACGTATTTTGGAAAAATGTTTCAACAGAAAACAAATGTACGGAAAAATAATATCTGACTTTTTTCAACATGTAAAAACAATTAGTTGTCAAAACATCCTTTAAATATTTGCATTTTATTTTCATGCAAAATCTAAAACAATAAAAAGTGAAACATTTTCCGGAAAACAAAATTCGGATTTGAAAATTTCTACAATATCATACGTTACTATTATTTACAACCACCAGAAACGTAAATCAATTTGTGTCAAATGTTAAACCAACGAATACTTTATTGATTTGCACGTAATGAACGTGGCTTTTCCCACACACAATGTGATGGAGGACACATTTGCTACGCTAACGTTGACCAAGCTTCTCCCTAAAGCTCACAAAGTTTTCACCAAATTTAAAAAAAAAACAGAACCCAGGTTAGAAATGATGGATTGTGTTCCATTTTGCGTACCAATTTACACGTACTTACGAGTATACCTTCAATACCTTTTTAAAAACAACATTTTATACGTTCGATTTCCCTTGGGAAATCCCCAATGGATATTTCAAAAATAATTTAAATAAAAACTCAAGAACCGGCTTCAACTCGGACAACCGGCCAGCAAGGTCAGCATTTTTAGTGAATAAAGAAGAATGGAAGCATAAATAAATATTTCGTTCCACGCTGGTGATTTTCACCAGCGGATAATCGTCCGTTCACAGCTTCAGTGACAAACTTGAAATCTTGAATAACAAATATGAAGGCTGTGTTACTGTGGTCTCTTGTAAATTGTGTGTCAGTGTAAATTGTATGTTTTTTATCTCTTTTTTAGCACACACGACGTTTCTTTCTTGAGAAATCACTTTGCATAACGTTGTAGTTTCTAATGTTTATGATCGAGATCCGTTTTGAAACTCTGAGCTAAATACAATTATACAGAAGCAGTAAGGATGTATATAACTCACCTATAATAAGCCGAAGCAGGCTGGCCGCGAGGATGCCCAGGTCTGGAGAATTAGCCATTGGTCACTCCCGAGCACACCTTGTCAATACCAGCCATCACATTAATCAAAACTACCACCGACGAACAGCCTCACTTATATCTTCATTCAAATGTTTTTTTTATGTGTATTATAAAAAAAAACACCATATTATAGTTCCATTATTGAATAATCGTGTTATTGCTTCGACCAGCCGCGGCCTCAATAATGAGAATGTTTTCCGAAAGAGAACTGGATTGCACAATAACTCATTCAAAATTGGTGTAACTTTTTTAATTTGCGCTACGGAATAAATGCAAGCTTTCCAGTGATTTATACGAAACGATGTTTGTAATATCTTTGGGAAAGTAAATGCGTATTATGATCTGAGAGCGAGACAACGTTTTTTTTTTTATTCCCTTTTTGCAATTCAAGAAAAAGTATAGTTGGAATTGCTTGAGCTTTTGTTGTTATCTAGATACAAACACAATTTCTAAAGTTAAGAAAGGTACGATCCTATGTTTTGTTAATAAATAAGCTTCAAGATAAAAGTAAAAAACACAGCCTACAATCAGTTTTCACTGACTAAAAATAATCACAAAAAGTTAGGGTAAAAAGAGTTTTATCTCGTTGTCATGGAAAAGGACACCTAGCATTTCTTTATCTCTTATCTTTTAAGAAATAACCTTGTCCCGAACAAGTCCAGAGAAAATTAGAGGATGTCACGTCGTACTAGAGGGGTTATCAGTTGGTTACAACGCAAATTCGGGCTTTTGTTTGTGCGCGATGATCTACGGCATGGTCTGGCTCTCGGCTGCCGATGGCGAAAACTCGTCAATAATACTCACGCACACAGAAACGATCAGACGAACGATCGCTTAGTATATAGTGACGGGACAATTTATCGTACACTTCAAGTTAAACTGAAGGATCTTAACTTTCCCAACTCTATATGAACTCATCGGACTAGATGGAATCGTAAATCCGATATCAACTCAGATTGTATAACAATGTATGCTACATTGTAATGCAATCTGGGCATAAAAAAAAGTTTATGGATTTATGTAAAGTGCGCCGCCTAAAAACTTCTTGATTTTCATTTTTAAGTCAGAGGATCTCCGCAAAATTAATTTCCGAATTAATTTCGGTTCGAGTTATAACGAGGACAGTGCTGCTAATCTGATTTCCATATTACAAGTGGACTGGATTTGCAGTCATAAAATCGGTGGCACTTGCCATTGTTCTATATAGATGACGTGCAATAGGCATAAGCCATTTTTTTCATGACATTACAACCAAATATGATAAAAAAACACTGTTCGGTTTTCCAGCTTTCATATTTTTTTCTTCTGTGCCATTTAATCAGAATTATTCTGAAATATAGAAACTACATTTTTAAGCGGATATCGTTGTCAGTGGTCTCAAAATATTATTCTTAGTAATGGATTAATAAAAACACATTTGTGAATTCTGTGAGCATGTGTGTCCTTATAATACCGAGTAAAATTAGAAAATGTGTATCAGCTTGAAACAGAAGGAAACCAGTGTAATAACGCTGGTGGGCTCTTTAGGTTCGCGAAAATAAAATATATGACAACAGTAATGACCTAATAAAGAGCCACAGCTGGTCCTTATATATAAAAAAATAAGAGCCTTTTTTCTATGCGTAAGCCTTTTAACAGTAACACTGACTCTGAATACATACAACTTGATACATGTGTGTGGTAGAGATTTTATCAGAGAACTTTGGGGAGCCATTAAATGAGAACTCTTAAATCAGTTTCATGTCTGTGAGTAGCATCTACAAAATAATATATTCGGAAAGTTCGTGAATAGAATACAAACAGGCCCGTTGGTGAAAGGACCTCTAACGCGACGCGAGGACGCGAGATACGAACACCGTTATGAAAAAGCACCTTTGATTCCTTCTGACCATAACGTAACCTCCATAATTTAAGTGCAGCCACCGAACTGAATAACAAAAGTTCATTTGAAAATATACGATACCCTAACTGATTGCTAATTAAATTTCCCACTCCGACATGACCACTGCGCATCGAGAAATGATGCGGTTTTGTAAAACTGAATAATTATTTGAGGATAATCGGGATTAAACACTGTATTGATATTGTAAAATTTCGAAACAGGTTATAAATATCATATTTGAGACATCAGTCGCCGAAGGCTCGGGATTACTTGTGCACTCGCCACAACAATGTTTCAGGATAATAAATTCACAAGAGGACTGAGTGAGGATAATGCTGTCACAAAATAAATCACGTTTTTAAAAAACGTTTAAAAGGGGGGGTGTCGTGATTTGTGTGGTGAGCCGTGTCGGGTGGCGGCGGGATAGGCGACGGTTCACGGGAGAGCGAGCACCGAGGCTGTTGCCAACAGTAACTCCACGCCTGTACCGTCAAGATAAAACCAAATATCGTCGAATTTCTCATCCAGACAGAACCCGAGGCTGCGGATATGCCTACGCTATAGCGTAGGCATACACTACGCCCTAAACGGTCAATTACAACTCCACCTTCATCCGAAACGGTACCCATAATGAAAGGGAGAAAACTAGTTTCTATGAAATGGGGTCAGTTATATTATGCTGTTCATAGGGTTATTATTGAGAGTTTCGTTCCACGCTGTAATAATTTAAACAATACATCCAAAAACAACCAAAACGCTGAATAATGTAGATGAGAAAGGCAATTTTCATCTGAAATAGTGGCAGTTGTCTTTAATGATGAAACAATTTGAAGCTTCCGCAGATAAAGTGAACGGTGAAGAGTTTAAAATATTAAAGCAAAAAATGTTTACAGTTTTTCATTTAGAAGCTAAGAGATTCCGCTAGGCGAGGAGAGAAATGCTGTGGCCCGCAAGTTGTCATAAAAGATAGCAAGTACAAATTAAGAAGCATCTTGCAAGCCTGCATCCTCAGATTATATTTCACTTCTTTTGTTTTCGATTTTTTATGTACACATCGCACGCTATGCAAGCTGAGTTCCGCGTAAAAAAAGTACTAAAAAAAACTTTGTATAAATGAGGGGGTGTACTTTGTATGAAAGTCTTTGTTCTTTGAAGTTAGGAACATGAAACTTTTATTTACAGCTACTGATAAAAAATAAATAATGAGGTGTTTCAGGGTTTTTGGATTTTGTAATTTAATGGGGGAAATTGGGGTGAAAGTTTGTACAAGAGTATCAGTTTTATTAAGGTAGGAACTTGAAAATTTTAAAATAATCAGAGCTCTCTGAATGTTTTAAATAAATATGAAAATCTAATTGTCGCCTCACAAAATGAATGCCTCATTGCAAACAAACTCTCAAAATTCAGTTTGAACTGAAACTTGGTAAAGACAGTGAAGCAAGTGTTAAGCTAACTTATTAAGTTAATTAGCATCTGATTTCAAATTAACCTATAATTAGAAGAAGCTAATTTAATTACGTTACGAATAAAAATACTGTGCTTCGAAATCGTAGAATTTTTACCGTTATTTCTATAAGTTGATTTCATAGCAAAGAAATCTTCCATTCCAACTTCAATTATATTGGAAATTCTGAAACGACTGTGATTAATTGAAAGGAAATAAAAGAATAAAGAAAACTATTCGAAGCCATTAATATATAAGATGTTGTACAAATCAAGCGTAACAATTCCTATACAGTTCCTGTCATTCAACTGGGTAAAAAAATTACATAATTATCAAGTTCTGTTGGCAATTAAATATTATACTAACTAATCGACCTGATGATGAAGACGGAAAGTTGACGACGGAATCCCCTATGTATAATAGTCAGCTAACTGAAACATTTTGATTAGCTAGTTGCTCCAATAACCAACTTTAAAAAACTTATTTTGAAAAAAATATTAGTAAAGAATTATTTAGAAAATGTAAATAAACTCACTATCTATCTAATATACTATTCTAAAGTATCGAGGTGTAAGCAAGTAATTTTGTTACACGACGGTATGCAATGCACTGTCTAGTGACTACGTTCCGAACAAGTTTTCACTGTATGACGATAGGGCGTCGTATTGGTTAAACAGAACTGAATAAATGTTAACCCACACTCATAATTAACTCTAAAAGAGATAAAGTTTTGTTTTCAATTACCCTACCTGTACCAACAATTGTATATTTTAAAACCAAATATGCATGCGTATAATGCGCATAGCATTTCCAACTTCGCGGTACATCGGTGCCGGCGTATACAAATATCCATAAACTTGATTATGACTGGCAGGTCAATACCGAATAGGTCAGGGAAACTTTGTGACGGAATAAAGGAAAACTTACGCTTTCCTAAATAAATATTGGAAGTTCACAAATCAATTGATTCTCGATCAATTTCCCCCGAAGTAAACGACAGTAAGACTTTGTTGTTTTGTAATAAACAATATAACAAGCCAATAAAAGTTTTAAATAAACCCGGATGTCAGAATAACCCGGATGTTATGATGTTTTATTTACGTTCGAGTTTTTTTTGAGGTCATCATGACCTCCTTCGTAACTCCTAGCATTTTTTGGACTTTATCTGTGTTTTCGAGAGTAGTATTAAATAATATACCAACTGAAACTCCCCAGAGTATCGTAGACGGAGTCACAATGCTTAAGATTCAATTACATCTAAGAGAAATTATAGATAGGTACTCCATTGATCAAATAACAAGTTATGTCTTGTACAAATATAATTCTCGGTTAATGATGTAAAATTCATCTGTATTAGTATGGAACTAAAATTATGTAATTGTACAATTAAACCAAGGAAACTGTATATCTGATGGAGTTAGGTATAATTTCCCTGTTGGGCAGTTAACTACGGTCTTCTAAGCCGCTCTGAGGGTAGGTTTTTGTAATGTTTCTGTGTTTTCCTCAAGGCGAGCTGTGGTCAAAACAGTGCGCTCGTGGCGTATCTGGCCCGCTTGATCATGATCGTTCCAAGATCAATAGGGATGTGCAAAATTAGCCGTATTCATTACTTGGAAGGTCAACCATTAACCTTCACAATAACAGTCAAAGAAAGAAAAAAACAAAAACATTTATTTAACACGACATAAAAACACAAATTTTGTAAGTTAGGTTGGTGAAAATATTAATAATAACTACCTATTATTATTATAATCTTCGAGGTTATCACTCGTTCATTCGTGTCACCAATTGTTTCTAGGACAATCTGCGTTAGGTCAAAGGCCAAAAAATTTAAAATGGTTCAAAAAGGGCCTTGTGACCGATGTTGAAAGAGGTTATTCTTTCATCATCGTTTTTTTTAATGTCCAGGCAAATAAGCATATTCACATCTGCAGCACCTGGGGCATTGCTGATGTATGGTGAAATAATTCAGCGCAGATGCTTCTTTCACGCACATGTTTTCGATATTTTTGGTTCCAGGATATGCCGTTTTCCTCACAATGTTATTCTTCACAGTATTAGAACAGAATAGCTATGTAAGCAAAACATACAAAAGATAACGTTCCATTGAGAATATAATGCTGTGGTAGATTGCTATAATTCAGAAGCTTTGCATATTGAAGACACCAATCACGACAAAAGCTTTCGTTATTGCAGGCAACCCCAGCCCTGGAGGAGTCACATTAATTACTCCTCGGTTTACTATAATCTATCTCAGACTCAAAGTCGGTCTCGTCCCACTTTTGGTAAGTCGTCTTGGGAATATGACGACTTTGAATGACCATTGTACAATTTTTATCTTGCCCGCTTGTTAAGATAAAAACGAAACTGTTTGTTAGTAGAAAATCCAGAGGAGGCCTGTCATGTGAAATGATGATGGTCCTTATAGGGAAGGGACAATAAAAACTATGCTACGCTAAAAAAGGACATTAAAAAAACGATTAACTAGAACTGTGTGAATTAGAGAGGAAACAAGTAAATGTATAATTTGAAAACTATTTTTACAAATAAAGTCTAATTTAACATCAGAGCAACTTCATCACCTCATGGTAAGCAATCAATCTTGTCAGTGGTTATTTCTCGTTCACCTTATGGTAAATAATGACTATAGAGCCTTATGACTGATATTGTTCGAACCAAAGTGAGGAACGAATACAATGCGTCTCGCAAAGCCTTCTTTCAGGAATATTACAACAAGGTTTGTTTCCAAATGAATTTCAGTCGAGATCGCATTAATTGCATTTCATGCTGTAATACAATCAAAGTGCAACGTTCGTGTTTGTTTTGGCATTGCGACCTATTAAACTAGTTAACCTAATTAACGAAACTGAGAACATGTTGTAAACAAATACACAGTATGATGATTAACATGAGAAAACAATTCAGTTTATGCTATTTAGTTAGGTAGAAAATATAGTCTTGACCCAACACTATAATTATCTGTGTCGTGGGGCTGAGACGCGGTATGCGGTTCGATTCCCGCTGCGGGACAAATGTTTGTATATTTTGCAGATGGGAGTTATGGTACCATGGTACTCGTAGTTCCTGATACTCACTATACTAGGAATCATAGTTTGGGGTCAAGGTCATGTATGGTTTTTTTTTAATGTTGAGGTTAATTATTTGTCTATATGTGATACGAAACCTATAAGCACAAATCGACACATCAATTACCTCACCTTGCAAGAATAATATCCATATAAATATCCATTGAGGTAAACTAAGCAAACTGAAATATCCCACCCGTCAACGCTGAAAGGTCATCAGTTCGGGAGCAAAATGATAGATGGCCTCACGGTGTTCACAAAAGTAACGAGAATTGAAGAAACGTGTGAGGTCAACTCACTAACATCCGTTTCGGTCATATGTTGTCAGGCCCAGTTCGAAATAGATTACGGTCACCGCTTTTATATCGAAACTTTATTCAACCTGCTCCGTCTTAAACAGCTGCTTTGATATCAACGGGTCTAGACGATTGAGAGCTCGTTGATCTCTGCCACCATTGTGCGATTACTTTGAGCGAACTTTCTTTAATCTTTCCTGTGTGAACTAGAGAGGACTCAAGTAAATGTATCATGTGAAAAGTTTTAGTAAATTAATCCAACCACAACGCCAGTCGACGTACATGAATACCGCTATGTAACAGTTACAAGTTTTACCCGAAGTTTCCGTACACTAAATGTACCTATACCGCCTCAAAATCATATTGTGGGACTAGAAACTAAGACTTTGCACCTGTAGAAATACATGACCAAGTTTGTAACAATTTGAGAGACAGCATAAATCTTGCAATACGTTGCAGAAACTTGAATTGCAGCTGCTTTTGGCGTTGAAGTTATTTCAACGCCAAAAGCGTATTCCAAAAAAGGTGCTTTCTAACGGCGTAAATTGTTCAATAAAAACCGGCCAAGTGTGTCGGGCGACGCGCAGTGTATGGTTCCGCAGTTGCCAGTCATAATACGCGGTATATGTTTTACACAACACTTTTCCTTTTTACTTCTCTTTAACTTAAGCCTACTTAGTTCTGATAGTTTTCTTTTTAACTTTATTATATACTTCTATCGCAAATTTTATCTGTATCCAAAAATAACCGTTTAGCTGGAAGGGGGGACGGGACAGTTGACTCAAACAAAAACTGGCACTTTAAAACTTAATATTTCGCAAACGGATCCCTAAATCGAAAAATAGTATTCACACACCCGCAATATTTTTTAAAGACCTATCCAACACGAAACCCCACACTATGGCACAGACGAGAAAACAAAAAACATCCACACTTTAGGTGTAAGAAAGTTACTCTGAAAATTTTTATTTTACCATTATTGGCTTGATTAATTTTACCCATGCCAGATTACAGCTTTCTAGTACTCAAGGGTACTAAAAAGCTGTAATCTCTAAGGATCTAGGGGTCTCTGAGCTAAGCCGTGGACAGACAGACATACGGACGGACGGACATGGCGGAACTGTAAGATTTCCTTTTTGACTACGGAACCTTGTTTGTCACTTCACATGCAGTGGCCCCAACAACTGTTATTTAGTGAATTAACTTTTTAAATAGCAACTGCTTAACTACCTAACTGTGCATGACTATGCCTAATGGACTTATAAATAAATATACTCATTTAAAAACGTGAGCTCTTAAACACGTGAAATGGCCTATGATAATATTGTAGCATTTTCAAGGTGAAAATAAAATATTGCCATTCTTGTTCAGAGACTGAAAATTTAAGTTCTTTTGTATTATCGGCCGTATTTAAATGCGGTAGAGGTGGCAATAAATTTTCCATTGACGACAAGTCGAAGAATTGAACAGAAACGGTTCATGTTGAATTCGGAGCCTAACAATGGGTAATTTATCGTGGTCGGCCCAGGCATGCCGTTCTGCTTTAAATAAAAATTTAGATAGTACCTACTGTGAGGAGTTTTGCAGTAAATTAAATGTATGTATTTTAACTTTTATAAATGAGGAAATAATAATACACAGGGTATTCAAATGGACAAATTACTAAAAAAAAGTTTTAAAATTGTTGATATACGAAACACAATCAATAAATTATGTACACTCTCTTATATTTTTCTGCAAAGTTTCAATCGAAAAACTACTTTACACATTAAGTTTATAAATAAATAATGCTCACTAATAAAACCTACCCTTAAACAACAAAACGAAAATTTGAATTCCTTTTGTATTTAATGTATTGAATGTATATAACCAAAAGGTATATTCAATTTTCATGTAAGACATGCGTCTTGCACCAGTCCATTTTAGACAGAGTTTTAAGAATATTTGTATGATCTACAAATATTTGTCTCGGGCTGGGTGTTTTTCTATATATATATGACTTTACTAATAAAAATATAAAAGTATTATATCAGTCATGTAGTTCCCATAACGCAAGCTCTGCTTACTTTGGGGCTCGATGATGCTGTGTGAAAATGTCATGCATTATTATTATGCTCTTGCAGCACGATAACTAGTTGGTAATTTAAAACATTTATTTATGAAAATACTATAACACCGTACACCACAGTTACACACAATAGCTTAAACGAAGTTACTTTTTCCCACACCCTTTAGAATTTTTTCAGTGAAATAATAAATAGCACTCACTTCTTCAGCCGTTTTATGCACGCTTTCTGTTTATTTCCTATTGCTCATAAAGCTCATTTATAAAGACGACATTACGAAATCTCGGTTTATTTAATTTTGATAAGTGCCTCATTTGTACTCTTAGCTTCGGGTCATTTATATCTAAAACATCAGGTAATGATTACGCGAAATCAGAATTATATAATTTTAAAGGGCTCATTCCAATGCTTTTATGTTTAATTATACCAATTCTCTTAATGTTAAAAATTCTATCAGTGATATACTTCTTAAAAATGTCTTAAGTCTTCTTAAATCTTTTTGAACTGGTACAGTTAAGACTGACACAAAAATGTAGAGGAAAAATTACATTAGTTTTTGGTATTTTTACTACCTGTATAAATGATAAAATACGAGTATACTAACTTATCAAGCTTAAGCATAGTCAAGGCGAGGTTACTGCCCTCTTAATATTTGCTGTGGGCCTTAAACTCAACTCAACCACTTTACGAGCTAGCTCAGTATCAACAAATCTTCTATAAACTCTGAAATTACGAGCGAGAGCGAGTTCTCACCTAAGGATTGTCTTTATAAATACTGTTTTCCGCGCACATTTCTCCAAGAAGAAGTTTATCTAATTTAGTTAGTTGTAGCTCACACATAAATAAGTTCGCATAACTTCCTACGTCATCTATCACGAAGTTAGATCGTTAAGAACGTAAGTAGATAGTAAGCCTCTCTAAATTGTGCAATAAACATTGGATCCGACACCTGACGCGTGCGTGTACCATCCATTTACCCCAAAATAATTACTCCTTCCGATTAAATTGATACTGATCATTGTGTCTTTTGTTGTGCAAAGCGAGTCTATTCAGCGACGTCGTGGGTGGAATCTCAATAACCATTGCCGTACAGTGAATTTTGTTTTTATGGTCAAAAGAAGCAGAGTCAAAATTTAAGTCACGTAGAGCTCCGACTACGTTAGTCGATTATAAAAAGTTACCTACGTTTATGTCGTAGCGGCAAATCAGTAAGTAAAGTAAACATGCTGTAACGTGATTTGCTAAACTAAATATAATTTTTGATAGAATGGAATGCCACGTAATGTCGTCTGCCAAGAGTTTACCTTCCCGCTACAACATCCAGGAGTAGAATGTTGAGTGCACCCCCATACACCTCCAAAAGAAACCCTCGAAATTTCAATTCTCGGTTTCCTTTCGAGAAATTCCTTTCTTCCCTTTACATCAAAAGGAACCAACGAACGCTCCAAATTTCTGTTCTCGGTTTAGGCATATCGTTAAATGTTATTCAGTCCTCTACGACCCTTTTTAATGGTGATAAGGTTTTTTCATACAAATTCATCCCTCTTTTTACACTTTTTGGGTTTGATTTTCGGTATTTCCTTTCTAACTGCAACCCATGCACATCAATAGGGACCAACGAACGCTTAACTTTTCAGGTATTAATTTATATCGTGAGTTGATTTCAACAGTTCAATCAGTGTGTTACGGAATGATTCTATATAGTTTGATTATTAAAAAAATATTGGATCATATCAGACACGCTTTTAGTCCCAAAGTCGCCTCACCTCACAAGTTATTATTAAATAATATTTTCGTTGATGGTTCCTATTAAATGCTACTCGTTAAACTTTATTTCATACTTCTAGGACTTGAGGTTAAGCAGTTCAGTGTTTGTATGAATTCCTTCGGAAGAAACTTATTTAGTTTTTACCTCGGACTCCAGAATATACATAATGATTCAGGCCCCACGGTTCAAAAGAAGCAGGGCGATAAGGAACTACATTGGAGTTATTTCGGTGAGCCACATGTAGTACGACTTTTTCAGGAGCCAGGGCACTTTGTATCCTGATTTCGATCCTTTCTGAAAAAAAGGTTCACAAAAAAAAACTGCCAATACAATAACTTGATTATTCATCAAGTTGCAGAACGATCAGTTTCTGAAATGTAAATATATTTGAAAAATAGATAAATAAAGTGGAATCAGACATTCTCATCGGCCGGCTCCTTTTGAACCGTGGTGCCTGAATCATTCTGTATATATTATACCAAAGGGGGATTATTCTACTCATAATAACATCTTAAGGTAAACATGCTGCTATTGGTAAAAAAAAGCTGTTTTAGCCACGGTTTCCGTTGTCAAACATCTTGCTCGTAATAGTAGTCTTAAGGTTGGTACACACTCCATGATATTACTGATAAAAGAGTTCAACCAATTTCCGGCCGAGGATGGCGGCGATAAGGACGGCCGTGAAAACGTTGGGGGAATCCCGATCCCGGGATCATCGGGATTCACATGGGTGGGATACCGTCAAAGACCGGGATAGATGAAAAAAATTGGGGGAGACTTTTACCCAGTAGTGGGACAGTGGGAAAAGTTAACAACAGGTTAACTAAAAAAGTGCGATATTTTAAGATGTTACTAGTAAATTGTGAAACGGTTTGAAAAGGAACAGCTATGGATGTTTTAATTTATGAACTTTTTAACCGAAGGATAATGAGTGAAAGTTGTTTAATTCAAGTCAGCGTAACCCTCATAATTTGTAAAAAGGTTTGGGTAAAAACGATTTTTAAAACGAAATGTAATCCTACTTACAAACGAGATCGAACGTAATTGTTAATAATACTTTCTAATATTGTATTATGCAGACATAATTAAATTTGAAAATATTCATATAAAAAGAGACTTTTTAAAAATAATATACCACTTATTAAAAAAAAAACGCATAGTCATTTTTATTTGCATTGTTGCCTCTACACATTTAGAGTTTTATGAAAATCAGAATTACATTCGAAAGTTATCGTCGGCAAAGATACTTAGGTATATATATACCAATAGTATCAATAGTACCAATATTTTCATCAGTTCTATATAGAACTGATGAAAATATTGTATTTGTGAAAATATTGTATACCTATATATTTTTTTAAATTAAGATCAATACATTTTTCATAAATGCGATGCTGAAGTATTATTGCATGAAAATAACACTTTAATGCAAGACCAATTTCAAAATGTACACACTATACAATTAAATTAATGAAGCCATTTACTCTTTCGTGAGACAATGAAATTATTGTCCTGAAAGAATTAAATTTATCGTTCCCGAAAACAATGACGTTCTGGCCAAAAGCAAATACATTATCTGCACGAGTGTCATCCCGGGCTCAAGAGCCGTGGAGGGATATTACGGCTCGAATTTTCACCGGGAGTAGGTTTTTCAATTTATTTCGTTGTTTTAGCCGAGTGACGCCGTAATTACGAAGCCACGCCCGGTAAGCCGGGCGCTTACCGTATAATTGAAAATACTTTTTTAACTGATTTATTAGATTGCTAAACACATGAAAAGAAAAGTACGATGATACTCTAGAGGCCACTCGCTGTGATATCGTTAATAGACTTTCATCCTTTATACCTGTCATTGACGTTCAGGAAATTTCATGTCGAAGAAAATCTCCCTTTGAGACTGTGGCGGTTTATTGAGTTTTTTCATGTTTAAAGAACATAAACAACATTTCTAAATTTAACAGGGTAAAATATAATAGCCAGTTCAAAGCCCTGGGCTTTTTTCATGTTTATTAAGTTAACGCAGCATAAAACCGGTTATGATAGTTAACACACTGAAAAAATGTAACAGATCAAAAATACTACAATGAAATTATATTTTTTTGTTGACAACGTATGAAAATGGTTGAAAATAAAAAAATACATTTAACATAATTTAACGGGAGGGTGAGCGCTCGCCATAGAACTACAACAGTTCTATGGCGAGCGCTCACCCTGATGAGGCGGACATCAAATTCTCTTCGCTATAATGCCGCGATAAAAGAGATTGAACTTACTTCGTTCGTTATAAGCACTCCTTGTTTCTCAACAACAAGTGCGTTTCATTACATTAAAAATACTGGCCAAATTTATTGTACGTATTAACTGAAAACAAGCGGTTCTGGATTTAAAAACGGTTTGGCAACAATTGTGGCCAGTGTGATCAAAAATAAGTTTCAGAATCGAATGCCTTCTGCAGTATTTCAGAATTTTCAGACAAAGCTATTCACTACAAGGTAGAAATATCAGGATATTGGTTTCAACGTGTATCTAAGGAGTTCAATCTCGAAGCTTCCGACGAATAAAGTTATCTTTGCTGGCGATAAAAGCCTCTCTGTTTACAGATGAAAGGGAAGTCAAACCAATTTGGGAAACTAGACGCCGGATTTCGGGCAACAAAAGCTAGCAATTTATTCAGTTTCGAGCATAAAAATTAGAGAGTAGAGTTGAAGAAAGCCATTCCCATTTGTGCTGCCGCCAATGCTTTATAGCACCAATCTTGTTATCGTGCCCTTTTTAGGTTACATTTACAGTGTGTATAATGAAGTGGGGGCAAGTATTTTCAGTTTGAATTTGATAGTAAAAAACGAAACCAACGAAACCTCTATTGCTATTATTTGCGTGCTCAACAAATATTTAAAATATATTTGATCGAAGTAAACCCACTGTAACTCAAAACAACAATACCTACCATGAATATAAAGTTATTAAATTGTTTTTCATTATTATTTCATTATTAGTATGATTATTATTACTAGTTTTTTATCTAATTTATTATGTTTCTTTTTATGTATTAAGTTAATTGTAATCTTGTAGGTTATCTGTTTACTTTGCTTGTTCACACTTTTTATGTATCTACTATTCATCTTACTCGTGAAAACCTTTTAATAGGCTTCTTTTTCTATTATCTTTTTTCCTTTTAATTTTTTGTATGTGCTCACTTAAGTAAGTATACTAAAGCACACAGACATATACTACTATACACTCGCCTACTATGTAATCACTGGTTTTCATTCGTACCTTGTCATATAATATTATATTGTAGTCAGCAAAGTTGTTAGTTCCCAACATCTCTTTCTGATAATGAAAGCTCAAACGTAGAAATCTATTATTAGCCTTGCGATTTATTGTTTTATATTTACTTATAATTTACAGATGATATCGCCGTTGGTTTCTCTAATAAACATATAAATAAAGTTACATAAATTATTTTCGAAACACCTCTATTATACTCAGCATAATGCTGGATACATTATGCGTGACATATGTAATCGAAAGGCGGAGCGTGGCGAGCACATTCGTTATTTTTGTGACAAAAACAATAGAGACTCAAAAGATGCCGGCGGCGGTCCATTAGCGGAAATGTGCTCCTGGCAAGAGAATGCGCCATGAAATCAATAGAAAGGTTCTGGGCATAGTCTAAACAAAGGCAGCCGCTTCATGCTTCATCGCATTACCAATCTCTCAGCTTTCTGTAATGTAGTAGCTATAGTAGTTAAGTGGTATTTAGTATATTACAGTAAGTATAGTATATAGTTTTGGTATTTAGTATATTATAGTAAGTATAGTATACAGTATATAGTGTAACAGCGTTTGCCGATTGCTGTGAGCGATCAGGTAACTTTTTTGATCTATCAAAAACAGTAGCCATTAAGGAAAATTGAAGTAACACACTTTGCCAATCGAACAAGGTGAGCATATTCATATGGCAATGAGTCTAGCTCACTACTGCACCGATAATGGGTGATGTGTCAGTCAGAGTGAAGCTTGCAGAATGCTACGCGAGTCTGACATCCTATAATCATCATTAACATCCATTAGAAGTACACTGTTGGATATAGGTCAAAGAATGCCTTGACGAATGGTTTTGATCCACCTCCATCCACCACCACCTTACTACACTGCGTCATCCGGTTCAATGTCTCCATTCGAGAAACTTTATATCCAACGATTGTTGATTCTGCGAGCTACATGGCCTCCCATCAACTTACTGATTCTGCGAGCTATATATGTCCGGTGACTTTGGTCACTACATCCTATAATAAGCTATAAAAAAACATGTGTGATGTGTGATCAGCCGTAACAAATTGAGTGTGAGCTGTCAGTGTTGCGGTTAGTTCCATGTCACTGCGTCACTTTACCGGCAGCTGGAATTATGGTTTGCATTATAATTCCATATGTTGGCATAAAGACTAGCTAAATGCATATAATTTGCAAGAAGGTCACAGATTGAGCCATGGATTATCAAAAAAAAAAACACACACAGTCTCACAACTTTATTCCCTTTTACACATTGGCACATTGGCACCCGTGTTTTGCAAGGTTGCAAGGCCATCGCCTTATCTAAATAATTGTGTTATTACCTCAATAAATGGCGTACGAAGCAACCATTGGAAGCACTGTATTTTCCTTTAAGAATCTGCCTTCTAAGTGGACTGACCGTTTCTATAGAACTACGGTAGGATCGAATCACTCGGAAAGGTACATGGCTCGATTATTAATAGTCGTTCCGTGGTCGGGTCTAAACGGCACTCGGTTATGGCTACTAAATATTGCATAAATATATCCTATCTGACGCGCCAATCGAACAATGCCGGTTTATAGAACCTATTATCGGTACAGTTTGATAAATTGGATTAGTTATAATTAATTGATGGATGATACCCGCCCATTAAAGGGCCATTGGGGACAGAAACAACAGTTATATAAACAGGAAGGAATGAATCCATTTGTATATGTAATACGATAGATTTTTTAAATCTAAATAACATTGTTGATTACAAAATCTTTAGATGAAAGTATGATTAGTAGATGATTATGACTAAACGAGCGCTCAAACATCAAACTGTTCAAAACATCACTGTTATAAAATAGCAATCTTGCAAATCTCGGAAAACCCCGTATTTAAATATGCGTAACGAAGAAATAGGTGGGGTTAGTGAGTAAATAGAGATAAACACACAAAGGCCTAATAGGTTTGGTCAAGAGACCTTACGGAATTCTAGTTCATTCTCATACAAAATTCCAGTTTCCTTTATTCAATGCTGTCAATAACGGCACTCGATAAGGTGAAATAAAAGACTGGTAAATTCAATCGAATTCTTCGTCACTTTGACTGGTATTTCCATTCTAAAACATTGCATTCGAAGTGTTCGTCCTATAAATCTAATTTGAAACGTCCGGAGCGAGTCGTGGGTATTTTAGAATTCGAACTCAAAGGATTAGTTAAGAATTTAATTTGCAAAGTATGATGTAAGTTCGGTGCGGTGAGCGTCTTAGTCGTTATCGGTCTTGTCATAGCGTGGAAGTTTGCAATGTGCGAAGGCTGCGGGATCAAACTAGAAGAAGAACTAGTAACCACGTACCTGGCGCGACGAGCGAATTGCCAAACGTTTTACTAAACGTCGAGTTATTTCATACCATTTGAAGTTCTACTAAGATTTATGTCGAGTTGAAACTACTCGTTTGTTCCTGTTTCTGATTTTAATATAAATCTTTAATGCGATTCACTACTTATCAATTATTACAATAACGTACGCTTGTTTATTACTAAAGCAATATTTTTATTGCTCTATAAGTCTAAAAACGGTACTTTGATATGATAGTAAGACACAAATGTCATCAAAATTAATGCTGATTATTGACTTTGGCATGTAGTTATTTTACTATTAATTTGAAAAACTGCGGATTCTTTTATCTTGTTCAGGTAGGACTTAGCTTGGAGTAATAGACGTTTATACATTCAAAATGAAATAGATCCGAATTGAAAAGCTCCTCAATTTTACAGAACAACCCTACTCATTTATTGAATAAGTATATCTACAAACTAATTACAAGATATTTTTGCGGTTGTTTTTGCGTTGCGAAACAAAAGAAAAGGCTAGAGATAGAAAATAGTGGATGTTGTACGATTCCCGTCTGTCCATTAAACTGGGTGGTGAGAAACGCGCGAATTCTAGCTAAAAAGAGAAAATCCACTAAGCGGTCTTGAAAGATACAGCGTCACTGCGTTAATTGCTGCTTGCTAGTTTGAAATGGGATTAGTACTGTCAGATTGAGTGTATCAAAATAACGAACATCTACAATTTATTTCTCGATTTATGAAAACAGTTAAAACATAATTAAAGTTCAAAAACATTTATATGGTACTTAGATACAAAATGAAACAGTTCCTAAAGTTGGAAACAGGTTACCTACAATCATTTCAATTTGCGCTCCAATAAACAGATTGCCCGACGCAATCGTCGTATATAGTTGAATAAACCAATATTGTCCAATAAAAATAATAGGAAACGAAATTCCCGGTAACGTAATTCAATTTAATATTCAGTAGAGATCTAACGAAGTAGTCGTAAACGTCGGTTTCATATGTCATAATATAAGAACGCCGCCATTCAGGTCGCAATTCATGAACTCTTTTATGTAACGTCACTTGAACTAAGCTTCCAAGTACGAGGCTGTGGAAAACTTTTCGAAGACCTGTATAAGAACCGACTTGAAAAGTGATATCTGCTTTACCATACTTTTCATATAGTAGTTCTTCGAAAGTTTTCTAAGGCAGCTATACCCAGGTCAATTCATTGTTCACCTTCATAAAAATGGTGACACATATCTTTTCTTCTGGTCAGTCTAGCATAAAGAGCAAAACGAATTGTCTAAAAAAAATCTTTTACTCGTAAGAAAAAGTTATTATACGAGTAGTTAAGATTAAAAAAAAACTATCACCAGTTTTTTTTTTAATCTTAACCAGTATTTATCGTCAAAACGATAAATACTGGTTTTCAATGCGGTTCCAGAAGTAAAAACCTAAAAGACTAAAAACAAGAATTAAGCTATCTACCACTCGAATAAATTCAACACGCTAAATCGTGAGATCATTTATTTTAAGCTTGCTCCAGGAGATTTGCGAGGCTGCAAAACTCACTGTTTTCAAAAAAAGGGTTTCGAGATAAACAATTCATATAAGTCAAATAAAAAAGGAGGGAATATGCCAAATACGTCAAGACCGGACGATATTTTATCTGAAGTATAGGCATGGGAAAACATCCGGCCGGCTTATTCTCAGAATCTCGTCTAGAGTTGCATGATATCGGAGATTGTCGGGTTGCGAATAGATCAGACTTCGGAATCATGTTTTTTTATGGAAACAAAATATTTCCTATGAATCTTCAGTTCACTTATAGCTTGTAGAGGCCTACGGAAACTTGGGTTTTGTATACTGAACTATTTCAGTTACATCGAGAATTAACTACAGTTAGTGCTCGATAAAGCACAGTGTACATTATAAAAATGACTTAACCTAATAAATAAGAGCTAAAATACCTTCGGATAACATCTAGAACACGCATAAGATCACGTTACTTTGTTCTAAATTTACCTTAGCAATGTTGGAGGTGATGGGATTCTGCGAAAAGCAACTACGATTGCTATAACAATGTTTTTAGTTTTTAATCGATCAAGATCACAAATGCACGACTAACATGTCAGTTGGTAGGCCACAAGAGCACTCATAGTGTTGTGGCTTTAGCCCACGACTTTCGATTTCAACACCTTCGGTGCACTTGTGCATAATTCAATTGATCTCAAACAGTGACGGAAAACAATATGAAGAAACTTGCATGTCCTAGGACCAATGAGACACATGTATGAAAGGAGCCTCAACGAGGCACCAAATCCTGTCACAACACTGGTTCTTTCACCTTTGATAACGGTCACAATGCCCTTTCAGAACTACCATGTTCCAACACCAATGCTTGGTAAAGATCATCACTTCCTTCTTGTCAGGTAATCGCTATGTACCAAGGTACACTAGTTTGAAACAACGTTCATCTTCTACTTTGAAGTGAGCAAACACGTTCTAACGAAATGAAAAACAAATATAGATAGATGACAGCTACATCTGAGACAGTGTTTGACTTGTCATAAATTCCACCAGTGTGTTTAAAACTCAAAGTTGTAGTTGCTTGAATTTTCCAGCTATGAAATGCTGCTCTTTCAATTGATTTGTATTTTTTTCGAATCTATTTTTAAATGACTTATAGAAAATGTTTTTTAGTAAACTAGAAGTTCGCCGCGAGCATAGATCTCACGATGTATGGACCTCTAGGACTCTACAGTTCAAAAATCCACATACCGCTCATATTTGAACCTCAAAGTTATATGTGTTTGAATACATAAAAATGCTAGTGCCTTTTTGTTGTTGCTTTTGTAGAGTTTTTATTAAGAAGTTTGTTTATTTTTCTATGCTAACATTCTATGCACAATAATTAATATTAGATTATACAAGCCAACAGCTTTTTTTAAATTAAATATGCATGGTTTTTAGGTTTCCAAAGCATAATGGCGGATACGAAACTCTAACCGGAAGTAAATTAAAGTCCATCTGTCTATCCGTCCGTAAAGCACCCTTTTGTGCAACCCTCAATATATGTATAGAGAAATATGTTTGTTTTTCATTCCAACACCTTGTACCTTGACCATTTTTCAGCCCTTTGAGCCCTTCTCACCTAGTTAGTAAAAGTAGCTACAGTTGAACAACATAGCTTGTCTCGACATGTCTAGGGAAATTTTATTGTTATTCTACATTATTTTGTCTATGCCATAGAGCAAAGATCAATCCCCACAGAAACACAAATGTATCTGCATAAAGAAACATTCAAAGATTCATAGCGACATCAATATCAACAGCTTCCAGTAAAGGTCGGAGTCATGAATGCGGCGTAATAATTCTACGTTCAAACAATAGTCGAGTTCGATTTGTAACGCAAAGGAGGATGTGTACGTACCTACGGTTTAACAGAGTGGAGGCTCAAAACAAAGGCATAGTCAGTCTCTAACGGGACGAACAAATTCCTACCATTTGTTTTAGAAGCGGGCCCGAGTAACAACTTAATACAGACCGACAGGAGAGCATAAATGCTGGTAAGCAAATACAGCTGTAATTTGATATTCCAATAATTCATAATGAGACATCCAAATCTAGAAATGTATAAAATGTAAACTAATATTCTAACTAAAATTGGTAAAACGGAACATTGATATTTAATACTTCAAAGCATTATTCACTAACATTTAGAAATTACGGTTTATTCCCGTTATCCCCCGATATTCATCCCCATCGAGGGACAATCGGAAGTATTTTTTCACTTTTTTTTAAAAGTGTGTGCACTTTTACCATAGATTTTATATATTATTTATGTAAGAGCCTGGAATAAACAAAAGTCAGGAATAGAGAACTTATTTAATAATATAATGTTAAGTTTCCTTGTCGATGAGGACTTTTAGAAGAAACGTTCAGAGATAAGATTCCAAGCTAAATTGTGAAGCAACTTCAGCTTTTGTTTGGGATAAACAACAAAAAGATCTTATCTCTGCGGATTTTCGGTGATTATTTTATAAGGAACTTTTCCGAAAATATACAAAAGTTTGCGAACAATTTCTGAAAGCGAGCCACTACAAGATGAACTGCCTGTTATCATCAGTCGTGCGAAATCACTACCTATTTTTAAACCCGTGGTCAAGGAGCACTACTTGTCCTGGAGTCGCTGACTGTTTGCCTGATTCTGGCTTATCTATGTTATGTATCATACAATAGTTTCTGAACGAATCTTCAATAATCACAGTTTAAACTTGAAGTGGCTGATTGAACAGTCCATTTATGACTACGATGAATTTTTTGACAGAAAATGTACTTAATTTTTCTGTAATTTAGAATTAAAATATTTTTTTATGACATTAGTATGGATTTTTATGACTATTTTGAAGTTTTTAATGAATGTATTTTAACTTTTAATAAGATGTTTACTTTCAAAGTATTTTTTTATTTATTTTTAAATATTCATATAATTATAATTTAACTTGTAACTTATTTGTTATCAATAAATTAACTATGAACTATAGTTTAAAGTAGGTATTTATGTATGTATGTATGTATTATGCTGTGTATATTTTGTATATCATATTATATTTATAAGATTTGGTACCTTTTATAATCTATCGTACAGTCCGTTCCATCCAAAGCTTCCAAGTTGTCTGGTAAAGATCGTTAATCAGCGATAAGACCGCCAATTTACAACTTTGCCAAACTTTGTAGTACTATTCTAAGCTGATGTATTATTTGGTGTGCAATAAAGTATTTTATATCTATCTCTATCTACAATCGGCCCATTTAATCAGAACGTTGTGGACATGTAAAAGTTAAATAATCTTATCAGTATGAGGCAAGTTTCTGACGCAACGTCGAATATCTCGGCACTCGGCAGCTAATTAGATTAGTACTAACGAGTTCCTCCGGAGGATGCATGTCGTATGAGCGTCATATGCACATCACATAACTATCTAACAACGGTAAGGTAATCAAGTCTGCTGCACATAAACGCGTGTTTAACCAGAAGAAATATTCACCACTCGTTTAAGAAATTTATTTAACCTAGTTATTTTACCAAAAGAACGGCTTTTTTTATTAGTTTAGAAAGCTCAATGGTAGCTTGTATTCATGAATAGGAATGATATAGATAAAAGTGTAGTCACTTTGTTTTCCCAAGTTCAAGGAGCGTGGGTGCTATGCGCAAATATTTATCAGATCGGTGTACAACAGCAAAGTTCATCACGATTTATACGGCATTGATAAGTTCGGGATGAAGATAGATCAGGAAGGTTGCCGAAAGGTAATGAAAGAAATATTAACAGATAAAACAAGGAACTAACTCTATCTCTCTCTCTCTCACACAGTCTTATATCTATAACGTACGTTCATACTCATCATAGCCCACTATCGAAACATATTAAAAAATCCCTTTGCCTTATAAATAGTTTTATATGTATTTATCTGGTGTTTCGATTTGATATTATTTAATATAACTAAGTAGATTCATATTTCTTATCCTTCCTTTATGCAACAAGCAAGCCATAATTTGTTGAAACATTTGGAATTGTGGATTCGTTCAAATACTTAGTAGTTATTAGTTAATAGTATTTAATTACTGTGTACTTCCCCCAGAAATAACAAAGCTGTATTGTGCACTGAATCTTACATCATTATACTATTTCCTAGGCCCGGAAAGCTATATCAAGCTCACTGACCGCGATAAGTAACTTAGAAGTTACTATTAATATTCCAACCCTTAACGAGTTCAATTCAAAGCTGTATGTATGCTTTGTGCAAGCATAAATACAGCTTTGAATTAAACTCGTGTACGTCAAGGTAAGCTAACAAGAATATTATGAGAATCGCTTTCAAGCCCCTCCCAAATCTCCATACTAATAACCTACTGTCCGAGTTAATAAATTAGCATACCAACAACCGTACTACTCGCTTGCCAACTAGCCCTACATTTCAACTCGAAACAATTCGAAACTCGGCCGAAGCAGCTTTAAAACAATACGGAAAAAAAGATTTTTGCACTACTATATGTATATTACACCCGCGTTTTTGAAATGTGACGTGTGCTAGTCGTGTACCTGATAAAATATACAAACAGTAGAATATGATGTTGTTTGACGATGAAATTTACAAACAAAATCAGTGAGTTGTGCCTTAGTGCGAGTCTGGCAAACAGAAGCGGATGGTCCAAAGCCGAGCATCTCGGAAAGTTAAATCCTTCCTGGAGATAACTAGATTTACGTCAATGGGTAGATTAAAAAGATGTTTTACGATTTCAAAGGATAAACGGCGACGGGTTTTTCCTACTATTTCGTTGATCCGGCGAGCAATAAATTCCCGTAGGTCTATTCTTAATCAAAGTTCAAAACTATCTTGGATGAAAATCAAACAAAAGTAATCATGCCAAGTTGGCAATTGCCAACTTCACGATTAATTACATTTGTCTGTGCTGACCTGTAAACACAAAGTCATGTATGAACATAGCTCTTTCTTGTAAGAAAGAGCTATGTTCAGTTTCAATATGTGATAAAATTACTGATAGCTCTAGATAATTAGGAAGTGGAAGTAAAAATAACAGTTAAAATGATTTGGAGGACTGATCACCGCAGGAGAATCGAGGTTCTCAATGGCGACTTCGAGCCGGACAACGGAGGTATAAAAACCCCACCCGTTGTACCAATGATATCATAATGATTAAGGGAAGTCTGTGGATATAAGTGGATTAAGACTATTCAACATGATACTCTTTCAGGAGGCCAATGTCCAGTAATGGATTTATTCTGTCTGCTGATGATAATGATGATTGAGCAGACTGTAAGAAATCTTAACTTTCACGAAGTCTACCCAAAAGACTAATAAACCGCTCTACATAATGCGCGTTCGGATTGGATAACGTACATTACACGAGTGGCTTTGTTTAAAAATGGTAAAAGTCTCGGAAACTATGCCGCTTCTGTAATGTTTTTTTACATTTAATGTAAGTTGATAAAAGTTACTGAAACTATTATGTTTTATGAATACCATTTAAGTTTCGTACAAAAGTGTACACAATAATACTGATTTCGCTTTAATAACATCACATACAGTTAACAGAAGTGCTTGAGGGATCCTCTATTAAGAGTGCCTCGTTGTAATTAATTTCAGACTCCTATTAGGCATAGTGCACATTTAGCGGCTGCAACGCTGTACATTCTACACAGCAGAAGCAGTTTCACTGAGACGACCGATCCAAAACCGCTAACCAGCGTTGGATCGCTCACAGATCAAATCACTGACTAGCCCACTTGATTTTCTGCATATAAGTACTTTGAAGACTGTTTTGTATTAAACAATAACAAACAACTCTTCGCATCTCGTCCAGAGAGTTTATTGTGTTATAAAATTGATAATCTAAAGCAGTCATCAAAGTATTTAATAAACTCGGCTGATTGAAAGCGAACGAGCATCTAATCGGGTCATAAAAATTTGATTGCTTTTAGATAAAGAGCGCAAGATACGCAGAGACAAAATAGCACTGAGACTTGGTCGCTCACTATTGACCTCATAACTTTGTTCGGAGTTTCACAATGAAGCCCAAAATAATTAGTCACCGTCATAGCTCTTCAAATAAGCAATTTGAAGTGGCAATGGGCAGGAAAGCTCGCCGATAGAGAATAAAGGTTCTCGAATACCGACTACGAACTGGAATGTGCCTACATTGCATCTTCCATATGGCCATATGTTCCGTATGGCCCGATGATAGCAAAAATTGCGGGAATTCGGTAGATGGTACTTTTGTTTGCCATTCTTTGGGGGAGGCCTATGTCCAGTACTACACAGGCTGTTGATATAGATGATGAAACAGCGGAAAATTATAAGACTCTGAGAATAATAGAAAGGCTGAGAGAGTTTTTTTATTTATTTTGTATATTACGTAACTGACTAAATGCGTAGGTCCTGAACAGAATTTGTTTTATTAAGTATATTAAACAACAATGTCGTATTGTCCAGGCAATGAGAGACGACCCTTCTCGAGATAACTTCCATAGTCCCTCCATTCAATGAATATGGTGTCAGCAATTGTTCCTTTCTTTTTCTAGTATTTTTCCTTATTCCTTTTACTCTTCAATATCCCTCGTAGTCAGGTTTAGGTAAGTACAGTTTCAAAAGAACAGCTGTTAAAACTCTAAAGCTTTTGAATAGATTTGGCCAACAGTTTGCGCCAACCATCAGGTGGCATGCTTTGCTCGACATGCGAGTCACAGAGAATGCTCATTTGTCAAATAAATTTTTGCGACAACAGCGCAGGTCAAACACTGAAAATTACCATATATGTAATCGGCACACACCGTATAGTAAGTTTTTAGATTACATTTAATAAAATGTTTATTGCTCAAACATAACACTGTTTGCGTTTCCAAATAAACAAATACAAGCATAAAGAAATAAATAAAACACCCAACATACACATACATAGTTGACCCCACACTAGGATTCGCTTTGTCGTGGGTATTACAAACTTCTAGTACTGTGGTACCACAACATCCAGTCCCGGAATGAATATCTACAGAATATGCGAACATTTGTCCTGCTACAGGAATCGAACCCCCACTTTTTGCGTCTCTGCTGGCTTCACGTCCGCCGCGCCACCGAGGTCGTCAATATGCTTCTGTTATCGTTAACCCTTTTTTAAATTAACTATTGAAGGTATTTTTACAACGTCTACTGGCTGAAAAGATATTTGATACTGCTGTAGATATTTGTCCTACTAACGCTAACAATGGTCGAGCTTTTCTTGTATGACTGTGGTATGAGTAAGTAGGTATTACTTCCCATGCAGCTGTTACACTTTACGGGCGAACTTGTATTATTATGCTCTTAGCATCAGTGAAAACTTTAGAAATGACCATCAATCAATTCTTGTCAGTAAAATGCGGTATCAGTAACCTCCGCAGATCTCAGTATATGAGCAATGAGTTTGACATTCGGACATATATAAAATGCACCAAAGCAATAACAGGAATTGATAAAAAAACGACGGATTTCCACCCCTTCAGTATTTCTAGCTGTTTTTTTTTACTTTAATGCAAATTATACAATTATGTAATTAGAAAATCTATAATCTCTAATATTCGCTGACGCGCACCGATAATTTTTGCACTTAATAATGTTGCAAAGAGAAGTATACGCTCTTAGGTTGATCGTCGAGCGGCATAGCACTCAGGGAAAGAGTTTGTGAAATATGTGTATATTTAAAAAAACTAAATACATACATTGATTATGACGGAAATGTGTCAACTTATAGAGATTTGTAGAGTACAGTACTCATAAATTGTGTCTTTACAGTTGTTTTAAAAGTAAAAAAACTGGATCCTATTTAGATTCTGCGTAAAGATGTTTATCTACTTACTTCAGTCCTAAAACTTTATTGGTCTTATAAGACGCGTCTTTACTTTTATTACCAGTAGTTTCACAAATTACCAACTTTAAAAGTTCTAATTAAACTGTTTACCTTCGAAAAAGTCTAGAATAAAAAAAAACATTTTGCCAAAACAGACGATGAAAGACATCTTTCAAGGAAGTTAGCTTTTTATCTTTAGTAATCTTATTATATAAAAGCCATCTATCTTATCAGCCCACATTCGCCCACAACTGGGTATAGGCCTCCTCTCTATAATAAATATATTAAACAATATACGCTCATATAATTTAAGTAAATGGATAATTGATTTACAAAGTCATAGCGCTGCGGAAAACCTACTTTAACTTGCGTAAGCAAAAAGTACTAAATAATTTGTACAACATTGATTGTTTCTGATTTTACGAAATTCGAATTTCCCTCGGGGATACTCCCAACAGCCGGTTAATGTATGAGATTTTTATAATCAACGGATTGATTAAAAGAGAATTGGGAAAGCCATTTTGCAAATTGTATGTAAAAAAATCTGGAGTGCTTCTTAGTCGATTACACGGCCCCATTTCCACTCCATTACCCACTTGGCCACTAAAAAAAGAAGTGTATGCATCGCAAAAAAATGTTCTTGTATTTTCCGTGGCATGTTGTGGCTTTTAGGTGAACCAGGTAAGCTTTCATGACATAAACTTATGGTGCCGGCAGTTATTTTTCATTTCCTGGATTATGATTGACAGCGCGGCTAACGTTGGCGAAACCCTATTAGGTACGCTATGAGTTGTTTATACTTTTACATTTTCATAGTGTGAATTCAAAAAGATGGGTATGTTTATGAACTATCGTGATGTTTCATAGGTAATTTGCAACAAAAAACATGTACTTAAGGGTTTGCAGCTATACATTTTTACTGGTAACTAAGGACAGTTCCATCCATCAGATTAAGCTTTCTTAGTGCAAAAGTGGTAAGGAATAATGGGCATTAAAGTAATTGGACATAGTCTTGCTTTAGAGCCTCGTTTTGGAGCGTTAAGTTAATTAAGATAATAAACATATTGCAAATAAATATTCGCATAAGACACTGTCCGACAAATGTTCATAATTTATATGAACAAACCGGTGCAACCTTCGCAGTAAATCCGTTGAGCTCTTTGATATATAGACTAAATATTATTCTGTACTTACTTGCAGTAGGTGCACGTATACTGTTGACTACACTACGGACATTATTTAGAGTAACTCGATAAATACGGTTATTTACCAAGCATGTGTGTATAAATCCTACTAGTATTATAAACGCGAAAGTTTCTGAGGATGGATGTTCTTCTTTCACGCAAAAACTACTGAACGGATTTTGATCTTATACATCAGAATAACACAAAGACTACTTTTTATCCGGGTACCACGCGGGCGAAGCCGTGGGCAGAAGCTAGTACTTGTATAACAGCGTACGCAAACAACCGTACAATCGCACAAGCGAATTGCGCTAACTAACAAAAACGCCCTTTTTTACGGGAACTTGTCTGTACATGAAATATATAAATATTTATATGCGGTCGTTCTAAACTCTTAAATAAAAAATAATTTTGATCATTTTGTTTTAAAATAATATATAATTTATTTTACCCCAAGATGAGTTAACAAAAATTATAGGATGATGCAGCGGAAACAGGAGTACCCTGTATTTACAACGTTTGGTATAAAAAACCGCTTTCATAGTTCAACAAAACATTATGTTGCATGTATGTAGGTATACTTATTCAATTATCACGTATTATAGTAAGTATTTTTTTTAATCATCGGCGGATCATTCAAATTCGCGTACAGTAATCAAGTAATCACGTTTCGGTGACATGACGGATGACAAATAGCTATTAATGTCCACCAACGGATCCCATTAACTCACACGTCCACGAGTGGAGTGAACGGCGTTAACTCGCCCTCAATAGCTCATTTATGAGCATGCCAATCAATCAGTTTGCAAGTCAAACAAACTACCAATCAACTGAACACCAACTATTGCCAATTTAATACTTACATTGGATGGGATCGGATATAAGGGATATGAATAAACTGGCACAAGCTTTTGCGGACTTTTAATGGGGACCCGGGAACTTAAACCCACGTATGCTAAATCCGAATTCCACTTTTCAAATTCATTGTAGTATAGGAGATATCAAAGAAATAAACCACCGAGAACTATATCAGAGGCTGTCAAATTGGTATTTGAAGTGCTTTATCATAAGCGAAGGCTAAAATAAATGATAATACGGCAAAGTTTGACGTATTCATATTTGTTTTGTGACACAATATTATCCTTAAGTATAAGGTACTTTCACAATAAAATGTATAATGAATTGTATTTCTTCAATTTCAGGGTTGATTATAATGTACGCTGGATAACAAGGCTTCGTTCATTTGCAATACGCTCAAACGAATGAAACTATGTTGCATGTTAAATGCTACAAACTCGTAGTACGTGCTACGAAGTCCGTAGCAATCCACAACCGTAGAATTTGTCCCGTTTACGATATTTTTATCTTACGAAATATTTTGCGCCAACCTTTTCAGAGAGAAAATATATTTTAATGAGATCTCGATGAGGTAAAGTATATTTTTTTCTGTAAATTAAACATTTATCATATAAGTTCACACGACGCACAGTGGGTTGAAACTGTTAAAAAAAAAAATTATTTTCTTTTCAATAATTGCATCATGCAATCTTTAGTAGAATATATTATATAGTGTTTCATCATACAAATAAAACTAAATAAAACAAAGAAAAAAAATATGACATCTATCGTAATCGTTTTTTACGAAACCATTGCCGATCCAGCTTTGAATCCCCTAGATGTTATAAAATAGCTATTATATCGTATAACACCATTCACACGTGCAACCACTTGCAACCTTGCTCAGTAAATGCCACTGAAAAATAGTCAAACTTTTGACTTAACAACGAAATACACTATTATTACATTTAAAAGTTGACATTATACTTAACAAGATAACTTACTAGTATTTTAAGAAAAAATCTTGTTTATTTCTTTGTGTCAACAAGTTTAAAACCAATATGTGTTACCTACAATCAAGTGAGGGAATCCTTTTTATGTTTTTCATAAATATTTAATCTTCAAGGACAATAATGCTTTTTGGGCAGGTTGCGGGTGGATGCAAGTGTGTATGTTATATGATAGATAAATTGCTATTATATAACATCTAGGAGTTTCAAAACTGGCTCGGTAGGGGTTTTCTAGAAAACGAGCACAATAGATGTCATTCCATACAATTGTTTAGAACTTTTTTTTCCTCGGTATCTATTATGTTTATGAGGAAATGCTTATATAAGAGGTATAATATATAGGTTATAAAAATAAATAAAATAGGTTATATAAGAGTTATTGAGTTCTATCGCATGGCATAAAAAAACTTGCAATTATTGAAAAAATAACAATGTCCTTTTTTTATCAGTTTCCAACCCACTGTGCGACGTGGCGTGCGTCCAGCTGGAAGACAACGGTTCCACAAAAAACATCGCATAACCGGGGGTAACTCTTGTAATGTCTTTCCAGGCTTCATCAAACACCAGTAAAATTGAATCTCGCCAATAGCAATCCATTCGTGCGAAACTTGTCTCCTGTACCTCTGGAATGTCTACCTACTCTACAGTGAAAGAATTTAGCTACGAGATCCGCATGAGAATACCTCTCTCGCAAATTTACTTTCAGAAATGTATTTTCTATTAGATTCAGAAAATGCAGGTTTTAGTTATTTGGGTTATTGGTATAACAATGGAACGCAAACTTGTACAACTTTGCACAGCCATTTGCAGTCGTTTTGTGGAGTTTTCTCTAAGAATTTTGAAATAGTAATTCCTTTCTCAAGAGTTTATTTAAATTGGTTGTTCATAAGATTCCCCGTAAATATTTGCTAGAAATAACGAACTTCACCAAGAAGGTTAAAGAAGTAAATAAATCTGTTTCGTAATGGCATCGGTCATGCTTTCTGAGAACATCATACACTTTAGTTTTATATTACTCCAAAAGGTATAAGCCAAACTGTCTCACTGGATTAGCGTTTATTTGAATTTCGAGTAGATAACACAACATACAATATTTCAGCAAATGAATTCAGATACTGAAATTACAAGTATAATAATCATAACACAAGCATGAAGTTTTATTAATAAAATGTTCTGGCCAAGATAACAAAGGACCAGCCCGACAAAACCATAATCACTGGTATCTTATTACAAGTAATTTTCGAGATTAATTAAAGATATCAGAACACCTTTGTTTCCTTCGCAAATTTGTTTTTATAACGGCTTTTGACAAAGTGAACGTTTTTAAGCTGAATAAAACACATCGTGGGATTTTGGGAAGAAAAGTACAGTAAAGCTATGTTGAAAATCATATTATCTGTATAATTTGGCAAGCTTTTGCTCGCGGATTTGCTTGCCAAAACAAATCTAAATAAATTTAAAAAATATTTACACAGCTCTGTGTCTGTGGCGCAGTGGGAGAAAGCCGGCACGAGAAGCAGAAGGTTGCGGTTTCGGTTCTCGCCGCGGGACAAGTAGGTATGTGTACTAAGTATGTATTTATGAAAATATACATATAAATAGTATATCCGTCACGTAGTTCCCACAATACAAGCTCTGCTTAATTTGGGGCTAGATTACGCTCTGTGAAAAACGTCCAGCATTATTTATTATTAAGTTGTTTATTATAATTTATAAATGCCAATCTCTTGAGACTATTTGATTGTTTAAAATGATTGTAGAAAGTTAGTAGATGCAAACGGCCAAGATAGTTCGTCGTGGCATTCTATGAAGGGATTATAATGTGTAAAATAAGTCTCTGGGAAACTGATATCAGTTATCTGCTAGGTTTATCGCAAAAAAATACAGTAAAGGCGGGAAGAAGAATCTTAGATAATAACAATTAACCTAACTAAATAACAGATGTAATAAAACAGTTCCAATATAAGTGTATATATGGTTAGTTTCACGAAAGGGAGGCTAAATGACTTGGGAAATAACCGTTCACAAGTATACAGCACCTTTAGTGGATGATATACATATGTATATACGCAGGAAACGGCGACGGGCCTTATCCACTACTTGATAGAAAATACCTTTTGAAATAGGCGAGTTTAGCTTTTTAGCGAGAACAGGGGCTGACTTGGGGATGCTTTTTCTTTTTTTATGCGCTAATAATATTTCATTGAAAGAGGACGAGGATCATTATTCGCTGGATATCGTGTTTCCTACAAAACATATGCTGCTTACCATACTAATATTATAAATGCGAGAGTATAGATGTTTGTTGCTACTAATTTACGTAATCGATCCAATTTGGATACAACAAGTGATAAACACTCGTACTCACTATCGTATGGTTCGGAATGCAAAGGATACTTTTTATCTCCACGCGAGCGAAGCCGTAGGCAAAGGGTACATATTATCAACTGGCTATCGGCGTAGTCGTTGATAAGTCCATCGGTTAAACTCTCCAATCCATATAACGTTAGTACTGAGTTTATAAGTAAATATATTATATTTACTTATATTTACATTGCTGTAATACAAAAATAACTAACGAGCTATGGATGTAGCACAACAGGAAATCACAACAGGAAATCAAACTCTATAAATGCTGGTATAATGTATTTTTACGAGTACGCATAGCATTTAAATGTGTGAATTTATTTTTATTAAATGATTAATTCGAGTCAGGAATCAATTTTACATTCATATTTACCACTGGATTTGGAAAAGCTTGCATTTACATAAACTGAAAATTTCACAAATGTTTTCTATCTCCCAAGACGCAGTTAGAGCTTAATTAAGATAACCTTTTGACCTAGTTACAGATAGATAGGATCTTATTTTTAACTTCTTTAGTTTGGCAGCATTTGTAAATGGTTTTAACTTACAGATTTTCTCAAACCTAGTTAATAGCTATTAAAATAACACGATTTAGAAGAGTTTAGTCTAACACGAAATCAAGCTCAAAATTTTTCACTATTATTCACTAAAACGCGACATAAACTTCCTCCACAAAAGTTTGAAAGACTATACAAGTACAATTTTTCTTAAACGGATATTTATTTTAAATGCACGGGTTATAGGTATATTAAATGTTCACATATAATACCACAAGAGCTTCAAAATTATCGGGTATTTCCCGATAGGTTCGTTGCAAACAAATGAAGGAGTCAAGTTTTTCAGGTTAAAAAATCACGAGCGCGAAGCGCGACGAGCGCGAAGCGCGAGTGATTTTTCCTGAAAAACTTGACGACTTTATTTGTTTGCAGGGAACCTTGAGGGAAATGCCAGATAATTTTGAAGCTCGTGTGGTATTCAGGGGATTATTTTTCCGTCCCAAATGTCGGCCAATAGAATTGCACCATTCGACGTCACGTGGTACAACCGAGAAAATTTTCAAAAAATTATCAGTATAATACCATGTAGGTTGTACCACGTGACGTCGAATGGTGCAATTCTATTGGTCGATATTTGGGTCGGAAAAATAATCACTGTTATAATTCACAAACACTGTCACTGATCAGGCAATCCAATCTCGGAACGAGTTGCTTTGAACTCACGGTGGCTAGGCAAGGGCGCGCGGTCCGGGCGCGAGCCGCACTTCCACTACCGCGCGTTGCCCGGCCGCCCCGCACCACGCGCATACATCGCACGCAGTGTACACATATTTTCCCAAAATCCAAATAAAAAACTAAATTTTTTCTCGCTCTACTGTCTACGAGAGACATACTCACATAAGTAAGATATTTAACTCTATGATCCAAATCGGTTGACACGCACAAAACCATATTCACTACAACATTTTTTTCTGTTGAACAATAAAATAATTTATTTTACCGAGAGGAGCTCGCATACACTAACAAGAAACGCATATGCGTTTGCCATTAGTTTTTTTGCTTGTTTATTTTTCTTTTACCATTAATCACCGAAACGGCATATCGGATTAATACGAGTTTGCAATCGATTTGTATGTTTTGAAGGAAGACAAACACTGTTCGTCGAGATAGAGTTTTTTAACTAGTTCGGCGGGTAGGGCGAATCCTATTCTACCACAAAACTTGATAACCTGTTTGGTGGTATAGTTTTAGGTAGGCTAAAATCTATACCTATAGATTTTAGGTGGCGTTGTAATCAATGTCGGAAATACAGGCCGGAGGTTTTACAGTTTTATAAAAAAAATCACCTACCACTCATTTATTTTCACGCTATTTCACATAGGGCAGAGAAAAAAGAAATGTATTCTACTCAGGGTTTAGGATGCATTTGACTCGATATCTAGATAATATCGATTTGAGGCTATTTTTTATCACAAAGGAATTAGAGAATCCAGAAATTAGTCAATCAATTAATGCCTCATTTTAGTGATTCTGCTGCAATTATATCACTTTTGACGAAGGCTTAGCGAAGACTGAAGTTTCTGTGTATTAAATACAAAGTTATAGCTAGAATTCTTCGCTTTTGACGATGTCCAAGTGATCTAGCGCTCAAGTTACAAAGTTTCCCTCTGAGGCGAACACAAAATTATATGAACTCAAAATTGTATTATCTTGGGAGGCATTGTGGAGCTTAAAGTTGGTTTTCCTAGAACAAGTAGGACATAACATGTCATTTAAAACTGTTGACAACTACTCTTAAAAGATACATTTTTATTTATATTAAATTTGTGCTGATAAAATTATTTTCGTGTATGATTCTAAAGATGTTACAGATCGAACTTTACGCCAATTTGTGTCACAGATACATTTATTATTACATTTATTTATGACAATCACGAAGCAAAATAAGATGAAATCTAAGGGAATATGCAAGTGTTTTATTGGAAAATACAGAACAAAATAAAACTAAAACTTTTTTTGCAAAAACCATAGACGTCTTTTCCATTGTTTATTGCAGTATTTAGTGATTTATGGCAATAAGAAATAAAATAACCATACTTGAAGCCGGCATGGCTTCAATCGATTGCAAAAAACCGTATTGTAATTGGTTTAGCCAGTCATAAATGTAACAGACAAACACGCAATCCTCTTATGGCAAACGTACATACGGACTCCTGGAGATGTTTTATTGCAGAGGTTCAACAACCTCTTAATATGCAAACGCATAATATGACTACTAACGTCGCCGGTAAAAATAAACCTACTGCCAAAAATGTAGTATAGTCTCGCGGAATCAAAGAAAAAATTAAGTTAGTGTTGGATGCAACCCAACATTTAGGATCGTGCTTTATTATCGGAACTATTTCTGTTACAAAAAATATCAAAACTTGCAGACCTTTTTGAAAAGACCTTTTGCTGTTACTGTGTACTAAGTATGTAAAATGTGACTGTTACTTTCCAAACTAAGTCACATATAACGAAATTTGCATACGATTTACTTTGAATCATATAACTTCATATATAATTCTGAGATGTTTATATTCAGCCAAAAGCTACAAATGCGCTATTCGTTAGGCTTACTGATGCATGCTGAGATAACTCCTGAAGCCATGCAGTGGAAATAAAGGCAGCATTGTGAATTTGTGAACTAGGTACAGAATAATAAATTTTATTAAACTCAAAGAGTACAGAAGTAAAGTCCTAATATTATTAGGATTCTGAACGATGATACCCCATAACATTGATTTTTAATAAACGAACTTTGTATAAAACTGTATAATTTATTGACTCGATATCTGATTTTGACGGCGTACATCCTTTCATAATACACAAATAAATACGTTCATACATATAGTTCATAAGCTCCAGTGTTGGTGAAACGCATTAATTACGTCTAAAGGTGGCTTCCCACGGTCCGTCGTTTTACGAATGAGACCACGCACATATCCCGACTGACGCACCGCTACGGACGCGGCTGCGTAACCACGGGAGAGCCTCTTTTTTACAGTGCGCCGGGCTCATGTGAGGTAATCCGTAAAATTGCATATCATGGGAGAATCATAAGAATCATACCAAACGGGTAATCTTAAAAGCTGCTATATATATTCTACATACATTGCATTCAAACATATTCAATGGTCTTATCTCATTGTCATTTGTTCTACGTTAAGATACATCTGAGGGGCTAATGCAATTGTAATGATAAATACTTAATAATATTCTCCTGGATCAATTCATGAAGAACAACGCAAAAACCAATAAGTATTATAGAAAAGAAACAGAAAGCTGCCCAAATCATACCTCTATCAGAAATTAATTAAGAGCGGGCATACCCATATTGTTTCGTTAAAAGCATTTGGTCAAAGTAAATACGAGTTCCATTAGGGGTAGCCGACACTGGTGTTGGCACTGGACGTTTCCTTTTCGATCGCGAAAACAATGCGCTTCGCGCTTTTTGCAGCCGTCGGAAGCTCCTTGCCTCGCTTTCAAATGTAGAATGATTCGCATCGATATGCTGTGTCCACTGCCCGAGGCGTCTATTTGTTTACAGCAAACAATGCAATGGTCAATCCTGGACCTATACATAGGATCGAAACAAGAACTATTCCCATTCCATCGGCACGCTTCGCATTATCAGCAGATATTTCAAAATAACTCACAGCGAGCATGGAGTTTAAATAAAGAAACATCTTATCAATTTTAACGAACTTTTTAATTAGATTATATGTTCGGAATTAGAATCTGCACACCAGCACGTATTTAGCTCTTATGGCTTTCAGAAATCTTTACATTAATGTTTATCAATATTCATTTACAAACTGTTGTTGGGTAGGAAAATAAATTACTATATTCGTAACGTTTGGATTGAAAATTATACGACGAAAATTATGGGTATATATCTGAATGAAAACTTAATTTGCTTGAATACAGGTAGGCTAATTTATTTTGTATCACTGTACTCGATTTAATTTGCCGTGCAAATGTTTAGATTAGACACCTACCTACTTAGAGGTAATTTATATTAAATTAAATGGCTATATTAAACTACATGCATTAAAACATAAGACAAAAAAAAGTTATGAAAATGTCAGAATAAAACTCATTCATCTAAAAAAACACTTGTCACAGAGCCATCCTACTGCCGCATTGTGAAATGAATTCAACCATAAAGAGATGAACCTTAAAGAGATGTTTTTTACCATTCTACAAAACTGCTAAAATGGTTTAGTGCTGTTAATTTGCAATTGTTCTTTGTTTCTTTGATGTTTTTTGAATGGTAAAAAACATCTCTTAATGGTTCATCCCTTTATGGTTGAATTCATTTTCATAAGGAGGGGAGTGTATAGAAGTTTGTTATTTATAAATGTTTGCCTTAAATGCCATTTTAAGGCATTAAAAAAGTGTGAGCGAATACACTTTTTTTTTGCTATAAAGTCTTCCTTATCTTAAAGTCCGTTGAGTTCCCGCATAATATAATCTATATCATAATATAATATCTGAACTATACTCGTAACATAATAACACCACGCGCGTTTGCCTATGTACAATATTAGTGTTGATCTATATAAAACAGTAACTCAATTTGAACCTCAACATGAAGCCAATTAGTTATATCCTTATTGAATTTTTATGTTCATTTAGCACCATTAATCATTTTTATAACTCAAACCCGTAACAAGTTAAAAGGTTTTTCAGAATAAGGAACTCCGCTGTATAAACGTACATAGGTGAGTAGGTACATTTTATTACACCCCGTGGTAGGTATATGTGAAAAGCAGGCGGCAGCCGCGTAAGCCAAAATGTATTCATATTTTTGAAAGTTTTACTGTTTACGTTGAAATAATACAAGTTGGTATCTATTAATAAACTTACCTTTTCCGATGAATGATCGGCAGGAATGATTCGACTGTTAGTCACTTACCTGGAAACAAACAAAGCAATTAGTATGGGTTAGATTATAATATTATAGTTAGCAACTCAGGTTACTTATAGGAACACTAATGACATAAATATGTATTCGACTTTTTGGCTCTAGGACATGCCGGTTTCCTCACTATGTTCACCGTTGCAAACCGGTGTTAATGCGTAAATATATATTTGAGTGCAAAATCCATAAGTACACGACCGGGTTTGAACTTTCAACCATCGGATCGGAAGCCGGGGTACCGCCTACTAAATCGACACAACTCTTCTTATTCGGCACATACCTTATTGCCTACTGGACATAATACTGGTAGGTAATTAAATGGGTAATCAGCGATTGGTCGGCTTCTGTTCCGATACCGCAAACAACAGCATAGCTGTATAAGTGATTGACAGCTTTATAATAAACCCTTTGTGTATTTCAATTATAATATAATAGCGGTATATTATAAGTCATACGTATTTTAAGCGCATTTATTGAGGTAAGGTCACTCAAGAAGCTTAAGAAAAGACTTAGGTTTGTGACAGTGACAGTTATTCTATAAATTGGCATCAACTTAGAATCTGTCAGGCGCTAACGGGCCAGTGATGTTTTTGCCAAAAAAAAAACAAACAAAGAACAATTGCTAATTAACAGCACTAAATCATTTTAGCAGTTTTGTAGAATGGTAAAAAAACACACAAACAGTTCCCCCAAAATATCGCTTTCAGCGAGAAGGCCAACTATTGTTACGTTATTTCTTTTCCTCTGCTCCATTACCACTACTCGTAACGTGAATTCAGTGTGAATGAAAAATTAAAATTGCTCGTATAGTGAACAATAGTATGTTTCTCAGGCATGCTCATACTGGTTTACGTAATCATTAAAACAATATGCTGAATAAACTAGGTAGCTAGAAAATTAAACAATTACAACAACAACACAGTATATTTTGAGATGTTTATAGTATTCTATCGTGATTAAAATTTGTACCAGGGGGTTTGCTTACAGCAAGTGCTATTACAGGCCACGAACATATTAGATAATGTTTTATCTAATTCAATCCATTGGCATCATCATTATCTTGATTGAGTAATGAAAAACTTTTTTTTATAATTTAATGCTAATGGAGCGCTCCTTTGCTGGAAGCTTTTCATACAAAGTTCAAGCCCCCGTTGCATCCATCAGTGATTGAATTGGTGATGTCAAACTAACTAATCGTCAAACAGCCCAACAAAAGCAATTCACGAGAGCTCAAAATAGACAGTACTTTTTTTCAGTAAACAAAGTCACATCGTACTTCAATTGATTTGCTAAAATATCCTGCAATCCTAAAACAAATGTTTGTTTATTTTACTTTCGGTGGCTACTTGCGAATTTTGAGTGTAATAGTTTTGCAGATATGAAGCTTTTTGTTCAAACTATGACCCAGTTTTCCTAAGGGGTTCATCAAAATTTCGTTCTTCGTACACTCCTATACAAAAAAGGGAAATCTCACAGTTCAAGTTTCTACGTTAGTCGGTTGGAAATCTTCTGTATCAGAAATCATAGGACATACATGGGAGTGATTCGGGTCGCCCACGAGGTCCCTCATCGTCTTGCCCGTCTCACCCTTTTATTGATTAGTATAAAAGCGTGATGAAATTGGAACAACTATCGGAAGGTGCATCGAATCCGCTTACGGAAGTTTGTAGACGTAGCGTCACCGGCCGGAGGAAAATACGATAGCCGAACAATAGCCAGTACGGTGGAGACGTCAAAATCATTATTTATTGTTTCGTTAACGAGCTCGAAAGAAACGGGCCGGATTCGTGGCTCAATGCCTCTGCCCGGAGCGCAGGGCTGACTCATGCGACCGACATATTTTGGCTCACGAACTGTTTTAACCCGTTTCGTTTTTTGAGTGAAGACAAATGGTCCACATTATCTGAATAGCCTATGTTTGGATTGCCATCCAACTGTTTCTACTCAGTGCAGATATAATCACGGTTTTCCTCCTAGTGGACCGTACTCATAGATTGTGAGTGCAGATTATTTTACTGGTAAAATACAAGACTGCAATGATAATCTACACAGGTAAGCAGATCAGCTTAGCGATTCATAGATTCAGTTAACTAAAAGCATCGGAATTTTAGATATCCCTATCCAGCGAGACTTGAACTCGCATGTTGGCCTGTAATTTGTAACATTCTCTAGATGCGTTGTAATTCGATACGATGTTTTGTTGAAACGCGTTTTCCGTTCTTCTGTTTGAACTTTAGATCGACTAATAATCATTTTTTGGGTATCTCTTCTACAAAAACCTGTATTCGTTATCATGACTGGCGCAAAACTCTGCAAAGCCATGCTGACAGGTACGTTGTTTTATTTCCCCGGTATAAAAAGAATAAGGAATACTTATTATTCGCATACGTATTCTTATCAGCGTTTGTATATCAGTTGGCATAATTTCACGAGTTTCAAACATTCAAGAACGCCTGATGTTAAATCGATGTGAAAGAATGCTAGTGATATGCTTATTATTATTTATGGTTTCAAAGCGAAAATTGATCCTTCAGATTTTTATTAAAATTTTCTGTTCTTAAGTATTCCCAAGTGTGTCTCATAACCCGATTGTCACAGAATATCCGATTCAAGATCAGATTAGAGATCAAGATTTTATAATTTCCCAAAAATTATAATACAAACGAAAGCAGGAAACAAACCAGCTTCATAATATGAACAATGTGGACCAACACTTAAAAACCAATTAGCCATCGAAATTCTTTGTCTGCGTAATGCGCACATAAAAGAATATGCTTCCTGGAAAAAGTTTTAGTTTTTTTTTTCTACTTCAGTAGAAGCATCCTAAACTTACTAGCAATTAGTGAAGTTTTACAGCCCGGAACAAAGCGGCTGACTGTTGGCCAGACAAAGACTCCAATTTCTGTTTATATGCAAACTTGATTCCACCGCATTGTAAGTAGAACTACAGGAAGACGCGAGCTAATATAATTACGTTAGACTTGATAAAATAGCTGGATGCAAACCTTGTTACAGGAAGACCTGCCACTAGGCAGCCTGCCTAATGGAGTAAATATTCCCCGGCGACTACCTAAGTACATATCCGAGACAGATAGATAATTGAGTATCATAAATAAAACGAATAAAGAGGTCAAGTCAGGTCGAGCAACGTTTCAGGAATAGTAATTCAGTTTACGGTTTACATAAATAGATCAAGGATTCCACGAAATAAGTATTGTGCTTAGTTTAAGAAGTAGCAGAGACCTTCCGGGGAAGTACTAACAACATACTTACATATTTCATCCACGATGCAGTAATGTTCGCATTGCTGTGTTTTGGTTTGAAATATGGGTGCCAGTGAAACGGCACATGAGAATTTTCATCATTAAATATCCTAAGGGTCGGCAACGCGCGCGTCCATATGTTACGGTAACCGCTTACCAAACGGTGGGCCGTAAGCATGTTTACTTATTATGCACTAGAATAATACCTATATTATTATTATATTATTACATTGTAATGTAAAATAATGAGGGTTATAAGAAAATCCAAGGCTTTTTATTTTATTGGAACGAAGTTCTTTATCGCGCGTTGTGAAAGGGGGCTAGACGGAAAAAATTCTAACGATTCAAAAAAGTTGTAACGACACTTTTTGCTATAGTAAGCTATTGTAAGCTGTGCGGCGTGCGCATGTTTCTCTGTCTGTCTCTCTCTCTCTCTTATAGAAAGCAAGCCAGTTTTTTTTTTAAAGTTGGATTGCTAAAAAAAAAAAAATATTACAATTCCTTCACTAATTAATCGAAAGGAACTTCGTTCCATCCGGGTGTCCCTTGACACCTCTCATTTTTTTTTCTTAATTATTATCATCATTTACAGAATATTTTTAAAGCTTACCTAGACGATGAATGGTTCAATTATACAAAGGACAAAGATACAAAGACAATATGTCAATATTGTCATATTGACAATATGACTATACAAAGGTGAAATTTTATCCAGGCTTATCATTTTTACAAACATTTGATTAAACTTCTGAAGGAAATTGAATCAACTGCTTCACGTCATTACATTTACAGAGATCAGTCAAAACATATTATATCACCCCTTTTCAATAATAGTCCTTTACGTCGTGGTAATGTTAAATTTTCCCTGTCAATATTACGGTACCGTAAAATAATTGAAATACGCTTTTAAAATAGGAATACTTTAATCAATATAACATGAAGTATTTCAAGTATGGGACAAAAAAATATTCTTCAACTTAAGCGGATAGTATCGGAAGCTTTTCATTGAAATTTTCTGCTAATATAGAAAATACTAAGATACAAGAAATGCCTAAAATTATATGCAAACTAAACAATAGTTGTATCGTACTGAATATTAAAATATAAAAAGATCAATCGAAATACAAAAATATTAACTTAACTCCCATTGTACCTTGGCTGTTTATGAATTCCTATGTTTTTGTATTTTCTTTGGTGTACAATAAAGAGTTTATTTATCTATCTATTTTATAAAGACACACACAAAGAAACACTCAATGAAATGAAGGACACAACTTTTAAAAGTAATAAAGAAAACCATCCTATTTACAGGTCTTGAGTTGAAACTACAATTCAATCTCGAATAGCAAAATAAAAAGGCAAAGGAGCTTTCAATAAATTCGTGGCGTAACTTGTTTGAACTCTCACTTGTTACAGCGCCATAACAGTCTTTAAAACTAATTTGTAACTTTGGGATATAAATTCATTTGTGCGATGACATCACTATTTAAGAAAGCACGTAAATGGCACACACCTAGGAAGTGTTTTCAGAGTTTAAAAGTGGGTCGCTACGTTTTTCCTCACCCGGTAAAGTTCTCTTTCTTTGTACTCTAAAGTTTTTCAATTAGCAATTAGGTGATTAAAAATCGCGAAAGCGTCGAGTGAGATTGAGTGACGCACATATCTCAAGAATAACAGGGATCGTGAAGTAAACACGCGTCGGCGGTTGCCGAGTTTGTAATTCGTAGAGGCATCCGCCGCGGAGACAGGAATGAGCTAACTTTTAGGAGGCTACGACCAAATGAGAAAACATTGGAGAAGTTCCTGCCAAGGATAGACAAAAACGACTAAATATGTCGGGGCTTAGTGAAACATCACGGCGAGTTTCAAGATATGTCATGAATGTAAAATGGCAACGCGTATTCTTACAGAAGTCGGTAGTATTGTAAACAACAGTTTGATAACATGCTCAACAGAAAAGTTTTTTAATTTATTCGATTTATGAAATTAACAGAACTGTAGCAGTCAAAATGTTTGAAGATAAAAAGTAACAAAAACAATGCCATTATAATGCTTAAGTCTTACATAAAAGAAGTAAAGGATATATTTTATAGTATATTACATAACCATTTGTACCCATATTATTATAAGTACTGAAGAAATGTGAAGGACGTGCAATCCAGAGCAAATAACTCAATAAGCGTCAAGAAAGAGAGTTAACGCAGGAACAAGGCCAGCATATGAAACATGTCCCGTCAACGACTGAGTCGTAATAAGTACCGCTCAACTCGATCATAAATAAAAGGAGAACCGGAATAATGGGCACTTCAGGGATGTCAACGGCAGCTGTCGTAGGACGTATTCAGATGCGATTCGCTCACTTCCGATAAAAATACCCTGAGCTTCTCTGACCTCACAAACATCGAGTACGGCGGAACTATGGATGTACCGTTCAAAACAATATTAGCCTGCGTAATACATACAATCTACTTGGAGCGCTCCACGAGCTATCAAGCTAACTTTACTTCGCAAACTTGAGAGTGCCATCCATAAGATGGCATGAGATAATGGTGTTCCTCTCTCGCCCGGAGATTATTTTATTTAAGAATTTCACCTCTTTCGCAGATTCTTTGTAATTTATCAAAGAGATATGTCGGAGGGAGGAAGCGGCGACGATGACGTCGCACGCGCCCAGCTCCACCGCCCGACGCTGCTCCTCTCTGATAAATCATCACGCTCGAAATGAATTTATCTTCCATTGAAGTATTGTATTTCTTTTTTATCTTTCCCTAAAATATTACTCTCAATTTTCACAAGAAAAATAATGAACTCTAACAATGAACTGAAAAAAATGTTACTACTCGTATACTAAGTTCATTCATGAAGCGCTCGTTCAATTGGAATATATTTGTTTCAGAGAGCTTACGTTAAGGACATGATAATATTTGCCAAAGTATTAAGAGTCATTGGACGTTCGGGACCTTCATAAATATGTAGGTAAAGAAGATTCATGCAAATGTAAAATTTTGGGGTAGAAATATTATAATCGAATATAGAACGCAAATTACTTGAAATATTATTGATAACAAGACAGCTGTTACAAAAACCCTGGCGTTATAATCGTATAATAAGATGTCATTAAATTATAATAATTTAATGTCATCTTCTCAATCAATAAAAACATTTAAACCAAACTTAAATGGTCAGTAAATCTGCATCAACAGGCATTTAACTTGCAAAAGGATTTCAGAAAAGCTAATTAAGCTGAGCCCCTGTCGTAACGAAGTCTTGAAATGAACACCGTATGATCGTCATTATAACTTTGCATTTGATTAATCTTATATATAGGTTGAATATAAGATTTTAAGTACTTAGTCGTTACGTTAGATTAATGATCGGTGTTCAGTTCGATTACAATCAAGACAACCTATTAATAAGGAAGGAGACTAAACACCGAATAATAATTCCAAGGAGCCAACGACGTAATTACCATTATCATTTGGCATAATTTCTGTAACAAATATGGTAGGCCAGCATAAGGACCGAAAAGGGTTTTAAGGCGAGAATATCTGAAGGTACCTAATCTTAATGAATAAACAAGCAAACAACAGGTCGAGTTACACAGAGGGGCTTAGTTTAGGTAAGCACCTATTTAAGCAATAGCACGTTTCGTATTTTGAAGCTACAGTTCTCAAGATCGATCGAAGTTGCTAGTCAACGGCTGGGTCGCGTCGGCGGCGGGCAGAATATCGGTAGACCGGTCACGTGCTCGGTATCTCCCTGTGACACGTACAGCGACCCTAATTGATATTTGCTCTAACGAAGAGGCACTCATCGCTACAATTTGAATATTAAGCTCTGCCTTACATAACAGATAATTCATCGGTTCTTATGATCACTAACAGCGGAATGAGACTGGGCTGTTCTCGACACTGCGTTTGGTACCGGTAGCAACATTTCCGGACGCTAGGTTAAAATCAAAAGAACGCCTGATTTTTTAAGCAATTCTAACAAAAAATAAATCTGTTTCTTTCCGTATTGATTAAAGTTCGGATGAGGTACACGAAAAGATTACACGGCAACTGTTTTACAGCGGTTTAATCGTTCCACGAAAGAGACGTTCGAGCTCTGTGATCAAAGTCGATTTAATTACAAATCTTGCAACGCTTTTCTAAATTCCGAGCTACGACTATTTCCCTTTATTTTGTTCGAACGGTTTAATGGGATCGCATTCTATGTAGATAGCTGGTGTTTATTCTTTTCATAGGGAGAAACGAAAAAGCCCTAAGCTATATAATAAGACCGTAATATCATAGCCCGGGTGCAAACAATAGACAAGACATGTATGTATGATAATATATCGTAGAAGAACCGAATGAGTTTGGATTATACTTACCTACTTTTACTTGTTCTACATATTCTGGAATGTAATATTTTATGGTGTTGTTTTATACGTAGCCGTATAAAGGACCGTGTTGGCCTAGTGGGCAATACCCCGTTAGCCGGAGGTACAGGGCTCGAACCCGATCGTGAACAAATTGTTTTTCCGCCCGAAAAAATTATGTGCGCATTAACTCGTGCTCAAAACGATTATCGGAAAACATAGTGGGGAAACCGGCATGCCCAAGAATCAAAAAATCTAATGCACATGTCATCAATTAGTGTTCCAATAAGCGGTGATGTGCTTGCAACCTGTCACGCGACTTGCAAAACGCGGGCCAAAAGATCTACGAACTGAGGGTGAGTATCTGAGGGTGTCCATCATGAGTTATACAGTCGTGAGCGTGTTTGTTCTTGTTTTGTGTAAAATGCTAAACGTAGCAGTGAGGGTTTAGCAAATGAACATCTTGTTCTACCTATCTTACACAATTCGACACAAATTCTCCAGTAAAATCGGATTTTATTCAAGGTAGAGTTAACAAAATGCGAAAATATATTCTCGCAATTTCTTCTACGAGGCCGCATATTAAATTAGACTGAAAGGAGTAAAATAAAAATGTAAAGCGGATCTCAGCGGAAGCGAAGACGAAAAAATGGGCAAGCTCGTCGCATTTGCTTCTTCAGAGTCCCGTATATTGCGTTTATATATTAATAGTTTATAAATTAGCAGCATCGTGGTAGCAGAAATTTTATTTTAGTAGTAATATGCCTCTTTTTGAAATTTAAAGTTTGAACGCGATACTATATTCGTTGTACAGCTATCAACACTAAACGGAAAAATATTCCTGAATAAGAGAATTCGAGGATTGAACGCTTTCTGAGAATTAAATTCAATGTCGAGTGTTCGTACCACGACAGCTAACATGTTTCTGAGTGGCACATGCCTGCCAGCTTCAATGCTTTCGCATTATACTTCACATCAGTATATTATGTACAAATAAACTACAAATAAAGTAACTTAACCTATTTGAAGATGCATCGGAAACAGTGTAACAAGGGGTGTGAATGAGATATTTTATGTTGAAAGTTTGCCGTAACTTTTTCCTCGACGCGTTTTCGAGCAAGATGTTTACGTTTTATTGTGTCAGATATGGGAAAACTTAATTCCACCTACTTGAAAGATCTCCAGTATAATGTTCTGAGCTCTTAAGAAATCATGCTGCTAATTTTCAAGGTGGGACATGTTCTACATAATGAAACACAATTGACATTATAAAAGTACACAAAATGTGATTTTGTGTAATCCTACACTTCTTGAAAATATTATATTATATGGCATGCAACGCAGAAACAATCAATATTTTATCAATAATAAATAATGCTGAGAAAGAAATGGGTGAATGGCGACCACAAAACGGACGACGCAATGTAGGAAGGCCCCCCAAAAGGACCAGTGGTATTTCGATGGTTACGGGAAGTCGCTGGATGGAGGTGGCCCGAGATCGTTCTTCATGGCACTCTAAAGGAGGCCTTTGTCCAGCAGTGGATTTCTACAGGCTGCTGATGATAACCAAAGTAGGCAATTCATGAGAATTCTACTTTGGTTGAAATATTTCTACAAGAATAGTTGTCTATAAAGACAAAAAAACACAAAATAGGTATATAACCGCTGCTACGACATAATTAAACATACTTTGTACTTTGAAAACAGAGAAATAGTGTAGATCACTAAGTGCACAACATCCTTACATCCTAGGCCTTTACGATCTATCTTCCGACAACCATCAAACAGTTTACGAGTTTACAACGCTAGGGGACGTCGTCGACGCAATTTATTGCGAGCCAAATAATATAGAGCTCGATACTGTCCGAGTCATAAAACGCCACTTCAATGCATAAACAATAATATGGTAGGTATTGCTCATGTGTTTAAAACCGAGATCAATGCGGAAAATAAAACAGAACAAAAAAACTTACTGATGAAATCATATAAACGAATCATATCAGCCCAAACTCGAAGGATTTGCTAGTAGCGACAGAAGAGTTTCAATATTCACCTCCTGGCTTCAACATCAGATCAGCTCAAGATACCATAGTTATTATAATTCGAACTACATATACATAAAAAAATCATTTCGATACGACAATAGAAGTAGGTTAAAATTGACTTCCAATATACCTAAGCGTGTTAAAAACCAAACCATATTTTCCCGCGCGGAATGCAGCATTTCCAAGTGATAGTAACTATACTAAAATTAATTAATGGTCCTCTTAAAAGTTTCTGATAAGGCGCCAGATGTTGACGAGTGTAATAGCTACGTTATGAATTTTAATGTCTGCCCGTCGAAAATCAGAATTAATATTGAACACAGTGCAAAGAAGGAGATATCTAATCTGGAAAGGATATTTCCGCTACGGAATAGCTCAGCCACTCCCAGGAGGGAAAATATACTAGCAACAGTGAAAAATAATTATTAGAACCTGTATCTACTTGTATACAATCATTGGGTCCTGCGTTTAAAAATAAAGTGTCAGATTGATGCACTCATGGAATCAAACATATTTTATACGATAAATTGCATAATTTTATACATTATTGTAAAATAAGGTAGGTCTTTAAATACTGTTTTATTGGTATTTTTTCTATATACCTAAGTGTACATAGTTGTATGAATAAATGTATTCTCTCATTAATTTATTGTAAAAACAACTCGAACTATTTTTATTTGGACCGATGCCAAATAAAACACTAAAGCTGTAAACACTGAGAGATCATCACACAAATGACAACCATCATTTATTGTTTTTCTGATCCAAATTAACGTAGTTATGTCGTTATCTGCAAGCTTTCATCAGTATTTGGTATTTTAGGACCGAGTGTGACTTGAATGTAATTTCACGTACAATTATGAGCAAAAATACATTCGAATCAGTGTGTATATATTTATAAGCAATTGACGCAACGGCGCAGCGTTTGTATTACAAAGTAATATCAACTAAAAGCCGACTAATCACACTGAAGAAAGCGGTCAAGTAAATGTATAAATGGTTGGTTTGATTCAGATTTGCTCCTAGGCGTTCCAGTTGCTCTACTTGACTGAACACCCTCCTAGGTGCTACAGCCTATTATAAATTATTATAGGATATAGTATTACGTATAGCGTCCATACGTATGAGCTTTATGCGAAGTTCGTCGCCAAACAGGAATTTATATTAATAAAATTATCAATTTGTAGATATCTTGTGCGTGTAAGACGCACTCACTGATAGGTACAGTCAGCAACAAAAAGTATTTAGGTAAGTAAGTACTCTTATTTGAGGTTAAAAACGAAAATAGAACTTTAATTAAAGGAGTTAACAGCCAAGACGAATTCTTAAATGAAGCTCAATATTTTGATATAAAGTAAATAAAGGTTCCAAAAATATTTTAATTAAAAAATATAAAATGAATATCTTCATAATGTTATCGCTGAATCCCTGGAATACGCAAAATAAATATATCAATATGTTATTCGAAACATCGGTGTTTTGCCTAGATTTGCATAGACGTATATTGTGAAAAAGGCCTTTTTAGACTATGCGGTTATTATCACGTAAACTAAACCGGGGACAGAAGCTAAATAATAAATCATTTTAAAAAACCCGGCGTTGTCGTCTTCCGCCTCTAAAAACAAGCTTATTTCATTTACCATGAGCTAAACGAAAAAGTCTGATATTGGGACACATGCAACCCACATGTCACGTAAACTTACTCGTATATGTATTTATTCCGTGGTAAGCACAAATTGAACGACGCCGGACCTTATGTTTCGTTTCGATATATAATGTCTATACAAAATCTTCAATGCCTAACCTCTGGCTTTCGAACCTTAATCATAATGGTAATGATAGCATCGTCTGGCTCTAATTAAAATAATTGTACGGTACGGTATGATTATCCTCGCTTGAAAGAGCAAAATTCATGAGGGTTTGATATATTCATGTTTAAAAAACGTGGAGGTAAAACCTTATAATATTACTTACATCAGTTTAATTGGAGTGAGTATAATCCGCATTTCAAAATATTGAATTGTAGCTTACTTTTTGTTTATACGTCGAAATAAACATTATATTTTGAAAATAATTAACTTCGAGTATTTTTTTTTGTTTACTTCGAGTAAACAAAAAAAAATACTGAGCTTTATGATGTACTTTTCGTAATAAATGTTTTTTTTTATTCATTTCGCTCTAAATGGTGCTCTTTTTAAGATTACTTTATGAAATTTATAAGTTAGTTCGACGAATGCTAGTTTGGGACCAGAACTATGTATGTGTCTGTTGTTTCCTTAATCCATATCTGTGGCGCAGTGGGCGCAGGCCAGCTTAAAATGCAGAAGCTTGCAGGTTTTATTCCCGCGGCAGGACAGATGTTTGTATCTGCGACTCTTTGTCTCGGGTTTAGGTGTTTTCTATGTATAATAAATATGTATTTACAAAAAAAAGATTATAAGTAGTATATCAGTCATATTCTCATAACATAACAACTCATAACAACTCTCTGCTTACATTGGGGCTAGACGATGCTGTGTGAAACTGTCCAGCATTATTTATTTATTTATTTAACTGGAAGCTTCCAAAATATCTTACAAATAACCGGGTTATATGTCAGAGAGAGGAAAACGTAAACAAACGTAGCCCCAAAACAATGAATAAATTAAGATGAAGTGAACACAACTGAACAGTTTTTTTTAAAAGAACGATACAAGAATAGAAGAACCAAAAGTTAAAATTAAGTTAAAATGAAACACATACTTTCTACCAGCCGCTGTTGTGTTCTGAATAACTTAATTAAGTTGAATAGTTTTACAATTTCGCATTATCAATTACTTTTGTTACGTTCATTCTGTTAAGTACGACGGGATAAAAGCTGGATGGATTTGAAATTGCTCAAGTAACGGGCACAATTTTAATACTTGTAGATTCAGCTTGGCTTGTTCATAAAATATTAGTCACGTCATGGCTGCGCATAAAAATGACATAATGTTGTTATTTTTTTTTATGTGCTGTTTACTGTCTCAGGTCAACTCGAGTTCAGTCAGGGCCAAACAAATGTTTAGTATAGACCTCATGAAAATGTTATTGCAAACCAACTAAGGTCTAAAATAAAAATAAAACGGAAAAAATAGTATATAAGTAGTTTGACAGTAATTTAGTTCCCATATAAGCTCTGCTTAGTTTGGTGCTAGATGATGCTGTGGAAAAAATGACCAGCAGTTTTTTTTTATTTGATTTAAAAGTCCAAATTGAACCAATACGTATGCGGTAATTATTTTTTTATAAGTACCCATCTAGATACATATTTTTTGATGTGGCGTCATTAAAATCTGACCCGATATTTGACGTCAAAGGTGAGTGAAAAATGTGAAATTGAGCATGAAAAAAATTTAACGCCACAAAAGAGTTTTCTTCTAACATATTTTTTAATACTTTTTTATAAAATCACAAACCATTCCCGCCCTAGGCCCTCGAGCCACCGCGTCGTATCGCCCCCCACGCTATTGCTTCTTTTTCTCGGCTCATAAGGGTTGTAGAGAGATGATGAAAGGTTATAAGCGTGATAGCCTATAACCTTTTTCAAAAATTGGGCTATCAAATGCAAAATTAAACTTTCAAATCCGACTGGTAGTTCCTGAGGTTAGCGCGGTAAAATAAAAAAAACAAACATACTCTACAACTTTATTATTAGTATAGATTGATAGATAAAACACAATAATGAAACAAATATGTAGTCAGTAATAAACAAATTAATTATTTTTCAAACTAAAAAAATACGACATATATTTAAAAAGTCATATTTTCTCAAAACTGCAGGGTTAGATTTTGATGGCCCTTTGCACAGGGGTATAGATGAGGTGTATCTATACAATTTTTAAAACCGCATTTCTGGTTCATGGACCACTTCCCATACAAATATTCCCGGTCTTCTTCGCCTTACAAAGCTGGATTCAATAGTCTGGTCTATCTCCGAGAGACATACCACCGATTTTGTGTTTATGTTTTTACGTAAGAATTTTATGCCACATTTTAAAATTCAGTTCGAATCAATTATGTATACACTTTATTTATTGCTAGCGGTGCGGTGGTAGGAGCCCATATATACGTTTGATGTAAGCGGTTGTTTGTTTGTCTGACAATTTTCTCCTAAGCGGCTATACGGAACGAAATGTAATTTATTGGATGGGTTTTAGATAGGTTTATCGCTACAAGGCACTAGGGGATGCTGCAATAAACGATGGAAAACACGTAAGGGTAGGTAGGTTTACTAAAAATTTTGCAAAAAAAAAAAAAAAAATGTATACAATTTGTTGGGTTGCATATCGTTATTTTGGTTTTTCACACTGCTACGATCCATTTATGTAGACACTAAGGAGTATTTATAAGTCAATAATTAGGTTTACGTTTCGGCCCATCTCGCCTTTTAGCAGACTATGACAAATGCCAAAGCATATTGCTATTTGAATAATTTGCACTTACGAATGCTCACATACAATTGCTGTTCCGAATTTCCATTGATGGTTCAGGGGGCACAAATTGATGATATTCACGTAACAAAGCTATGTCTCTGGAGGCTGGTGTTCTGCAATCATGTGGTTGGCTGCATTGCCGATGGGCAGTCTGCAGCAACTAATGAGACTCTTTCAAATGGGGCAAAAGGTGTATCTGGCCAGGGGTAATGCGGCGAAAGTAACCGGTAATTCTTATAATTTAGTACTAAGTCAATCATCATTGTGGCAAAATTTTACAAATTTTTGTTACTGATATTTGTATTTACGACCTCTGTGACGCAGTGGGTGAGAGCCCGCCTGAGACGCAGAAGGTTCGATTCCCGTAGCGGGACAAATGTTTTTATGATCTGTAAATATTTGTATTTATTTTCTATGAATAATATGTATGCATTTACAAAAAAAAATAGTATGCAAGTAATACATATATGAGTCATGTGTGGACTAGATGGTGATGTGTGAAAAATGTTTTTTATTTACTGCTAATTTGTGAGTTGCGTACCTAGGACCAAAATAAATTAGTGTGACAAAATATAACGCCTACTTTTCAATACAAAATATTAGAGTTATAATCCAGAAATTAATTTTATAACTTAATATACTGGCATTTTATCAATGCCACACCCTGATTACCAAAGACTAGGTACGCCTCTGGCAAGCATGCTCGGCTGGTCGCCTTTGTGTACTCATTCGAATGCCGCTCATATCGCTACGCCACACTATGGCAATAGCGCGAACAACACTCCATATTAAAGCCTCCAAATTGCAGTTTAATTTATTCAGGACGTGTCTCGGCAACGGAATCGCAGTAACAGGCAAAACAATACCACTGCTTATTGAGGAACGTTTGATTGTATTTATAGGTATATACGTTAACGCAGCATCAAGAATGGGTTAGTTAGTAGATCAAAGTAAGCCACAATTTGTATATGTTCTATTGTTTGTGTAAGGGTAGCGCAATGTGTGGAGAGTAACGGAAATAGTATTGGTATTGTTACAAGTCAAATTTTCCTCATACAAAGTTTATTGGAATGTTTTAATCAAACGTCAATTACAGAATAGAACCAAACACAAAGGTTTTGTTTCTCAAAGCAATCGAACATTCTGGAAACATACAGTTTATTTTCGACAACAGTTAGTGGTGACCTGGCTGTTGTCTGACCCAATAACCAGTATACGACAGCCTTTATCCAATAAAATAACAATACTACAGTTAAGGGTATCACAATGACATCTGCAATGCATTGACGTCATTGTAATTTAGTGCATCCAGAAGTCCTCCCTTGGTTCGAATAGTTACAGACAGAACGTGGACGCCAAAGACTCAATAATTTGAAAGATCTGTATACAGATATAAGTATGTAACAAAATATAGCTACAGAATCATAAAAAAATATGCTGAATCAGAAAGTTCTGATATAAAAAACGATATAAATTTTGAAGCTAGTTTGTGCTTAGTCACAAAGCTGTGAATTATTGGTATTTTTTGATGAGTGAATTATTGTTTTTTTTTCTGTACTAATTGTTAGCTTTCCGAACTACTGAAATACACTTGTATTAACGTGTATTTTTATGGAACTTAAACTAGATTATCTGAAGATTTTCATACTGTGTGAGCGTTCGTTACATTAATACTGACGATAAAAGCATTAGTTGTTTGTTATCCAATCCTTGTTGAATTTATAAAATGTAAGCTGAGCTCAAATCAGAACTATATTTGAATATTGAAGTAGTTTTGCGAGAATGTTAGCTTATTTTGTAATTCTATAACACACACGACCACACAGTCATAGTCACAGTATAGATATATTTTGTAGGCTACTGCGCGCAACCCTGTCGCCCTATTACATGCATCAGCTGCTTTATATACCATCCGACTTGTATTGAAAACTAACGATATGAAAGCTCGTATAATATAATGGTACCTGTATTGAATAAATATCGAAAACTGTATGGAGTAAAACTAATTTAAAGAAATGAAATCTTATGAAGTGCCAAGCTTCATAAGATTTCAGTATTAATATCAACCCCAAAAAGGTGAGAACTGAATAGGAAGGTACAATTCAATACAATCAATCGAAAAGTTACAATTAACACAATTGTTACAATTGAGACATCTTTGAGACTCGTTCTCACTGACAGACAATAATATAGAAATATTATTTTGGAGAAAGTTGAAACCGACCGTCCATTACACATGGCATGCTTTTTTTTCAAATCACATTTACAAGACGTAAGAATGGCATACTTATTTTCTGCCATTTGTATCGAACTACAAAACATGCTCCTAAATAGGACAGATTAGGTTAGGGATAACGCAAATTTATAGATACTGAGCCACTATTATCCGAGTTAGTTAGGCATCCCGCAGGAAATCAATGTCTTACGATATATCAATAACTATTTGCGTCTCAATTACTGTAGATCGTAACCCAGCTGGCGTAACCGCTATAGTCTACTGATTTCGTAAATAGACGATATTAGAACTAAATACAATGTAGATACAACTAAGAGTATTGAATTGATGAACTATTTGCATACACTTCACGTAAATAGGTACCTAACTAATTCTGTTTTGGTATCATACGGCTCTACTGCCAAATTCCTACACTAATTACTTTTATTCATTCATTTTTTAAGTTCCCTGATAACCGCTGAAAGTACGGGCTCGGTCAAACTGACGCGATCGCGGTGGCGATCTAAGGGGAATTGTTCTCAAAGTTAGTTTGTAGGATAGCTGTTGTATTTAGCAATAGATTGACTAGGTTCGGTGCAAGAACAAACAGCTAAAAGCTCGACGTCGGAATCCGGGTGTGTTCTAACATGATAGCTAGTTGGAATCTATCGATTGTTAAAACAAAATAAAATGTTGTATTACTCGTACTGGGTGTTATTAAAACAGAGCTTGGTTTCCAGCTGCAACAATGTTATTTAATGTTTAGATTTTATAAATCGGTAATTTTAGGGAGAACGGAACAAAGTTGTGCTTAAGATGGGTTCTGGGACTAGAATGATGGTAACGAGTTAGCTGATGAACTTGTGCATGCGGGGCTAATGGGATAAAAATAGGCCCAGAACCATTTTGTAGCATACCAAAAAGCACAAAGAACCTTTATGAACTCATACTATGAAGCATCGAATAATCATCGAAGAATCTCTTTAGGCAAGATTCGATCCGTGTTGGCCTAGTGGGCGATACCCCGACTTCTGATCCGGAGGTCGTGGGTTCGAACCCGGTCGTGCACCATTAGATTTTTCCACTCGAAAAATGTATGTGCGCATTAACACGTGCTCAAAACGGTGAAAGAAAACATCGTGAGGAAACCGGCATGCCCTAGAACCAAAAATTCGAAGGCATGTGCCATCAGTTAGTGTTCCAATAAGCGGCTATGGGCTTGCAACGTGGAATGCTTACTACTTGCAAAACGCGGGCATGTACTAAATGTAAAGTTTGGACGTGCCTCTGACTACCCCCTACTTGGTATCCTCAAAAATCTACTCACTGTACTATATATCTGAAGATGTCCACCATAGAAAAGACAGTCTTAAGCTGTTTGTTTTTTTGTTCAAATTAAGGCTATGTGGCACACAAATCTACAGACTCTGTAAAGTAACAAATCGCCTCTTAATTTGCTGAGAGAGTGTGGACTACTTAAACATAAGAGAAATATTAATCTGGGCAAAGACGCCCAGATGAGCTAAAACTCGTCATGCCTAAGATCCTACAATTTATAATAGCTGCAAGGCTGAACGGTGAACTTTGAAGGCCCCTAAAGGGGCAATAAAACTAAAGTGGTGACCACAATATGTCTGTCACATCTACAGTGATGCACATGTTTTAGGTTTTCGCGAATGTTACACATAATGAAATAAAACGCGAATAATCGCGTCTTTCTATTATAATTGTTACTCCTGACGTTTCGAAGGCTTTGCAGCTTTCGTGGTCGCAGGTAGACTAGATGACAGGAGTCTCAACAGATTTGCAAAAAATGATAAGTACCATCACAATATTATTTAATTAGAAACGTTTATACAGTAATCACTCACTGTGTCTTGAAGCCTAACATTCTGGTATTTCACCTATCTCCTGAGGATTTGTCGATATTTTATTTGACTATTTCTATTTGGACTCTATTCTCTCAGATAAAAAGTACATAATCATAATTATTATAACCATGGTTCAGGCACTAATGCATGGTTCAGGCACTCTGCCCCAGGTACGACAAAGTATTTCACGGGCAAGGCGCTATAGTTGTTGGTGGGTAAATTACGTGAGTTTGGATAGCACGATGTAACACTGGCAGCGCCAGTATTAATGAATAGCTAACCGAAGCAGGGCGGTGGAGCGTGGCCGTCTCGCAACCCCAGTAAAACTTCCTCGCTATTGTTTCGGGAACTATTAAGGTATATCTATGAACCTCTAAGTTTAGACCCGGGCGCACTGCACCTCGCAAACGCCTCGCACTTTATAAATTTGTCTCGGCAAAACTTATATCGAAACTTGCACATTTTGTAATGAATATCCATAGTTAAACTGCTAATTTGAATAGTGTAGTCCGCTTCGTGACCCAGATTCTGGTATACTTCCTCATTATGTAGAGAGGAAGCGTACAATGTCACAAAAGAAAATGAGTAATAAATACTTTAAAAGGATTAAGATATCTTGTACGGTACGCTATTTATCTTCTACACAACTTCCGCAACGTGACGCGTCCGCGGATTACGAAGGAGGCTAGAGTTGGTATAGAGTGCTTGGCTCGAGCGGAGCCGAGCGGAGAGCGGGCGTCGGTTAGCCGAGCACCTCGCTGCCGCCAGTAATCCTCTCACACGCTTTTTTGTCATTTTTCATCGTGACATGCATATTCAACGCAACGATATATCATTCGAAGCCATTCCCCCGCAGCGAAACGGGTTGACCTAACTGTTCACAGCCGAAAAATATACCACACATAAAAAAACGTAAGAAAACAACGAATACAACGTTAATAATTACCTACCCTTTTGAGTCGTTGATAAATAGCGTCATTATTATCACCAGCGGACTGAAAAATGGTTCACTCTTGATTTTTATTCAAATAGCTAGCCTACGCAAATATTCATATTATAACAGAGCATCAGATTTTTGCTTTGCACTTTTTTGCTATTTATACGATTGATTCTTTTAATGTGTTTGTTTCATTTGTGCTGGTGGGTTCAGCCTAACATGGTTAAATAATTAATTATAAGCCTTATTCGAACATAATGAGGAATATACGTATGGCAATAATCTCATAAATATAAAATTGGTGAAACAACAATTAATCTCAATATTACGCGATGGTCTCATTACGTTTTAACCGGTGGTTTTTCTCTTGGACATTTTTAATAATGATTTTTAACAAAAAAAAAATTAAAGAGCAAACAAAGTTTAACATTATTTTAATACTATTTTAAACGACAGTCTTATCACAAAGATTTAATAACAAATAAAACTGGCAGCAATCTCGTTTATTTGTATTACAACTCAATTTTTTTTAAGAACCTGCTTTATTTTAATAGCCAATATTATATTACGTGTATTTCTTTTTCCATCAGACATTTTGCGGTCTTATTTTACATTCAATTTTATTTTTTTCCTTTCAATATACCTTTGTTTTTCGATAGGGCCTATATTATCAAGTTGATAAAATGCTACGGTATTATAAAAAAAATATTATAAGTAATTTAAATCCGCCTTACTCTCGTCGCTGGTAGTGTTAAGTGAGAAAACGAGGTCTATCACAAAAGAGATCGATACAATCTTTCATAACTGTACCTACTCTTTCACACACACGCGTAATAAAAGGGGAAAGAAAATCTATTAAATTTCCCAATATTTGTTAGGTATTTTTATAGGTGATAGAGTATCTATATAAATTTAAATTATACGGATGTGAAATGCCTGTATTTTATAATTTCATAAAACAAACAAAAAAAAAACATTGTTATATAATTATATGGTACACACTTCAGAAAAATGTAAGATAATTTGAAAGTTGAATTCATAAAATAGTTTGTTTCTATACTTAATGTTAATTATATTTTTAACAGGAAAACTATTCGTTACAATTTTTTAAATAATATTACAAAAAAAAGTTACTTTTTTGATGTGTGTGAACATTCACGAAAATATTTATATAGAAACAAACTGAGGCAAACCCCTGGAAGTTGATAGTGAAGCACAATGTTGTACCAGCAAATACGTACAATAAATATCCAAACAGTGTTTCCGAAAGTGTTAAAGTTCGACAATAATCAAAAGTTTTGTGTGGGTTCACGTGTCGTCCGTATTGGATTGTGAATGTCAGTGCCGTCGTTTACAATGAGAGCATAAAGTGGATTGTAAGATTACTCATTTTTTTAGGGTTCCGTACCTCAAAAGGAAAAATCCCTTGATCACTATTATCACTTCGTCGTATATCGATGTATGGGCGAACATTTTTTGAACTACATAGAGTTACGTTTGTCTTTCAATCCGACTTATCTTTTCGTTAGAACAATGTTTGGTTGAATAATGTTAATTATTTTGGTGAACAAGCTTGTACGGAACAAGCTTGCATATTCAATAAATAATACAATAAATAAATAATGCTGGACATTTTCACGCAGCATCATCTAGCCCCAAAAAAAACAGAGCTTGTGTTATGCGAACTACATGACTGGATCAAACATTTGTCCCGCGGCGGAAATCGAATATCATAACAATATTATCGGTGATAATATTTGTTTGGATATTCTTCTTACTGGCACGTTATCAAAACTTTTAACCCCAGAAAGCATCACCGCTTATAGAAGCAAAGTCCTAAGTATTCTAAAACAAAAAGTCAAAGATAACCGGGATCGCTTGTTCTGTGAAAAGTTTTACTGCAACGAATAAATTAATCTGGTTTCAATGAAGCCCAGGAAAGTTTTTAATTTCCTAGACTCCTGCACGGAACAATGGAGTGCTCTAATATTTGTTTTGTATGCTATTTTCGTGAACAAATCTGTTCACCTCTATCCTCACATCCACAAGCTTCTAGTACCAAAAAGTAGTTAAGTTCATATAAGCTACTTGTAGTGGCAAAAAGATTTTGGGAAAAACAAAAACTAGAATTATACTTAACACCAACACGCACATACATAGTCCTGTCTCCACACTAGGATTCCCTGTGTCGTAGGAATCAGGAACTACGAGTACAGTGGTACTCAGAACCGAAACAAATATCTGCAGGGCATGCGAATATTTGTTCCCAAATGTTGCATTGCGAACCCGCACTTTAGATATTATAGGTCACGAACTATACTTGTTCCAATTCATTCAGTTCAGCCGTTACGGAAATGTTTAGCAAAAAAAACATCAAAACTTTCGCATTTATAATATTAGTAAGATTTATTTTTCTCTGGAAACGTGACCTTCTGGGCTTTTAAGTCAACATCTTGTTTATTCATGATGGAGCGATTTGGCAAACATAAAGTTAGGGTAATGAGGCGTAACACTACCTGTGCGTCGCTCGACCCAGCGATTTGTTGGCAGAAGAAGATGGCTAACCAAAAGACTAATGATTAACATAGAGATACGAAATCTCTACGGGTATTCTTTAAACAAACAAAATTAAACTTTCACTGCCCTCTCAGTAAGCAGCCAGTAGTCTTTAAACTTGCGAGACGAGTCAATGAGACTTCTAGTAACCAAGTGTATCTGCCATATGTCGGAGTATCACTTCTATGTAAGAAATACTTATTTTATTACTTTCCCCCCACTTTCCCAAACACCCCACACGCCTTATCCGACTCTTAAGAAGCTCAAACATTAAGTAAGCGATGGACGATTAAGCGGCTTTCGAGAATTACATAAATAAACTCAGAATTCTAAATGACAAATCATGTTTGGATTATGAGTAATTCTAATGAGATTTTGTGCAATAGGATAAAAGTTCGGGTTCCAAAGACGATAACGTCTTCTTCAATAACATAAGATTATGATCGTCACAGAAGTTATTTTAATAGGGTAAAACTGCGAATTGAGATAGAATCGTAAACTCGTTAAATGGAAGCAACCGTTTGTGTATCATATCCATTTGTTTGAAGTTTCTGTATGAGCCAATTTGTTTGAAAATAAGTCGAAGGATTAATCTGATTTAATTCGTTTCCAACGAACTCCCAATTTCGCCCGACCGATGGTAAGACATAATCTCCTTGTCACTACCACTGTTTTTTGCCTGTTGAATCGTCAATCACTCTGTGACAAAAACTATAAACTGATCAGAAATAGTTTTTCAAAAGGTTCGTCCCCTATAAAAAATCTTCGTCAAAGACAGTATTCCGTTACTGCGCAAAATTAAAACAATTTCGCTTTATCCTGGAATGTGCGGGTAAATTAGGTTGAATGTTTATTTAGAGTGAAATCTGTGTTGTAACTCCGTCGGATGGGTCGACACAAACATTTATAAACAAACTTGAACAGTTTTAATTGAAGAGCCCTCGTCATGGACCGAGCTCTGCTACGTACTTTATAAGCGTCTATAGCTAGTTCAACTATCCCGTAGGTACACTTAGCAAACACATTTTAGTCTTTCAAGTCTTCAGTTTTCTATCAACAAAATTACACCCAGTTCAATGGTTCGTTCATAGATTCGTATAGAGATGAAATCTCTTGACTTCCTGTAGGGCTGATATCCGCTCGTTTAGTAAATCAAACTTTGATTGATTAAATAAATTTCCGATTCGGTCCGATTCAATACTCGAGCGTAATCAAATTAGAGTAATGATTAAACTCAAACATGCGTGTAAAGAAAGTAAGCCAACTCCTAATCCAGTTTTACGTAGTTATTATAAATCGTGTGTTCAACATCGTGCCAGAAATTCGTGTTGCAAATTGTGCCTGAAATTCGTTAATGGCTAATTAATGGAATCGCGTCATCGCATTGCCCAGACGTTGAAAGCAGATTGATTATGTAAATGGGAGAGGCCTGCAGCCGACGATAGCCGAGAGATTGCTCACGAGTCTGACGCAAACCGTTTAAACAGGGACAGGCGGAGGCACATCGCGATCTGTGGGAACATTTTACAAAAACTTCACTAGACTACGATACCTTGCCCGATCCCCCCGACCATTAACAGATGGCATGATTCACATAATTTACGAAACGGATCAAGTAAGCTCAGGACGGAAAGGAAGACGTGATTGGGACGAGGTGACAACGAGCAGAAGATATCGAGTAGAAAATTTGATGCGATCGCGCTGTGTTGCGACATAGAAATTGAATTCAGCTATGAAACTGAAATAAAAAGAAGCAAATAATAAAAAAAAGGTACAATGTACTTTTATATGCAAAAGTTCGTATACATTTTTTCTCTCACAGATGCTGAACTTCCCAAATAAATAATAAGTAAATATACTAGCTACTTTGACAAACCGAAAAATAGCATAGGGGAAAATACTACATCAAAAGAATAATGTAAGTATTTTCTTTAACGTATACAAAGAGATGTTGAAAATATCATCTCTGGTTCTTGTTGGGAATTCTATCAAAGTTAGTTTCAAAGAATATGGTTGTATAGGATCTGTATTTGTTTTGAGCATGCGCTCGTAATGCGCATAAAAGAAAGACAAAGTGAAATCTTAAAACCCCTGACGCGTTTTTCCATGGTTAATTGCAGTTCCTACTAGTGACTTGTGATGTTAAAACCTTTTTAAAAACTATGCTTAAATACATACAAATCAATGCGCAGAAAACCGCATTACATAAGCCGTTTCGAGGTTAATGGTAACAGACAAAACAGCAAACAAATAAACAATATTTTATGGCCAACGGCATACTATACCTACTATATAAATAAAAATAAAATAAATAAATTATTTTAAATATAAAAATCTCGATCTTCGTGTGCAGTTATGTTAAAAATTAATACCGTCTTTACTTATTTTACACGTTGATAAAATCTTGAGTCTTCTTGTAGGTAATCATTAAAATTCAAGTACCGTTCTGAGGAGTTTTTAAGCTTCGTAAACTCTATTGAAAGTTTGAAGGTATCGACAAAACTTTTGACGTTATATTTTCTTGCGACCAAAAATACAATTAAAATTACGTCTATGAAACGACATAATTTTAGGTCAACATTACATTGTTATTTACGTGTAAAGTATTTATTTACTTACCTACTGAGTGATCCAAAAATACTTAATACCCCAGTTCGTAAGATTTTTCGTCGAATGGATTATTCTAAGACGTTGGTAAGCGTTTATTTCTTTGTTAGGAATTATGTGTACCCTGATCCTAGTCTATGTGGTTCAATCATTTAATTTGTGCTGGAGCTGTTATATCATACACACAAATAACACGTACAGTACATGCAGTCTATTATATTATTCTAAGCCTAATCAGCTTAGAATAGAATCTGTATCCAGAGCTTGTAATGTAAATTAATAATTAATAATATGAATAATTAACAACAAAAACGAACACGCTCACGACTGTGAACCCCATGATGGACATCCTCAGATTTATACTCAGTATGCAGATCTGTGAAGATACCAGAGGAAGATATTAATAGGGGGTAGTCAGAGACATGTCCAATCATTACATGTGGCACATGTCCGCGCTTTGCATAGTAAATACATAAAATTAATGCACAATATCGTGTTGTACATAGGTTGATGTATTATTATTATTATATTAATGTGTTAAAAGATTAATAGATGACTTTTGATTGTACCTCCATGACACCAGTTGCAATTCACAATACAAAAACAACTGAAACCACAAAAATAAACTCAAGAAATGCACAACGGGCGGTATTATCGTTGAAATGTTTTAAGGTTCTAAAGCCAAGTGCGAAAACAGAACCCTATGTTATTCATGTTATGTCTCACACAAAATTCTGCCTCTGTTTGATAAGAATCAAGCGTCAAACTAGCATACGTTCTACCTGTTGGTAAGCAGTTACCGTAACCTATGGACGCTTCCAATACCAGATGTATCAATCGCGCGTTGCTAAAACCGTTGCGACCCTAAAACAAAACGGCTGAAAAGTTTCACGTGCCTGTTATTCCACCAGTACCAATACCCTTCAAACCGGAACAAAGCAATGCGAGCATTGCTGCTTGGCGGCAGAAATAGGTGGTAGTACTTCCCCGGACGAACTCTTTCACATAGAGATCTACTACTTCTAATAAGAAAAAAATATATATATACTGGCGGATTCTAGTCTATAGTTATTTATTTTATTTTAAGTCTGGTACTAGCCTAACTCAAATAAGTTACCGACCCATTCATTCGCGTCTATAAATCAATTAAATAATACGTATCTCATTAAACATTAATTACATATGAAATTCCATGTCATATAGAAATAGAGAACGCCAACATTGTCAATATAGTAGATATTAACATTTTGAGTTCATAGGACGCATAGCTTATACAACATCGATGTCGGAGGCACGACAACTATTCGGCCAAGCCCGAGGTTATAACCTAGATGCCAAGTCTGAATTCAGATGACCAATCTGCTGTGAATGCAGAGGATGCCGTTTATATACAATGGGTGCGATGTGTGACGATCTTAAAGGTTGTTTTGTATTAAATCTAAAAGCAAGTGATTCTTATGATTTTGACTACGAAATGTAAAAATCATAAACTTTCCTTGATATGCTTCGAATTCAACATCTAAAAGTATTATAACCTAATATATTACTAGTCTTATACAGCTGATCTCTTCTACAATTTCTATAGTAAATACCTATATTTTATTGATTTAAAAAAAATATCAGCTATGATTGTTGATTCCTGAATAAAAATTATACACGTATAAACTTGTATATTTAATCTACACTTTGGCCCAATATTCTTTTTATTTGTTCATTTAATATTGCACACAAAACAGAATACAGTCAAACACAGAAATATAATAAATTAAATACATATTCGATCCGGACAAAATTCCAAAACTTGTGTACACATCCTATTTATACTTAACATAGCAATCCCAAATATATACACATAAAAATTATCTAGCTTAGAACTATTCCGGACTAGTATCTAATCACTAGTCTGTGACTGTAAAAATAAAAACTTAATCGCCACACCGACTCAAGCACTCATCACGTACGTACTGAAAACATAGAGTTTCCAAGAAAACGGAAAAATCGTAAGAGCCCACTTTACAGACACTCCAATTCCGAATATAAATGCCTCAATCAAAATGGAATAAGGAAGCTTAGTGCGAACTCTTAAAAGCATGGTAAATAAAAATAAGCATTGCTCTCCTTGCCAGCTCGATATTCCATGGCTGCCATTCAGGTTAAAAAACAAGGTTGACTTACAAAAGTGGATGGCAAAAAAGCTCTTTTGAATAGATTTCTTCTAAAAAAATCAATTTGAATATCACCATGCTCATATTTGACACAAAAAAACTGGAAAAGACTACTCAATTACATTTACCAATTTTAGAATTTCAGTATATATTTCGCTCGTAGCACCACCACAAATCCGCTTGACAACTGAACCTCAATTTGCCGTTTCATATCGGAAATGTTCAACTAATTTGATATAACATAAAATACTATCAATCATTGGAACGCAGCGTTCGCAGCACACTGCCTCCGCTATACCTTCCCTCATTCATCACACTTCAAGCTCTCTTAGCGCTGCTAGTAAGTGCCTTACTAAGCTTATAGTCAACTTTTGACGGGGGTGGATCTAGCCATCGATTTGTAGGGGACGTAGTCTCTCAGGGGGATCACACGCTCTTTACTTTTGTTCAGGTCCGCTCTTTTAAGATAAATCTGCGCTGCAGAGGCCGTGACCCTTGTGACTCTGTCCACAGCGCCCCGTATACTAACTTTGGAAATAAACATGAAGCAGTAACAAGTTTATTAAAGTTGCAGCAAAATATTTTAATCCTTTTGCTCCAGCTAATACACCAATAAGTATTTCTTATTTTATACGCTGGCGAAAAAGCGACAAAGAGAAGTAGCTGCGTAAACCTTCTCGTATTATTTATTCACCAACATAATATATTGATAATGAACTGAATACCTTCAGTTCATTATCAATATATGTTGGTTTTTCCTTAATCAAATTTAAAAATATTAATTACTTATTAACTATTAATATTTCAGTGATTGCAAGCAAACACGATAATTTTAATGTGTTGGAAATGTATTAAAACGCATTTGGATGTTTGGTATATCTAGGATTATATTAACGAAATGGAATCTTTTTGAATATAAAACTCATATAATTCACTATTCTGAAACGCCGCATAATAAATTAGTTATTATGCGGCGTGTATTAATATAAAATCAGCGCTTATTTCAGTAATAAATTTATGAATATATACAGACTCCCGCGCTCACGCGTGAATTTTTATGAACATAAATATTTTTTGGCTACGACATCGTTAACTTTCCAAGAAAACATCGTTAACTTTGATGTTATCCTATGAAACAGGGAGTCTGTTTTTTTAGTTCGAAAGTGTTCTCGGAAGAGGTAAACGCAAATTCAGTATGGAATAAAGCCTACTAGTAAAGTATTGAAGTGCTCACACTACTTTACTTTATTTTTTTGTAAAATTAGCAGATCTGGAAAAACATCGTGAATAAACTGGCATGGAAAAAATACGAAGGTAGGTGCCATTGGTTAGTGATCCAACAAGCGGTGATAGGCAATATGTAATCTAGTTTATAAGATCTTATATAAAGTGTTTGTTTTTTATTTTCTTGTGTGTGCAAAATTGAATGAAACTACTCTGAGAAACGCCAAATATAATGATAAGACTTGGTTCTGACCACCTTCTACTTGGTATCCAAACGGATCTGACACTGATGAACTATCCGAGAATGTACACAATGACGATAAAAAGTCGTTGATAAGTTGTTGTTTTACTTTAATACGAATTCATAACATGTATGCTATTCTACATTTCAGTTACTCTTAAAACGACAGCATTTTCAGTGCAGATACTGGTTTGAAATCAAATGAGAGCATTAATTTTCACCGGTTTAGACCACTCGTAAATCTAGTGCGTGCTTGTAAAGCCTCTAACACGTCTATTAAACGTGCAACCGTACGGATTATTTAAATTAATGGGCAAGCATCAAAATATGGAAATCGTGCACTATCCATATAAATATAACAAGATGCGGAGTTTGAAGGAAAGGCCATATTCCCATATTCTCGACAGCGGTCGACGTCGCAACGAGGGCGAATATTAGGATCCTCGCTTTCATCCAACTTGGGACACGGCTTTATCAAACACGTTATTAAACTCCCCGCAGCTGTACCACACGAAGGTTTCTGAATCTATTCGACTAAATTTCCTCTGTAGGTTTGTGTAGTGTAGATAGCTACGTTAATTTATTAAACGCTCGCATAGCATATTAGACAGGATAACAATTTTATACCATTCAAAAGATTCAGCGACGATATTGTGCATGAAAATGTAATATCTCATCCGCAGCCGGCTCGACTTTTGGAACCGATTATAGATTTGTGAGAATATCAAAGCTACGCTACAAATTCTGACGTTTACGTCCCTGTCACTCCATAAAAAAATAAGTATAGTGCGATAAAGACGAACAAGGGACACAAGAGCGAAAACCAAAAGAAAATTAGAGATCAAGAGTTTGCTAAAAACAATGTTTTTTCGTAATTGTATAGGAAGTTATTTTTATCAAAATATCTTATATTTGATTTAGATTGTTTAAAGATCTTGAAAGCAATTTCATTTGTCAAACTCTTCTTAGCTTATATAGATGCCGAAATCCAGTTCACTAAGCATCGCGATGCTGGCCTCTGAACGGTACGCTAAATTCGACAGTAGCAAACAGTTCGTATTTTCGGACTGGTGAAAGCGCAACTGTGTGTAATTGCAATTTAGAGTAAGCCCAGTAGCCACATAAGCCGTCGAGGTCGAGGGTCTGCGGGAAGACTATAGCCTCCCGACGGAGTGCGGTAAGTGCACTCCGTCATTATAACCACGTATTGTTTTACAAAGTGTTTTTTTAATGATTAATAGGAATACGATTTTTTTATAAATTTAGTTGCCAGAGGATCTCGAAAACGGCTTTAAGGATTTTGATGACACTTACAGGTTAAGGAGTTAATAGCGATCTGGTTGAGCTGATGATCACATCGCTGAAAAAAATGCTAATGCCGGATAATCCCCAAAGCCGACGAGTTGTCGATTAGCCAGCTTAGCTGAGAATACTGTTTCAGGGGTGTGGCAATCCCAATTTCCAAGCATATCTCAATATTCTACTGGTCCTCACTAAACAAACAATTCTTTACAACAATAACAAAATCTTGTGGTTGAGTTAAAAAAAAACAAACGATCACTTTCATTGCCGTTGACCTTTGTGAAGCAAAGGCCTTTTTTGGTCATTATTGCAAAGTATAAAACATTTTCCTCATAAGACTGCTTATTCGTCTTGAGAACCGCCACAGGGCAGACTTCATTGCCTTATTTTTGGAAGTAATGCTAAGTCAAGTAAGGATATTTGACTTGGTAATACAATATCTATGACGTACTTGAACGTTATTGGTACGTAGCAATTATCAGGCTAGTAAAGCAACCAAAATAATCACGGTAATTTTAGTAATAACCAGTTATGAGAATTATCACTCTCAATATAATAACGGCTAGCGCAATTAATTGTTAATTATTATGATCATAACCCTCAATATTATAACGACTATATATATATATATATATAGACAATATGATATCAGAAAAGTGATGAAAGAATGTACAAGTAATAGGGAAACACATTTAGCTAACTACAATACCATATACCAATGCCTGCCGACTACAGGCAAAGCAACACACCTGCTGAAATGAAATGTACTAATGATTGCCGGGGCCTATTAAAGGAAAACTACCTTTTTCGATTAAACACCTATTCATATAACAACATAAATATCTAGAAAAGTAACAAAGATGTAACAGTAAAAAAACGAGAGTTTCCATGTGTATAAATAAAAACAGGTAAATATATTTTGTCTGTTTGGAAGATCTGGATAATTACGAGTATCAATTCACGACTAGAACGACAATTCACGACCGGAAATTAGATTTTTAATGACGTCGTTTTATCATTTGAAAATGAAAATAAAATCTAAATAATTTTTAGTAATTTGTTTAATCATTGCGCTTGCGTTCAGCGGTGTGGATGTTGACGATGGTGTTCATTTCTTCATTTATTTTCCTTGTCTTGCTTCGGTTTGTATTAAATCAGTCAGATGTCAAAAACTACGTAAGTGATATTTTTCCTAACAAAAAGAATTACAATATCTCCAAAACTACCCGATCGCACAGAGTCCAAGTAAAAATATAAAATGGGCTATTCCGGTCAGCTTTGTTTTCTGTCTTTGGAATATAATAACTCAAGATATAAGGTCAAACAGGCTGAAATATGTTTCCTGGGAAGTCCTTCACGTCAATGACAACAAATATTTATACAAAAAAATATTTAATAGTGTACCTGTATTTTTTCAGGGTCCATATAAATTTGTATGGCAACAGATTAGCATGTGCAAAGGGCCTAAATCAGTAAATTGCGGAAAATTCCAGCTAGAAAACAGTCAAGATCCAACAGATCTTATTTTTCATTTCGATATGCCAAAGGATTGTCCAGTGACCGCGGTAGGTAACATTATTTACCGAATGCCGTATACACGTTAGAGTAGGTCAGTTTGTTTGTTTGTCAGTTACAATGATACATAAATGAAGCTGCTTACCCGAATTGTGAAGCTATTTTTTGCTATCCTTCTGAACGATTTCAATAAAGTTAGGTGTAGCGTCACTAAACGTGAAGAATACAAGACGGGTGTTTTCAAAATTTTTTTAAATATACCTGGTCTATGATAGTCTGACATTCTGATTTAACCCAACTAATAATGGATACCAACCACTGCTTCGCCGAAAAGGAGCGAACTATGAAAAGTATCTCTTTACGTTAAGACAACGTTAAGAAATGCATTCGCTCGACCGTTTTTTCGTCAACTTACATTGCGAAATTGGTCTCTACGAAAATAATTTTACAGGCCCATCCTGAAAGTTAATTCTAAATATTAGTGACATAATTTTTGAAATCGGTTGATTAATTTCGGATATTACCTCATACCCAATATTTTTTACACCCAAACTTACAAACTTTACCTCTTTATATTATTGATAGGCCTTCGCCCTCTGTGGCGCAGTGGGCGAAGGCCCGCCTGAGACGCAGAAGGTTGCGGGTTCGATTCTCGCCGCGGGACAAATGAAAAATGACCAGCATTATTTATTTATTTATTATTTATTTATAATACTATTATAGATAGAGAAAGAAATAATAATCATTTTTGACAATGTTTTATTTTACAGACAAAAATTGAATTAACCAATAAACAGAACAACAGCACAAAAAAGTTGTGGAACTATGTCGTGAATAAGCCATGTCAACACTTTGTTTTGGGACCAATACTTAAAGATGCTTTTAATTTGACTAGCGCTTGTAAAATTAACAAAGTAAGTGAAAATTTATATCACTATGGGTATCCCGGTTCAACTAAGTATATCTTTTTGCACTTTACATTTTGACAATATCGGTGGCGCGGCGGTAGAGTAGCTGGCTGTGACGCAAGAGGTTCGATCCCCGCTGCGAGACAAATTCCGAGTCGGGGTGTTGTGGTACCACGGTACTCGTAGTTCCTGATACCCACGACACAGGGTATCCTAGTTAGGGATCTAAACTATGTAAATGCCTGTTGGCTGGTTATAGAAAACAAAATTCATAGCACAGAACATAGAAGTGCTTCGCTTGATTTATAAAATTTGTTTGTTTTTATTTTGAGATTGTTTTTTTTAATGTTCTTTACAGGGACTTTACAACATACACATTAATCTTGAGGAAAAATCTAAGACGTTCCTAGGATCCAATTTCTTTTACGGGTTCTACACATTTAAAGTTACGTCTTTCAATAAGGCTAACAATTTCTTTTGTATCACAAACGAGGTGGATATTGTAAAAATACCATAGTCTTAAAAATGGTGAATTGTTTTTATTTTTCTTTGTGGTTTATAAATATTATGCGTTTCTAATACTGAACTGTTTTTTTTATCTTTACATGAACACCATAATGATGGCGCGTTTAGTGGGTTCGATTTACGCTGCGGGATAAATAAGTTAAATTTGTTGTTTCTGGTTTGGCTGTTGAGGAGATCCTAGTTTGATCTCAATTACCATTACTACCGAATCAATATTAAAATAGTGAAGACAAAAACTACTGCAAGCTTAAGAAATAAAGATCGAAACAACCAATAATTGGAAAGAAATGCACAATAAATTTCTGTGGTTGCGCGTAGATACGAGAACTAACTTTGTTGCTCACTGGCCCGGCACGTGGAAGAAGAGCTGGAAATTCGATAGAAAAATCCGATTGGAATCCAAAACGTGATTTGTTGGCAGTACTCTACGAACGCCGCTTTAAATTTATTCCAGCTTTAGCATCTCTGCGTAGCCCTCCAAACAGACACCGTACGATTTATTAATTGGAAAATATATATATTTTCTTCAAAGTGACATTTATATATTAAATCGCGGTCTCTTCCAATCTCTGGAGACTCATCAGAATTAATAGCCTAAATACATAGCCTTGGAGATGGATCGAAGTATAATGTAACTAATCTCTATGTCGGCATTAAAAGACTTTATAAATTGTATCCAGGAGAAAAAAGAGCAAAAAGAGAACAAGCGAGAAGCATAAACTGCGTTGAAAATTGCGAACAGAGCAGAGTGACGCGTAAATAATTTCGATAGTTTTTCACGAAATTTCTAAATGATCTCGAACTTTTGCTCTTGTCAGAATGTCAAAACAACTCCTCTCATTGTTAATGGTAACAAATACAATGATGTTCAAAGTACAGGAACTCAAATACCAAGTACCTATAATATTTTTTAGGGCGGCACTAGATGAGGTTAGAACAGGGCCTGTGGGCCTGTGGACCCGGGTGCTAGCGGGCTAGCTAACGTAGTTCTATAATAGAACTTTTAAAACAACACGATCAAAATAACCGAACGAAAAATAACAGGAAATAACGTATTTAAACTTTCCCGCAATCGGTTTATTTTGCAAAAATAATTTTATGAAAATTGTATTCATCATGGTCTAACCATGATATAATGATTCTGTTACCTTGTTCTCAGAGTAAATAATAAGTAGCCTTCATAAAAAACACGCGCACGATTTCAATTCCAATGATAGACATCCTCAGATCTGTAGGATACTATGTAAGTAAGTACGTATATCCGTGAGGCTATCAAGAAAAGTGTTGTCAGAGCCTTTATGAAATTACATAAATTGGTTCCATAGTAATGCTGTTTGTAAAGGTACAAATGTACAACAGAATGATCGATGCGTTTATCCATCTCCATGTATTTTGTTATTGTTATTATTGCTGTTAATTGAAATCAAATAATTAACGTAAAGCAAAGATTAATTAATTAAAACATTGTTCATAGCGGGGAATGATTCTATACAAAATTCCGCCATTTCGACGGACGAATAAAACTCATTTCAAGAGTAAAGTAAACGAGGAATCGGCGTTCAACTTTGTTTGTGCACCAAATTAAAATATATAGAAAGAGAACTCGTCTCATCAGACTTTTGTTTTTCCACTGGACTACACGCCTACTCGCTCAAATACATCAATAGTCAGCGACCAAATCTAAGTCTAAACATGAAACACAACCCATATTTCGTTTCCAAAGCAAATATGATGTCTTCATCAGTACTCAAGGACTAAAATTAAGTGGCAGGCTATGGCTGCTGGGTATCACAATGTTCTACGTTGAGGCGACCCTTAGCTGTTATAAATTTATAAATGCCGACTAAATAGAAAATTTGTTGATTAAATCCCGGTAATGGAGCTACGTGGCGTCACCTGAGGACACAGCCACGCTAATTTCCTGAATCATAACATAAATAACCTAAAACAAAGAAGCCACTAAAAGCTTGCCGCAGCCTTGTACACTGCAAATTATAATGCGCACGCTACAAGGTTTTCTCGTTAAAAATATGCCGAAAATGCGACGACTAAACTAAAAGTGAATTCTATTATGTATGACTAATATACTTTGATAATTTAGAAAACACAAAAGAAGAGATAATTTGATTTATGTTTATAGGGTCCAGAGCCAAAATAGCGAAAACGAATCCTTATCGTTTCCTCATGTCGTCTGAAGATATAATTAGGTTTTCTTATCACCCAAAAGCAGAAATGAGAAAATGAAATAAAATATCAACTTTTCGTGCAAAACATGTTTTGTAAGAATGTCCGTTTGTCTCAAAAATGACAAGCTTTTTATTTTAGGATAATATTACGACTATACCATGTACTTTACAATTTCCCATCTCACTCGCTGAAGGTTTTCGTCACACAGCATCATCCAGCCCCAAACTAAGCAGAGCTTGTATTATGGGAACTAATTGACTGTCACTAAACTACTTATATATTTATCTCATTAAACTTTTTTGTCTGACGTTTAAACTAAATATTTATAGAACAACTTCAAGTAGATTGAAGTTCAGATGAGTTATGGACTCAGTTTCTTACAAAACTTAAAACAATAACATAATTTTCAAAGTTACTCCACAATGTTTAAAGTTTTACTTCGTAAGCCGGTTGATTTTTTTTCATGGTCGTCGAAGCTTATCTAATCCAGAAATGAGTCGACAACTTGAGCTTTTATGCAAATTCTTATAAAAAATCGATAAATGAAGGAAACTCAAGACTAAAGAGATCAGCAGCTTATACGAGCATTTTCAGTTATCACATTTCACATTTAGATCTATATAAGTATGAAATGTTTTATCTCATTTCAAGCCGAATTCGTTCGTTCATCTCACCGGTTTTTCATTTGTTTTTTTTCTAAGTCGCAGGTGAAAATGACCTAGCGGCCAATGGTGAGACCACCTTTGTTGTGAAAGTATTAGTGCGCCTATAAGAGGGTTGTTTTACATACGCGTAAAATTTCTTAGATTTTTTGTTAAAGAACTTGCTAGGTTCCTCATATGTTTTTCGTCACCGTTTAAGAGCACTAATATTTAAACTCACATAAATTTTTAGGTGTAAAAACATTAATATTATAATGCGCGACACTTTCGTATCGAAAGTCACTATGACAACAGAAAATTATAGAAAAAAATATCAAGGTATGACTACGATACTTAGTTTCAAACAGAGCTCACATAAAACTCAATATATTAACCACAATTTACCACGCAGCAGTGAATCAAAGTGAAAAGTTTACTACCAATGCACTTACTTTACTCAAAAGTTGTACCGCGGTTTAAAAATAAGTATCGTTTTGTGTTAACATTTTGGCAACTCGCCTGTTCCACTTACAAGACGTATTAAACATCCGTACTTGACGCTAACAAATTGTTCATAGTGTCGAGGGTCACAAACATAACAAAGGAACAAGCAATTTTTCATTGGAAACATAACACACTACACCTGTATCCCATCCTATCCTATATATGTAGCTAACAATCTTGTTACGGCTAAATCTTGAAAATATAACTCATAAGCTACTTTTTATCCTACATCCGGGTACCAACGGGCGAAGCCGTGAGCAGTGGCTAGTCTCTAAAAAAGGTATAGCTCGTTTTTTTATAAATTTTTGTGAAAGTTGTCTTAGAATTAAACAGTTCCAGTGCCACATACAAATGTACTACAATGTTTTTTTCACACAAAACCGTAAAGTAATACATTTACTTATTCACCTCACCTATAATTGGAAATGGGAATAAGTAAGATCGACATAAAACACTTCGAAAAAGCAAACGGTTGCTTTGCGGCCAGTAGGTAGCTAATTTATGTCTTGAATGTACTGTGGGGTATTTACTTTTCTTCGCAGTTTATTTACTTAGACTGTACAATTATTGTGCGCTTTAAAGCATTAAAGTTATAAAAGTTTCACATCGTTATTTCAAAAGCGCCATTCACCATGAAATACAAAATAATGATATATCGTTTCCCGCCCATTAAAATATTTCAGAAAGCTTGGATTCAGTTAGTTACAGTGACATAAATTACTATCACTAGATATTCCGAAAAATATGGATTCCTATAACGGAACACGTGATTGGGGCCTCAATATTGAAATGGACGAAAACGCAGTCAACGAGCTCCATGCGAATATTGTACTCGAATAACCGATTGGTATGGAATCAAGCTATTTAAATGCGTAACTCGTCATTAGGCAGGCGACGGCCGGAGAGGTTCCAGAACTGAGTAGGTCTACCTCTACTTCTCTAGATGGCTTCGAATAATCGACCTGTTAACGTTTCGTCCTGCCACCTACCCGACCCTGTTTGGCGCCGTTTACTTTTACAGCCTAGCGTAAGCGAAATTCGGAACCTGATGGCCGGAACATAGCTATGTAGTGATCGATCGCTATTACTAAGTTTTGGAGTAATAGGGTTTTTTCGTAGTTTGCCTACGTCATCTGGTAAAAACGATTGTGGACAAGCTACAAAGATCACTACTGAATACGAAAACATTCTTAGAACTATTGTTCAGTCCTTGTCCTGAATAATTGGGGTATGTTGTTACCTTTAAGTTGTAATGTTAAATTATATTCACGTAGCAGTCAAAACATTGAGATTTGGGACTCTAAAGCCATTTGCTTTCTCGTCGTCCGATAAGAGGGTCTCGAGCTGCGGTTTCCCGTCGTGGTTACACAGATAGAGATCCCAATCACCCCAGGCTTAGCCAAGATCAGACATATTTGTCTATCTTTTGAAACAGACAATTGTTAAACTTTCCTAATTCACTATCCTTTTGGCTATGTTTTGGAATATTAAGTCTTACTTAATCTCACTTACCCCTGTTTTTTCAGCCGACTTTTTCTTACCTGCAAAGAAACAAAAAATATATTAAGACACAACCTTCAATAAACATCGTTCGCGTACCTTTGTTCTTCGGATTTTTAAGGTTTTTTTAGCTTAATATTTTATACATTAAGGTAAAAAAAAGAATCGGTGTTTTTCAATTCTTCTCTGCATAAAGAAATATAATTCGAAATCCTAGCAACTGGTAAAAACTAGACGTATATATATTAAAATTCTACATTACTGATAAGCTCTGGGGCTCAAAATAAACGTCCATAAACTGTTAGCATTTTTTATTTATTTAATTGAATTGCGCAGTGACCTGGGATCGCAGTGGCAAAGATGCAAAATTCCAGTAAGCTAGCCGTTATATATTGCCTATGTGACCTATTTAATCGTACAAAGCAAACTGTAAAACTCATTATGCCTGAATTTTCCTGGCCATTCTGCCGTTCAAACAGAAAACAGCAATGTACTCATTACTATCTAACTGTTTATTACTTGCCATAAACAAATATTTCCTGTGCTAATAAAGTGGTTCCGAAAGTTTGTAATGAATTTCGCTTGTATTGTAAGTTTTCGGAAGTTGCATCAGTTGTGAGAATTATATAAGACATTTCGAAATACGTCTGATATTTGAACAGGAAAAGAGTATCAAAGGACGAACGATTAAAACTTGAAACCCTCTTAATTAAATATCCCTCGCACGATTTCTTTATGGGGACTGTTGGGATATCAACCGGAAACGGACCGGGTTTCTGTATCAAATTGATCTCCTTAAAATTAGGTGAATTTCATAAGCATGGGTTCATTCAATTAGTAGTGAAATGAGAAAGAAAGAATAATATTTATTTAGCACGACATAAAAAACACACATTTTATAAGTTAGGATGGTGACGGGTGACGGATAAATTATGAAAATAATAATAATAACATAGGTAGATATTATTTAGATATTACCTAAATAATTTAGAATAGTTTACTTATAAGAAACAGATATGCACCTTACTAATCAATCCAGTTAGAGACAGTTCAATGACGCACCAAAAGGTACCAGCTCAGCATCTAGGTAGGCGGCTACCTACTTAGCGCTGGTATTCTGCTGACCCTACGCTGTGACGTCACTGACGCCAGAAACAAACAACTTCAAGAAACGAAGTGTAAGTATAATTATTATAAATGTATACATTTTTAAAACTGTGTTTAATGTAATTATCTAAATAATCTAATCCGTTCTAACTGTTATTTATAATAAAATAAAAACAATGCATACGCGGTTATTTAGGTGATCATTTACATAAATAATTATAATAACTGACTAAATATATATGATATTTAATGGACTTAATATAAAAAGTTGTCGCTTGTATTTAAATACCACTCCTTCCCAAATGATATACGTCGGGAGTTGGGATATTGTGTGTAAAATCATGTTTGTCAAGATATCAAAAAATACTGTATCAAAAAACAAAACTAACACGCTCACAACTGTATTCCACATCCTCAAATACATACGTAGTGCGTAGATTTTAGAGGATACTAAGTATGGGGTTGTCGGAGGCATATCCAAACATTACGTTGGTCACATACCCGCGTTTTGCACAGTAGTAAGCATTGCACGTGACAGGTTGCAAGCGCCGATTATTGGGACACTAAATACTTTATCAATTTAACCAAAATCTTTATCGAACACGAGTACCTACAATAATTGCAATCCTATTTTACCTTATTATTAAGTTAACGTGTTTACCGGTACTGATATTTTTCTAATATGCTCGCCCTCAGCTTCAAATCTTGTTATTCGTAACATTTGGTCCAGAAAACATGACAGTAAATTATCTGACAACGTATAATTTAATGCAGCAAAGGCAGTACAATACACGTTCTGGTACCTTATATTATGTATTCTGTGGTTCTGGCATAGTTTTCGCATCTTATCTTATCGGAGTACACTCCGATCTCTCGGAATATTACCTATAACTCTTATCCAACTTGGTAAAATCTTATTAAAAATTATTTGTTTGTCTTGTTTATATGGTACCTGATATTATGTATTCTGTGGTTCTGGCATAGTTTTCGTATCTTATCTTATCATAGTACACTCCGATCTCCCTCTACTACCTATGACTTTTATCCAACTTGATAATTTCTTAATAAAAAATATTGATTTTTCTTCGTTATCAATTTTAGAAATTATTATTCACTATAATTACTTGTTTTTAATTTTAGGGACCTACAAATGTGGTAAGTCATTTTTAATGACACTGATATTTCTGTATTTGCGACCAAGGTATAAATCCAATAAATCTTCAAACTGAAGCCACATCGTTTGTTTCGGGCGAAAGTTAGTAGGAATGGTCCTTCTATTTTCCGACAACCATAATGTAGGGTATTTTAGTTGGGATCGGGATTACAAATGAGATCATCGGATTAATGCCAAATCCTTGTCTACCACTTAAGAAACTTATGCTATAAAACATAGGTAGTGAAATACAATTAGTAATACCCGGTCTCCTGAAGGCAGCTACTACTCTCCCGTTAAGTTAGTCTCCACGAAGTTTTAAACATTACTTTTCTACAAAAAAAAACAAAAATCGAATTATTAAAGTAAATGTGTCACTAAAATTCTAAAACTTAAACCCGCATCTTCGCCTCTAATCGCAATTACGCCATAAAAAGGACGCTAGTCCGAATTTAAATTTAATGTTCTGCATAAGTGTAATTTTCGTAAAGTTAACAAACTTTGAAAAACATTATAATTTACTATAGAAATAAGTAAATAACGTTTTTAACTAATTTATTTTATAAAAAAAATCAGTGTTTTCAGATGAAAACCATCCACGTTTAAAATATAAAATGAATAAGAGACAATGCGCTCAACATTTAACTGAAGGCAGTTCTCATAAAGATTCTTCTCGAAATTGCAGTGGGATGCACCAGATTTTCCACTACAGTATAATATTAGAATTAGAATAGAATATTAAATAGAAAAAGTTTTCTTTTATAGAATAGAAAAAGTTGCATTAGGTTTTTCTGAGTAGTATCCAAATATATTTAGGACCAAAACTATCGACATTCGACACGATAAAAAAATATATATATGCTGACAGTTAAATCTGTGCTATATGCGTTTATGTGTTTGACAAATTACTTTTTATAAGATATAAGTTGTTATAGAGTTCGGTATAAAGAGCAAGATAGCTAGTGAAAAATCCATTCAAATTACCTAAGCGGCAGTTTGAGAAGACATAGTTGTATTTAGATACTTTCCACCCATTGACAACAGTTATATTGAATTAAAAATAATCATTGTAACATCACAATAAAATGAAGTAAACGCTGCTTATCAATTCATATCATTGCAGCAATTTGCATTAAAAAAAATCATGGGTTAAAGTCAATTGGCTGCGAGTCCCGTAGAATCGTCGTAATCCCGCGCAGAAAAGGTTATTTTCTTAGACAATCCCGATTATCCTGCAGTCATTAAGGACCATCTGGAACTCGGCGCCTTCAGGATTATACTCCCATTTAGTTGCTGGTTCTTAGCTAAGAATATAGATAGTTTTACTGCCATTACTGGTTACTAATAGTTCTTGGCAGCTCTATCTTCAAATAATATGCGGAAATAATATAAAACATATTTTTGGTATTTGTGTCAATGGCTGTACTGTTACTAGCCTTCATGCAGGACATTGCGTTGCTTATTAGTTCTATTAGTCTTTCACATATTAAATATATATAAACAGCATATTTATGCAATACAACATCTTACTTTTTGGAGAATGAAAATAATACTCCCGAAACAAAGGAAGCTCTAGAATTCTAGTGAATTAACGTAATATGGAACATATACGTACAGAAATGTCGAGCACAGACATCAGTTCGAGATAATATGCTTATTAACTTCCCATATTTCATGCAGCTAAAGAGTTTATTTCGCTGCCACCGAAACTCTGACTGGGTACTTATTTTTAACAAGCTGGATTTTATGTAACATTATTTGTGTATCGTCGAAATTCTTTACATGCGATTTCATTACAGAAAGCTTTCATTTTACATTCACCTGCAATGCCATAATTGGCTTTGTCCCACTTCCTTGACAAAACACTTTAATTCCAAAGTAACTAAAAAAATTATATGCGCGCGGCTTAGTTACGGTACGGTAGCGTCATCTACCCTACCGTAACTAAGGGAGAGTGGAAAACTCTATTATTACCAATCGATTTGAGCGTACCACTAACCGGTGGTATCTAGTAATACCACTGCGGACAGAAGTTCATTTTTTTGGTAAGAGGTGCGAAATAATTGAAGTGATTAAATAGCGAAAAATGGAATGATCTTATGCATAATGAAATATCGTACTGAAAAAGTGTTTCAAAGTGTAAAATTGGATTTAAATATACTCAAGTCCAATGTTAAACCAAAATAAAAACGTTTACGGCAACGGTACACGGTAAAACGGGCTAGCTCGTAACAATAATAAATCTTCTTAAGATTATAAAAACATTTAACTACGTATACGTTGATTTTCTATTACCACAAATATGTAGCCAAGCAAATACAATGTTTGAGTTATAGCCCTTACGCTTAGTACCACATGTAAGACCACAGGTGAAACGGAAATACGTAAATGGCTACGGAAATACAACAACAGCTATAACAATCCTATAGAGAAAATAAATGGAAACTCCCAGAACAGTACTGTGAGAACATTATGTAAATCCAGAAAACCTGCTAACGTGGTACGCACTGTTTTACCTAACGACCTAACTACAATAAAGAGGATTGGATTATGCCTTACCAAAAGAAAACTGCTACTTTTTTTACTTTTATCTCCAAAATATTGCAATGTCAAACACAATATTGCGGCCGACGGACCGTTAGCAATGTGTTCCTTGGCAAACGAGAAGGGTATCCCTTTAGCGTTCGAAGGGTCTTATGTCTGCCATAAGGTGGACGAGGCTGCCACTTTCATATATGCCATATTCATTTATGGGTGTGCTTATCTAATCACCAAGCAGACGCCACTTATATTACCTTAGATAGATGCTATATGGTTATGGCCTACTGACTGAAATCCTACAAATGCGAAAGTTTGAATGCTTGGATATTTGCTACTAATAAACTCCGAAACAGCTGAAACGATTTGGGTGAACTTTGGAATAGGTTCGTGAAATATATTATTCTTATGAAAACGTAAACGTCAGTCGAATCGCAAAAATATGTAATTTTTATTTTCGAAATTCTAATGTACTCTTACTTACGTTCGAGTGACTTGAGTTCAAAGTGATCATCTCTACACACATAACAACATTTGAAAGTGTATATTCAATTACAGCGCATATAAAGGACTTTAGGCTCCGGAGCGTAAAGTTTTGTAAAATAAATCGCGGTCCCACATAAACTCGGTGAGCCCTCGAGATAAACCCTGCGTTGAATTGCCTAACTCCGCGGAACGAATGGAGAACGATGTGCCTTAACATAAATATAACCATACCTTTAACCTAACTACTATTCTTTAGCTCAATAAACGAGTTGGTATAAACGTACGAGACATGAGGAAAACATCTAGTTTTTCTCAATACGACTTTAGTTTTTACACGATGATCATGAATTCAAACCACTTTTTGTTAGGTATTATGGATTCGTCCATAATAATTCGTCCATTGCCTTGCAAAATGGGGTCGTTCTCTATCCGGGATATAGGATCCGGGACAAAAGGATTTAGCATGGGTACACGTCCCACTAACTAGGTCACCGCGACTATTGAAGCTTATAAAAAACTTATTATACTTATTAAAAAAAAACACTCTATGGAGTGGCGAGCGAGTAGCCGGCTGAGACGCGAAAGTCGTGTGTTCGATTCTTACAGGAAAAAATGTTCTGGGGTCAGGACTCTGATGTGATGGTTGGGTGTTTTTAATTTTAACACTATATATTTTTTTAATTGCTACTACATACAAGGTTTACATGTCAGTCACGCATAGATAAAAAATAAACTAAAAGTTTGAAACACTATCATCTGCAATAATGAGAAGCGTGTAAGCACGAAACACATACCATTCAATTTTACCTACTGCGTGACCCAGATCGACCACTGAAATGAAAGTAAAAGATTTGAACCATTGCTGACGTTAATTAAGAAACGAGGAAAACGGCAGAGAAGTACTCGTCGTAACATAATTAAAACAAACACAGTTTATGGAGAATTATAGATTTTTATATCGTAGGGCCTTGTTATATTATACATGGTGAACATTTTTATGCAAAGAATTATAATAAATTTTGCAACGCCCTAACAGAGCTTTTAATACTATGTTTAATTTAAAGATCTATACAAAATGTATACGAAAGCAAAACTTAAATATGAAATATATAAACAGCTTAATCACTGTTCAAACTGATACATTCATATCGTGAGGTGTCTCCTGTTGAAGATCCAAAGTTTGTAATCACTTTTTAGTTCTCATGCTCGAATTCTACAAAATCAAGTAATCAATAAAAATAAATATAAATAATGCTGGACATTTTTCACACAGCACCATCTAGCCCCAAACTAAGCAGAGCTTGTGTTATGGGAACTACATGACTGATATACTACTAATATATTTTTTTTTTGTAAATACTTACATATATATAGAAAACACCCAGACCCGAGACAAATATTTGCAAGTTATACAAACATTTGACCGCGGCGGGAATCGAACCCGCAACCTTATGCGTCTCGGGCGGGCCTTCGCCCACTGTGCCACAGAGGCTGTATATAATATTTAGTAGTATATGAAATATTATTTGTAACTTATAAGGTCAATAAGTAGGTGTATGTAATTAAGTTTATCTAGGGAATAGTATTTTGTATTTTAGTAATAGTATAGCTATATAATTTATAACTTTTGTTATCATGCACTACCCCAAGACTTTTCCATACTACACAAAGAATGAATATCTTGCATAAAGTTCGCCTATGTACAGTATAGTTCGCATATGTTTAGTTGTGCAAAAAAGATTTTTCTATCTATCTATCTATCAAAGACAAGAAACGAAAAATTTAACCGCCAACACCGTATCTGGGGAAAAAATATATTACTATGCACACGACATTCTGACCGTAATAGCATTTAAGTATCTTTTAGATCGTGGAAGCACGTTTGACCTTCGTTTGTATTTACTGACGACTCCGCCCTCTAATGCTGTAAAACTCTAGCTCTGCATGGAACATTTATAATACAATCACGAAACATGGGTGAATTCTAAAACAATTTACATTTTGTAAAAAAAAAAATACATATTTCTGTTTTAAATTCATATGAATATTTCTCACATTTGTTTATTATGTACCTACGAGTACAGTAAATAAAACTTTTAAAATAAAAATGTAACCTAGAGATAAAACATAACATTTTTACAATTATTATCATTCAATCTAACTTGTATAATTATATTTTGATATTCAGTAGTAAAGATGAGATGGTAAATTATGTAATCCAATAAAAAAGAAACAAAATACTTTAGTACACAGTTAGATGATACAAGTTTAAAAGCTTCAGTTAGCTTTTACATTTGTTTCATTTACTTACAGCCGTACAAAAGCTCTCTAAAACCACAAACTAAATTATTCTTGGACTACAAAAACAACTGTGCTAATGGGCCACGCGCTTTATCCCTAACATTTTGCAAGGGTACGACGAGACAATACAATTCTATAATTTCCCCCAAGTCATTGTTGTGTAGTCACGCGCAGGGGAGCTCGGCACCTGTCTACCGCATTTGTCGTGACTCGGGGGACCTCACTCCTAACTATTCCATTGTATGTGCACCGCGCACAACATTCCATTTTTTCTATTTGCATCAACGAGGGAGCGAATAAGCGGTTTGTGATGACACGCGAGAAAAAAGTTGATTCTGCAACTTGCAAAACCCGTTTAACCTGTTTACATTCGTTTTGCTTACGTTTTTTATTTAATTGATTTGTTAAACGTACGATGCCCTATTTAAATTATTGGAACGCGCAACTTGAATCCACCCAATAAAATTCCGAATCGTTAACCAAACTTAGAAAGCAGTAGGTACCCATCTAAACCGTGAGCATGCTAAGCGTAAAACGAGAAAACTTATATTTTAAAATAACATTGGATTTTCTATATTGGCGATCTGCTTGTAATCAAAAACTTGGATTCCCTAAACACATATTGTTATTTGAATGCTTAATTTCCTAGTTTCTTGATTTTTTTGTTTATGTACATCGTTACAGTTAGGATGGACACTCGTTATAATGGAAAAATTGTATACTTTTAAGAAAACAAGCCCCAGTTTTTCCTGGGTTAGTTACTAGGGCAGGATTGTTTTGTATATCAATAACAACAGATAATAATCTAAGTAAATTGATCCGAATACGGAAGGATTTCCCTATTATCCCTCGATTTACGAGCAGGTATCACCGTATATGAATATTGCCATTTCAGCAAACAGCATTATATATTATGATTGATTCGTTTGTACGGTCCCTGGTGCCCCAGAGATTCACACTGATTTATCACATCGAGTAAACTACCACTTAGATAATTTGCGTTTGTCATTGCGCAAATAGACATTATTATTCATTGTCAACAGCGAAATTACTAATGCTACGAGTAAGATCGAGGGCAGCCTCCCAGCAGTGGAAACGTGCGAAGTATACTGATAATGATGCTAGACAGAACTGACGGAATAAAAGTTCACTACATGTCTTATACGAGTATATGTAATACTTTCATAGTTTAAATTAGAATAGTGGAAATATAATTAAAAGTTAAAAAAAAATGCATGGAAAAATTGTGATCTTCACAATTTTTCTAATAACTAAAAAATACAAAAGCTTGTATGGTTAAGCTAACGTCTGAACAGGAGAACGGAGACAGTGTGTCACTACCAGATGAAAGTGTTCCCAAAATGCTCGCTGCATTGCCACGCCAAATAGTTTTGCAAAGAATGACATCACAAGTCTAGTCAAGTCAACATTAATTTATTCATTAAAATCTCAAGGATCACTTTGAAGCGGTTTTATCTACTGCCTGTTCCTCCGAAACCAAGCCAGGAAAGAAAGGCAAGGAAACAAGGCTGGTTATTCTTTTTAATGATCCTTTAACAAAATAATATGTACCTACATTTTTTATCAAGTTGGAGCAATTTCAATCCCAAGAGTTTTTGTCGTATCAGATATTTTATTTTATGACTTTTTATGAAGTTTTTATTTAATTACGTTTTTAAATTTGTTAATTGTCATTTTTTGTATATCTCTTGGGAGTCTGTTATAAAAGCGTACACCTTGCCCTATATACGATTTACGAACTTTATGGAGTAAAAGTGGCAACAGCGAGTTTACGTTTATTTCTAGTATTAACATTGTGATTATCGCTATTTTTCATTGTTTCAAGCTGAAACAATGGTCAGGATTTTTGGATTTATCTGACGACAGATTATGTTTAGTTAAGCCATGTGTGCACGTTTTGGTTTATATTTTAGGCACCTCTGTAAGTGCTTTGACTGCTGGAGGAGCTTAGAGTGTATCAGAAGCGTCGCCGAGTCACGCTCTGCACTAAGCCGGTCTCAGACGGACTACGAAGCTCCCTTACATAGTGTAAACTCAAGCCCATTTACTGTGACAAGTTGGGAAGAGGACGTGCCTTAGTCACATGCAATATTCTTTATTTATGTGAGTTTAAAATGATTAATTATTGCTTAGAATTTTAATAAAATGAGACCTTTTCTGATTTTGAAAAAATATATTTTAAGATTTGATCCAATGATCCAATGAAATAGGGTTGTTTCATGATTAATTAGGCAAGCGCTTGACCACTATCTCACTTGATTGAAAGTGTCGACCACATGTCGAGGACGTCACACGCTTGTCTAGGACATATCTATTTACTTTGGACTTGAAGACTCAGAGATTATATTTTTTTGAAAAAGACAGTTACCGGCGGCAAATTCCGTTGATGAGGATGAAGGTAGCTTAAACCGCCTTATACGGAAAGGTCGAACTTCTATCATAAAAGGGTTAAACTTTGCCGAATTTCTGGTAGTCAGATTCTGAAATGTTGAACAGAGCGTTGAGGTACGTCGGCGTTGATTGCCATTTGATCGGATGATAGTTAATTAAAAAGTTGAAAGATAAATGGTTTCTTGATAAAAAAATAGTATATCCACGACAACGAATAAAACCTGGAGCGACCTTACGTAAGCATTTACTACAAACATTACACGTCTAACTACAATCTATAAATTTATTGTAATAACGCGATAAAACCCGAGTCGACACTGGTAAAACAAGAAAAAATACATATATACGCCCGTACGGTGATCATATTCCTGGCAATAAGTAACCATAAAGCCGGTATTTCATATAAGCGAAGTGCCTTGCCGTTACGACTTGCCGAGAACGTGAGAGGAAAGATGGCTTGCCGAGACAGCGTTTATTGGTACACCTGCTTACAAAAAGTATTTTCACCGAGTGGTTTAAAAAGCCAGTCGAGTGGGGGAGGAACTATCGTCGACGCCTGCAAACTGTCGGAGCTCCCTCGGTTCGTTTCCGGGAGCAGTTGAGGGCACATTGGAAGGCAATTTGACCCAGACACCTGCAAGACCCGTAATAGTACACCGATTGCTATCGAATATTGCAACGCTTATTTTTCCACGCGCGATATTTTCTGTCTTCTTATTATTTGCGACGAAAACATAAGATATAGTAATTTATTTTTGGTTGGTAAAGAAATCCATTCTGGATCAATGACAAACGATTTTTTTTAAAGCTTTTTAATGTCAGCTTAAATAAATGAAATGTTCTTTTTCATTTTGACCACTTGATTATTTAGATCATTCTATAGTAGTGCATTATTTTAATAGTTGCCATATCTAAGTATGCTCCAGAATACCACTTAATAGTATATGAGAAATAATCAAAAATACTAACGTATCGGCCACTATATCTAATCTTAGTTCGTCACAGTTGCTCGTAAAATGAAATTCTTACTGTAAAATTTTAAAATTGAAGACTACGGCGCAATATCCTATATTTAAACACCTGCCGCTGACGCTGGGAGCAAGTTCCCAACAAAATTAACTTAAATCTTTCAAGAGATTGCGGACTGTTAAATTTTACATAACGGATATAATTAAATGCCGACTTCCGATACACAAACGTTCCATTGAAAATTATTTCGAGACGCTTTTGAAGATAACAATATTATTCGAATAATTTTGGGAAGCAACTTGACCCGCAGGATTTTAGGATGTTAGATCTGTTCTTTGTAGATTTGCTGTCAACGGTTAGCTCAAATGAATTGACTGAATAATGGTTGAGCTGTATAGCCTGCTTCTTTGGTCCCCTTGTTGTTTTTTATTTATTAAAGCGACGACATACTATTTAATCATCAATATTCACAAGAACATGGTTCTGTAATTGGTACCTAGTCATTTCTAAAGCGGAATTAATTCACATAAGGTGAACGTCGTAATTTTAATTAAGGTGTGGCTTTATGCACAGCTAAAGTCTTAATACGAATCCGGCTTGTATTGTAGTAATTCCCGGCTCTACATTAGGTACTTCTGAATGTTGTCCATCCATGATACCGAGAACCGTAATGGCTGCGGCAGGACAATAATTCAAGTAATTAGTATTCTCGTTAAGACGCCCGCTACTTCATTAATTAACGAAACTTCAACCACCCTCAATTTACTTTTACGATGAAGAATTTAAACATCCTTCATCTTTCAAATCGAGTTGGTAACAAATTCGCCCGTCATCTTTATTGGGTAGAGTGTATAGTATTCATTAGGTTCAATAGAACTGTATTCTAAAGTTTTATCAAAATCAGTTTAGTAGTTTTTGCGTGAAAGAGTCAAAGTCAATAACATACATATTATATTTAGATTTAACTAGTTTCCAAAACAGGATTGATTTCTATTAACTTTTATACAACTATAAGCTATTTGGTTATATCGGTACCTACTTAATTCTGAAGTAAAAAAATAGACAGATATGTTAAACTTTACTCCTTTTTTGACCAGGGTTTCCAATAAAAACTTTATTTGAAGACAATAGGTATTGATTGCTGACCTACATTATCCGCGTCAAACTGACCGGCAAAACCCAGCAAACGTTAAAACAATAACTTTCACCATTCAGTTTATCGTTACAGTGCATTAGTTGTCAAGTAGTCCGGCGAAGTAATGTTGCACACAGTACGTTTTCGTCCTTCTTCACAAGCCATTACCTACGGGTCCATTCATCGAAGCGACTCAACCCGCTTACAACCTCGGTAATTAACTAAACCTTGAACTTTAAACATTAGCTAATTTACCCGACGGGATTCAGATACCGCTCATATAGATATACCGCTCGTATAGATATAACATTCTACGCAATGCCTGACCTGACCGAGGGCAAGATTTATGCGTGAATAACAATTTTATTTTCGACCTAACCACGCTTTGGGTCTTAAGTGAATCATTTGGTGAACGTTTCTTTAATAAAGGTTCTGATATTGTATTTATAGTCTAATAACTTGCAACTTGCGTAGCAAGAAGGGATTTTATGGCGATGAAAAATGAGCATGGAATGGTGAATTAATATTTAATACAAACATATCAGTAGGTTCGTTTATCTGCAAAAGAGCTGTGTTTTTGTAGGTAACATTATCAATCATACCATTTCGGGCGACATAAGTGGACCCTCCTTGTACGAGCTCAAAGTTCCATTACTCACGAAGCCACGCCCGACGCTGATACCCTCGCCTTCATTCACTATAACTATAGACCATACTGATATCCATTATTGTATAAGTTCCCCAACAAAGAGCGTCAATAGACAAACGAAATATCAGATAGCGGCAATAATATGAAGTGCGACCACCATGAATGGAGTCAACTATTTCTTAAGCTACTCGTATATGAAAAATACTCTACGATCGATCTCGATTGTTTTGCCTTGCACATCCATTGTGCTTGGTAAAATAACAGATAGTTGCAACCTACTTATAGTGTTGTGCTAAAACTGAGTTATCTATACTTGGGTGGTCTTGCAAAACGACGTGTGTTCGCGAGCCAGTAACTTGCAGATAGCCGCGGAAAAGTTACAGCAACTTAAAGGATTTGCACCGAATTCGAAACAGCCATTGGCAAGTTCGTTCTGGTATCGATTCCAGCGGTGACAGCTGGTAGCTTACGCTGTTACACGAAAATAAATGGAATGGAATTCTAATTTTCTCGGTATTTAACAGCGCGGTAACGGTCTATAAAGATCTTAATGGGAACAAAAAGGCTTATTCGTAAACGTCGATGTTAGGAATTAATTGTTATTTGTGTTTTTAATTAGAATTTCCTAAGGAATTTCCGTATAATTCCAACATTAGGTACCTACGTCCTACGAACTATGTTATTTTAATTGTATTAAACATACCTGGGTGGTTTGAACCTGGCTTGAACTGGCTGTTCCAAGATTACTCTAATTATTTTTTAATGTTTTGTAAACAAGGAACAAGTATATCATATCGACAATATGGCATGGGTCACATCTTAGATAATATCTATTGGAGACGTATATATAGGATGCCACTGAACATCAACTGGGCAATCTGCCAGCTCTTCACATTCATAAAACTCTACAAGACCAGCATTAAAATACTTAAATTAAATTTTAATTTGATATAAAGAGAAATAGCACATGTGAAAGATTTTATGACGGCCAAGGCAAGTGATTCCTGAAACTTATGGCGTCTATAAACCCGATCGTGTCGAGTAGACGAGAAATCTTTTGAATTATTGTGATTCGCCGTGAATGGATGGAATAATGACGACGGAAGTTCTGTGTAACGTACACAGATTAACGTACACGTACTGATATCATAAATAAAATGATTTATTCGTTGCTACAATAGTTGCGCTTCACAATTGCTCTTTTTAACGGTTTATTTGTATTGTTGCCGGAAATATATGGTGTTATTTTGCAATATTATTATTGCTCGTGAACCCTATACGTTGCGCTGATATGGATCATTAAGGTTTAATATCGGATTTAAATTCGGTTTATAAATAATTCTGCTTCAAATGCATTCAAATATTTACTGTGAGCTTATTAAGTTATAAAACGCACTGTAAGCGTTGTTTAAATGCCAACATTTAAACACTCTATCCACACGCAAGTTTGATTTTGTGAAAAATATACTATTATTTAGTCTTGATTAAGCCAAATGGTAGTATTTTTATATAAACATCTCTTTGCACAAAAATGACTGAAATTTCTATTTGATTCGTCTTACTTAATGAGCCTGCCTGATCCCACTGCAGGATAAAGATCTCCCTTATTTTTTTTCATTATTTGCGATCTTGTGAATCTGCTGGCCAGGATACCGAAAATGTGGCACTACGCCATGAACGGCCACGTAATCGCATTACACCCTGTGGGACCCATTCTAGGATCTCTATTTCAGTTTGTTAGTCGTTTTTTTTTACTTGGTTATCTTGCGTTAGGCCAGTGACCAATTTGATTGTCGTGAAAAGATTAACATCTCATATATCTGCTCCTTGAATTGGGTGTAAAAAGCAAAAATAACAAGAAACAACTGTAATCTCCATAATAAACATTCTCAGGTTCATATTCTGTACGTAAATCTGCGTAATAAAGCCAACACAGCACTGATGGTAAAAAGCAAGTCCATCGAAATAGCATGAAGAGCATAAATAGTCGGTGACAGTAATACTACGAGGGAGTGCACCGGGGCGAGCTCTCATCATGAATTCCCGAAGGAGCACCGTTAAATGTAGGCCACAAAGTTCCAGCCGGGTCGCGCAGAATATTGCTTTGTCACTTGGCGACGTCGCACAGCTTCCCTAAGCCCAAGTAATTGGAAATACTTGAAATAGACGACTTACAGCAACATCGCGCCGCTCCGGCCCAACCCACATTCATGTTCAAACTAAACAGATGTCGTGTAACACGATTACAAATTACGTCAACAGATTTACTTTCAGACAAATACTGGATAATAAACATACACTTCCAAATCTACCAATGAGACACATTATACATTATAGTTTTTTTGGTAGGTAAATGTTTTTTTAGTGTAGATAATTATCTAACGTAATTATTTATTGTTTTTACTTGACACGGCATAACAACTTGACATGGCTTTTATCACGCCTAGGAGGATCGTAGCGAATGCTTTAGCATTAAGTCTAGCACTGTAATGCAGGTCTGTTTTTTTTTTTTTAAATAAACAAAAAAAAAAATTTAACTGCATTCCATCATCGCCTTCAAGTTACTAGTGATAATAAAATGTATCCAAGAACCATCCTTGTAGTGATACAGAATGATTGAAAAATAACCACATAATGATAAAAAGTCACAGACAGATAAAAAAACAACATATCATACAAAAATGTTGAATAATAAATTTTTCATATTTTAAAATGGAAACATTCACGTACCGTACTATCGGGGTACTTAACACATACACTGGCTCTTCGCGTCGTAAGTAAAAATAACAATACAAAGAGCCGATAGGATTAAAAAAAACTGATGAATAAATAAACAATAACTGCTCTCCCTAGACAGGCAAGGGTCGAAATATATAACCGAAAAATAAGATCAAGGCACGATAAAAGTGCCATGATTCTGTAAGAGTAGAACCAAGATGATTTATATAATAAGGGCATCACATGCTAAGTTTTAATGATAGCATTCGTAGAGCTGTTGGAGATCGTAGAAGTTATCAAATATTATAATCGTAGCTACTTTTAAGTATTATAATATATGTATCGTAGCATAGAAATGGTCGAAGTAACCGTAGCAGTGCCAAAGTCGTAGAAGTCGTCAAATCGTATGGTCGTAGCACAAAAATGATATCCGTAGCGATGCTAAAGTCGTAGAAGCTGTCATCGTAGCATAGCAATAACAGCAATGCTTGAGAAGCCGTATTTCCATCGACACGTGTCGGTTAAAAACCGTTTTATTACTTCCTATTAATTTTTGCGAGCAATAAACGCAACTTTACTGCCAGACATTTTGTACCCGTAACGCTGTATAACGAACGAAATTATTGATTTTCAGAGTGATGTCATTTTACTCGTTAAAAAATTCCTTGAATAATTCACCATCCGTAATGAAGGAGGAAATCTAAAGTTTTGGGACTTTTTCATTCAGCATTCTCCTTTTTTGTAGGGTCATCCTATATATTTGCGTAAGTAATCTTCAATAAATATTTTATTTACAAGAATAGGTTATTTCACAGTCGTAACTTAACCTTTAGAATAGGATGTAGTAAAGACGGATAAGGCAGAGATAGATAAAAATTACAAAAATGCAAAACAGCAGCTTAACGTGTCCTTCGAATCACGGAAACTCGTAAGCTGTTAATGCCAATAGACAAATCATTACTGTTAGATTGATCGTGCTGAAAGTTGCAAGCTACGCAACGAGCGTTTCTCTAAAATTCCCTTGTGCTAGCTTGAAAAGAAACGACAACGAGAAAATGAGTGCGAGGTAGTACTTTTTATCTATCTTTACTTATAAAATTATTTATATGTATACATATATAGTTTGTAAATAACTAAGAAAGAATATTAATTTCCACTTTAAAGAGTGGGTGTTTGGATTTTGTCATTTTAAGGGGTGGGGGGAATGGGGTGTGAAAGTTTTTATCGAGGTATCGGTTTTTTGGAAAAGAAATAAAGAAAACAATATGTTGCAAAATTTGAATAGAAGCTGCTCATCATTAATACAGTATAACGCGTTTAAGGGTTTTTGGATTTTCACATATTAAAGGGGGGGGGGTGAAATTGTATATATGAGAGTATGGGTTTATTAAAACATGACTCATGCGTGCAAAGCCACTGGCAACAGCTAGTAGGCATATATTTTTAAAGTTAATCTTTATTAAAACGTTGAAGAGCAAAGGTCTAATGTATTATATCTAAGTCGCTATATCAATGCAAATGATCTTGGCAAAATTAAGCAAAACGAAAACTTTATCGGAGGCGGAACATGAAATATGAAGGAGCCATGAAATTTATTTAATAAACGGAAACTTGCGCGGTCATGGCGAAAGTGGTGGTGGAGATCAGTAATGACGTGAACTTTGACAGCCACTTGGCAACCTTATCTCTTTGATCGTCATCGCCACCGCCACCGCGTTAGTTTGACCAGGCCTTAACAGACACGGGTCAGTCAATATAGGATGAGTCTTGAGGTATAGAAATCTAGACATCGCGTTGTGATTATTTTCCAAGGGATGAGAAAAGGCATTAGACAAGTTTTATCACACAATCTTCGTATTGAAGTTTATCCGATTTATGTATATAGGTTAGAAACGAAAAATCTAATGAAGCAGCCCTGTCTTGCATATTATTATGTTGGTCGATCCCGCACCGTGATTAAATTGTACCACGTCTACGAAGAGATTAATTTGGGCGCCTATGGGTTATGACATGACACGGAGACCTTGTTATGTGACCAGGGACTAAACAACAGAGTACGGGATTAGAACTACACATCTGTGACTGAAGCAGTACGATCGGTATTTATTCAACAGTGTCATACAATGGCGATTGTCTATAGAGCGTATTGTAAATCCCGCTCACGTTAACCGAATTACGTAATAACAACAAATGTTTACGAGTAGATCGACACTGCGAGGATTAATTAAACGAAACCTATACCAAAATTCACGGTGAGATCGCTATTAAAGCCCGTGTTAGTTCACAATATATGAGCTGAACTGTGATGATACCTACTCGTACGTGAAAGTTTATTTTATTTGAGCTACGTTCGCCGTTCCGCTATATTTTATACGGGATGCAACAAACTAAGCTTCGTGTGTGTTGCTTATTTTTTTTCTTTTAGACAGGGCTTGTTATTGATAGATGGTTAGTTCGACTTTATATTTTTCAATTTTATTTAACTAAAAAAATACAAATACAATTTCATGGAAACGCTTCGCTTCAAATACAACGTGCATGAACCCTTTCTGTTTTTATTAAATTTACCAAAACACCTTTCAGAATAAAATAATTGTCTAGCAACAAAAAAAGATTAATTAAAGTAAAAAGGCAGTACAAATGGATGTCAGGAATGACGAAGTTTCATGCCGTTTTTAAAGACTCAACAAAGTAATAACAGGATAATGTTTCTCTTCAAACCCTCATTAGACAGAGAAGTCGTGTGCTCAGTAATTAATTGTCGCAAATCTTGCTAGAAATCGAAAACCGCTAGGCTAGCGGAACGTGACCGCGCGCCTGGCAATCAGTATGCGCGGCGCCACACATACCGCTCGCCTCGTCTCCACACACCACCGGCTGCAATATGCTGAAATTGGTACGTGGCCAGGAGACACAATATTCACATTGAATCCACCATTTATTTCGGAATAATATCACCTACATAACGTTAAACATATAGCGCTGACACTACTGCACATCGCTTTTATTCGAGTCACGACCTCAGTAAGTGTTTCTACTGACAAAACCGTCAAAATTACCACACAATTTGAGAGGAAGAAGTGCAAGAAAATCTCGAGCGATTTCAAATCTCACAAAGTGATATATAAATTTCATTCACATTATAATAAGGAAATTCATAGTTGGGAGAGGAGCAGTAAGATCAACTGCTCGACGTCAATGTATACGTAAGACAGATATAGGGATGAGTGGCTTAACCGGATTAGGGTCCGGGCTGATTATTCCGCCAGTTGATTTACGATGACGCGATACCACCCGCGCCAACCTGCTTACCTAATAGAGAACTACACGAAAACGGACAATTTATAGTGTCGCACATGCCGATAGGATCATTTACCGCAACGGTTTCTGTGAAATAGGAGACCCCATGTCAACTTTTGCTTACGGACGAGGGTGAAAAGATCCCGACCTGCTCCTAGAATGGAGGTCAACTACGAAAAGTTTCCGACATTATGTATATTTAAAAGAGAAAAATACATTTAAATGCGGGCCTCGGCAGTGATTAGCTAAAGGACGGGACGCCTTTCGGCCCGACCTTACATCGCACGTGAATTGAAACGAGACCTTGCGACGGACATTATCTTAAATACCTTTTTTCGAAGCCATTTAAATGAGAATCCGCTTCCGAATTGCAAAATTAGCTTCATGAAAGTCTAATGAGAAACGTTTGAGATTCAGAACATCATCCTTTTTAGTCAGCTTTGTGATATAACACCCAACAGCAATCGAATCCGCACCTCTTGCGTCTCAGCCAACTACTCGCCCACCGCGCCACCCAATTCAACATTTATTTATTATCAAAAATCGTGGAATAAAAATCCCCAGAAAGTTCTGAGGTAAATCATCGAGATTCAAGCATATCGTGTAACATGGGTTTGTTTACCGTCCGTAATGAATAAATATTTAATTACGTTGGTATCTGAAGGAAAAATACCTGTTATTTATGTTGTAATAATCCATTATTTATTTAGGACCGAGCCATCAAAACCTGTTTTTGTAATGTCTCCTAAAAAGTTTTATTTTAATTCAGAGGTGGAGTAATTACTTAGTTGTAATATAGACATACCTGAGTTGGGTTTGTTGTCGGAGTTGGGTCGTGCAGAGGGTGCTCCGTCGCGCGCCTCCACCTCCAGCGCATAGGCTCCCTGCTTCTCCCTGTCGAACACCACTTTTGTGAAGATCTCCCCCGTCTGCACGCTGATCTCGAAGAAGTCCTTCCCCTCGTTCCGCGGCGAATCCACGATAAAGTAGTGCACCTACGATCAAAACAAATGCCTGATTTATTCATAAGGGACGTACAAAATACGATTCCGGGATTTCCGTCCCTTTGTTTGCATTATTATAGTTACATTATTGTCAAAACGAGACAATTTGAGAGAAAAATAAGTTAACGTTAGTGATAATAGTAAAGCCTGCTTTATATGGTTCGGAAAACCGAAATCCGATAAGGATATTAGGTAATACGACGGTGAAAACATCCGTTCGCCCTCAATTCGATAATACATGAAGGAATATGAGCTACTGGGGTTATGGCAAAATTGTTTTAATATATCCACGGCGTTTTAAGCTGTTTGAATATATTCCAATATTATTAAGCGGAAATACCTTGTGATCTAGCGTAACGTACCAGTCATCAAAATACAGAACTCATTCGGGGCGCGGCGCCTGATGCTGTCATATCTGACACATGTCCAATTAGATTCGTATCTTTTTTACGGAATTTTGAGATGAAAATGATGTCAAACGATGAAACATATGCGGTTATTTTAACCCGAGTTAAATAAACTGGTTTGTAGCAAAAAAACACAATATGCGATTGTATTCTAGAGTTATGTAATGTGCTTTTAGAGTTATATAATCACAGATCTAGTGCCATTGTGAATACCAAGTAGGTACAAATTTTGATTTTAGTTCGGGACTATTGAGTCTGCTGCTACATTAAACAGAACTTTAAAAACAAATGTTTTAAAATCGCTATTTTCACAATACGTTGCGACATCTATGTGCCAATAATAATACGACTAATGCATTTACAAACTGAGGAAGGGTCTTATCTCGCTCGTGATATTACTTTTTACAAACTTTACAAAGTTTGACAGAACTAACACTTCTTGGACTCTTAAGGATCATGCTCCTGCGTGTCATGCATTTGAACTTAAATTCTAGCAAAACTTTATAATTCCCTCAGTTCAGTGAGTATAATGCATCCATGTAACGAGGCGATATGGGAGCAATATATACTTATTATTCAGTATCAAAGGCTGAAAGAAGTCTACCGCAGGACACATTTTGGCATCTAACAGTTCGTTACTTTGATTTTTGACCGCATAGTTGTAGTAGCAATAGAAATAAAATGATGTCAACATCAAGTTGATACAAAATAAACTTCCTAAAAAATAACTTGCAAAATATTAAATAAATCGGCCATCTTCAACAACGGGTATTTCTACAATAATCTAAAAATAGTTAAAGCGCTGCAAATAATTTCGATTCGAGCTCATCGTTTAAAATAGTACCTACTTAATTAGTTTGAAAACTCAGGTAATTTAGCTTGTTAGTCTTCATTTTTATTAGCATTCTCGAGATTTTCTATTAAAATATCAAGGAAACTTAGTGGTACACTACGGAGAGTAACCAATTTCTAACATTTCATTGTAGAATTCAGATTGCGTTGCAGCAAGAGGGAAAATCAATATTGAATTTGATCACAGTCTAACGAATTCAGTGAATGCTAACTAACATCGAAACGGAACTGCTGTAGTTTCTTCATTTAGAAGGTCCTCGGATACTCAAGATAGCCCCTTCTCAGTCGAGTTACCTTGTTATTTCTTGATCATTATTAATTAAATAATAATAATAATAATGCTGGACATTTTCACACAACATCATCTAGCTCCAGAGTAAGAGGAGCTTGTGTTATGGGAACTACATGACTGATATAAGTACTACTCATAATATTTTCAGGCTGTGTCCCACTGCAGAACAAAGGCCTCCCTATTCCCGTTTCACTATATACATTATATATTTTTTGTAAGTAACAAATATTTGCAGATCAAAAACATTTGTTCCGCGGAGGGAATCAAACCCGCAACCTTCGTCGTCAAATCAGTGCTAAGTTAGTGGTAAAAGAACTTAAAACGAACCTTGGAGGCCATTTTATATCAATAGTCATTTGAATTTTAGTTGTTTAGTAACATTCTTATTTAATGGTTTAAAACTGTCTGTCGAAATGTAGACACTATGGACACTCACTTTGGCAACAGTTTTCGAACACTTACTATTTACCACGTCTTTAGTCTGGTTCCGAACCTATCCGAGAATACTAAGAACGTTATAACTCTATGTTGCAAAGTTCTGCAATAAGTTCTAGCGTCTGGGGTTTGGATTTGAAATGCATTTTCTTACGAAGTCAATTAACATTTTTGAGGCAGCAGGTAGGATTAAAATTAATTCGTTTATAATGTTAATAACGTCATGGCTAAGCGTAAAAATATTCCGTTATTCAGGGGTATGTTTTGATTTCTGGAAATATAAAACAGTCAATTCTTCAACGGGAAAGAATAGCTTAAAATAATATTGATATTGCTTATCGTCGCCGATTATTTTAAAAAGCTATATAGTGATATATTTTTAGGATCAAACTTCTGTTTATTTTTTTTTAACATTAGGCAAATTATTTTTGTATCAAGTGCCAATCACTTGAAACTATCACGTTATCTGTAGGGGTTTTTATTGTGTGAAGTATCGGAATGAACTTCTATATATAGTATATATAGGCAGGTGGAAATGTTAAGAACTAAGTAGGTCGGTGTATATACAGGGAGAATGTTAATGAAACATCTGACTCAACTCGAAAATTATAGCTCGGAGCCAATTAGCGATGATAGCTACCAGTTTGGGACGGTTGCATAAATTATCGAGTGACTTTTGAACAAACTAAATGGATCCCTCATTACTATAGCACAAATTCTAGGACAAAGACTGAATTTTCACACAATAATTCCACAGTTAAAGCTTTAAAAATACGAGAAATTGTGAACCCGATGTATTCGTTACTAAAACAATCAGTACCCGTTACTATCGTTACGTTAATCGTTCCTTTTGATACATTCAATAATAAATAAATAAATAATGCTGGACATTTTTCACACAGCATCATCTAGCCCCAAAGTAAGCAGAACTTGTGTTATGGGAACTACATGACTGATATACTACTCATATACTTTTTTTTTTAAATACATACATAATAGGTTGGGGAAAAAGTTTCTTCGCATTTTTTAAGAAAATTCAAAACATTTTTTAATATAGTTTATTTACATTTAACTAAAGTATGTAGGTACCATTTTGTTCGATAACTTTTTGCCATTTTGTAGGCAGGGACATGATCCCATTGCTATAAAAACTTTGGGGCTTCTGTTCAAAATACCGCGACAAGTGGTTTTGGCAGTCCTCTCGTGATGTTAACCTGACACTGCCTAAAGAATTCTGAAGAGACCGAAACAGGTGGAAATCTGAAGGTGCAAGGTCAGGACTATACGGCGGATGCATTAACACATCCCAGCCAAACTCTCTTAATTTTTGCTGAGTGGCTAAAGATGTGTGAGGTCTAGCGTTATCATGATGAAAAACCACACCCCTTCTGTTGATTAACTCCGGCCGCTTTCTCTCAACTTCTTGTTTTAATCTCATCAGTTGTTCGCAGTAGAGTTCAGAATCGATGGTCCTGCCTGGTGGTAACAGCTCATAATGAATAATGCCCTTCCAATCCCACCACACACACAGCATCACCTTGTTGCGAGTTAACCCGGGTTTCGCCACAGTCTGTGAAGCCTGACCGGCCTTTGACCACGACCTTTTTCGCACGTTCTTGTCGTACGTGATCCACTTTTCATCACCAGTTATCAGCTTCTTCAAAAATGGTTCGGTTTCATTACGTCGTAATAAAGAATCACAAATGAGAACACGGTTCATTAGGTTTCTTTCAGTGAGCTCGTGAGGTACCCAAATATCGAGCTTTTTTGTGTACCCAGTTTTTTTCAAATGCGCCAAAACTGTTTTGTGGTCAATTCCCAGTTCTTCAGCTACGTCGTAACTACTGATATGCCGATCTTGCTCCACTTTTTCAAAAATGGCATCCATTTTATCCGTAATAGGGCGACCAGAGCGACGTGCATCTTTGACATCAAAATTTCCGGATTGAAAACGCTTAAACCAAATTTGTGCTACTCTCACAGACACTGCACTAGGTCCATAAACATCGCAAATTTTTTTCGCGGCTTGCGTTGCATTTTTACCTTTTTTGTAGTAAAATTTTAAAATGTATCGAATTTCTTCATTAGATTCACTCATCTTGACAGTACGAAAAACAAATAAAAATCACACATTTTCCTAATTTGAATTTGGAATTATCTTCTTTAAAATTTAAACTTTTAATGATACCAAAACCAGCCAGATACAAATAGTATAGCCAAAGAGATTTTATTACAAGTTCATACATACAATAATGCGAAAAGACTTTTTCCCCAACCTAATATTATACATAGAAAACACCCAGATCCCGAGAAAAAAGTTTAAAGATGCAAACATTTGTCCCGCAAAACGAACCCGCAACCTTCTGCGTCTCAGGCGGGCCTTTGCCCACTGCGACACAGAGGTCGTCATCCAGAAGCATCATAGAGTGACGTCGCGTATAGTATGACTTGGTTCGTACTTAGTATCAAACTGACATCTAGATACGACAGATGCAGGTAAAAAAAAATTGTTAGAGGTACTTCCGAGTCGGGCGATGTACCCGTTACTAGGTAACGAATACATACGGTTTGCTACAGCTAACCTAAAGCCTAACGAAGCCAGTCGACGTATCCATTGCAACCGTGTGGACTACATAGTTGGAGAGGCGGTTATGTTTGATTACTATCGGTGATGAGGCGAAGCGGCAGAGCGTCACACGGTAATCGTAACTTTCTTTTGTTTTTAAAATATAGTATATTCCTCGTACTATTTTTACCACATTGACAGACGGACAAAGGCAATATCAAAGGCGTCGACACACGTCGATAAATAATGCTGACTACATCCTACTATCCTACTACTACTATAATAAAGGCGAAAGTTTGTGAGGATGGATGTTTGTTACTCTTTCGTGCGAAAACTACTGAACCGATTTTGTTAAAACTTTACAGTCATATAGCTAAATCATCAGAATAACACAGGCTACTTTTTATCCGAGTACCACGCTGGCGAAATCGTGGGCAGAAGTTATTTTAACATAAGTAGTTAGTTACAAATGAAATTAACTGACTCTATGATTGACGTATCATCGAAGTATTGAAGGCTTTTCCATAAGTATGTTCAAGGATATATCGACGGTTCACAATATTCCAAGTAATTATAGTATCGGCAATGGACGTGTAGGCACACGGTGTGAATAAATTTTGATGTATTATAATTGTGTACAGCAAAACTGCATTACCATTGATCCTCTTTTATCGCCTCAATAAAAATCTACATACGCAAGAATTAAAAACACTCATATGTATGCTAAACGAAGGCTATGTATTTAATTATTCACAAATAGCACACGCAGAGGCGCAATCACTACATACCCTCTGAAAATTGCATTTTTATAACCGGGACGTGCGAGGATTATTGGCACAGTACATTATTGTGAAAAGGTTGTTGACGTATCCGGATAAAAACTGCAGCTTTTACACTTAAAACACAACAACACAAGCTCACTAAAAATAATAACTAACGACTAACTAACTACCTTACAGAGGTAAGGCAAGGCGAATAGCATTGAATTTCTGTTCTGATTTATTAAGAGGCAGACAGATTCCAAGTATCAAAAATAGCCATACATATTTCAAACGCACGATTATTGAGCATATGCAAGACCAAGGCACCAATGCCGCGGTTGCAAAATGGATCACACGCCTTTGGCATTTTCTTCCACAAACAATTACCTACTGTTCGATTCGGTTCGGTTCGAAACAACGAGATTCTTCATAGCATGATAATTACATAACATAATATGTATATTTTTCTAGTTGCAAAAAATAAAAAATAAATAGAACAACCACAACTAAACAATACTATCGTGGTTCCATTAATTTTGTTCAAATGGAAATAAAGTTATGATTTTATTCAGAAACTATTTTGTTATTTCATACAACACCATGTTTTCGATGTGTTTGCGAAAAAAACATATTTCGTCTTAGTATTATACCGCATCTGCGAGTGTGGTTATGCATAAAATATGAGCAAGTTGTTTATGACTCTGGAATTTTGAAATAAGTAGGTGTTCGAGTGATATTGCAAAAAACTCATCACTACCTACAAAAAACAAAAAAATATGTAGAACGACCTAAATAAAATAGTTGTATTGAATATAATATCACCTAAATGAATATATTACGTGAATCGTACGGGAATTGAGGTCCATTGAATATCAAAAATACTTTTCCGAAAAATTTAATTCGCGCTTTTGAATGAATACGATAATAAAAATTTTATGGATAGTGTACTGTTTGAATACTGAGTATGTGCTGTATGAGCTGAAGTACTGCAGCATTGAGCTGAGCATAGATTTTTTTTTACAGTGCCGTACACTACACACAACTATATTGTAGAGTAAGAACTCTATACTTTTTTATTTGGCGATCTCTGTGGCGCAGTGGGCGAAGGCTCGCCTGAGACGCAGAAGGTTGCGGGATCGATTCCCGTCGCGGGACAAATGTATGTACCGAAATGTTTGGTCTGGGTGTTTTCTATATATAATAAGAACGTATTTACAAAAAAAAATGTATATAAAGTAGTATGTCAGTCATGTAGTTCCCATAACACAAGCTCTGCTTACTTTGGGGCTAGATGATGTTGTGTGAAAATGTCCGGCATTATATATTTATACTAATATTGTAAAGAGGTTAAGTTTGTATGTATAGGGTAATATTCGAAACGAATCATCCGATTTCGAAAATTCCTTCACCAATAGTTAAAATGGACTTTTTTAGGGTAGGCATAGGCTGTATACTGTCCCGTTAAAATAAAAGAGTTTTTCGTGGAGACCAACATGTCAACGTAAGTCGACGAAGAAACGGTCGAGCGAATTCGTTTCTTACGAACGCTGCCTTAACGCTACTTTTCATCGGCTACTTTTTATACGGGATAACGCGGGCGAAGTCGTGGGCTGTAGCTGGTATGTTTCTAGTGAGTTATATTTTCATATATAATGCTTATAAGTTCTACCTAGATGTGTGTTTTGTACAAAATAAAGTTTTAATTACTTCACTTTATGTATCTTTGTTTTATATAAGTTAATGCTAATCAAAATTAAGTTCGCCTATAGTGGGGAATCATGGGGAGTACAGTTAAAAATGTTTGTTTTGTCTTTGTAAACTGTTCCGGATATGGATACAATTGTTAGATGAAAACAGATAAGCCGGTTACGATTCAAATTTAATACCAGTTTTCGGAATAAGCTTTGTATAATCGTGTACAAGAATCTAGAATTTCCAATGTTTGCAAGCAAGAGTATTCTTTGAAAGCATTGTCTTATCTGTCATGGTTAGCTCCAAGCACCGACTCTGGCAGCCTGCCAATGACATTAGACCTCAACTGTATTTTATGAACTTATTTTATCAGAATATGAACTCGTAGGTACATGAAGTTTGCTTTCAAATATTTCTGTAAAATAATTAAAGTGAACATTATTCCTATAAAATTATAACTAATGAATTAGGTTGTTTCTAGAGGAAAATGAGTCATCACTTTTCACGTCATCACTTTTCTAAATTTTCTTCTAACACCCACCCATGGCCATGTGTGGGTGTTAGAAGAAAATTTAGAAAAGTGATGACGTGACCACTCATTTTCCTCTAGAAAGTAGAGTATTATACTTATGTCACACAAGAGTAGTATTATTCTTATGTCTAGAAACATACGTTTTAAAGCCTATCCTACTACTATTATAAACGCGAAAGTTTGTGAGGATGGATGTTTGTTACTCTGTCACGCAAAAACTACTGAACGGATTTTGATGTAACTGTAAAGTTATGTATAAGAATAACACATAGGCTATTACTTTTTATCCGGGTACCACACAGGCCAATCCGTGGGCAGAAACTAGTATTTTATAGCTATATTTTGTTTAATGACTGTCGTTAATTACTAGTGAGGTACATAACATAAAAATCCTCTGTACAAAAAGTTTTGTAGTTTAAGTCAAAAACCCTTGAAAAACCCTATATATATCTTGTTCAAAATATATATAGACCATGGAAGTAATACCACCAATCTATTCCTGCGGCCTAGTAGTTATGCTCGCATTGCTATGTATGTCCGGAACATTTGAAGGGTATGGGTGCCGGAAATCACATAAACATGAGATTTTACACTCGTTATTTCGAGTTGGCAACACGCGAGTGAGCCTCTAGTGTTACAAGCGTAGATACGGTATACAAATTTTTATTTCCCCGATTAGTACTAACAATAAAGAAAGCAAAACGTACAGATTTGTAGTACTTTGTTGATCAATTTTGATCAAATTTAAGACGAGGAGACAGTTTCGTATTCCTGAAATTCCGATTTGGTTGAATGTTTATTTCTGTTGTTACTTTGTTAGGTATTAATTATCGGTCTAAGGTGCAAGGTTAATTTTTCTTGACTTATTTTTTTTCTTTTTGACATTAAAACTGGGTATCATAATATAACTAGGCTAAAACTTACTTAGCAAAATAATTATAATGACTCTTAGCTTAGGAAATGACTAAACTAATTATGTATAGTTTTGATCTATGTCATATTCTGTGGCTGCCCCTCTTTTGTAAAAAGATGATCCATATTACTTCTTCCAAAATGATGAACACAGTTGCCTGTTCATTTTTCTTACAGTTATTTTATGATATGTCTCTTACCTGGTTATTGGGGAATGTCCCGTCCTTGTCTATCGCGTTGACCTGCGTCACTTTTGTCCCGATGGGCTCTCCTTCTAACACCGTCTCCTGTTCTCTCTCTGTGAAGAGTGGAATCTCATCATTGACATCTTCGAGCATTATGTAGACTGTAGTCTCTGAAGCCAGTTGTTGGGCGCCGTTGTTCTGTATGAGCAAACAGAAATTATAAGTTTCAAATGCATAAGATGGCTGATGTTTTGAGTGTTTGTGCAAAAGTATCTTACCCACGTATCTAAATTTATTATCTTATAAAATCGTTTCATGAAACATTGACCTGAGTCTTTAAGTCCTGATTTAGAGGATAGTGTTCCTTTTGGTTTGCACTACGAAAGGATTTTCTGAAATTCCACCGAAAGAGGCGATTTAATCTAAAAACTCAACACGAACGTAGAGCGTGCCAATAGTTTATTATACCAATCGCGAATCAGATATTCTCGTCATACTAAAATCAACATTTCTAAATCTGTGTTTTAGATACTGGATGGATGTAATAATGTTGTGTAACTCGAAAAAAAAATCTAGTTACATATTTTAAAAGTTAAAATATTTAGGTGCCTAATCGTTTTTAGCGGATAGCAGGTAAAATTGTTTCAACATTCTTCATCATTAAATTAATGTATCTGCTCTTTCACTCTGGTGACAAATCTCGAAGGCAAGTGTCAACATTAGTCAATAATGTTGAAATTAAAATGACAATAAGCTAACAACCTGTCACGTGAAATGCTGACTACTATACCATGCGCGGGCATGTGCCAAATAATGTTTGGACGTGCCTTTGACTACCCCATACTTGGTATCTTTTCTACAATTCTGCGTTCTGAATATGTATTGGCGGATGTCCATCACGGGAATAAAGCGTTCGTTAGCGGTTTTTTTAGGAGAAATTAATCTGAAAATCTAGCATAGTTTTAAAACTTTATTAGGCAACTCCAAAAAGTCTCGATTAATGTTTACTGAAGAGAAGTCGAGAGCTTCAGTTTTATGAATATCAAATCGATGCTATTGCTAAGTTTCTCTTGGAAATTTTCAATTTACATTCTTATCCAGTTTTATTGAGTACCTACCTAAATTTGATTGCTTTGAAGTTTCAACTGGTATTTACTCAATTACTTACAGAATTATTTAGTTAGAATTGAACGAATCAATAATAACTTCTAAGGTAAATTAATTGCAATATAGTTTACGAAGTAAAAGTCCCTATACAAGAAGATAAAAAAGGAATGCTAAAAACTACTAGTTGTTTTATATGTATAATATTCTATGTGTATTTCCAAAAAATGCTAAATAAGTAGGATATCTGTCATGTAGTTCCCATAATACAAGCTCTGCTTAGTTTGGGGGTAGATGCTGTGTGAAAAATGTCCATCATTATATATTTTTATTTTATTTTACATATTTACTTACTTCAACTCTGATCGTCAAGTTATATTCCTTTATACTCTCGTAGTCGAGGGGATGATTAACTTTTATATCCGCCCAAGTGAGCCCATTATCGGTTCTTTGTTGTAAATAAAAAGTGTGAAACTTGTTCGTTTGAGCCGTTGAGCCGGGCATCAGTCGGTAAAACACGGTTGGATTGTTCTCGATGCCCGAGCTGAAACACAATAATACATTGGGAAAACTTCGACAAATATAAAATCTCTAAGCAACAATATGGGCACAAGACAACACAGAATATAGCGAGTTTTAGTTGAAAAATAGCTAAAGGGGTAGCAACAATGATTACTTTTAAAGTACACGATTTGTAAAAATATAGAGCGACTCGGTCACAATTTTTTAGGTATGTCTTGAACGCGATCTAAGCACCTTATGTGATTTGTTCATAACACTACTGTTGTATTTATGTTTTTCATAACACTAGATATCACCTTAAGCCACCGTACTTATGTGGCATAGGGTGGTGTCTATACCACCATCATCTAACTCTTAAATGTTCTGTGAGAACGTAGATTATGCCGTTATTTTGAGAGGATCTTTCAAAATATTGTTATTTTTCTGACAGGTTGCCGACTAATAGAATATTTTTTTACCGCGTCATAATTTGTAGGTACGGAAAAAACCTTATTTAAATTTCCAAAACGCACTTTGTTTATTTACCTATCCCAAGAGTTGTTGCTTTTAAATTATAATCAACAAACAAGGAAAAGATACTCGCTGTCGGGAATTGTACTCTCCGAGTTGCTTATTTATACTAAAACAAGCCTTGAACGGAATATTTCAGTTAATAAACGAAAATAAGTAAAAAAAAATATGAAGATACATATCTGCTTCGTTTCAACTAACAAAAGGTCTTTGGAAACGATAAGCAAAACAAAAGAGTCTATTCGCACCCAATTAATAAATTAATCTATATTTAGCTAAAACAAGTCAATAGAGTTCAAATTATTGGAAACTAACTAAACATTATAGAGCTCCAAAGTAAAATTGTTTTTTAATTTCACCTATTTTAATCTATAAATCAAATTTTACTCTATAAGTGACGGTGGTGTACGCAACCCATTATGATATCGTTACGAAATACCGTACAGTAGACACAAAAACCCAAGTCAAAACAACTTCAACACAACTACAAGTCAAATAGGTAAAGCAGAGAAAAAGGTGACCGAGTCGTGACTACAAATAAATCCCTTAAAAATAAGATCGTTAGTAAAGTGAATTAGTAATAGATTCGTCTCCACGTTTATGCTGTGAGTTTTGAAAGTGGTTGTTTAGGACGAACAGATAGACAAATAGTTGTGATTCAAACTTTTCGATGGCCGGCACTCGGTGTGGTTGATGCACTATGAAATAAAATGCAGTACTTGAGTCAGCGACAAACATATTTAAAGGGAAAAAGTATTAATTACTCTACCTGCCTAGTTATACATGGTCTGAGACGTAGTTTTTGTCATGGACATAGGAAGTCGATCTGCTAATTTTTAATATAAACTTTCAGTTGGATTATACCCAAACTATCGTTATTGCTGTTTATGTTTTTCATTCATCCTACTGAAATATTATAAATGCGAAAGATCAATTTTTTTTTTGATAATAATCTTCGTTACCGCTGAACCGATTTTAATGAAATTTCATATAGTCTGTATAGGTAAGATTAAATGTTTGTTGATAATAATCTACATAACGGCTGAACTGATTTAGATGAACCGCACAGCTACGACAGAAACTGGTATCATAAAAGCTTGACTATGCGCCCCAATTCGTAATTAAAACTTCAAGTGCATTAAAATAGGTAATGCAGTAATTTTGTTTCAAAACAATAAAACATTAAAACCAAATAACAATGAGTTATTTCATGGAAAGCTGGGATGTTCTAGGCTCCAGTTTTAGTTAATACGGTATGCTACTTATATTTCAATAAATATCTGTTTCCGCTATTTTGTCACTGACTCAACTAATATTTGTGTTGGCCCGTAATACACATTCTTTCTAATCCCATGATGCCGTTAGTTTACATTACTTACTGAAATCCATACGAACAATTTTAAGATATCATTGCAACGGTACCGATACATTGCTCTAGTCATTGCCATTTAGTACCACGGAGTAAGTAAGGCACTATAGTTGTATTTATGAAATAAATTATAAGTAGGTAAACATTTAAAGCAACGAATTTTATGAGCAACGATAAATAAAACGTACAATATTTTTTGTTTAGCATATTTGTACAACTATTTATCCTATAGATCGTTTGCAACGGTATTTAGATAGCTAGGTTTAGGTTTAAATAACTTTATTCTCAAAAAGACAAACAGATGTCACTTATATGAGAACAATACAAACTTAATTACTTATCTTAAAGTAGGTCGTTCTTTTACAGTTATATGTTTAGGTTGTTCCAATTTAACGTGTATTTAGCAGTGATGCATCATTGATAATATGATGGGCTAATTTGTGTTTAAACACGTCAAATGAGCAAATACTTTTTATATTTGAGGGTAGTTTATTATACAGCTGTACGCCTTCGAAGACTATCATTTTTTTACCGTAGTTTGTTAGCTAGCTGTTTCATCTGTATTTTTTGTATATACCTACTTTTACATAGTTGTATGAATAAATGTATTTTATTTATTCTTCATGATTAGATAATATTGTGGCCGTACGCAATTTATAACATAAAATTCTAAAATGTTCTATGAATTCCATTATCTAGGGGCACTTTTTTAGAAATTTGCTAAAAAAAATATTTTAAATGCCAACTTAAAATAATGGCAAGCACTAGGTACAAATATTAAGATTCACTGAAAATAAATTTGAATTCGGTCCAGAACTACTCACAAAACATTTACATGCTTTTACCCAAAATAATGAATACCATTTTTAGATAACTAAGGTCGAGTATGCACTGATGACTCAGCCTGCATGCAAGACGATGAACATAGATTTTAATACCGATTTTAATACCTCTCACATTCTGTTCAAAAATATCCATGACATGCAAAGTTTACTCTACCGTATAGATATTTTTAAACGATCAAAGCAAAAGTTATGGTGATTCCCGTTCCACGAAAGCAGTGAACCCTAAATGCACGCTGGTGTCATCCCTGTGTTCGTGACGATGCTTATTCAATGCACGGACATGGCAATACGTAGTCAATCACCAAGTGAAAGTCGATAGAAAGGTTATGACGCTCGCGGCGGCTTTTCGACTTTCCTTCTAAGTCTCTCTCCTAAATCGCATCAGAATCGCCCTGAGCGAGCATTTTGAGACGACGCAGGATGAAGTATAGGATAGCCAACCGTTTCCATTTCATTTCATTATATTCAAAAGTTTTGAAAATAATGAAAATAAAAGAAACAGCTAGTATTTACCACCCTCAGGTTAATGAAAATAGTGAACACCTTTGCTTCTGGTACCCGACATGGAAATAAAAGTAGCTATCGTGAATTGATAGTTACGAAAGGTTTTCTATCGGTACGGGTATTGAACGCAGGCGTGCAATATGTTCAATATCACCAAGACATGGTTGGGTTGGGTAGAGTCGAGGCCGCGGCGGCGCTGCGTGCGGGTGACGGGGCTGCGTGCGGTGCCCGATGCCCGTGCTGATTGTAACCCACGCACCTTGCTTTCACGGACACCACTTTGGCACCCACGGGCAAATTCTCTGGAATGTAGATCGGGCCATACACAGTGTGATCCCACACGGGGGGATTGTTCGCGCGATCCACTACGTCTATCTGGACCTCCACGGTACGTGACAAAGGCGGAAAACCCTTGTCTTGAGCCATAGCCTCCAACTTGTACGTTTCTCGCTAGCGGGGGAAAAAGTCGACGGAAACAGACAAAACCACGTCGTTAGTAGTGTTAAGGAGTGGAGGAGAGGCGGGCCCGCGGGCCCGCGACGCCTTATACCAACCTTGCTTTCACACTGGTCACTACGGTACCCACTGTGACATTCTCTTTGATGTGAACGGGGCCATACGTGGTCATGTCCCAGATGGGGGGCTTATTGTTCCTGTCTACCACGTCTAATTCAACGTCCACGTCTGCGGAGGAGGGCGGGTCACCTCTGTCGGAGGCGCGCACGCGCAGTCGGTACCTGTCCCGCTAGAGATACACGGGTGAGAGGTCAGCGAGCGGGGGGAAACAAAACATAACACAACTAAAATAAACACATAAATACTCATCGCTAATAAACAATCAAAATAAACAAAATAAATTCAATTCAGTATTTATCTAACGCTTCCTCAATAAATTATCTTTGTATTGGCTGTTACACAGGTGTACGTAAGTAAGTACAAAATTATTGGTCTTTTATCCGTCGCCTCGCACACCATAAGCAAAATGAAAACAAGAGAAGAGATTACAGAAAGATTCTACGAGATTACAGCCACTCACGTCATCTGCTCGCACGCTGTCTCCATCCGCTCGTACTTACAAGTAGCATTCCATGTAGCCAATATTAGTGGTGCAGTAAATAAATTGGAAACAAAATGTTTATCATATTTTACAGGTTCTGTCTGTACAATGAGGAAAGATAAACTGTACATTAGGTATTATTAAGTACTTTTTACAGTTTAAACTAAACTAATTAAAAAAAAATCAAAGAACTGAATAGAAAGCAGGCAAATGCATGCGGCACTGCATACAAGACATGGCGGAAAGGTCAGGTCGTCGTAAGAAGGTTTGGTGACCTCGTAAGAATTACTACAACGAAACGACACTCATTGAAATGGATATATTACAAACGATGGACGTTACGGGTAAGATGTACTGTACAAGTTTGGAAAACGTTGCCCCTTTCACAGAAGGAATATGTCACAACTGGCCCGATGGCCAAACTGCCTCGGGGGCAATATGACCACCACAATCTAAAACTAATTATTATACAAGTCACATCAATATAGTGGCGCCCTGTAAAAAATTTCAATATTATCATGATAATTCTGTTCAGGTGATTATATTACATGAGTAGTCGTCTACACGGAATCAGATCGGCCGGAGTCGAACCGGCCTGCGGGTTCCTATGCACCGCAAAACAAAATCAAAGATTAGTAACAAAACATGTACATAAATACTGAAAGGTATGTTTAAAAGCGTAAGCTCTCAAAATTAATTTAATCTGTTAATACAATAAAATAAACTCGAAACTAGTCAGTGCGGAATATACAAAAGTGCTGTTACGAAACTGTACATGTTTTAGAACTAAACATAGGTTTCAACGTTGATATATTTACAGCAGTATTATCTGTTGTAGTAGTCAGTATTATACACAAGTATTTATCGGTAAGATAGTCAATGCAAGGTTGTGCTGCGGAAATGAATATGTTACACCTGAATCACATTGCGGCGAGAGTAAAGCGAACCGAACCAAAAACCCAACTTTGTATCACCGATTTTTGTAGTAGCATATTGGCTAAACGTTTAGCGGCATCAAACTCATGTAACACATACAATATTTAATCCATACTAAGGCAACATTCTCATTTTGTAAATTAAATAACAACATTACCAATGGAGATTGATCTTGGATGAACGTCGTGGTTGCTAATGTACTTTTGGTTAGCGTTGTCCGACCATTCTATTCCCTTGATCAGACAACAGAGACTGGCAAATCTGAGTTTTCCGATCAGGGGAAAAGAATTAACGTGCGCCAAAGGGTAATGAAGGTGTCAAAATTTTGAAAAAAAAGTTAGGATTGGTTCGGTTCTGTAGTTACGCCCTCGCTGCAGTGTTCAGCATGGTTCGAAGGTAGTGCGGAGCCAGCTCGGGCGCTGGCGGCAACTGAAACTAAGAGTGCTGCAAGAAGAACAAGCTCCCGTCGGCGCCCGTTCAATGGACAACTACTCCTCCAGCCAGGATTGACTCCTCTCCACAGCAATTTACAGCAGCGCTCAATTTAGAACTATTTACATTTAAAACTTAAAGTAAGTGCCAATTGAATCCTAAGGCCTGTAGGTAGCCATCATCCACCAAACTTTGTAATAAAGTTTCCTTTCATTCGTCTCTCTTTTCATGTTACTCTTGAAACTATCACGGTTATGAACTAATATAATGTTGAGTATTTATGATATGTTTACAACGTGAAAGATCATTTTTGCAAACCTCAAAAATAATATTCTAAATCTGTGTGGCATTATATTTGAGATTTTTTTTTTTTCTTGCATCATGCGTTTTTTTATCTCCCAATCAGGCTCTAAGTCTTTAAATATTGTAAAAATATCCCGTGTGCTAAAAAGCGCCTCGTACCTTGTATTATACTTGTGATTATGGATAAACCATAGAGAGGACTAAATTCAATATTTACCTTAGACATATCGTAAATACACAAAATTATCTCTTATTGACTAATTGATGTCTGTATTTGATGAATGTGCGAATACTTACGTCGAGAGGCTTCTTTAGCACGATCCAGCCCGATTCGGGCTGAATTTCGAAATACTCAATGTCTCCCGAGTTATAGGGAGCGCTAAGTGTGTACACTATAGCTCCATTATTGTCCGCATCCTCATCGGATGCTGAAACTCTCAATATATTTGTGCCTATACTGGCGTCTTGTTTTACATTCTCCACGTATTTCTGCAAAACATTATGTCGTTATATACAAAGAGACTCTGAATATCATGCAAACACTATCAATCGTGATATCATGCAACTGTGTTATGGTGCCGACTTATCCTCGATCAACTAAAACAAGAGGAGCAATAAAGCGCTTTTTTTATACTACTAAAGATGCAAACAAACTTACGGCCCACCTGGTGGTAAACGGTTACCGTAGCCTATGGACGCTACCAGATATATCACTCACGCGTTGCCTCCCTGAGATATCAAGATCAAAGATCTGATGTGTAAAATAAATAGGCAACTATGGTATGCTTACTTGTCTGTCGAATAGAGGTGGATTGTCATTCACATCCGTAATTTCAACGGTGAACGAGCAGACACCTTCTAGAGATGGTTCGCCTTGATCTGTCGCCTTAACCGTCACCGATACAAATTTCCCATCATCGCCCTCTCGATCGAACACTTTATTCGTCGACACTTCTCCCGTTTCTTCGTCAACCGTGAATTTTGTGCCTTTCTGATTGGGTTGTTGTACGATGGAGTATTTTACTTGACCATTCACGCCTTTATCTTCGTCTGTAGCGTGTACTTTTATGACTGGACTTCCATTAGGGGCGCCTTCTTCGACTTTCGGGAAATATGTTGGGCAGTCTTTGAAAATCGGCTTGTTATCGTTCACGTCTGTAATAAATACTACTACAACGGCTGTGGATGTATGTATAGTGGCGTCTCCGTTGACGCAGCATGCGCCATCGTCCAATGCTGTAACGTTTAGCTCGTACTTATCGCGGTCTAGCGATATAGCTTTGTTGTGGAGTCGGATGACGCCTGTGATCTCTTCTATGACAAATTGTCCAGCGCTTGTACCGCCGCCGACGAAACCAAATCTTACATTATCGCCATCTTTATCCGAAGCGACGACCGTAGTAACTAGCGTATTCGGTCCAGCGTTTTCGTCAACATTAGGCGTGTACACTTGCTGAGAAAACTTAGGTTCTTCGTCATTTTTGTTTTTAGTGTAAACTCGGACCGTAGCTGTGCCAGTTTTGGGCGGTTCACCTTTATCTTTGGCGGTGACAGAAAATTCGTAGTAAGCGTTGTTGTTGTCGGCGTCTAGTTGCTTGTTGTTTGTGATGATGCCGTTCGAGTCTACGCTGAAGTGTTCATCTGAAAAGTTAAAATAAAATTAAAATTATGTGGTTTTTTCCAAGCTAGATTACATTCTCATCCCAAAAACCCATTCATCAAACTAGTTTTCAAGCATGGGTAAGTACCTACTTACCCATCTATCTACAGACAGTCAGGCACACAAACTTAGTTGGTTAGAATAGTTCGAGGAAATGGTGACATTTGGTAGGTTCAACGTGATCTTGATCTAGCTCAGAAATTCATACAGAAATCACCCGGACCGGGACAAAACCAGTTTAGTAAAAAAATTAATGGAAGAAATCCATTAATTTTGCGTCGTTTGCGCGGAAATTCTGAACTCAAACAGCACTCAGAAAACAAGTTGACTTATCGCCAACACGGCGCTAGTAGTATCAGAAACTCACCCGACACAAGGTATTCGATCTCCGCGTTCTTCCCAGAGTCAGCGTCCATGGCCTTCACTTTGAGGATGCTGGTGCCCAGAGGTATGTCTTCATCAACGTTATGGGCTTGGTAGTCCGGCAGCTCGAACTTTGGAGCGTTGTCGTTTACGTCGGTCACTCGGATGGTAAGCTGGAAATTGTAGAAAACACCAATCAGCTCATAAGAAGCTTGGAAGCTACAGGTGTTAGTGCCCAAAATCCTGTAGCAAAATGTGTGTAGATGCACTCCTCCCCCTTGCGGTATATTCGTCAATAGTGAGGGTAGTGACCCCTTCTCCGGTATCATGACGTATCGGACTAAGACGTAAATGCAATTAAGTGGGTGTGTAATGAGATTGTGTAGCATACAAATGAGAGTAGCTATGCAATTAGTAAGACAAGTGAATTTTTGAAGCCCGCTGATAGCAACATTTAATTGAGAACCGTAATTGTAATTAGTCTCAACAAGTAATTTTTTTTTTAAATTCCGACCCGTGTATTCCGGCGATTCCTTGAGACGTGGGACAATTAAACCTATCTAAGTACTTTTCTTAAAGTAAAAGGTACATATATTTAAAAAACCGTTATGTCGATTTGGGAAAAATGACAGAATACTAACGGTTGGCCCATGCCTTTGAATTTTGTTTTTTATACCTCAACAGAAGTGGAAAATCCGCCGGAATCTTCCGTCGCCGTCACCACAAGCGAGTAGACGTGGGGTTGCCGTAGGTCTTCGAAGTCCAGCTCCTTGGCCAATTTGACAATGCCTGAAGTCGGACCGATGTTGAACGTTCCCGCACCCTGGCCCTGGGCTTTTAGGGTGTACCGGATCTCACGGTCGGCGAACGACTTGGCTTTTACTGATATTATGCTGAAATAGAAGTAAAATACACGTTAATAAACATCGACCAAGCATAACGGGCAAACAAAATGGGCAGTAGGAGAGTCATGTAGAGATTAGATATAAAGTATCTAATCTCTACCACATTTCTTGCTACATACAGCATATCTGGTACAATATTCCGTCTGATAGAATATACTAGACAGTTTGCAGCCACGTGTTGCGTGACGTTTCGTAATTCAGTAGTTATTTTAGCTCCCCATTTGTAAGCAAAATATTCATAGATGCCTAGATCAGATAAATATTCATCGTATGATATCCATCTTGCTTGGTAATTCTATTTGAATGAGGAACCATAGCATTATCTTCAAAGGTCAAAGCAAGAGTAGCGTCTTTCAGAGCTGCCTGATAGAGATAAGGATATATTTAGCGCGCATTTACAACCTAAAATAACAAAAATACCACTTAAGCAAATTGTATCTTGTAATGTAAACAGAGATGAATCTTTTGAGGTGTTTCCGCTGAAATCCAAAATGATGGATTTGAAAAAAAAAACAAAGTGTTCTTCAGGGCTCGCAACGAATCAACAATGCCTCCGGTGTTTTAAAGGATAATAGGCTACGGTAACCGTTTTCCTTCAGTTAGGCCGTATTGTGCCTCCAATTCTGGTAAAATAATGATCTCAGTGCCTAATACTCCAGAGGATTTGTTTTTAGACACGCGAAATAATAAAAATGACCAATCCACGTCGTACGGAAAAAACATTTCAGCAACTATACTAATGTATAACCAAGCGAAAGCTTAAGGTTCTTTCGCTAATAGAGAAAATGAATCGCAAATCTACAAGGGAAAGTAAAAGATATAGCGCGGCGTTTATCTAACGCATAACTTCAAAATGCGGAGAAAACATATCATTTTAGTACATTTTATCAATGATAAATAATTAATTCAATTCAATAATTATAACCAAAACCATATTTTGCACCGACAGTGTGTTTTATGAAACAAAAAACACGCTCACGACTGTCTTCCCCATGGTGGACATCCTCAGATACATACTCCAGAGTAGAACTTCGAGGATAACAAACAGGGGGTAGTCAGAGGCACGTCCAAGCATTACATTTGGCACATGCCCGCGTTTTGCAAGTTGGTATTCCACGTGACAGGTTGCAAGCCCATCGCAGCTTATTGGAACACTAAATGTTGGCACATGCCTTCGAATTTTTGATTCTAGGGCATGCCGGTTTCCGCACGATATTTTCCTTCACCGTTTTGAGCACGTGTTAATACGCACATACATTTTTCGAGTGGAAAAATCCATCAGTGCACGACAGGGTTCGAACCCACGACCTCCGGATCAGAAGTCCATACTTTAGTTAGCAACATTACGTTACTTAAACTAACTTTCACAATGATATTTTGTCCAGAGGGCAAAACACAGTATTTCACAATAAAGAGTGCAGTGTTCCAGGAATCAATTGCCTACGATTGCCCGTACAGATACTGCCAATCTCGCTGTCAATTTATAGTATACATTATTAAGCTTCCGCGTTCTAGCAAATTAAACCATCGAGCTTTTGAACACTAGCATTAGAGTAATAGACCTGCAACCTACATATATTGTATCCGCGAACGTATGGATATTTAAAAGAAAATCGATCCGTTTAAACCGACTAGGTGTAAGTTCTTGTCAATGCGTAGTAGTTTAATTATACAGCAATGCAATGATACCTTTACACAATGAAATAGATAAGGTATTTAATTACCATATTTTAAATTATAAGTTGACCGGTTTTTGTATTTATTCTATTCGACGACCTCTGAAGGTGCAGTGGGCAAAACCCCGCCTGAAACGCAGAAGGTTGCAGGTTGGATCCCGCCGCGGGACAAATGTTTGTATGATTAGCGAATGTTTTATATGTATAATATGTATGTATTTACAAAAAAAGTATATAAATAGTATATCAGTCATGTAGTCCCCTTAATACAAGCTCTGCTTAGTTTAGGGCTAGATGATGCTGTGTGGATAATGTCCAGCAGCATATCTTTATGTATAACCTATATCAGGTAACTAAATTGCTTCCCAGATATCCATGGACACGGTTCGGCGGCGGTTGAAAGCTGCGGGTCTCAAGTCGCTAACCTGTACTTAAGATACCCTTAACCAGCACAAACAGTTTCTGCTTAGAGTATTATAATTTTAACTGGGAACAAAATGTTGTAATTTTTGTAGACGAGAAGACTTTTAAGCGCGATAAGGACGCTCGTAGAATACTATACCGACATAACAATAAAAGGTATGAAACTATTAATGTTTTACCATATAGGGCCGGCTAAGTTTGGCGTTTTGGGGATGGATGAGCTCCGCGGGCCCGGCGAATTGTTCGAAGTCCCAAGGCGTATGAACGGAGCAAAATACAACGAAGTGCTTCGTGATACGATGATGCCGACTATGAGAACACACTACCTAGAGGTCACTTTATACATGTGCCAAGACAATTAGTCGGTCCACAATTCGCGAGTAGATCAAGAGTGGAGTGTTCCCAAGAAGACATACAAGTCCTTCGATGGCCTTCCAAAAGTCTGGATTTTAATCCCGTTGCGAATCTCTGGGGACAGATGTCACAGATGATTCTCAATTAGAATCAATCAGAAGTGTACAACGAAAACTTAAGGCAACTAGTTTTCAGCACCTTGGAGTAGATGCGATGTAGGAAGATGTGCTGGGATATGCTCACATGATGCTGTATTAGACGCTAATGGTTGTTAGTAATTTAAATCACTATAAAATATAAATGGAAATACTAATATAAATGGTATAACCACTATAAGCGTTGCTAATCCATATCTAAAGTAATAGTTTTTTGTGATAAGAAAAATACGGCCGCGGACGGGGCTCTTATCCGTGACTCTTGACTGGGCGCTTTCCCATGCGATATTGCTTTAATTCTACACAATTCATTATTGTTGTGTTCTTCTGATTGTAAGTCTGGACTCGTGAAAATATTGATTGATTTATATTTTGTTGTCGTGTGCTAACAAAAATACTTGTTTGTTGTGAGAATATCACAATTGCGAGTTATTTTATGAGCACGCGACAAACTTTTCTTTTAGACTTTGTGCCCCACTGGTATTTTGAGTTAGAGTTAGGGACTGCGTAGAAAATGGACTGCGGGCCCCTAGAGACACTCTCAAATAAATATTATTTTCATTCCTAGAAGGGCCGCGCACGCCCACTGCATTTATGGTTCAAATTCTCCGTATCCTTTTTTTCGTTTATAATAGTAGTAAGATATTGTGGTTAGGTTAACTGTCACATTCGTTTTATTTATCTTGCTTGACTTATAGAAGTTTCCACTGTAGTGAGTGCGCGAGCATCGATTCGTGCGTTACATTTGAAACGTGATATTGTATTTTGCAACAGTAATGTACTTTAGTAATTTTGTATGCCTTGGTTATTTAAATGGACCAAACCTAAATTCAAACAATACTGTCGTTTACAAATTTTATTAAATTATTTACGTTTATTATGCGTTTGGTAGAATTTCTAATAAACATTACAATTTAGAACAAAAAAATATGTAGGAAAATATGTTTCAAAATATCAATCATTTCGATTAAAAAGAAGAAAAAGCAAAATAACTACTTTTTTTAAAATCCCGCCGCAATCTTGCCTGCACGCGGTATGGCTGTGTAGACTGTGTAGTAGAAACTACATTCATATAGCAAGAGCGAAATAAACTGTGTTTTTTTTTAAATAAAAATAATAAAGGCTCCTCCAAAGTTGAGAAACTTCAAAAACATCGAAATGAAAGGGAAAACACTTACTCAGAATCTTTCTTCTGGTTCTCGGCGATCTCGGCCTCGTAGCTGGGCAGGTAGAATTGCGGGGCTCGCTTGCCGCCCACGATGCTCAACCGCTCCTCAGGAGTCGACTGGAACCTTTTCTCGTCCACTCTTCCACTCTGGAAAGTGTAAAATTGATATTGTAGTTGTAGGTGATCAAATCAAACGCAGTTTATTTTGTAAACGTCAGAAAAAAATTGGGAGTGAGTTAATAACATGGATTTTTGAAAACTTTAGATTGTACATTTGCGCAGCCGCTTCAGTTTGCCACAAACTACCCTAACTTCAAAAAAATATTTAAGTGAAAAGATCTGCGCTCACCCTCAAAGTTCATCTTTTTTATTAATTTTAAGTTTGTCAACAGATGGCGTTACAGGTATTGACATTATACTCAAAATTAACAAAAGTTATTTTTAAAACGAATTAATAAGTAGCTGTAAATGTGTAGGTAGGCATAAACATGGGAACACATAATACAGAAAACATTCTAGGACGTGTGACGCCTACAGATATGATGTTACATAAGGAAAATTTGTAACACAAAATAGAGTTGGAGCTGAGTGGGCAGAACTTGAAAATTGCTGGAAAACTCTACGTCCCGTTTCCCTTCACTTTTCAACCAATAAAATTGAAAATTAAATCCGCCGACATGTTTACTACCGTCTACTGCAGCGACATTTGGCGATAAAACCTATCAAAGAATCGTCTTTGAAGTAAAATCGATTGTAAAATTCAATCTGAAGCCGTATTTCAATCGGATAAGCCGTTTCGGAGATAAATGTTAACAGACAAACATTCATTAGTTCTGTTTTATAACTAAACGGATACACGAAAGTGAAAATCCACCACAATATAATCTCCACATAAGTTTCTGCTTAGAATAATCATATCACGATGACGACGACAAAACTTTCAAAACCAGTTCAGCCTTGAAAATTATAACATTAACAATGAAAGATACTTTTCAATGGGAAGGGACGGAGAATATGTAGGTATGTAAATCCTTCAAATCTCTGTCTACTGCTGACAACAACTTTGACTATGGGACCAATCCTGAAACAAACAACCTCTGACGGCAACCAAATATAGGCACCTACGTCCTAAGTTAAAAACTAGCCATAGATGTCAATATCATTGATTTAAAATTAATTGATTTTCAAATCGAAAAAATAATTACTCTTAGTTTCAGATTCAGCTTCTTAAAACTATTTCTCGTATACAACCTTTGAACTATACAAATTCATAAGTCATATGACATTTATATTTTGTGGCGAAAAACAATTCTTCAGCACAATATTCGAGAGAAAACAAATATAATTTCTTCGTTTTCTTGAGAATATTGGCTAATCGAGTCAGGAAGGTTTCCTTCAGATAGGTAATGAAGACAGACAACACTTGTAAGGTTTACCTCGAGAGATTTAATTTCAACCAACTAGCTAAAGAAGATAATTGAATATATGAACTGGGATAAAATTCAGGGCTTTTACCATCAAGCCTTAGAACTACAGTGCCTACTGATCTACAACTTCTGGAGTTTTAAATTATTTCCAATATTATTTAGTTATATTTAATGCATCCATCACCAAATCAATCAAATCATCGTAGTTTCGTTTATTTTTTTTTTGCTATCTTGTGGTGTATATAAAGTATATTCATTTATTAATTAGCAAAAAAAGGTTATCGAACAAGTAAAACTACCTACATAATACAGATATCTTTTGATGACTAAACTTCTACTGGGAAACCTGAATTTATATTATTTTAATAACTTTAGGATGAAGTCGACTCTACCTACTTACGAGTAGGTGTATATGAATTTATATTCAAAATTGTGAATTTCACGAATTATGTTAAATAGGTTTCGATAACACAAGATTGAACAGATAATTTTATTAAATTTCGTTCCAACTCAATTACGTCACAATTTCCGATACTACTTTTGTTATAAAAGCAAACAATTTTAATAAAAGTAGGAATAAAACAATGGATATGTAATTATTTTGTATTAATTGGTATAAAATCATATTTTTGAGGACGCAAAGTAAAACCATTCACTTTGTAATGTTACACAATAACCGACAACGAAGTTGAAGGGTTTGGAAAATCACTATCTTCCGAACTAGTGAAAACCCGTATCTCAAGGGACAGCATACCTCCCAGTCCTCGTTAGCGCGGAGTATGTAGGTATATTTTCAGGCGTGCTATAGGCACTACTTACCTATTAGGTGCACTTCTAATAGGTATAGCTTTTAGCTACTTGAAGTCATATATTTCCTAGAAGTATCTTTAAAACAAAATTGGTTTACATTTTTACTAGGGTATTCATTTTATTTTGACCTCTTCTTGAAGATTTAAAAAACATCGTATGCTTGATTTTATAGGCGAAATTGGTGTGATACAAGGTCGGACAGTAACATGGCGAAACTAAAGTTGCCTTTATTTTGGCTACGGAATCCTAAAACTGCTAACGCTGCAGAATCTTTTGAGCTCCGTAATTGCTTCAGCGAATACAAACATTCAATCTACCTCGAAGGAAAATCTGATTTCATATTCATGGTCCACCATCTAGAACAAACGACGGAATACCAACATATGCTTTCGAAATGTCACTCTTGCATTTAAAATCTGGTTGGCTAAAACATCGCATTTGGAAATGCTTCAGAAAACACAGATATCATCATTAGGCGTGATTAGACGTCTCATTAAAGTCGAGGATATAAAATTGCGAGGCTCAAATGGAGATGGGCAAGGCAAGAGGATCACAGATGGACCAAAGCAGTCACGGAATTGTGGTCAAGATATAAGCGGCGGCCTCGAGGCATACCACCTGCCCATTGTAAGGGCAGTAGGTGAGTACTGGATCCGGCAGGCACAAGGCCGCCAGGAGTACCGTAATAGAGAAGAGACCTTACTCAGCAGTAGGGTATACCGGCTGATTAGATATATAGACGTATGGTAATGTTTGCGATGCAGTAGTCATGCCTTGCGTACAAATTGCGCTTAGAAACCAATAACTAATGTAAGTTTCATCATCAATACAGCCTGTAGTAGTCCACTACTGAAAATAGGCCTCCCCCAAAGAGTGCCATGACGAAACTCTCCCAAGGGTGCCATGACGAACGACCTGGGGCTAACTCCATCATCTGACTGCATCGGTCCATCAGGTTAGGGGACCGGGTGTCATGAACGACCTAGGGCTAACTCCATTATCTGACTTCATCGGTCCATCAGGGGACCTACGTACTCTACCACTTCCGGTTCCTGGCCACATTTCTTCTCCAGTTATCGTTTCTACGAGCTACATGGCCAGGTCAATCTCAATTGAACTTGCTAATTCTATGTGCTAAAACATCGCTATTTGGAAACGATCTGGTAAGCACAATATAATTTATACGTTAGTATGTGGGCATGTTCCTTCGCGTGCAAAGTGCACTTGGGAATTATTTTGCAGAGTCAAATGGGAAACTAAACCAAAAGTTAAATTCCTACAAAAACCATCAACATAGCATGCACAAAATCTGTTGATTTTGTGCATGCTATGTTGATGGTTTTTGTTGATGGTTTTTGTCACTTCAGTCTGTCAGTCTCTGTCATCGGTCTTGAGATTACTTATTTGATTGAGCCTTTTGGGATTGAGACTCTGTGTCCGTGGGGAACTTGTGCCCTTCGCGTATTCAAAATTCTTTAAGGGCGACCGACTGGTCGTAGCGATGCGTGACCAGAGAACTGGCCTCTTATCTGGGTCAACACAAAGGCATTTATATTCAGCGTGACATGCTGGCAGCAGCATTGTCCTATCTAAACATATAGATCGTTTGGTCTTTAGATAGATAGGTGTTTTATCTATATTTTATTGTTTACACCTACTTGTACATAGTTGTATAAATAAATGTACATACATACTTCTTTAACAAAAAAACAAACACGCTCACGACTGTCTTCCCCATGGTGGACATCCTCAGATACATACTCAGTGAGTAGATCTGAGGATACCAAGTAGGGGGTAGTCAGAGGCACGTCCAAACATTACATTTGGTACATGCCCGCGTTTTGCAAGTAGTAAGCATTCCACGTGACAGGTTGCAAGCCCATCGTCGAATATTGGAACACTAACTGTTGACACATGTCTTAAATTTTTTGGTTCTAGGGCATGCCAGTTTCCTCACGATGTTTTCCTTCACCGTTTTGAGCACGTGTTAATGCGCACATCATGGAAAAATCCATTGATAGCACGATTGGTTGGGCACGACCGAGTTCGAACCCACGACCTCCGGATCAGAAGTCGGGGTATCGCCCACTAGGCCAACACGGCCATCTATAGTCATAATATAATTAAATTTATAGCACTATAAAATTACCTGATCCTCAGCCTTCACGTATAGCACGTACTCCATATCCAACTGGAAGGGATCGGTTCCTCTTGTCCTGACCACGCCAGACCGCTCATCCACTTCGTACCTTCCCCCAGTCCTGTCCCTTACGATGAAGTAGTGAATATTATGATCTGTATCAGGGTCTCGCGCTTGGAGGGTGAACACAGGTGTGTTTGGAGCCGCGTTCAACTGAACAACGGACTGCATCGGGAGAGGTCGGTTGATGAAGTATGGCGGCTCGTCGTTGACATCCTTCACGTGGATGATGACTCGTTGGTTGTCAGTGTCTGGAAAATTGTTGCAGGAAAGTTGTAAATGTTGTTGAGAAAAGAGGATGAAAAAAGCCACAATTTCGTCTTTATATTTGTACGGTATCGATAAGGGATCTCGTAAATTTAAAAGCAACCATAGTTAAGACAACTATGGGGCATTATCTGTGATTTGATTATGGATATTTCATGCTACGCACCCAATAATATAATTTGTATTGTAAGTGTTATTTATAGATGGTTAGTAGTTTGTTTAGCTTTACTATAGAACCCGTTGGGATTTCTTCGAATGTTCTATCTTGAACACATGGGAGATAGATGCTGAATCATATTTCTGAATAACATGCATACCTACGTATTAGCTCGTACATATTCATTGTATATCTATGTATACAACGGCTCAATGTTTCCTTTGTAAGATCAAAATGACGGCAGGAAATGTTAAAACGAGCTACGGAACAGAAGCTAAAAGAGACTATGTAAATGTTATCCAGTTTGTAGTTTTGTCAGTGTCCAATTCGGTAGTTTGCACAGTTTCAGAGCTTCCGCTTTCAGAACAAAGATACAGTCAAGTGCAAAAGTTGTATTTTTTTTACTACTTTTAACGAGAGATCTACGGATTTGCAACTTTAGTAGATGATCTTTAAAATTTAAAATACAGCTGCTTACGACTGTTTCGTCGAATTTGGTGATGTTTTTTTTATAATTTAGTAGCTCTTTATAATAAGCACCGCTCGGTGTTCGACTGTGAACTTTAGTTAGACAGTTTAGATCTGCCAGTAGCTAGTCAGAGCAAACGTTTTATCTCTGGTAGTTTGTAATGGTTTTTAGCATTTTTATGCCAAAGTTAAGGACGTTAAAAATCCAATAGTCTATGTACTTCTATCACTGACTGTACCTAGATAATTCTGCAATGAGCATATTTATGCATATTTCTTGCTGATTTCTGCACGTTCAGGATTACGAATTTACTAGAATAAGCTTTTGTGTACCATGATAAGGCCATAGATAAACGGCAGGATTGTCTTTGAGAATACTTACATTTCAACGCCGCTGTTCGGTGGGCATGGAAATAAAGACATTTTGTTAGTAATATCAACACAGCCATAGACAACTAGCTTCATACAGGAAGTCGAAATACAAAAGTTGAAAAGCGCGTAAACCGCTATAATGTAGCGGCACCTTTATGACGGAAACTAAGGTCTACAGTTTATAGCTAAGTACCTATTTTATCAAATTTAGAAAAAAAAATCGCCACACATTTCAGTTCTCGAAGAATTATTTAAAACCTTTTTTTTACTATTTTGTGAGCTTGGTTGTCGACAGCTCCACGGTAACGGTCACAGTCTGTATTGCACGACAAAAAAAAACAAAAACGTTAAGGGGTTTAAGTGTTTATTTATCCATGTGTATGCTGTATATGTACATAAGCGTTTCAACGATTGGTACAAATGCCGCATATTATCAAACATGTCCTCTAATTCTTTCGTATCCAAACGGTATCCCTTCCATCCAGCGGGAATCCACCAAATCCTCGGTATAAACCCTCCGTTTGGTGTAATCCCATTTCCAAGGATAGTTTCGTGTATAGTTTTACACGCAACTGAACACTGAACATAACAACACATTGACCCTTACCCAGGGCCGAATCGAGATTGAAACTACAATCTTTTTTTTATGTAATTGGTGAATTGCGGTAGATACTAAGTAACAATAGACTTGCAATACACATTAGATAGATATGTATATATTTGTACATTAATACAGATATACACGAGAAATATAGTTTTCAAATTAGTCGAACAATGGACGGCCTTATCGCTGAAAGCTATCTCTTAGAGGCATTTTTTTGGATTGACAGAAGCTAAAAGAACAAATAGGACAAAGGTTTACATTAAAAATGCTAGCGAGTGTTGCTTAAACTACATTCAAACTAGTGCTATATTAAGCCCCTGAAAACAAATCCTAACTACGTTCGCCCTAACCGCATCTTAGGATTTTATTCGGTCGATGTGTGACTGGCAATAGGTTGTAGCGTTATCTACTTAATTAACATCTAAATGGTTATTGTATACCTATCCAGGAAAAAGCGTGAGCTCTCAAAGCATATTGAAATTTCAGTACCTATATTATTAAGACTATTACTATTCTTATTACTATTTTCCTTAGTTCCCTTCTCAGGACCGTCAAGCGTAGTCGCGAACGGTGCTCATTAGGAAGGACCTCTAAACAGTTAACAAAACGTCATCAAGAAACTAGTCAAGTACGTGGTATAGTCGTAATATATCCTTAACTTAAATGATACCATTTCAATCATATTTTTTTATGTAAACAGAACAAAATGGCGTATACATTCTGAATACAGATCAAAGACCTCGCTTATACGTCGTAGCACTAGTAACGAACTACGTCCATAGTCCGTTACCTCGTACTAACATTTGAATAATATTAGACCACTGATGGTATCATAGAAATTGGTATCATTTTAGAATATTATTACGACTATACTACGTACCAGTTCCCGTCTCAAGACCGTCAAGCGTGGTCGCGGACGGTGCTCATGAGGAAGGACCTCTAAACGGTCAACGAAACGTCAGCAGGAGAATAGTAAATTACGTGGAATAGTCTTAATAATATTCTAAAATGACACTAATGGCCAGCGAACAGAAAAAATATAAAAACAGGAAAAATGAGACACAATGCATAGGTATCTCAGCTTCCGAATAAAAGAGAGAAACCATTTATCTCAATTTTGTATGATAAGGTACGACGCAAAAACGGTATCCCATAACTCAAAGTACTCTGACAACAACAAAGGCGAATGCCCGACTAGGGGTAGCCCGTAGTCTGTGGGTAAGCTACCAAAACTCTGGACTAGCGCCAAAAATCTCAACATATGTACACAAACCGCACGCGAGTATGTTTACATATTTGTATGGTATGTAGGTAGTATTTGTTTTGGGCCCCCGGGACCACAAATCTTTTCCGTCTTTGTTTACCTCTCTGCTGTGTACCTTGAATACAGAAAACCCAATAAATCCGTTACCATCAAATACGTTTTAAAATCTCTAGAATGGAATTTGAATATTCAGATAGAGATAGCTGGGAAAGGTATAACGGGTTTAAATAACAATCTTACGGAACGGCTAAAAGCTTTTGGCAGCGGCCGAATTTAGCAACATCGTGTTTTCATTAATAACTTAAAATTTTACGCAAAACTTGACCGGAAGTTAAACCTACGACTCTACGATGCTACGCTACGTTCAGCTCTTGGCCCCAGGCCAGTCAGTGATAATATCTGCCCGTACCAAGACAGAAACCTCACTCTTAAAAGACGCTTGTTTCCACTCAGGAACATTTACCCGCACTGCAAAACGAATTCGCAAATGGAAACTGCAAGATAAGCGAAACAGGTAGATTGCTTTTTCAATTCGCTTGAACCAATAACGAATATTGAATTTTCATTTTCAGTTCGTGATTGTTGGAAGAACAGAGACGTAAATGACACTCGTTTGAGCCGTGAAATATGGTAGGTAGGTTTAGCATTGAATGGTGTGAGGTGGGCCGGTGGCAGCTGGCAGGTGAGAGGGGTGGCTACCATTAACCCCCTGGAGCACGCTGTTTCGTAATGCGCATGCGTTGCGTACTCTACATCTCTAGACTCTACAACCGCGTGTTTTCCTCGTGACTTCCAACGTAACGCTATGCCGAATGAAAAACTAACTTAATCTGTGAGATCTATATCAGGCACGACAATCAATGACGAATCTGGGCCACAGTGATGGAGCACTATTTTCGGAAATGTATCATGCTAAACTCCTATCACATTATATTCATAGTATACAGAGTGAATGCAACCTGAGCGTTTCGTCTCAAATAGGTAAATGAAGATCCCCGATGTCTCTAAATGCAGATGGTTATTATTTAAAAAGCCGGAACAGAATCGATGTTACCTCTATTTTGAGGTTACCATATCTATTGCAGCGCCTTATATTGATGTGTGGCAAAAGTACTCAATCAAAACAAAACTAATGCAAAACCAGAATTACAATCGACAAGCCAATTCAGAGAACATTTTTAAAAGAAAAACAAATGAACAAATAGCCATATAGGCTTCTTACATCGCGGATAAAAGAAAAGGTATTTCGAGGCGACGCTAAGTCTACGCTTCACCGTCGTATCCTGGTTTTTAAATAACAGCATAAAGTTAAACATGCAAAAGTAGTAAAGTTCCAAATTTAAAATAGATTTATTCAAACTAGCCAGACGGAGAGGCGCATGCAAAGTGGGCATTACTCGCAAAGCGCTCAATATTGCCATAGGTGACGTGGTGCAGACAACGAGCTGGTGAAACTTTAATAAGTTGTTGCCTGCGGACTCTGCGGTGCGACGAAGGTAATGGCTATACATATATCACGCACCTATGTTAGCTTAGTAAGACCAGAAGTCGGGGTACCGGACTTCTGGTCAGAAAGTCGTGGGTCTGAATCAATGGCTGTGTTTCAGCAAAATTTGCTGAAAAACGGAATCAAACATTGCGATAAAAATATGTAATCTAATTTTGATTTTAATGGGACCCCTCCGAGATTATCCTCAACACAGTCATTAAAAACATGAAAAAGAAAAAACGTATACAATAACAACGACTATGATGGCACGGCGGGCTAGTAGCCGGTGAAGAGATAGGTGATGCGGGTTCTATCCCCGCTGCGGAAAAAATGATTGCGTGTTCTGCAGATATTTGATCCGGGCCTGGGGTTGAGGTACTCGTAGTTCCTGATACCTACGACTAAGTGAATCCTTATGTGGCTTCAGGACTATAGATGGGTCTGTTGTTTCTTATTGTTGTAAATAACCCTTATAAACCTCCCTACCTCCTTGTTAAGTTAAAATTGCCAACTACATATTTGTCTTGTCTCATACTGAAACAGTAAAGGATTTGTATTCATTTCAGGAGGCACTTTATACGTGCGAAAATTGAAACACTGAATTGAATCTCGGTTTGCTGCAAATTATAAGGTAGCTGAATTTATATTTATTTCGTTTGAGTCTTAACTTTGTTCCTATGTGTTCATACATTTTGAGAAAGCTGAAAAAGTATTTTTTGTCTCACAGTATCCAAATTCTTAACTTGCTGTTTACTCACATTATTTAAAAGTGACTCACATAACAGCATAACTGGTTATTTTATTTAGCTTTACCACGATAAATCCATAGTGAAACTTATAAATTTCGAACTTGTTACACGCGGTCTGCAATTTCAAATCCAATAAATTCTCAGAGATTTGAAAGTATAATTTACGAACCGATCCATTTTCTGGCCACAGAAATCTAACGAACTTTGTTTTTAAACGAAATGGGATAAATTATCGTGGCACATTGCTTGTAAACAATAATCATATAATTAAAATTGCTGTAATGATTCAGAGAGTTTTTCCTGGCTTGGCCCAAAATATTCAAAAACTGGCGCGTGGTCCTCTTTTTATTTGATAGAGGGGCCTTATAAAATATTTTTATACACTTATTCTTAATTCAAATATTAACATCAATCACTGGGAAAAAAAAGTGATAGAATAATGTGGTGTTGTTATAAAGGGCTTGCTGCATTGATAGTGTCCTCAACAATCATTCTCAATGGTGTAATATTTTTCACGTAACACTCAAAAGGATATTAAACTTTCGTCTCTGTTGAATCATTGTATATCAATCACAGGAAGACAGCGCCTTTAAAACGCGATCAATCTCTCAAATAGGTACGTTCTGTAGAAAAGTTCTGCCTTTACTGATTGATCTGCTATTCCTTGAAAGAAAAGCTTAGAGTGGGTATGTTAAACTTCCTATCATCCTATCATTATCAATCATTGACTGAGTATACCTAAATTTATAATAGATAAGTGACTCGCCGACACTGAACTATTCCGATGAACTGAAAATGTGGCGATTTCTAACTCACTCTGGTTAACCAAATCAAAAACGCCTTTACCTGCAAACAAGAAAATACAGTTTAAACACATAATTCATATAAAAGTATATTTTTCAACAAAGGCTTCATAATATTTTAACTACAGCAACAATTTCTTGGCATTTGCGTAATAAATCAGGATATTACCATAATTCAGCATTTCTGCGACTAGCGTAGCCGCGGCTACGGTTAGCGCCTTTTAATTTTGTAAAGCAATGCAATAATATATTAGTTCCTTGAACTCATGTATATATTACTAGATTTGTTGTGAATAACAAATCTAGTGTAACCTTTTTAGAATTTAAATAATATTTGGATAAAGCAGGTTGCAATAATCCAGCTTTCAGTCTACAAGCTTTCAGTGCAATATAGTCTACTTTCAAATAAACCGTCATGTTTTGAGCAAAACGAGTTTTTAGATAGAGCAATCTAGCTAAGCCGCAACTGCGGAACTATATTACTTGTTATTTATAAAAGTTGTTAAGTCTTGGCATAGTTGTGTTTTCATTAAAAGGTTACGCTTATACCGCGCTAACTCCTTGCCATTTCATTCTCGCAAAATTGGTTGCAGCATACCCCTACCTACTATCCCCCATAGCCTCAGGCAACAAAAGCAATCTCAACTATTTCCTCCTTTACTTTCAATAAGCTATTAAATTTGGAACCTTCCTTCCATGATGATTATGAACATCATTTGGGTAACAATAAAACTCATGAATCACGGCGTTTTTATTGATTTTGTAACAAAGATTTAGGCCCAGTAACAAAGCATAAAAAATAAACCAAATGGCGTATTATGGTTTTATTTGCCATGTTTCTCAGGGGAAATTAATTCATTTTATGATTCGTCACCTCAGCAGTTAAGGCAATCAGCCATTGCCTTAACTGCTGAGCCTTAACATGTACGAGCTGTAAAAAAGAGAATAGATTTGAAAATCAAAGGGTAGTAGGTAAAGGCCTGTGATGTGGGTTCTCGGAATTTAATTTTGAATGTATCGGGAGCATATGTTTTTAGTTTATGCTAAAAGCTCTGTGTAGTTTACACATTGCACATTCCTGTCAAAATGGCTCCAATAACCAACCCTTTCAAGAGGAACAACGAGCTAAAAATAACTTTTTGATAATTTAAGGGTTACCGGCAATACTCAACGAAACTTTTGTTCTCATGAAATAATGCAATTTATAGTCGGAGCTGCAAAGTTTATAGAATTTAAAACAGTTGTTCCGTGTTCAAGTCCCTAGACATTTTTATGAAATACTATGTTCTATTCATGAGCTGATTTTTAACATTCATGAAATGCCAAATGAATATAATATAATTTTACTATGTAACCGTACCTATAGTGATTTAATAAAGTTAAAGCTATGGAACGTGTTGGGAACAACATGGCGAGCGAAGCCCTACAACTTTGGTTTAATTGCCCTCATGGCAGCCCGTACGTATTGCACTACAGCCCCAAATGACCCAACAAATTGACCGGCTCACGCGATACTTAGCTTAGTATATAAATTGTATGTAGTTATTTCCTATTCCCGGAGTGGTAAAGACTTATCACTCTATCTCTACTTAGTGCTCTATCAAAATCAATTTGTTGTCAATACACTTGTCTTGGAAGGTCTTTGTAGATAGGTAGTTTTTAAGATCCTAATCAGACCTATTAATTACAAATTTCACCTCTATCGCACGATTCCCCCAGAACTAGTGCGCTGGCGATGTTAGGCTATCCTCATAATGCCGACCTCGGGGGATACGGTAAGAAATATGATATGGTTCTTATATTATCATCACGACGATAAGATTAAAAAAAACTAGTCTTATTAGATGGCGTTAACAAACTGGAACGCACAGCCAGCCTAAATAATTATCATAGTTGAGTGCACAGACATACGGCTTTTGTATCCTACAGGCATATATAATAATGATGCTTATTTTATACACGAAAATGTGTCAGAACCAGGTCGCACTGCAATGATTCGCATTGTTGTTACCTATCTAATGCTTTAGTATAGAATATACATTAATTAGGTACGCCGACAATGTCGACAGTTCCAATTTCAACCGCAATATTTGTGTAGTTACTATATTCCCGAAAAGCAGAAACTATGTTTCGACAATGTCGAAAAGACGGAAAATAAGTGCACAAATTGCCTATCTGACTGTGATCTGACCTAGCGGACGGTAGGACTTACACTTCGAAGATCGTGGTTCAAAACACGATCGTGCACTAATGGTACCTATTGATGAAATTTAAAAAAGTGGTAAACTCAAAACGGTGAAAGATAACATAATGAGAAAACCGGCATGCCCTAGAACCGACTCTAGAATTACTGTAGCTCATAAGTTCGAAAAGCATATTAAGACCTGAAGAGATAGCTATCAGAAAGAGAACCCGCTCTCAGTGGAAAAAGCCGGACATTTAACAGCCCTAGGCACAGTTTAGCCAACGCCCCGGTGTAGCGGTACGGCATGTGCCGTATTTATGATTACATACATACAGGTAGGTACATAGATAGCTAGGCAGACCTGCATTATCATCGACAATGTTTCAGCCCAGTGGCCGTGCAGTGTGCAATTTTACACCGGGTCTTATACGGGCACGTTTTGTTTAGAAAGAAAGTGTCGTCGAGTGTACATGTTACACTTAGTTATTCAAAGAACCTAGTACCTAATACTTTTACGTATAAATGATTGAGTATTTAATCAAATCTGTTACACAAACCGATTGACGAGGTTGTGGCGTTCGGAACATCAATGAAAATGATCAAAGATAATTTTACTCTGATGTTGCCTTGGGTCCGTTTGTCGTGATGTTCTTTGGTATGTACATGTATGCTTCTCCCGACTTTTTAAGTAAAGTTACTTAAAAGGTAATTATTTTATAGAAGCATTGCATTTTGCCGACACATCCTATCCTATCCTATTTCTATTATAAACGCGAAAGTTTGTGAGGATGGATGTTTGTAACTCTTTTACGTAAAAACTACTGAACGGATTTTGATAAAACTTTACTGTAATGTAGCTTTATACATCAGAATAACACATAGGCTACTTTTTATCCGAGTACAACGCAGGCGAAGCCTTGGGCAGAGGTTAGTCCATAATATAATGTACAACCACAATCTTATTTACTCTCCATACGTCTTTATGACGACCTCTGTGGCGCAGTGGGCGAAGGCCCGCCTGAGACGCAGAAGGTTGCGGGTTCGATTCCTGCCGCGGGATAAATGTTTGTAAGAACGTCTTTATGACGACCTCTGTGGCGCAGTGGGCGAAGGCCCGCCTGAGACGCAGAAGGTTTCGATTCCTGCCGCGGGATAAATGTTTGTAAGATCTGCATATATTTGTCTCGCGTCTGGGTCTTTCCCATGTATAATAAGTATGTATTTACTAAAAAAAAGTTGTATATCAGTCATACAGTTCCCGTAATACAAATTCTGTTTAGTTTGGGGCTAGATGCTGTGTGAAAAATGTCCAGCATTATTTATTTATATATTTTAGTATGGCAACAATACCGCCACGTTCTTTTACATAGTTCTCTCCTTCCTAAGATTATCTGGAAGAAACTATTGTGCATCTCTTTTTTTTGTTTGTTGTTTTAGTATTTTACTGTAAAATGGTGTAATGCACATTAAATAGTTTATCTATCTACCATGCAGTATTTTAGTGATCCTGCTTTGCGATTCAGGACGATGGGTCAACGTTTTTACGTTGTAAAAAATAAATTAATTGTTTCCGTTCAAATTGGATCGCAACAAGACTAGGTAACAACATGGTGTAGAGGGCTTCATAGGTGTAATATCGTAGCTCGTTGTTATGAAGCTACGAGATTACAACTCCGTAGGCCAGGTAACTTCGTACTAGCGTAGACAGGTACAAATTAACATTAAACTTATCTTCGATCAGAATGGAGCTTAGTTTAGCCTATTTTTATAATATCTGTGGTTAAGCGGAGAGACGAGACAACGAATAGAACCGCTTGTAGTGACTTAGTGTCATTTTGAAACTATAGGATAGTTTTAAAATGACACTACGTCACTTTAAGCACTACCGGAATAGCTTGATCACATTTTTAAAATGTTTCCATATTATTCGAGAATTTCATAAAGGCCTTAATAAAACATGAATACGAGGCATATGTTCACGCAATCAGATGTACCAGTAGGCACATAACTATTCGATAAATGGTCAAGCGCGAGCACGCACTTATGGAACACTATGCCGGTGTGGCACATCTTAGATTACATGAGATGTTACGTATTTTAAATTAGACACTTTTAAACGGATGCATCGCTTTAGTATACTTGAAAATGTATACTTTGACATGCCAATGTTATGTAACTATAACTAAATGGTTAAATATATAATAAATATCAAATATCATTATTATCATTATTTTTACGACATTAACAAGGATAAGGCCTCGCCCAAAGAGTGTCATGACGAACGATCTTCGGCTACCTCAATCCACTGACTTCCCGCAGCTTTTACGAGGTAATCGATTCATTTGTTTCATTTATAAAGTCTTGCAATAACAAAACCTCTCAAACATTATTAGGGCCTTATTAGTTTCGGTCCGTTCGGATTACGAATAAAACGAAAGTACTCACAAACTTTGTGAAGGGGTAGTTTCCCGCTATTCCGCTTTGCACCTAATGCTCATAACACCTGGGTGCGCGCACTAAGGCGTTTTTCCGTACCCAGGTTTACAGAACGGTTTATTTCTCTTGACCTTATAAAAAAAAATGTTTTGGTTCCCTCGCGTCAGCAACTTTATTTTACACGATACGTATGGAGCCCGTTTATGGGTTTGGATGTTTGTTTACAAGTCTGTTACTATTTAAGATCGAAGCCGCTTATAGGATTTTAATGCTTGTTTTTTTTACAATCAATAAATATGTCTCTAAGGATGTTTCGTGATAGGTTTCTTAGATAGGCAAACAATGATGGATATACACGTCAGGGTTTTTTAAACACAACATAGTCACATACACATTCCTGACCCCACACTAAGACTCTCTGTATCGTCGATGTCAGGAACTACGAATACCAGGACATGGGACCACAATTTCCAGACCCGGAATAATATCAGCAGAACATGAATCGAACCCGGACACTTGCGTCCAGCCGGCTACTCAACATGCCAACTAGGTCGTCGAAACAATGTTACCTCAGAATGGTTTGTTAATCGTGTCACTTGTTTGTCGGCGCTAGTTTGGAGACAAGTTTGAGGTATGAAAGACGTTGCCGAAAGAGAGTTTGGTAAGGGGACATTCATTATTTACGTAAGGGTCCCGAGAGGGAGGGTAGGGGGGGGTTTACAAAATCTCCACATGACCTTTTCCCGGGGCGAAGAAGGATAAATGCCATTCCTACTTAATATTTTACAAGTTGGAATGTGCGTTTTCCTATGTAGAGTGATGGACATTTGAGAGCAAAGCGTTAGGTAAAGAAACTAAGAGGTCTATAGGTATTTATAAAACATTTTTAATCTTATTTTTTTTTACATATTATTATTATTATTATTACTCTTAATGACCTATTGGTAATCAAAATCAATGTGTTAATGACTACACATTTTTTCGTGTATTAAAGTTAACTAACATCATTTATTTGTAAAAACAAATGCAACAGCCGGGAGCTGTATCTGTATAATCTGTGGCACAAACAAAGATCCCGTATCTCGCACAGAGTGTTTATTGAAGTGCTACATCGCATATTGTGGGATCACGTAACAAGAGCACATTACTCTGAGATGAGCTATCGTAAACAGTAGTGAATAAATGAGCTGACGAAAGTAACTGGAGAAAATAAACATAAAAAGTTTTTAGCTTTTTGGATTGTATGTATATGGGAATATCTTTTTAAGCCTTGAGTGGAGTGAAAAATCTAATAATAAATAGTTAAATAAACATCCAATAGATCCATGGGTAATTTAGACTTTACACTAACCACAACACCCAGACCCGGAACATAATATATCTGCAGAACATGTTAACATTTTCCCCGCAGCGGGAATGGAACCCGCACCTACTGCGTCGCAGCCGGCTGCTCGCTCGCCGCACCACCGACATTGTCATAATACGTGTAAATTATGTCGTTTTAACCCGATTATATTGATGGATTTTTTCTCAGATAAGTACCGAGAAAAAGCGTCTAGAGATTGCGGGAAGCCGTTGGATGGTGGTAACTCAAGATCGTTCGTTATAGCCCTCTCTTTGATGTCCAACACTGATTGCTAACACCAGCTTGTAGATTTCTACAACATGATAATGTTAGGCGTTTTTTCATTACTCCCAACTGCAGAGGGTTCATTATCATCATAAACAGGCTGTAGAAGTCCACTGCTAGACGTAGGCCGATATATTAGTAGTCCCCGGAAGAGTGCCATGACGAACGAATTCCATCTCCATCCTTCCCGCAATGTTTACGATGTCTTCTGTCCATCGGGTAGGTCCTTCCCACACTGCGTCGTCCAGTTCGCTAGGGTTTGTAATGTGGGTGCGGAGGATTATATTCGTATAATATTTGTAACTATAAAATCTTTAGCCAACGCGTTTTAGTACACCTAAATAAAGGCTCGTGGAAATTGACGCAGTGTCGATTGCGAGGCGGTAAAGATACTGCTGTGCCATGCAGGAGTCCACACTGACGCGATTTTTGACAGGACGCAGTGCAAGTTGATCGCCACCAATATCGCCACCGCACCGTGTCGATTACACAATCATTTACATATACGGACGGGAGCTTCGTTACTACCCGTTCAATGCCAGTTATAGGAACACCGAAAAACATTGTTACTCCAACTAGCAAAAAGAGCAAGTGCAAAAGAACGTTGACTTACCTAGTGAATTACGGTAAAGAGCGTTGAACCCATGAACACTATAAAGCACCTGCCGGCACGTGCCAACTAATGATATAGAGTTCTCGGCAACCGGGCGGTAATGCCGGCCTACGGACCGGCTACAACTTTAAACGCTCAAATGACACTCTATCGACTCTATACGGGACAGTAGAACTGCTAGTTCTGGAGCAATGCTTTGAATAATTGGTCTAAATAAGCCATTGGTACGCAAACTGGGACGACGATGTGTAATTTTATAGGAATGGGCGGCAAATTAATTCAGAAATGTTGTAGTCAACTACCATTCCAACGATAAAATAATTTAACGAAAACTTATAATAAAAAACTTGACGAACTAAGTGGCCTGTATTCATGGCATAGTTATGCCAAATTTATTATATAAGTCATACTTGTAGTTGACTAATAAGATCGTCTGTTTATTTAATCGATAGATGGGATATCGATCGTTTTCATTTTATTGATCTGACCACGGACACTTTTTGATTCTAGGTACATGTAGCAGCGAAGACAGGAGATACTAAAACATTCACCAGATTCGAAATTGCGCGTAACTTGATGGTTGTATTAGCTCTACAAAGACGTCGATATTCATTAACAACCACTCAATATCAGCGTGGAATAACTGAACCATAATTCAATTAATTTAAAAAGCGCTGTAAGAGACATCTCAAATCATAAATAACTCGATGGTTCTCGAAATTCGCAGTAGCTGGGAATTGGTTGAGTCGCAAAAATTCGTATCGAACGCGATAGGACACTTTCATTACTGCGATGTCCGGAACAACCGGCACCGGTTCAATGTCCGGTCCTCTCTATTTTTAACACAACTACGCTGGACTTTAGCCACAGTCTGGATAAGACAGCTGAGCAAGGCTCCGCTTATTAAATCATTGCACATCATCCTAAGAGTCGACCTCTTGACGACATCTGTGGCGCAGTGTGCGAAGGGAGAAGAAGACCCAGAAGGTTATGGGTTCGATTCCCGTTGCGGGACAAATGTTTGTAAAATGCAAATATTCGTCTGGGGTCTGAAGGTTCTATTTATAATATGTATATATTTACAAAAAATATATAAGTAGAATATCAGTCATTTAGTTTCCATAACACAAGCGTCGCTTAGTTTAGGGCTAGATGAAAATGTGTGAAAAACAAAACGCCCAGAGGATTCGTGGAGAGACCAAACACGTGTCGATTCCTTGAGTTTTATCTAATGTACATAGACTGAATTAGCTACTAAATATTTCTGCCTATTGAATATCTTATTGAGACTGAATTTAATTTTAAATCTCGTATCTGGATTACAGCCCTTATTCTTATCGCTACGACCGTATCGTTTAACGTAAATACCTGTCATGGCGATATATTGATAGTCAACACCAACACCAGCACGAACTGGTGAACGGTAGATATAAATCATAATGATCGTCACGCCAACGCCAACAAATGATTTGCCACTATTATCAACTAAGAATCAGTAGAGCCGAACATCACTAAGATAGATAGATAGATAGATAGATAGATAACTCGTTATTGTACACCACATAATACGCTAAATATGGAAGCAACAAAACGAAATTCGGAAAGTTGTGATACAGCGCAGCTGAAGCGTGCAGAGCATTTAAATCAAGTTTTTAAAAGAAAAGCACTTTCAAGAAAATTACGTCCAGCTTTGTTTTTCAAACTCGTTTGTTTGATGACTTACACCGTCTAAACAATTTAGGGGAAAAAATTAATTAAAATATCTGCTCTGAAAACTTCTTTCAACCAGATATCCTGAACAATATATTCCAAAGAGAATAGTTGGATAAATAGGATTTTGAATCGTTAAAACATTTATTCATTAAACTATGTACAAGAAGTTATATAAAAAATACAGATGAAACAGCTAGCTATCTAAAGACCGTTGCAAACGATCTTTAGATAGCTCAACTGATCCAGATCATTTCCAGGCGGAAGCGTTCCCAAAATACTGGCCGAATTGCCACGCTGAATGGCAATGCTAATGCGTTTTCCCAGATCTCTTGTCACGCGTCGCTAAATAATTAATAGCGTCGAAAATATATCGATGTGTACTTGAACCATAGATTGCAGCGCCCCCTAGTGACTTGTGGCGATAAACATATATATAGAACTATAGTCAATTAAAAAAAACCGCATTACAATCCAGAGATATATGACAGACAAACATGAAACAAACAACTTATGGAAAACGCATAAACAGGCCCCTTAATCGGATAAAAATAGCGTCTTGCGATGACGAAGTGAATGGTGTGATCTATATAAGCTGTGTTCAGAAGTGCACACATGTGCGAGCGGTCGGCAACAATGCGCCCATCTCATACTCATACAAACACTCTAATTCATACCTATCCGATCAAATGGAACTGCATTTTGAATGTACGCTAAAAGCTGATGCCAGGACCAGCCAGCCGACCTCAAGTGTACGTTGAGGCTACTCTAAGGACTTAGATTCCTTTGTGTTTCAAATTGAGCCATGGGCTAAACGCTAATAGCTTTATCATTAATTAACAGGTGCTCAAAACGGTGAAGGAAAACATCGTGAGGAAACCGGCATGCCCTAGAACCAAAAATTCGAAGGCATGTGCCGACAGTTAGTGTTCCAATAAGCGGCGACGGGCTTGCAATCTGTCACGTGGAATGATAACTTGCAAAACACGGGCATGTACCAAATGTAATGTTTGGACGTGCCTCGGACTACCCCCTACTTGTTATCCTCAAAGATTTACTGAATATGTATCTGAGGATGTCCATCATAGGGAAGACAGTCGTGAGCGTGTTTGTTTTTGTTTGTTTGTGTATAGTAACAAAGGATCGGATGAACCCACGGGATCGGAAATCGAGGTACCACCCACAAGTCTACACCACAGCTCCTTTTAATTTCAATAACGAACGTAACCACAGCCTCGTTGTTTTACCAGGGCCTGTTTGATGCTAGGGCCGTTTTAAAAAAAAAGAAAAGGTATTTTACTTGATTTTATTTTGCCACACCCTGTAGTCGGCTAAGGAGAATAGGCTATAACGAGCTGATAATGAACCAGCCCCTCCTCAAAAGGAATTAGACACTAAAACTAATTAACATCTGCAGTCACGTATAAAAGTGACTCTTAATGAAGCCATTAGCGAGAAGCAAGAACGCTACGGGAGCGATGCTCCTATAGCTACAGCATCCACTTAAGCTAAAGAAAGCTTAATAAAAATGCACCTAATGCGTATTTTAAACTTTTACCTAGAAATTCTGAACACTGGCGCTATAAAACTAATATTAAACTCGTTTTTGCAACAGAACTATTTTATAAATTTACGAAGCCTTGATATAATAATAGTCGAAGATAAGCAATTGGTCTGGAAAGGAAGCGAAATGCAAAAGTTTGACGCACGTTGCGCTGAAATCAATAATTTCGTCTCGAGTCACGGCCTCCCTCTCGCGAACATTATATTACTACATTTTATAATAAGCCTTTTAGGATACCGAAGTCTGAATGACAAGAAATCCATAGTTTCGCCATGTCCGTTTAACCGTCTTTGATCAGTCGTTTTACTAGTAGACTAATAGTTAGTGATAACACTTCACCGTAGAGTATAAAATACCATAACCGTGGTATTTAATACTCTATGGTGAAGTGTCAATAACTGTCAGATAGACTTATGTAGGTAATGTTAGATATTTGCTATCATAATAATATAGAGGTGGTATCGATCGACATTCAGCTGCATGACATTTGTAAAACATATCGCTTCGCTACACACGAGCACCCTGACCTAGGTCACCTTTTACTTCACGTCTAATGACGTCACAAGTTAATACGTAAGGATCCGTATTATATTTTTTCTCCGTACCATCACTAGGAGGCGCTGCAATTGATAAATAAACAAATAAATATCACTAGTAGGGGATTTTAAATGTTGATATGGTGAACTAACTAGTAGGTTAATACCGTTAAGGTAGGTATTGATAATTATAATAAAAATAAATAAATATATTGTGAGACATTTATCTCTAACTTTATATGTAAAAAGCTGTGCCAAGGCTGACTGACGAAGGCTGTAATCAAAGAGCCACAAATTAGCATCATAAAGGAAAGCTCGAACCTACTGATAGATATATTTGTGATTATTTAGAAATAAAAAACTACCGTGGATTGATATTAGATAATTGGGTCTAAACCCAATTATCTAGTATCGATTCACGCTCAAGACGTATCGGTCTGTCCTGGAGTAACAGCCAAGTATCGGTTAATCTGTGGCCGAAGCTTAGTTGAACGTGGTATTGAGGGCCAAGTTGGCAACGTCACACGTACCATTTAACGTTCGGAACACGCCCGCAACTTGAGCAAACATACGAGGCAAGAGAAACTTACTAAACTCATCAGTTGGCCTCTGAGCACGCCCGGTAGGTACCAAACTTTTTTATATTTCACCAAGTTACCGCTAGCGCTTTTATACCATCTTAAGAAAGAAAACTCATAATATTATTCCCCTTCTTAATGCATTCTCTTAACTGAAGTTAAGGTATGCTATATTATATAATTTAAAACATCTTCCTTCCACGTTTGATCCTTACTCATGATGGTCGTGACGAGTATTATTTAGTATATTAGTAGTATATCAGCCATGCAGTTCCCATAATACAATATCTGCTTAGTTTGGGGCTAGATGATGCTGTGTGAAAGTGCAGCATTATTTAGTATTTTTTCTGGTTCTGTCTTGGTCGCTGGCCAGTGACCACGTTTGATGCATGCACAAGACCCTTAGCACTAGACCTTCCAGTGCTAAGGGTCTTGTGCATGCAAATACTAGTATATTCGAGTTTTATAAAGCATAAAAATCCTCATAATGTTTCTCTTTACAGTTCGAATAAACGTGAATTAAGCATTGCTAAGTAAACCTTTGGTTATTGTTTTTTACGTATTTAAATACCTATAACAATAATAAAGTAGCTTGGTTTAAGCAATACAACTCTTTTATTTATGTTTATAAGCTCGGAAGCTCTTACAATCGTTGTTGATACAAACATCTCCTGAATTTAGTCGACAGTTGTGTCGTGTCAGGCAAACAGAAAAATATGGGGAAATGTGAATGTACTCGCAAGTATAAGGTCTCTATCGCATATATAGCAATCTCCCAGTCCCCGACGTCGCTCGTCTCAAAAGGGCGTTTTAAAGAGAATGCGTGCAGTGACAGCGAAGGGGGACACGATTCCAACATTTCAAAAATTTTCTTCCATTGAAAAATCACTCCTCATTTCCTACACCTCACCCTTCCCCGGAATCACTTCGGAATATCACTGCGGGAAAAGCGAAATATTCTTTCTCAATATTTTCGTAACAACAAGGACATGAAAATAAAGAGTGCATTCTCGCCCACTTTAAGAAGACGGAAAGCAATTTACTTGAAAAGGATTTAATATCGGCACAGAGAAGACGACGACAAAGCGAAGGTAAGGTAATAAGCCCTAATCTCGAAAAATATATCCCCGGGTGCTTCGGCTATTTCAAGAAGACAACCAAATTATAGCTATGTACCAGATTCTATTTACTATATCCAATACTTGTGTTTAATTATCTACAGTACAAAAACCGACTTCAAACATATTTGCTGTCCTATATTTGTGAGTGCGGTTCGATACCCTGGTGGTGATCCAAAAGTACTTAATTATATATGATGCTCTTAAACGGTGAAGAAGACCAGAATGTCTTACAGCAGAAACTCATCCCATCTCATCCCGACGTTTCGACTGTGTTGCAACAGCCGTGGTCAAGGGTTGACTGGAGTATATGGGAGTATATGGAGCTACGAGTATTGTCGAGAAATAAAGTAAGTCAAATATTACGTGCAAAATATTATGTGCATGCAACCTACGTTGGACCAAAGCTATCTAGAACAAACGCTAAATGGATCAAATTTATTCGCATTTTGGCCATTTAGTTGAATTAGACCAAAAGCGACTACGTGTAAGCGACCTTTATATCGCGTTTTCTCCAATAGCTATAAAACCGTACTAAATTTGCGAAAGGGAATGAGACACATTGAATCCTTTTACGAAACTGATACTTTCACCATCGGGCCCAAAGCTTATCAAGGCCTAAACTTGGTAACTGATCTAAGGCATATGTAACCAAAATTTAACTAGTGAACCTCATTGTCTATAAAAGTTATTTATTAAATATCAGTTAAAATAAAAATAACAATAAATACGCCTTTAGAAACGCTGTAAAAATACGAGGGAGCTATCTCCCAGTAACACATAAAGCATCTTCGTACATTTTTTTATGGCAACGTAAAACGTTCGAGAACAATATGAGTATTATTTTTATCCAGCTACGATGACGCTAAAGGGGCAGGTTGAAAAGTTATGATTCCAGTAGTGGTTAGGTGTCGTAGTCGATGTTATATGATAATTATAAGTTTAACGGGTCTTTATCGGGTTTTTATTGTATTGCAACAGCCGTGACCACGGCTGTTGCAATACAGTTGAAACGTCGGGAATATAATAAAAAAGGTAAACGCGATAAAGACCCGTTAAACTTATAATTATGTTATCTAATCGCGAAAGTACTGATGTTATATGATTCTGGATTTTGTAAAAATCCGTTAGATTCTTAGAAGAAACCTGTTAATGCCACAACCTTTTATCTTCTGTCGTGTAACACTTTTAGTCTACATTAAATACTATGTAATTTCAACTCGGAACTGCGGTATTATTTCATTTTAAGCCTAATGAAGCAATTAACGTCGTGATAATAATCATTAATTTCGAGCTGTCAACAAAACTAAAAATTGCAATGCATGTGCCATCAGTTAGTGTTCCATTAAGCGGCGATTATCTTGCAACCTGTCACATGGAATGATAACTGCTTGCAAAACGTGGACATGTGCCTAATGTTATGTTTGAACGTGTCTTTGACTATCCCTTACTTGGTATTCTCAAAGATCACTGAGTATGTATCTGAATATGGACATAGGAAATAAAGTCGTGATCGTATGGGTATTGGGTGTTTTTTTTTCTACTAAAATGGCAAACCAGCATACTGCCACCTATGGACGCTTGCAACACCAGAGGTATCGTTGCCGATATTTAGACGTACAAGATACATACAAAGTCTATACTGTCGATGTGTTAGGAGCTGTGGAGTCTACTTTAAGGCTCTGTGGCCTCTACGAAGGCAGGTAATCAACCGAGTTACAGTGGTAGGTATAGCTCTCAAAGTTTACAGCGGCATAAAACTTACAGAGGCTACCTTATCACGAAACCCAGTTTCAGAAGTACTTCATTTTACTTTTATTAGTTGCATGTTTAGTCACAATTTCACCGAATAGTGTCAACGCATTTTTTTAATTATATTTTTTATTTTTATTATCGTATTTTTTAGATAGCTAATAAGAAATAAAGCGACAAAATTATTCATTCAAGATTGTACTGGTACCTAAGCTTTTGCTAGGTGAGAAGTTGCATAGTTTAACTTCGAGCTTGATAAACGGTAGGTACCACATAAATTACGAGCTAAGTGTAAGTTTCCAGAAAAAGTGACTTGCTTCCTAGCACTTTAGTTCTGGAAAGAATACTAAAACTAAAGAAGTACACTCATTGTATGTGGAAAAGATAGGTTTTATTAAAGGTATAAAAACTCTGACGGGCTATTATACACGCCAGAACACATTAGCTCGACCAGAACACAATGTTTACTACTAAATGTTTTCATATACCGCAATTAGGTCAGATAAAACACAAATTCAATTCGGGCCATGAATAATACTTAACAGAGGAGATCATTTGGCTAATACCGGAATGAGAAGGTGCGGTAAGCTTGTTTGCAAAGTGGCGGAGTTTTGATTAGCCATTGTTACCTGCTGATTACGCGCCAACTTTTAGCTACTAAATGGAAAATCATTACTAAAATGTACTTGCTCCTCCATATGCTGGTTGTGCTGACTGGAATTCGCTTATGTTTATCGGTCGATATTCCGAATCTTTGTGTATTCCACCTGCTAGTTTCCCAAAGGAGCCTTTTCAAGGCGTGTGTTTTCGCCCACATACCTCACATATCAATAAAATTAAAATTAAAATTAAAACCTAACAGGCACATGAATGAGGGACTACGAGTACCATGGTACCACATCACCCAGACCCGGAACAAATATCTGCAGATGCAAACATTTTGAAACCACAACTCTGGGGTGGCAGCTGGATACTCCTCGTCTCACCACCGAGGTCTTCAATAGTAATTAGCGCAGTTTTGTATAATTTTTAGAGTAGTTACTATTGAATTACCTATTTCATTCTCTACCAAAGGATACAAGTAGGCGCACACATAAATCGACTGCAGCGCATTAAAAACAGAACGAAAGGTTACGGCTGCTATAAAAAAAAAACTTATTGCTATCAAAACAACTGATGTAATTACTATTCCATCAGTCGGCAGAAAAACGAACAGGCGAACAATAACTTGGACCGTAGCACATCAAAACAAGCGAGTGAAGAGCGGCAGGATAACAATAAGGGGGGGTCGCGCCGCCAATAATAAAATCCTTATTGATTTAAGCGACGAGAACAATCAATCCGTTGCTAAGTCGCCGCGCGTCGTCCAACCAAATCGACTATTTCCGCCCTTCTCTTTTTGCCGAGACTATACAGTCTACTGTTATTTATTCTGTGATAGAGTTGCCAAAATATCAGAGGAGCCAGAAATCGGGGTTTCAACCCAGAACCTTATGAAGAGGTGTCACGTCACAGACTTTATTTATAAGTGCTTTTTGAGCATCACAATGTCAGGGCAAAAGCACGTACAAATTATGACAAGCATCTTTTTCGCTGGACAGAGACCAAGGGCTTGACGGCTTTGTCCTGTTAAAACTTGACGTCTGGCAAACCCTACTCCGAATCTATCCATTACATATGATATAAAACTTGTTTGTTGAAAGATATTTATTTGAGGATGTCGCGGGCTGTCTTGGAAAGAGGATAGTGCGAATTTTATCGGCTATAGTGATATGATTGATTTGTTTTCAGCCACAATAAATAAATATTACAAGGCAACAAATAGATATAACCAGATACCTACTGATGAGTATAACATAGTGTGATTATTTTGCGCTTGTTGCAACACACACACTATCGACCATTGAGAACAATAACTCTACGGCATTGTCCCCGCAGCTTGCATTGATTGTGTGCATCCGCCCTTAGAATCAATAGATTCAATTCATGATAAACATAGAACAAAATGTGTCTTGTTTATAGAGTCAAACCTAACAAATCAACTAGATTCGTCTTCAACAGTGAATAAACAAACACAGCATAAATACGAGCGGTTACATGCCGCAAACGAGCCACGCACACCATATCCTTTTACCGGGTGTTTCAACTTCCCCTTCTAACTTTGCAGTTACTAACTATACTATAGCCTGTGGCTATGCTTCAACCATACTACACCCCATGCACTGCATTGCGGAACCAGAACTATAACTCATTTTTAGAACGCGAAACCGTACTACTATAACGTTCCTTCCTATTGTTGAAATTTTATGACGAGATTAACGAAGCGTGATGTCGTCAGCTCGAACTAAATTAATTTTAAAGCGGCGTTAGGGCTAGTTAATTTAATCTTATTATCGTTTGGGAATTATTTGTTTTAAAGAGTATGAAATTAAATTACGGGAGTAGTTCATTTTCATATGCAATGCAAACACAATTGGGCGTGTGGGGGCGGGGGGGACTGTGGGGATAGTGTCCGATGAAATTCCACTGATTGTGTTAAATATATCAAAAAGGACTTTAGTGCCTTACGAGTCCTCTTCAATAATATATCCCGAGTACTGCGGAGGCTATCTAGATTCTGCTATTTGTGGATGATTTTCACGATCTAATGAGAAAAAGCATAGCATTAATCAAAAACAGAATGCTGGGAGCTCCAACAATATTGTTAAGGCACCAGGTGGGAGATTCGATAGTGCAGAAGCACTGGGTGTCGGCACTTATCAATCCCCATGCTAAACAAATTCATTATGTTATTCGTAATTAGGTAGATAATAATTTAATATAATTTAGTTTAATAAATAATTTCTGGATCTAAATAAACTGAATCTAAAAATTTGAATTAATTTTTTTTAATTATTGTAGCTTTAAAGATAAGAACTAATATAGCTATATTTATTTATTTTTAAATTGAACAGATTATCAATTATACAATAAAATAAATACAGCTATACATATTGAAATGAAAACTCATGTAGAGTTTTATTAATTTTACTCGCCATAGACAATTCCTTTGTTATTAACCTTAGTTAATAGTATCTAGAGTCATAATAATATATTAATATAATATTTTAGAACTCGAAGAAATATTGTCACGGAAAAGAGAGATTTCGTACAACACATATCCATACTTAAAAGAGGATCTCAAACCCATATGTATACGTAGATTAAGTTAATGAAATAAACATTTTTATTTGTATTAATTACGTACGTCGACATCATTTAAATATTTTCAGAACCCGGGTACTCATCATCTATTAAATATCGTCACTCAAACGAACGACTCTAATTGACCTTGCTCATGTTTTAGTCCTATCTAAATCACGTCGTCTTCCTCGTTTGCCTTTTATGAACAGAAACATATTTGATTTCTAGGATGTTTAGATTTTATGGGAATTATTAAACGGTTATGGCGGAACGTGCTGAATAGCCGATAAATTACCTATTTTTAATCAAACCACCCTATTATAGGGTTTGATATTTTCTGAATAGTTGTACCACGGTCCAATTGGCAAATGTTACATTATCATTAAATATCACATTGACCTCTCGGAGAGCTTTCGAGAGCCTTGCCGATACGTATATGAGATATATTGCTTATATAGCGGCAATAATTCTTAGGAATACTCCGATATATTACATCAAGATACCCCTCAATAACTTTTCTCCATGTTTCCGATTACTATGGAGGGAAGATATAAATGTATCTAGAGTTCTCTATTCCCTCTTTAGGGATTAATACAAAGAGGGTCCACTTGGTATGATTCGTGGCGAATTAATTTTACTTGTGGTCCGAAAATGTTTATTTACTATGTATGATTTTACTATCTAGTCCACCAACTGTAGATACTAAGATACAACCCGTGTAAATCAAATTTTATTTTTACGAAAATGTATAATTAGATTTAATTTTATGGGGCAACATTGTCGTGATAAAAAAAATAATTCAATCCATCGATACATTTTTTACACAGGTAGGTGTTAAAAATAAAGTAGTCAAAAAGTGTAATCCAAATTCAAACTTTAATTTACACTTTCACATTCGAAGATGTTATAATCAAAATAATTTAAAAAAAACTTACTTCATGTAAATATAATGTACGATATCAGTATGTGAAAGAATCTCGCCTTTTAATATTGGATGTAAACAATATTTTAAGGCAAGGATCGCATGTCTTTTCTTGTACAAATCACACGTGGCAAGAATCTTAATGGTAAAAACTTATCAGGTCGGGCAATTATACATACAAAACACAATTTCATATTTTAATAATGTTATCACGAAAACCAATCACTGAAACCAGCATTCTGCCACCCACATCTACGGATTCACGTCACGAGTCACGCACAACCGAGGATTCGTAGCCTGATAGAACTCATAATAACGTCACAATCCCATCCCATCTTCCAAATAGCTATTCAGGTCCCATATTAAAATAAACAATATATAATGTGACGAACTTTTTTGTAGCGTTCTATACACTGTTAGAACATTACTTTACGCTAAGATTGCAAAAGTTCGTCAAACCACATCAAAGATCAACTCATGAAGAGGGTGCTCTTATTGCCTACTAGCATCTGGCCACGGCTTCACCCGCGTTGTACTCGGATAAAAAGTAGCCTATGTGTTATTCTGAAGCTATATTACTGTAAAGTTTTATCAAAATCCGTTCAGTAGTTTTTGCGTAAAAGAGTAACAAACATCCATCCTCACAAACTTTCGCGTTTATAATAGTAGTCGGATAGGATAGCAAACGGAAAAACAAATTCATATGTCGTTTCTTGAAGGACCGAACCAATCAACCAAATAAGTATTGACGTCACGAGACGCGTGATTAAATAATATTTAACGTCGATGTATCTCAACGGCGCAGTGCCTTATCGGCGCGGGAGGAATCGTAGCCGGCCAAGCCACCCTTGAAATTGTTTCCCCGTCGCTTTGAAGGCGCAAAGGGTGCAGGGATGCGGGGCAGGGCACAAAGCTGCGGCCGTTGACACGCATCTCTCGCACTGTTTATGTATTCCATTGGTTTTTTCCCTACAGTTTACTCGCAAACGGCTGCTCAGATGGACGATTTGTTTAGATTCGATCGGCAGATAAGTGTGATCAAATATGTAATTATTGATCAAGGGTTCTGCTCGAATGATCGAATGAATCATACTAATATAATAAGTGCGAAAGTGTGTGTGTGTGTGTGTGTGTGTGTGTGCGAGAGAGAGAGAGAATGTTTGTTGCCACGTATCTCCGTAACTACTATACAGATTTTGATAAAATTTGGAATGTAGATAGTTGAGGTCCATTCCAGAAATAACACATAGGCTAATCTCATTTTCGAATATCATCCCATAATGGGGTTAAACAGGGTGGTAAAGTTTGTTTGTTTTTTTTCCTTGGTTAGATTCACTCAACTTTATATGGAAAATAAATATATTACGAATTAAATAATGAATTACAAATTTTATAATTTTACAAAAATGCCCTAGGGGATGTGCAATAATATTATCTGGTTCTATTCACTCAAAAGTTGGTGAAAATAAATTTTAACGTAAATAATGATATACATTTGTTTTTTTCAAAATTACCCTTAATATTGCTAATGTTTGTGTAATATTGCTAATGTCGTAAAGTTAGTATTTATTATTTATTCTCTGGTTCGAGCCCTCCCGACTTCCATTCAAATGCTAATACCGGCGAAAATACTGGCGATTTGCGGCCTGCGCAAATAAACGCGGCGGACGTGGCGACCAACTTGCGCGCTAATGGTCAACATCAGCATAGAAGAGTCACCTGTATAGAAGAGTCTTTCCGAGTTTACCTACACAAACAAAAGGTCGATGCACTAAATCAAATAGAATGATTAATTAAATCTCAGAATACAAATTTTAGGTTATAATTACGACGTACTTTACTTGTAATCTTTCGTACACTTAGTTCCATCCGTAGTCTGGCGCTAATAAGCAATAAGACCGCCTATTGTACATTAGTGTCAAAGTTTGTAATAAACCGAAATATTATTTGGTGTGCAATAAAGTATTTTCTACCTTCTATCTACATATTTATTTAAATTCAGAACAGCTATAACACAATGCACTTAACAATACTTAAATAGATACAGGCAGCCAATAATAGGTCTTCACTGATAGCACCAGACTAAGATCATAAAATGTGAACACTAAGCGTTTTCCTACACGTACCTACTTACGACACAGACAGCTCAATCAATAACTACTGGAGGCTTAATACTAAAAAAAACAATGAAAAATTCCCCTACGAACGGAAAAAGTTGGGCGATAGGCACCGCCTTGCCTTGGTGATACTCGTATGGAACAGGTCAATGTCCAAAAACTTACTGAAATCATTAACAGTCCTACTCGCTCGCAACATATACGATTTTTTTCTATACTTCCTTGAGGCTCCAGGCACACTTAGAGGAGGGTTGAACCTGAGGGTTCTCTGAGAAACACTAAAATGCACTTTGTCAAGAAGGATATATCTTCACTATTCTTCTGCTGGCGTGAATGAAATGAATGAATGTTGTATTTTTCTGTTTTATTTTAATATCACTAAAGCTTAGAACAAGAAATAATTTTGAGCAAGGGGATATTTACAAATTCAAGTAACTATAACACATTTTCGTCAGAAGAATTTGCTTTTGTCGCCACCGTTTGTAATATATCTACGTACCTAATTATCTGCGTCGAGTTTGCATAACTACGAGCGAGACGCAACGTCATCGTTTATATTTAAAACAGCAATTTTAGCGCCACGCTTGTCTATGTTTTATTTATTTACATGCGGAATGTCCCACAGGAAGAGGTGGTAACTCTATTTATTTTTATACGGTCGCGCAATATCTCGCTTTGATGAAATACCACTTTTTGTATATTTAAATTTATAAATATTTTATGGTTACAGCGTCTTCATAGGTATTTACAACTATGTAACATAATAAACACGCTCACGACTTGTTCCTCATGATGATTATACTTAGATATTTGAGGATACCAGGATACCTTACCAGCTAGGTACTTCATTCGACAGTGCATAGCTTGAAGCTGCCAAAAATGTATTTTTAAGTATTGTATAACTTACGATAGCACATTTTATACAATATAACGTGAGATGTAAATTTTGTCAATTAAACGAATGGAACAGTCAATTTCAATTAGGATCTAGGTCAGCTCCAAAAATACGACCGCAATTTTTATTGCCTTAGCGGCGTAAAAGTATGTGGAAAACTACATAACTAGGTACTACATACAAAAAAACACGTTCACGACTGTATTCTCCATGATAGACATCCTCAGGTGCGTGGTGGTATCCCAGCGCGTAGACCTTTTAGAATACCAAGTAGGGGGTAGTCAGAGGCACGTCTAAATATTACATTTGGTATGCCCGCGTTTTGCAAGTAGTTAGAATTGCACGTGACAGGTTGAAGACCATACAATTATCTCCAATCGACAAACCAAGTAGGAACATATATATATTAGGTTGGGGAAAAAGTCTTTTCGCATTATTGTATGTATGAACTTGTAATAAAATATCTTTGGCTATACTATTTGTATCTGGCTGGTTTTGGTATCATTAAAAGTTTAAATTTTAAAGAAGATAATTCCAAATTCAAATTAGGAAAATGTGTGATTTTTATTTGTTTTTCGTACTGTTAAGATGAGTGAATCTAATGAAGAAATTCGATACATTTTAAAATTTTACTACAAAAAAGGTAAAAACGCAACGCAAGCCGCGAAAAAAATTTGCGATGTTTATGGACCTAGTGCAGTGTCTGTGAGAGTAGCACAAATTTGGTTTAAGCGTTTTCAATCCGGAAATTTTGATGTCAAAGATGCACGTCGCTCTGGTCGCCCTATTACGGATAAAATGGATGCCATTTTTGAAAAAGTGGAGCAAGATCGGCATATCAGTAGTTACGACGTAGCTGAAGAACTGGGAATTGACCACAAAACAGTTTTGGCGCATTTGAAAAAAACTGGGTACACAAAAAAGCTCGATATTTGGGTACCTCACGAGCTCACTGAAAGAAACCTAATGAACCGTGTTCTCATTTGTGATTCTTTATTACGACGTAATGAAACCGAACCATTTTTGAAGAAATTTTTGACCATTTTTGACCTCACACATCTTTAGCCACTCAGCAAAAATTAAGAGAGTTTGGCTGGGATGTGTTAATGCATCCGCCGTATAGTCCTGACCTTGCACCTTCAGATTTCCACCTGTTTCGGTCTCTTCAGAATTCTTTAGGCAGTGTCAGGTTAACATCACGAGAGGACTGCCAAAACCACTTGTCGCGGTATTTTGAACAGAAGCCCCAAAGTTTTTATAGCAATGGGATCATGTCCCTGCCTACAAAATGGCAAAAAGTTATCGAACAAAATGGTACCTACATACTTTAGTTAAATGTAAATAAACTATATTAAAAAATGTTTTGAATTTTCTTAAAAAATGCGAAGAAACTTTTTCCCCAACCTATTATATATGATATATATATTATATTATATATATATTTATCTAATTATGTGCTTGCATCTCGTCACAACATGTCCGGAGGGAGATATAGGTAAGTCGTCATACAGGTTCTAATCAAGTTTGGGTACCGATGTTCCTACAATCTGAATAGTTCAAATTAAGTAAAACCATTGTTAAATAACTTGATTTGTTTTTTATTATTATAATTATAAACAAAGAAAAAAAATATCGTCTCGTTATTCTGAAAAGCTTCCTAGGAATGTATAATGCTTTTGGATGTGGCTTTCAACAACTAAAGATGTTTGTTTGGTCATTCTCGAGTGTCGAGTGGACTGGATATGCTTCTGAGAATCATGAATCAGTATGACATATTGTTTGACTGTGAACAATTTTAGGACAATCCCGAACATTTTGAATTATTCATTAGAAAAACTACCTTCTGACTACGGCATTGCCCGAATGGTAGTCGGATAAAAATAGCATATGTAGTATTCTATAGTACGAACTGTATGTCGCAAATTTCGTACAAATCCGTTCTGCCGGAAATCCTTAGTAAAAATATTTTCAACATCCTACTTTTCACATTTACATATTAACAGATTGCAGAATTAAAATGACGTATACAAAAACTTAAACCTGAATAAGTAAATTTTTATAAAATTTTAAATATCTAAATATTAATAGATAAAACCTATCTAGAAACTAACCTAGAAGTCATACAAATCGATTACAAAAAACCGATTTTAAATCGGATGAACCGTTTTGGAGATATGTATATGGTAACAGACAAACATACAAACAAACAAACTCTTACAGCAAATGCATTTACAGCCCGTATACGTCACGGGTAAATAAAGTTTTCTACATATAAGCAAACATTTGAGGATAGTGGAAAGTGATTAGAAGTAAGGCCGATGTGTTTGCTTTATAAATTACATAATTACTTTAGCCTATAAATTCCAGTAGACGATAGATTAACGATCTAGAGGGTCCAGTTTATACAAGCACAAATTATCTCGAATTAAACAATTAAACTAGAAACGACTATGATAGCCAATACGACGATCCCGTGTATGTTGTTATTAATAATTTATAATAAAAAACCAAATAAAGGGAAATTAATAAAAATCTAATATGAAATTATATCACCCATTTTTTCACCCTGGACTGGGTTTTTTTTCATAAAAATTATCCCATATCAATTTTGTAGTTAATTAAAAATAATAATTTAAATCAGTTCACAATAATTGGCGAAGATATCGCGTAGCATACACACAAAAAAAACATACACAACACACGAGTTGAGAACCTCCTCCTTTTTTGACGGTTGATAATAATTAAATGCGTTACGCTTGCAGTCCCAAGTTTACAGTTTCTATCCTGTAGGTACTCTAATATCACTACGATATTTTGCTCCCTCAGGATAACACTTTTACGAATTAAAAACAAAAGTAAAATCGCTTACAAAAAATGTTTCGGCTAGTCGTGATTCCATATAAAATGATTGTTTTATTTATTTTTTTACGGAAAAATAGCTATCCCTTAGGAATAAAAATTTTATGAAACCACCTCGGGATCATTCTCTATTCGCGAAGATATCAAGTAACATGCACAAAAACTTTTTTTGAAGTCGTTTAATAAATGGGAGCTACACGTGACAATATGAGCACGTATATGCGTTTACCGTAAGAGATTGTTGGTTACCATTTATATCGGCTTATCGGGTTGTAATGCTGTTTTTGGAATCAACTTGTTTGTCTTCAAGGATGGTTCTCATAGGTATAGATAGGTTTTATCACCACAAGTCACTAGGGGGCGCTGGAATACGTAATGGAATACACGTTGGGCATTTTGAGATATTGAAAAAAATTGCTTGTTGTTTGTAAAGTAAGAAGTTCGCTATCGCTTTGAAACGAGATTAAAATACAGATAAAATGTTTGATAAATGGCATCGGTACTAACATAGTTAACATTCAAGAAACAAAAGTGTGGGATCAAAACTATAGGTATACTTATAGTTTTGATCTTGTAATTGTAGTGTGATACATTTATAAACGTACTATAAATAATGTTATACGTAGGCATAGATATTATAAGTAGTTATGTACCTACACTTGCATCTCTTTTGTAATTTTGTTTCAAACTTGCCAAGATATAAAAAAAACAAGTGAAATTAAAATTATACCTATCTTATAGTTTCTAATATGATTTATTCCTGGAAACTATATAAACCTAAGTTTCTACATATTCCAAGAGTTTTCTTTAGTGTCCGATGCGACGCGAAGAGAGCGTCGCGATCACTCACCCTGATGAAGACTCTCGGAATGAGTCGAAACTTAGTAGGTCCCTTCATCGATAGTACGGTACTTGAAAATTCCCGTTTTACAATATGAATGTTCAAATTCACGATAGTATTTAGAATAAAAAAGACCAATTAACTCAGTAAGTTAATAAGACTGCCAAGTTTATATACAACTAAGATGAATAACACCCAACTAACCCATACATAGTCCTGATCCTACACTAGATTTTGTTGTGTCGTGAGTATCAGGAACTACGAGTAGCGTGGTACAACAACACCTTTTGCGTCACAGCCGTTGTTCGCCCACCGCACCATCGAGATCACATGTATGTATTAATAGAATCTCTCTACTCTCCATCTTCTTCATCTTCAACACAATTGTTCCAACTTTATCTCATATTAGATGACACGAGAATAATTGCTGACATTCGTAAATTCGCCTCTAGGTTTTAATATATTCAGCTATAATAATATATTCGGCCGAAAACTCACTTTTAATTAAAAGTGAGTTTTCAACGAGAGTTTTCGTCAAAACTTGAAAGCACGAAAACGAGTCACATTGGTAAATCGTCAATAAGTAATTTACAAGTTAGGGGCAAAACTCACCCTAGCCCTCTATGCTAATTTTTGTTTCGACGTATATTATGAATTCATAAACGTTTTGAGAAATAAGTATTAATTTTTTCAGGAATAATTAAAACAGACTTCTAATAACTGATAGTCCGATATGAAATTTAATCCCCATTTTTTCACATTTAGAGGTGGGATTTTTTCTTAAAATTTAAATTCCCTTGAATCATTAAAATCGGTTCACAACTGGCGAAAAAATCATATCAAATAAAACATACAGTTGAATTCCTCCTTTTTTGAGGTCGGTTGAATATTTACAAAACATCCTTGATCAAATATGCTCTATATTATCTATATATCTATATATCTCTATATATCTCATATCAACATATGCTCCGGCAATTTGTTTATTAATTTTGTAATACGTGTGCAAACCAACTGTATACCAGGCCTTAGGAGCGGAAGATAATTTCCTCATTCATAAACTTGAGTTGATTGCAAACACAGGTGTATTGTCCAATGGAGACGGATTATTCGAGGTGTGAAACTGTTAAGACGCAAGCTAGTTGCTTGCATCTCAACTACTAACGAATACATTTTATGTATGTATACAAAAGTAATCTTTTAAGTACAGATAGTATCGTCATGACTATGGAGATTGGAGATGTCTAAACAGAGTAACCGGTACCGGTATGTAAGTTAAAGCTCTTCCACACAACTATGATATGAAAACTAGACAAAAACAAACACGCTCACGACTGTCATGTGCATGATCTTTCAGTACGCAGTTTCGTGAAGGTACCTAGTGAGAGGTGGTCAGGGGCAAGTTCAAATATAATATTTGGCAATGGCCGCGTTTTGTACAGCAGTGAGCATTCCACTTGACAGGTTGCAAGTCCATCGCCGCTTTATTGGAACAAAAACCGATGGTGCGTTTAAAGTTTTAGGATCTAGGGCATGTCGGTTTTTCTCAGGAAGTTTATTTATTTATTTAGTAACATATTTACATTGCCATTACAGTGCAGCATCACAGGGACAAAGAAATTTAATAAGAGATACATAATACACTTATTAAACATTAATATTAATAAAATGACACCAACAAGCTACTAACTATAATTTAAAACAATAGCTTAAAATTTACAACTTTACATTTTCATATCCAAAAATTTTAAAACCGCTTCCCTGAATTATGGCAAGGGCATAAAAATTATATCAACATCCTCATCTGCACATAAACTATTAATAGCGCGAAGGAATGTTTTTGCGTGAAAGTATGTTTGGACGTGTCTCTGACTACCTCCTACTTGGTATTCTCAATGATTTACGCACTGAGCATGTATATGTGGAGAAAGTGAAGTATGTTATTTTAAAATTATGATCATAGGGAATACATTCGTGAGCGTGTTGGTTTTGTTATACTAGTGTAAGCTTTAGTACTATGTAAGTTGAGATTTGTGGAGAGATCTCGGTCACAATTTACAATTAAATGGGCTCACGACGTAAGCCCGTGGTTTGAAGTGAAGCCCGACTAGTGGCGAGTGAAGAGCTATCATCGCTCCGGATCATCGTACGGTCACGATATCCTATTGTGAGAACCGTATGGCCACTGGTAAGGAACGCAACAGGAGGAAATTACCTGTTCCGTGTAACTATATACTAAAAATTCCTAAGAAGGCCGTGTTGGCCTCCACCCCGTGCTTGATGTTCTCCGAAGATTTTTTTCCAAGAATCAAAAACCTATGTATGTAGATAGATAGAAGATAGAAAATACTTTATGGCACATCAAAGAATACATCAGCTTAGTTACTAAAAACTTTGATAATGTTGTACAATGGGCGGTCTTATCGCTAAATAACGATCTATATATAGCCGAAGATGGAGCATGAAGATCTAGAAGATGCTGTAACCTTGAAGACCCAGATTGTATTTTTCAGAAGAGTAAATTAATTAATGGTAATGTTTACCATTATTTCGACGCAAGTGGGGTTATTTACGAATTACCTAACGTGCTCAAAACTATGATGAAATCCAACGAACGATTGGTTGGGCGCTGAAAAGAAACATCAAAAAACGTATAAACTCAAGATCTTACGTTTAAAATCTTAAACTATTTACGAAGCTGTCTCTCAAATTAAAATAGAATAGATGTTTATCTGAAAAAACACAATTTACTTTCTCGTAAAGTAAATCGAATTCGCAATCAGTGTCTAGAATCACAAGTTTAAAGTGTACAAGTTGTACAAACAGTTAATATCGATCGTGGCCAGTAAAGTGACCGCACCGTTCCACGAGGCGGTAATTGAGCTCGCACTTCCTTCCGGAGCCATGATATCCATCCAGGAAAATGACCATTTTAAACCAACATTAGCATGTTTTTATTGCCATCAGCGTTTTTCTAGCGGATTCAAAGGGTTCCAAACTACGAAGCTCAGTGCATGTAGATGCTCTAAGACCGAGGCCAATTTTTTTGTGTGCCTGAGATTCTTTTTTACCTCCTAGCACATACACAGCTGGATTGATTTTGATAAATGAGGTATCATTAGACGCGTTATGATTCCGAAATGAATATAGGTAGTATGAAGTGTTTTGACATAAATTGTCAAAACACTTCATAAGAAGGCCAACACGTGCAATATTGTATGTGACATGTCAAAAAATAGCGCAGGTTTGAAGACGTGTTGGAGCTGGATGTTGCGAATCTTGGACAGCCCGAAGAACAAACGTGTTAATACGCAAGGAACTCAATGATACTAATAGGCGATCTTCCATCTGCCTCCAGCGAGTCCTTGTGTATTTTGGTCATATCAAGGAAAATCTTTACACCAGTGAGTATTCACTGGTAAGATCGAGGGAAATATACCTCGGCAGTAACGTTGGTCCGACCAAATACGCACTATCCTCGACTCAAATCTCCAGGAAGCCATACAGTGCGCCGGCAACAATATCTATATGGATGGCGCACCATCGTCCAAGATATACGGGGGAAGGGGTCATGACCCTTAGTATTAAGGAAAACGACGCTAGAAGGATGTAAAAAAATCAAATAAGGTTTTTGTGTGACAAACTCAAATGAATACATTATTTGAATATAATAGAACAGAATAGAATTGAATTGAATAAACCTTTATTTGGCACAAACAATGAAAAGGTTATAGGTACATAGGCCGACAACTAAAAGTAGAGTTAGGAACTTAAGTCTAAAATAATAACAACAAAATTGTTCGGCCCACGTGTGGAAAAGGCTTTAAGGGTAGCAACATAAGTGGCAATGTGGTATACGAAGCTATTTCAGGAATAAAGTTTGTCCTTTTCGACGATTCCTTGCCTTTTTTCCGGTTCAGGCTGATGTTTACACGCTCCGTCACCGTTTCTCTAACAAGTGCTTTAGTAGAAGTTTTAGTACGCGTACCGAAATGAGCAGACCGATACCCAAAGAAATTAAATCCAAGTTCCAGTGTTATTCCTTTGTCCTGGAAATGTATTCTGCTTTCAAACGTTTCAACAAAACCTTCTATTTAGTTCATAAAAATCGGTCAGCCAGAAGCGAAACAAAACTCGGTTATTATTTAACAAAATATTCTGAAATAATCGTTGAAAACTTTCTACTGCGTCGTCTATAACGCATTTGTCATAACTGTAATACTTTATTGTGACAAATCGAAACACAATAAAATAATTCGAAATATTAAAAAAAAACACGTTCACTACTGTTAACTTTATCATGAGATCCTCAGATCCATAATCAGTATCTACCCAGATCTGTAAGGATACAAAGAAGGGGGTAGTCAGAGACACGTCTAAACATTATGGAAGGTACGTCCATTCTCAAGATGTTTTACTTCAGCACGTGTGAATTGAAATCTAATGAAATTCAATGTAGACTAGCTACCTTGATAGTAAATTATACCTAGTCATTCATTAATATCTACATACTAGTACTACTCAGTGTGTTTTATCGTAAGTTTTTTTTATTTAGGGTTAGTTTTAAATTGCTGAATACAAAATAACAGATTTTTTAGCTTTGTTCATTATTCATCTTAAAAGAGTAGGTTAAAACTTATTGAAGTTAAGTTGTAAAAAATATGCAATTGATGGTATAAGTATCATTGTTTTCTACAAACCAAGTGCTCCGGATTATTTCAGTTGTTGACGTGAACAAATTCTTCAACTAAAAATCCAGAAATGAAAGCAAAAAATGAAAGAAGATATTAAACACTTTGAACTTAAATTTTTGCCAACATTTGGCAATTCAAATGGTTTTTCTGCTCCAGTTCATAATGTTACCAACACGAGAGAGCCGCTGATTAAGCTAATTACCGAGCCATTGTGACCATACATTATTTTTATGAGTTTTGCGAGAGTGGCTAGGGATTTGCAGCATTTTTCAATTTTTTTCGCAAAATTAAACACTGGTCCGGCACTTTTTTGGAATAGTTTTACATACAGCTTAGGTACATACATAGTTTATTATAGGTAGTGTTATTGCCGGTCACTAACAAAATATCATAGTGTTTATGCAAATATATATATGAGGTTAATATATTTGCATTTTTGACATTCCAACGCATGAACGTCATTTGTCCGTCCCCACTTGTGACTTGATCACGCTTATTTACCACGCATATCTGTCACAAATGTGAGCTCACCTTTACACGACAGAAATGTATACGCGGGCTACCGTTGACACTCGGTAGGCCGCCTAATGTGAAACGTGGAGGATTTTATAAAGAAAATCCGATGAGTACCTTGGTATCTGACTATTATAAGTTTAGGAAATCAATTTTGTCTACAATATCAATTATTTTAATACAAAATTGTATGTTTGTTTTTTTAATTTCATTTGAATGTTTTATGTTAATATTACCATTTGACTGACATGTATATTTTTGTTTACCAATAAATTTATTATTCTAATTACTCTGATTCTAATCGCAATTTGGGATTAGGATCGAACTCGCGCAATTTGGTTCTCTTGCATGCAATACTAGCGCACGATTGGTATTAGTATTTGCTGGAATTGTTTGAAACCAAATTAAATCGAATATGCTACCAATAAATAGCATAGTCTTTTATAATAAATAATGCTGGACATGTTTCACACAGGACTATCTAGCACCAAACTAAGCAAAGCTTGTATTATGGGAACTTCATGACTGATATACTATATTACGATTATTTACTTTTTTGTAAACACGTACATATTATGCATAGAAAACACGCGACCTGCAGAAGGTTGCGAGTTCGATTCCCGCCGCGGGACAAATCTTTGTATAATCTGCAAATATCTCTCTCGGGTCCTGGGTATTTTCTATGTATAATATGTATGTATATACAAATAAAAAGTATATAAGTATTATATCAGTTACGTAGTTCCCGTTGTGTGAGAAAATGACTAGCATTATTTATCGAGTGTCAAGAGTAGCCCATCAGATCAAGACAACAGCTGCTTTAATTGTTGCAAAAGAGTTTTCCTCCCCTTTACCGCTACACTACGCCAATTTGTAAACTGTCAGCGATCTTCATTTTTTTCTAAGCGAAAGTACTGAAAGAATTGCGGGCTTGAGCACGTTTCTAGGAGTATTTCGTATCGTTGAGAAGGTGTCTGGTTCTTGCAATTGTTCTCCCGACTCCCTACATGTGCCGCGCCCCTCGCCGATCGATGTCTGTCTGACCCCGTGCAATGTCGCCCTCGCCTTTTAACGCTCTCTATGACTGGGGAGATAATCAGATCAAAATTGTACCCAATCTTATCTATAAGTAGACTACATTTCTCTTCACAATAGCATCATGCGAGCGAGTCGATTCATCTCAGAACGTGTTTGAGTTACAAATCTTCCGCTCCCATACAGGCTGAAACTAAGTTGAAATAGCAATGTTCCTATTTGAATAGCTCTTGCATGCTACATTTCCATATCGAAGCAATCATAGTCACAATTCAATTTATTCTAGTTCCATTTCCGTCTCACGCCCACCACCACGCTCATCCAGCCGCTCATCCATCTACACCGAATGCATCTGTTAAAAAAAGCAAATGAAAGCTTGTATTCGTAATAGGATCAAAGGTACTGTACTCTCACGGTATTGTTCGTTCGATACGAGAGCCGGTACGTATTTGTTACGTCTCCCCGTAATATAAATTACTCCGTTGTTTGAATAGGAATCATTATTATTTTATGATAACTTCTTATTAAGTAACGGTAACACGGATGGATGAATCCGTTTATATTTAAGCCCGTTCCAATATTCCTCAAAGCAGAAGTAGCTTACCGCTGTTTAAATACTACAGCTAATTTTATAGTCTTTTAAAGAAATATCGATCAGTTTATGTGATTCAATTACTTTTCAAATTCGATGCAAATCAGGAAAAAGTGCCTACGAAAAAAGCGTGACCATTCTGATCCCCCATTCATCTTTGTCGCGCAGCGCACGTGTGGCGCAGTGTGCGTACGCGCCGACCGCCCGGTGGCGATCGCATTGTTGGGAATTTCACGATCAATATGGGACGTAAATATTTCTACAATGCTCGAAAAGGGAGCGCGAGCCTGTATAACGAAACCCGTTATTGTGTTGAGCATTTGAGACTATTGATTTGGAATACATACAGATCGATTTCAATTAAGCAATAGATGTCTAGAGAAATGGACTTCGGTAATCATCTTTGTTCATTTACTTTAATTTTTATATTTTTTTAAGATTATAGAAAGTAATTCTGTAACAAATTGTTAAAGTGATTTGTGAAGGATACAATTTAAAAGCAGAATGCTCCAGACCCAAAGAAATAAAAATCCCGAATGAAGACGTCGCGTGATTGGTTCAAAATTCAATGTACCTACAAAAACCAAGAATAAAGAATAAAGCTCAGATTGAAGTCTGTTATCAAGATAGTAAAATTGCATGGGACATGTGCTTTATTCAAAGAGACCGTCTACATCCACGGCATAGATTAGACAAAGGCAAATTGTTGAATGTGTTTTTTGTGCTCATTAAGTTGACGGAATCTGCGGGTGTAGGGACTAGCTGGAACGGGCTACAATAGGGTTGTCAATGTCATGCAAACGTTATTCCACTGTTGGTAATAAAGTTGGTGGATACTAGGTAAGCTAATAATCAACTTAAGCTTCTATCGAGGATAGCAGAACTGAAAACGGTTTCGACAGTTCTTTCTTCCAATTAATATTTACAAATCTATACTAACAATAAATCTGAGGAGTTCGTTATTTTTTGTTTTGCATTTGATACCCTTATTCTCGAGGAAGGTTATAGGAAAGGAACTATATTAAACATCACGCTACGACCCTTAGGAGCCCAGCAAAAGAAGTAATAACGCGGGCGGGCAATGCGACACGGAGTGTTGGAGGCCGAGAGCGGCCGTGGCACAGCTAGTGTTTTATGATAACTCAAAATTCTGTCATTTTTCCCATTTTACTAAAGATCTGCTAAAGATCTCGTGGCTTAGTTGATTAGTCCCCCCGTGTTTAAATTTGTGGAATATTATAAATCTGAAGTTAAGCTAGTCATAAATAATTGTTAAAATCGATGCAACGACGAAGAAAATCGCAAAAGGAAATCTATCGGCCAATTCAATTTGCACAGTGATGGCGGTGGCAATCAGTTACATAGTATTTGTACGGGGGGTGCACATTGACGAGCGTGATCTCTGAGATCCGCTATTAAATTGTACGGTGGACGTACCAATTTGCCTTCAGTCTTTAATTTGTAATGGACGCGTCTGGTTAGCATTGCTGGTTTCTATTCTAGTGCCAGCCCTTATGTAGTGCAGGCGTGTACTCCAATAAAAAGTCGGCAGAGTCGTGGAGGGAACAGAGCAGTGTCGCACACGTGCATCCGCTCTGCGCAAAGCTATTTTAGTGCAACGCTAACGCCATGACCTTCAATCTCTCTCATATTTTACGAAAGCTGTGCCTTAAGTAGAGTATTCTGTGTGCATAAGTTGTGCGCAAAAATCGCAAAGCTATTTTGGTGCACCGCTAATGCCACTTTCATTCTCATGCTTCATGACAGGAAACTTTGGCGCCACTAGCTCAAATAATATGGCGCCTAAATTCTATAATCAGAAAACTAATTTCATCATATTTGTGGTACAAACTACTTCATAAAACTTTGAGAAACATTCCGTTTTGCATACCGAAGTATATATAAAATAATCTGATTACAAGCTCTTAAAAGATCTTGTAATCAAAATATCATCATCATATTGTCCCAAAATTATACTAAACTGCCGAAACAGTCCAAATCCGTCGTTTGGATTAGTAAAATGAGTTGCCGTGTCAAAGGTTTAAAAGGATAAAAAAAAGAGCTTGATTACTATCAATCAACCGGCACGCAGATCGACAATTAAAGAACGCTTTCACACACATACGCATTTGAAAGTATACAGCATACGAGTGTGACCAATACAAAGCGTATCTGGAACGAAAAGCCTTAGCACCTTGATTTAATGACCGAACGTGTTGAGTTATTAAATATCATCTTCATTTGGGCTCAAGATAAACATTTTTTATTTCCCTTCCGCCGCCCCGTCGTCATCTCAGGCTTAATTATGATATCAAAAGCTGCATCGTCATCTCTTTCTGTCTCACGCACATTGCGTATCTGTGTCCTTTAAAACTGCAGGATGAGCCGCACTGCATCGCCTGCATCGCCGATTAAACACGTTTCTATGCGCGGTCTCGTATTTTTATGTAACCGTTGATCTACTCCGCCGGGCCCTCCGGAGAACAACAGCGATCGAACGATCCTAATGCTATTTCTATTCCATCTCAAGCCGTTTGGACATTAGCGAGATGACGCGGCAAAACGTCTTCTATTATCATTTTAATGATAGGGATTCAATTACATTCTAACTACCTACAGATAGATTAATACAGTACCTACGTAGGAACGTGTCGAAGGTTTGGATTTGATAACGGTCTGTTGAGATGATGCGTTTCCGATATCTCAAAAGGGTACGGTGAGGGCGTGAGAACGGCGTACTATGTTCGGGAGCGGTCGTGCACGCAAATGAAGTGCAATTTAGCCTGAGGCTGGGATTGTGGCATACACAGACCCGGAGGCAGGATCAGCTTGGTGTACACTACGTACATATTTTTTGATATCTCATCAGATATTTTCATCAATATCTTGAGTATTATTTATATAGTGTAGGTATCTTTAGAAACGTGTTTGACAACCTCGCTGGCGTGGTGTGCATAGTCTGCTGAGACACAAAAGGTTATTCCAGCAGGACAAATATATGCATGTTCTACAGATATTTATCAACATTTGTTTCGGGTCTGAATATTGTGGTACCATGATGGTACCTATAGTTACTGATTTATCACAGGTAATCCACTGGTACCTATCGTGGAATCAAGACTACTATGTGACTGTGACTGTATAAGTCTGGTTTTGATTTTTCAAGTATCCCATCTTATTGCCTGCTTAGGTACCTGGAGAAGTACTAAGATGCTAGCCTAGGCCGAGTGGGCACGATAGCAGGGCGCGCAGTCACGAATTGCATTGTTGCAGGCAATTTCATTAGATGTGAGCAGTAGGTTAGGCAGTGAATTGTGGAATACAATTTCAAATTAACTTGAAGCGTCTAACCTCTAATTTTTAAGATTGTCCCTTTTCGTTTTACATAGAAACGTGGGATTGGAAAGGTAGAGAATCGTCAAAGTTTCAATATATATTGTGCTGACGAGATAGAAAGTTCGGGAAATGGGTAAATTCTAACAGGTTTACTCCTACCAAAATGTACAGCCCACGCTCACTATCAAGCGTGAATTTAAGTATGTTTTTAGTCTGATTTTAGTTTTGATGGAAACTAAAAAAATTACCCAAACACCCAATAGAAAAAGTATGCTTAGTTGGTAAGTATTTTACTTTAATAGTTCACATCACACATTCCCTAGCAAGATAAAGCGTTAGTAGAAAGAAAGCATGAACCATTTACATATCGTGCGCATTATCTCAAAGATAATCAACATCAAAACGAGAATTATTTTACGTGTTGGGTTAAAAGGTTGCGTTGATTCCATTCTTGGTTTTAAACCGCTCTTACAACATCGCTAGGTACCTGCTTATATATAATTTTTCTATATTATCTGGTTGTAATTCCAGATTGTTTTTTCAAGGTAAGACTTTAATCCATTGTTTAATCATTGTTTCGCAAATTTTCGACCTTTTGATACAGTCAATACAGTATTAATAACTGAAACTGAATGCGTGATAAAAACGATTTATTTGTTTGAACGAACCGTAAATCCTGACCTGGATATATTATCATAAATAATACATTTCAAAAAAATCATTTTACAATTTGGATTGCGCTGTTTAAACAATATAGCCAGCCTGCCAGCAGGTGGCTAGACACGTGATTGACCCCTGCCGTGGTTCGATTTAAATGAATATTTAGTTATCACTTCGCTATCTTTTATTCAAAAACTCTGTGTATGTTTTTGTTGAAATTAAATTGTTTGAACGTTATTCTCACTTAATAACGTTCAAACAATTTAATTTCAACAAAAACATACACAGAGTTTTTGAATAAAAGATAGCGAAGTGATAACTAAATATTCCTTTTATAATTTATGTAGATAGATATATGTACTACATTTTGACTTGAACAACATTGAAATCGGACAGGATGGTTAATAAATATTGTCTTAATGTAGCTAACAAACTATTTATAAGGTATTGGTACTGTTGCTCTCGAAAGATATTAAACACCCAGCATGACTAATGTAATTACCATTTTGTCTAGTGTTTACTCTTTGACAATAGAATGCGGTTAGAAAACGGGAACACGCAAATATCCAAAACAATTTTTTGAATTCAGAACGTGAATCATCAGCCGTGACAGCCACAGGCCGTGTCGAACCGCGCCTACTCACCAACCTGTCATAATCATCGGAGACGAATCAGTTAAATAGTCTTTGCACGACACTCGACAAAACCGTTAGAAAACCGACAACTATATACGAACTAAGGTTTACCCATGAACGGTAAACATTTATTATTTTCACGAGAAACTAATTACAACAATTAAGCTCGGAATATCCAAATAATAGTGTATGTGGAAATAAATATTCGAACAATTAATCACTGGATTCAGTGATGCGAAATTTAAATACAGGAATTACGATGTATCGCGCTAACTCTATAATTCGAAGTGATGAATGGACCATCTGTGTCAGTAGTTGTTCTATGATTCACCGGCTAATGGTTAAGTTAAGAATGTTGGATAGCCGGATTTGTTTGTGGCAAATTCTTAAACTTTTTAGCAAAAATCAACGTTAAACTTCTTCTATAGCGACTCTACAGCTGTAAATTTTAATTGCACTGTAAACAGCTCTAATAGGCAATAAAAAGTTTTAGTAACGCAACTCGAAAGATTCCTGTTATTATATCATGATGACTGTAATTATTTAAGCCATTTAGGACCGCACAGGATATTCTTATAGCTTTTTACGAACTGGTATTTGAAGAATATTACCACCGCCTGTTTTTCACACGGGGACATAGACCCACAAATACCAAAGTCAAGAGTTTTACTTTCATGTGAAATAAATACGTGGTCGGTCAGGCCATGCTATTTCACATGAGGGGTCAGAATCATATTATGTCCCGTATTCCCTTGGGCATCACACACACTGCTGATAATTGTACCCTAATCTCAGAGGTGCAATAAATCTCAATAAAGCAGCATAGTAGGAACATCCCTAATCTTCCATCTAACGTTAATAAATTAAGCACATGTTTGAACACACATCTAGGTACCTAAATAACGGTATCTTCTGTCAGTTTGCTGAATATATAGTCTGTTTAATTGAGAAGCTCTGAGCTTTGTGATATGTACATACATATCAGAAAGCTCAGATATAACTAAAATAGCAAAATTAACAGTCATGATCTTCAATAAGTTTCTAATATAACTCTCCTTAGAGAGTTAGATTGAGTAAGATTAGGAGGGCTGATTTCAGACAAAGAAAAAATAGAAGTGAGCGTCGAAGAGATTCAGTACATGTATGGGCAACAACTGTCTATAATTAGAAAATGAATGTGTTTTGGTTGTAACTCTCGGGTCAGGCGATGAACTTCGTCTATGACCTGCGCACCGTGGATTGGAACGCGTCTGAGATGTTCTACTTGAGGCTTCTCTACATAAACTTAAGTGTTTGCCTTGAGAACATATCTTAATACTCGAAAACGTGGGTTTTTTACGTGAAATTTCTCCCCGCTCGAATGGGCCTTCCCTTCTATACTTGGCAGTGTCCGTAAATACTCTACCTCAAAAAATTTACAACGCAGTCAGCAAGAATAATAAATAAATATTTAAACTATTAAGATAGAACTAGAGTAATAGAACTGATAAATCCCGTCTAGACCAGATTTACCAACATCAACATTTGCTAAACAAATGTCTAAGTTTTACAAACAATAAATACGCCAAATGCTGAATCTAGTTCTTGCGTTGTTTTTGCAACCCCATTTTCGCCCGCCTAGGGTTATAAGCCGTCTGGTAGGCTTGTGAATGTCAATCATGGATGCGGTGAGGGCTCTTAGCACGGCTTGCAAAACCGAACAATGCGGAATGAAGTGGCCGACCGCAGTTGCACGCGGTTCATGAGCTCTCGGCTTCTCGACACCCTGCACGATACGCAATACTCGTTGTTACTAATTGTGAAATTTTGTTTCTTTGCCAATTATACCAGCATACAGAAGGTTTTAAACACTACAGTATCAAAGATGCAGAGTACTCGCGAATCAAAGGACTCCACGTAAGCGTACCGGAGTATGTAAGTTTGTAATGGGTTGACGGACAAACCTTAATTTTGATTTGGTATGTATTGCAACCCGTTGGAACATTAACAAAGGAGTCAATTATTTATGTCTCGACACGTAAATAAACAAGAAAGGTGTTATCGGAAGACTCGGGTCGAGGGAAAGGTCAACTCATTATAGTCACGGCTTTATAGGCGTGAGTCCATAACACCGGACTTTACCGAACATATTGATTGCTGATCATCAACGGTACGCGATCCAATAGACGGAGATCTATTGCTTTACTAATCTACCATACTCATCGCTATTGTGGAAATAACGCATACTAACTTTACGAGGTCGGATTAAACGCGTATCAAATAGCCTTGTTAAAGCTCTGAAGGCACATTTTATGGCGATGGAATTCCATATGAGTTTAGGGAGTTGTAAGGTAATTACAGTCATGTTCTGCCATCCTTTGATCGCAATGAAACCCGTGACAGAAAAGTAGCTAAAGATAGGCAGTTGATGAATGTACGTCTAACAGATGAAATCATTCGTAAGCGTAATTTGGATGGCATTTAGACAAAAACGTACATAAAAAACATTTATTGCACGGCAAATAAATCGTGTTAATATAGTATTAGACGAGCGTGTAAAGCTAAACGCATCGCGGTCAATCTGCGCCGTTTAAGAATACGAGTAAATGACCGTAATCAAATCACAATCAGAGTGAAAGCCTATATAAATGAGCAACTCTATTTTTACTAGCTATGCACTGATCTGTGGTCCAGTATCCGACCGTACATGGGGCGGCGACGCTTGCACTTACTTCCAGAAGTGTTTACAATGCGTTAGAGGTAATTATAGAAGAGATGCTTACATGTGAACGCACGAGCACGATCGAGATCTTTGTTCCAATATTGTGTTAAGTGCTCCACCAAACATAGATCCATGGTTCCATGTCGATGGAACCATTGTTCAACCTAGCTTATACCTATTTCGTAACTTTCGTAAGTTGTTTTCTGAAGACAGTATTTTCATTACAAATCACAAACAAGTGTAACACAATGTAATAAATATATAAACACCTAACATACATATACATACAGTTCTGACACCACACTAGGATTCCTAGTGTGATGAAATATGGAGTACGGGAATGGAAACTCTTTCAAAAAACAATTATTCGGCATAAGCACGAAAAAAGCTTTCAATACATCAGAAATTACTCTGCTAAAGAAAACACTGTAATTTTTTTTTTTTATATGTAGGTAATTTTATCAAATCCAAAACCTCAAGCAATGTTTCATCCTAACCTAAGCTCTAATGCAAACAATAGTATACTACCCCTGCTAAACTCATTTCTTATTTCACATTAGTAAATCGAAACTCAATAATATCCAGAATCGGGGTTGACCATGACGACCACAACACGAAGACAGATTAAAATTAATGAGAGGGGTGACTCAATTGAATTAACAGTTTACCCGACGACTTTACAAGCTATTTCTTGAGAAACGTTTCTGCAATATATTTTATGAGAAAATTAAACACAATAGGTACCTTGATATTTCAGACGACTTACAGTGGGAGCTACAGGAACAAAAGCAAGCAACTCCCATGCCACAGTTGAACCTCGTGTTGTTTTAATTGAAATTGTTCTTTTCGTAATTAAAAACAAAGACGCATCCTCATAAAGAGTAAAATAAATATAAAAAATCAAGTGCAGATGCGGTGTCTGGTCTCTGCGGTCGTGCGTTATGACGCGCCTTGACGCGGGGTCAGTGATAGGAAGTACGCATACGTAATTGCGTTCACTGGACACAATGAGGGGAATTGGCCAGTGCGCCGATTGTTGTGCGACCGACGCCCGCACCCATTGCCATTGATTGAATGAACGAGTGAATTCAACAAACAACGACGCAAACGGTCCGTAACTAGTCGCGACGCTCAACATTTTCATTGAAACCAATGAAAACTTTATACACAAATTAATCTTCGTTCATGAGTTGATGTATTTAACATTTCCTCTAATAATACAGGTGATTTTCTTCCCACCGCAGGAATATTGCAAGGATAGTTCTTAAATGGCTTCCCACTGCTCGTGCCCCAATCCGGATGTGCCAATTTCAAGCTAACCGACGGCATAGGCCACAGACGAACGGCATGCTATCGCATTCAATTATCGACTCGACTTGACACTGCAGTAACACGTTCCCGATATCGATCCGACCACGAATTCTATAAATGGAATCCGTTTTAACCCATTTCATTGAACTCAGCTATACTGTTCTGTATAGTATGCAGTCTCTCAGGATCATTTAATATTATATAACTCGTATAAAAATTACTATATGTGTCACAAACTACCTATTCCAAATGTCATCCAAATCGGTTCAGTTATTACGGAGATATTTAGCAATAAACATACAAGAATCCAAACCTTCGCATCTACAATATGTAGAATAGCCGATTCAAAGTTCGAAGTTTTGCAAAACACATTCGAAAACTCGATGTGAATGACCGACAATCATTTACTGGTCAAACACAACGGTCATTTTATAAACAAGTGGACAGCAAACTGCTGCAGATTTTATTGAATCAAATATCATAGATCTCGAATTCAGACAGCTGGATCACATACAATTAATTAAAGTACAGATTGAATTGAACTGAATTGAATTACATCGCGACTCGTTGCAAAGGTAATTAATAGCTCTTGGGCTGGTTGAACGCTCCTCCTTCCTCGAGTTGCATTATGCCATCAATCCTTCAGGATTAAAATGCCATCTCCTGACTCGTTGCGCACCTGTGCCGCTTTATAACAGTCAAGAAAATATTATGACAAAGGACAATTTTATTCACAAAAGTTAGCTGCTCATAAAATGATAATGCAAGAAAACCGGGAAGACGAAAAGGAGAGAAAAGCTCGAACGCTGTGTTCGAGAGGAAGTCACTGCGAGTTCGCAACGTTAAAAGTTGAGTTAAGAGTGTATGACGGTTTTGTAAACACATGAAAGCGTTTGTCCGCTCGCTCAAAGAGAAGCGTTGATGTTGGAGCGGAATTAATTTGCTGATAGAATACGCTTTGCAAAAGGTGCTTTGGCGAGGTTCACGAGTGCTGCGATTGAACATTACTTTCGCCTTCGTTTACGTATTGTTTTTTCTCTAATAAATTTGTTAAGTTCTTTTGTACTTTCACATTTAGGTAGTGCTTATTAGAATTATTTTTTTTGTCCGTCACGGTAATATCGAAAAATGCTCTAACCCCACAATAATGATGATTATGATCCTAGAGAATATTGGGGTGCTCCGCAGCGCCGAAGGCTTGGCCACCCACTACGGAGCTTACCCAGAATGTTGTAATTAAAACCGTTCTTGATTTATTTTGATAAAACAGATAACACCCAACTGGACAGTGATTCGGTGTTTCTGATGTTCTTTATAGATTTATTGTGCTTATATTTAGATAGCACAATGTTATACCGATTCCGTTTAGCGATGTAACTGTTTCACTAAATTACGGTGACAAGAAGCGATAGATTTAGAGACGTGAAAAACAAATGAGAAGCGAATACTAGGGTGCGAAAAAACGTGTTAAAAAACTAAAACATTTGAGCATCAGAACTTGGCATTCCATCCACATCAATTTCGAGTCGTGATTGTCACGGTCTCACCGAGATGGCCGGGCCGTGCGACAGGTCTCCGATTATTAACGCATTCTGCACGGTAGCAACCTTCCTCTTCCAATCTACTTGACAACATTGCATCTATCGGAAATTCCGATAGTAATGATGATGTCGCTCGTGCTAGTGTTGGTTGTCAGGTTATGCGACGCGTGTTTTATGATTAATGACGTGAACGCGATTTAATGAAGCCCTTTGCTAATGCAGTTTGCGTAAATCCTGTAGTCAATGACACCATCAGCTCAATCAATAATGCAAATGAGACACGCACGCGTGTCGTATAGAATCAGGTTGATCGTTCGCCTTCTAAACTAAGGTAAATCTTTTTATTACCTATTTTCTAACTTGTAGAACAGGGTTATTCTAATGGATCACTCGCTGTCCATATAAATCTATAGTAGCAGGAACTAGGTAGGTTCCCTTTGACTCGTGACCGGGAAACCTGTCGACGTCATGTCATGCTCCAATGAGCCATTCGACGCGACAGGTGCACACGGCAAGTAAACATTATTACGTTAGGTAATAAAATGCCTAGAGCGTAGTAGCCTTAGTTTCGATTCCAAGCTAGAAATATTTTTTTTCACTCGATTTTTCGTGCTCATAAAGTGGATCAAAAAAGATCGTGAGGAAACCAGCATGCTACAAGATTTTTTATTTTATTTTCCTACCTCGATTGCGTAGCTGACGCACAGCGATGGAAGAGGCGCGGGGTCGATTCACACTGCGGCACAAATATTTTCATGTTCTGCAGGTATTTGTTCCGGGTCTGAGTGTTGTGGTACGATGGTACTCATAGTTTCTGATACTAACATCACGGAGAACCCTGGTGTGGGGTCAGAACTATGTACGTGTCTGTTGGCTGAATATTAATGTATTAATTTTACGAAATACTCAGGATAATAATCTCAAGTTCAACTTGAACTCATTATAGTAAGTAAACGTGCACGTTCATAGTTGATAATCAACTTCGTGGTCTGATGGCGCTTCCACTAACTTAAACAAAATACGTACACGTAATATTAAACCAAACAACGCCCGATCCGATCCCAACTTCCCCAATTTTTACCTGTCATATCATTATCTCATATTATTTCACCCTCGATTGAGACGTTAAGGTATTAATAATACTTTAACGTGAACAAGGAATGTGAACTCATATTAATCATCATTTTGTAAAGAGGTTTTGGTTGCTAGTTTTTTTTGTGTTGTATCTTGGATTTATTACGCGATGCCTTGAAAGTTGTCCTGAATATTGCAAATTGTTTAAATCAACTTACCTCCATTTCCAGCGTTGGTAATGGTTACCCAGAAGTCGATGGTCTTCTCCGGCCCCAATTCTTCATAATCCCACTTCTTTTTAACTTTCACTACACCAGAAGGTTCAACGGTTACCCACGGATTTTCGTCCCGGATTTTAAATGTCTCACGATCGGTTTCCTTTTCAAGGGTGAAAACGTTTCGTCCATCCACTTCACCATCGGCTTCGGTGAAATCTATGCGTTTCGTCGGTCGAACTGCGCGAGTAACGCGACGCTTTTCGCGGTGAAGCGTTGGCAAGTCCTTACGGTCGCGAACCACGAATTCCAGGAAAACACGAGCAGGCTTACTTTCCCTCTGTGGGACACCAGTATCGTGTGCGATCACTTTCAACTCTACCTCGTGACTATCTGGTTCACCGGCTAAAATTAGTTCACCGGTTTGAGGGACTATAACGGCCAAATTAGTGGGCGACTTCAGAGAATAGTACACTCTGTCATCATCGGCATCTTCAGCTTTTACTTTGCCAATATTAGAAAATCTTTGCCAGCAAGCTGTCCCATTTGGTCCGTTTTCATCTTGTGTACCATTGACGGTGAAGAAATACACTTCTTGCTCAAAATAGGGAGCATTATCATTCTCGTTCGTAACATCAACCCTCACCAGAAGATTCGCCTTGCTGAGGCCGTTGACATCGGTCGCCTGAACGATTAATTTGTACGTGCTTTCGTGTTCGGCATCCAAAGGCTGGGTCGTAACTATTTGAATGTCACCTTCAGTGATAACCGATTTCACTTTTGGATCAAAATATCTAGTGCCTCTCTCCACTAGAACGAAAACGCCATTTTCATTTCCTTTTACGATTTTGTAGGCTATAGAGCCTACGTCAACAAGCGCCGTGGCTTGGATAGGGGGTAGTTCTACTGTCGTCCCGGGTGGTGAATTTTCTGCTATCTCACCAATCAGAAGCCCTGTAGAGGTGAAGTGCAGCATCCGCCGTCGATCGAAAACGAAGAGCTGAAGCGAATGGGCCGAGCTGCTGTATGGCGTCTGTTCTAAGATGGCTAGATTGACAGGTTGGTTGAGTAACGGTGTGAGATCCGCAGTTGTCATGAGCAGGCCATTATTGAGCAGTGTGAAGAAGGAGTTAAACTCGGGGTCGAGGAGGGTGTAGCGGGAGTGGTTTCCGATGAAGTGCTGGACCTCATGGCCGGGGCGTACGTCGTGCGGCAGCAGGGTGAACGCGCGTGCCACGCCGAGGGCACAGAGCAGCACTGCGCCCGCCAGCACTCTGCGCGCCATTCTTGGCAAAAGTTGGGATTGCTGGGTTAGTCCAACATTTCACACCTAGAAAAGTGAATTAATAGTTTAAAATGCCCTCTTGACCACGTAGTAGCTAGTCCAGGATCAATGGACTAACATCTTATTAAACAGTTTACAAAAATATGTATGTAGGTACGCGGCTAACGTATACGGTGTTACGGTGTTTTGATGATGACCACATGTTTATTCGCATTAGTATAACGTAAGGAGATAGCTAAGCACATACCTACCTAACTAGGTGCAAATTAAAACTCTAGGTAGACTCTGAAGGTGGTATTTTTTGTTTAGTGCAATGCATAGTTGTGCATTACCACTTCAACAAACGTAGTTACCTAACTTATCTATAGTTACCTACCACCGGCTGTAATTGAAAATTTGGCACTTTATATGTAACTATTACATAGTAGATAATTGTATTGCATTTCATTGATTGGCAGCACTATCAAATAAAAACAGTACACTTTCATCAATCATTGCACTCAACTCAATTTATTTCTTCGCAAATGTTACCTTTACGAATCGGGTTTCGTTGTATTTTTTTTTCAAACTTCATTGCTAGAGAGTACGAATCAGAGACCTCCGGTTAAAAGATTATTGGTACGGATTGAATATAACCCAAATCTTGGTTTGAAGCGTGCCTTAACCTTAGTGTGCCTTCTGCTTGCCTTTTTTTCTTTTCTCGTCAATGACAGCTAGCTAAGCCTTAAGTGACCGCATAAATAATAGTATCTACAGCGTTAGTGCGTACTGTCTGAATTTTATTTTCCCTTGATAGGACAGCAGATATTGGAGATTATCTGTGGCCCGTGCCCATTGACTGACAGCGGAGACTAGCAATTTTAGGTCCTTGCTGTCCGACTACCTATAAGATTATTTCGTGAAAATTATTTTCTCTATTTTTGAGCTGTGTTGGCCAAATGGGCGGTACCCTGTTTTCTGATCCGGAGGTCGTGGGTGCACCAATGATTTTTTCCACTCTAAAAATGTAGGTACGGTGCGCATTAACACGTGCCACCAATAAATCGAAGACATGCCATAGTGCAAGTTACAATAATGCTGGTAATTGTTCACATAGCATCATATTTGCACATTCAAACATTTGTACCGCGCAAAAATCGAACCCGCAACCTTCTGCGTTTCTGGCGAGCCTTCGCTCACTGCGCCACAGAGGTCGTCAATAAGCGGCGATGGGCTTTCAACCAGTCACGTGGAATCATAACTTCTACAAAAACACGGGCATTTGCCAAAATGTGATGTTTGGACATGCTTCTGACCATCCCCTACTAGGTATCCTTTAAGATCTACTGAATATTTTGTCTGAGGATGTCCACCATGGGGAATACAATGGAAAGCGTATTTGTATTTTTTTTATTTGCTCTTGCTTGTAGAATTATAGCTAGGATATCGGGGTTCCTCAACACCCTACTGCTTGGCCAAGTCAGTAATTTGTCAATAATAGTCAGTGCTTCTTAAAGTCAGTCTCAAAAGTTGATTATCAATTTGCTTTTTGAAGTGCTCTTTTTCTTTAAGTTCAACAAGGAAACTGTTACTTTAGATTACAAATAGGCTCTTAACGCCAAGACGGATCTTCCTACCTAGCCCTATAAATTCAACTAAAGCCACTACATGCGCGTCTGGAAGTCGGGCGGTAGGTACAGAGAGAAACGAGAGCGTGTAAAATGAATCGGGAACGCATGCAGCTACAAGGTGACGGCATAGTACGGCAAGTATGTAGTGCCGACGTCGTCGGACGACGATGGCGACGTCGCTCGTCGGTCGCTGAGCTCTACGTAGGGCGGCCGGCGGGACACACACATGCGATGCTTTATTTAGGCGGCAGCCGAACGCCCGGCGTCTAGCGACCCGCGGCGTCGACGATCAATACCCTCGCTGCGCCGTCGCGTAAGCCACCGCGCGCGATTCTAGCCCCTGAATACACCACCGTGCACGACATCATCAAATATTCACACTCTCATTTCGCCTGAATAAGCAGCGTACTCACAGAAAACGTCTACCTACTAGATTGTAGTAATTCCTATAAACTAGCGATTTCAAACCAATGCTCAAACGGATTTGGTAGGTAGGTAGTTAATGTAAACGTCGTCTGGCGTAATTTTTACGTTTGACAAAATATATTCCTACCTAATAACTGTGGGTTGCTAGCACGATGGCTTGATTACTTGAATTTTCTAATTTAAATATTCCTACAAGTAAAATACCTATTATACCGCAGCGGCAAACATGTGGTCCAAAATGTAAACAATTTTTTAAAATACTCGGAATCAACACATAACACTCGACGTACACAACTGACACAATAAAACACTGCTTTAATTTATGAATTACGGATACGTACTTGCTGTTGTCTGAATGATTTTATATCGATATCGGAGCGTTCGAAAGATGCGCACAAGAGCAACATACACGCGAGCGCGACGTCAAAATGCGACTGGCGGATCCAACGAATAGCGGGGCTCGCGCGGCGCGCGCGCGTATCGAACGCGCCCCACCCGGCCCGCCACCCCCGCTTTTCAACCCCTGCACGGCCCCGACCAACAACTCCAACAACTGAAGCATTTTCGGAGCTTTCTTCACCCCTGCGTTAGTAGACGCAGACACGTAAATAGTCTAAGTACTATCTACCCATTACTTAGATAACGTATCAGACGATGTATCTTCTTTCGTGTGGTTAGCTAGGCACCTAATAGTACCTATTATAATATCTGTGGCACCTAACTGCCTATACCTACTGACATAATTTAAATAAAGAGATCTAAGTAGCTTTACTCTTTACCCTAAACCTATTCCGTCCCACTACTGGGCAATGGTCTCCTCTTTTAACTTTCACAGATCGTGTTCCAACGCGGAATTCCTAAGACCAATGTGGTTCAAATTCACTCACTACTTACCTATTGAGATATTTTGTCCTAATGTAGGCTATAGGGAATCAGTGACCCAGTGACCCTTAGTGAGATTACACAGATTATGTTTTACCCATATAACAGTAGTCTCACTCGTAGCTACCTATTTTCAGGGTAACTCTTCTATCTTCTAAATATATAATACTGTTACGTAAACTGCTGCAACTTTGCCAAATAGATTAATTTTTTTCTGTTTGATAAAGATTGATTTTTAAACATGGTCTATTTTTTTGCTTCCAATACACCATTATTAAAAGTAAAAAATATTAGATTATAAAAAATATGAATTTAATATTTTTACGAGGTACCTAACACGATCGTCAGTACCTACCTGATTACCTACTGTCAATCTGCTGTTATAGGTACTTCGCGGGTGCAGTGCGTGTATTTTCATGGAAGTCCGAAGATTTTGCTGTGGAAGAATTGCGAAGAGTTTCACTAACTCAAAGGATAAAACAACATTGGGCTAGGGCTCTTTGTCTCTATTTCTGACCGACTTCCGAAAACGAGAATATTCTCTATTCGGCTCTGTGTTTTTATGTATGTAGACCGTTTACTTCTGCGGTTTCCGCGGTCGATTTGAGATTTTGAGTTCTGTATTTTTTTTTATAAAAAATGTTTACTTTGTAATTGAATAGGTAACCCGAGGTCTTATACATAAACGCTCACTCACCAAACAGCTCAATAACTCTTCAATAACTCTTGCCCTGTCCTTTTCAAAAGCTAAACAAAGGATAGAGACAGATGACGTTACTTTATCGAACTAATAAAGTTATGGAGCGATAATAAATGAGGGGGTGTCTTCATTTTGAAATTTTACATAATGTGATCTTAGATATAAGTATTTAAATATAATTAAATTGTCAATAGTTGCTTGTTGATAAATTAGGCTATGTTTTAGAATGTCGTTAAATATTTATAGACTAACTTTTCACCAACATCGTACACATAATTTAATTTAGTTCAGGTTTAGTACTTAACTGTAAATGTGCTTCTGTATATTTTATGAAAATGAAGAAGAAAACCTGGCTGTAGGCGATAATAATTATGAAAAATATAACAAAGTTTATGTTATATTTTTTTTGTTAAACTTTTTTAAAGCTTAAGTACTTATAATATATTACGAGGAGAAATTGAGCCATTATGTGCCATAATATTATGAGCTATTACGCCCATAAAAGTGTGTGCTAATTCAATAAGAGCACAGATGATACTTTATGAATATGAAATATAAAAAAGACGACGTTATTAGGACTATACCACGTAGGTACCTATTTTACTATTCTCCTGCTGACGTTTCGTTGATCGAGTCGTAATAGTATTCTAAAATTGTACCAAATCACGATCATTTCAATTCCATAAAGAAAACATTTCAAACCCGTTATTATTATTATTTATTAAAGTTGTAGCAGTTTACGGTACTGTAAACGGTACGGTCAGTGTACGGTACGGTCATGATCAATCAAAGCATAGCCTAAACCATAAGTCCTAGAAGCATGAAACTTGGAGGGTACATTGCTCTTATGGTGTAAAGTATTACAGCATTAAGAAAGGAATTTGGAAAATTCTACCCCTAATGGTGTGAAAAGGGCTGAAAACCTTTGTGTGAAAAATCGTATTCCTTGAACTTACAAACATGAAACTTTGCATACATATTCTTCAATCGAAATGATAAAAGTCTAATATACTTAATTATTTTTTCAAACTACCCCTCAAAAAAGGTGAGAGAGAGTGTTCAAGTTTGAACTTTATAACAGGTCGTCTAATTTGCTTGAAAATCGGCATAAAAATTAATCGGTACAAAATTAAATGAAAAGACAAATAAATGTTTTTTTTTTTAAACTACCCCTCAAAGGGGGTAGGATGATGTGTTATGTTTGTATGGAAAATGTTTAACGCGGGCGCGTCGTGCGATTTGCTATAATCTTAGTTTGGATACTTAAAATACAAAAGAACTGTTTTTTTTTTTTTTTAAAGATATAAATAAATAAATAATGCTGGACATTTTTCACACAGCATCATGTAGCCCCAAACTAAGCAGAGCTTGTATTATGGGAACCACATGACTGATATACTACATAAATACTTATCAGGATAATCATAAAAAACCTTTATGCAATTATTCTTGATGCACCGAACAATTTCCTATTATTCAACGGGCATCGGCTAGAGGCTTATTCCAAAAATCACCTGCGACAATCCTCCTGCGAAGGGGATTTCTGGACTTTTTGTCCAGAAATCTCCTTCCGGTACTCAGAGTGGAAGCTAAGGGGATTTGTGTACAAGAGTTCCAGAAATCCCCTGATCCATTTATATACACTTTAATTAAAAAAAACAAATACTAAATAGATAATTACAGTCTTTATGTTTTATACACAAGAGTATTATAATATTTTTGCTCGTAACTATTTACGGGTTCAACTAATCAACTCGTAGGTACGTAGGTATTAAATGAAGGTAGGCATCGATGTAGACTGAAATTATTAGTAAGATAAATCTACCAAAAACGTAGAAACCTACCTATGTGTAAGAAGTTGAAGCCGATTTCCAAAACAATCAGAATGCGAGTAGGTGCTTCATAGGTAGATTTCATATTACTGGGAAATGGCATAATGACGACCTCAGTGGCGCAGTGGGCGAAGGCCCGCCTGAGACGCAGAAGGTATAGTGAGAAGGTATGTTTGTATGTAAGTAAAAAGTTCGAGTAGGTAGTCAGCCCTGCCTACTGATGTAGTGCTGGCGTCACAGCCACTTAAAAATACCATTAAATAGTAGTCAATCGGTAATCGATAGTACCTACCATAACATTTATCAATACCACCTTGACGTATACCACCACCTTAATTGCAGCGCGCGGACCTGGTACGCTCTGTGTTCAACTGCCAGTAAGAGGCGGCTGCAAGCTCAGCAGGACTTTGCCCTCCGAGTTTGCACAGGAGCAGGGTGCCACGCCTAAAATGACGTGATTGTCTGCGAAGCGACGTGCAGAATCCTAGCCTATATGACTTCGTGCTAATGATGGCGCGTCGTATGTTCGACCGCCCGACTACTGCTGCCATCTGAAGCCAGGAAGGCATCGGCAATTCCACATGACCTGGAAGTTTAGCCTCTAGAAAAGAAGCTAGGGTAAATAGCACCATCTGGAAGCCCTTCCCGCAGCAGAATAAGAAACAAATAATCTAATAAGCTCCATCTATTAAAGTGCGGGCAAGCTAGGTAGGTATGTAACTCTGCGCGCGACTGGTGGCGTACTTAATGTTACCAGCAAATAATATTTCGTTACTCAAGCTATATACATATTATATTGAAGTTTACTGGCTAGGTTTTAATCATGTATATACTAGGTTATTTCCAATAGCATATAAAAAGGAAATTAAAATTTTTTGAGAATAGTATTTGTAAATGGTCCTGCAGAGGGTGCTGCCTTCCATTCGAACATTTTCATCAGAATCTTTGCTCAATTCTTCATCAGAAGAATCGGATTGGTTACCTGTTACATTAATTATAAATTCGCTATTTCCACATCCATAACCTGTAAATATTTTTCTTCTTCGTAGATATTGAGCCATTCTTCAGTCGTCTGTCTTGAATACCGCGCCTCAGTAATTGCAGCTATTTCTCTAGCTTTCGAAGCTTGAGCGGCATTTTTCTATGCAATGCCCCTCTTGACAATTGCCCAAATCTTGTCGATGGGATTAAATCACAGTGGTAAGACGGTAAACGCAGAATGCTGCCTTTCATTCGAACATTTTCATCAGAATCCTTGATCAATTCTTCATCAGAAGAATCGGATTGGTCACCTGTTACATTAATTATAAATTCGCTATTTCCACATCCTTAACCTTTCCATATTTCTGATTAGAAATATTTTTCTTCTTCGTAGAATTGAGGATTACGCATTTGAAATTGCAGAAAGGCAATGAATATCAAACTCAAATGCACACCACAGCTTTGACTCGTGCGTGTGCCGGATCACGCACACAAACGCGCGGTCAGCGTACATTACATTGAGTGGTACAAAACCAGTTTTTTTTATGCCTTAAATTAAAAATCGTATCCCAGCAATTATTTCCCCGCAGTGTTAAGATGTTAAGATGAACTGTATGCGTAAATTTCGACTTGGTGTAGATAGGTCTTTTTACACCCTGTTTAATATATATTATGTTTCGTCAATATAAATGGCAGGTCGATTTTTTTCCTGACAATTCTTTCACAGACTCAAATTTATATTTTATTCTCCAAGCTACATTATCACTGCGTTTTATTAATTATTTTCGTTTAGTCTGGCACATTTTTATAGTATGTAGCACATACTCTTCAAAATACTCCTCTTGCCATATTTAAAATTAATATCAGAACCTCCTTCTTCGCGACCGATATTGCCTCGGTTCATTTTCACAAGCACGTTTGACCTTTAAGATAAAAACTTTGCCAGCAATTTTAATCACTTTCGGCATAATGATGTCGTCTATTTACTTTGAAACTATTATAAATACGAAACACAGCACTCTCTCTTGACACATGACATAAATAATAAGAACGCAAATTTTATTTAATCTGTGCATTATGATCATGACGGCTAACGATTAGTTCCAATTTCGGCCGCGCGCACTCTACCTCTATATCTCTTCTCTAAGTAGTCTGGAAGCTCCTTACGATCCGATTGATGATTGATGCACAACTAGCCCTACCCTAACTCATATGTGTGTACACTACACATACTAAGGATACAAGCATCGCATTCTAGAAGTCTGATCAGTGATCACTAAGATGCACCGTGCGGGTTTGATCGAATCGAATTATTCGTCATAAACAACGCCATCTAACGGAAGTTAATAAAATAAAGTGCCGTAACATTGAGTAACTAGCTCTCTAGTCGAAAACAGTGAACAATGACATTGGTGATTACAGTAGATGGCGTTATAATAGATATTGAAGGCATAAGGAATTGATACCAACAACGCGGGTGGCTCCAAGGTTAAATAAGCTTAAATAAAATAACTACTAATATAAACATTATTGTAATAAAACGTTAGGTTAGACTAGTATAAAAAATAGCGAAGGCTAAAGCACTGAGCAATTTTGTGACTTTATAAACTTTACATAAAATATATTTTTTCCAATAACTAAAATATAGGTGCTATATATTTTACAACATTAAATTATGTTACTAATCATCTAGCACTGTGTGCTATAATAACCACAGATATATCTATATAAACTATTACAAGTCTCATCTTCACTACATAAAGTATTGTTGTTTAGTATTGATTATGTGTAATATTCTTTATTGAACTATGCTTAAATTATTGTGGTCCATTTGACTTCAGTAGGTACAGGAAATTTTTGGCTCGGTTTAAATTTTCCACAGAATCCACTCCATAATTTATCAGAATCTACGGTTGAAATAACATAGTACTAAATATTGTGAGTAAATTGTTTAGGATGTGCATTATCACTGTTCTTGTATCTGATCTCTTTGATTGTGAGTTGTTTCCCTTGATGTATTCTTTGTAGATGACTACGCATATCATAAGACCTTGAGAAGGAACGGTGACAAACAGGACACTGAGTTTTTCCAGCATGGGAGTCTTTATGAAGAGTCAATGATGTAGGATGCTTGAATCCTTTCGGGCACAGTTGGCAACGAAACTTTGCCAGATCAGAATCTGTAACAAACAAAACAATACTAAGTGTAGTTGCAATAAATGATCATGGATTTCTTAGTTAGTTATCTTTATTAGATTCTATCATTCCCAACTCGTGATTTCCTGGATATTAGGGCCCCGAAAGAATGACAAGACCCCTGAAACAAAGCTGGGCCATCTGTATCCAGACTTTCTTTGAAAATTAATGTCATTGGTGTGATGCATGGTTTAGAATGAGAATAAAGCACAATCCATGCCAATAAAACGGCAAATGACAACTATAAGATTTTCTAGTGCTTTATCAGTCTTTGATAAAAGTAGTAGTTACAATAATCAACGGAAACATTGATAACAGTGCATGACATAATCAAATCATTTTTTTCCCAATTTATTTTTGGGAACTTTGCAAACTATGACATAGTTGATAAATTTCCTTAGTGTTTCTTTGCTCACCTCCTCAAGCCCATTTTCTTTAACCTGAGTTTGGACCAGTTGGGTACCATAAATATAATCAAAAACTTGAAGCGCATTTTCTTTCACTAATAACTACCAAATAACAATAATATTTCATGAAAATCCTACTACTATTATAAACATGAAAGTTTGTGAGGATGGATGTATGTTACTTTTTCACGCAAAAACTACAGAATAGATTTTTATGAAACTTTACAGTAATATAGCTTATACATCAGAATAACACATAGGCTACTTTTTATCCGGGTACCACACAGGTGAAGCCATGGGCAGAAGTTAGATTAATATATCCTAACCATGATAGTTAAAAAGTATATTTATAACTACCAGTGCTATTTTTTTCTGTCAAGTCTTCAGCAGATGTTGACTGTGTGTCAACTTGCATTTCCTCGCTTAGAGGCATTACCACCTTTGGAGTAGAACTTGTACTGTCTTCAACCCTTGCAGTGTCTGGAGTGACTTCAACAGTTCCATTCTCAGGGTCAGATGTAAGTTTCACCGGGCTCACTGTTGGAATGTATTCTTCTCTTTCTGGCGGCATGGTAGCCAAATTAATAGGCTCGTCAGGGAATACAGGCACAATATCCTCTGTAAATCTACTTGATTTGCTTAAATCTAAAGATGCATCAGCAACTGATGTGGAATCACTTAATCTTATAGGATTCTTTAAAGATTCATCCTCCATGTTATCAGTCAATCCTTTCACTTCCAAAAGCTCCGCTGTGTTAAGGAACGATTCTAACTGCTCCTGAAAGATATTCACTTCACCGTGATACATGAAATTAATGATTGCATTCAGATCTTCATACTTGAAGTTTCTGAATATGATTACTGGATGTTGACAAGGATTTTCCTTGAATATTTGCTTGAAGTAACTGCTACATGCAGAGAGCAGCATTTTATGAGCTCTTATTTTCCCACCATCGCAGCACAGAGTCACGTCCACAAGATCGTTCTCAAACCGGAGAACGTTGAAAGCTTCTGTTACGTGAGACACGTAATTGTTCCAACGCAATGAAAACTGCGATGCGTTATTCATTGTAAAAACTTTATCACCAAAAGTCTTGCACGAAATACCCTAAATAATAGCCAACAAATACTATCACTTTTCACAATTTCGCAGGGTTAAAAAACAAGTTTTTAGTTTACTTTCACAGCTGAGCTGAGTGAGTGAGTGAGAGAGCTAGTATACGTATTCACACACACACTAGTGATGTGATTATCAATAATCGATTATTTCGATAATCGGCCATAAAGGATGGTGAACATTTTATTCGCTCACGTAACTGGCTATAAAATATACTCGTCAACTTTAAGAGCGGAACCGAGTGATTGTCTGTATCCACACGTTTTGTTTTTTCTAAATGAGCAAGTGTGACGGAGTGATAGCTTTTACCATTCTGTCATAGTGACAGGGTTACAGTTTAAGTTTCAAGTATAATAAAATAAGAGAGTAACATTACAGATATAATTTTAAACGGGTTACGTCAATTAAAAACACGTATACTTCATTATAACATCATACCTAAAAATTTAAAATTAAAAGCTTGGTAGCTAGCTTAATAATAATCAACAAAACAGAATTTAAATTACAAGAATGATACACACCTACTTCAACAGAACAGCTTATGAATAAATAAAGTTACCTGCCTACTTAAAAGACTTGACTAGGTAGTGTTATACTGCCGGTAAATTCACTAAGTGCTTTATGGGATAAGGTAGGATAGAAACCCACATAATCATCTAATATGTATCCCTACCCTATCTGCTCAGTGTTTAGCCTATCTTGTTAATTTTGTGTTTGGTAATCGACGTAATCGTCTTGTGTTGTCTTCATATACAGTGTATTGCCATTTAGTTCCCAAAACAATATGAGACTGTAACCGATTACCTATAGTTTGATTATGTTTATAAAAACAAATTTAATAATTTAAAAAGATTTAAGATTTTTATTGTCAAAATCTTATTTATAATAAACTTTACAAATACAAAATAATTAATCCCAATGACATCGACGAATATGGTGTGGCCTTGTCTCCTACGTTGTATTAATGAATAATAGTGTTGTATATATCGGCGCAATGGCCTTATTCTGCTTCTACAATGAGACATCGGCGCGGGCGCAGAACCACGAGTTACATAACGAATCACTTAGATTGTCAAATTACAGTGTAAAATCATTAATTAATGGCTGATCATTATTTGATTGTTGTAATAAAATAATGATCAGCCATTAATTAAATAGTTTCGATCAATCTGATTTCGAAAAAATGATTATAACCCTTATACGAGTCTGCTTTTAACTCACTAACGATTAATCGAACATGAAAATAATATATTATCTACATCACTACACAATATAAAAGCAAGTTTTTTGGGTTGTGGCTATTTCATTTTCAGATTCGTTTACGCAATTATTGCACCACGCGAAACGGTCCCAGGCATAACATCACAGAATCGGGTTGTGCAAAGGATTGTTTCCTTAAATTTATTTATGATTAAAATTTAATGATTTATTTGTAATATAATAAATAATTGACCATATATAATTGCCGAAAGATAAACCAGATGGTCACCTAATTTATCTCTATCATAACATAACTCAACCTCTTTTTGAGAACCTACTTTATTTTGGTAGCCAATCAAAATAATGTTTCGTTTTAAGTGTTTTTTAAATCAAATGGACATCCCGCGGTTTTATTTTATATTTATATTGTATAACTTATTCACTTTGTAATAATACTCTTTTTTTGATAAGGTGTATTTAAACCTTGGTTTATTGGCTCTGACACAACTCGAGTTGAGACCACGTTTTGTAATGAGACCGTTTAAGTTTTTTGAAAAACAATTGTATGCAATCTTGATTTTGAAATCGAGAATAATTAATTAATATTAATCTGCCAAAATGGAACAAACAACGAAAATTTTTTTTGACAGTGTCAATTTTGACAGTTCGACACAGCGGTCAATCAATCTGGTGTAGAAAAAGTAGTGTATATTTCCTCTTTGGGTGTAGGGGTAATAAATAACTATTACGTTTAGTTGAAATATCCTCGGCCGTTTTGTTCTTATCACATTACATTTTTATTGGTCTAAAAATATGTTTTCTTACCTTTAACGGTGTAGCTCTATTGTATCGGAACGGGTTTAATTAAAACTGTGATATTATTCATGTAATTGCATTCAATTGTTCATGATTCATTCATGTAATTGATAGAAGAAATTATTGCAGTAATCTAACGAACGTTATAAATCTAAAATGGTAGGTATGTAGGTATTTCATCAAAACATGTCATGACACTACCTTTAAATTCTGTAGTCATCCTTGATTTACAAAAGCCATAATCAGGAAGTGAAGTGATCCTGGATAAAACATTGGCTATAACTAGGATGTGACTTGTGCAAGCCACTTGCATAAGTAGTAAAAACAATATAATTGATTATTTCCTTTTTTTTATTAATGATTTGCTTTCATTTTTAGACATTTCATATTTTAATGAAATGTCTAAAAATGATATTTATCATGTAACTGTGTAAGCAAGATTGTAGTACAAATGTATGATAAATGTATCATTAGCTGGCCCTGGGCGTAGGACAAACAGTATTTAGTTACTAGGTAAATGGACAAATTCCAATATACCTAGGTACATTATGGTAACATTCATTGATTTCAATGAGTTCAATAAAATATTTCAGGTTTATTATAATCAATTCAATCCATTGTGTATGTTTCAGCATGGAAGAGTGAAGGTCAGAACATCCGAAGAAGAGAAAGCCAGGAAAGAAAAAGAGAGGCAAGAAAAACTTAAAGTTTTCAAACATGTGATGCAAAAAATTATACACAAAGTGAGTTATTGTATTTTTTATGCATTCTGTGATCAATTTAATACTAATTTTTAATCTATAAAATCATAATCTAACTATACTATTCTTTACTAGCAACATATTGACTGTACTATTCTTTACTAGAACTACTGGAAAATGGCTCTAATTGCTTTATTTAATCAAAATATGTTAAATGTAGTCTTGAGACAAAAAAACTATCAAGTCTCATAGAAAAATTTGCTGCTACTGCTCTTGGTTTTTTCATTTCTTTCCTATTTAACATTTATACTAATTAATATTTATCTATAAGTACTATTTTGAAGTGGTTAAGTTTGTATGTAGGGGGTAATCTCTGAAATTAGTTATCTAATAAAAAAAAAACAAAGAATTTACAAAATCCTACAGAATTTTCTATTGAGATCTGTCTCAGGCAAATCTCCAGTTAGGGCCTGCTGTGAGTTTGATCTCATCCTCCCATCTCCGGTACCTTCCACATTGGCTCCTCTAGCCATCTCCTTAAATTTAACATAATTACTGTTGCAATTTTCAGAGAAATGAATTAGAATTGGATAAGGAGCTATTAGAGCTTACTGGAAGAATTGTATCTGCCAATCCAGATATCTACACTGTTTGGAATATCAGGAGAGAGATACTGGATATTCTTAGGTACTTTTATAAATCTTATTTAGGTAGTTATTATATAAATAGGTTGGAATTTAGAAAGCCGTCACACAAATTTAGATAAAAAAAGGATTGTGGTGGAAGTGGTGGATTTCCCCATTCCAACAGTACCACTCCTGTGGTACTGTTGGAAGAAAAACTGTGGGTGGCTTTCTAAATGCCACCCACAGTTTTTCTTAACCTGCTGTATTATGGTTGTAAATTTTAAAACATTATACCTATTACATTTTCAACAACCTCGATGTCATGGTGGACAAATAGTCAGCTGAGATGCTTAGGTTTTGATTCCACTGCTGAGCAAATGTTTGTATGATCTGCTAATACTAGTCTAGTTCTGAGTATGAAGGTTTTGAAATCATGGTGTTCATAGTTTCATACCCAATGACATAGGGTATCTTTGTACATGACTCAACAGCCATACAAAGCTGTTGAGTATTATTATTTATAGTACAATGAACCATTCCAATATTTCCAGAAAGAATGAAACTGACGAAAATCTTTCTCAAATATTTGATGCAGAATTGCATTTGACTGAATACTGCTTGAAAATCAACCCTAAATCGTATTGCGCCTGGCATCAGAGAGAATGGGTGCTGACAACTAGGACAAATCCAGATTGGAGCAAAGAACTGGACTTGTGTAATACATATTTGAAACTTGATGAGAGAAATTGTGAGTTTTGTATCTTTAATACTATTCATCTTACAGTAGTAAAGTAAAAGATAAATTGATTTGTGTTATTTATTCAAATTTAGAAAAAGTTATATGGCTTGTTTTGGCTTTGTATATCATTATCTCTGCCACTCATATCTATGTGATATTCTGTTATGCTCTGTGCGACGAAGATGCATTACAAATCCGATGGTAGCCAATAGTAATAAATATTTACAGTAGTACTGTACTTTCCTTAGCAGTTCACATAAGTTATTGTAAATTAGACCTACCTATATGGATAAATTCGTTTTTATTTATTTCTAGTTCATACATGGGACTACAGGAGATTTGTTGTAGGACAATGCAAGCCACCATTGGAACAAGAATTTGATTATACAACAGAGAAATTGTATGACAATTTCTCCAATTACTCGGCATGGCATTACAGGAGTAAAATGCTGGTTGAATTGTATCCCGATTTGAAAGGTACATTATTTCTTTGTAGGTATTTCAACAAATCAAGCTAAATTTGTGAAAATGATTTTTTTTGGAACTAGTTTTCCTCTGAAATTGTTTGCAGTTCTATAAATTATACTTACATTGCCATCTACTGGCCTTTATAGCTCCTTCCGGATAGATGACGCTATGTAACTTAAGATGACATCAAATCTAAAAGTGTGTTTGTATCAATCATAATGTTATGTAACTTGCGATGCCTACTGAGTATGAGGATGGGTTTAAAGTCGCAAAACAGTTTTTGAATCACTCTTCTACCGACCAATAGATGACCAATGTTTCTGTTGGCAGACAATTTGGAATACTACTTAAATGTATTGATGTTTCGTTTTAGGAGGCAGACCAATTGAAGACGGTCATCATAAGCACGAACTGAAAATGGTGCAAAGCGCGGCGTTCACTGACCCGGACGACACCAGCGCGTGGTTCTACCAGAGATGGCTCCTTGGTAATATATTATTTATATTTATTCCCATCCTACACAAGCTAATGACTACTAGCATCTGCCCCGACTGTTCTCGCTACGTACCTGGACTATGAAATGTAGTAAGGCCCTGAACCCATTGGAAATATGACTTTATAAAGACTGCAGGGCGCCTAGGGATAGAGGTATCTTAAGATTGTTCGTCATGGCACTCTTTAGGGGAGATCTATCTCCAGCAATTAACTTCTGCAGGCTGATGATTATAACTTGGACAAAAAGTAACTAAAGTGTGAAAGAACACTATGCACTCTAAATTTCACATTATAATATCTGTGTTAACAGTGATATTAGTTTCTGATAGTGGTAAGACAGGGAAAGAGGGAATTCTAATGTGGTTTCAGTACTATGTATGTGTCTGTTAAGCCTTTATTTATTTATATAAGTGCTGTTTAAATTATTATTTTCAGATGCAGTAAAAACAACTATAAGCCTAGTTGTTTACACAGTGGCTCCAGGGAAGACAACCTTCGCATTTAGTAAATCAGTGAACAAAGAGTTTGTCACTTCCAGAGTAAGCTTATTCATCAACAAGGACATTGTGAATGGCGAATGGATTTCATGCACGGGAAATCAGTATGATGTACTCTGGATATTGAAACATGGGAAAGCTGTTGGAGATGGCTGTGATGTGAAGGTAGGATTTGAAATCTTCACCACCATATTCTTAAATGTTACTTGGCTTTACCCGTATAATTCATTTTTTGGTAACTAAATTATCTAAAGCAGTAAACTGCAGGGCGGCCTAGTTATATTTGTAGTAGTGTATTTAAGGTTTGGGTGGTCTAGACAAATACCGCACGCTTAGTTTAGCTTTCACGCTAACGCAAATTTGACAAGGAAAAACTCGACAGTAGTCACGTGGCATTTTAACAGCTAACGCCATTCCCATACAATTCATTTTTTCCGCAGGCGTTATCGCCAACAGAAAGTGGTATTTTTATAGACCAACAGGTCTTAAATATGAAAGTTCAATATAAGGTGTATTTAAAGTTCTTTGCAACGATATGACCTGTCGTTAGAACAATAAAAGAGACAATTTTCAAAAGGGAAAGACGTGGGTATCGTCTTTTTATTAATAACTCGAATCTTCAGCTGTGCTGCAACAGCCGTAGTCACGAATTGATTGTATTATAAAAACTTACAATTATATATTTACAAACTAATCGCGAATATTTCAAAAAGTAACTAGCCGTTTACATTACAGAATTTTTAGGGCAAATCATATTTATGCGTAGGTATGCATAGTTCACGACTATATACTATACCTACTTGTCTATCTTTTAAAATCAGAAGTTGTTTGTGTGTTTCAGGTAGAATTTGAATCTGAAAACGATGGCCAGCAAGTTATTGTTGGCGTAAAACACAACCAAGACATTTATGTCGGCAAAAACCAAATAAGTTTTCAGCGAAAATATGCTGATCCGGTGTTGGATGAGTTGAATTCGCAGCTTGACTCGTGTCGTCAATTGCTGGCCTTAGAACCGGACAGCAAATGTTAGTACAGTATTCTCATGGTAGAATTTTAATTCAATAGTAGTTATTCGTATTGTAAAATTGAAATTTTCACGCATCGTGCTATCGGTGAATGCCGACTTAGTTTCGACTCATTTAGAGTCTTTATTAGGATGAGCGATGGCGACGCTCCCCCTCCGTTTCGCTTTTTGCCCTTTAGTTATTCTGTCAATAGTAATATTGTCCCTCAATTACGGCTAGTTCACTCTCGTTAGTTAGGTCTGAAGCTACGACCAAACCAACGCAGGTAACCGTATTGACAGCGGCAATCGCGCAAAAGATGCTGTTCAAGAAACCTGATGATTGAAGGCTTATTCCACAAATCCCCTGCGACAATCCACTGTGAAAGGGATTTCTGAACTTTTTGTCCAGAAATCCCCTCCCGGTACTCAAAAGGGCAGCTAATTTATTATTTATTTACATTGTAACACGATGACGCGCTTGGCCTGCTAGCTGTCGTTTCCGGTTTGCTGCGCCGCGCTGGATTGGCTGGATTTTTAAAAGTAAATTTTGACAAAATTTAAATTCCCTGCCTCGTGTTTTCCTGAAGTGGAAAACGTTGCCATTTTGCACTTCATTCTAATCAGTATGCTAGGCAGCTGGCTACTATGCCTCAGATATAAATACAAACAAACATGAAGACACCCATAAAGAAAAGTCCGCGGTCACCCTTTGAGTTGGGGATTAAAACAAGAATTATTTCACGCGAACTCTTTCACAACACCTTTCTTACTGCCCATAATAGACCAAGTATAATGAAAGAACTAAAGATTCAGGCCTCAATTTTGATATTCTATTTCAGTTACAATGCTTACCACTACGGTTTTCCTGCATTGCATCGATGCGAAACTATTTCACAAAGAGGTCATATGCAACCTACAGAATTTGAAGACCATCGACAAATTAAGAGCTGGCTACTACGCCGATCTCATTACCAAATGGAGCATCGAGGAACAGCTGACTACCGACTATAAGAACCGCTCCTTGGACATGAAAGTAAACTTTGCAGAGAAACTGATAAGCTTACCACATATACAGTACTACAGCTATTGTGAGAATGTGGATCTATCTGATCAGGAGTTGACATCAGTAGTGTTGCCTTCATTGGTTGTGCTCCAGAACTGTAAGGTAAGTTCAGTTTACTGTGACATCTGACTGTCATACTTTAAAGATTGATGGAAAAAAAAATTTAAAAAACTAAACTTGCCTTTTGAGGGTCAGGGTCAGGGTCGTCAACGCGCTAGTGATACCCCCTGGTGTTGCATACGGTAACCGCTTGCCAAATGGTGAGTGTTACGCTTGATTGCAACTTTAGTTGTATAAAAAACACTTATACGTTTCGATTCCACCTTTATAAACTGCGAAGGAACGGAACACACTACAATTGTCTGTCTCTCCTTTTTTTGTATCTAAAACACAATATGTAGGTTCTTTAAAAAAACTCCAAGGGTAAAGTGAATAGCTATCTACTCGATCTTCATGCTCCATCATCAGCTATATAATCAGGTTAGATTAAGTTCAAATGAAAGCATGCATGATTAAAAAGACTGCATAGCATAATTTCTTAAGCTGTGGTGTGGTCTTTCGAATTCATTGTCGCCGCTTTCCTTAATAACTTTGTCTTCAAACTATCAATATGAGCAGTCTTAAAAATAATAGATTTTATTTAGACATATTCTATAATCGTATTTTACATTTTACATTTTCAGAATCTATCTTTGAAAAATAATAAACTGAAAACACTGAAGAACTTTCCAGAACTCGCATTACATGAATTGAATTTAGAGGGCAACAATTTACAAGAAAGTGAAATAGAACAATTCAAAAGGGATAAATGTTATCACATTATTTATTAACATTCATAATGTAGTAGGTTTGAGGAATGTATTTTGTTATTTTTTTTAACGTAAATTAAGTTAACAGCATTTTTGGTATTATAATGATAATTAAAATACTTATAATTTAAAATCTTAGATAAAAACGATTTATGCTAAGCTTTACAGTGTCACAGATATTATAACGTTTTCTGTCAATGAATAGTTAATTTGTTTAATTATATAATGTTAATATTCTTGAAAGTAATGAAGTGGGGCAAAACTAAAGTTGTGAGTGCCACTTGCATGTATCAAATTACCTCAACTATAATCATTTTTTACTGATCTATCTGCATCATTGATTTAGATAACAACCTAAGATTAAAATGTTAAATCTGATAGATACAAGAGGCGTTAATTATTTCAAATAGGTACCTTATCTAGTTAAGCGCCATAAAATGAATGTTAACTAGTATTATAATTTATCTACCAAAACAATGTTTTATAAATCGCACCCCCGGTGCAACAGTGGCACAATTGCAAAAATGGCCAAAATGACTTAAGTATGCACAAAGTTGCGTTATGTATCCTTGTATCAGGTGCGAGAATTTCATTCGTGTAGTTCCCATATTTTTTGATTGAGGGCACAAGTGTCGTTGTCGATAAGGTGCAAATTGATAGAGGTTCTGGGGTGACAACGTGTCATTGGTCAATTGTGCGCGATCCCCCGCAAGACCATGAGTAATCTGGAGCTAAAACGTTATAAAGGTAGTTGTGACATTTTTTTTAATATTACTTCTGCGGCTTTTGTGTAGTTGTGACATTGTATCTCAAATTTTGTATCATAGTTTTTTATTTAATCTGCAACTTAAACATTTTATTTCGTAATTATGTCTTTGATTCTCCAATTGGTACTCAAAATACGATATTTTTTGTATCTCGGTTAAGCTAGAGCTGTTGCCACACGAACATGATACATAAACATGATTTAGTCCAGCATATTCGTACTGATTCGTAGTCAAAACAAAACCGAGTTTTTGTTTAGTTTATAAAAAAAAGTTTTATATACTTGAATACAGGTGCTATAATTAATGTTAAATGGAACCTCTAGGAAAAAAACTCGTTCTGTTGCTTGTTCAAAAAAGTAGAAAAGTGGCCAAAATATACCCAAAAATGCAACAACAGTGCCGGCTGCGCCATTTCTGTTGCTGCGTGATGCTTCTGCACTGATACCGGTGATGAGTATAAACCCTCGTCTAGCAGCAGCTCCTCTGATAGTTCTAGCATTTCCAGTAGTTCATCTAATGACTTATAACGTAAATCAGGAGCCTGAATCATCGCCCAAAACTCGTGCAAGAAATCTGACTCGTAACTCTACTATATTTGGAAGAATAAAACTGAAGAATTCGTACTGTTATTGATGAAACACAGAAATGATGGAATTATCCCAGTAGATATGCGAGGAAAGCATGGACAGCAATGTAAACTGGACATTGAAACACGAAAATCACAAATATTGTGATAGATAAATAGATAGATAGATAAATCATTTATTTGCAACTACTTATTAATAAGGTATATAACTAAGATGGTTACACTGCTGATGAGGTAAGTGGCTACAAATTGGGGTAGGACTCAGCATAAAGCGCCGCAGACCTGGTGTAGGTTGTGTGTGAGAGTTCAGCTTAATAAATCTATATAACATAAATGTTTGATAGACTTCGTAGTTATAAAGTTATTTCACGTACAAAGTTACCAAGATAAGACTTAAACTAGTGCATTTCGTATTTTATAATGAGTAAGTTCAAGTGACTTTCAAAACAATAATGATGTTGATTATGAAAATGTATAAATTATGTATTTTACTTTGATATTTTTATTTGTAGGTATATCATAAAAAAGTATGCCTGCTTATTCATTTAATCCCCTCATAATAAATTTAAAAAAAAATCTTTAAGTGAATTAATTTATATTTTTTATTAAATAAACCTCGTCACATGATTACTTTTAATTTAATTTCAGTGCGATAACGTCACAATTGAGGGTGTCACGGATATTATGTTATAATAACTTTTATATTAGAAGTTTTATGGCAAAAATAATAATTATATTGAGTAAAATAATATTAAAACCACGATAAAACCTTGTTACATTGTTATAATTTGTAAGTGTTATCAATTAATGAGCCTTTGAAACTTTAAACGCTTCTCCTGAGAAAGTTAAATTTTGCAATTGTGCCACTGTTGCACCGGGGGTGCGAAATGTTAAACCACAATACTTGGTTTTGTAACATAATGGTCATGTCTAAATAATTAGACAATTATAAAGTATGTATAGTAAAGAAATATTATAATACTAATATAATAGTAGCTTAATAATTTTAAAAATATGTTTGTATTTTAGATTTCGGCGCCGAGTGCCGACTTTCTCACTTTGCCAACTTTTGCAATATTCAATGTAAGTATTAGCGGAGTGCCGACTTTAAAAAAATCCTATGTATTTGTTCGCTGATTGTCGACTTATTATAAATTTACGTATTTTATGAGTACTTTGCCTACTATTATAAACTTCGTTACTTCTGAAAGCACGATACCGACTGTGGTACAATTAAGTTAAAAAATGTTGGGGGGTTCAAGTAGCGCACACCCGTTACTTCAGTTTTATACTTCCATGGGCACGCTTGTGTTGTTTCTATTTAGAATGCATTGAGATTATATTTATTTCATAGATCAGACTATAACCTTTTTGTTATTTGATGCAATGTCAAAGATAAAAAATTGACTTACGTCAATTCATATTATTGCTCTCTTGTTTATTGTATACTTATTGGTATTGTATGTTATTATTAAGAATTGAATTGAATTTACGGACGTGATCTTGAAAATGAGTCAAGATGTGTGTTTTCTCAGGAATAGATTGGTAAATATGTAAAATATTTCTTATTTTTAAGGTATTAATGTAACCACCCGACATACCTATTAACTTATATACAAAACTAATTGACTAAGCTAAAAGGAACCCGTAAGCGTGAAGGTGTAGGTATATCTGGTATATATGATATTAATTAACGGTTAATGTTCTTAGGGTGGACGGACGCTTTGGCGTATGGGCTACAGTCACACATTTGAGAAAAAGAACAAATACTCGTCGCTTTGGCGATGTTCTAATAGAAAATGTCCTGGCTCTGTGACGTGGGTGGAAGAAGATGGAACTGTTGCCAGAGATTCTGATCACAGCTGTATGCCCGATGTTGATGCTTTGAAAGTGGCGAAAATCATGGAAGAATTAAAAAAGGCTGTATGTGATGACTACGGTCCGATTCAACAAATTTTCGAAAAGTATGTTATGGAATTCCGTAAAAATACAGAGTATGACGGAATAATTCCAACTTTTGATTCAGTCAAAGATACTTTGTATAGAGCAAGAAAAAAGCATTTAGAAGTACACGCTACAGTTTTCAAGACTTTAGAGACAGTTGTGTTGCCACGAAGATTAACAGAGAACTTTTTATTAATAGAAGACGGTTCTACTGACAAAATTTTTGTTTTCTGTAGCACTGAAGCCAAATATACTATAAACAGAGTGTCTGATTACTATGCTGACGGGACATTCAAAGTGGCTCCAAAACCGTTCATGCAAATCTACTCACTTCATGGGGAAGTCGGAGGTAATCCGATTATCGTTCCCTTGGTATTCGCTCTGTTACCCAACAAACAAGAAACAACATATGAGAGATTATTTACGTTACTTCGTCAGCACTTGCCACAAATGAACCCATTACATTTCCACAGTGATTTTGAAATGGCAGCAATGAATGCCTTTCAGAAAGTATTTCCTTGTGTAACAGTACACGGATGTTTTTTCCATTACGCTCAGGCTTTACGTAAAAACGCAAAGAAAGCAAATTTATATAATACCAAAGAACAGAAGGAAACAATAGCGTTATATACAGCTTTAGCACATCTGCCACCGGCACACATTCCCGAGGGCTTCCTTTCGATTAATTTTGAAATTTCTTCTGACAACACCTCTGCTTGGAATGATTTCGTTGGCTACTACGTTAAACAGTGGATGAGATATGATACAGTGGCAATCATGAGCTGTTACGGAAGACCTCATCGAAACACAAACATCGTAGAAGGATGGCACTCCAGATTAAATAAGATCGTCGGATTTAAGAAACCACATCTTTTCCCTATCATAAAAGTTCTAAAAGACGAAAGTGTTCATTGCGATTACAACGTTAGAATGAATAACATGCACTTACCAATTTCCAAAAAACAATTAAACAAGTTTAAATTAAGAGATGAACGTATAAAGAAGATCACTGAAGATTATTTAACAAATAGGATCGATGTAAAGACTTGTTTAATGAGACTCAGCAAAGTAAGATTTCTAAAATAAAATTTAACTGCATTATAACCAACTTTATTATTACAATATAATATTTTGATTGCCTTAATTTTTACGTGAAATGTTCTTGACTGTACATAAATTTGACAGACTGCGAAAATATACACGACATAATTGAATAGTCTACAAAACGCTACTAATTGCATAAACATAACAAAAATCGGCACTCCGCGAAAGTCGTCGATAAGCGATTAGTTGCATAGGACTTTCCAAAATTCGGCAGTCCGCTGTAACCTGTATTGAATATTGCAAAAGTCGGCAAAGTGCGAAAGTCAGCACTCCGCGCCTAAATCGTATTTTATTTCATACATTGTCTGTATGATTATGTATTAATTTAATTTATTTGACCATACCCACTCTGAAGTCACGGTATCTTGTCTGTTTTAATGGATTGTAATGGCTTGAAATAATTTATTGAAAATTTGTGTATTGTATAATCTGACATAACCAAGTGTACTGTAAAGTTCCTACGGTGAATAAATGAGTATGAGTATAATAGTAGATTAAATGGACACAAACAGGTTGATTAAACAATTATAATAAAGTTTACTCCACACATCATAAAATTAACTTTGCTTAAACCTACATAAGTATTGGGAAATTTTAAGTAGGTATTAATAAAATTTACAAAGTGTGTCAAAATTTGTCCCTTGTGTTAGGTGTGCTACTCGTTTTGCGTGTCGCGGGTCTGTTTTTAAAATATCAAGAGTACCACTGCGCGGGCAGCCCGTCATACTTCGCGCCGGCTAGCCCACGACACGCGCGCTGGTTTGTTTCTTGATAATTGTGACTCGGGTTGCAGGCCTTATGACTAAGTACTGGAGCAAAATGAGTACTTGTGGCCTTGCTTAACGCAAGTGGACACACTTAAACTAATATTATATGCCTTTTCACTTTATTTAAGGGATGCCGTATTTTAGTCCCTCTATCACCATAATGTTCTAATGCTACCTCACAATTAAAATAGTTTCTTATAAATATGTCTTTTTGTTGAGTTAATTTGGCTGAGCCAGCTTTGTGATTTTCAGTACTGTTTCACCAACTGCTTTCACTACTGCATCTTCATCTGAAAATAGTCTGCCACAATCTTCACATAAAATATAAGGTTTCTTTGATGAACATGACTTTGAAGTATCATCTACAACAATCTGAATTCCCTTGCTTGTTTTGCAGAGTTGGTTTTCATTACCAAATTTCCTTGGCTGATACTGTGGCTGGTCCTCTTCAGTTTCAGAGTCACTCAAAAAGTTTCCAAAATCAACATTGTCATGATCCTCAGGCACATATCTGATGTTGGCAGAGTTGAGTTTTTCTTCTGATGTAGCTTCGTAAGCTTTGCATATCTTTTGTACCTGGTTAGAGTCTAGTTTTCTCAGATCTTTACTGTTACAGTACAAACAAATTGTCAACAGATCACTTTGTTGTATATTTATATTGAATGTCCTTATTATTTTATGCAACTGTTCTTTTACAAAACCCTTTCCTACACATAGTATGGAACTTTGGGGAAAATTATTGTTTGGTGTGCTTTTAGGCTTTGACACAATGATGACTCGATCATCAGAAGTGGCTAAGTTGATCATGTCATGCCAAAGCATTGAAGCTGGCCTGCTGATAGTATCAACTCCACAATATCTCAAGTAAGACATGATACTTGTAAGCTGCAGATCAACCAGAATTTTAACATTAGCCGGAGATTTTGTTTCAACAGGTAACAGAAACTGATTGTATGCTTTGGGTTTTTTAACTTTTTTGGTACCTTCATCCATAATAGAATTGCATATTTCTTCAAAATGCATTTCTTGCTGGTGACATCTATTTTGTAGGTAATAATATATCCTAATTAAAACATCAGCATCAACAGCAGCATATCTTATCTGTGTCTCTCTCAGTGGTCTTATTTCCCAATTGGAGCATTGTTCAGACTTTTCCAACGGATTTCCAAAACATGTTTGTACAAGTGCACTCAGACTGGCTCCCTTATCGCTGCACTCTGGTAAAGACAGTTTATTTTGTACTAGAATCCTCCATAATGTGCTCAAATCAAGAAATCCTTCACCTTTCACTTTGATGTTATTCAAACCAACTATAGAAGCTTTCATTTCTCTCAAGTCTTGTTCTAGGCCGAAACCCAGTTTTATTATTTCAGCATTTTCTAAGAAAGATTTAGAAAATGAATACCATAAATTTGCATACTCTGGCTTGTTCATCAGAATAGTGTCAATCAGATAAACCATGTCTTTGGTGCCAACTTGCATTAGAGCAACTTGACATTGTTTAGCTCCAAAAGAAGGTTTCCATTCACAGTCCAAGCTTACAATATCAAGACATGTTAATGTTGAAATAAGGTCATAAAATTGGTCCCCTGATTCAATGATAGTTATTTGTTCTCTTGTCAAAGAGGATTCATAGAAGTTTTGATTATTCACTTGGGTCCCTGTATCCCAATTTTCTGCTTCAGACACACATTCTGCAGACACCCCTCTTAGGAGCAGTGGCATCTGTGTTTCAGGTAAATTAGAATATTTAGCCCATTTTAGAGCTTCAGCTTTATCATGGTCTAATAATGCATCCAAAAATGAATGAATTGATTCAGAATTTTGTCTCAGTGAGTCTTTTACCAAATCTTCCCAGACAGAAATAGTTATATTGTGTTCAACATACTTTCTATACACCAAATACCTCAGCCCACTGGTTGTTCTATTCTTACTGAGGTTTTTGCAAGTTTCTAATGGTATGTTGAATTTGTTACACAAACGAGCAACCAACTTCCCAAGTGGTTTGTAATGCAATTTTTCTAATTTAACATGCCCTATGTTATTATTTTCTGCATAATCTTGAACAAAGTCAAGCAATTTGAAATTTCTGTCTAGTAACTTGTCTAAAAACATTAAAAATGATGTGATTTGAGTAGGAGCTTCAGATAAAAAATCATCAATCATGTTTGGTTTGTCTGTCAAGACTAGTGGAAAAAGTAGGTCTTCCACAGGAATATCTTCAAATAACTCCATCACTATTACTATTTGAGCTGCTTGTTTGTTGTTTTCATTCTTTAGCATGTCTTTTACCATTGGGATAATAGATTCTTTTATTGTTGCAATATGGTAAGTTTTTACCATAAGGCTAAGAAAATGTGGATTTCTTTGATAAACTGCAATATGAAATGCTGGCAGTTTCAGTGAGTCATCCGCATAAATGTTGTTGATCAGGGAATATTTCATAAGGATTTCTATAATGAAATATGGAAGAGATTTGGGCTTGCAATCTTTGCTTTCCTCGCACTTAACTACAAATATAAGGGCGACTCTGAACGCATCCGGTCTCGATCGGAAAAGCTCTACAATACTACTTTCCATTGTTGTACTCCTTTTCCATGTCTTCCATATAAGATTTAGTTGATTGAACCATGCTTGGGTATTAGCATCCAGTTCAATGCTCAGTCCCAGGGAACGCAAGGTGTCCTCAAGCGAGGGAATAATTTTAATTGATTGGCATGTATCCATTTGAGATTTTTCCATTTTCGCTCAAATTAGCCCAGTTTCGGCTACCGTGCACGGCGAATTAAGTTATTTTCACCAAGACTAAAAGTACTAACGTTTTTATTACACCAGACTATTTTGTCATCTCATCATTAAAATTAAAATTTAATATTTTCTAGATTTTCTTTTTTCTTTATTTATTTAAACACTGAGGCAGTGAGACCGTATTGTACGACCTTAGAAAATACGACCCGCAATGCACGACCCTTGAATGCACATACAGTATTCCGTGTACCTACATGGGTTTGAATAAAATTATTAAAATGTGCTTTCCATTATGGTACAATACGCGTCGTATGTACAAGCTATGGCAACACAGCGTGTCCCTTGATAGCACTCGCATACAAAAACAGATGTCAATATGTTTGGTCCTTGCGTGTTTAATTGAAATAGCACACAATTTCTGTGCTAACTGACTGTCACTTCACTTCACTTCTTGATTATGGCTCTGACTGACTGTCACTCCACAAACATAAATGACAGGTTATATTCAGGCATTCGAATAAAAAGGTACGCTTAGTACAATATTCTCATCATCCTCTTTTGCAAAAATTAAATGAGCTTTTTAATTTAATTGAACCTTTCATCGATAACATTCAAGACAAAATTCCATGTTTATCCGTAGTTTCATAAAATATTCTCGCCTGCCACACCCTGTCATTCAGAGTCGAATTAACCCACCATTTTCAACTACATATGAAGCCCTAGTGTATCAACCAAATATTATAAGTACTCGATTTTGGAATAGCTGAAGGTTCGGTGGGTGCTCGCGATTCATTTAATAAGCAAATGGCTACTAAATTTAATGGCTGGCTTTCCATATTTACTGATGCCTCAAAATTACATGACTCTGGCCCTGTTGGTGATTATTATTGAATGAATTATACACATCTTCCATTGCTGCCCTCCAGTGCTTACTCTCACAGCCACTCAGTGCTTCCTGAACAGTGGAACAGCTACTTCTTCTTGCAGCATACTAGCCAGCTGCGCATATTCGTGTATATCTTCAAACAGAATCATCTTCATCTGAAGAACCTGGAACGTAAGTTGGATCGGAAGAGTCTTCTGTTTCATCTACCCCTGTTTCATCACCTTCAGTCTCATCAAGACTGACCATGGTTTACCTGTGTCTTCTAAGGACTCTGTCATTAGACTGGTGAATTCTTTCAAGTGATTCATGTGGTGATTCTTCAAGATTTGTATCTGATGTATTTACAGCCACTGCCCAGAACTCTTTCTCCAAGCCTGCATCCTGGAGCATGGACCGAGCCTTCTCCATGATTGTCCGGTTGGCTCTCTCCGCCACTTCATTCTGAGAACTGCATCTTGGAACCGTAGTTTGATGTCGAATTCCATTTGCTTCCAAGTAGTTCTGAAATGCACGTTTCACATATTCAGTACCATTGTCACTCCCCAACGATTTAATTTTTCTATAAGTTTGATTTTCCACTAGGACCTTGAAGCTCTTTAATTTATTGAATAACTCATCTTCAGAAAATAAACCCATGTTTTTGGTTTCAACAAACCCCAGAAAATAAAACAAACCATTGATGAAATATCATCAATAAATGTGACAACATACCTACAACCACCTTTTCCCTCATTACAGGCAATACAATTTTTATAGTTTTATATAGTGCTGTCAGTACAGACACACACATCTGTTTGCCAAAATGTCTCAACTCCCCATTACCTAGAAGTTTCCTAGCCTCCAGAGTAAAAGCCAGAGTAAATAGCGCCTGCTCTTTTTACCCAAAAATCTTGAAAACCGTATCATTTTAGACAAACTATCGTCTAAATCCCTTGGCGGAGCTGGCAGCACTAGTCAGTCAGTCTCGTGCTGTCAGTTAGCCAAGTTGACTGATAGAATGACAACACAAAATTAAATTTTTAGCTGCTTTTTTGTTCGTCTCATTCATATCAAGTTCATAACAAAAGCAGTCTCATCTGCTCGCAATTTCGATACTTTTTTTTAAGAACTGTGAATATACCTATTAAATATCATGGAGTTGAGTGCTGAAGGAAAAACTCCCGAGTATATGGCGCTTGCGGGGATAAAATTTAAGTTGTCTCTACCTCAACTCAAAAACAATCAGCAGTTGAAAGAAGAACTGCTTCAAGGAATAAAAGCTGGGAACATGGCCCCATATTACAAAGAAGTATGTACAGACCTAGGCTGGACATTTGACCAGAAGTTGTTCGATAATATGGCTAAAGAAAATCAAGACAAGTTGTCGAATTTCAAAGAAGACGACTCAGAAACCCCAGTGTGGCAAGATCGGTAAGTATAAACTTGACTTGGCCTTCTCCATTAAAATTCATCCAGTTTCAAACTCGTTTCTATGCATCTAGAGTTCTATCCATTTCGCTTCTAGCCATCTAGAATGTCTGGTATTGTTGATATTCAGTAAACATTACTATGTAGCTACTATTTTACGACCTCGATAGTGCGGCGTGCGAGAAGCTGGCTGTGAAGCAAGAGGTGCGGGTTCAATTCCTCCTGCTGGTTCATGTTTTTTTATGTTCTGCAGGTATATGTTCCAGATTTGGTTGTGGTACCATATCGGGACAAATGTTTGTATCTGCAAATATTTGACTAGGGATCTAGGTGTTTATATAAGATGAAAGTATTTATAAAAAAATAGTTTAGTAGTATATCAGTCATGTAGTTCCCATAACACAACCTCTGCTTACTTTAGGGCTAGATGATGCTGTGTGAAAATGACCATCAATATTAAAAAATTGTAATGTGGGTTTTGACAACCTCTGTGGCGCAGTGGGCGAAGGCCTGCCTGAGACGCAGAAGGTTGCGGGTTCGATTCCCGCTGAGTGACAAATGTTTGTCTAGTGTCTGGGTGTTTTCTATGTATAATATGTATGTATTTACAAAAAAAAAGTATATAAGTAGTATATCAGTCATGTAGTTCCCATAGTACAAGCTCTGCTTAGTTTGGGGCTAGATGATGCTGTGTGAAAAATGTCCAGCATTATTTATTTATAACCCTCTTGTATGACTCCAAGGGAGGTTTTTACATAAAATACATGAACTTAGGTATTTTTTTATAAAAATTTACATAATAGCCTCGAAAAATATTAAAAAAGGTAAATGTGAATGAATCGTGTGAAGAAAATCTCATAGAAAATTAAATTGAATGCTTTTCTTCACATCTGGGTAAGAATGTTTTGGCTTATTCTGATTGCTATCAATATAACACCATTTTACAGTACAACATACAAACATAAAAAATAAAAAACAATTGCAGCAATGAAAAAACACTTTTAAGGTTTAATTTATGTATTGCAGATTGGACTACCTCTGTTCAATTGGAGACAAAGAAGCAGCTACCACCCTGGCTACCTCCAAGTATGAAGACTCCACTCTGACAACTAACAGGAGGCTGGATGCTATCTTCGCATTATTCAGGATTTCTTACTTCCATGGGTGTAATGTCAAGGAGATGGGAAATACTATAAACAAGGTATGTCATTTTTTATTGTTACAAACTCAAAGGATGCCAACAGGACCCTATTGCTACCTACCCTATTCAGTAAAACTCTCTGTTGGCCTGTCACAGGGCAGTGTATCTTTATAAATGTAAAGAGTTGACATTCTTATCCATTCATGTTACTATAGCCCTCACCATGGTATATAATAAAATATACTGGTCAATTAATACTATCATTATTAATAACAAGATTGGGTTACAGCACAATACCACTGTAACAATCTTGATAGACCAATGACATCTCTTACCGTACTTACAGTTTTCTTTCACATTTTCCAGGCTCATGAACTTGTAGACAAGGGTGGTGACTGGCGTTCTAGGAATAAGCTAAAGGCATATGAAGCTATCTACTGCCTTGCTGTCAGAGACTACAGCCGTGCTGCTGATCTGTTCATTGATTGTGTATCCACATTTGAGTCTTATGAATTGGTTGATTTTGGTATGTATCTGTCTTTTATTTATATAATGATAGAGCAATTATGGTGGATGTCATTTATGTCTTGTTATGCTATTTTAGAAGTAACTCAAAGTAAAAGTGAGTTACACACACACAGCTTGGTTATTCTTTCAAGAGTAGTACCAAACTCTTGCTAAGTAGATCAACTGAAAGTGTGTCTTGAGTCTCGAGGTTAGGCTAATTAATTCCGCCGCTCGTATGCCGCATCTTATTAAATATAGTTAGTTTCTTTGTATGGTAATACTAATTTTTTTTATCTATCTGATTTTGACATGCCAGTTTCCTCCTGATGTTTTGTGTCACTATGCACATAGATTTCGAGTGGATAAATCTTTTGGCACATTAAGGGCATAGTAATTGAAAGTCAGGGTCCAAGTGAATTAAAAAAAACCTACAATATGATTTTTCAACATTTGCTTAAATAAATAGTATTTAGTTTTTTACTGTTGATTGAAAATACACATATCAGAGGCCTAATTCTCGTAATTCTTTCATAACAATGTCTCGATGTAATATAGAGTCAGTCTACTGTCGATTCACTTTCAATATGAAACACCACTATTATAGGAACAATCATCCAATACTGCGTGCTGGCGTGTGCTTTGGCTCTGGAGCGCCACGCGCTGCAGTCCGCGCTGCGTCGTCAAGGCGCCGCGGTACAAGCGCTGCGCTCCCGCTTCCCTGAGCTGAGAGAGCTGGTTGAGTCTCTGCACGAGTGCAGATATGCAGACTTCATGAAGAGTCTTGCTTGGGTACAATTTTTTTTTCTATGTCATTTTATATTCATGGAACCAATCGCAGAACCGACAACCGCTGGGGGAGCCGGTTCTCGAAAGGCGACCACGCACCGAACGACGCAGTGTGGAAAGGCCGGTGAATGGAGATGGCCCAACATCATTAATTATGGCACTCTTTCGGTTAAGGCCTATTTCCAACAGTGGAAATAGGCAGTGGTTTGTGAAACACAGGTTATTAAAGTGGTAACAGTGTCAGCGTGCGGTCTGTTCTGGGTGTACAAATTTAAAGTAATACATTTTTGTTTACTCATTCTTGGATATTTGCCAACATATAAGCATGACATACTGCAGTGACTTTTCATAATAATTACTACTAACAAACAAATCAAGATCTGCTTTCAGTATGCAGATCTATGTGGATGCCAAGTGGGGGGGGGGGGGGTGGTTAGAGGCACGTCCAACATATTTGACAAATATGGCAGTAGGTTGCAAGCAGGGGGACTTCCGCTTCTTAGAACATTTGATTTGCTAACATTGTATTCCTTCACAATAATTGACATTAAATATTATAATTCACTTAGTTATTTAGTAATCTCTGCCTAATGTATATTGACATCTGTAGCTTAAAGTTTTTATAAGCTTAAATTCTAGATCAATGACTAAAGCAGGCCATGATAATTGGATAATTGCCTCCGAATTCCAGTCCACCAGTCTTCAAAAAGATAATGGTTAGATTGGTTATAAACCCCATATGTTTTGTATAGTATCCCATTATCCATCCTCCTATTGAGGAGAAACTAGTGGGGAAATCACAGATTTTACCTATACTCCACACTTGTGGGAAGAAACTAGTGAGGAGATTGGGAATACATAAAGAATTTTTCCTATTAACGAAGCCAAATGGGCAATTTGCATTAAACTTGTACAATCCAGGAGCTGTAAATGAGTAATACAATTTGCAGGTGGAGACCCAGATCTGCGTGGACCCAGTGTTCCGGCCGCACTACCAGCACTACGTTCGCGAGGCGCGCATCAAGGCGTACGTGCAGTTGCTGCGCGCGTATCGCTCGCTCAGCCTCGACAACATCGCGAACACCTTCGGAGTCACTCGCGAGTTCGTAGAGGAAGAGATCTCCAAGTAAGAGCGCCTAGTATACTCCTGCTTGCTTGATGGATGCGACAAGGCGTACGTGCATCATTTGCTTTGAGCTCGAGTATCAATCACTAATTGAAAGATTAAATATTTCTTCGCTTAGGCTGCAACCGCACTCGTTGCGAGGGGGCTTGTTACGATTCATGTAGAAAAAAAACCCTCATATATACCCAAACACCCAACTGTCACATACAAAGTTCTGATTCCTGACCCCACTAAGATTCCCTGTGTCCTAGATATCAGGAGCTAGGTTACTATTGTACCATGACACCCAGACCTGGTACAAATATCTGCAGAACATGAAAACATTTTGAAGAATTCAAAAATTATATTTAGCATAACAGAGCTTACAATTATCAATCACGGAAGTATATAAAAAATGCAGAGAACCCCTTGGGCCGTCCGCTGCGTTAAGCGGGGTCTACCTGTGAATTTTGTAAGGAACCTTAAAAAGTTCAACTTAAAATACCAAACACGAGGAAGCTTTGGAGGGAACCTCAAGACAGCCAGAGTCGACTAACAGTGGAGCAATATCGAAGAATATAATAATAATGCTGGAAATTTTTCACACAGCATCATCTAGCCCCAAACTAAGCAGAGCTTGTATTATGGGAACTACATGACTGATATACTACTTATATACTTTTTTTTGTAAATACATATTTTACATAGAAAAACCCCAAAACGAAGACAAACATTGGCTAATCGTACAAACATTTTTCCCGCAGCGGGAATCGAACCCGCAACCTTCTGCGTCTCAGGCGGGCCTTCGCCCACTGCGCCACAGTGGTCGTCCTATATGAGGGTTAGGCTCCTTCATTTACCTATTAAGCTGTCCCTTTGCCATTCATTTGACGAGTCTTAAAGGTGTATCGTTTCTGTTGCAGCTTCACCGCCGCCGGGCGTCTCAAGTGTCGCATAGACGCGGTCGCCGGGTGTGTTGTGACGGGGTCGGGACGCGGCGCGGACGCAGACCGCTCCCAGCTCTACCAGGCGACCATCCGCGAAGGCGATCTGCTTCTCAACCGCGTCAAGAAACTAGCCAGCGTCATTAACTTCTAAATGTGGTGCATGCTTTACAAATTGTATGTCTTGAGTAATAAAAGTATTCTATGAAAATGTAGTGACTTTAGTTTAGTATCTTTGTTCGCGTGGAAGGTACAGAAGGAGATAGAGAGATGAAATGGATGCATGACCTTGAGTGGTCCCAATGTACCAGTAACAGAGGGAAGGGAGGCCATTGCCCTGCAGTGGGACAGTGCAGCTCTGAAATAAATAAATAACTTTTATAAGCAGTTATTGTGCACTCAAAACAATGGTTTTGTCGAAGAAAGGTAGAAGTAATATTATTTCTGTCTCTTTCTTTTGTGTGACGGAAGGAGAAACAGAAGACTTTGTCTTCACTTCCATAGACAAAATTATTGTCTCAATTGCTGGCTGGTATAATGTGGAGGATAATAGTAATTTTAAATTAACACTAATAACCTTTTTCAATAATTGAAACCATATGAAGTATACTTCCGTAACGAAAACCCCGCCCGATCCAATAATTGTTTATTTCCTACTTCAATAAAAATCGCTGAATTATATTTGACATCAAACATTATTTTATTTTAATTATTAATTTAAATTTTAGGAATAAAACTTAATACTGAATATAATAGTGAATTACCGCTGACGTAATTATGTAGTTGGTGTGTGTATGTTATTGGCTGACAAATCGATGTACCCTCTTTGTTACTCTATTACGAACTATACCACTACCCCGCTACTAAAATCGTAGTGCATGCAACTGTGCTGAAATACCGGAAACCAAAAAACTTTTTATTAATAATAGACATCCAAGAGACACATTCATAGTCCTGACCTCACACTAGTATTACCTGTATCGTAGGTATCAGAAACCTGCACCTCTCGCGTTGCAGCTGGCTACTTGCCCACCGCGCCACCGAGGTCGTCTTCACCATACTTATTTGTGTTGCAACACTGTTGATTCGTTGTTTCAATATTTACCGATGTGTTACAGAACCCTTTTTTTAATTCCCATAATGATGTATAAATGTTATTTGATAGCTAATGACCTCTTAGAATGTACGCCGACCTTTTACATCATAATAAAATGGTCGTAAAAAAGTTGTCAACTAACGACCACCAGATTTAGTGCCTTGTATGCTTTATCGATCGTAAACGCTTTCGGCTTATGAATTATAGCCCTATTAATGTTACTTCATAAATAGAAAATCTGGTTTCACAAGATTTATTATTTAAATATTTGTATCTCATAACTTTAATGTGTTCTCTGATATAGTGTGTTCTTATGCTCACTTCAAAGGTAAATAATATTTTTTTACTATTTGTCGTTGATGTAGATTTTCTGTTGAGTAGTGTTAGTATTAATAGTGACAAAATAAAAAAAGGATTTTAAGGTAAGGATAACATAAAAGAAAAGAGTGTATTAGTATAATTGTTTGTTTTTTTAAATAATTTGAATACTTTTTGGACATTTACATAAACATTTAATAATTTACAATGATTATTTATACGAAAATATGACATGACACATCATATTTATGACTAAACACTACTCTCTAATATCTATTTGCAATTTAATAATAAGAGATGTAGGTGCTATGAGAATTTTATCTAAACAACTAAATTGTTGTACAAGGCCTAAAACCTTTAATGCTTTTAATACTAAGAGTGTATGCATGATTTATAAATAATTTATTAGGAAATTTATACACAGATAACAAGTAACGTGAACGTAAAAAATACATAAATCGTTTAAGAAAAAATAATAATTAGTAGCAACTGGACTAACTTGTCTACTTACAAGCATTGAGACAAATGCATATTTGGAAATATTTTCCTAAGTGTAGACATATATGTCATAGTGTAGACATATATGTCATATATGTCGTCAGTCTGCGTAAGGTGCCGGTATAACTACTCACATACGCTACAAATTTTAAAGTATACTTATATTCATTTCGTCAAACACCAGTCACTCATAATTTACAAGATATGTTGAAGTATTTCTAAAGCAATAATAGCTATGACTCTAAACACTTATAACTATGTAGACTCAAATGCAAATACTTTTAAAATTTACATGATATGAATATGTCATTAACTTCTGTTACAATTATATATATTGAATAATTAGTGACAATAGATTTCTAAGTGCTTTATGCTACCAAACGGTTAATTGGAAAATTCTAGAATCTGGGCCAGCTATAGTGCTGCCGAAACGATGAAATTAACTGTTTGGAATGTGGACATAGATAGAAATCATGCATATAGCACTCCGATTATACATTGTTCCATATAATAATGTCTCTAATAGATTAAATTTCAAGTTTACAACTATAACTTTATTATAAGTAATACTATGATACAATTTATTTACAATAATATGATAATAGCTTTATGAAATTATTTAATTTTTGGGATATAATTTATATTTAATTTTTGATGTCAAAGCACAATGGACTGCATCGACAGGTGACGCTAACGACATCAGATAGTATTCAGTGAGCGGTCTCCGGTACGCAAGACACAGCCTCTAAAATGTGCACTATCACAGAGTATGACATAAACTGGAGCCCATCACTACGCTGGGCTCCTGATTGCCCCAGGCCCGTAGTCGTGCATATAACTTACTTACAACTAAACGCTAGGCAATATAACACGTGGAATAACAATATTACATAGCTCTACACTTTGCATAGTAATCATTATTCTAGAACAGACGTGCGTTTCGTCGTTAATCAGTCCCTTAAATTCACGTATCCACTAAGTCTTTGTACAGTATTAACACGACACTACTGCTGAGATTCGAAGCTCGGAAGGTTCGCAGTGGAGTTCCGCCTCCGATGGAACATTCGGTATGTGGTTGTTTTTGGAATGTAGTTTAGGTGTTCGAGTTTTGATCGGTTCAGACGGTAAGTCCTTCGGTGCGGGCGGGTGGGGGGAGTGAGGATAGGGGATGGGGCATTTGATGATGCGGAGTGGGGGGTGAGGACTGGGCTGAGGGAGGGGGGTGCGGCGTGTGCGTGGGGGGTGAGTGGTACTCTCCCTCGCGCATCTGTCGGCTGCGTTCGGCCAGCTCTCGGCCGCGCTCGGCCAGCTCCCTCATGGCCGCTTGTCTCTCGTCCCCGTCGAGCGACGGCGGCCTGTCAAGGGGCGATGCGGCGCCGGGTCGGGCGCCGGCGAACGCTCCGAAGCCGAGCAGTCCCGGAAATTTTCCTACTCCGTTCTGGCCCGCGCTTTGTTGGATTACTGATATTTCATTCAGCTGTTGAACAAAAACATTTGTATTAGCAACTAGCTCTGGTTCGTTTGTTCGTAATTTTAATTCCGTGTCACAGGTTTTTGTTTTTTCTGCTGGCGTTAGGTTAGTGACCTAACAACTTAATAGTTAAGATCTTATGACTTATAAGATCCTCGTGAAAGAGCTCGTCCTTGGAAGCACTACGACCATACCTATTTCTGCCGCCAAGCAGTAATGGGTTCCGGTGAGATTACAGACAGACTTTTCACCATTTATGTCAGGGCGGGCGTAATGCAATGCTACGTTTAGTTCACGTTTGACGTGGCCTATGGGGTAATGAAATTGTTATAAGCAGCTGTTACCGCTAGGCAATTGCTAGTTCCGTCACTTCTTCAATAATAATAAAGTTACCTTTTGCTGCATGCCGTTGAGGAAGGGCGCGGGTAGGTACGGGTAGAACAGGTCGGGGCGTCGCAGCAATTCGTGCGGCTCGTGCAGCGGTCTCGGGGGGAGCTCTAGAGACATGCGCCGACCGCGACGCGACGCGCCACCGCTCCACATGTGAGTGCCCATGTGAACCTGTAATAGAAACACAACGTTAGACTCTTCAACTCTCGAATGATCGGAAAATATTGAAAACTTTCTCGAGGGTGGGAAAGTCACTGCGGTCGTAATTCTTGACATTTGAGTGCGAGATGTTTTTCGAATGTTGTGTGGATTTAAAGTGCAATGAAAATATTTTAAACAGTGAAAATAAAATTGTCAAAAAGGTTATGTTTTCAAGGAAACAATATGATAGATAACCCTGCATTCTACGCAATTTACACAAAAACCTTGAATGCTTTAAACATTCAATGTATTTGAATACATTGAATGTTTCAAGCATTGCCGCTCACCGCTAAATGGCGCTCGGGGTCACTAACTTTTGAGATATGTTATCCCTAAAGTTCGTGTTTATCTCTAGCCTTAAAAATGTAGTGACAGTACAGTATCGGACGACCTTCCATCAGATGGACCGATGACATCTTAAAGATTGCGGAAAGTCGGTAGATCGTGGCAGCCAAAAATAGCTCGTCCTGACAATCTTTGGAGGAGGCCTAAGTTCAGCGACCAAGCTGTTTATACAAATATTATTATATATTGCTTTGATGTTCATATTTTTGTATGGCTGTTAAATAATAGTATGTTCGATCTTATTTGTAAAGTAAAGGTCCGGTCAAACTGATGCGGTGGCGTTGGTGATCAAACAGAAATGGTTGATACGTGGTTGTCAATGTTCGCATCAATGTACTCACCGCCACCGTCATGACGGGCGTCGCTGTGGCCGCGCCATTTTGCGCAGGCCTTAACTCTTCTACTATGAGCTGAGATTAATTATTTTACATAGTTTACGAGCTTGGATTATCATTTAATTTTTGATGATGATTAAGTGTTTGGCCTATGTAAAAGTTCAAGAAATACCTAATCACCTTAAGATTCCCTTTGGTTGTAAACGCCTTCTGGCAGACAGCGCAGCGGAAGGGCTTGTCCCCCGTGTGCGTGCGCATGTGTATCTGAAGAGCTGATGATGAGGAGAAGTTCTTGCGACAGACTCCGCAGAGGTGCTTCGATGACGTCGGTGGTGGTGGGTGGGTCGGCACCGTTGGCACTGTACAGGGGAAAATATATGTTGACCGGTGAAGTAATAGAAATGCCAGATTTTAGTCCCGCTAAATTGTTTGGGATACGCATTTTTTCAGACAAGTTTTAAAAATACTGATGCGATTTCATCGTCTATTGCGACCTAGTGGCTTGTGGTAATAATACCTAGGTAAGAACTATCCTTGAAGTCATACAAATCAATTGCATAAAACGGCATTTCAATCGGATAGTTTCAGACATAAATGGTAACAAACAAACGCATAAACATGATCCTTGCGTCGAATGAGGTGAATTTACATGAAAAATAATTACAAAGTTACACGTGCGAAAAAAGATGTCTGAGCCAATAAATGTTGATAAAATTTAAAAGGCTTACTCATTATAATCAAATATTATTATACCGTGTTGTTAATTTTTTTCAAACGGTATTTGTTTTGTGTTACAAAATGACAGAAACGTGTGATTTTGTTTTTTTTTCGCCGGCGCGATTTCGTTAGCCCTTACGGTCGTCTGTATGCCTTGGATTCAATGATCTTGCGTTCGTTTGTGCTAATTCGACAATTGCCTGTAAGTTCACGATCTGAGTGTAACTTACAGCTTGGTCGTTTCGGTAGCGGCGGCATATCCATGGAAGGTACATGTGTCATCGGCGGCTGCGGCAGAACGGGCGGGGATCGCTTCAGATCCATCTTGTCCGGGGACGAGCGCCTGTCAGGACTATCCCGCCCATCGTCAGACATTCCCGGTGCGTTCTTGTCGAAGCCCGGCGGCATGTCGCGAATCTTGTGCGTCAGCATATGTTGTTTCATGTTGCCCTGTAAATTATATTTTATTAGTATTCCTGTGTTTTTGTCTCACAAAATTAAGCATAATAAAGCGGAGAGCTATGGTTACATCTCAGGCCTAATGGGTTGCTTGAACATTAATTGGAAACTTTGATCTACATTAGAGCTTCGTTAGAGAGCTACATTAGAGATTTGAACAAAATTGTGAAACCTCAATAAGTTTTAGGTATGCATTCGAAAAACTGGATTCGATTATGATAAGTGTTTTAAGTTGTTGCTGTGTTAGTTGAATTACGAGTGTACGAATAGACCGGTTATTAATCTCATTAAATCCATAGGGATTTTAATATTTTAAACGAATTGGGAAGTCAACTATAAATCAATGAATTTGCTATCGACTTGTCAACTTGTTATGAATGCACATCAAGTTTTATATTAATTCATGTTCGTGGAATTTGATATTTCAAACTAATTAAGAGTCCCATAAGGATCTAAGAATTTCTCGAACCATCGATGTCTCAACTCACTAGGCTTTGAATCGTGTTAAGGTTCTACTCGTAAGTGTTGTTATTGCTATTTACAGCTTGAAAGCACTAAATAATTAACATGTTGAAATATTACATAAATAGCCTCTAATTAGTGAATCTGTTTGAATGAATGCAATTAATCTAGAGCCTACCTAATAGAGTGTGTTACATTTATTCTAATTGGCTCCCATAATTCCAAGAGCGATATTTTTTCTAGATTATTTGCATAGGTAAGAGTCTAAGAACTAATCTACATATTTGGGTTAGATGTATGGCATAATGGAATTTATTGCATCACGTCTCCCTAGGTATTTGGTTTTATTAAGCATTTAAAGCATTTCTAAATTTATTTAGTTTAACAGCGATGTTCTGAATATTATATTTGCAAATAAACTACTGAATTATATGATTATTCGTAACAATACTAATACTAAAATAAATATATAGTAAGGCTCTACCACGACCTTCGCGTGTTCAAAAAGTTATATTTCCTTAAAATGTCTCAGATCTGGAATCTATTTATGGTTATTATATTGTTTGATAGTACACGTGAAATCGAAAGTCGTGCTTAAGAAATGGGAATTAAGTAAGAAGTGTTATATTATACCTTTCACAGCTTTGTGCGTTGTTCGTGGTAGAGCTAACTAAAACATACCACACATATTCGCTCCTAACTTTTGTCAAAGTACATCAAACTACTGTAATATGTGCTTTAAACACGTTTCTGTTGATTGTAAAGCTATAGAGCGAATATGTGTGATGCGTGTAAGACACTCATGCGTCTCCATTCATACCGGGTATACGAAGGCGTTCCAGAGGTCCAAAGCAGTGGCGTGCGGGGGGCGGGGTGCGCGCGCGCGCCTACCGCACCGGCAACCGCCGCCACTGCTCTGGAACCACAAATACAAACACACGTTAAACACAAGGGATAAAACAATACACGGTTATAGCACAGACTAAAGGGGTTTTATCTTTTTCATACAGTCAGTCTTAGAAACCGCATTGATAGCGCAATGTGAGATGGTGGTAATTGTACCTAGCTGTATACACCCACTCGGTACTAGCTTTCTTTTTCACATCAAGTGTCTTGATTCGTAATTTTCAAAGGTTACGACTGACTGTGTAAAAAAGATCAAAACTTATATAGGCTGTGGTTATATGGTGATATGACATTGTTACATGCTCACAGGAAAAATAAAATGTCCAAGACGCCAGATACGCTATGTTAGGGTTTCGAAGTTACATGCCTCAAATAACTCAGTTATAATTCAGTATTTGGAACGAATGCTCGTCGGCAGTTCCTATCGAATGCTACCTATTTAATAAATGTTGTCCTGACTGTCTGACAAACTTGGAACATACATAGTTTTAATTAAATAATGAATAACTACTGAGATTTATGCTACTGAGCATAAATAAATAAATACGTGTTTCAGTGTTTTTGAATTTTGACATTTTAAGGGTTAGGGGGAATGGGGGTGAAAGTATGTATGGGAGTATTCGGAACGCTAATATACGAGTCAATTAAAAAATATTGATTTAAACATCCTTAAATCAGCAAAAATGAGATATATGTCTATAGGATATATGTATGTATTTCGCCTTTTGATAAAAACTTTGCTTTTAATTAACGTTTGATATAATAGCAATGCATCGTACACTATATTTTTCCTGAGGCTGCACAATGATGAAATTAGCAACGCATAAATTCATGCTGCGTCTTTGAGCAATAAAAACCTTCAAAATATCTTCGTAATAAGTAAGTTTAGAAATCAGTACTTAAATAAAATTATATATTCAAATGGGGGTTTCAGGCTGCTAGAAAGAGTTTATTACGGTAAAATAATGATTCAGGAATTGTGTAACAGGTACTTAGGTATGATTGATTCGCTTCTGTTCTGGCTGAAGTCGCATCCTGACTATAATATCATAGGTTTGTATCACGTATGTAAATCTACACACTTTTGATTTAAAGTATCGAATAAACTTGCGTCCCGCTTAGGAATACCTATTGTGTAGAAAATAGGTAGAAAACGAAATCTAGTTCTAAAGTGGTTTGTGAATTGCATTTAAATTATGAGTAGTGAAACGATAACTGTGTACTTTCATTCTTATTCACATTTGAGGACCGTTGCCTATTTTTAGAAATGAGGTCAGTTTTTGTGGTTTTATATTAAATGCATGCGTTTCGTGTTTTTGGTGTGTTTTAAAAACACGTTAGTTCGATAGGAGAACTTGCTCTATAATCGTATTCAAACGGACTTGCAATTCAAATTAATCAGACTCTATAGCGATCATAATAATGTTGATTTTAATACGCGATTGATTATGAATTGTTCAGGTACCTACTTAATGTGTTATGCAAACGATTTAAACATGAAGTCTTAATTTTTTAGCTTTGGGTAATGTGAGTATTTTATAAAAGAGAAATAAATAAAGTATTTTTACATTTTTCAAAGTTTTTATAGCGCTCTACCTTTTTTTATTGACTGATCAATATAATATTGTGACTTCGCCTCTAGCAACACAGCCGAAATGTTAAAAATAAAATCCCATACAAAACGTATAGTTAAGGATACACGGACACATTACATGTTAAGGTATATTACCTATATTTTAGTTCTATTTGGGTCTATTTGAGCCCAAAGGCTTTCCAAAGCCGGGAAATGCTTTGGAATCACGACCAAAATCACATAAATTCTAGTGAAAAATTATAAAATTTTATTAGTATATTGTTTACATTATTTATAAAATATATTTTTATTAAAAGTTTAATAAATGTATAAAGCAGATCCTTACTGTTGAAAAGTAAAATACCATTAATTAGCCGTTCTAAATAAAATACAGTGGTGATTTGTATTTAAATAGAGGCTGGCGTGCTCTAATGCAAACAGCTAATATTAATTTAAAGTAGGCTATTACTAAGCTTCGTTCGATGATATTTTTGTTTAAGCGTTATTATGAGTTGCGAAGGCTCGATTTATATATATAATTTTTAATATAAATATAATATATGTTGTTTTTTTTTCAAACCATTCGTTTTACATTTTCGATGTGTGTATGCATTTGTTTTATTTTCTGTTTTTGTACCGTCAAATGTAGAGCCATTTATTTTCACAAACAGCTACAGCTTAAGTATGTTTTATGCATTAGGTAAGTACTGATACCTAATAAAACGATGTAGCTATGAATAAAGGGCATTAGAAAACAGTATTCACACCTTATTCGCAAGTAGCTTTCGGTTACTAGCACCACATTTAAAATTACAATAACGCCGTCGACACCGGTACCCGCGAAAGTTCACGCTCAAAACAATTTATCGATTATTCCAATCTACCTGTTTACAGGATGTTCGGTTATTCGTAAACCGCTAAAATCAGGGAAGAGATCCTAATGGTTGCATAATCGACCACCAAGGTTGATTTTAAGATTTCTGCGACAGTAAAAACATAAAACTTAAAATTTCAAGTAAACACGTTTATAATTTGTGTTTATTGCTTAATTCAGGATACAGCATCAAATCTTTATTGTAATAAAATTGTAATACCCATATTAATTTGAACCAACCTTTATACGATAAATCTTGCATATTATGACAACATTTTTGGTAAACAGAATTAGGTTTAACAAATAAAAATCTGTCAAGAATTTTTACGATACGTTTCTAAAAAACGCCTAAAAGTTAAAACTCACATAGCTAAACTAAAAAAACGAAGCTTGGCGTAAACGTTTTTTTTGTTTAGCTAATTTCATTTTTTTTTAATATATAATTTTAATGCAAAAGATACACTTAAACACAATAACAAAAAAATACAACCGAATTTAGAAACTCCTCTTTTTGAAATCGGTTGAAAAGAATCGATCGAGCAAGCGCCATTTTATTGGCAGCCTGTATAATTATGAAAACGCTGTAATGTTACATAATATAGTGAATAATGGAATATAAACCTAGGATCTAGCTTAAATCGTTCATACTGTTTCACGTCAGCCATATGTAGATTTAACCCGACATTTTAGTTCTGTAAAGTCTTCTAAACGTGGATATCGATTATTCATAATGTAAAGCTTCGGGCTTAAATTATAATTCTTAAAGATTTCCTTGAGATGCCTTTTTGCGTACAGTTTTTAATAAATAGTTTAATAACTCGCAATGACTTTCTTGTTTTCAACGCCAGTTTAGGCCTAATATTTTTTTATTACAATGTTTTGTTTTCTACTGTTGAATCCTAAATGCCCCATGTCAGAAAACAAAGCACTGTTGAGTTATAGCCTGCAAGTTATAATTAAGTTAGGCCTTGACAAAAATGTAGGTACTAAACAGTGTTAAGATACCTATACACTATTATTCTATGTATACTTTTATGATATATATTTAGAAATGTAAGTTAGGGGTATTTCTATGCGAAACATCCGTAAAGAAGTCAATGAAATGAGAAAACAAATTGTGATGTTTATTTAGTTGTGAATTTATATGAATCATTTTAATAACACTAGATAGTTACGTTTCGGAGATAGAAAACAGACGTACCATGTTATAAAACAGGAAAACTAAGAAAATTCGACTGTTTGTAGATTAAGAAAGTCTAGCTGGTTTCTGTTGAAGTCATTAAATCACAAAACCTATAAGATCTGTCTGATGTGATCTAGATGGTCTGGTCTAGTATAATTATCTGCTTTTTACATTTCGCATCGATTTTGCCACGAAACCCTGTCACGCACTTTCCTTAGTTTTCTCACAAGCCAATGATTAGTGCTAATGGGTATGGTATGATTGTGTTTATTTACTTCGCCTAGCGAAGCAACATTTTTATGTTTAATTGCCGTCGGAGCTTTGAGAAATAAATGTCAAACGGCCGAAATACTTAAAACCCTAAAACCATTCTGGCATCTGTAAATGTAGAATATTTGAATTAATCAAATTAATAATAATTATAATCTCGTTAACATTTGCAGAGTTTTTTTTTATTTAAATGGTTACATTTACCATAAACACGAGGCATTTATTTTGTTAAAATACCACAAACTCCCTTGGCCCTTGCTAAATTATTTATATGTAGGTTTTGTAGGTAGTGCGTGTATTGTAGGTAAGCGGCAGGTAAATGTAGGTATGATTATTATAGCTTGTTGAAGTTATTTGGGAATTTGGGTCACATCGAATGTAAATCATAGCTAGGTAAATAAACGTTGGTGTATTTATCAGAAGAACTTCATTAAAACTAAGGTAACGTTGGCGTGGCGAACGCTTTAAACTTTTAACTGTAGCGCCCGTCGTAAATTAATCTATATTTTATTGATAAGATCCTTGGACACTTTGGGAAACACACGAAAAATGTTACTTTGTCAAGCATAAATAATCTTTTTATGACGAGAAGCGTAGGTAAAGGCTCAAGGATTTATAAGTTATAAATATTTTACGACATGAATTAATATTCCGATCGTTTTCCGTGACGTTGTTTTTATGACTTATCATTTTTGTGGAGCCGCGCGACACTGCGCGCCGAGCGAGTCATGCGGCCGCGCAAGCGCAGCTTTTAAGCACTTCAAATATTTGCCGATCGCAGTATAATTATAAACGCTATAAAATGCTTTAAACAAACTTTATTTATTGTCTTAAATACAGAATTAATTAATCTGAAAAAGCCATTTATAAAAGTCACGTAAGAATTATTGGTATGTACTATGTTGATGTATAAATAGGTAGTAGAACTCAATATAATAAAGATTACTAGATACCGCCTGATAAAAGAAAATGATAATTATCGAATTCTTAGTGCAATGTAAACTATTAATAAACTTTAGTTTTGATTAAATCAGAACATAGGAGCCTACGAGTTTGCGAAGTTAGTCGTCAATTACTCGGATGTCGGCGTTGCTCGGATGCGACGGAGGAAGACAACAGCTTAAACTAATGCGAACTAGAGGCGTCGACTAGCGACTTGTAATTACTGCCTGCAAAATTAATGCACTGAAACTTGGATGAAATGAAACCGGCGCATGAAGTTAGTCCTTCAGTCAAGACTTGAGCGAGCAAGACTTGCCAATGTCTCGAGTCTCGGGTTAAACTTGGAATTCGACGCCTCGGTTATATCCATGTTATTTATCAAACACTTGACTATTTACCTTCTGCCAGAATAGAGCGTATCATACCTTTAAACTAAATTAAACTACATCAAACAATTTATTTTATCTTCCAAAGATTTTATTGTCAATGGATTTCTTTAGATGTAGGTAGTGAAAATTAGTGGAAATGCCGTAAACACGCTATTTGTGTAACAATAAAGTATGAACTGGCTAAAAGCCAAAACTACGATCATGTAGGTGAGTGAGTAGATATTACCTACGTGACAGCCATGGTACTATATTGTGGGCGGTAATAACTGTTAAAATTGAATCAATCAACCGTCAGTCCTTAGGTGGAGTAGGCGTAAAATATCTCTAAATATAATCTAAGGTGGAAATTATTGAGTATTCTAAAAGGGCAATAAAATGTGCAAATTAGTTACCTTTGTGGAGAAGCCGCGATCGCAGACGGTACATTTGAAGGGGCGCTCCTTGGTGTGGCTGCGATAGTGGATCTCTAGAGCCGAGTTGCAGGCAAACGTCTTGTAGCAGATGTTACATGTTGTATTTCCGCGCACTGCACACAAACAAACACCGTTCATTGGGAATTCCATGTCACTTTATCTGGGCTCGATTCGGAACGCACGATTAGGTACAGCGGGTGGTTAGCATTGTTCAATGTTAATTCGGTCATTCGTTTTTGGTATGTGATCTAACAGCCCGATTATGATTAGTTGGCGAGTGAGGATGAATGCAAGGAAAGGGGAATGCAGGCGACCGGGGCGGACGGTAGCACGGAAGGTAAGGTCCCGTACATCGCATACCTGCGGGAGGGAACGCTAGTCCGAGCGGGCTGAAGGGCGATCCTCCGAGCGCGCCGAGCGCGGCCAGGGGCGTGGGTGGCGATGGCTGCGGCGAGTGCAGCGGCAGCCGTGGTGGCGTCGAGAGCGTCGACATCGTTGGCGATGGCGGTGAACCCCGTGCTGAACGCCCGCTCTCCGAACCTGTCGCCGATGGGAGGGAAGCCGTTGTGGTGATAGTTTTTATTTCGCATTCGGACGCCGAGGCGTAGACGGAGAGCGGCGAAGTTCGACGATCCTTCATATATGAGTCGTCGTCGAACTCCCGTATAGCGGGCTCGTCCCGGCCGCTCTCATCGTCGGTCCCGCGGGAGTCCGCCCGTCGGTCGCCGGGAGTGCTAGGAGTCGGGAACAGGGGAGGCGGGCAGGGGCGGTAAGGGGAAAAGTCGTTGACGTCTGATCCGTTGCTCAGTGATGGAAAACTATCGCATTCTATCCCGAACTGATCGTAAGGCAAGTTGTTCCGTTCGCTGTTATGAAGACGGACGTGCTGATGTAATGTGAAAGGGTCAGAAAATTTCTTGTGACACACTGGACACTGATGGAACATTGGAACGGGAGGTCTAATACGATGAACACCCATGTGTGTCTTCAAATTGCCTTTGGTCGTAAACGACCGGCCACATAATTTGCATCGGAAAGGCCTCTCGCCAGTGTGCGTTCGATAATGCATTTGCAAAGCGCTTTTGCAGGATAGAACTCGGTGGCACACTATGCACTCGTTCGGGTCTGCGAGCCTATTATCAATGTTATCTACTAATTGTTGCAATTTCGCTGTGTCTGATGTTTTCGTTACTTCTATTAAACTTTCCCAAGAATTGTCATTGCTACCCGGCCTTGGTAAGAGAGCATTGAAGAAAAGAGGGTCGCGAGTAAAGTCTACGTCGATTGCATTTTGTGGGGTATTGCGGTAAGGAGTCAGACTACCTGAGGATATACTACTAGGTGGTGATTGTGGGAACAATGGAAACGCGGGAAAGGTACGAAGTCCCGTCGCTATTGAAATTGGTCCCGATATCGGTGAATTCTTACTTGAGAGATTTTCCGGTTGGTCTGGATCGGGCTTGACATGTGGGCTTTCTCTGCCGATATGTTCTTCATTGCTGTACTTTGAGTCCATGCTGCAGTCGTCGTAGGGTGACGTGGAAGGATATCGATCTGGTTCCGCGTCTTGTGGTCCGTCATTGTCCTCTGGCTCCCGCTTAGGTGTAACGCGGTCGGTGTCTTCGAAACTAGAATCTCGTTGACTTTCCTCATCTTGGGGTTCAGATTTAAATACATCGGGTGCAGTTCGTGTAGGGCTCGGCGCGGATGGCTTACTGAGATCAGCCGGAGCGTCTTGTTCTTCGCGCATTGCGAATAATGGATGCGGTGGTAGAGGTTTATCGGCCATCGGACGGGGTGGCAACAAATCGTGATGTGGTGGTCTGTAAAGTGGCAAGCTCGGTGGGAAAGGGTTCGGCCCACCCGGGTTGAACTGTAGCGGATGAGGGGGCATTCCAGGAATTGGTCCCGGAGATAGTTGCGCTAATAGTGGCGGATGATATTTGTCCAAATGTTCCGGGATCGGGTTGGGGTTCATCTTCACGTGTGGGAACTTTGATGTGTGTCTTTGGAAATGTACTTTTAGGTTCCCCTTTGTCGTAAATCGAGATCCGCAAACATTGCATTTGAACGGCCGCTCTCCCGTATGCGATCGAATATGGATTTGCAGCGCAGAGTCACTTCCGAATACTTTTCCGCAATATCGGCAGCGGTGCTTGAAGAACGGTTCATTGCGTCCACCAGATTTACCGTCATAAGGCGACATTTTTCCAGATTTTCGAAATGCTAGTTCATCGGCGAGGTTGTTCGCAAGGAGACCCTGAGAAGCATTATCCAGCACCTCTTGCGCTCTCTTCTGCAGCATCTCCAGCGTGTTGGGCTCGTTGAGGGACGGCGGCGGATCATTGTTCGTTATGATCGTGGATGCTAGTGACGACGAGATAGAGCTGTAGGGCGGGTGGGACATCATGGGCGGAGATGAGTTCGGAATTTTAGGAACGGAGATTGGCTCCACCTTGGGAATGAGATGCGAATGAGTCGACGGCAAGCTTTGGCTAGTGGGAGGTGTGGATATGACAGGAGTAGGCTCCCGCGGCGGACGCGGCGGCGACGGTGACCGCGCTGGTGGCAGCACCGGGACGATGGGTTCCGGCTCGCTCGGTGGTGGGCTCGGCGCCGTATCATCTTTTCTCCTCGTTAACGAGAGTTGACTTTGGAGTTGGCGTATTAATTGCAGTTGAAATACTTGTTGATGTTGCAACGTGAATAGCGTGCTTTGTAACACTGCGAGTTCGTGCAAGGCGGCTTCATTATCGGCGTTATTGGCCATTGCGGTTGCCGCGAACTGTGCTACGGCAACTTTCGTGTTTTGTAGCGCTTCAAGTGTCACGTGCCCGGCGACAGGGAAGGGCAGGCCCACCACAGGCGGCACATCTGCTTCGGGCACCTCGCCCTCGCCATCTTCGAGGCTGTTGTTATTTTCGGCATCTTGTCGATGCCGTCGCACCTGCTCTAACTGTTTGTTCGGGCCGTCCATTTCCTCATCCCCGGAAACGACCATCTCCTCCGGGTCGGAGTGCATTCGTTCCTCGCCCATCTGCATCGCTTTCTCGTCGCATAGTCGCTTGTGATAAAGAAACTCGTGTAGATTTTCAAACTGCTCTTGGCACCGCGGGCACATGTGCGGGTCGGGTCTGACCCTGATTTGGTCCACGACATTATTGATTTCATCATCAGAACATGATCCGGAACTTTCACCTAGAACAAAGAAAAGGTAAATTATGCCTGGTGCAAGGAAACTCATAGGGTTTTTATTGAGCTTCATTATTTCTGATAATTCTGAATCCTGCAAGACGTTCTGGTTTTCTAGTAACTACTCTTACTAACACGTTATGTTTTATTCAATTTCAAAACACTGGACTTGTGTATTCCACGCTCCCTTGCGGTGATAAAACCTATCTAATCTTCCTTGAATTTATACAAAACCGCATTAATTTTGCCGTTAAGCCTTTTGGAGAAAATGGTAACAAGCAAATACATTTATTACAAACTATCTTTTTACCTCAAGCACATAACGGCTCCTTGCGTCGTGGCTAAAAAGATAATACCTATTAGGCATTCTTTTAAACAAAATAAAAATATTTGTACAAATTCACTGACCTGAAAAATTTAGAGCTAATACAATGCTTTAAAAACATAAACCTGCACATTAAAACAATGTTAAGATAATTGTTAAAAGAACTACAAAATACCACAGCACATCACGCGATATCGCTACGCTTAAAAATTCTACGAATGTCTATATCTTCACTACTCAACGACAGATGGCGCTAGGTGAGTGCGTTTAAATAATCTGGTTTAGTAAACTTCACGGCCAGTCCAGATAGAACCGCCGATGGTAGCTATGAATAATATTTTCAATGTAAATAACTGCTTCTACAAACATTAATTCTATATCTATAATATTTTGACCTAACATAGGTAATCCATTTGTCCACTAAACAGTTGTACATATTTCAACAGTTTTTTTATGTTTCGACTTCAGGCTGACGATCGTTTTGTCCACGGAAAAGAAGACAAAAATGCTTGTTTCACTTTGAAGAGACATAAATATTATTCGTGCCTATTTATTTTAGTCGCTACTGGTGCATAAAATATTAAAATAAGCTCTCTGCTTGATCCAGTTACAATTTGACTGCATAAAAACGCTTTGTTATCAATTTATAATGAGAGTCTAGCAAAAAGATGTACGGCTTACCACCAGGTGGCTATTTAGTAGTATAAAAAAAGATGAACCTAGTACCTAGTTTACCCTAGTGTATCCAAGTGTTTAAAGTACCTACATATTTCATCTAGTAGGTATTTAACTTTTGACACCTGCATTTCATGGAGTTTCGTAACATTAGAATTACAATATAAATTATAATATAAATTAATTAATAAATTATGGACAAGAGCGAGTGGAAATCTAGTCTTACTAAATGTAGTTAGCCTCAACAAAATGGTAACATGTAACGATATTTGCAATAGTCGTTATTTGCCATGATAAAAAAATCTATGAGTGATTTTAAATGTATCCCTAAATATATTTGTTAAAGCGAAGAACTTCACACTCGCATTTTTATGTAAACCAAAGTAGAAGTTCCTTGATCTTTTAAGACTTTCCTTGTAGTTGTGTTAAATGTAAAAGTTTTGAAAGAGGTTAGACGTTAAACAGGAGGTTAACAATTAGGTCATTTTGGAGAAGTTATAGGTAATAATAATGTTAATTATTAGGTAACCTATCTACCTGGGTAGTTATACCATCATTTATTTAATACAACGAATAATCAGAGTCGGAATGGTCGCTAGTAGTACCTACTTTAGTAACTTTTAAAGCATTGGCATACGAGATTACAAGTATAATTTTTGGACAGTGCTATTGGACCTTACGCATTATAATATTTATTATTTTCCATCTCCTATGAAAAAGAGTCTTGACAGTGAACAAAGTGATTATTTTAGGGTCCCAGTTTTCATTCGGTTATCAAACCTAAAAATATTTGAATCGATTAGAATGTGGGTTCGATAATTTGTTTAGAAATATGATGAACTAAATATTCAAAGGCATGTGCCAAATATAATATTTGGACAAGTCTCTGACTACCCCCTATTTGGTATACGCACTGAGTATGTATTGAGGATATCATGGGATACATACATGGGAAATAATATATCATATAGGTAGTAGGTATCTATGTAGGTGATACATAATAAACAATAATTATTACGTAATTAGTAATGTACAATCTAAAGTGCCTGGTAATATCCTAAAATGATACCAAACCACGATACCTAATTTAAATTCTAAGACGGTAAACTATTGAGAGGCCGCACAAATGAAGGTAGTTGGTAAAGTATTAACATGTTTTTTTATATATTATTTTTAGTAAAAGTTTATATGAATTTGGTATTCCCCGAATGCAGGTATATCGGAGCGAAACTAAACTTAGAAACTAGTAGTCGTAGTATTTCTGTAAATATATAAAATGTACATTAATAAAATGTATATAAACTCATACAAACATACGTATGAGTTAAGTGAAGAAAACGTTCTTATTATGAGACAAATTGAGTAAGAATTGACTCGAATAAGGGAGTTATTATATCGTTCGAAAGCGCTACTTTTAAAGATGCCAGAAAAGTATTTTTGTAAATTTTTATAAAGATAGAACATCGAGAGGGAAAACAAATGGAAATATGTGTTGCGCAAAGATACGAGTAAGTTGGCGTGTGATATTTCCGAGGAAGATGTCAAGGATAGAGCGAAGTGGAGGAAAAATGGAAGGACAGACCCGAGGTGGTGAATAGCATCTAAGAGATGGTATAAAGATATTCTTATCTTCTAGATTTTAAAGCAAACCTTTTAATATTTTAGAGTACGTTCGGGTACGAGGCATTAGATAAAGAAACTGTAAGGTTTTTCATTATTGATTTCTGATGATAACCAAATATTATTGATTTCTTTACATACAGAAAGTTATTGTACAAAAACCCTGATTATTCGTGTGTGTGTTGTTATTTAAATATTTAACTTATAGAAATTAACCTGATCTAGAACAATAACACACTTATTTCAAGCCAATATACAAGTATAAATTATTTTCCCAACAGCACTATGTATCTAAAAAGCCGTAAAATATTAGAAGATGAAAGTTCAATTTCAATAAACATTTTTTATTTGGGTCACAGTCAGATATTCTTTAATGTGTACCTACTTAATGAATGACAAATTACAAAGTATGCCTTTCAAAGCAAGACACTGTTCCCCTCACTGTGTCGTTAAGAACCTCTACCCCATTTTCGTTTAGTACATACCTAATACCCTGCCTTATTCTAGGTAAACTTTTATCTAACTTTAATTTAAATTACTAATCGATGCAATAGCTCAGTGCTCCAGTTAAATCTAGAAATTAAAAGTGATACCTACCTCTGTAAATATTTAAAACGTCACTATAAGCGAACATTTGAGTAACCAGTGTGATTGCAAAACGAGAGCGGCAAATTAAATAAATACCTTTATTACGTTACAGTAAATGTTTACATATGGTTATTTTGTAATGTTAACCCACAAATAAAAATTTAGAAAAAAAATATATAAAAATTTAAAGAATTTCGATTTTTTCAAAAATTTGACCTATTCAGGACTTAAACCTGTGACCTTCCGCTTTTAACACGGAAACTATATACCCTCGCATAGGTTGTAGCATTTTTTTGGATATTATAAATTCTTGTAATTTACGTAAATTGAAATTTCACGATTCAAGCGCCATAATAATTATATATAGGCAAATTTCTATGACTCTATGTCATTAATTGTAGACTATGTTCCGGAATTAAATTGCCCAAGACGTGTCGAACTACAGTATTTTGAGATAACTTTGTTTTCTGTACCTACCAAAACCTTGTTTTTGGTGTGTTGTCGTTACTGGTATGGCGACGGAATTCTTTGTAATCCGTGACCCGACACGCATTTGACCGGTTTATTTTGTATGCATTACCTAACTGCGTGGTTTGTAAGGCATTAAAGGTTATCCACAGTTCTTTTACTTCTAAAAGCACGTGTAACCTGAATACCACCTGCCGTTTCTATTAAATTAAATTTGTATTAATATGTTGCATACATTTTGGTTATCAGTTTTATTAAACTTTCACCGCTAATAGAAACTCTATTTCATTTTAATAGAAAATAAATAGGTAGATATTACCCACTTTTATGTTATGCGGTTGAATAAGTTTTTTTTTCCGTTTTCGTTATGAATTGAATGCGCAAAAGTGAACACCGCCACAAAAGTGATTTATAATCCGGGTTAATATGGTGGCGAGGGATTAATATCGAGCTTGTTGTATGCAATATTCCGGCTTAGTGCAGTTATTTGTGAGACACAGATTAGTGGTGTCTGTTTGTTGCTATTTGGCTTGAGCTTTCGGCTCACAAGCGGCACCGGTAGCGTTCAAAGACGATACGTTTGCGGTAAACCGACCACGCGCGTCGCTTTACGCAGAAATACAAAAAAAAGCTATTATAACTCTAAGTGTCCTGCCGCTTTGAGTTTCCTGCTTGATATTGTCCAATGTGCTACTAAAATGTTTATTTTTACATTTGACTACCTGCTGTAAAAGTTACATTTTGGAATGAGTTAGATGATTAGAAATCTGATGTGATGTGTACCTTAAGGTTGTGATGAGTGGATCGATTGAATGAGGTAAATATATGTAGATACTTATTTGTATGATCTATAAATATTTGTCTAGGATCTGGGTATTTCCTATGCATAATATGTAAGTATTTACAAAAAAAATAATATATGTAGTATATCGGTCATGTAGTTCCCATAACACAAAGCTCTGCTTACTTTGGCGCTAGATGATGCTGTGTGAAAATTACCAGCATTATTATTTATTATTATTAATTTATTTCATTACAAATCGACAGGTCTTAAAATATCAATTGTAGCCAAGCAAGTATGGGCCACTAACGAGATAAATATTTTGGTCTATATAGCTTTAAATTGGAACTAATTAATCTAACAGAAAGTCCATAATTTATGCATCAAAGCAATTACTATTCATCATCCAAGGCAAATGAACGCTTGATATGCAGACTAATCTTTCATTTTAGTTCAAAATTAAACTGGATCACATCATTTAACGAGTTTTTTTGGAAATTTATTAGTCGAGCAAACAAACGCTATCTATTTCATAAGAATATGAATAGCTAAGTTATTTAAATTGTTAATAGATAAAATGTCCATAATAAATATATTATAGTGCAGTGATAAAACCGGCAATGAGATAACCGGAGTATAGTGGACAGCATAATAAAATTTGACAGTGTGTCATTCTCGTAAAATAAAGACATTTAATTTTTTTCTTCTATAAAACTGTCACATATTCCTACCTGTTGATCAATTACTACCTACTGAGCGCTAATTTGGATCAATAAAGGTAGCTAGCAAAATGCACCTCATCAGGTACTAATATTGAAATTTACATTTGCAGGTGCGCTATATATCAACCTAATTACATACTAACTTGTTCTAAAATAAAAACTTCAACAAGAAAGCTCCTTTTAAATGTCTTGTTTAACATTGAAATTTTATCAAGGTTTGGTAAAACTAAATTTTCTGGATTGATGTACCGCATCGGAATTCCGACAATTGCATAGAGGAAAATTTAACTATCACATAAAAAAAACTAAAAAATAACACGGAAGTCTATTTTGTTTACACAAAAGTAACTCGCCAATGATATGATTCTATTCTGATGGAGTAAGGGCAAAAATAGACAGTCAAATAAACGGTTTGCCTAATTTTTTTTTCTATTAACTTCGATATGATGAAGGAATGGTGATAAAGCCAGTAGTAAAGCTACTTATTTTGTCTGAAAGTGAACTTAAATTCATGTTTTCACGTATTTATAAAAAAATGTGTTTCAAATACCACTGGTCAATTTAATTGGTACTAAACCATTTGTACATTACGGGACATTAATTATACATTAGCCATTTGTACATTAATTATAACATTTACGGGACAAAAGACAGTTTTTTCTTGATTCTTTATTGCCAATATGGTTTACTTTTTTATAAGTCAGGTAAATTTATAAAAAAACCCACTTACTTTTATCCAATAATGTGGGTGTTAATTACCTATATTTTTATTCTGAGCCCATTCGTTTTCAATTAAACACAATTAGTTTGGAACATCCTATTTCTAGATCAAATGGTAGGTAATATTTGTGTGTTGTGCCAAATGAAGTAGGTATTTAATTTAAACTTTTCTTGAAATCACTACTTACAACAAATGATACATCAATCCTGTTCTACACTAACTCATACCTGCAGGTTATCACTGAGACATGCCTGATTTTTAAATACTCACAAGAAATAAACATAAAATAACAAAAACATGAATAACAATCACTGCACTAGGTATTTACTCACCGCGCTGGTGACGATATTTATTGCTCACTTTTTGGTGAATGCCATATTTTATCGTGGCTAACTGAATCATGGTCGTTATGAATTTGTGTGTGGGAAATTGTTGATAACAAAGCATGGACGTAAATCACCAAATCCTTAAATTCTCCTCAAAAATTCACTGATCCAAAACATGTAGTGAAAGAAACGGTCGAATCATGTGTGATGTGCTGTGGTTGATTTTCGTATTGCATTCGTTATGTACCGATGGAAACGCGTCGGACGCAGGCTGGCTTGACGCGCGGCATGTTGTGTCGCGCTGGTTGCGCTCAATGCCGGCGCATGGCAGGGGTGGCGCGGCGTCGTGGAGCACTAGAGCACGCGCGGTTACGGTCGGGGGTTCACTCGCGCGCGGTCACGGAGCCTTCACTCGGCTCGCTCGAAGTACGGAGTGCGTTGAGGAAACGGTGTGCGACCGTGCACACTACTCGCCATCTGAAGCGGGACTGAGCACAAGGCGGCGGCGGACGGCGGGCGGCGGGCGGCGAGCGGCGAGCGCGCGCGCGCACCAGGTATACGGTTATGACAGGGAGGCGGGGCCGCGCCCGGCTCATAAATCAAACTTCGCCCATTCGCACGCGCCTCACGGACCCCCTCCTCCATATTCCATATTCGGGGCGGAGCATAATTTCATAATCATAACGCCTCATATTCATTCATAAGCGACATGTGGCCGCAAGACCGCCGCCGTTCTACAAGGCGGGTGGTGGGCGGCGCTGACGCTGACGCCCGCTAGATGGCGGGCAACGTTGGGCCCGCGAAGCCTCCCACATTCATTCATTGAACTTGCTCGTCATAACTTTTTGTTTGTATTCAATAAATTATTTAATTTAAATTGCCGTGTGAGCTTTTGTTTATTTATAGGGAAGAGATTTAATGAACCGAAACCATGTTAATAAAATACCTGCTTCAGCTCGTTGGTTTAGTTAAGTCTTAGGAACTGGTTAAGTATCAAATGCCCCAAGATATACGTAGAAGTGCTTTTGAATTTGTAAAATTGCTCTGCATTTTTACTAAAATGTCAAGCTAAACTGATCAACTCAAAAATCGAACAAGCCAAAATAATAATACAAAGAAGCATTCAAATAAAAAATAAATTAGTCCTTTTTCCTCTACTTCCGTCGTGATACGTTCCCAACTTCGTCATGATACGCTCCCAACACCGTCATAATGATACGCTATCAACTATCATCGTGATACGAAATATACTTCGGCAGGCATTATCTACACTTCTATATCCACTGTGAGACGTTTACAATTCCCTTGTGATACGCTTATTTTGCTGCCATGATACATTTCGTATCATGGCAGCGACGTACTTCCGACGTGATAGCGTAGGGAGCCTGGGAGCTTATCACACCGTCGTTATGATACGCTTTCAAGTCCTTTAGTGATACAAAGTACACTTCCGTAGCTACGTTTCCATATCCACTGTGATACGTTTCAACTTCTCTTGTTCATTGTACATTTGCCATGATTCTGATAAACTTCTGTATTTGCTATTATTTATATTCTCATACACACTCATTTCATACTACCTATTAGACTCCAGTTTTAAAAATAAATATGATAAATTCTAACCTGTTTCTTTAAATGCTGCCAATAAAGGCTTAAAGACTTTATGCCCTCATTGAGATACCCTATGTCCAGCACTTGACTTCTACATGCTGTTGATGATGATGATGATGGTGTAGTAAATGAACCTACAGTAATTTATTTTATCCCTATAAAACATTTCTACCATTGTGTAACGAATTCATTGCAATTGACATCCGTAACAAGATCCATTCACGGCAAACGATTTTAATTTCTGAATCAAATTTACTAGGACTCGTTATGAAAAACCCGGAGCACGGAGCCATGTCAATCGCTTTGTGTACTTTAAATTAAATATAACCTAGGTATACGTGTGACTGCCGAGCTTTCGGCCCTGTCGGGATCCAATATTAATGTGATAGAAGCAATTTAGCTGATTCTGCCAGTCATCAGAGCGGGCCATCGGGCCATCGGGCCATCGACAAAACATTATAAAACGGATACGGTTTTCCAGTGTCATTCGCTGTAGGTTACATGTTTAGAGGGTGGCTGTTTTTAATTAACATCTTTGTTGAAGATTCCTTCTGACTGGAGTTTAAATAACATTTTGCAATCCAGAAAAAATATAGGTTTTACAATTCTTTAGGGCTTTTCTAATCATCTTAAGACATCGATTTGAAGACTAGTATACCTTTATTTTACTCTTGTTATTGAAGTCTTATAACCTATTGAAGTAGTTATTGAAGTACTACACCATCTTGTTCAGAACGAGTTATTAACGAGTAATTGCTGAATTTTCGTCAAATATTCATACACCTAAATCAAAGAAAATTCGTTTTTGTAAAATAATTACCGATATTTTTTTTTTTTATTAAATTATTAAATAATGATGCCCTTTTAGCTCAGCTTTAAAATGTTGAAAAGCAAAAAATGGATTTGAAAAATGGTGTAGGTAATGGCAACGACTCTTCTTGCTGTCTACAATGGATAGGTAGGATATACTAAAAAAGGTTATTCGTATATTCCACCTCTGGAGCGGGCAAAATATGTTGGTATAAAAAAAATCACAACGTCGACGAAGTCACGGGGTTTTCCATTAGTACCTTAATAATAATAAATACGTTATTTTACAAAAACATCATCATAGAATGCATTTGTATCGTTTGTTTTATTTCAACAGATGGCGCTGCTTGTGCCTTAAAAGTTGTTAAACATCTGAAGAAACCAATTTTGTGCATAAGTACATAATTATTATTAAAATGTGTTTTCAATGATTTCATAAAAAATAATAATTTTATAGCCTTACAATTAATAAAAATTGTGTTAAACAAAAGATAAATCATCAGTAAATCTACGCGGGATTTTATTTATTTATTGAGACTAATAATGTTTCTACGTTTGAGATTTTATGACACTCTGTAGTGTCATAAGACTGTCTTATTTCCATAAATATTTTTGTATTTCTATATGCCCTACACTATCTGCCAATTTTGTATAGATAACCAATCTATAAACCATGACAGAAATAAAAATATAAAATTACTTACCCAAATATTCAATGCGAAGGAAACCAATGCCTATTTAGGTTATTTATTGTAATGGTAATGTAGGAAGCAGGTGCTAAGTTATTTTTTAGCAAAACACAATTAAAGGACACTGCAAGGTGCCCCGGGCGGGATCAACAATACTATTACTTTATGTTGGCTGAATTAAATTAGGTACCTTCTGCCTGAACCATGTTTTGATTTACATATCCAAAACTAGGAAAAAAAAGTAACACAGTTTAGTTTTATAAGTTTTACAGGTCTTTATAGCGTTTACCTTTTTTATTATTTCCCCGACGTTCCGACTGTATTGCAACACAGTGTAGATCATATAAACACTAGTGAAATTCCTCGCAAATTCGCCCGAGTTAAACCTTCACCCAAAAAAAGTATGCTACATTTCAGGTCTCCAGAATTAACGGACTTGGCTGATCCAAATTTTTATATATTTGAATACTTACCATATTTTCTTTTAAGGAGAAAACATTGAAATGATTCGTTCTTTCCACTGCCACACACACAAACATTGTACTATTTCAGTCTTGAGAGTTTACACTCCGTCCATAACCTCCATCTACAGCTGGTAATTAGTCGGCAGCTATGTTGTTTTTAACCTCAACCGACTAAATAACTCCTGTTTATGATGACATCTAATCCCTTATGAATTTAATGCGAGTTCCCTGAAAGTATCGGAGGTGTTATTCCAAATCCATCAGCGTTTACAGAAATAGCTCCGGTAACACAAGTCACATACGATTTAAATACACAGATTTTTGAAAACGTCTGTTTATTTAGGTAAGCTAAAGCACGCGCTGTTCGACGAGTTCGGTAGAATTTTAAAATTTATTTTGTTTGTGGTTACCGTTACGCAATGTTACTTTTCATAAGAATAGCAATATTTCCATATTATTTTAATTGTTACAGAAAACGAGATTCGTTGATTCGCCAAAACTTTGTTAAAAAGCTCTGCTTGTTTACTTTCATAACTTTTCAAACCAATCCCTGGGGGAAAAAGTAGAGTCAAGTTGAGAGGAAAATACGCGTTATGAATGATTCAGAATTCGTTTGCGGGTTTCATTGCCAAGCGAGGGTGAAATTTTTAAATGGATCGTCAAAATTTGGAGTATTGCATAAATGACCAGCGGGTCGTCGCTGTTGGTGGGTCGGCTGAGTGGCGGCGAGCGACGCGCCGCGGACGCGTTCATAAATTTGAATATAGAAGTGAGTTCTAATGGCGTCGCTGTTTATTTTTACTGCACCCCCAGAGCCGTACGCTCGAATGCGACGCCGAATTTATTTCCATGCATTTTAATATCTCCCTCTGAATAGCTATTGCCATTTTCACGCGGTTTTATTGCGAACTCTATAGGCTGTTATGTTCTTTGTTTTGTTAGGCCGCTTTACGATCGAAAGCGATGGACAATATTGGTCGATGGAGCCTCGTAAGGCTTCGAGGGAGCGAGTGTAATTAGCACTCGAGTGGGGTTGCGATAACATACCCAACCGTAGTTGGGGCGATAATAAGCGTTTGCGTAATCATGTAAATTTTACTCGTTTATGAAGTCTTTTCTGAAAGAATTTCTCGGTCGGGTATGTCAGAATTAAGTCATTAAAAATGGACGTTGATTGATAGGAGCTTGTGCAAAGAGCACGCATCACGGAAGCGCACGCAGCGCGCACACGAAACTTTGTATTACTTTACGCTTGTTCACGACCGACCAGCTCGGTGGTACCACCGTAACTCGAACTTAAAACGTGTCCAACTCATTTGTGATTCTTTCGGAATAAGTACTACTTATTGTTGTTTTAGAAAGTACGAGATGCTCTGTATATCTAATCATGGTTCAATTTGTATGAAACTTGTTCGCAGGATTCAGTCAATTATAGGCTTCCTTGGCGTGGGCTAAGGCATTGCACCTACGTTTACCTACTTGCCTGAAATATTATCTAGAAGCCGGGTATTATGTTATTTGGAGACAACGGCCCTCTAGTTGGTAAACGATTATCGTTCCCTGCTGACATCTGCAACACCAGGGGCATGCGAGGCATGTCCAAACAAAGTTTAAAAGTCTCTGGTTAATTTTGTTATACCCTTCGAACAGAAACACAGCAATACGAGCAATTACTGCTTGGCGAAATTATACGACTGTAGTACCTACTGAACGATATCACAAAGGATTTTTGCTATTTTTTTTGAAAGAAAGTTCTAAAATCGTCGCTTATTTTGCAATTGTTTTACTTTATGATCGAGTTCCGCGTCCGTGGTAGCACTTGTACGAATCTTGTGCAGCGCTCAGTCGGTTACAGGCTTCCTTGGCGTTGACTTTGCGTCTTGTTACTGTTTACTTGCTTCAAAGCCTTCAAGTGTAATTGTTTAAGTTGCTGTGCCAGATAATAAGCACTTGAGATTAGGTTTGTTCTAGTGTCAAGTTTTTATTTAATCTGTTGCTGTATTCATTCTATAATCTGTATTGTTTTCTATATTCGGTTCATAAATAAAATAAAAATATTTAGGCACTATAACAACTGTAACTCAGTTGATAAGTTACATTCAAAATGAAACATCTATAGACATCACGTACTTTTTGTAACCTCTAAACAATGGTGTCAGGAACGTCAAGTGATTTTGACTTACTTTTGCTAGGTTCTTATGCTTATTTTTTTACTTATTACAAACACTGATTTTAAATAAACCTATTTACCTATTACTGGTATTAAATTGAGAATAATAAATGAAACACTTTTCCAACTGATTGTACTTGACCTCCGATTCCACACAAAACATTTTTAGGGCCGACAATATTATTATAATTTTCGGGCCAAATTGACGAACAACTTTCTAATTCACCATCTGAAGCCATAGTACACTGACAACAATTGAGTGATTGGAAACAGCCCGTTTCCGCATCTTGCATGACAAGTTTTTATTATGTCCACTGAGTCCGAGATGAAAATTACCCAAAAAATAAAATATTGACGACGCGAATCGTTAACAACCCACACTAATAGTTGATGAACATGTTAACAAAAATGTATTTTGGCGTTCCAACTTTAGGTAATTGCTTACCTCAGTTCCTTATTATGACGTTTCTCTTAAGGTACATGCATGCCCGAAATTGCATACGAGGCCTTATTGTAACTTAAGGCGTTTAACCCTTGGTTGTCTGTTTGATGGTAAAATCGTTCGGTATCTGACGTGTTTATAACGAGACTCGCACTAGTCGTGGGAACTTGATTATGTTGGAGAACTTAAGTTTAACCTAGCTTATAAATAAGCTAAACGTATCAATCTATATATGGTTCGTTAACCAGCGAAAATAAGACGTTAAAAAAACAAAAGATTTTTACGCATCAAAACGGACCTATTAATCTTTTGCCACGCTCTGGTTTTTCAATCTTGAAGCTGAAGGACCTTTTCAGGACCATACTTCCAGCTGATCATTGATCTTAAACAGCTCTCTGTTTTCAAAATCACTGGTTGAATAGAAGAAGAATCATATTGATTTATCTGGAGCTGTGGGTGCAGGTCCGCCTGAGACACAGAAGATTGCGGGTTCGATTCCCGCCGCGGGACAAATTTGGATGATCTGCAAATATATGTGTCAGCTGATCATTGATCTTAAACAGCTCTCTGTTTTCAAAATCACTGGTTGAATAGAAGAAGAATCATATTGATTTATCTGGAGCTGTGGGTGCAGGCCCGCCTGAGACACAGAAGATTGCGGGTTCGTTTCCCGCCGCGGGACAAATTCGGATGATCTGCAAATATATGTGTCGGGTCTGGGTGTTTTCTATGTATAATTGTGGATCTAACCTTAAATTACACTTAATATAGAGCATTTGTAATGTTTTATATTCAATTTTAACGAACTGTTTTATAACAGTCACAAATTTACTATTTAAAAGAATAAAAAAGCTCACACAAATAGTACGAAATTAGGCACTACTTTACCAACATTAAAACTACAAAAGAATCCAGAGCATGAGATCTTAAATTATAGAGGGAGGGATGGGGGTGCTAGGACGAGTCGCTTGAAATATAAAAGTGTCCGGGGGCACTCAGCGGCCGGACTCTCATATTTTGTTATTTTATTTATATTAAAAGTAATGGTTCGCCGCACGGCATAATGCTCTAGACGGTTTTTGCGCATTTTTCTCTTTTCTCTGAGTCGTATATTTTCACTTAAATGACATAGGTACGTGACCCTCTCTTTGTAAGCTAACATTGATGTGCTATAATGCGTTAACGACTTTAGGGTTTTGTGCGAGAGTTACGAGTTGGATGTTGTTACTCAATATATGTATTTTTTTTTGTTTTAAAATAAACCTAATATTGATGATGCCACAAACCGTTCGATATATTTGATGTGAAGCATATCTGATAGTAAAGCAATGAATGGTGGTCTGAAACATTGGTATAACAAGTGTCCACGGTAGAGGTGTACCAGACATTGCTACAATGATACCAACAGTATAAATTTACTTACCATAGTTTTATGTTATCATAAACAAGAAATACAGACATCTTCACTATAATGTTACGTACCAAAACGGCTGGAGTTGTGGACTGAAAGCGACTGCTCATTCCCGAGGCAATTTGGTCCTAGTGCAACGGGCGATAGAGGTCAAATCTCTACGATGTTTAGCGTCGTAGCTAGTGCGGGTTGGCAGCAATCTGCACAAGCAGAAGCGAGGTGTAAGTGAGGTGCTGTGGTGGCACGATATAGGTTCGCTGGTAGCTGGGTCCGTATCGCGGTGAGGTAAGGTAGCTTTCGGCGCGGCTCGGGCCAGCACGGCGCTTGCAGCGGCGTCGTTCTTCCGGGGAAGGCGCTATCTCGGGTGCAGCGGGCGACGGGCGGCGAGCGGCGCAGCCACCACCCCCTCGTAAATAACGCGCGCTGGCGAGCCGGCGAAGCACCCGTGCCAGATTCTACAGCTAGAAACAGTTAAACGCTCATAATTTCGTGCTGGTTAAGCTTATCTTTGTCTCGTGTACGAAATTTTGCTGCGCCGGCCGCCGCCGTCGTCCCCCTCGCGCGTTTTCGGGGACATATTTTATTTGTTGCAACGGAGCGTTCTGTCGCGTCCGGGGCCAAAGTTATAATTGTCCTTCGACATACCATTGCAGCTTCTGCATAAAGTTGCTCGACGACATTACATTGTTGAAATAACTCCATCTGGTTAATGTTTTAAGTTCTTCTACTTGGCTTTATTTGAAAATCACAGTTTGCTTAATAACGTTTACGTAAAGACAGTAATTTATAGACGAGTCCGACGAGTCCCGCGTATTTTTGAATTCTGCAAGTATATTCGACTTAGAAAGGTTTTCTATCGACTTGTTAGTTGAGTTGAGGAAGCAGCCTTACGGATTATTTCAATCGTCTAGTTTCCAACTAGGTATATTTACGCATATCTAAATCTCATACAAAGTTTCCACGTAGACGTCGGAGGCGATAGTGCGGGGTTGGGCGCGGGCGGTGTTAAGCCGGCATCATCCCTCCTTATCGCGGTGCGGGATTCATAATAATTTTAATACACCCCCTTCTGCCGGATTTCCGTCGCATACTTTTATAAGCGGTTTTGCTCGGTTCTCTCTTCCCCGCGGATTCGCCCGTTGACACCCTCGCGTGCAAGACTACTGTTTAGTCTGCGCGGGTATCTGTTACTGAAAGCTCCTGTGGGAATGTTTACCCTGTCTTTAGTTTTGCTTTTATAAACATGCTGGAGTTTTGTATCAAATGGTTTCATTTTGTTTTGGTGACATCACATTTTGAAACCTTGCGTGGTTATTATTAGACTCCGACCTGCACAACTTTTACCTACAGTTATTAAACCTACAGTTTAAACTATTAAAAAAGTACCAAATATTCTCTCTACAATTACCGAACATAAATTCATTTAAAAATGTATGTAGAGCCAAATGCGGATCATTGAATTCAAACAAGCGATGAGCAAAATGTTTTATCGCATTAAAATGCATTAACTGTGGCACAAACGCTGAGGCAAAAAGCGCCTTAATTACAGACTATGCGAGATCAGCCAATTTGCCAAAATGGATATAACAAATGACAGCAGTAATAGAGGCACTTGAGTGGAACATTAATAGAGAAGCAGGTAGCCGGGCCAGGGCGGGCGGGAACACTAACGAGCGTTTTTATCCAGGGCGGGCGGATGATGGATGGCTCTACTTCCGGCCGCGACGTCCGCACTTCCGCCGTCGCTTATGTATATTTATCAACATTAATTTCAATGTTTTGTTAGATATTTGCCTTTGCAGTTTATTATTTTTAGGGTTCTGTACCTGAAAAGGAAAAAAGGAACCCTTATAGGATCACTTCGTTGTACGTCCGTCTGTCTATGTGTCTGTCAAGACCCTTTATCTCAGGAACGCGTGGAGGGAGGTATCAAGTTGAAATTTATATAAAATACGTAGGTATGCGGCCCCTTGGAGCTGTAAAAATATCAAGCTTCTAAGACAACAAAATAAAAAATACAGCCTATAATGCCTTACTAGCCGAGGCCCGCGGTTTTACTCGCGTAGGGTAGGTAATTGATAGGTGAATCAAAAACCATTACGTGCCTTGCACCCTAAGGGATTTTTGAATACCCTGATACTTATTTAGTTCTTTTGTATTTTAATTATCTAAACTAAGTATACAGCAAATCGCACCAAGCTTTAAATATTTGTTATACAAACTTAACATACCATCTTATCCCTTTGAGAGGTAGTCTGGAAAAATAATCATTTGTACTGAATAATATTTACGTGAAGTTTCAAGTTTGTACGTTCAAGGAATACGATTTTTTATACAAATGTTTTCAACCATTTTCACCCCCTTAGTGGTAGAATTTCCCATTCCTTTCTTTGTGCACCTCTAACACTATAAGTGGAATATATCCTCCAAGTTTCATGCTTCTAGAACTTATGGTTTAGGCTGTACGTTGATCGGCTAGTCAGACGCGTAAACGTTTTATAGAAACTTTTACACCCTCTTATTAACCCTTTGAGAGGTAAGTTTGATAAATAATTATATTAGTCAGTTATCATTCAAATTGAAGAATATTTATGCCAAGTTTCATGTTTATAAGTTCAAGGAATACGATTTTTGCTACAATTTTTTTCAGCCCTTTTCACCTTTTAGGCGTAGAATTTTCCAAATTTCTGCCTTAGTGCACTCCTACACCATAAGAGGAATATACTTTTCAAGTTTAATACTTCTAGGACTTATAGCTTAGGCTGAGCATTGAGTCAGTCAGTAACGGAACAGTTTTATATATACCTACTGATATTTGGAACTCGCAAAATAAATCAAAACCTACATCCCATTGACCTAGAATAATCAAATTTGGCAAGAAGCAAGGCCTCACAACACAAGTAAAAGAAAAAGTCAGAAAATTGTTATTTTATAGTTTTATCACATAAAAAATTAAGAATTGACCATGACATTATATCGATGTATGGGCGAAAACTTTGGCAACTACAAAGTTTGTCTTTCAATCCGGCTTATCTTTTCGTTGGAGCAATGTTTGGTCCTTTCATAGTTTATGAACTTGAGTAATGCTAATTTTGGTGAACATACAAGCTTGTACGGAAGTTTCCTCTCGCACTTATCCGGTTTGTTAGGTTTTACCTCGTAATTTATGGGCGAGGAAACCCAGGTCGACAAAAATAGTTTAAAACACTTAAAAAAAATGTTTTTTTTATTTTTTTTAACAACTGTTTTCGCTTACTATACTTTGTATAGCAGCCCGTAACCTGTGTAACTATTGATAGAACTTTAGTTAGTTAGTTTAGGTTTAGTCAATTTTAACTAATCCAAGAGCAGCTTATTTTAATCCAACATAAACTAAAGAATATATAATAATATTTAGTTTGGAATGTTATTTGGTAAATGGACATAATAATTAAAGGTGTAACTGGTTAAGGTTATTTTATTTCGCGTTCCAGAATGTTCTCTTTTTTAGAAATTAACCAATGCATAACAAAATTACCTAGCCACGGTCCAGCTAACTCTAACAAAATTGCAACGAAGAAATATCCACTAATGTTGATGGACGTGTCTAATCGTTGCTTTATTATCCGCAGGGGGATGAATATCGACCCTGAACGATTAGCTCATTATAGTTATTCGGATGTTTATTCACAGAGGTAGCTGTTTTATGCTGTGATATGGCTTTTAATAATAACAATAATTTATTTGAAATAATAACAAAACTTAATGAACAATATGTTATTGAGCTTTAGGATGTTAATTAACTGTAAAACGGGCTGTAAAACTAAAGCTCAGAATCAGAATCATCACATGAGTTACGCATCTATAAGTCTATTAATTATTATTAGTCATAATATTTCTCATTGTAATTGGATACTCTATAAAGCTTGTATAGCTCTATTAGCAATCGCTACAGCTAACATATTTGCCGAATTATTGTGTTTTTCGTTTCAGATTTCTACTTGTTTAGTTTTTTTTTCGAATGTTTATGGTATTAGCTCTAAGCTATATTTTTTATATAACTTGCTTATTCATATACTTTTTAACTATCTGACGAAACCCTTTCTTTGTTTCAGTCCTTGCTTTTAACGAGGTCAGTTTATCGCTCGATTGGGCGATAAACCGAAATAAGGTGTCTATACATTTTACTTAGGTACGAATTAAACTATCAAATCATCATCAGTGTTCAATATTTTTCCATTTGAAAACAGTCTATTGGTTAACGTTCTTGACGGTTAGTGAGCGAAGCATGTACTGTAATAACGACGACCTCTGTGGCGCAGTGGGCGAAGGCCCGCCTGAGACGCACGAAGGTTGTGGGTTCGATTTCCGCCGCGGGATAAATGTTTGTAAATTTCTGCAAATATTTGTCTCGCGTCTGGGTGTTTTCCAAGCATAATTTAAAAAAAATATATATAAGTAGTGTATCCGTCATATAGTTCCCATAATACAAGCTCTGCTTATTTTGGGGCAAAGATGATGCCGTGTGAATAATGTCCAGTATTATTTATTTATTTATTAAAAACGATCAAAGGACTTCCATGTCAAATGACTAGTACCTATGTTTTCGTGTGAAAGGTCACAACTGAAGTTAGACTTCAGACACTTCATTTTTGTTTTGGTTCATAGCTTGAATTAATAGAACATAATTATATCCATGGAAATGTAATATTCATGTTTTATGCATCGCCTTCACTACAGATCCAATTAAACAACGCGCATTCACTAAATCAATTATCAAGTAAGCAAACAAACCGTAAAATAGTTTAATAGACATTTATGCAAACAAGAAAATGAATTTACTGCTCATAATGCTATTACATACATGCTTTACTCATACATAAAAGTACTTTATAAGTATCAAACGGCCTAATTGAATTTATGGGCACGTCTTCAAATGAATATGAGTTGAACCGTGTTTATGCTTAACTAATGCGCCATCCCGGCTATGCCCGGTTTGACCATCGGAGCTTGCAAATATGGCTTCAACGGTACACTATTAGCAGTGTCTACTATTACCGGTCGTCCTAATTGGCACGTGATCGCATGATCAAGGATATACGAGTATACAAACGGTCGAAACATTTGCATATAGAGTTTTTTGGTCTAGCAAAAAAACTAAAATAGCTCAGGATTCGCATCTATCGCTCATTAAATTTGATTAAGATTTTTTATCGATCATACGAACAGTTTGACAGTCGAAAATCCCCGATAAATATCCCTTTAATGTATGGTTAGCCACACAAATGCGTTTTATCGATATTTTTGCAGTACTTCGTCAGTACTTATCTCAGCAGTGTGTAAGGTTGCTTGTGTAATCATATAAAATGTGCTAAAAAATATATCGCAAATACGTATTGCATACGAGTGTTTTTCAAACTTTTGCGATTAGTAAACATAATTAAAAAGTTAAATAATAAAAAAAAAAAACGATTTTTTTGTGTTCGCGTCGCGTCCGATTTTGCCGTGCGGTGATACGGTTAGTGTAGTGTGTCGTAATGTGAACATGGACTTTTCCGAATCTGAGAGTAGTTGCGGCTACTGCCTTTATTTCTTGACGATAACTCCATATACTCCAGTCAACCCGTGATTACGGATATGACCCAGTCGAAACGTCGGGAAAATAATAAAAAAAGGTAAACGCGATACAGACCCATATAAAACTTATTACTTGTATTGCGTTATATACCACCGTTATTATAACGCAGCTGTGTGGGCAAGTCTTAATTCTTCAAACAAACAAACAAACTGATAGACGGGCACCTTCCAAGTATCCCGCCTCATCAAACATTCATCAGGCCCTGCCAAACGGTGAGAAACTCGTAACATAAATTTTGCGTATTATTTACGTTGACAAGCGTGCGTTATGAAATTATAATATACTGATTGCTATGCGGGAGAGAGTGCGATCGTGGTGCGATGCGAGACGTGGCCTTTGTAAAGGACACGTACGAGTACCTTTGAATACCATCAGCAAGTACGTATACGATCCGTATATGGATCTAAAAAAATGACAATAGTTGATACTTTTGGAAGCTTGAAAGGTATACGGCCCGTATTTCAGAACGAATTTCAAACTGAATCTAGACTCGAGCATTATTACGACTATACCACGTACTTTAATATTCTCCTGCTGACGTTTCGTGGACCTTTTACAGGTCATGGGCACCATTTTAGAATATGGTTACTGTAATAATATTTTAAAATGATATTCTAGACTCGAGCGTTCATTTTTTGACAGGTTTCAATGCTTTAAAAAATCTAAACTTTCTTCAAAGTTTGATAATTTTTAAGTGTAACTAGTGAAAGTGATATGTCGGACTCATCGTCACTCAATTCATGGCGGAATTGGTCAACGCGTTGCTGATTCGAGTCCCTCAGAATCAGATTTTTTAACCTATTAGACAATAATCATAATAGGACCCCTAAATTCCCCTAAACACATATTTTTTAAAGTTAGAAGGTTTGGTGTTTTCTTTCAAAGTAAACATTATGTTTTGCGAACTGTACTAAGGTCTTGGGTATTATAATTCAATTCCAAGTGATAGGTACATGTTTAACCATAATATTGGGAACATCTATTGTTTGTAAACGATTGCGCTTGTGACAATAGTTTCTTCTTCATAGACCTACCTACGTAGTGAATTTTGATAACAGCCTATTATATCCTCGCTACTTTGGTTTGCTAAGAAAGCAAACCAAAGTTTAACCTTAAAAAAGTTTAGTGTACTAATTATCTATCCTGATAGCAATGCACATAATTAATTCTAGCCCACTCTTTCCTCAATAACCCACTATATTATTTTATAAAATCGGGGCATATTGTTATTGGCATTAATTTAATCACATGTTTTTTCCTAGATTATAAGTTAACGCTATTGATTACCAATAAACAAATAGTTCAGGTTTATGTCTTGGTAAACCGTCCCGATGAGCCAAAGTCTTCGAAACTAACCAAGATGTATAAAAAATGAATCAGCTGTTGAGTAAGCGTGTTCTACTTTTCTCCACCCATCATGGCAAAGCACCAGTTTCGTGGATAGATTCGCGCGAGTCGAAATAAAGCGAGCCAATCAATATTAACACGCCGCAAACAGCGTAAATTGTTGCCTAATGCCATATACGCACACATGCACACGCGTTCGTGAACTTTTCGTAGTAACTATTATTTCAACTGTGCTATCGTATGCTAGCCAGGGTGCTCTACACTTTCAGGGAACATGATTGACTTTACCTCTAATATTCTGGTTAGATGGTGAAAATGAATAAAAAATGATATATTTTTTTATAAGATTAAGACAAGATACTCGTAGTTACTACATTTTACGATGTTACTGATCGCTGCGGCCACGGCTTCAGTCTATACTTTGAGTGTACGATAGTGACCTTCAGATTTGGGTGGGAACAGTTTAGATAAAGCTGGTGTAGCTTACATCAACCTGTATGGTTAGACCATAACATTTACACAAGAAGCACACGCTCACAGACGCAAGCCTTCATGTACGCTGATACGTTAGCAAGCACGCACACACCACACATCGCACGGCCTGTAATAACTCGGAACCACAATAAATCAATGTGATTAATGTCATTAAGCACTGTGTGCCGGCCTCTCTATATTCCGTCAATATGCACTGTTTTACGACATGCCGCGCCACGATAATTAGTCAGCTTTGTTAGACCGTTGACGAATGTTATGTTCCATCAGATAGTTCTGAACAGATATTAGACTAATAAAAATATGTATACGAGCGACATCTGCAATGCCACCGTCCGACGTCTACATGAAAACGACGATGTGACATGCAAGATGAGATCAAAGAGATTTTATAACGGAGCTTCATAAACACATCGCTTGTGCAAAAAATGATCTCTGCTGTTTCTCAAACCTAGATGTATGAGTGTACCCGGGTCGTTGGGAGATTTATAGCGTTTTAACGTAACGTTTCTCGGTTTCTGGAGTCGCATGTTTATCATACGTCGGTTTGATGGATAGGACGTAATTATAACGATTAGAACGGGATCGCAAATCATGGGAACGGCGAGGACAGGCTGCGCTAGTTGACAACATTATCGCCGCTTCAGATCTCGATTGTTGCTCGGGGTCCTTACGTCTGTTCGCTGCGATCGGAACGCGCGACCAGTTTCATACTTTATTTCATCTCTCGTTCACGGCGAGTGATCGCACGATGCGTGGTTGGTTACCCTGTTACTCGTACTAATGTACGGAGTATCGATTCCGTGGCCCATTTAGATCGTCGATACCGCAATTGGCTGACGGACAGGACTCGTATTGGACACGTTTGGTTTGAAGGAAGGAATGCCTTCAATATGCGCTCGCTCAGTTGATTGTCCTAAATTGATTGCGCCTTTCAGGTTTATCATGGTTGGATAAATTCAGAACATCTAACTCTAAGAAGTCAATTTCAACAATTATCAAATCTGATCAATGTCTAATGATATCTCAAACAGCTTCGAAAAATAACGAATCTGTAAATAAAACCGATTAAAAAGTATTAAAACATAATTGACAATGTATAAACAACGAGTAGATCTTATCCAAGACAGCAGTACTGAGTTGCACAGGTCATAGGATTTTATGAGCTGTCTATAAAAATAGATTTTATAGGATAATTTGCTTAGTGTCTTGTTCAGACGGCTGCATAGCGATGGCCATTGTGGCTTCAGATGCCGATGACCATTTCGGTTGCTCGATTCTCTGCTGGTTCGCAATCAAATAAATATTTCGGCACAATTAAGAAAACGCCGACGAGGGTAGCACTCGTGACAATCGACTAACAATGAACGGTGGAGTCTCCCTGGATTAGTTTTCTCTTGAAAATATTTTTTTAAAACCTACCCTGAAAATTACGCCCCTCATGATGACATAAGACTTTGCAATAAAACCACGTGACACTGCGAGAACTTATGTCAAATCTATACATATTTGGACAATAGCTACAGTATGAATGCATATAACAGTAGTGGTAGTTCCGTGAGGATACCAAGTACATGGTACTTGGTATCTACTTGGTATCCAAATATTCAGTATATTTGGCAGATGCCCACGATTCGTATTCTGTTTAGCATTCCACGTGAGACCATCGCTGTTTGTGGGAACACTAATTGATTGCGCATGTGTGATTTTTTTAAATTCTAAAGCATATTTGTTTGTTTTATACAAAAGAAAATATCCATCTTCATAAGTATCAATATTTTTCTAAACGTCACCTGCTCTTTCAAAACCGCGCTATGTTCGTCTGACCCAGAAATTCGAGAACCTACCCAAAAGAAGAAAAACATTTTCGTATTTTAAAGCAATATATGATATGATAAGATGATTGATTTGATTTTTGGCTAGAAAAAATGCGTTTCAGTTTCAATGAAGCATTAGAGAGTCCGCTCCACGCATTTCCGAGTGCGTGCTCCGCTCTGCCCACATCCGCTGAAGTATTTTGTTTATTGCTAATGCGATTTTATTTTTTATTGTTTTTTATTTATCTTTATTCAGCGATTGCGGTTTATTGTATTAAAATAAATAAGAATTCTTGACTTTTTAATTTTATTTGAGACTGAGTACACGACAGCGCCGCGAGAAGAGAAAGAAATAAATTTTAATAAGCGTTTATTTTTTAAGGCGTGATTCTTCAGTTAAAAGCGATTTATTTTTTATATAAACTTGAAGATAAACAGAATTCATTAGAGATCGACTGAAAAGGGACTAAAATAAAAATAAAAGTGGTCAAGATGGTGGTGTCGTGGAGTTATTGTCGTTAATCAGCCTTCTCCCAGGGGCACGTTGATTGGCTCGCCGGCTATGTATGATGTTGTTCCCTTTATTACCATTTCGCATTATTGTGGCGATCGTACAGATTCACTACTTTCATGCCTACTTCAGATGACCCTCAATTTTTACGATAAAAAAATTTTTAAAGTCTGCTTTACTTTTGATGAACATCTGCTATATGAAGAAATTCCAAGTAATAACCTATTCTCAATATTATTTGATGAAAATTATATCAAAATAATTATGTCTTGACGAAAAGTCCTTGGCCTAAATTCAGCTGTAGAGCTATTTTATCAATGTTGTGTGTTTAATGTAAATGTTTTCTACGAATTCATTTTGTTAAATCGAAGATACCCAATCAAGTTGTATCTACACAGTGCGACGGAAGTGCATAAATAATGTTTATCGATCGATCATCGGCCGGTATAGTGACGCAGTCGTTAGATTTATGCCTTCATTGTCAGCATCGTAAACTAGATCTCTATAAAAAAGACACTTCCTATTTAAAATTTATATCATAAGACAATGGTTGACAAAAACTCGGCGCCTCCACGCGATGTAAGCCCGGCTGCCCAGCACTGCGGCGCCAACTGCCAAATCTCAATCGACCGCGCGTAAATTACGCCTTTTTACCTGGATTCCTGTTTTGACATATTTAAGGCATTAGTAATAATTATGAGTGCTCCCTTCGAAGACGTAAGTGATGCCAGTGTGCGTGCCAGTTAGTTTTGACACTATCTTAATGACGGACGTCGGGTGACAATAAATATTGAATTCTTATCGGTTACCTATCCCGTGCTTGAGTCAGACGGGCTTGGATCCTAATATAGACCCCCCAAATGGCGTCATTTTAACTTATTGGTTCCTGTTACCAAATTCGGTGTTTTACGGGAATGCAGATGAAATTATAGTAAGACAACATAGCTGGACGACATCAGTAGGTGGCTAATTGCGAGTAAGTATGGGGTGAGAGGTTAGTAAGGGTCGCGCACATCTGCTGTTTTCGTCCTCCTACACATTGAGCTCCAGTTAACAAGCGTCGTTCGATAGTTTTAATTGCAACCCGATATCTGCACTTTTATGTCATTGTCAGCAGTTGGAATGCTTATGTAATTGCACTGTCGATCGTGTTTTCAACCCCGTCGGAGTTAGACAATAAACGCTTCGTATGAAAACCGACATAAAATTTTTAGCTCCGCAAAGCTATAAAATCTGTCTATTCTACAACCAAAAAACCGATCATGTGTTTCGGGTGGTTGGTATGAATAAATCAGATATAGCGACGCGACTGGCGTAGGCGCCTGGGGATCGGGGGAGATCTCCCGATCGAGTTATAAAACATTACAAAAGGTGAACTGAAAGATTCGTGCGTAAATATTAAGGGTTTACGATGGCTCATTCAGTCATTAGAGCGCGCCTTTTGTTTATAACCATGTTGTAGAATCGTCGCGGGTGGAAGATAAGATCGGTCTCGACTCTTCATTATTTATGTGAATTTTGACAGAGGAGACACTAGCCGAGAAACAGTAAAATCACAATTTATGGCAAGTGCGGAGGACACACGGTCGTAAATTATACGTCATCGAATTAAGACAAAAGCTAGTGTTGATAAGGCGCGCGATTAGGGCACGCCTCATTGTTCTGATGAATGCAATACTGATATAGCCAATATTTTTTCCACTTTTACGACAGCACTTCGAGATTGGTTTGCCTTATTAGTGTTTGTATTGGAGTTGTGTGCTGTCACTGAATACTGATTTGAAAAAAAGCTAAAAGGCTATATTTTCGTTTGTTAATTTATCTTCTATACTACGCATTTGTTGAAAATAGGTTAATAACACAATGTTTAATATTTCCGGTTATACTTAATGAAACGAAAGAGAAAAGACCCCCACGCTAGAAATATTTCTATGCATTAATTTCTATACGTGCCACCGCTGTTACCTACAAATTAAAATTCGGCAGACGTCGAATCGCTGCTGTGTATCCTAGGTCAGTTTCTAACATTAACAATATTATTTAGCCAAATAAAATTACGGATAATAAACATCCAAAATCCATTGTAGACGGAAATAGAATTTATACCCCGTAATAGGGGTAAGGTGGACGAGGGTGGATGAAATACAGTTAATGATAAATCCACAAATGAGATTTGCCGGACGTCTGGCCACTCAAAACCGATGTCCCATTGTCATTGAATACTCACCTTTATATTACACAGATCAACTTTATATTGTATCCATAGCTGTACACATGGTGATTATTTTAATGTAACATACCGAGAAGTTAGTCCTTAGGAGGTTATAAAGTAGCACTCTGCTGTCTTGGCCTTTGCGGTTAACAAAATCCAAGGTGGTTTTGCAATTGTCTCAATTACAATAGAGACACAAGTTGAATTACCGCTTCTCTCCAAGAAAGCGTTTTTTCACACAGTTTACCTCCATTATTGTAACAACAACTTCTTGAGTGGACGTAAAAAATATAAAAAAGGTGTAACCAGACCCGACTAAAAAGTCAATTGAAAAATTGTTAGTCATGGTTTTGACGTGAAATAAGAGCAGTAGTTGGACGTGATTCCTTTGACCAAAAGTTGTGATTCTCCATCACAACATTTCTAAGATCCATAAAAAATATACCCCTTTTCATAACTAAGCAATTTATGACATTTTGTCATACATAAATTTTTAATATTCGTCGATTTTTCACGGTAGAGCATTGGTGGATGTAGAAGGATGTATTTGCTCGCGTTTCGAACAAATAGGTTTTTCTCTATTGTGCATCAATAGATTTTTCTACTCTATATTGCAATGCTATGCAGGAAACTGGCATGTTATAAAACCACGCTAGGTAAGGTAAGGTATATCCACACTAGTCGAAAGAGTCGAAGTTTTTTGAGTTTTTTTTTGCGCGGGAATTTTTGATCAATGTCAAATCCGCGCTGACGTCTCTTCTGGATGCTTAAATTTTTACCCGCGACGTAAGGAGCCCGTTAATGCGTTTGCCATAAGATGTAGTTTGTTTGTTTATAAGATACAATCTCCGATTTTATGGCCTTCAAGAATGGTTATTGTAAAAGTTTTATCGCAATAAATCACTAGTTGGCGCTGCAATTTATAACGAAAAAATACGATGAGAGTTTTGTAAAAATTTTGTAAAAACTAATTTGTTTTCAAATCCGCGCTAGTCATTGCTTCTGGTGTAGTATGAACTTAGCGTTTGGTGCTTAAATTTTGTAGTAAGGTCTTCGGAGGTCATTTTTTTCGTTTTCCGAGCTTTCAACGATTTTTTTTTGTTTAGGTCCTGGGTTATCAAGCACCCTGTAGGTGCGGCGGAGGTGTTGAGTACAGATGGACGCGGGTCAACAGCTGCGTGGTAATTAAGCAGTGGCTGGAAGTGGCATGCGTCGCACAATGCCATTCAATTGAATGAGAGTAATCTTTGCACCCACGCGTCTTTTGTCTGCGTGGGTGGACCGCTGACCATCGGATGTGGCATGGTAAGTTGCTCTACTTCAAATTTGTGCCTATGATTTTACGCGACCCACAACGTAAGAAGAGATATTTCTAAGAGGTTGTTAGGTTATTTGTCTGATATAATTTTACTAAGAAATTGAATTTTTTTTGTAAGGTTCTTAGGTAGATTTTTCGTCACGTGTCACCAGTGAGCGCTGCATGATGTACACGAGGCGGCCGTTTTTAACATAACAAAAATTAACTTGTTCATAACTTTGCTATGGTGTAAGCACATGATGGAATGCAATTAAACAGTCATTAGTAGAAGTTGCGTTGTTTGGGAACTAGCTTGGTCTTACTTCAATCTGCGTCCCCGAAAAGGGATCGGTACAATAAGATGACATTCACAAGACCAAAATGTACAAGGTTGAAACCACTATAACGACCGCTCAAAATTACAACACGACTAACAAGTAATTAGGACACTCTTCAAAATTAGTGTACCTAGGCATTTCTAGACCAGCCATGTTTGTTATTACAACGATTTGATGACGAGTTGCCGAAATCGCCATCCAATCCATACTATAATGCTCCTAAAAGGAGCATGCCCCACTTGTAAAGTAGAGCATACTTCCACCGTTTTAACAAAATCGAACAATTATTGCAAAAATTGCTCTAATGATAAATTGGTGACCGTTCCTAATGCCCGGGGAAACCGGGGCAAAGAGTGATTCGAGCCGGAATCGAGCCCGCAGTCATAACGTCCTCAAAGCACAAAGGGACTCTTTCGATGATTTATAACTTAATTGTACTCGGACATTCCGTTGAAGGCTTTTATAAAGGCAATAATTCTTTGCATTGCTTTAATATGGGTGATCTCAATCACCTGGTTTTATTTTTTCAGTGGAAGTAATAGTTATCATAACCTCCCCCCGAAAATAGAGCGCTCGGGAATAAATAAACAATTTAATAGTTAACGGTTTCACGACGTTGGTGGATAGAGGCGGCTTAAGACTCGTCATAGTATTCTGTAAAGGAGTGTTTTGTCCTATAGTAGTCGTATACCTGATCATAATGAATAAAAAGAAAACCGTCCGTCGGTATTCGGGCCAAACTAACAAATATAAACATACTTGTAATATGACATCCTTACCTTGAAAGAATCAGACAATAACAGAAGAAAAGCAAACTAATAGTGGTTTATTTACAAATATGCTGTGGTACGACAGTTTTATTTATATTTTGCTAGAAACCAGTGATAGTCAACCTTTTGAATTAGTTTGAGTAAACCTTCGTGACAATGATAAAATGTAAACAACCATTTGGTACTTTCATGTGTCACATTTTCGGGAACAATTAACGATTATTATCTTTGTTATTTTATGGAATAATGGTTATATAGAATAATGGTTATAAAACTTATCGCAATCTAATGACGTTCAGAGATAGCTGAGTTCAATAATCGATCAGTGAAAAAAACCGTTTATTTTATTTTATTACAAAAGTTTCTTAGAGGTCCTTAAACTATTTGTAGTGAACACTATTGCCTGTTTTGTGAGAGACTGGTGACTGAGGTAGGTTTTTAAAAACCTGAAAATAGTACCTAGCTTATTATGCAGAAGTTTCTAGAATATCATAATTTTAAATCTCGGTGTTCAACATACCTTATTAAAATAACTTTGAGAGAAAGTTGTGAAATCGTTACAATGTTTACGACCTCTGGAATCGCCAGAGGCGCACAGGGCTCCCGTTTATTGATAACAGTCGGGGAGTTACTCTAATATTAAAGTTATTTATTGTAAATTGTTTCCTTTCCCTCCTGCAATAAAGTAATATCTACTCTACCATGAGTCTGCCAATAGTTCAGTTGTAAACTTTCACAGAAATTCATTTGATTGGTTTGAGTTTAGGTTGCTAGTACAGGTCAAGGTACTTTAAAGTACCTACATCAATTATTGCTTGTATATACAAATATGCAATCAATAATTAGTTGATTTTATTTTCCGTCCACGACGTAAAGAGCCCGTAGGTATATGCGTTTGCCGAGGTTGTTTGTTTGTATGTTACTCTTATCTCCGAAACGGCTTATCGGATTGAGGTTCAATTATGCGGTTTTTTGCAATCCATTAGCATGTCTGCAAGGATGGTTCACCAGTTTTATCACCATAAGTCACTAGGGAGCACTGCAATAGACAATGGAAAATACGCCGGGGCTATTAAAAAGTATTATTAATTCATATTAGAAATCTCGGAAAAAATCCAGCGTATTCAATCAGATTTAGTCATCCTGCAAATTTCGACTAGATGTAACGTTAGGAATTGATAAATATGTTTTTTTAGGCATTAATTACCTAATTTTAGATGCTACTAAAATTACTACCTAAATCCCAGGCACTTCGCTCTTTGTGCATGGTTTTTAGGCAGCAATGATCAGGACTGAGTAGTTATATATCATACAGGTTACCCAAACATGTGTACTACTAGCGTGAAGGAAAAAAATATTTAGAAAAAGTTTGATGGTTCGGGACACCTTTTAATCAGCAGTTTTTCGGACTTTATGCCTGCCCTAAGTCTGGTCTGCCCTAAGGATTTTGGCATCAGATTACGCATTAAGTACAGTTAATTTATTTAAGTCTAACCGAAAACAGCTGATTCAATGAAAATAACCGAATTTCGAAAGTAATTGACCAAAAATTGTTTTTCCTAATGTGTAGAATGACCCTTTTTTGAGCTAGTTTTTAGAATACATATGCTAGGATACTCTGTATGGCTAATAGGTGTATAGCTTACACTGCTTCCTATAATGAACTATTGAAAATCCGTATCTAATTAAATCCAGTAAAGAGTAGAACTACGTGAAATCATATTATGTCAATCACTTCTTGGCACGTTTTGATAGAGACATGTTTGCCAAGTCTTAATTTCTAATTAAATTAGGTTTATTAGGTAAGTGACCTACCAAAGGGCGCTGTACCTGCTACAATAGTCAAATTCTCTATAGATTTTGGTAAAAAAGTCAAAATAGTTATATATTTTAAAATAATTTGAATATCAAAGTTGTTATAAGTTAGTACAGAACTTGCGAATGACAGTGAGCAGACGGTACGTTGGCAGCGGTGACAATGCAAACGCGAGGGGTGCATGTTTGCTCGTCCTAGTCGTGGTATGAATAAAGATATTCCCGTTATTTGTAGTACAGATGTCATGTAATTTCATTGTGTCGCACAATATTTAGTGTAAACACGGGGAGACCGAGATAACATCTCAAACTTCCGATGTGACTCGCTTACAATTTGCTTTACTAATAAAAGCAAATTTTATAACAGAAAAAAGTAGCGACGCTAATAAGGGATTTATTCGCAATAATATAAAAGAGATTAGTCCCTTTTATCATAAATACGTTAAAATTTTAGAAGTACAACAATAAAATGTGACAGTTTCGGCTGATGTTCCCCATTACGAATCTCACCGCAAAATAACAAATGTTTTAACGGTTTATTCATAAAAAAAGTGACGCAATTGTACTATAGAGACGAAATTAGTAAATCTGTGTGCGCAAATAAATCCAACACCTTATTTTGGCCAATTTCAAAAGCTAATTTATAATGAATGAGTGCTTGTCAATTAAAATTTAACTCATATACCGTGAAACAGAAAGCCTCCATGCGCAGGTGAATATTTTATAATTCTGTCTATCTAACTCCTACATCGAACTAATAACTGAACTCGAACGAACCAAACTTAAATTGGCATATTACCTTTCACATTGAAACCGCGTAAAATATGTATGCCTCAGTGAGAGTGTAATTTGCGAACCCACATCGAAACAGCGATACGATGTTAATAAAATCATGACAGTCATAGGCGATCGGGACAGGCCCAACAAACATGAGCCCTCCATTAAATGATAATCCCACCAATTTATCGACAAAGCAAAAAAATAACGGCATTGTGTTGCGACTTGTCGAACACGAAAATTATTTTATATAAACACATTGAATATTCCTGGGTCGCGACCTCCCCGGCTCGCAGATTACGCGTATTCCCCATCTTCCCCACTCGTCATCCGCTGACATATTTTTTAAAATGGGGTGACCTGTAATGGAATAATAATAAACTGGAATTTACTTTTTGGTCATCACACTGAATCAGAAACAGAAAGGGGTGTGAACATATTGGTGGTTGTAGACTGTTTTCATTGTCGTCCGTCGAACTGATACTGTGTAATCAACGTTTGGATAAAATGAAATGGAATCCAGCGCCTGAGCTATTTGTCGCATGTTTGACAGCAATAACAGGGTTCGCCGGGCATTAGAGCCACCATATGTCGGTCATATCAAATTTATTTCTATTATTTTATTGGTTTGGTCGCCGATGATTGCCTTCATTACCTTTATTGGAAGTCGCAGAGTGAATTTAAATTTATGGTCAGCGATATCGGTGATAGCTTGATGACTATAACAAAGTGAACAAAGCAATAAGGGTAATAAATAGCTTTCACGTATTTCACGATATCATTCTAAATTATCGTCAACCAAACTTGTTTACCCACTAGGTTTTGTCGGCACGTTTTAGTAGCGGTGTCATCAATGTAGCTTTAAAAGACGTCTTTCATCGTTTTCAAATTTAACTATATTAAAGATATACAATAGGTCCATCAGTGGTATAGGCTTAAAATCATCCATCTAAATAACGTTTTTAAATAAATACTGCTGGGATAATAGGAACAATGCAATATTTTGTCAACTGCCGACTCCGCGTGTAGAGAGTGCACGTCTGCGTGAAGCGGAAAATCCTCGGGACATTCGAGGACATTTTTTGTGGGTTAATATCCGCACGACATTGTCAACCGGCTATTTAATACATCGAGTAACACAATACTTTAAATACGACTAGATTTGTGCAAAATTTGAAATTGTTACGCGCAGTGATTTTGTATGAGACTATTGGATTAATGTCCCATCTCCGGGTTGGGATGGTACTGGTATTAATTCAGATTTGAATGGGATCATTTTAACCTGCATGTTTTGATTTTCAGCGTAGTTAGAATATTACGAAGAAATAAATAAGTAGATCCTTGTAAAATATTTCTCACTTAAATAAAATTGTGAGCCTAACATTTACCTAGATAAAGGCGAAACGTGCAGTTTGTCATTCAGAAAAACATATTTCCTTACTTATGAGAACATCTTCCGAATCCACCCCCATACATTTCCCAAATTGAATAGGATCACAAAGCCCCGATGGCAGTAATTCTCTATTGAGGCGCAATAAAACAAGATATGACAAAAATATCCGATTTCATAAAGCTTTGGTTTCGTGACACATAATATTATATTATTTAAGGAGCATTATTCCTTTTGTTTGTGATTTCTTTCCAAGATTCGTGTCGCTAAATGAATCGGAGCACACTAAGCGAGATTTTCATCGATCGATCATGTGTGTATGTACATATTATATGTATGTATAATTTGAATTATAGATAAATATATGTCCTACTTATATTATAAACGTGAAAGTTTGTGAGGTTTGTTACTCTTTCACGCAAAAACTACTGAACGGATTTTGATGAAACTTTACAGTAATATGAATAACACATAGGCTATTTTATACTCGAGTACCACGCGAGCGAAGCAGTGGGCAGAAGCTAGTGAGTATATACAGTTTATACTTATACTATTTATTATAGTATGTTAAAATTAGTGCTTATTTGATCATTCCGTTTGTAAGTTTTTTGTCTGTATTTTCTGTGTTTATAAAGAATAAAGAATGTAGACACTTACACACGTACTTATAGAAATGATTTCTGCTTGTTTCTGAGAATAGATAATAATAGAATGTTATGTAATGACTAAACAGAAGCCCCTTAACACATTTTATACATTTGAAGGTCCTCTAATTATTTTACCAATAAATGACTCGTACTCACTTCTTAGGTAGAATCGTAATAGGTTACGTCTAAAATCAATTTCCAAATCTATTATACAACCCGTGTGCGCATTGGAGGCAGGTACTTGGTACTGGGTATGACAAGAGAAATTATTGCTGAAGAGCTCTCGGGCTCAATGGAAAGGAAATTGAACGACAATTATGAAGCATTAGCTCACAGGACAATGGTGACATATTTTTTGTAAGCGTCCCACGTAAAGATTTCAAAAGTAAACATACAATGCGTGTTCCTTTATGTTTTGAGAACCATTTTAATTAATTAACGGTTGTAGGTACTTTTGGAATTAAAATTATCGTTGTTTGGTATCGTTTTAGAATATTATAACGACTATACCACGTTCTTTACTACTCTACTTTCAGTTCCCGTCTCACGACCGTCGAGTGTGATCGCGGACGGTGCTCATGAGGAAGGACCTCTAACCGGTCAACGAAACGTCAGCAGGAGAATAATAAAGTAAGTGGTACATTTTACTATACATAAAAAACTATAGTATATAGTCTATAGACTATAGTCGTAATAATATTCTAAAATATAGGTACTTTTACTGTATGCATTTTTACTCGTTATTTAACGAATATTTATTATTGTTCTTTTTTTAAATGTAATCATAACGTTAGCTCCACTGCACGTGATCTGATAATTTTCTGTTTTTTTTTTACCCGCGACCTAAGGAGTGTTTGTATGTTTGTATGTATGTCTGTTACCTTTTATCTCCAAAAAGGCTTATCCGATTGAAATGCCATTTTTGAAAAGGTTCTAACATATTTTTTATCGCTACAAGGTACTAACTACGCTTGGAATTTGGAGTTAGTAAATGTAAGAGGTTGTAGAACTTATTTATTTTTATAACTTCTAGCTTTAATCAAGCTACGTTGGGTTTGATCCTGCACTATCATATCTGTTATAAAAATTACTTACAACATTAATAGGTTTTTAAGAGACGGAATAATAGGTAAAGTTTTTAATATAATAATATGTAATATAGATAATGGTAATTTAGGTGGATTTTTTTTGAATACTTAAGATGAGTTATGTAGAGTGCTGCTTATAAAATGTAAGTTCAATGATAAATCATATATAAATAATAAATAAATAGTGCTGGACATTTTCTGATGCCATCATCTAGCCTCAAAGCAGATCTTGTGTTATGGGAACTACATGACTGATATACTACTTATATACATTTTTTTATAAATGCATACTTATTATACATAGAAAACACCCAGATCCGGATTTATGATATATTTGATATATATTTTTTTATATATCAAAAAAGATCATTAAAACCTTTGTTACGCCGCGTGAATCGAACCTGAAACCATCTGCGTCTTAGGCGGCCCTTCGCCTACTGCGCCACAGAGGTCGTCGAAATTATATTATTACCACCACTTTCGAACGCGATCACTAGTTTTTTTACCTGCGATGCAAGGAGCCCTTGTATTTGTTCAGGGTAAAACGTTCATAGTTTATTTATTCAGAACAGATAATTGTTACACATCACCAAAAATTAGGTACTTACCTTATTATAAAGTTCAAGATACTTAAGTATGAAAATTCGACATAATATTCGATTTTTTATTTCTAAACAGTAGAATTTTTTTGTATTTTTTCCGATGTAATGTGAAACAGCTGAACCGACGCGATGCAACTTTTGCATTTGCTTTCTATGACTTCAATTCAAGAACAGTTCTTAGATTAGTTTTAACGCCACATGTCACTAAGGGGATATTTATAAGACAATACGTGAAGGAATTCACATCGAGAGTTCTTAAAACAAAAACAAAAACAATCACGCTCACGACCATATTCCTTGTGATGGATATACATACCTACTCAGTGCGTAGATCTTTGACGATACCAAGTAGAGGGTAGTCAGAAGCACGTCAAAACATTAAATTTGCAAGTAGTTAGCATTTTATGTGATAAGTTGCAAGCCCATCGCTGCTTATTGGATACTAAAAATGTAAAAATGTATGTGTTATTTTACATTTTGAACCTATGTTGTATTAACTTTAGTGTTTCGACACAACTTGTTTTAGTGAAAAAATGCTAGTGAGTGAACTTCTTCAGCTTTGATTGATTCTTTGTTTCATAATCGGGCCTGTACCTTATATTTACCTTTGTAACCTTTATAGTGCCATAGTCAGGCCATAACTCATGTCCTGAATAAGAAAAACTAAAACTTCAAATTGCATTATTACACAGGTTTATTCGATAAAGACTTTGTGTTGTTACAAGACTTGTAAGCTGTTGTGCCTCTCAGACGTTGGCCAAAGATTAGTTCTTTGTGTTACCATAATGTGCTGCTTGTTAGTTTGACTCGTTACAAGTTGTTATAACTAGGGACACGCGTGACGAGCTGGTATCACGTCATCGGGCACGCGAGCGCGCGCCGATGGATTCACGCCTCATCCCTATAGCGCAATTATAAATGCGAAACTTGCCGTGTTTGCACCTTTATTTGTCTGTAAATCACGCAAAACTAAAGTTTTTTTATGCTTATCACTTTGGCATGTTGTTTAGCTCCTGATTATTTTTATATGTTGGTGTAGTAATTGAAGGAAGCGGGTACTGTTGCGTTATGAAATTTCCATTGAATGGGCTGAGTTGGTGCGGCGGTTTGTGAAAAATTCGTGAATGAATCTATTTTTATCACAAAGAGGTCAACGTTTTGACTGACATCCTACCAGCTGAAAGGGTAGCTCGTATTTAGTTTCGGTTATATACATTGCCCCACATTTTTAAAATGCTCTACTCGTTTTTAATTTGTTCATGGCTTTACGGGATGGGTTTTTACTATGCTGTATGCAACAATTGTTTTGCGCTAAACGATACGAAGTCAGTCATAAATAACCTGCAGCACATTATGAATCCTATTTGTATTGTTTATGGAAGCAAAAGACAATTCAGATTGCTGACTTCATACACATCGCTGCAATATGTACACTTGGAACAATGATAATGGCTATATTTTAAACTCCAAGAAAAAATGTACCGTGAGGCATAGTTGCGTGCAGAGGCTGCGTGAGTCGGACACATTCGCGCCCGCGCCTCACATCGCACCCTAATTAATATAAGATCTCAATTAAATCGCGACACATAACGAGGAGCGGAATTTTTACACACCACTTAATATACCGCCTGCGTTTTGTCTCAGAATAGGGCAATATCCACACAATCTAAGAACTCGTTTGTCGATGTCGCATGCGACCATACGAAAATAGAATAAAATGTTTATTAAATTTTTATGATCACCTGAGGCGAGGAGAAAGCAACTGGTTGTTTTAATCAAGTGACGTTATCTCATAATGAAAGCACAGTCAAAATAGACAGGTATTTAAACAAAACTGCCTACTGAAATAAACTAGAACTCTCTCGTTAACTTTCCTTACAATATAAAGTCATTAAACACTTGCGAGTTTTATAACTATGCATTTGACTCATATACATTCAAAAGCTCATTGCTTATTTTGTAGAATCATAAATAAAATCATAGGTCCTATTACTTGCAAGCACAAAAAGGGTAGTTGCATTAATTTTCGAGTCCACTTTAATTGACATTTTTTTTTATTACATATGGTCAGACAAAAGTAAAGTATTCGATGGCTGGCGTTATAAATGACCACTTCGCTGTAATGGTACCCAGTGTTACTTACTTTATTCGAGATGGCCCGAGCTTTCGACGCGGCCGAGGCGCAAGGTCTTGACCAAGTTTTGAATCGTAATATTTTGGGCTCAGATTACCGAAGCCGATAACATGTCATCTCACCTTTACACGGGGCTGGATTAAGCAAGTGACCACATTTTATGCTCGGTATAGAAGAATTTATTTTAAAACTAATCTACTCGAGCTAGCAAGGACAAAGTATTCCACTTTAGGAGTGGAATACTAACAACGCCTCTTTTAATCCAATCAGTGTGATTATGTTATGCCCTTTCATGAAGAACTCTTTTTATTTTATATCTTCTACCAAAAAGTAAAAAGATATTGTTTATTGGTCCATTAAGAAAAGCAACCATACAAACTTTCAAAGTACATACACTATTCGATACAAAATCGATTTATTTATTTTAAAGACCGCGGTTGACTTGAGGGAGGTTCAAATTATTTTTTATTGTCTATGAGCTTGTGCCTTACTCCACACCTGTAGCGACCGTGGCCAGGGCCACACGCGGCCGCAGCGGGCGGGGTGAGGGGTGTAGTTTCATTCATGTTGTTAGATCGGACCGCTCATAACTTAACTCCTAATTTATTCATCTCCGTAGCCGGTTATAGCGAGCCTTCTCCTTAACACGTTCAAAGATCTAATTAGATATAATTAAATTAAAAAAAATGTCGTTATAAATCCTGAGGAAGGTTGCAGGAATTGAAAATTATTATAATGAGAAGACAAAAAAAAATTACTCAACAGACGTAACTCAAAATGAGTATAAATCAGAGATATTTTCGCGCAAAATTAGTGTCTCTGCAACTCGGGATTCAACAAATCAATGAAGTCATACCGACAGGAAAACTACCATTAAACCTTTAATTTACGGTATAAACTAAATGCCCTTTACAAAACCAACAAGTGTATTTTCAACCCATTCATAAAATAGGCAATAAAACCGATGGTCCTATCTTCGTCTAACAACGCAGCATAGGCAACAATGGGAACCTCTTAAAAATATCGAATTTCATTCCCAATCGTCAAAGTTTCAGAGTTGCCTACAAGAGTTGAATCAAACTTTTTTCTCTTTGATATTTATGTTTGTCTTTAATTTTTAGTCCTTCACCGCTGTCCATTTAATATCGGATCGGGTCCATGTTAACGACCACTATATAAAATTTTATTTCAACGCATCTCACGTTATTTTTTCTGTATTCAACACGTCGTTGGGTTTACTTTTTATGAATCACGATTGGATAACAAAATAAATAATTGAAAATTATGTACACTTGTCAATGCAACATTTTCGGGTTTCATAAGTTTTGTGTCTGAACGCCTATTTTCTGGATTCGTATGTAAGAAGGTACTATTTCAACTATCCAGCTTCGATACGCCTTCAGCTTCTTCAAGTCCTTCAGATCCTTGATAATTATAATGACTTAAATGAGTTGTTATTTATCTCAAATTAGCATACAAGGTGGACATAATTCTAGAACAGGTAGACAATTATTTTACAATCGCTTGTACTTAATTCTGTGTTGGGAACTGGATTTGCCGCCTACGCCAATAAACAATTTCCATCTTAATTAATGAAATAGTTTCATGTTGATATTTTATTTTGTAGATTAATGGAGATTTTAATGACTGGTGGCACCTATTCACTATTTAAGGTTCCCTCACCACGTTCACGTATTAGGTACATTTGTCTTATATGACCATTATTTGTTCATTTTAGTTTTGAAAATAAACCGTAATAATTTTTAAAAGTGACCTAATTTCGTTTTATCTTGAAAATTTTACCCTTTTATGTTTCTGTAGCAAATACAAAAACATTATCTAAGTATAATTATACTATACTAAAATTTGTTAAGACAAAACACAACTTTAAATCTGTTATCCTAGCTCTTAGACAAAATATCATATAATTTAATTTAAACTTTCATACAATGGGATCATTTTCTACACAGCAAGGAAAAAAACATTTAAATAAGAACAATCAAATAGGTATCGACGTTAAAATACACAGCACCCGAATTGAAAACCTCCTTTTTTGTCATTTAAAATTATATCAATGATGAAATGCTATTAAAACCCGAATTGAAATTAGTCTATCCGTTTGAATGCTACGATGCTATACAAGCAGACATATAGACACACAAAAGCTGATTAAGTTATAATCCCGTTTTTGCGTCTGGGGTTAAAATATATTTAAAGAAGCTTCACTAGGTAACATCACATAAATAACGTGCCAACAAAATAGTGAAAATCAATTTCCCTAATGTCAAGTTGACAAAGAGTAAGAATGACGTTTAAAATGAAGCAGCACTGAAGAGGCTGCAAAGATTTGTGCGAGCTATCTCCGGGGAGCGCGCATTCGTGTAGGCAGATAGGGCGCACTGGCCGCGCCGCCATCGCGCCTTATACCTCACCACACTACACAAATATATCCATTTAATGATTACAATTTCTCGTTATAATTTATTTAGGACGAAGCATAACAAGTTTTCAAATCAAACATGTCGCCCATAAAGATGCTGCGTCGAGGGTTGGACCGCTTGGAACCGAACCTGTTAATTCTATAACGAATTTTTGTTTCGATACGAGTCAGCGATGAAATGGTCCCTCATATCATGTATGTAAGAATTAAAACCGGTCGTTACATCTCCGACTAGAATGATCTCTTTGAAACAGCTCGATCCCACTTTTCGAAGAGTTAAAGGGTTTCATAAGCGTGTGCTGCCGCTAAATGAAATATTTCTTCTCCGGAATAAATTAAAGTCGATAATCGTATTCCTGTTGGTTCGCCGTAACAGCGTTCTTGTTTGGCCCTTAGAGGGGAACGGATAGATCGCGATCTGGTGTTGAGTGTGAATGAGAGCATTACGATGAAAGGGGAGGTGGAAGACGCGGAGAGAAGTCGTGGATAATTCTTTATTCTTTATGAATATATGAGCTCGTTATCTGCGGGCTGACGTAGCGAGACATTCGCAGTTGCGAGTGTGCGTGACGTTGAGTCGGTATAGCACACAAGCAGGGCGCAGATCAGGCATGGGGCTCAGCACTAGTGGTGGTACTAAATAATACATAGGTATCGACATTCGCGTCTGCGAAGAGCGGCGGGTACACGACCGGATCAACATACGGCATCGACGGCAGATTGAACGATAGTTCCCGAGGAACTGGTTATCGTTATGGGGCGACTGGCGGATGAAATTTATTGGCAGCGCGCTGGAGAAATGTAGCGAGCGGAAGGGGATTGCGATTTTAATTAGGTAATGAATGTCGATGCAGATCTGCATATCGCTTTAACGGCTAGATTTATCCATTCGCTGCCTGTCCGTGTTTCAAACGCTCTGACTAAATTCCCAATTTACGGGTCTGTCAAAGCACAGATTGGAAATAGATGATTCTCCTACTACGCTTTTCTCATTGCAAAATAGTAAATCTATTATGTAGAAAATGAGTTAGGGTATAGGTATTTATTTTATTAATATTTAACCTAGATTTCTTACCTAATGCTAAAATGTTTTTGGAAAATATAGAGTCAGGGCATTTCCGTAGCTGGCTGTAATCTTAATCACTCACACATTGGCAATTTCCCGGCGGATTGTATCCAAAGAGCGTTTAAATGATAAAAATAAACAAAACAGAGGTATGAAAGGGGATCCTTTGGACGGCACATTTCTCTTCAAAATTGACGTTTTTCAGAAACGGTCGGTTTTTAACGTTTTAATTAGGGGCGCACATTACGGCACGCCATCACGTTCGCCCCTCGCTCTTTGCCTCACATTTTTGTATATTTCCGTCTATTTTGGGTAAATTTTTATTTTTCGACCATTGTACGCTATTTTTGTGTAGCGTGCAGCCGGCGCGCGGTCTCTCCGGTAAATCTTTGTGGGAAACTTGTCTAACCACTGATCTTGCTCAAAGCAAAATTTTGTTTTGCTACGATTTTCATATGTCAAATATTTGTTGCTAATAATACACAGACTTTAAAAACGTTCTAAAGTTCAACAATAATAATCGAGGTCAACTATTAGAATCCATTATATGGAGATGTTAGTGTTTTTAACACTTTTCAATAAGTAAATTTATTTACTCCAGCTGAACAGGAAACGAAAATCGTGACGGATAGTGGCGATGAATGACACCTTCCTTCTGTTGCGGTAAAAAACAAGTCCTTTCCTTCTAAAAAAATGCATTAATTTGTGTTCTGTCATCGATAAATTTAAGCTGAATATAGAAAAACAATACTTATGAAATGTCAATCTCGCGTAAACTCGCCTTCGTTTTTATTTTATTTTCCTGTTTTCTTTTTTACATTTTTCATGTTGTCTTTAAAAATGTATATACTTAGAGAAATATTATACAGTCGTTTTATATTAGAATGTCAACGTCAAGTCGCGTCACTGGCGTCACGTCATTTGTCGTCGTTAGCGATGACGCATGGCGCCGCTGACCTCGGATCTGACCCGCTCCATCATTCTTCCATCAACAGATACAATTATGTCATTTTGGTGCAAAGCTCAACACTAATAAGAATCCGAAGTAGTGGGAGTTCTACGGAATTAGAAATAATTATCTTTAAAACTGTGTTTACCTAAATATACTCTATTTACAGAGCAGAGTGAACAACCATAAACAGGTGACAATATAATAACGGGCAGATGTCACCGTCCCTAATATTTATTTTAACTTTCTTTTCTCAGAAAAATATTTCAATAGTAATTTTGCAAAGAAATTTTAAACCTCCCACTGTGGTACGTGCACAAATGCCAAAAATCTATATTTGTATAATGACCCTGTATTGAGTAACGTAGACCACCATTCAGTGTTTTCTTAAAACTGATTTATGACGATATGCAACTGAACAATCGATCTGGTTTGACTTATGATGGTGTATAGCGAGGTTTACTGCTACCCTTTGAGGGCAGCTTGAGACAAACCCTTTCAAAACGGGGTAATAAACTTTTTATTATATTTGCGAAACCAGACAAAACAAAAATGTCGTGCACCCTGCCGCTTCGCTCTGTTAGCAGCGCCAATTAGTCATGTCTTAGGAAAAAAAACACGAATAATATTATTCCAAATTCAAAAACAAAAAAATGACACGTTCACAAAATTTATGACCACCGGTGGTCATAGGCATTTGCGCTATTGTCTAAATGTTAATAAAATTTTAACACTTTGGAAGGTCATCTTTATTACACTTCTGTGGAAAACGTACCTATCTTATTGTGAGCTCTTATTACGTTTGATGTTGTTTGTAAAGCAGGTAGCCAAAAACTTGGTTCTTGCGCAAACGTTCATTCCTGTTCAATTTATTATGTATATGAATATACAAAATATGATCATGAAAATACAAAAACATGGAGCTAAAAATAGGTTTGTCCATTGTACCAGCAATTTGTCACAGTATATTATGGAATCGGATTGTTATTCCGATATTATACGAGTATGTTATAAATCGTGATTGAAATTGTGTATTGATATCGTAGTTAGGTATCTTATCTTTCAGTTCAGCATCTAGTATAGACCGGGAGTTCATTAGTCTTCAACCCCGAGTCGAGTACCAAGACGATTCATACATGGGGTGAAAAGGGACCGAACATAACGTAAAAGTATAGGATTTTTTAATAACTTTCTTCTAAACTGTTCGTGTCTAGCATTATTTATTTATAGAATTTGCAACTGATTCGACGACTGAGTACAAGGGTGAAACAAACACGGTTAATTTACGTCATAAAAGATGGAAAAATAATTTTGCGGCCTGCTAAGTTAAGTGCCTTAAAAAAAACCTGCCAAGTGTGCCCTGGCAACATACTTTCTTTTAACATAATTTTTGGTACTCTTTCATCAATGTATGACACTCCTGTCAACACTGTCCTAGCACTCGTTTGATAAAGTTGACGACTATGAACTCCTGGTCTAGTATCTATAGCGGTTGCAACATAATTGATGCAATTGAAATCTCTATTAGAAGTCGCGTTACTGCGGCTGGCAGCTGACACATGTTTCACGCACGGCACGCGTCTGCAGACATTCGATATGACATTATACTATTTCTGTAGTACGGTAGCTACGCTATGTGACGCGATGCGCCGGGATGCGCCCGAGTGCATGTAAATGGTGCGTGGAGATGTGTGACGTCAGTACTAGTAGACTTCTAGTAATATCCCCTCGCACTTGCAAAACAACAAAAGCTATGGAGACGATTGTCAAGTTTTTTATTTGATAAGCTTAGTCGAGTTTCATAACAGTTGGCTGTTATAGTCTTGATTTGGCGCAAATCAATCGTTGCCTTGCTGAAAATAATTGCACTGCCTAAATTTTAAGTTATTGAGACCTTTTTAAGGGTAGGCTTCTTTTGTGACTGTGGCATCTATTGTGGCAAATAATAAGATAGATAAATAGAAAATACTTTATTGCACACCAAATATTCAGCTTAAAAAAATAGTACAAACTTTAAAATTGTTGTACAATGGGCGGTCTTATCGCTAATTAGCGATCTCTACCAGACATCCTTTGGATGGAAAGGACTTTACGAAAGATTACAAGGGGTTGTAAGTGGTGTACCACATACTATGAAAACACTATATTATTATATTACCTACATAATTCATAACTTATTACACATCATAAAACCTACATACTAGCATTAACTATTCTTTAATACATACTTAAGTAAGCCAGAGGAACAGTTAGGGACTCGAGGATATGTAGTGTATCATGTTGTAACCAAAGAATTACGGGTTTATTTATGTGAAGGTACGGAACCTTTAGAGGACAAGTACGACTAGCAATTGTCTAGTTTTATTTGACTTTCAATAGCCATACAATATTTACGTTCAATATGTATTTAAAGTAAATTGTAAATTGATGTATTTCTCGAAAAAGACATCAACGCGTCTCCACGATTTCTTTTTCTAGCCATTTAGTAAAGCCAAAAATTTCTTTAATTTACCGCATTATGCTGCCTTTTATTATTCCTCTTTAGAATCCATATCCGAGTGAAATGAGTTTTTGTCTCGTCACGACATGCTCCTGTGGCTCCTGCCGTCATTTACATTGTCCCATCGGAGCCTGCGGTTAAACTATACACATCGACATACAATATTCACCAGTTAAATACATTTTAATAATACTACAAATATGCATGCTTTAAATAAGTGAAAGTGACGTCGTCTGCGGAGGATCTGTCATTCTATTCTAAATCACCATCTTTGTTATGCTAATGTCCATCAATTTTACAGCTTTTCGGCGCAGCCTCTGTTGGTACTCATTGTTGCTAAACTGCTCCAACATGTGAATCTTTCCGAGAACTGTTCACTTTTATTTTCCTTTCAATTAAAAACAAGAGGTGTTTAGGGACATTGTTGTATTTAAAATTGGTACCTACTTAATTTATTGTATTTTTAATTTATTTGGTATTCGCTACTGCGGTGGTTCGGTAGTGGCCCTTCCCGTCTAATGAGCAAGCGTGTTCGACTCAATTGCACACAGTCCTCTTATTCACCGGCAATTTATTTAATTTTTGCCTCTGATCGCGCCTTATTGAGCGTCTTTTTATCTTATTGCCTTCGTGAGTCTATAATATGCATCCTGTTACTTGCAAATGAGACACACCAAACATGTAAGTGTTGGCTTTCTCATGATGTTGGTACATACGAACAATTAAACCTACTTAGTGCATTATTTTTAATGAATTTCAAAGAATCGTGGCAAGCTATTATCAGGGTAGTTCATATTGTAAGTTTTTATATACTTACAGTGTTATACAGCAGCTTTAAAATTTATTTGATGGCGTTTCTTTTAGTTTTCCTTCTAGTTTTCTCGTGAATCAAAGAATTCATTAGCTGTTCTATTTAGACTGACTTTAATGTTTGAACGAGTTATGCATTGTCAAAAATATGTAGAAGTCTACCGGGGCAATAGTATTATGAGTAGAAGAGTCATTACTATAATAACAATTTTTGAATCGCAGCCAAATACTTGTCGGATACGACAGGATTGAGAGTGGGATGGTCGTACGAATATTTGCTGCTAAAGTATAAACAATAAATTACTAAATTGTTTTTCGGATAAATCATACAATGTAAATCGTGGGTAGGGCAGTAGATTAGTTTATAAAAAAATGCTTATTTTGCTCTAAATAAAAAAGAACTACATGTTTGAGTATAAAGTGCATTGACTTGTGAATTGTATAGTATTAAATGCTATCTTAGTTTTAGAGATCTAAAACTGAGACTGGGAATGGGAATAAAAAAATAAAATATGTCGATGATTTTGGCTTGTTTTTGTAACATTTTATAACGTCCCGAACTCTGGAGTAAAACCGTAAATTAAATGAAAGATCCGTCAGTTCGGGAAGGAGTAAATCAAGACGGACGGATTGCCCCTAATAAAAATTATAAGAGGCACAATGGTCCGAATGTGCGTCGGGACCGGCAGCGCAGTAAAATCCTTGCTATGTTTGTTTATGGTGCACTAAAATATGTTATAAACTAGATAAGTTTAATCTAAATAAACTTACGTATAATTAGTATCATGATATTTGTATTAAGCCTCTTTGACATACGCTCTCTGAAGGTTTTTTATTGACACAATTTTATGATGTCTCCAGCTTATCGGAGTTAATTGCTTATGGGGGGTTGAAACTAACGTGATTTTGTTTAAATATCTCATATAACGTAACTTCCAATAATAGAAGTCGTTTACAACGTCCATTTTGAAAAGGCTCGATTCAATATTGACATGGTATGAAGAAATACAAATAAACTTGCGGTAATATTTCTTTGTCCGTGCAGCCAATGGTGCGCGGACGACGTTGACGTCTGTTGCTGAGCTTTTTGTGCTTTTATTATATTTTGGAGGCGCTTTTTGGTAGATCTTATTTGTTGGTTCACATACCTGGTCGTAAATCTGAGGACCGGTATAAGAATGAATATAATATAATAATAAGCAGGTGTGCCATCCCTTTTAATGTACCATTGACTTTTTTATGCGTGCAATTTACATAGTCCCATGATGGTGGATATGATTTGGTTAATGACGTTCGTGTTTAGTAACTATACGGCTATCGTTTTCATATCTGTTTTTACCCATCAAATTTCTTCTGATTAACGTTTTTAAATATAGTGTTGGTACTATTTCATAAACAGATTGGTTCGTGAGTTTTATATTTGGAAGTTACCCCATTTATTACATTCACAAATGTAGCTAGGTACTCGTCAATGAAAACTTTCGAGGTAGGTACCTCATTTACGTGAGAATATTTTTACTTATTTTATTTATGGCCGTCGAAGGCGATGTGTTTAAATATCTTGGAATTTGAAAATATCACGAGATGACTCCGACTAACTCTGAAATCATAGGGCTCAAATTGGTTATCTTTTGGAATAGTGATGGAATGTATCTACTTTACAGGAAATGAGCCAAACTTATAGCGAAAACATGTTCTATAGTTGGTTTGTTCCGTTATATTTGATCTCTTTATGTTTTAATTTCATCTTCAACATAACCTTAAAAAGTCCGATGTATTACTAGCATTTTTGAAAGCATAAACACACTTCGCAGTTCTAAAAGCACGAAGCGTGTCATAAAATTAGGCGAATATAAAAAAAAAGGAAAACGTTAGTATCTCCACAATTTAACTGAATATCCCGCACTTCTACGTAATGACTCATTAAAATCGGCCTGAATTATGGCTTATAAGATGCTCTTTCTGATGTCAACTTTAAAATTTACAGATGTAAATTATCGTTTGGAATATTCTTGACGATTACAAACGCGCTAACGAATTTATATCTGGGTTGTCTTTGCGTACTTTGTGAAGATTATATCGTCTGAAATCAGTATTTTAGGATCTTTATTGAATTTGAAAAGATCTGTGAAAGTGGATTTGCTGATGGTTATAAAGTGTAACGAGGAACGAAATGTCTTATGTGATTCCCCTTTGTGAGGCGTTAATGGTTAATATTTTATGTCAGTCTACAAGAATAACTAAATCGTAGGTACTTGACGTTATAACACTCGAAATAGTATTTGTAATATATAAACATGAAAAGGACTACATCATCCTATGGACTAAGAAACAATTCGTTTTATGGTAGCTGTATGTTGGTAGGTTGCTCTATCTTCTGTTGTTTGGAACACAACTAAATATAATTCTTCAATGTCTACTCGAAATGAAAGGAAATGGATAGATCGTTTATTTAATGAATGCTGTAAGTGGGAGTTAGTATGACTGTAACGTATACATTTTTCAGAGTTTGGAGGGTTTCTGACATACATACATCAACACGGAACGGACTTCTGCCACTTCGTGAAAAATAAATATTACCTCGAAGAAGGCCGCTCTCCATCGAACTTTTCCGTCTGCCGACAGTTATTTCATATAAATTAATGGCGCGAGTCGTCACGGCGCAGACGCCGAGCTCTATTTATAAACTGACGAATGAGACGCGCCGAGCGCACGCGCACTCTCGTCATATTCCAATTACAAATAGCTGTCATCATATTTACATGTCCAACATGTTCTTTTTCTCATATTTTGGCTAACTAAATATTTCAAATGCGTATCAAAACTTCATTAAACACATCCTCTTTCACGCTACCAACGTGCTACAGGACAGGCGGGAACGAAATGGAAAATCTCATGTAATAAGCTTTAACGTCGGTCGTAAAAATGAAATTATGAATTATGATTTTTGGAGCGGGGTTATGATAGCATCTCTGTTTCTCTTAAGACGTTGTTCGGCGAGAGAACGAGACGCCAGGGCGGCGGAGCGTCGCGCCGCGCCGTCGGAAGGGTTATTATATATGAATTATGATGACGCCGCAACTCCGTCGGCGGTAATATCGTTATGAATATGCTGGGAACCGCTCGCCTATTGGCTTAAAGCACATCCGCCTCGATTGAGCGGGAACGCCTCCGGTGGGCTTTTTTATTCCTTTATTGACATTCAGTTATGCACATTGCGAGTGGCGATGCACAAACTGTAATATTTTGCCTGGTAGAGAGATAAGTCGAGCGAACTGGCGGCCGAACCGAACATTTGGGATGCAAATAGGTACGAGTGACTGTCGTATGTAAACGAACTTATGCTACTCATGCGGTATAGGCTCCCGGGCCCGCTATGAGGCCCACTCAGACGTTTCCTGCATTATATCAATTTGCATTTCAGCTACCTACACGTCGCCAATACCAGGGTAGATATGACATTTGCATTAATATATATGTACAGAATGTACTCATTTCTGTCGGCTACTGTATGTATTACTTAATTTGACTACTAATAAGTAGTAAATGTTAACGGATTGTTTATTCGATTCTCACGATCCAGCCAGTTTCCTGTTAGATTCAAATGTTTTGAAACATCATGAATGGAAAGGTCGTAGTACTATCTATAAACCCATATCACTTACCTTAGCCTTGACAAATAATATAATGGCACATGTAGCATTTATCTAATTAGCAGAAGAAATAACTCCGTAGATGTCAAGTTGCCTTCGCGAAATAGTAGCGTTTTATCGTCGAAACGTAGGTATTGTTTTTTGAATTCAACCTATATTTAAAATACTTTTTATTTAAATAAAAACTGATTAGTTCCTTAACAAAAAGTAGAATCAGGTCAAAAGAATGATCAATCACCGGAGGGCATTTCAGTACGTGCATATCCTCGATAAAGCGGGAAATTCAGCGGCAACATATGCGGTCAGCGATGATCCTTGCTACACAGGTACCGTGGCCGGCAAGCTTCCAAAAATGTACCGCTTACGTTCTACGCGGTTCAATGAAAATGTTTATCAACTTTCCATAGATTTTCCGTTGTTTTCGAGTACTTAAAGACACGTGGTTTTAGTGATGTTGGCATAGTAAAACAGGTTGCGTGCCAATTTACATAATTAGTTTTCTTCGTTGAGTTTTATTGAGCTTTATTTCTCGATATAATAAACTGTTTATCAATAATGATAAATCTGTGTTTTCGATGATATCCGTTTCCTTTAAATATGTTTACATATATTTTGCTCGATAAACAAGCTACGAATTGTGTCGAACGTTGTACACCTTTGAAGTTAACTCGGCTCTTTCGCTGCCATAACTTCGCGGCCATACTAAACACGTGTTTTCACCTGTCGGTCGTTGGTGTTGTATCGCGTTCTCTGTATGACTAGATAAGCGGACATTATGACTATGCCTATGCGGGATATATTTCCGTGTATCGGGTAAAGTGGGTTGCTCGACCCGGAGTGTGGTTCGTGGCATTCACCTTGTTGGCACCGCTCCAGCGATCGTGCCCGCTATCGCTTCTGCCTGTGATGCCACCGTGAATTTTTGTGAATGTACGATGTGATACCCTGTAATTATGGGTACACTACCCTTAGATTTATTTATTTGTATATCCAGTCTTAAGATATGCTGGGAATCCAATTTATAACATCCTAATAAAACAAATATTTATTGGAGCAGAAAAGAGACGGATTCTTGTTGGACTCGCGATTTTTGCAAAACCAAACTAATCTAGTGCCTTCAATTTCAAATTGGTTTTACTAAAGAGTACTTTAGGTGCCTGTTCATTAGATAAGGTACCTATTCTGTTTGAAATGTTGTTTAAAAGAGAAACGCTACTAATAAATTACAACAAAAAGCACGCCATTTCGAAGTTAACAAAACATTTCAGTGTAACATACATATTCATTAAGACATTAATATGTGAGCGGGGAGACGTAATAAAGTGATTTGCTTGTTACCGAGACAAAATGCTGGTATCTCTACGACCGCCGCAGTCTTCTGGGAAAGCTGAGAATTTGTCAAAATTAAAATACAAAGGCCCCTTACCTTTATGTAATTAATAAAAAGGATTGCGTAAAAATAATCACCCATTGTGTGCTGGTAACATTCGAAGCTACGTTCCGCGGTAAGGTGACCATTTGGAAATGCCATCTTATTTCTCTACATATAATACACGGCTATTAATTAGGAGTTGAGACGAGCGCCCAATCATTATAATGTATTGTAATTATTATTTTCAGAAGAACTTACTGAAACTGTCTGTAGAGAAAAAAGCATGTTGATTTTTGTATTGGATATGGTAAAGGCACAGTATGCGCCGATTAAAATTTCCGAATAAGATTTAACTTTGCACTAAACCTTTGTAGGTCGTCTTATAAGAACTTATAAAAAAAAACAGTTACCTATACCCTAGAAGCTAACAGATGCACACCTAATTAGAGTCTTCCTTTCGAGCTTGTAATTTAATGTAGCAAGTGTTTGGAACGATTCAAATAGGGCAAATGTTCTGTCGGAAGTTAGCAAATTATCACTGGCTCGTAAAATTAACGCTTCTTATCGATCGAGAAATGATTTCAGAGCTTGTACCTTCGATGGAGTTTATGCACTCACGGTATACGAACAGAGAACAAGTTCGAATAACGCATGTGAACGAAGAGCGAAACTTATTTAAAAGGTAACAAAATGTTTTCAATTTTATTGCTGATTTTATGTTGAATTCTTTAAAAATGTGCATCAGAGTGCGTGCGTGCTTGCGTCCATGTGGATACCCACACTGGCGTAGCGCACGCTACGGCAAGGCGTAAGTCGCTCTCGGCGCTGGCCGTAGGGTGCAAACCAGCGACGGCGTACCGGAATCTCAAATTTGCCTGCTGGAAGTGGCAGTTCCGAGATAAGATCTCGCGATGCCGCAATAAAAAGCGCTCGTACCTCGTCCGTTGTGTAATGTGCATTCAAATTGCATTGTGCGAGAACTAATTCGCCTTAGGCCGATTCGCATGTTACGATAAACACATGTTTCGATTAAGTGTTACGCTAATGTCGACCCCGTGCTTATTACCCACTCGGCTCATGCCGTCGCACACTCATAGAATTGGTAGGCTTTTGCGTTTTGTTATGTGCGCTCATAACATTACCTCAATGAGAATAGAAATTGTAAATAATGTGATGGGTATTGCTTGCAGAATGGGGCTAATTGGACCTTGTTATTTTGTGTATATTAGGTAATATATTTCCAACTGCGTTATAAAATCAAATAATGATAGCCAGTATTACTAAGCTTGAGAGTTGGTTTCTAATGTTAAAGAGACGTGTGAGATAAGAATATGACAAAAGCTATTGTTCTGTACACCAATTACTCTGGAACCGCGAATTAACTAAGCCTTATATTAACCAGCGGCAAGCAGCGGAAAGATTTCTTTACTTATAGGCCAAGACAACAATTATTCGTAAATCACTTTACTATATGTTGAAATTTACGAGAACTCGCTCGACGAGGGCCGACCCCGGCTTTGATATTCCGTTCCTTTCATGCGAATTCTAACTGATGGCCCCAGATAGTAAGGTTTATATTGTTACCGTTCCATCCGCGTCGGTAGAAACGCTAAATTTCCTAGCAAAAGAGAATATGCATGGCGATTTCGTGATGAATATTCATTTCCTACGGGGCATGAAATTTATTGTGTTTTACATTTATATTCAACTCGGCTGTCTTATGTAACGGTAGCGACGCGGGATTAGCGAATTGTGAACGTTCACATTACTATTGTCTTGCACGATTCTCATTCGTGAGCGGTTAATTTTAACCATCCTTAATAAATTAATGAAAACTCCGCGTGACTTACTAATGACGTGTGGAGGCGATCCAATACCGTTATTCATTAAAAGAAGCTAATCGAATGGGTTTTGTGCCAGCAAAATTACAATGTCATTACCTATTTGCCTGTGCAAAATATCAAAGACCCGCTGCGCGTCATTGTCATACTAATGAACGAGATATTTTGTGTCGATATCGGTGTGAGGCATATTCATATTGTAGAGATTGATAGATCGTCTTAGACACGGGTTCCTTGGAGTAGATCGGTTGCTCAATTTATTTGACATTTGAAATAAAATTTGGGGCGTAGCAACGTTGTTAGTCATCGGCGATCGAACTTTGCGAACGACACACTTGGCACCTGTCGAATATTTAGCGCATAAATCCATAGCAACAACGGTTCGATCGACCCGTTCGCTTGATGGATTCTGAGCTATATTTAATCAACGCGGGCGCGACACTTCGCCGCATTGTTTTCTCGATTGAAACGCTTGAGCGTCTATCGAAACTTTGTGAGGTGTCGATTGAGATTCATTATAATGAAGTTTGCTTGCAATGCAGTTCATAAAATGTAAATGAATTTGTAGTGGGGTAGTTTGGTGGTGGACGGGCGGGGGCGGGCGGCGCGTGATTGCAGCGGCCGCGTCAAACAATTGATTAGTCGCATAAACTCGGTTTGGCGCGCGCTAACGATGCATCATCCCGGCTGGTAATTAAATTGTAAATTAGCTAAGCCGATGCTAGCTCGCAGCTCGCAGCCTCCGTGCGGTGTGGTCGTGTGTGCCGCCCGACGCCCGAATCGCTGCGGTTTCTGTTTGCCCTGACTTTTGTTAACTATGCTGTTGTATCTGAAATTTATATAATAGTGTGCATAAATCAAATTAAAAACTGCATATATTACTAGGCTATGTAACCCGCTACATCAAATGTTTCCATAAAGTACTTGCATACCAATCCATGCGGAAATGTAAAAAGAAACATTTCAGTATACAGACACACAGTATAAGCTAACATAGTTTCGTTTATCGACGGTAGTTTAACATAGGTGTTCACTGATTTAACACAGTCGTTACCAAAAAGAACTGTGTATACAAAAATTACTACGTAAGGGGTTTGAACGCGCTGATTGCAAAAAATTTAATCTTGTTTCATAGAAATTTAATTTAACAAAATGAAAAGCGGCTCTCTGTGGATATGAATCGATGTGGGCCGACTGACTGCTCGTCTGTGTTTGTGGACACGAGTAGAGCCGTGGAAATATGGAATTAATTCGGCCTTCGGCTAGCAGATTTTTTTTATCGCTCGACCACAATATAACCTAATGAACCGACCTAAGCCGACAGTGAAGCACAATGATCTTATTATCCTCTCTATCCAAAGATTGTCTGGAAGAGATCGCTTCTAAGCAATAAGGCCGCACATTTTAGTTTATTTAGAATAAGATTTTGTTATTTGTTTAAGGTTAAAGTATTTTCATTCATTCATTCAATCATGAATAGATTTAGACGGTAGTGTAATTATTTTGCTGTTCGAAGAATTATGATATAGGATGTTTTGAAACATTTATTCGGCACGACATCCAGGAGTAGGATAAAAAAAAAGTTGACCTCGTACTGTTCAAAAAGGCGAAGGAAAACATGGTAAGGAAACCGGCATTCCCTAGAACCATTCCACCACGGCAAAACATGGGAATATGTAAAATTCTAATGATTGGACTTGCCTCTGTCTACCCCTCTCTGTTTGTTCCCGACAATTCACTTAGTTTAAATCTTATTAATCATCATGGGGAATACAGCCGTGAACTTGTTTTTAATAACCGAGAAATAATTCCATTTGAACCGTGTTAAATTTAAGTCATTGCCAAACTGAAGCCATCTCTGAATATTTTACAGGTATTCGGTTCCAAGCAAGCGCGAACAATTTGTTGCAGCTCTAGAAACAACTTTGTGTGCATATCGTAATCAATTGTCGGATTGCATCAATTTGATTCGCAATTTTCGATTTTGACGCTTACAAATGCTACACTATTCAGCAAGGACACATAGTCAATTATTATGCATAATTAACATGTTTAATTGAAATGTAACTTGTCGTTTAGTTTAGACTTAAACTGATGTTTCACTTCACTGGTTTTAGGTATTGTTATACTCAAACGAGTACCAATTTATTTAAATCCCTCATAATTAGGGTTCCGACGTGAAATGGCGGTAACGAAACCATTATAGTTTTGTTTAGTAACTAATACAGACGTTCTTTTATCCATTTTTTTTTCATTTTATTTCAAATAATAGGTGCAATATGTATGTAGGGAAGCATAAGTGGGAAATGATTTTCAACCGATTTCAAAAATGGAGGAGGTTCTCAATTCATCTGTTTGTTTTGTTTTTGTATGTTACGTAGCATTACCGTACCATACAATAAAATTGTGGTCCATTATTAATTGTGAACCGATTTTAATGATTATTTTTTTAATGGGTAGGGTAATACTTAATATACTTACTTAATGGTAATTTATGGATGGTAATACTTTGAGAGTGGCCCCATATAATCGCTAAGGATAAAAAAATTGGGGAAGAAATTTCATATTTTTTTTTATCATCTTCACGTTACTTGAAGTCAGTGTTTATTTCTTCCTGAAAACAAAATATTATGAGTATTTTTTCATTGCACTTCTCTATGTTGTATATCATAAAACAGTTCCCTAAATATCACCTTGTAGGTTCTTTATCCATTTTTTACTAAGCCTTTTTCTGGGGAATATGAACATTGATAATAAATTAAAAATTGAAATATAAAGCCTCAAAGTAGCTTAGGTTTGGTTGCCCTCATTATTATTTTTAAATTGTATCGATGAAGTTTTTGTCCGTTTTAATCTCAACAAATAATTGTATTTCCTCAGTTGATATTGTTGAAACGATGTCATCATTTTAGCAATACCCTACTGGGAATCGATGAGTTATATTTGATAGAAGCGTGGTTGACTTGAGATAATTCTTGCGGTTCGTGAGTCGCGAGTGTCGCTGCTCGCATACCTGCGAGTGCTTCATCGCACATAAAATATATTAATAGCAGTTCGTCGCACCTATCGCGGGGAGAATTTGCGTGCCGATGCCTTGTCAATAATCGTTAATAGATATTTCAGAAGACAATGCAATCGGCTAAGTATAGCGCGTCGTGACTAACGTCCCGTCGGACGGCGGCAGCGGCGTGGCGGCTAAACACATGCCCAACTCTGTTAATCTTATTATGGCGACGATATTTATTTATGATCCAACCAGTTTGACAGGCGATGCTTTATTTCTCTATCGCCATCTATCGCGACTTTTGGTAGTTCTTTTGCATTTTAATTGATAAAAAGATCACCATTTCGAGACATAAATCTATTTTTATCATCAGTTAAGTTGTATGACAAAAAATTCCGCATAAGGACACATATGCTAGCAGACGTCGGAAGTAGTAACTCACAGTTATGATGCGAACGACACCAGTTTCATAAACATTGTTTTTCTTCGTATCGCCCCTAATATTTATATTTATCAATCCATCTACACATTTATTTATAGTCCAAAATAGTGAGCATCCGAGGGTGCCCTGGGGGCATGCCGTCATTACGATTTATTGTTTTCTTTGGACATAGTTTGGGGTCCTGCGCGGACTCCTAAGCCGGATTTTAAGATTACTTACTGCTGACCAAAAAGCACCAAACGTTTCCCATGAGTGTCTTGTAGATATTAATAGAGCTATCAAAATGTATTGTTATTTCTGAGGGTTGGTGTCGTTATCACACTAAACTCCAAATCCATATAGTTTTTTTATAATTTACTCAGTTATTTTTCATTCGGTGGTGGTGGCTAAACTAACGAGGATTAATTGATATGTACTGGTTCTTTAAAGACAATCCTCGTTATTTTAGTGGCACGGTTGAGGTACGTGTATGACTGTCAAAAAGGTATCTGTGACTGATGTTGAAAATACAAAACCGAGCAACTTTTACAACAACAAAACGCAAGTATGAAATGAAATAGCACCGACGAACACACTCTTATTTTAATTTGTTCCATAACCTACAATTTGACGTGGACTCGTTTATTTTTGTAAGGCCGCTGTGTAAATAGGTATTAAGTATCTATTTTTAAAGTTCGCACACATGGCCTCGGTTGTAGAAAATCTGAGATTATTCTTAGGATTAAAATATTGCAGCATAACAGTTAGGGTGCGAGATGTTCATAACTCATTTGTATAATCTGTGAATGTTTATAGTCAATTAACGAGAATCGTGAGGTGGCAGCGCCATCTGTGTGCTATAGCTGCGCGTGCGCAGATCAATCTCTGACGACCTTTGGGTCGCTGAACTCTACAAAATGTTAGGTAATGCTTCATCGCGAATAGGTGTTAAATTGCATATCGAATCTATGTGGGTGTTTGAAACACTGACTAGTTATTAAGTTTAATGATTTATTGGGCGAGATCGGTTAATGGGTCTGTTCATCGTATCTGAACAATAAAATATTGAGTGACAAAAACAGGTAAATAACGCCCACCCAAGATAATTTACCTTATCTAATGATATATTTGAATAATTTAAATATAAAAGATTTGGCGACGTACGTTGCTCAGGCCGATATATCTACTTAACCATGATGCAATTGAGTTAGTACCTAATAGGAAGACACAGTTAAAAGAGATATTTGCGATACATATTTTATCCAAATACGTAGCAGACGTCCGTAATACATCTTGTCAAAGATCAAGAAACATAGTCAGTGAAATAACACGGCACTCTTCTTAATACTTGACATATTTATGTATACAGTAGGTGCAACGCGGGACATATGGCGCGGCAATTTATGAAGCCGGGGACCCATTACCATTTTAAATATTATTTTTAGGGAATTTCGTGTCAGATCTCACTCGTCGCTGGCCCGTATATTAAGAGATGTGATCCTCTGATTAAGTCTCCCCGATATTTGTGAAGCTGTGTGCGCACAAGTTTTCTGTTAATTAAGGAAACGTTGAAGTAATAAAGTGATCCGTCTTACAGTAATCGTAGACTATATTTGAACTCCCCTTACTTTGCGCGCAGTACAGATATCTGTTAAAAAAAATAAAAATAATCGTAATGTTTCGTTTGTTACGTTTCTAAGAGATAAGCAATTAAGTTTGGGTGAATGGTCGTGAACAGTGTGTTTGTGGATGGCGTAAGGCAAACAAAGCTGGGTCAACCGCGCCATTAAAGTTTATGAAACGGAAGCCGTCAGCGGCATGTGCGCCACCCGCTCCTCTATCTGTCAATACTAACACCGATCGACGCGTGCGCACCTCGTACGAACACCATTAATATACTCAACCCTTACGCATGTCACAATTTTTAGTTTGGATGGTAACCATTGAATTTGAGAAAATTTGAGAAAGAAGTTAAGGTATGGTGACAGGATATTTTAAATTTATGGAATATAATAAAGATATCTATATTATAACCTCGATAGGCAACGGTGACCGCTTACTGTCTTGCGGGCTGTTGTCTGATGCTATAAAATGTTGTATTTATAGAGTAATTGAATAATTGAAACTTTATCTTAAAAACTTGCATAGTTACCAGAAGGTTTATCACGAACACATTTGTCTGACAAAAAAGAGAGAGACAACTATTTTTTTGTTTTTTCTTCGGAAGTAAAAACCGTTGTCTTAGGTTTTAAAGCTACTGGTGAAGGTAGGTAGTAAAAGGGCTCGACCGGCGAAGTGCTACCACCCTGTTTATTCCTGCCGCTAAGCAGTAATGATATCATTGCTGTGTTCCAGTTTGAAGGGTATGCTTGCCGGTGAAATTACAGGAACATGAGATCTTTCATCTTAATATCTCACGGAGGCAACGCGTGAGTGATACCTCTGGTATTCCAATCGCCTATAGACTACGGTAATCGCTACGGACCGTTAGTTTGCCTCTTTAGGAGTAAAAAATTGGTAATTATTTTTTTAGAACCCATTACTAATACGAGGAATTACTGCCAAGGAACTGTGTTTCCGAAAAACCCACGAAGTGAACAATGACTCAGAGATCATACCACATTAAATTGTTATTCATGCAGCCAATATGTCTACATACTCCAAGACATTTCAAGGTCAACTCAATAATAGGTAGTTACCTTACGGAAAATGTTGATAAAGGAAAACAAAGATACTACCAAACAAAATATCTACTCTACTTTATGAAGATCTTTGTAGCAAGTGGAATTCCATCGTTTGTGTTTGTTAGGGTTAACCCTACGCAAAACAGTACCAACCGGGCATAAACAGAAAGCTGGCGCTTATCGGCATTTATAAGTCCGCGTGCTATTGCGATATTCTGCTCAAGTTTAAAAGTTATGGAGCTGATACGTGTGCGATAACCGTAAGCCGCCTTCTTCATAACTTCTTTCTTAGACCCGTTATCCACTCAAGATGAGCATTGGAAATGTGTTAAATCAAACAATGGAACCTCGAGCAGAGGATGCGATAACAGTTTACACGTTCCTATTGTTTGATTTTACAAAACTCTCCGGTCCGCTTAGGTGTATGATGGCCTTTAGGAGTGAAGGTAAATGGCATGACTATTTGTTGCATTGTTAGTTATCGTAACAAAATATTGAAATGTGAAACGCATTGAACTGTACAATGACAAGTTCTTCAATCATAAATTTTAATAAAGCACCGGCGATCTATTGGAATATTGTGAGTGCCGCTCAGTGGCTCGTGACGATGTGACCGGACTCTGTGGTTGACATCGTGTACTGTCGCGCACAGGTGCAACTGAGGTTAGATGGCTAAACACAAAACGTACATTTACCGTAACGTGAAGAGGACAAATATTAAAAAAAACACTCTCACGGCTGTATTCCCATGACATCTTCAGATACATACTCAATGTTGATTTTTAAGGATACCAAGTGGGGGTAGTCTGAGGTCCGTCCAAACATATTAGCACATGCCGCTAACTTTTTAAACACGTGTACGTTAGTCGTACGTGACAAGTTGCCGACAAGGTGGTAGTTGCTTGGTAGGTTGACAAATATTAACAAATAAATAAAAAAAAAAACTAGCAACTACGCGCGTTGATTGTACTTGGACCAAAAATGATGTGTAAACATTCTGAAAGTAAAAGTGTTTTCATCAGGTTTTAAAAAATATAGAGTAGTATAAACTTTTGTATTGTTTTGATATTTGGCATGGTATTTTTGTAATGTTTTGTTTACGAGAATAACTTTAAATTATAATTTACGACTACCCCCTTATTTATATTCTCACAAATCTGTGTACTGAGTATAAGTCTGAGCATGGCCATCGTGGGGATTACAGTCCTGAACGTATTTGTTTTTGTTGTACATAATCTTATCTCACAATGTGCTCTCTCTAAATTATAACAACAGGTTTAAATTTTTCAAACTTATCCGAGACGTCTTATGTATATATTTTTTTAAACAGTTCAATAACTAGTCACTGCTATGTCTCTTAAATTTTAAATAAGAAACAATGCTTAGCTAAGCAAAAACCTAAAAAAAAGTAGTTCATAAATCTTTATAGATAAGACCCTGTGAATTATCATAAAGAATCATATAAGTTACAACAAGTTAACGTTTTTGTTATCGACTGTACATAAACAGGCTACATCAAACGGAAATATCGGATTCATCATTGCTACTATACCTATTCATAAAAAGGTCACATTGTTTATTTTCTGTTGCAATGGTTGGTAATAGACGCCACTTTATAATAAAACTTTACAAAATAGGCCGGCGGCCATCATATGGGCAGAGAGTCAGGCATAATAAAATAATAAAGGTTCCACCGTTCCGCCAATATCATCATTATCAACAGACTGTAAAATCCACTGCTAGACATAGGCCTCCACCAAAGTGCCATGATGAACGGTCTTTTTCCACCTCTATCCGCCGACTTTCCGCTATAATTGGAATTTAGTTAATGAAACTAAGAAAATGAACATACATATCTATGTATTTACAAAAAAATAAATTAAGAAATTGAACTACCCTTGGTATTTGTGCAAATTTGAAATTATACAATTTCACGTTCACGTCCTCAGCTTGTTTCCCAACGTTTCACGCTAACAATAAAAATATCTTCCATCAATGTTTAAAAGTCAAACCCTTCAATAGGAATCACGATGGGAACTACTGAACCAAATCGTAACAGGGTCACGAAAACCCCCTCCGCACTCTGTAAGAAATAAGTATAACCGTATTCAAAGGAAATATAAATGCTGTCCAAAGGCGAATATGCGGCGATCCCTCACACAAGTGGGTAAGACGACCTGAATTTTTAATGTTACACTCAGACCGTTGCAAACCGTAACAGTTTTCTTGTCATTGGTAGAGTGGAGATGTGAAATAAATTTTGCAGAGTGGCCCCATCTTTTCGTCTAACATAAATCTTTAATACGGACACAGGGTACACTTCATATGTGGCGGCGTGTCTAATGCTGTTTGTGTGCAAAGTATGGAGCTTTGAGACCCAAATATTGAGTTATCCGTGAATGGCGTAGCAAATTAATTACTAGCTTTTGCCCACGGCTTCGTCCGCGTGGGGGATAAAAAGTAACCTAATGTGTCATGTCGTCATGTCCGTGTGACGACATGGAATGTACATTTCTGGAAGTAAAACTTATTTATTTATTTAAGTATGTGTTGTTCAAGGTCGTGACTTATAAACAATATTGTGTCCCAAGTCAATTTAGCCGATACGGAGATTATTAGCAACAAACATCCAAACATTCGTACCTTTCTATTTAAAATATTAGTCGGATTTAAAATAAAATAATATGTATAGCTCTACCCTAAATAAATGAGGACTACAAATTACTTTTAACAATGTCAAGTGAATTAGGTACAATTTATTGATAAGCTATAATTTCAGTAAATAAAAAAGAAGTTCACCTTGAAAGCGTTAATTAACTTCCTCGTAGCGGCTGATAATAATGATAATGACAAACTTAAAACAATAGTCTCTATTAGTTTTTATTATTTCGCGGGAAATGAAGGCCATGTCCAACAATACACAAAACAAAGTGGACGCGATTCGTCTCGCCATATAATTTCAGTAATCAAACGCAACGTCACTGTGAGGCGCGGTCCCGAATCGATTATAGCGTTCCATTTCCGGTGTTTTTATAGGGAATAATTATTGGAAAACTGTTCAAACAATCAAGGACCACTCGTTTCCGTCATCGTGTAAAATTCTATAAAGAAATCAATTCATAGAGCTGTAGATAATCTGTAGATACAGCCAACTGTGACGCTTCCTCGATTTTTATTATTTGTTTGATAATTTGTTTTTACAATGAATAGTTTTTCCTTATCGCTTGTCTTGGTCGCGACGCGGATTCCACGTCGCACCTGCTGTTTCTCAGATAAAAGCAGCGGTTCTAATTATTATGTTTTTACACGATTTAAATTTGCGACTAGAGAAGTAGATCACCTCGATGATTACGAAAAATTTTTTGTCTAAGTTTTTGGAGAGTTGCGCACCGTTGAATTATTGTGTTTTAGATTTATGCCGGATCTTCCTCGACGTGAAAGCGTTTCGTAAACGGAAGTGTGGATTATGGTCGGGCGATGAAATCTAAATTCGAACTGAATCATTTACAGATATTTTATAGGCTCGATTAAATAATAAAAGAAAAATGTATTTGAGTATCAATGTATCACGATTGAGATTATAACAAACATCAAAGTGTCAGTGGAATGGTAATGGGCGCGCGAGGAAGACGTCACAGCGCGGTGCAAATGAACATGTTGCTAATGGACTATTAAACCTCCTGACGCTAATTATTAATATTTAATTTTAATGGCCCACCTCTGTCCAAATTTAATCACCATTTTCCTGTATGACAATTTTAATATTTTGTATGTCAATATTTGCTCTTCGCTGATTGAAACGGTTGCGGGTCAACGGTTTGTCAACGTGTCACAATATACGGACCTTGGCGCGATATAGTATTACCAAATAGCCCCATATTATATTACTTAAGAGATGTTATGACGGTGCTTGTCATTATTAATATTAATTTTAGTAATGTGAAATATGATATCATGTAAATTAAGGAGACGAGAGATATTTATCCGATATTTAGTTAGTTATGAACTATTCAACACGTGTTCTAAATCATTTTCATGCTCGATCTGTCAAACTTATCCGAGATGTCAAGGGTTGACAGCAGTTCGTGGCATCCGGTTCGACCTGCGGATAAGCCATCACAATGTGGGACAACGGCTCATAAACATACGAATATGAACTCAGGAACTATCGCTTAAAGACACATTTCCATTGCATTTTCATGAGCCACTTGTTACTCTACAGCTTCTTATTCCTAGGACGTCACTTTTCACAAAGCTTCGATCTAACTTTCCGGTCGCTGAATTTTCAACTTTGTATCGGAATGTATAGAGATGATATTGGTTCTTAGTAAGTTATCATAACTTCAGCAACGGAAGGAACTGCTCAGTGTGTGGCTCTACATTTGTGTTATTAAATGATTTATGGAGGAGGATTACGGGGAATCTTTTGCCGAACAATTTTGAAAGTTATTAGTATTAGGTGTTGGGTATGATGTTCGTTGCGTGGTTTGTTGGTTAATCATGCGCGGTAGCCGTGTGTTGATCTCGGTGTAATTGAGTTAACTGACGCGCTGATGACTTATTTGACAGAGTGAGTCGTATGTTTCGTCCATGTGTATTATCATAATCTACGAGGGATCAGATGAAATGTTTGTTATATTTGTCATGTTTAATAAACTGAGTTTTAAATAGGCGTCAAACAAGAATTGAAACGTTAAAATATGTTGGTAATATCAGGGACTAATAAATTGAAATGGAATTACATTGGTTTTGCTGTAAATTATCAGAAGCTTATTTTATGAGAAAAAGTTAAACTTTAAAACAATAATACAAAACAAAACAAACACGCTCAAGACTGTTTTCCCCATGGTCGACATCCTCAGATACATACTCAGTGAGTAGATCTTTGAGGATACCAATTAGGGGTGGTCAGAGGCACGTCCAAACATTACATTTGGTACATGCCCGCGTTTTGCTAGTAGTAAACATTCCACGTGACAGGTTGCAAGCCTATCGCCGAAACAATAATAATTTAATATAATCGGTCACTTTTCGTTTTATCGGTATTCATGTTTGCGAAACAATCCAATCATTCAATATAATATGCAATTACAGTGAATAGGAACAAAAAAAGAAAAAGCAGACTCGCAAAGCCCACCATCGATTCATCCGCGGCGCATTATGTTACCACATCGAGATATCGAATTGATAAGTGGCTGACATTCGCGGGCGGGCGGGCGAGGCATTATGAAATTGGCCGTACGTTAGACGCCGTTACTTCCGATAAAATATGACCGTTCCTCCCGCTCATATCAGTCGAACTGCACGGAATACAGAAACAAGTGGAAAAGGTGTTTCATTTTCAACTTTCCTCAACACTCTCATGCTGTATCTTGTAATCCGTGGATTGAAATAATTCTAAATGATCTGTCTGTTACAAGCCATAAGTGTCACAGGCTTACTTAAAAACTTACTTTTAAAACCGGCTTACATAAAAAAATTGGTAATGACGGGTTTTACTTTAGGTAGGTCTTCAATTAATTCCATTTACTTTGATTTACTACTCTAAGTACATTTGAAATTAATGCTTGATAAAATCAACTCAGTTTTAACATAAGTTTTTCGTAACCTTTTGTGAGAGTTTCTTATTTTGACAAGCGTAATGGCGGCTATACTACGATCTACCGGTCAGCAGGTGTGCCTATGCAGGTAGACCGGAGTGTGTATTGAAATAAATCTTAACAGTTTTTTGTAACTTCGCAGGTGACCGGCGCAAGATCGGAAATCAAATATTTTCAATAAATTCTCTCCGGCGTACCGGACCATCCCATACACGCTACGACATGCCGTCGAACTAACTGTCCAGGCAAATCTGCACACATAAACCTCTCCGGTAACCGAACAATGCATGGTTTACATTATTAAACCATCGACGTAGTGTTAAAGTTAATAGTTAGTGTAAATAAGAATAATTCTTGCGTAATCTCGCAGGATTGTGAAACGCGTGCTACATCCTATTACCGCTTTCGCATCGGACGTAACACTGGATGATATCCGTGCTCTAACTCGGCATTTTCTTAGTAAGCTCACGTGCTAAGCTACACCCATCATTTTGCTTACGGTGATCAATAATTCTAACATTATCTGTTTCTTGCTCTTACGTATTTACAGGTTTTGATATCTCATACTTATTTAAGTGATTGATGTTTTAAATAAATGACTTTGCTAGACATTATTTATATTAGAATTCAATGTAATAACAGAGTACCTATTATATCTGTAATCACTCTAAATTTTTTATATTTTTATCCTTATAATATTTCATACAGTCTTTTTCATCCAAAGGCTGTCTGGTATAGATCACTGATTAGCTATAAGGCCACCTATTGTACATTAGGTTTAAATAACTTTATTCTCAAAAAGACAAACAGATGTCACATAAATGAAAACAATACAAACTTAATTACTAATCTTTAAACAACATTGTCAAAGTTACTTAAATAAATAATAATGCTGGACATTTTCACACAGCATCATAAAACCCTAAACTAAAGTAAGCAGAACTAGTATTATGGGATCTATATAACTGATCATATGTATAATATGTATTTTTTTGTAAATACATACATATTATACAAAGAATACACCTAGATCCCGAGACAAATATTTGCAGATACAAACATATGTCTCGCGGAGGGAATCGAACCCGCAACCTTCTGCGTCTCAGGCGGACCTTCGTTCACTGCGTCACAGAGGTAGTCAAACTCTTACTCAAGGTCGGAGATTTATGAAACATGTGTATATGTAAACCTCGGCAACGTACTTTGATCGAATTGGAGACGTTCTGAAGAAAGGTCAGATCAAGAGTACACTAATGCGGCGAGCATGCATGATAATGTCAGGCGAGTGAATGAAGCAAAAGATATATGGATTGTAGCGAGTGGAAATCCCTGGTCTCTGTTTACCCCTCCGGGAGTTTTTGTATGTAAGTTAATAAATTAAGTACATGGTTAGATCATTGACCTAACGCAAAGTGACCATGAAATACCCTGGACACGACGAAGAAAAGAAGGGAAAAGTAGAAATCTAAGTGTGTATTATAACAAAACAAACCTACATTCCCCATGATTAACATCCAAAGATATAAACTCAGTAAGTAGATCATTGTGGATACTAAGTAGGGGGTATTCAGAGGCACGTAAAGACATAACATTTGACATATATGCCAGCGTTTTGCAAGTACTCGTAGTTAGCATTTTACGTGACAAGATGCAAGCCAGACAAATTAGTCTGTCTTAATCATCTATTAGCGAGGTCACAATATTTTAGTGATTTAAGCATTTATTAAAAAAAAATGCTTCTAAAGCTGGTAGGAGTTTGTTAATATTTATTCGGAAGCAGCCTATTCAAATTATCCATTCAAATAAATATTGGCAGAACGTGTATAAATACTATCTAGAATGTTCTATATACTTAAATAAATGTAGAAGTTTTAGTACAATTAAATTTACTAGTCATTTAGTTTTAGTAGTCAGTTTTGGCGATTTTAGGTTATGTAGTAAATCTACCGAACTTAATATACAATTATTAATAAGTTCCATTTTTATAAATAAATCTGAGCATTCTGTGCATGCATAGTCCAAACTCCATTTTATTCTAACCGCATTGCTTGCTATCCAAATAAAAAGAAAATGTATTTTTTCTGCAAACCGTATTGCACAACACGACCCAGCAGATATAGCCTACCTAATGAATAAGGCTCAATCCAGTGGTTAGTTTCGTATCTCTAACATCAGATGCATTGCAATATATCGCAGTATTCGTAGTAGACTAACGTACAACCAGTATCTTCCGTCGATTAACGTGTTTGATTGAATGCCCACACGCAGACACAATAAACTCAGCACCCGCCTACTTAATAGCTAGATTATACTTTGTTCTGTGTTCTGTAACAGTGTATTATGATGATTTCCTGATATAAGTGCACATACTTATTATCATAATAACTCTTGGAATTAGCAAGTTACTGTGGTAATGGGTAGACTTTAATAGCTCGCAGAAACGCTGTCACAAAAGTTTGCATTGTTCCTAAACTATCCAGTCTTAGAATATAGATGGGAAGTTATTCCGATGTATCTATTTTCTACCCTCTGTTGCTTCTTCCAATTTTAAATCGGTCTGTATAAGCATGCGTCCGACTATACACGTTACTTGGAGTCAAGGTACTGGTTCTGTTATAGGCTGCTGAAAATATATCGTAAGGGGTAGCAAGCAGGGGGTATAGGCATTCGGTCAGTAAGGTCAGAGATTTATACCCCCATAATCCGCTTCCTCGTCGGTAAAACGTACAGATATATCTATCGATTTCATTTCTACCGTTTATTTTTAAGACATCTTTTAATCTGCAATCCCATACCTAACCTATCGAATGCGTTAATGTTTAGAAATAGGTAAACATTTTACTTTTATGTGCAGTCACGTCTGATAAGTAAATTAGAGTGAATTGCATACAATGGTAGACAAGAAAACCGCATCGACTGTTATTTCTGTGTGAAATTGGAAAAAGATTCAGTTCCTTCAGCTACTTGAATATTTAGAATACAGCGCAGTAAAAATATCTAATAGACCGCACAGCCGTGACACTAAAGAGTTTTGTCCCAGCCATGGTGGGCGCCTATCGCGAGTAACTAAAAAGGTGTCGTTAGTGATGGCATTCAAACGTCATAAAGATGTCAGGTGGCTGTTACCTGATTGTGGTTATCGCTGTGTAATAGGCCGCGCGTAAAGTAAAGATAGAATTGGTTTATTATGCTCGTTTTCGTTCAAAACTAAGACTTATACGATGTTTCTTGATTTTTATAGTATGTCTCTGGGTATAATGTAAAGACATGTTAGGAGAGAGCTACTGAAGAACTATAGGTATTATAACATCATATAACTTTATTATATTATTAGCTTCTGCCAACGGCTTCGCCCGCGTGGTACCTGGATAAAAAGTAGTCTATGTGTTATTCTGATGTATGAGCTATGTTACTGTAAAGTTTCATCAAAAGTTCCAACAAGTTATTCTCTATATATATATACATATATAATATATTATAACTTTACACAATAAAAACAGATTTGGTATGCCTTCTAAAATGTCTTTGCTATGTTCTGTGGTATTTTTGTTGTAACTGTGCATAAATACTTCTAAAATAGAGTTCTAAAATATATTATGTCAACAAGCATCAAACTGGTGTAAAGTTAGTTATGTCATTTCTAATTCATATATTTGTCTTTCTGACCGTACTGTCCTATAATCTCTTCATAAGTCACAGCCAACCATTGTCAAGGCTTATCTGGTAATTTTTGATAGCCACCAGTCACTTAACACTTTGAATTGTTTCGGATGTTAGTTTATTTATTTTAATGGCACTTCGGCTTTTAAAAAGCATTCCACTAATCAAGGAGAGTGCACTTTCAAATGAATATGAGTTGTATTTATTGTAATTATATTATATAAAGCTAAACTACCACTCACTCACTCACTCATTGACATAGTTGTTCTCCCACTTGCGCTCGTGTGAGGGGTTAACGTTTGGTGGGATCGTATAGAGGGTGTTCCAGTGAGTAGAGGAAAAATCCGAAAACCCCCCTTTTCCTCCCCCCTCCCCCCCCTCCTACATCTATCTCCTAAACCCTTCACAATTGTCTATAGGGAGCTATTCGGTATCGTATAAGTAATGTTAAACAAAAAAAAATTCCCCCTCCTCCCCCCCTTTTTATCCAATTTCACCCCCCCTCTAATCCGATCTCTCGAACACGACAAAATTGCGGTGATTGCGCTATGGGATCGTAAAGAAGATAATAAACAATTAAAAATTTGACCCCCCCACCCATTTTTTACCCCCCCTTTCTCGCTCCATGCACAAAAATGTTTGAAATGCGTTGATATTGGGGTGATTGCTCTACGGGATCGTATAGAGAATGATTAACAATTAAAAAAATTAAGCCCTCCTCCCCCCTTTTTACCTAATTTCACCCCCCTCTTAACCGATCTCTCAAACGCGTCAAAATTGCGGTGATTACTCTATGGGATTGTGTTGAGAATAATTGACAATTAAAATATTAACCCCCCCTTTCCCCTTTTTACCCCCCTTCACCCCCTTTCCCATAGTATCTTCGAAACTTGAATAAAGAGTGGTGATTGCATGGTGGGATCGTATAGAGCTTTCCATGACATTATTAAACCTGGACCCCACTCTTGAAATCAGCCCCCCCTGCACCCCCCTTCCCATTATATCGTCGAAAATTGCAAAAAGTGCGGCCATTGCACGCTGGGATCGTATAGAGGTGTTCCGTGACATTATTAAACTTGAACCCCCCTCTTGAAATTAGCCCCCCCTGCACCCCCCTTCCCATCGTATCTTCAAACTTGAAGTAGGGGTTGTGATTGCATAGTGGGATCGTATAGAAGTGTTCCACGACATTATTAAACTTGGACCCCCCTCTTGAAATCAGCCCCCCCTGCACCCCCCTTCCCATTATATCTTCGAAAATTACAAAAAGTGCGGCCATAGCATGCTGGGATCGTATAGAGGTGTTTCATGACATTATTAAAATTGGACCCTCCTCTTGAAATTAGCCCCCCCTGCACCCCCCTTCCCATCGTATTTTCGAAACTTGAAGTAGGGGTTGTGATTGCATGGTGGGATCGTATAAAGGTGTTCCACGATATTATTAAACTTGGACCCCCTCTTGAAATCAGCCCTCCCTGCACCCCCCCTTCCCATCGTATCTTCGAAACTTAAAGTAGGGGTTGTGATTGCTTGGTGGGATCGTATAGTGGTGTTCCACGACATTATTAAACTTGGACCCCCCTCTTTAAATAAGCCCCCCCTGCGCTCCCCTTCCCATTGTATATTCGTAACTTGCAAAAAGTGCGGTGATTGCATGGTGGGATCGTATACAGGTGTTCCACGACATTATTAAACTTGGACCCCGCTCTTGAAATCATCCCCCCCTGCACCCCCCTTACCATTATATCTTCGAAAATTACAAAAAGTGCGGTGATTGCATGGTGGGATCGTATAGAGGTGTTCCATGAAATTATTAAACCTGGACCCCCTTCTTGAAATCAGCCCCCCCTGCACCCCCCTTCCCATTATATCTTCGAAAATTACAAAAAGTGCGGCCATAGCATGCTGGGATCGTATAGAGGTGTTCCACGATATTATTAAACTTGGACCCCCCTCTTGAAATCAGCCCTCCCTGCACCCCCCCTTCCCATCGTATCTTCGAAACTTAAAGTAGGGGTTGTGATTGCTTGGTGGGATCGTATAGTGGTGTTCCACGACATTATTAAACTTGGACCCCCCTCTTTAAATCAGCCCCTCCTGCGCTCCCCTTCCCATTGTATATTCGTAACTTGCAAAAAGTGCGGTGATTGCATGGTGGGATCGTATAGAGGTGTTCCATGAAATTATTAAACCTGGACCCCCTTCTTGAAATCAGCCCCCCCTGCACCCCCCTTCCCATCGTATATTCGTAACTTGCAAAAAGTGCGGCCATTTCATGGTGGGATCGTATACAGGTGTTCCACGACATTATTAAACTTGGTGCCCCCTCTTGAAATCAGCCCCCCCTGCGGCCCCCTTCCCATCGTATATTTGTAACTTGCAAAAAGTGCGGCCATTGTATGCTGGGATCGTATAGAGGTGTTCCATGACATTATTAAACTTGGACCCCCCTCTTGAAATTAGCCCCCGCTGCACCCCCATTCCCATCGTATCTTCGAAACGTGAAGTAGGGGTTGTGATTGCATAGTGGGATCGTATAGAGGTGTTCCACGACATTATTAAACTTGGACCCCCCTCTTGAAATCAGCCCTCCCTGCACCCCCCCTTCCCATCGTATCTTCGAAACTTAAAGTAGGGGTTGTGATTGCTTGGTGGGATCGTATAGTGGTGTTCCACGACATTATTAAACTTGGACCCCCCTCTTTAAATCAGCCCCCCCTGCGCTCCCCTTCCCATTGTATATTCGTAACTTGCAAAAAGTGCGGTGATTGCATGGTGGGATCGTATACAGGTGTTCCACGACATTATTAAACTTGGACCCCGCTCTTGAAATCATCCCCCCCTGCACCCCCCTTACCATTATATCTTCGAAAATTACAAAAAGTGCGGTGATTGCATGGTGGGATCGTATAGAGGTGTTCCATGAAATTATTAAACCTGGACCCCCTTCTTGAAATCAGCCCCCCCTGCACCCCCCTTCCCATCTTATATTCGTAACTTGCAAAAAGTGCGGCCATTTCATGGTGGGATCGTATACAGGTGTTCCACGACATTATTAAACTTGGTGCCCCCTCTTGAAATCAGACCCCCCTGCGGCCCCCTTCCCATCGTATATTTGTAACTTGCAAAAAGTGCGGCCATTGTATGCTGGGATCGTATAGAGGTGTTCCATGACATTATTAAACTTGGACCCCCCTCTTGAAATTAGCCCCCGCTGCACCCCCATTCCCATCGTATCTTCGAAACGTGAAGTAGGGGTTGTGATTGCATAGTGGGATCGTATAGAGGTGTTCCACGACATTATTAAACTTGGACCCCCCTCTTGAAATCAGCCCTCCCGTGCACCCCCCTTACCATAATATCTTCGAAAATTACAAAAAGTGCGGTGATTGCATGGTGGGATCGTATAGAGGTGTTCCACGACATTATTAAACTTGGACCCCCCTCTTGAAATCAGCCCTCCCGTGCACCCCCCTTACCATTATATCTTCGAAAATTACAAAAAGTGCGGTGATTGCATGGTGGGATCGTATAGAGTTGTTCCATGACATTTTACAACTTGCACACCCTTTGAATAACATCCCCCAGGACCAAACATAAACCGCGAGCTGCGTGCAGCTCGCGCACCGAGCGACCTCTAGTTGATAGTATATGACTTGAAGAATGTTCAGGCTCCGACAATGTAACGTAATTTTGTAGACCTTATTTTCATAGTCAAAAGCAGATAACCACTAGATTTATTATTCAAATACTTTATTAAAGGAGTGCATCCACAGAACATTTAAGTTACCTCCCTGCCTGCATCATCTAAGTTTTGATGTAGGTATTGGAAATTTTCGTTGTATTTTATTTTGTTCCAGTACATGAAGTGGGAACAATCCATTGTCATGATATAATAATAAATAAATAAAATAAATAATGCTGGACATTTATCACACAGCATCATCTAGCTCCAAAGTAAGCAGAGCTTGTGTTATGGGAACTACATGACTGATATACTACTTACATACTTTTTTTTGTAAATACTTATATATAGAAAACATCCAGATCCCGAGACAAATATTTCTTTATGCAAACATTTGTCCCGCGGCGGGAATCGAACCCGCAACCTTCTGCGTCTCAGGCGGGCCTTCGCCCACTTCAGATGAAAAAGCTGAGAAAGAGATCACGTATTCAATTTTATATGTAGCAATGTAAGTAACATAAAAATAAAATATGAATACCATAAAAGTGTACCTATCTCTATAATGACAATGAATATTGTTATTCCGCTCCCCCTGTAATGTTTATGCTTGATCTGTCGCTTAAATCGTCGAGCGGAAATTTTAATTTATGCGCTAGAGATTGTTTGTTTTTATGTTATCGCTACTTTTTTATATGACAAAAACATGGCTCCGTTCGCGGAAGTTACGAAAATTGGTTTTTGCTAAATAATGAAAGAGACGGATGAACTGTTACTTGATAATCTGGAAGTGATTGAACAACTTGTTTTACCGTCGAATTACTCGCCTTGCCGGCGATCGATATAGGTAGCACGTTTGTGAAATATTATCCGATTGATGTCCATAACTAATCGTCCATACTGCAGCATTCGCCACGCTTACAAATTTAATCTGAGGAATGACAGAGCCAAAATTGTGATGTTTTTATTTCAATAAAATCTTTAACCTTCGGTGATTTATGATTGTTCAATGAGGCATGGAGCGGTTATTTTTGTAAAGTGTTAATAGGCACATAATTAAAATCTGTATCTTCTTGACCTTTATGAGATGGACTTATCCAGCTAGTAAATTGTGTTTTTAATTATTCTTGTTGGTCTATAATAGAGAGTCAGCGGCAGCCATCGATTGTCCACGGGCTTAACGGAAGTTGAAATTTGAACCTTGCCGTAGCTCCGACAACCGTGACTGAATCCACAAATGTTTTACCTCACGTTCGCTTCTTATATTGTCCATTGTCTCAATAGGTTGGATAGAAAGTAGAATTCGGGGATTTAAAAGTTTGTTTTTAACTGTTCTTGCCAGTATTTACTTTAACTTTACGCGTAATAACGTAGGTACGTACATTGAATAAAATGTACTCGTGAATATTGTCAATTCCTTAAACAATGTTTTAAATTAAGATGCAGTAGCGTGTGTGTAGTGGTATTTCCAATACAGTCGTCGTCGTAGCAAAATACCGGAGAGCAGGCGTGTCGGTACAACGCTTATCTCGATCAAGGCGTTCCGAGAAAAGAAGACTCTGCTACCAAATATCATGACTGTCGTCTTACAAATGAGAAAATTTCGCTCTAATTATTTATGAATGTGTTATCGTCATATCTTTGGAGCTCACGATGCAGCCTCCTCCGTGCGCACGACACGAACAAAACCGCAATTAGCAAATGTGCCTTTCTTTGTTCTCTCGTACGCTCTGCCATCGCATCGCTTTGCATCTATTACTACAATACTAGTATATGTGAGAGTAGTGCCGTCGATGTCGAGCCTCGTTAATAAGCCTCCATTACTTTCATTAAGGGATATCGCCGGACAGTGGTCGTATCGAGATGTCGGCGCGCGTCATGCCACCGACACATGAAATTAAACGCGATGACGCTATCTGAGTGCGCGCATCGAGCGGTCGCTGCCCGTTCTTCGCCGCTCACCGCTATCCGCTATCCACTATCCACCGTCCCGCGTTCACTTAATTGCAAAATGCCAATGAATGTCGATAATATATTTTAATCGGTACACCGAGCTCTGTCATCGGCGCGATCCTAAATCTCGTTATGGACACGACTCGAATACCTAGGCACATGTTATAAATTACGTTTCAGATTATCATATGATCCAATCGTAAATTAAGACAAGATACATAATTAAGGCGAATAAATAAAATGGTTGGCATTTCGACGGAAGCACGTTCGATTCCGCCGAGCGATTTACTTTCCATTCTGAGCTATCAGCCCTTCTTAATAAAGTGTAGTTTGATTCGTTACATTTAATTGCGATTCAATCGCCAACAATATTGAAGGAGCCGGGAGTGCGGGGGCGGGACGGGCTCTGAATGTCACGACAAGATTTTTAATTACGTCCAAGATATCATCTAAGAACTGCACTCCATGCAACAGAAGACACATCGCAAAATTACAATTCAATAATTATTTGCTCGCAGGGAAATATTTTTAATTAATGACGGTTTAACTGTTGGTTAACATGAAAGTATCCGCCCGCCCGGCCGCCCGCCGCTGCCGGTAGTTGTCGAATCGCGGACATAAGGGCTGGCTTACGTGGTACGGGAACATGTGAACTCAAGCCAGGAGTGCATTCAAAGTCCACAGATTAGATTTAATATCAATTAATAAGTTAGTTGATGGTTATTATAAAGTCAAGACGCGTATAGATGGTTGTGAAGAAATAGATCCAAACTTCAGCTTGAACGTAAGTATGAGCTGAGAGGAAAGGTAGCTGGATGGCCGATGCTAGCACACTACCGTCTCGAATATGATCGCAGGCTATTTTTGTTCTTCTAATGCGTCTTCGCTGTCGTCCGGAGCACAATTAAAAATACAAAAAGTGAAACGTTTGTTTCAGACGTTCATTGTCTCCGTTATTAATAAATTCATTTTACTGAGTTGAAGTCGACGTGTATTTTATTCGCTTTAAGTGGTTTCACATTGTTTTATATTTATGTGCGGTTATTTTCGGCGGAGACATTATAATGCAGTTTGTGGGGGGAGATGTGAAACGGCTCACTCTTGCTCCATTAAGGATATTTGAAACTTGAGAGTGCACTCATAAATTCACTTTGTTGGTAATAATATGCGGCACGTGTTCTAAGAATACCTATCCATTGTTTAATTATTAAATTCCTACTACTTACTTACATACCCTCTTTTGAAATGTAAGCCAAAAAGCTGAAAATTTTAATTTTTTTAATTGTCTTCGTAGAAACCATAGCTTGAGGTCAGTCTTTGTATTTTTTGGTATACACAGAAACAGCGACAGACACGTCCGTCGTAGCTCTAGTTGTGCATTTACTTTATTACTCTGATATTTTACAGGTAGTGCTCTTAACTTCCATATGTCCCGCTTTTATAGTCCGCTGTACGCGTTATGGCCTAATGTCACGTGATGCTCTGATTTGAGAGCCTTATTTCGGAGTATCTCTACATAGAGTTCACATAAAAAACGTAGAATGTTGCCGATAATTTACGGGATTAGTTTTTGACATGCTATTTTTGAGCTTAAAGAAAGGCGGGGAAGGAAAAAGGGGTTTTGAAAAAAATAAAATATTTAGGTACCTTTTCAAAGCAGCATAGGTATTCCAGATTGTACGTTTCAAGTTAAACCTCAAAGTAGTCTAAATAAAACATGGTACAACAGGTGTGTTCAATTGAGGCACCTTTCATTTCGTTGATGTTTTCTAAACGCACGCGAATACGTTGTGTTTTCTCACTATGCTTGTGAAAATTATCAAAACAAAGGACAATGCAAAATCATGAATTTTCCATTTAAAAAGAAGATAGAGGCTCCACAACAAAGTGAAACAAGATCCACTCTACTAATCCGACAAAAGCGAGCCTTGTTACCCTTCAAATTTATTTATAAGAAAACTCTCGGACAAGTCGTTAATACCTATAAAGTAGGGGCGAGAGAGGCGCGAGCGAGTTTATAACTCACGTACCGAACTTTACTTGCCGACACATAAAATAATAGGTGTAAAAACTTACACGGGAATGTACTCAGTGAGCCAGCGGGCCGCGAGATGGACGGCGCTCGGTCCATTCTCACTTCGCAGGCGTGCACGCCGCCGCCTTACTAGCGGAAATTATCCGCAACATCCATTGTTGCTCAAATAGATCTTTATGCTTTAAGGTTGCTCGGCTGCTGTTAAGATATCTGTTTGTTTATAGCCAACAAGTGGGTCCACAATCAAAGTTACATTACATTTGTGACATGAATCACATACATAATTATGTGTTTTAAGGAATTAAGGAATTCCGAACTGGCGATTTTGTAGGTATTAATAATGAAAAGAACTTGCATATTTTACGATTGTACCCAATCAGCTGGCAGGTGTAGTTTGACATTCAATGGACGAACCATAAGGACCTACAGAAAAACAATGAATATTCTGGAGCTCTAGTTAATTTGAAACGTTAATCAGTACTATGGGGACGGCACAAGAAATATATTATCTTGCATAAATCATGGTAATGAGCACCTTTCGAGCATTTCGTATCGCCATTAATTCAGATATCAGTGCGGAAACAAACGTCGGTTTATCCCGCCATCTGTGGCGCATGCGCGCACCGGTAATCGTTAACCCTGAGGTGATATTATTTTGAATATCCATTTCCTTTATCATTATTATTCAAATCACCCTTAACCGAGGGTTCTAAAGTCCAGTTTACATAATACTGTATCGGAGTTACCTAAGCATAAAGATGTATGACACGAATTTGAATTCGGAACAGATATTGTTGTGGAGCCACGGGCGACGGGCACGTGCGTACGCGCACCTTGCACAACATTCTGTTTGTGAACGTAAAATTAAGTGCTATTTTATTTATAAGATGTTGTATTGCCTATTCCGCTTGTTTATTGGTGATAACTACAACCCTAAGTACATTTTTTGGTACAAATGACCTGCACTTAACTTTTAACGGGCTCGATTTACGGTCACTCCATGTTTCACACATTATAAGTAAATGCATGTTTCATAATATTCTGGTTCTGATCGGTGGACAGTAACTACCCATATTAGCGATAAGCGCAGCAAATTTTATATTTTTACGAATTTACCCACCATTATGGTAATGTTTTTATTTGTTTGCGATTTACATATCTCGAAAAATTTGGGTAACGTTTTCCAATTTATTGCACTAAAAAGTTTTAAGCGTCTACCTGCAGATCTAAAAAGAGCACGTGAAATCGATATGCAAAACTTGGGCACGCGTAGTCTCGGGATGCGGGCTGATAGAACGACTCATCTTTAGCATTCATGCGAACCTGTTATCCTTCCAGTGACCGAGGTCAATCAGCGACTATATCCCAACTATAAATTTCATTTAATAAGACACAAATACAACTTTATGCTCGTTTTTGAATCGCCAACCAAAGAAATTTAAATAAAACACTTTTATCAGATTCGACAGGTGGAGTTGTTTTTCTTATACGTTTTTACTTCGCTGTAGGTTAAGGATTAGCCGGTAACTAATCGATTAGCGATATGGAATGGGGAATGTCCTGTTTTGATAAATAATACTTTGCTATTTGTTATTTATTTTGAACAAGTTATTACAAGATAATATAATATACATAAGGAACGCTGAAAAATGCAGAAGTAAAAACTGTGTTGCTTCTTTTCTGGTTTGGTCGCGGAGGAACAGGCAGTAGATAAAACCGACGTTTCAAAGTGATCCTTGTGATTTTAATGAATAAATGAATTTTGACTTTGTCTTTGACTTTGGCGTCCTTATGACATAGAGAGAATTACGTTGCATACAAAAATTAACATGGCTTGATGCCTATCTGCACCAAGTCAAAAAAGCTTAAGCATATTCTTTGGGCTATTGTTTAGCCTTATTATTTAGCAAATAACATGCCTAATTTTTCTACTCATTTTTAACATTTATTATGTCTATAAAAACTATAAAGGTTTTGCATAGTTTGATTTAAATATTGGCAGTGAAGGAATTTTACTAGAAAAAGGCAGCTTAGCATGGCATGAGAACATTCCAACAGTAATAATAAATAGCCCACCGCATCAAACATTGGATAGAAGTCGATAGTTTAATATTCATCCTGTCTTAATCAGCCCCTGGAAGCCCACCCACGTCTGCGACCCACCATTTCTCCACCATCAGTGTAGCCATCGTCATACTAATTTAACCAGGCTCCGGTTGCCAATAGACTATGTGCAATAAATATTTAAGATTAATCTGATTGGCTCTGGGACTCGTTAGAATACTAACGATCGCCGAGAAATGCCGAACGCTTGTAAAACATTGTCTAATTGTGATGGCTCGCGTGATTAGTGTTGGTAGTTAAGTTTACTTGATCTTAGATTTCGGAACACTATCGCGATATACAAGACATATAACTAGGTACCTAAATGCTTTCTACTTTGTGCTCTCGTTACAGAAGCAAGTCAAACATTTAACATAAAAACCTACTTATACAAGAAATTAAATAACTTACTTAAATAAAACTGCATTAAATGTGGTGAAGCATTAGGCACCTTACAAATCTGAAAATGAAAATGAAAAATACATCTACTAAATACTATATTCATGAACATAACATAAAATGGGCGATATTGGTAAATATATACATATTTTAAATAGAAAACACCCAGACTCGAGACAAATATTTGCAGATCATACAAACTGGACAAACTGCGTCTCATGCGGGCCATCGCCCACAGCACCACAGTGATCGTCAATGGTCATTTTTCACACAGCCCTATTTATATAGTACGTATTTTTTTTTTTAATACATACATAAATTAAGCTCAACTAAGCTGAGCTTGTATTATGGGACATCAGTCCCATAATACTTATAGCTTAGTTTAGGGCTGTGTGGTCTCGGTGTTTCCTATTTAAAATATGTATATATCTACCAATGTCACCTATTTTATGATATCAGAGAAAACACACTCGAGACAAATATGGGCAGATCATACAAACATTTGTCCCACGACTTATATCTATGATTATATTTTATACACTTTTGATTGTCCAACTTTATATTAGTTTCGAGCCGGACCAAGTAGTGTACGGTATTGATACTATCACTAAAGATCTCGATGCTGTGTACGATTGGACCCAGAGGTAACGACTCCTTATAAATCCCAATAAGACGTAGTTGTTTGTGGTAACTGCTTCATATCCAGGCTTGACATTAATTCCCTCCAGTGAAATTCCATAACTCTCCACTAAAGTTTTGCACAGAGATCAAAAACTTGGGTCTATATATGCAATGTGACAGCACATTGCTCCAGTAATAGATTGTTGGTGAATGTATGGAACATGCATTATCTTAAACTGATATTTTTTTCTGCCTCAATCTGCAAAGAAGACCCTATTGAACGCACTGCTGTTTCCCATACTGGACTGTGCAGATGTGTGCTACCCAGACGCTACAGAGGAATAGTAAAATAAACTAGAACGGCTGCAAAACCTCTGCATAAGTTTCATACATTGTCCGCGGTAGTTCGAACACGTCTTCTTTCCGCATATAGCTGAAATGACTTGAGATTAGGGAGCGTCGCAAAGTCCATGTGTTGTACCTACATCTTAATAACCCCCAGACCCCAACTACCTCAAAGAAGGGATCAATTTGTCGCACGCGGGGGATTCCTGTACGTTCCTCACAACAGCTCCAGCTCAATGACACCTCAACATAATACTGCCTGCCACACGGACTCCTTCACAATCACTGCTATCAGACTCTGGAACAGTTTTCCAGATTCATATCGTGAGGTGTCTTCTGTTGAAGTTTTCAGATCCAAAGTCTACAATCACTATTAGCTCTCATGTACGAATCTTACAAAATTAAGTAATTGATTGGTCTCTCAGCTACACAATTACATTATGAGTAAAATAATAATATATTATAAAGATTATTAAGTAGTCTTTAAAATTTTATATGTAACTTTTAAGGTTAGGTTATGTAGGTAGGTCTTTGTGTTCATCTGGGGAATAGTTTTTGTGTTTTATTAATAGTTTAGCTCTAGCATACAATTTATAACATTTTCTTGTTATTCATATTACACAAAGGTTTGCCTATATACAGTACTTTTTATATAGATAGATAGATATATCTTTCTTGTACACCAGTAATTACAAAAGAAACACGAAAAATGAATTATAATAATATCTAGTGGTACAATGGGCGACCTTATCGCTGAAAGCGATCTCTTCCAGGCTTCCAGGCTTCTTTTAGTGGTGCAATAAATAATTTTCTATCTATCTATTTATTGTCCAGCCAAGATTTTTTCATTGCTATAATGTTCTTCGAAGTTGATGTGAACTTACCTCAAAACATTTTCTCGTTCCATTTGCTATTATTTGTTTTTAATTCACTTTACAAAACTCTTCTAAGAGGCATTAGTAAGAGATTCGTTAGACTTACGTACCTATCGGGTTACAAATTGTGTATCTAAGATCGATACCGCCGTAATGAAGAGGGCTTAGCATTTAAATACATTTGCATGTTAGAATGCGCTCACTCTATCTGCGTACTACCGAGCACCGATTGAGCGAATGCACTGCTCCACTTGACAAGTTTAGTTGACAAGTAACTAGATTCGATAACTGGAGACTTGATAGTGATAGCAAAAGGCTGAATCGCAGTCCCTCTTAGCTTTGTTTGTTAAATTAGCTTTGATATTTTCTTGTCATCCTAGAAAAGGGACGTTCAACTGCCACTTTTATTACTGAAGCTTCCCAGTAGTTGTGACGTAATGAGGTTTTTATATACTTATCATCTTTCTCCGTTTCGTCTTCACTGTTCTACGTATATGCGTTGGTTGTGTTTTTTTTTTAAATCCTGTGCAGCCATGCTCAATTTTTTTTTAACATTACGCTATTGTATTTCAAAAATAGAGTACGTGTGCTCATTTTGTAGCCTGTCACTATTGGAATACCCATAACATGCCTAGGTTATTTCCTATTCAGCCTTAGTTATAGGTGAATAGAAGCTAGGTCGCCAGCGATGCGCACTCCGATACCAACACCAATTAATATGCAATGCCGTGGCACTCGTAAACCAGTCACGAACATATGCCAATATGCTGGTGCAGTTAGGCAAAGGCTATTTGTATAATTCGGACGATTTACTTTGTGGTACCGCGTCTTGCTCCCGATTGATGATTGTCTTCCTTTTCTTGTGGCACAGTCGAACTAAATCAGCTAACGTGCTCACTATTATTTGATAGGAAGGTTTAGTTTAACAAATGTCTATATTCTAATTCTGATAAATATAAATATAGATGATTGAGGTCAACAAAGTCAAATTACCTCCTTTCATTAGGTACCGAATAATGCACATATAAATGACATAATTCGATTCCCGCTGCTGGACAAATGTTTGTATAATCTGCAAATATTTTTCTCGGGTCTGGGTATTTTCTATGTATAATATGTATGTATTTACAAAAAAAAAATATATAAGTATTATATCAGTTGTGTAGTTCCTATAGTAGCTATGCTTAGTTTGGGGCTAGATGACGTTGTGAGAAAAAAATGTACAGCATTTTATATAAAAAAAAAATAGTTCCTCGAGAACTTTACACAATAAAATATGAACTAGGGTACTGCTGGTATTTATGTGATTGCAATACGTATCGCTCTGCAACTAATGTTTATTATGCGCGCTATCATTTCGCGTTCATATAAGATTTCACGTGTGGCATCACATTAGGAGTAAGTGCAGAAAGTGCGCATGGTATTGCATTATCACGTACGTACATGTCGCGACTGTCGCCGTCCTATCGCGGCATCAGGCGCCGGCCGGCTCTTGCATACAGTTTACTGATTACATTCACTAATCATATACTTACTACCAACTATAAGGAAAGAATTGGTTAATTATTTCATTTTAAAATTGTTCAAATGTAGGACATATTTGAATGATGAGAATGTACGAAAGGTACCTACCGGCTTATTTATCAAAATAAACATAGCCTTTGGATAGAGAGAAATCTATTATATTGTAGGTACGAATGGTGGGGTACCTATAAGTAATCATTTAGATAACACGAATAAACGAATAATCATAAACAAGAATAAAAAATAAAAAAAAAACTTTGTATAATATTAAATATATTTGATAATAAACAGTAGGTGCATATATCACCTGTTTTACATATCTACGTTACGATATGTTCTTAATTTTCTAATGGCGAGAGCGAAACGATACCATTTTGCATTGCGACTTAGGTTCGCAAAAGAAACCTCAGGAAATGAAAGTAGCTGTAAAGAAAATGTTACGATTGCCACCATGTGAATAAATAAATGCACTGATGGATGAGCTGCCACAAACCCGAGCCAAGTATAAGCAGGTAGGCTCGCTAGCGCTAAAGCTCGGAACGCACAGCATAATAATTAGTCATTAGAAAGTAGGCAGCGAGGGAGCCGGTGGGTGGAGGGAGGTAGAAGGGAGGGCGGGGCTCGTCTGTTTCAGCTTATCTGAAATTACATCTTTTATGGGTATCCGCGATTATTCCGCGCTGCAGCGGGTTGCGGCGCGTTACTACCGCCTGGAAAACAACTTCACATTACCATCGCTGTTCTACATAATCCCTACTATTGCTTTTTACTACTCGACTACTTTCGCGCTTCAATCGCCTCTTTGTCACCCATTCATTTCTACGCAGGACGAGTTTTGAGATTTCCAATCGTTAATTTTACAGTACGCTTTAATTACCGTTAATAAATATCTTCTATAAGCTACTGTTAACATAATCCGCTTTTTAAACCGATTCATAATAGGTTGGGGAAAAAGTTTCTTCGCATTTTTTTAAGAAAATTCAAAACATTTTTTAATATAGTTTATTTACATTTAACTAAAGTATGTAGGTACCATTTTGTTCGATAACTTTTTGCCATTTTGTAGGCAGGGACATGATCCCATTGCTATAAAAACTTTGGGGCTTCTGTTCAAAATACCGCGACAAGTGGTTTTGGCAGTCCTCTCGTGATGTTAACCTGACACTGCCTAAAGAATTCTGAAGAGACCGAAACAGGTGGAAATCTGAAGGTGCAAGGTCAGGACTATACGGCGGATGCATTAACACATCCCAGCCAAACTCTCTTAATTTTTGCTGAGTGGCTAAAGATGTGTGAGGTCTAGCGTTATCATGATGAAAAACCACACCCCTTCTGTTGATTAACTCCGGCCGCTTTCTCTCAACTTCTTGTTTTAATCTCATCAGTTGTTCGCAGTAGAGTTCAGAATCGATGGTCCTGCCTGGTGGTAACAGCTCATAATGAATAATGCCCTTCCAATCCCACCACACACACAGCATCACCTTGTTGCGAGTTAACCCGGGTTTCGCCACAGTCTGTGAAGCCTGACCGGCCTTTGACCACGACCTTTTTCGCACGTTCTTGTCGTACGTGATCCACTTTTCATCACCAGTTATCAGCTTCTTCAAAAATGGTTCGGTTTCATTACGTCGTAATAAAGAATCACAAATGAGAACACGGTTCATTAGGTTTCTTTCAGTGAGCTCGTGAGGTACCCAAATATCGAGCTTTTTTGTGTACCCAGTTTTTTTCAAATGCGCCAAAACTGTTTTGTGGTCAATTCCCAGTTCTTCAGCTACGTCGTAACTACTGATATGCCGATCTTGCTCCACTTTTTCAAAAATGGCATCCATTTTATCCGTAATAGGGCGACCAGAGCGACGTGCATCTTTGACATCAAAATTTCCGGATTGAAAACGCTTAAACCAAATTTGTGCTACTCTCACAGACACTGCACTAGGTCCATAAACATCGCAAATTTTTTTCGCGGCTTGCGTTGCATTTTTACCTTTTTTGTAGTAAAATTTTAAAATGTATCGAATTTCTTCATTAGATTCACTCATCTTGACAGTACGAAAAACAAATAAAAATCACACATTTTCCTAATTTGAATTTGGAATTATCTTCTTTAAAATTTAAACTTTTAATGATACCAAAACCAGCCAGATACAAATAGTATAGCCAAAGAGATTTTATTACAAGTTCATACATACAATAATGCGAAAAGACTTTTTCCCCAACCTAATATATTATATGGAATTATTTATCAGAAATGGATGCATATTGCAGCAATGGATAAATTTATTCACACATAAACGTGTAAATTACCATTGAATTCGCTATAACATTGCGTAGAAAATTTATACACAGATCTAAAATACAGAACGGGGCCAATTCTAATATCCTTGTTTGTTACACAAAAGCCCTGCTTACAACAACAGACAAACAATTCAGTGGAGCTAACTTGAATTCATAATCAAGTAATTTATGTGCACGGCGAATAAATTAGTCGCTCCAGCCCGCGCGCCGCCCATAACTTACCCCTATAAATTGCCCAAAGCGGGCCAACTTCATTTTATCTCCAAAATACTAATAAGTACTTGTACCTACTACCTACGTACGTGAGTTACCACCTTTGTTTTATTTTAACCAGTAAATTTCCACCCCGATATGACCGTTTTATGATGGTGTTACGTGATTACTACCTGATAAGCGCGCACCAATGCGTTGATAAACATGAAAAACGGCAAGTGTAACTTACAAATAACAAAATGTGGCTTACAAAGACTGTGAGGGCAGTCTTTGTAAGCCACATTTTGGTATGTTAAACCATGACTGAGTTAAATGTTTAACGTTATTTTTTTTCTAACTGAAGTTATCTGTAGTATCTATAGAAGAAAAAAATGATCAAGGATAATGAACTTTAATATATTTAGTATGAAAATGATTATTTATGTATTTCCCCTGACAGTATTTCCTCTACATGTTACGTTTCTATTTCTACTGGCGAGCTCACGTATCAGGTAGCACCTGCTTTGCATAAGGCGTCATGTCGAGAACCCCACGCATAAAGTGTAAATTTTGCGATTAAAATAATAAAATTGTGAATAAACTAGCTTGAAGTGAAAATAGTGATGATAGTATATATATCATAGTAAGAGTATATTATATATAATAATACTAGGTCGATTCTATTTGTTACTTTTCAGTTAGTTATGGTTAGAGGAGATATTTAAAAAAGGCCATTATCGTAAAAACAAATAGTTTTCAAAATAGTTTCAGGAGGTTAATTAATGTGTAACATGACTTAGTACAAAAATATACGGTTTGTTTAAAATAATCAATATTATTTTAAACAAAACTCTACCTGCTGAAAAGTCGTTACTATTGACAGTGAAAACATTTGAAATAGAACGAGTACCGCCGACCCTCACAAAAGGTGTCACGGTGTCCGAATCGTCCAAGAGAGCCAACAATAAAATTAACATAGTCGAAAGCGAGGTGTCATGGCACAGGAAGTATTGTGTAATTTGTAAGCTTTGTGATTAATAAAGTGTACTAAGTGTGTCCCGAATAGGACAGATTAGCGGCCACTTTATCACATCTATTCCGAGTTAACGTCGCGTGACGGATCTCGTTTGAAACTCATAAAGAGTCCAAAGCAAAATATACTTGTAGATAACGCTTAGGTACTTTACGTCTCGGGCCCTTTTCGACTTGCCAACTTTAGGCATCACCATGGAGGGTAAACTCGCAAGTTTATTTAAGTTTACTACTATTTTGTAATTAAATTCTCGCTTTATAATCGAGTCAGTGGGTGTTGGGGTACTTTACGAGTTTTAAGGAGAATCTCTTCAGTCAATTAATTTATGTCGTCCCATGAAATATGGGACGAAACAAAATCAACTGGTATAACTTCTCCCTCCGAGGTAGAGATGGTAACATTGTTGACATTGTTCTTGCAAAATGTTTGGGAGTCTTTGAGATTGAAACTTCAGAATAACATGGTCGTGTGAAAATTAAGAAATCTGTTAAAGTATTCATTTACAACTAAATTCTTCTTTGTTATTCTACTGGTTCTTTTTTTTCCTACTTGAGATCAGTTACCAAATATGATCAACAGTGAAATAGTTAAATTTGCCTTACAGAAAGTTTATGCTAGAACCAAATGAAAAAATGTAGTAAAGCGAAAATATGCATATTCTGCTACTTTATTTATGTTTTCCGTATCTCAAATGTATGTTTAACATAAATGGTCAATATGGACAGTGGACAACAACACCGTCTAGCTCACATTCGGACAGATTGATGGAATTGCGCTGGCCTTATACGAAGAACAAATGGTTATAAAATAAACTTTATCAGATTTTACTTTGACCTTTTTGCTACAAATAACCGGGGGAAAAATGCTGATATTCGGTTAGTTTTATTGTTACTATACTCAACACAAATGGATGCTTAACTTTGTTAATCGAAGTAGTTTTAATCTAAATATTCATTTGAAATAATTTCATTCTTATACTTGTAGTATGTTTATTTACCGATATTCCTAAACAAATGTATAAACGTTATGTTTGATGTAGACAGAAGGCACTTTGTAAGTAATGATTTTTATAAGTGATTTTGGCTTATTTTTAAATACTTATTCATAATTTATAAAATATGAATTGCGAAAAACAGGTAATGGGATGATAGGTACACATTTCCACTGTATTTTATATTAAGTAGGTTCTTAGTTCAAATATACATCTTAAGAACGCAGCTAGTCTTCTGAAAATAGTTTGTCACAAGGCAGGACTTGCAAATGATAAAATCAAAGAAATTTATTTGCCGGAACCCATTAATGTAATACTCACATTACTGCGTTCTAGTAAGAAGGTTTTTTTTTATCCTACAGAAGAGGCAAACAAGCATACGGACCAGCAATGTTGGTAAGCAGTTACCATAACCTATGAAAGCTTGCAACACACGCGTTGCCTCCCTGAGATATCAAGATGAAAGATCTCATGTGCAAGTAAATTAACCGGCAACCATACCCTTCAAAACACATCAATAAGAGTTTTAATACTTGGCGGCAGAAATAGGAATGGCTGTAGTACTTCCTCGGATGAGCCCTTTCACAGAAGGTCTACATCTCTTAATAGGTATGAGTGTTCGGGCCTAGTATCCATGCCATTGAACGCGAGTGTGACATCTGGCCTAGCCGGCTTTTGACTCCGATACAGTAGTTCAACCGAGTAGTTCAACTAGTTGTACAAATAATACACCACTGTATCATTAGTGCAACTACAAAAAATACAAGCAAATCCCCTGGGTTGTACTTCCTAGAATCTTGAATTCTTTTAATTATGGATTCGTGAAATTTTGACTGTTTATTATCAATTCCAAAAATGTTGGAGGCGTCTATGGTCGTGAACATAAAATTTCGGCTCCTACATTCATATCTCGGACGAGTCTGTGCCGATAATTCTACATAAGTTACTGCCAATAGTTTATTGCCAGTAAATCTCATTGTAAAAATCAAGAAAAAACGGAAGAAATCTAAATAGCTTCGTTTGTACTCAGCATCCATCCATCCCATACAAAGAAAACTCAGGAAAGAATATTGCTGAAACAATGAGTGCTGGTGAAATAACTGGCAAATGAGACATTTTTTTGGTTACTTTTTAAAAATTGCAGGCGTCATTCTATAAACATACTTTGAGAGTAATGCAGCTTTAACAGCGAGCGAACCAATAACTGATAAAATAATTGTTAAGAATGAGAACGTTACCAAAGTTATCGAGAACCCGTATAATTGTATCCAGCAAATCACATTTATATTGATTTACCTTGTTGTACTAAACGAATTGTTCTACAACCACGTTATCACTTGATACTTATATAATATATTTCAATTGTTTTCCTCTGTTTCCAAAAGTTGCGTGTATGTCATTGTATAGCTAAGTTTATCTGCTAGAATAACTTACGCTCTCATCCGCCATCCCCCACACTTTCGCATTGTAAACGTATTTTGTAAGGATTATAGCTACTTTGAATTAACATAACATTTTCCGTCATTTGCTTATCGCTCACATGACAAGTCTTGTGCATTATACATGAATATATTTGACAAGTTTTAGCAGAAGTCGCGGCGTGAAATACCTATTCAGGAATGTGCGCGAAAGCCGAGTGCGAGCCGAGTCGGTGCTAACTCCGATGAGTATTTGAATAATCGAGGAATGTTCCAACTCCTCGGCATTATATGATAATAATTTCACGCGCGAGTGGTGCACGCCGGGTGCCAGGACTCCGCCGCACACCCGGATGCCTCCGAGGAATGTGTGAAAAAATTACCAACGTCACAGAATACAATTTTCACAATTCATATCGAAGCGACACGTGACGCTATCGATATAACCTCATTAATCGATACTCCCCCGTAATTCATTGATACTACAAACGTTAAAAACTGGTGAAGTGTTAAATAACCGTATAGGGTTGCAAAGGTGTGGCAATATTTCAAATTACACGCGTCGAGGTTGTATAATTTTATGGGAATTTAAAACTTTAGGGAGATTCTCTAGACCTCTAAGACGACTTTGTTATTTGTTGAAGTGGAGTAGCTAGTTTTAATTCAAACATTGTGTGACCTCTGAGTGATATGAGTTATATTCCAATTTCTAAACATTTTAATTGACGCATGCGAATAAACACTTTGTTATACGCTCTACTGAATACGAGCTTATAAAATCATAAAAAAAAAATAATTACACCGCCACGTGGTAACGTAAGTGTGAAGTTGTTAACTTAAGTATGATAACATTATGGCTAATTGGTATGTGAACGCCTCATAAAATTAGTTATTCATAACAGTGTTGTTTTTAGATGGTGTATCAGTAAACGGCGCGATGTTATTTTACGCCCCTGTAATTATTAAATTGTCTAAAGGCTGCAAGATTACTGATATACTGATTTATTTATTTACAAAATGTTCTTAGATAAACGGTTGAATGAAATTCGCCCTACAAAGGTTGTAGAAAAAGTAGCGTCAAAACCTTATTCTCATTTACGAGTAACTTATCAGTAATTAAATAAACTGCCAACACACACGTACATAGTCCTGACCAAAGCTAAGATTTTCTGTGTCGTTTGTATCAGGAACAACTCGTGGGTAGTACCAGTCAGCAAATAAAAATAATTACTATAATTTTTGTCCTATAATAGTAATAATAATGTTGGACATTTTTCACACAGTATCATCTAGCCGCAAACTAAGCAGAGCTTGTATTATTGGAACTACAAGGCTAATACTACTTATATTATTATTTATTTTGTCAATACATACATACCTATTATACATAGAAAACACCCAGACCCGAGACAAATATTTGCAGACCATACAAACATCTTATAATATTCTCTAATATCTAAAGTCATACTGGACACGCCAAACCATCTTTTTGCACGCCCAGGATGACTGGTAGAAAATGCTTTAGCATTAAGTCCTCCTAGCACTACATTGTTTGTGCGGAAGTGTACATAAATTCTTTACATAAATTGTTCATGTTTATTGTTATTACCTACAAATGTTTCATAACTTGCACAGTAGTGGTTGCAGCAACGTAAACAGAAACCGCAAGACGTAAACTCGACAGCACTAGAAACAACTCGTTGTAGAGGTACCTGTATTCAGGGAACTCGCAATTTTCATAAACCACTGCTAGATTGCAACCCAGTCTCTGGAAATACATTCGCTTACTAATTAAAGATGCAGTTACTAATTTTCGTTCAACCACTATTTTATAGTGACATTATCAGATATAATTAATACAATTTCATGCTTAGTTGAAAATTGCTACGTTTGATAAATATTTGTTTGTCCCACGATAAGCCTCAACTAAAGTACGTATAATTTATATACTTCCTTTTGTAGAGATAATGCTCACTCTTTGTGGTTCTAATATACATTTTTAAAAGCGAATAGCTATAAAACTATAATTAACTACTAACTTCATGCACCAGTAAATGTAGACATTAATTTCCACACAGTTTATCTATTTGGGCGTACAACCCGCCTTTATCTGTCATCGTTGCTCACACCCTGAGTTCTGTACGAGCCTCATCAACAATAAAGCTTTAGGAGATATCATATTAAATTACACTAAGCATAAAGTTTATTTTGGGAACACGAACAAAAGCCTAGTAAGCCGTTTCGGTATTGCCCGCTGTGGCTTGAAAGCGACTTTACGTATTGCGTTTACTTGAAATTATTTTAATATGCAAATAAGAAAATGTGAAGGCAAAATTTGTGTTTCGATGTTGTTGGTAAAGTCGGTTACGCAGACGTATTCTTTAAATTAATGTCTGTGCGAGATTAGAGTACTGCTAACTGCTTTACATGGAGCGGGCTTACACCGCGCAGCTCGCTCGTTTGTTCCGAGAAACAGACAAATGAAAGCACATAATTACTAGGCCGCCCGTTCTAAATGCAACAAGGATTAGAATTTACATGCGCGTGTTAACAAGCACGCGTATTGCATTTATGACTTTGATATTTAAATACGGTCTTTAGGCATAGGCTTCCTAATGCAGCCAAACGCGTCCTCAAGCGTCACGCCGAACCTGCCTCATGATAATAGCATATTGTCAGATGACCAGTTGGAAGCTGCGTGCGACGTCAATAGCAGACCGCGCTTTTCCGAACTGGCTCTATCTTGCCAACCTGAATAGTAAAAGATTTAACTGGCATTAAATATGCTTGGCATTTTCCTGTTCTGCATATAGTTTCATTTGACTATCGATTTGACTATTCTTCACCTTTTCGCGTTATAAATATCAAATACTCACCATTTTGCAATAGAAGTTGTGGTTCAACACCTAAGCGCACGATTTTAAACTTCAGTGCTGGTTTTATCTAAAATACTGTATCTTATAATTATTCTACTCGATTACCTATCATTATAAGTATGCATTTCTTGAATGTATTCATTTTGGAGTACAAAAGCCTTCTATTTATGCAAAGAAACATAAAGACAGGTGACCGTCGTGTAAGACTGTAGTTTGGTTTTTCGACTTGTTCCGTTCAATATTCAGAAGCGGCATAAGGCGAATGCAATCCTAACGAACATAAGGCGAGCTTAAAGATTCAAGATTATTACAATGGACGACAGATGACAATCTATTCCGTATGATAATTAACGTGTACTGTTCTATATTTTGTTTTGATTCCAATTAGCGAGTGTTTGGTAGCACTGACAATCGTAACGAATGTCAGTAAGCCGCAAATATGAGGTGATGGATGAACACAACCTCCTGCTTTACATACAATGGAAAAAAATATACTAAAAACCCGCCAAGCGGACACGATACCATGAATGCTAATTAAAGTTAGAACGTTTTGTAACAATTTTGATGTGTTAATTTTTCGGTGGATTTATAATCTGAGAATTAGTGTTTATACTTTGCACGTACACGCACTTGTCTTATCTATAACGGTTATTAAGAGAAATGGCAGATAACTGTAAGCAATAGAGCTTTGATGTCGATGGTGTGTTTGTAACAGATGATAATACTTCGTTTCCTGTATTATTGTGGATTAAAATTCTTGAGTTAGCAGCAACCGTTCGGATGAATCCGAGCTAACCGTTCGCGCTTTAGCGTTTTTCTCGTCAGAAATCGAAGCATAATTATAGGCGGTGCACCGATTAACATCTGTCGACTATTAAATAAACGGATTATAAGGGTTCAATCAATGTAAGTAATTATTCTTATCCGTCGGATGTTCTCAAAGCGCCCTCGCTCGGTTGTGCGGAATAATTTCCCATGATTCGCGAGGAAATCAAACTGCCCTACCCGTTTATTAGTCAGTCACACTGACGTGACTGCCTAATGTATACGAACCTATGTTACCTACAGCGTAAATTATAGACAGCCACCATTATGTAATCCCGCTGCAGATTTCCTTAGGCTTGCCTGTGGTTTGAAATAATACTGCATTGTTCACTTGATTGGAATGACTCCTACAAAATCTGTAGTTTATCTGATATAATCGTCATAAATTTATCTACAGAGACTTTTTCCCATGCATTTGATAATCAATCTCGGGATGATTCGATAGAGGTATGTGTGTGAACGCAGATAAAGAGTTCTGCGTCGGCTCCTGCGCTTCTGGCAAAAAGTGGTGATGGTAACCGAACGATTATATTGTATTAGTTATTCTTTAATTGCGGCGATATAATTACGTCGGCAGGGCGTGCATACGTGACGATATCCCGTGAAGCTTCAACCACCGCCGCCGCCAAGATATTAAAAGGAATAACTCCGTCACAGCTTCAAGTACTCAGCCAGGACCTTTTATACTTTCTTCACATTACCTCTTGTGATGATTTTCATATATCAGGGCTCTTGTTCCTTGGATGTCTTGCGGGCTTAGCAAAATATAACTTTGGCTTATTTTATGTTTTGAATAGTCGTTGCTTTACGTCGCTCAGCAGGCTAGACGACTTTGTAAAATCATCCCATAATGTTTGAATACCCGCCTCCACAACCAACGTGTATTGCCCTCATAACTTAGATGCTGAGACATGAACGCTCACGAAGAAGACTGTGGACAGCCATGGAGTGTGCCTTACTGAGTCCCCAATATTTAATTTTGCAAACGGACTAAATTAAAAGACGTAAGCACGCGAATATTGGGTCTCAGACGGAGTTGGGAGACACGTGGATAGGTGCGGTAGTGCAAGGTTACCGTGGTGACCCCGAGACGGTAAAAGGAGCGTAGGCCATACGCCGGCAAGATGCCAAGATACATTTTCTGCCTCAATCTGCAAGGAAGACGCTTGTGAACGCACTGCTATTTCCCATACTGGACTATGCAGATGTGTGCTACCCAGACGCTACAGAGGAACAGTTTAATAAACTGGAGCGGCTGCAAAACCTCTGCATACCTATGTTTGATCTGCGAAAGTAAGACCGCGTATCTTCTCTCCACATACAGCTGAAATGGCTTTAGAGCGTCGCAAAGTCTATGAGTTGTACCTATTGTACAACACTCATAATCCCCCAACTACCTCAAAGAACGGTTCAATTTTTCGCACGCGGGGGATCGTCCTGTACGTTTCTCATAACATTTCCAGCTAATGACACCTGAACATAATACTGCCTGTTACACGGACTCCTTCACAATCACTGCTATTCGACTCTGGAACAGTATCCCACATTAATATCATGAGGTGTTTTCTGCTGAAGTTTCAGATCCATAGTTTAAAAATTACTTTTTAGCTCTTATGCACGAATCCTACAAATTTAAGTAATCGGACTCTCAGCTATATATTGTGAGTATAATAATAATAAATTATAAAGATTATTTAGTAGTCTATGAAATATTATGTGTAACTTGTAATGTTAGGTTATGTAGGTAGGTATTTATATGTCATTGTGTTTTTGTACACAAAACTTGATGATCTTCCTCGAAGATACGCGCTTAGGCCAGGTAGAAACATAATTATATAACCAAGATCACACTAAAATTGCACAGTGACGTCCCATACATAATGCCAATTAAATACTACAACAAACTCCCAAATCACGGAATAACAAAAAGATTCGATTTTCACTAAACAACTAAAATCATTCTATATTGACAAATGCTATAATGCTATGATTATTAAATTAGGAAGCTACCAACTTTTTTTAAAATAATAATAACAAGTGACGTAATTACCTATCTTGACTAATGAAAAATTACTAAACCTACTTAATTATTTTATTCCAAACGTTAAATACCTTGATACTTTGCCTACATTAACTTTAGTTTTATCGTATCTACTAGTTTTGTTTACACAAAACTTCAGCCTGCCTACCTATCTGTATACCCTTAGATTATACCACCATCAAAAAAAGCAATAAATGTATTGAGTATTCAGTATTTATCTGGGGAATAGTTTTGTGTTTTATTAATAGTATAGCTCTAGCATATAATTTATAGATTATCTTGTTATTCATGCACTACATCAAGACTGTTTTCCATATTACACAAAGGTTAGTTGGAAGATAATGATATGTAGCATTAAGTTCACTAATGTACAGTACTTTTTAGTTGTGCAATAAAGAATTTTCTATCTATCTATCTATATGTCATTGGAATGCAATAGCTGTTATCATTGTGGCTGTGGCTCCACTGAGCCGATCGAATGTTTTGCGATAATGAGGGCCGGCCGCGATCGAAGTGTCATTAGGAAGTCTTAACCGGCGATGTGCGCCCTCGAGTTATGCTATCCTTCCCTTACTGAGGAGATTAATCTTCATAATTACCTGCATCGAGAATAAATACGCCAGCATTAGTAATAACGCGGGCTTTTTCGTCCGTCCTTATGAGATGGCGATCAATTTGTTTGGCTCGATGCGATTAAGAATTTCTTAATCACGGTTTTGAGAAAATACATGGCAACATACAATTGTTACAAGCAAAAAACTTCATTTACAATATAAATTCAGCTCTCATGGATAATAATTGGGAGATAAACATTTCTGGTGGAATCTAAAGGTTCAGTGGAATGGCATTAGCGGCGATCGGATAGTGTCAGCGCGGGGCTAATATCCTAATGATTCAATGTGATAGTCATCCGTGGGAACGGGGCTGATGGCACATTTGGTGTCTAATATTTCATACTCTCAATGAAACTTTAATTTTAGAGGTAAATTATATGAAAGAGCGTGCAAGACAGCCTCCATCTTATGCTTCTATCTAGTGGCATACTGCTCGTATTACTTCGGTTTTGTTCCCTGGGCACTGTGCGTCACTTTATGAGATTCCTGTTAAGTGTTCAAATCTAACCTGGCTATATTACCTACGGTTCTCTCGTATAGTTACTCGGAAAGCGTAAAACAGTATCTCATGCATCGTATAATCGTGTTGAGGTATTTAATTGTGTACATTCCGAGTTCAAAAACATGAGACACCTACATACATGGATAAAATTATGAATTAATCCTGATAGGCGGCACCTCTCAGTCGCAAGACGTACTTCTTCCAGATAAGGGAAAAGCTTATAAATGACTCTTTATTAAACGTGAAAGGAGCGACGTCGGCTAATGGGCCGATCATGCGCTCCCATTAAAGATTATTTAATATTCAAAAGCGGCCGTCGATAAATCACGATCGCCCGCCATGCTTCTTCGACTACACTCTGCACTTTTGTGAGTCGGGGTTAGGTTCATATCTTGACTCATTTCATTCATTAATTAAATTTATATTTTCACTGTTTTTCGTTTTTTCAACAAGTTAATTGGCGGGACGAACTGGTTACCAGTTCGCACATGCTCCGAACCTTCAAAATACATATTTATGAAAAGTTTTAGACAGATATAGATGGTAAGGAAAATAAGGCAAGCTACCCCAGCTAAATATGAGATTAGACTACGGCCGTGATAACAAACCAATTTCTTATTTCAAACAATGTAATATATACTTATATATAAAAATATGAATAACACATTGCATACAAAACCCAACCGATTTTGTATTTGCAACATCAAATTAAAACATCGACTAAATAGGGACATTAATAAGGTATAAAACTTGGTCCTAAATCCAAGTCAAATACCCAAACGGACATTTCTGTATCAAATTATAACTGTTTTATTGCATAAACGCACTTAAATAAAACGAGATTGAAGTAAACAAGGTTTGAAATGGCAGTAGCAAGACTTAAGTGGTATCAGATGTTGTTATGAGCGTAAAGGTGTCGCAAATTGGCCGTGCTCGCCGGCTAGTTATGCCACAGCTTCTAGAGAATAGCGACGTCACGTTGAGCTGTAGAGGTAAGATGGCCTACCTGTATACATGAATGACTCGTAGTTATGCTATATCTATTAAATGTTTACTAATCCGATTAAATGACTCATTGAAAATGGCGCAGGAAATGTATTTTGTAATAAGTTACAACGATCACTCATCAAAGCTTATTATACTTTTCATGACCTAATTAATAATAATAAATAATATTACACACAGCATCATCTAGCCCCAAACTAAGCAGAGCTTGTATTATGGGAAATACATGACTGATATACTACTTATATACTTTTTTTTGTAAATGCATACATATTATATTATACATAGAACTCACCCAGACCCGAGACAAACATTACACACATTTGTCCCGCAGCGGGAATCGAACCCGCAACCTTTTGCGTCTCAGTCGGGCCTTCGCCCACTGCGCCACAGAGGTGTTATAGTATAACTTTATGCATATCATATGTTATGAGTATTGAAGTTTTTGGATTGAAATAGTTGTATGTTTTCTTCTCCTAATTTAAAACAGATTTCTTGTGTAGGACACCAATACACAGGCAATGTCGGGGTTGTGTGTGTGTAAAAATACGTGTGGAGTTGAAGCGTGCTATCAGAATATTTTTTCCCAAGACAGCTAGCTGTTCTATGAAAGCTGCGGTTATGGTCACGCGTGATACCGTGTGTGGCCATTTGATAACCATCGAGATAACCGGAAGGCCTCAAACGTATAAGGCAGCGTGCGATGCCATAACACTTGTTCCATCAGAGATTTACTCTGATAACGGACTGCGGCTGGGCTTTGTCAACGATTACTGGACCGCCAATGATATACCTATACGCACTAGGTACCTAGTTTGTGTGTAAATAGTGTTTTTGCAGCTCCTGAGTTATTTAAGCCTGAGGTACTGAGGTCTGAAAAAAATTACGTGCTAGGAGTACCATACGGGTAGGCAGTATGTATAGAGCTTCATACATATTTATCGTCACCATGTTAGGTAATGAATCCATTACCTACTTTAAATAAGATGCTAAAATGAAGATTTTGCTAAATTTTCCTAAACCAATGTCTATATATAACATTTATAGTAACCTAATGGTCACTATAAATGCAAACCATTTTTAGATGTCATACCATTTTTGTTGAACACTTTTGGATGTTTGCATACTATTTTCATGATGTTTTTTATAGTTGCTGTTAAAATTAAATACACCAACAGTAGTACATGATTGAGGGAACCGCGAAAAAGAAAATAACACATCGAAAAGTGATAAATAAATAAAAAATATAATGAATAATGCTGGAACTGTTTTTATACAGCATCTTCTACCCCCAAAGTAAGCAGAGCTTGTATTATGAGAATTATATTTCATATTATATAATTTCGTAGCGTATATAGTATTATAGCGTTAGTGTGTTAGGAGTTACGGACTCGATTTGAAAACAAAAAGATTTTGAAATACTGTCTAAAAAAATTATGAAATGCATTTTTATATGTATTTATTGTTTGATAATTAAATTAAGATAAAGTTGGAGCACCTAAAAAAAACCCTCCTGAAATCTATTTTTTTATTTCTTCGGATCGCGATTCTCTTTTTTTGAAATCGGTACCTTTTCCAAAAGATTGATATCGCTGAATATGTGAAGATGCGACTTTGGTATGAATAAAAAATAATAATAATCTTTATAAAAAAATTAAATAATGTTAATTTTACTACCTACCTGATTTTTCATTTCAATCTATTTTGCATAATGGAGTCGGTAAGCAATTCAGAAAAAAAGAAAAGTTTTTTTTCCCTGTACTATCCCACTGCTGAGCAAAGGTCTACTTTATAAAACCTGCCAAAAGTGTGATACAAGGAAGCAAACCTGCTATAATGAGTGCTGACGCAGAGATTAATGTTTTATACTCTGTAGAATGCTATCTTCAAATATCGTCGAGAATGATAGAAAGAGTTTTTTAAGAGACGCTGTGCGAGTATATCACGTCTCTTTAAAAAACTTAAAAAACATAATTATAAGTCATAATTATGTGACTGCACGTGTTGTCAAAATCTGTATGACGAAGAAAACGTCCGATTTTGTTAGTGGTGGAGAACTCAAAAGTCTAGAGAGCTATGAATTCGTGAAGGAGGTGGTCATTTTGAACATCTATTGAAACAAAAATCAAACTAACTGTTCTCCGTCTTTGTGTTTAGCTCAACCATTAGTGTTCCTGTGGCTTTCCACCACAGAAAATTCAACTTATTCAATTAATTTATAAACTTACAATTTGGAATTCTTCCAACTATTTTAGACACATATTTATCATACATTTATTTATTTAGGACCTAAAAAACATCCAAAAATGCAAAAAAAATAATTGCAAAATCTAACTATTTCTTAAAAACAAAATAATTTAATGCAGAACTATATTAATTCAAAATCTAAATCTAAATTTCTAAATCTAAACATCACTTTTCGATAAATCTTACGGCACAGACTTCACCTAAATGACCCTTAAAAAACTCTTAAAAAAAAGAATAAACGAAAATGCCCAGTAGAAAGAGATTCCAAAAACAATGTTATAGCAAGGAATTATATCTAACCGAAAACGACAACTTTGCAAACGTTTACAAACATTGTGAAATCACTCGACCGTTTCACTTTGATACATCCAATTCTAGAAATCAATATTCTGGTTCAAAGAAAAGCGATTTGTATCGGTGTATCAAAGTTGTCACATAAACTTATACCCGTGTCCTACCGATAGACGTTTTCTATTTTTCGGAAACAAATGGCAAAACAATAATTCGTACCCATGCGCGAGCTAATAACAATAAAATAGAATTTCGATCAGAAACGCCGGATGGCGACTGGTTCAATCAACGCGAGTCAGATTTATTTTTATGAAAATTGGCATAAAATCGGCGGGTCAGCGGGGCCCGTGTGCTCGGTCCCAGTGGCCCCGCGAGACCGCACGCCCGACCGTTTACTGCATATCGTTTCCTACGAGAGAAGGCCGCCTCGAAAATATTGCCAGCGGTCATAACTTTTTATATGCAACGATGACATTGCAGAAAGTGGCGGGTGTCGATCTGATTTTATGGAGCGGTTACAATTTTTACTTAGATTCTTCTGCCTTGGCCACATCTGCATCTTCAATAAATCAAAATCAAAAATTATTTCATTTGAAATGAAAGGTTTACGAATGGCGATGCAGTTTAAGAAAGTAAATGAACCGATGACATCTTAAAAGTTGCGGGAAGATGGAGGTGGCCTAAGATGGTATTCTTTGGAGGAGGCATATGCCCAGCAGTGGGCTTTAATAGGCTGTTATTGAAAAAAGAAAGAAATCAACATAATACATTTATTGTAACCCACACGGTAAATGGATAATACAATAGTTTTAGATTATAGAAAAAATATATGTTGCTTGGGGTCCAAATAGGTCCCTGTCTCGGCTTAAAGCTGCATTGAACATGTGGTTGCTGCGCTGGCATTCGTAAGGGATTGCGAGAACACGAACATTGAAGAGGGAACACTAAATTTACATAAATACTTAAACATAAACTAAACTATACATAGAAAAAAGTGGATCAAAAATATTATTCAATAAAAGCAATCCTACTTATGACATACATTTTTGGTCTTCTTTTATATCCTGTCACAGTCGCGCCATCACTGTCACACCTAAAGCCGACTCCGCACACACGTGAAAACCTCAAATTCGATGGAGTGTTGATGTGTCAAGCGGGTGTCGAACTCGTAAAGACGTTTCTCTATTATCGTCCACTCTCACAGGCCCTCACCTTGGGGTCGTCAATAACATGCCACAGTGTATTCCAATCGTCCATGTCGGTTTCGGGTTAACATAAAACTTTGAATGTATTAAAAAGAAAATCTTTAATAAAATCGTAATAAGTTACACACATCAGCGTTTTAACCTTATATGGTAATTTATTGGATCCACTCGGCACAATACTAGGTAGAATTTAATGTAGAGTTAATAATTCTTAACTAATTCGTAGTTAAGAATTTTTTTATTTTTCAATAAATCATTTCAATTTCAATGATTCATGTTCATTTCATTATTTAAGCATTATTAGACAGGTACTACGTTAATCCTAGTCTAACGCCGCTTATTAGAATACTAACCGATGGCAAATATGCCTCCAATTTTTTCGCTCTAGGACAAAAAATCAATAAACTAAAATTGCTGTACTTACCTATTTGAAACCGAAATGGAAAACAACTGTCTATAAAATTACCAACCTACATGGCATGCTAATGTCCTTATCATTTGTTAGTGTATTGACGCACTTTATAACATTATATGCGGGTATTTTTATTAATATTCCTAAATACGAAACAGTAAACACACAAGTTCCTGACATTTGATCCATCGACGATATTCAATTTAAATTGAATGAATGATGTTACAGTTTCATGTTTATGAAATTAGTTTTAGTAAGTAGTTTAGTAAGTAGTACATTAAAATATTTTTACATTGTTTCTGACATATATAAATGTGTACTTTGAACTTATACTGGTTGTTAATTAGGTAGAAACGTGTCTATTTGCAATAGAAACATGTAGCTGTAAAACAAACCTTGTTTATAATAAAACAGCATTCAATAGTTGCAGACGAACAAAACACGACATAAAGTTTTACGTGTAACATAAATCTAGGAGTTATTCTCACGGGATGATAAGGTAGGGTTCGTGGATTCAACTCTGACTTGACGCGTCTGGTCGAGAGTTGATGGTCGACCGGGGTATACGAATGCACCCTACTAAAAGTTATTCTATCATTTACATACAATCACCCGACGCTTCGTTGGTAACTGCAGTTGATTTTGAAGACGTTTGTTATCGAATTTGTTTGATTTTTTGATGTTCCCTCACATAACATTGACATGATATCGAGATACCCAATAGATATCGTATAAAAAGCGAAATTTGAGAGTTAAAGTTTGCTCAGAACTTCAATATGAGATCCTCTTTACAGGATAAGAATTTTCCATTCGTTTTTGCGCCCCAGCCTCGCGGCTAAGCCCGCATTTTCAATCTTGCCGGTTATCATTTTACCAAAGCAAACCTCCCATAATATTTGCTCGTCTGAGGCCAAGGCGAGACTCTTCGAATTTCATATTTATTCGCGGAAGCAAACACCACCCGCACCCACGCGCCGGAACTGATATTATTGTGCATTCCGTATAATATTGTTTGCTATTTGCCACATTCGCTGTTTGTTTTCGTCTCTCATATGAAAGGGGGAGCTATAGAAGCGCAAACAGATGGGTGACAACCGACCTCTCAAAGCTTTTGTACCGGGAAATGCTATTACGGTGAAATTGTAAATTTTATTTCTGTCAGGTTCTGTGATGATAGTTTCAATGTTCGATGGAGAGATGCGATAAAAGCGGCAAATGTATAGAGCGTTAAATCACTATACGTGATCATAGAAGCGCAAACATTGTGTACGTTTCGGAATATGAAAGCGAGCAATCCATTAAATCGGAGCGGGACCTGAATGGCAGCCGGAGTCTCCGAGACGCGACTTTGCCTCTGATAACCTATAATACGCTGATATTTTTGCGTTGCTCATATGTTGGAAGTAATGGCTCGTGCTTGCTAGCTGACTGTGGATATCTCTGAGATTTTTATCATTATAATTTGCCATATACATTATAACCTGTCGGCATACGAGACTAACATATATATATATATACAGATATACAAAGACAAAGGATATACTCATGCCAATAGTTGTATACTTACCAATACCTAAACTAATTGTGTAGTTGGTGCGATGTTGATATTGGATAAAGCGCATTAGATAAAGTGAAGGTAAATTTGATGAAATGCCACTACAAAGGAAACAATTACCTACTGTTGTAGAAATGAGTGCTCTGATGCCATGTGAATTACTCAAATTAACTTTGTGAATACACACAGCACAATACGGAATGCTAAGTACGAAAGGCGTATCCACACTATGCCAAACGAAGAATTGGAAACCATAATATATTATATTTGGCATATAAAAGGCTCGCTTATCTAAGGGGTTTGACTGGAAACGAACATAAAGGGTGATCCTCTGTGACAAATACCGTGATATACCGAGCGACAGTCGTAAGGGAAATATTTTTATAAGATGAAACATTATTATTTTGGGGGTGAAAGGATCAAAAGTTTCTAGGATACATTCAGCGATGCCACTTTTGGTTTTTGTCTACCGAATATGTGGTTTGTTCATGTTTTGCTTTGGCTTTATATTTTTATTTATTCTAAAGATATACATCTACTTAGACAATGAAACTCGGATAGAGCAGAGCGACTTGAACAGGAAACGGTTAAACATTTAAAGACGTTAATAAAACAAATTAATGCGTATTAACCCTAAAATTGGACAAGTTCAATGCAGAGGTCGTTACCACTATTAGGAAATTTATCCTCGACAAGTATTAACACTGAAATCCGTTCGTTGTATTCGGTGTCATTAAAGTTGCAGTACGATGTCGATGTGAAATGTGTTTTATGCGTTTCGATTTAGGGTGGTTTTAGGTTGGGTTACAGAGAGGCAGCCAATCAAAACATACAAGGAGCATATTGATTCCGAGAAGTGTCGCTGTTAACGTGGAGGCAGAAGCTGAATACATTAGCCAGCGGCGTAATGAAGTCTCGTTGCTTGTAAACAAACATTGAGCTGGAGCGGGGACGCCGCGCGTGGCCCAAGGCGCTAGCACACCCCGTCACACGCTTACGGGAATTCTATTTCTACAGGCGTCATGTCTTAATTAACTGCTTACTTCTCGCACCTACGATATTGAGATATCGTCACGAAGCTACTGTTGTTATTAGCGAGGAGGAGTCTTATTGCAAACAGTTTGTCTCTCGATACGACATTCGGGTTAATATTGCTTTTGATAGAACTCCAGCCGGCTTGATGAATCCAGTCTAAACTTGACACGGTTTCATTACGTTTTCTGTAGCGCGTTGGATGAGTCGTATAGATATTAATAGTGAAAGCAGATGGTATTAAAACAATGTAACGGATACCCTCAGTCAACGACACATCTTCATAGGAATCTGAAGAAGCACTTGGAAAGTTATGGTTGTTCCATTTTCGTAAATAAACAAGATTATTAAAGAGAAGCCGTAACCACATAAAGTGGAAACGCCAGCTGCTTCTTACCGCGCCTTTATGATGAAAGAGGTACTTCTTAAAAACCCGCTGGTCACTGTATCACGTTTCCTGTTATGACTTCAGATTTTAATATGCCTTTGTTGGACATTTTTACAATAAAGACGCGCTAACAGCCCTAAATGTGTCCGTAAAGGATTCTCGATCCCTCGAACCGTGTTCATGTTTTATTGTCTATTCTTATTCATATTATTTTGAATTTTATTTCGTTTCACACATTGTTTATGGAGGATGTATAAATATCGTTATTGCTTTTACTTTTTTAGAATATTCAGAAAGATGCAAAGCCGTGCTAGTAGTAGGTATATTTATATTAACTTCATCATTATCAATCAACAGCTTGAATAAGTTAACTGTTGGGCATAGGCCTCTCCCAAAGAGTAACATGATAAAAAGTATCCAGTAAGTAGGTATACCCAGTCAGTTGTACACATTTATAATACGTGGCGCTAATCGTAAGACGGCGCCATAACTCCGCGTTTTCCTATCACACTTGTGTCATGAAAATAGGGTTACCATGATTTAGAGTTCAAGAATAACCCGAGTTCTGGGAAGATAAATTCGGATACGATTAACATAGTTGTCGATATCATATCCGACGACCTCTGTCGGTGTCGATATGTCGGTGGTTGAAGGCCCACCTGAGACACAGAAGGTTCGATTCACGCCGCAGGAGAAATGTAAAAGTGTAAAAGTTAGTATATCAGTCATGGAAGTTAGTTCCCATAATACTCCAGTGACAAATGTCCAGCATTATTATTATTTTATTATGATTGTTATCAGCTCAGCTCAAGTAAAGCGGGAAAATAACTGACGTGCACGGGCCTAAGCCAAAGGCACAACAGTGGGCCTGATTGTTAGAATCATGACATTAGAACTTGATGCCTGCATATTGATGGGAAGATCAGTTTGTAAGAACTTTCGCACGTTCCTGCAAATTTTCAATACTACTGCTTTTTGTAAAAGGGCAAATGTGTGTTTGGGCAAATGGAGAAGGGCAAGTGACTGGAATAATTGTTTTGGAATAACACCTATTATTATTGTCAATAAATTCACCACTGTATGGGTTTAGGCTTGAAAGTGCTAAATATTAAGCTTGAAAGTGCTAATTATTGTTAGAGTCAAGTATAGTTAGGGGCGTCTCACTGGTTGTACCTACTGTCCACCCGAGCGGATAAACTGTAAGTGAAATAACTTCATATTGGCATGGTACACATAATCTATTAACTGGTATCAGTTTTCAAAAGGTACAAATTGATTTCTACTACTTTAAAAACCCTCGACAAGTATTATTACCGTTTTGAGAGATTGCTAAAAACCACTTTACTATCGGTTAAGCCGTTTCTAAGGTAAGTGGTAAAAGTCAAACAAACAAACTTAAGAACAAATGTTGCTGATGTTGTTACTGAAGAAAAAATATCATTAATTCAAAAGATGAGAAATCTGCATAGCAAGAAAAGGCCAGACATCTAAAAGTTTGGTAATCCTACATGCAAATGGAAAAGCACGACAGATTGCTCGTAAAGTTCACTATTCGTTCTGTTTACGATAACCGCGGTTTTATAAAATTTTATTACTGAACTCGCCGGAGGAATTTCGCGAATTCAGCGTACGGCACATGTCGCTGTCGCGTTGTCGTCATGTAGTCGTGACGTGTGTCTGTCGCTGGATAAAATCTGTCTGCGGTCCATACCACTAGCAGGTGACCGGCCTGATGAACTGCGCGATAATGGGGAAAAATTATGCTGAAGTACGACGCATCTGAAAGGTCAATGTGGCTCTCCAAATTGTAATTTATAGTCACTGAAATGGTTATTTTAATGTTTTATGACTCAACAAAAGCTTAACCCTTCTTTAAGACCCGCGTCGTAAGAAGCCCGTATCTGCGTTTGTCATGAAAGGTTGTTTGCTTGTTTCCATTTATCCACGAAACGGCTTGTCGGATTATAATATGCGGTACTTGCAATCGATTACCAATTATCATCAGAAATAGTTATTAGATTCGTTTTATCGCCACAAGTCACTAGAGGACGCTGGAAATACAAAAAAAAAGTCTAGGGTTTTATATATTTTATAAAAAATACTTAGGACCTGTGGACGTAAGGAGCCAGTATATGTGTTTGATGTAAGAGGTTGTTTGTAACCATTTATGTGGTAATAAAACCTATCAAAGAACCATCCTTGAAATCATACAAATCGACTGAAAAAACCGGTTACGCCATTCTGAAAAAAAAAGGTGGTAATAGACAATCTCACATACAAACTCTTACCCAAATATATTCACCGGCTTTGTCCGTCGCAGTTAGTCAATGAATCAAGCAATTTAGATTGATGTATTTAAGAAGAAACATTATAAAGGTATGTTTGGCTAAGCTGCAAGCTACCACCGGGATCCACAGGTGGCGGATAGTGGAATAGTCATCAGATATGATAGCTTGCTGCGAGTCAGTTGTCCCTGAAAAGCAGTAGCGATGTCAACAAGAAGGTTGTGAGAACCTATAAAGTGTTACTTAATCCTATAAAAAACTATGATATGGAGATCAAATGATGTCAGTAAATAAGCATTTCCCTGATATTCCCGCATCAGCAGCCGTATCAGTTTTGACAGAAAGTACAAGAACCGTTTTAAGGAGCTAATTCTCAAACTGCGGTTAGAAATCAAGGAAACTACTGCATAAGCATTCCCATCAAAGTAACTGATGAAAATTGAACCATCGCATCAATTGCACCGACAATTCTAGTTTTTAAATCGAATGATGATACTGATTTATAAGATGAATGCAATGAATTGAAATAATTGTCCGGGCTAGATAATATTAACCGCTGAGAAATTTAGGCACGTCTGCATAATGCAATACATTTCGCTCATCAACGATATTAATTAGCAGGTAATTAAAATACATTACTAGATTTTTTCCCAAGAACTCATGTTTAATGTTCATCTAATTGCTAACAGGGTTAATTTATTATTTTAATAGTGACCTGACTGCTATTTGAGTTTTAACAATTGAATGGAAAATATAGAAATAAAATAAGAATCACGACGAGTTGGAGAGAATTAGTCATTCTGGCAGCGAGTCAAAGAAAGTCAAATAAAATTATAGCATCGTCTTAAGCTTAGAATAATTATCAATAACGCAAATGTTCTCATACATTTGTGTATAGTCACCTAACGTTACATTCTCGATTTATGAACGTGCACTAATAAAAATGATTTTGATTGTTCAAAATTTGTTGAGATTAAGATCATGGCAAAAAATATTATGTTATTAACATTCCGTTCGAGATGTTGATTTTTGGCACAGAATAAAACTTTATGTGTTGCAATTTTATAGTCGTCATGATACAATATTCATATTATGAGAAAGCATAATTGATTGGTAGGACAGCTGCTGCTGGCAGCCATTAGCCACTTTACATTGTTCTACGAAAATAGTTCCATGCAGTGGCAGGACTCATACCAAACACACTCGTTTACGTTTAATGTTCTACTGGCACTATTGCCTTATGTTATATAAGTAAAAGATAATAAAATTATGTAAACTCATTAATGAAAAACAACCTAACTAGGTAGGTATCTAAAATTACGTTTTCCAAAATTTTCCAAGAAAAACTATTTTTCTAGCGTTAATGCGAGAAAATATAGTAGCGTAGGTCGCCGAATATTAGTGTAGTTATTGGTGGTATTTAGAACCTTCCGTGCTTTGAAGATCACGTAAAGATGTCGAACCCGAAAATAACAGCTCTTAAGCAATGTTATTTATTACTTGATACATGTATATACAGAATATGAAATTACTTTTCTAAAAATACGTTTTTTTTTCTAGCGTTGGTAGTAGTTAGAAAATATAGTGGTAGCTTGCCGAATATTTAGTCAAGTTATTGGTGGTATTTAGAACTGAGAGCTTCCGTGCTTCAAGATCACGTTAAGATGTCGAACCCGGTAAAAACAGCTCTTAAGCAATGTTATTTATTACTTGATACATGTATATACAGAATATGAAATTTCTTTATACCTACTCTAGCATTTGGTACAGTCATTTTGTAAATAACAGGCTCCTTAGTATACCCTTTCAAATATAAGCCAGCGCACTTTTTGGTTTCCTTATTTTATACAGTAATTACGAAGACATTCGGTCAATCCACATCGACATTAATAGTTCCATGTTATGACTTAAGTTGCCTACAGATTTATGACATCACTAAGTGAAGTAGCTCATGAAGGAAGGACTTGTTTGTATTACGAGCGGTCTATAAACACGTCTTAATTTCTCGTTGAATAGTGGCTATTAAAATGAAGTTTTAAAATATGGAACGCCAGATTCTATTTATGTTGTTAGGATTTATGGGTGTATGCTGAGTCGGGCGGGGGTGCGTTGTGCTGCGCAGGCGCAATCCACCGAGCGACATCGCGTATGACAAAGCGCTGATGGTTATATTTTCCAGACGATTTATTACGTTATAACAGTGGCTGTGCGTGCCGTTTATACACTTTCAGATACATAAATAGTAGTGATCTTATTTTGATGTCCTACAAGACAAGCGACGACGTGTTTAATTGTTTAGACATGTCTCTTAATATCGTGACCTATTATTAGTCACAACAGTTTTCATACGAATATAATTTATGACGCAGGTTTTATAACGGCGTTAACGAATGAATTATCTGTTAATAATAGTTGGTCTTTAAGTTTTCAGTCATAGTACTGACAGGGGGCTAGACAAATACCACTTTCGCCTGCGGAAAGATTGAATTGTATGGGAATGACATTTAGCTGTGGAAATGACACGTGACTGCTGCCAAGTTTTACCGTGACATATTTGCGTTAGCGTGAAAGGAAAAGTTAGCGTGTGGTATTTGTCTATACCCCCTGTTTATTAAGGTAATTTCTGAGGTGTCCACATGACATCGATTGTATCTAAACAAAACATGAATACTCGTACCTACTATACACGAGTGTATTTCGAATTCAGATTGTTTTGCCAATACTGTTATGAGGCAACATACCTTCATTGTTGTTATTACTTTACGATTTCAGAGAGCAACATTTTAAGTGAACATTCACACAAATAAGACGTTTCATTGCACATTATTTCCTCTGCGATTTTCGACACCTCATTGTTTTGAGTTTTTCCGACGAAGCTAAATCAAGCACTTAATTGATATAATATCACTTCAGTGGCCGCGTAAAGACATTACTCCGATGAGAGAACAAAAGCAGATTTTGTGTTGAAACCGCAAATAATCGTACGCGTAATTATTTCGTTGAGTCATTTCAGCTGAAAAGGTGATGCTTAATTTATTATGCTGAAATATAGTTAAGATAAGTAATATCATCATCATCATCATCATCAGCCCACATTATTCCACTACTGGGCATAGTCCCCAATACGCGCTCCAGAGCCCGGTATTCGGCTCATGTCATCCACTTTCTGTCCGTCGCCTTTATCAGTCATCGCTCCAGTATTATTTTAACCGACTTCTAAAAATGAGGAGGTTCTAAATTCAGCTGTTTTTTTAATATCGTGTGTTTTGATGATTATTTTATTGTTGTATAGAGAATAATCCTGCGGTGGTCCCATAAAAGTGTTTGTTATTCCTGAGGGATTAATAATATTCCCGTAAAACTTTAAAAACATCATAATCTTATGGAATCACGACATCATAATCTTATGAGACCAACCTTGGTACTTCAAGGTTGGTCCCATTTAAATTTTATGAAAAATTACATACTCCTAGAGGTTAAAAAGTGGGTGATGATATTTCTAATTATAATATTGGACTTTTTATTAATTTCCCGTTATTTTATATCTTTTTTTTTGACATTTAATCTCTTATAAATGGCCTATATTATACAATGTTAGTCAAAATAACAAAATTAAGCAATCTTAATATAACCAAACAATATCCAAATTGCCAATAGTTTTTTTTTTGTAATAGGGAAATCCCAGCGTATCTCCATAAGTCTTTCCATAAGTCAAGAATAGATCAGCTGGTGTATGGGAAATCATAGCAGAGATCGTAAACGGGCGTTGTAGGGCGTAGGACATATTTCATATCGAGTAATGGAGAATTTACAGGCTGTCAGAGTGAAATGACTCCCAGTGGCGCTCGCGACTCGCCAAGCTTGCACGGCTTACGGGGATAGTGTGTAAGCGCACATTTGCTATTACAGTTGGGATATTACTGTTTGCTTATGGAATTGTGTGTTCGGAGCATTTATACATTTACGGAAGCTAATAAAGTTAGTGTTTGCCCTTAGATTTGAGTTACCTACCACAGGTTTTATACCTGAAACGGCTCACTTATTTCAATAATTGTTTATGTAACTATTATGTCAATTATTTAAAAGATTTACCTATTTCTTAAACACGGTAATAATAAAGAAATAAATTAATAAAGATCCAAAAAATTAATATATATTTTTGACCTAATACTAGGATTCCCTGTGTCGTAGGTATTGTGGTAATTACGATATTCTGCTCAATTTAAAATCTAAATATTGGTTTGCGCAGATCCGGCGTTTTGCATGAAAGCGAGCAATGCCCGGTCGGTCAACATTATTATTTATGCTCTCGAGAAAACTACATTTATAACAATATTACGCCGGACCGCGCCCGCCCTCGGAAAATGATTTTCCCATTTTCTGAAGATTGCAGGTGTATTATATTTCATGAACGTTATTTATGGTGAGACTTTTATTACAAATGCGTGCGATGTCTCTATCCGTTTTTTATTGCCGTCGAATTATTTGATGGAATTCTTATTTTGTGACAAATACAGATAGGGCTATTTATTGGTTGTATTTTGATATTGCTCTTCGATAAGAAGACGTGGATATTGAATTGTTTGTTCGTTATATGAGTTTTGTTATTTCTTAGGGTTGGATTGTATCTTTGTGTGAAACATTGTGTAAAACAGCAACATCTGTTTGTAAGTAATATAGTTAGCGATTCATAATTTTACGTAGATTTGGAATATCCCCTGAAGACGGATATATCCTTCAAGCGAGGCACCCTCGAAGATCGCGAGCGAAGTCCGAGGTATTACGAGGCTCGCGGGAATACCCGGCTCCGATCAACTCTGTCCATAACCAATAATCGTAAATAAACTCAATCCAGACCATCCTGGCCATGCAAACACAACATAACTCTCATAATTTTTCACGGATATTTATAAAAATGCCCTTACTAAGAACTAGTCTGACCGCAAGAGTCAACACTGTTTTTGAGTTACATTTTAGTGTTTTTGAATTTGACCGCGTCCTAGGTTGAGGTATTTAAATACCTTAACAACAAAGCTGAGAAACAAAGAAAATGCAATGAACGCAAATTGAATTGAATGTTACTTGATTTGGAATGACAAATATAATGCTTAATTTTTCATCCACTAAGGTAAACATAAGCGCCTTGACTTTATTATCTCGTAGTAAAATGTAAAGAGAAAATAATAGTATACATCTTGCTACGATATAAAATATCCTCAAACGATTGGCTGCGTTCGGCTATCGTTTATTTTTACTTGAAGCCCGCGATCCTGCGCATCTCTCCCTATTAAATTTTGTTTGCATTTATTTTAAAGGTGCGACGCTCGAAGAGACGTGGTATGTGAAAAATTACACCTCAGTCCAATATTTATGGGTGATATTCGGCAGCGGTTCCTTTGTAGGATGAGGGTGTATAAATAACACCTCTTATCGCGTGGGAGCTTACCCTTAAATGAGATTTATTTTAATTATTTATCAACATTACTCATTGATGGATTTTTTTCATATTTTGGTCGTTTATAGTGTCTTGAATACTTTATTTTTAATTCATAATGTTTGTATACTGAGTCATGCTCACGAATTGTTAATGCTTATAATTTACGTACCTTCTAAGTTTTTCATCTTGAACTGTATTTGAAACGCATGTTTTTGAAAAATTCACACTTCTATCTATTTCTTTATCTATTGTTTTAAATGATGTGACATCAAAATCAACTTTATCAGTAAAATTGATGAGTTCGATATCATCAGCACTAAATCAAAGCAAGATCTTAACTTCGCACGCTATATTTTGCTAAGCACGCAAAGAAATGAATAAATTATGAGCAGTAAACGGAGCGAGTGGCTATTTTTGTGTGCATAATCGCTGTGTATGACCATAAATTAGTTCTATATTTGGTGGCGTTGTTTTGCGTACAGACAGGCCGTCTGCACATGCGTGCGGCATCAATCTCAATTCCAAAATATTTTTCCGTCTGCGGCACGGTCGCGCTCTTATTCGTAGGTGTTTGTTTATCTATAGGCTTTATGAGAAACTTCTGTAAAGGGAATCGATTTGTATAAACATCCACTTTCGGCTAGATATCATAGTTGAAATTAACATAAAATTTTAGCGACAAGTATCTAATTTCAGCTAAAATTAACATTTCTGTTTAGGGTTAAAATTATCGTTTCCTTAATTAGTGTCGCGCGCTGTTTTTTTTGTTTTCTGTGTTTTAGTGAATTATTTTTTGGTTTGACTTATTGTAGATTCAATGATCTATAGCTGATAGACTGCTGACCCTTCAGAGTGAGAAGACCCCATTAATTCCAGTAAGAAAACTATTTGTCCCGAACCAAACCCCTTGATCCCTAAAAAGATAAATCCATAAAACAGATATGAGTAGTTTTCCGCGTTACTTGAAACGAATGGGCAGGACTTGCGATCCGGAATAACGTCTCGATTACCTTCACTTGAGTGGTCTATGTGGTAAGAGTGAGAAGATCTTACAGACGTGGTTTCAAACTTACATTTTAACTTCTTCAAATACCTTTTAAAAATTAAAAGAGTCATTAAAAATCTGAGTTTCGAGATATTTAAAGAAGGTAATTCATGAGTGAAAGGGCCGACATACATAAAAGCGGTGCGGCGCGGCACCGCCAAATAGAAGTCACTGCATGTCACAACGCAGAAATTTGCTGTAGGCAACGCGCCGCGCATTCCGGCGTTGTGACGTCACACTTGTTGTCAACAACTTCAGTTTTTTCTGTTGGATCTTGGAATCAAGACGGTTCAACACGCACGGTGGTAGTTAATCATTCAAAAATGCCAAACGTTGATGTAGATGTTTTTATATCCTTAGCGTCCTGTTTTTAGGATGCTAGTGACAAGGACTACAAAACATTTTTTTTAAAACAAGAGCTTTAAAAAGCGTTTGTGTAATGATTTATGATAACTACAGCGAAAAGATAATAATGAAAAATCAAAACTGGGTACATTTATTAAAAAATATTCACAGGGCTTTATAACTACCGCATTAGAAACATATTCTAATGTGAAATACTCGTTACCCGCGGTGGCTCCGCGGGTAACGAGTATTTCACATTAAGTATTTCACAACACCGAATTTAGTCGTCTATCTATACTCATGTAACTTTTTTTTAATAACAATAAAAAAGCAATACGCTTATCCATGGCAGAGAGGTCAAAACATGTCCAGCAACGTGCACGAATCACAAAATTAGATAATTATTTTCGCGGCACTGCAATCCAATAATGAGGGGAGCGTTGCGTTGCGGCGAAGCGCCGCATCGCGTTCATGTGTGTCGGCCCGAACCAGGTTCTGTGCTTTTTGCACATATTTAGGATTAACCCGTGATACGACGAAAACACGAACGAATTTTAAATCGTCCACAGTAATAACCCTAAGATATTTTTGAAATAGAGGCAAAAAGTTGGCGCTTATAACTTGCAACCGTTATCAGCTGACTAGTAGAGCAACCTCACGAGGGGAAAATGATTGACGGCTTCGAGAAATTTCATTTTGTGGCTTGTTGAGGCTGCTTCTTGACATTGACGAGCCACTTCAGCACCTGATTGCCTTATCGAGGGCTTTTACCGCTTGTGCCACACTTCATTTCACTCGTTTTGTACGAATCCAACAGTAATTCGAGGATTTTACTCCAATCTATTGTTAGGTTTGTTGAGTGCATGGACATTGTTCACGTTCAGTTATCTCATTTGATGTAATCAGATTACCAATAGAGCTTCGGTGATCAGTGATTCGACGAGTGCCCGGCATTTGGTTAGTTGGGTCCTCTTGCTATTCGACGATTACAGCTCGGTTGAAACTTTGCGAGGACTTTTTCAAACGCAAACATTGTCCAAAAGCTCGCTGTAAACAAATCACGCTAGTAAATTTTTATGCTCATTCAAATGTCATATAATTTTGCATACAATATTTTCTTGGGAAAATATTGTATGCAAAATGAGAACAAGCCGTGACAGGGGAATTTAATAATGACAAAATAATACAAGTCGAGTTTAAGGGCAGCCCTTTCTGCTGTCCGTCATACAGAGCGCTATTCATTCTACGATATTTCTGAGATGGTTGTGGACCAGCTATTCGCTAATTTATTCAAAAGCGTTTAATTATTCTCTACAAAACCGTTGCTGAGCGGTTTTTGACCAAAATCAATCAAATTAATATCACTGTTCAAAATTATAATCGAATTGATTCAACACAATAAGGAGAGTTTCTTGGAGTTAATCGTGGACATGATGACAAATGTATATCGCTTCATCTCGCGGGCCGTGATTAATGTGCGCGAGGCGAGCGCGCCTAGACAAAACCTACCGCCTGCGCGTACACAACCTCTAATAGGTAGTACGACCCGCGACTCGCCCCAACACATATACACTATAAGCAATGCCGCTTATTATTTATCAACACACAATACCAACTTAATCAAACTTAAATCTCAAACACGCGCACAGAAATATTCAACTTATTACAATGAGGTAGAGTCAATATCGCCTAGCCGCGTTTTATTGATACGATACAATAACACGGGCCGTTATTGTCACCAGAGACAATAATGACATGTTCTAAATGTAAGCACTATAGTTTGATCTAAAATTAAGTGAGATGAAAGAGAATTTTGTGCTTGATACAAAAAATATTAGTAAAGTGGAGTATTGTCTGTACGCGGCGCTTTGTGGGGACAAAGCCGTGTTAACACGAGCGCATTCCGCTCGATTAGCATCATAAATGAGAGAAATGTCTGATCAAAAGAATAGCAGGTGTGCTGTACTCTATTATTATAATTTGTCATTTGTTCTCAATTCCCATCTTTCTTAATGTATGCCATTTCGTTAGCCATAAGGGCTTATTAACAATGAAACTGGTCTTATTATGTCCCTATTATAACTGAGCGAAGGTGTCTATAATTATAAAACCACTTTGCCATTGTGTAAGGACTATAAAATTGACAAATGTATCAATTAAAAGTACGTAAACGGGCTATAACATGGCAAGGGCATAAGTTAAGTATTTCTAGCATGTTGTGAATATTGGCACCTCTACGATTATTTAAATGTAAGTACACTGTTTAGGTCAAGTACCTAGGACCCCTTTTAGTTATTTTGATTGCAAGCTTTACAGGGAAATAAGGGTGTCACTAATTACACCATAAAACTGCATGACTTCCAATTATTATACAAAAAAAAAAAACAAACACGCTCACGACTGTCATCCCCATGGTGGACATTCTCAGATACATACTCAGTGAGTAGATCTTTGAGGATACCAAGTAGGGGGTAGTCAGAGGCACGTCCAAGCATTATTACATTTGGTATATGCCCGCGTTTTGCAAGTAGTTAGCATTACACGTATTGGAACACTAACTGTTGGCATATGCCTTCGATTTTTTTGGTTCTAGGACATGCCGGTTTCCTCACGATGTTTTCCTCCACCGTTTTGAGTATGTGTTAATGAGCACATATTTTTTCTAGTGGAAAAATCCATTGGTGCACGACCGGGTTCGAACCCACGACCTCTGGATTAGAAGTCGGGGTATCTCTAGCATGTTGTGAATATTGGCACCTATACGATTATTTAAATGTAAATATTACAACACGTAGGCCAACACGATTAAATAATTAATATCTCCATTATCCATTACACGTAGATTCATAACCCATACTTACAACGAAGAAAATTGTGTCAAATTGTTATTAGTTACATTCAAATGGTTTTAATGTTGTTTCCCAAATGAAACAAACGTTTTTGACCGTTATCTGAATGACAATGACCAAATATAATCCAAATCTAAACGCCACGGTCCCACACGGAATATCAATGTATGGTTCATACTGGTAGCTTGTGAACCAGGGACGTGATGTGTCACCATTAACCAAACCTGCATTAATGAACGATACTTGCATCGGACCCATCACATGTATACATTCCGACCCGTCTCTTCTCGCCATGGAGTCATCTCTAACGCCATAATTCATTTATCAAATATATTACTGTAACCTTAATATTCTCGTATAAGCAGGAGGTACGGTATGATGTAATTTTTACCTTTTAGATTCGTTCCAGAGTAATATTTTTATGTGCATAGTTTAGAATAATCTTTGTCCCTCGAAGCAGCAGTTATGCCTTATTAGCGACGGTTTATCGTCTCAAATTATACCATTTTATCTGTACGATGTATGTTTTATTGAAATCGATATAATTAATCGAGTATACGATGCTGGACGTTATAACCGGAGGTGGCTATACCGCTGTGAGCCGCTGTTTAGGAACTAACTCGCCTCTTATAAATCGGATCCGCCGCAGAGTTGCGGTCACTAGTCGGATAAATATTGACATTTATGCACATATTGCTCCGTATACGTTTTTTATAGTCGTAAAATATGAACCTAGAATGGTTTTTTGTTTGGCTCTTTTACTCGATACTCTCCGTAAATGGCGATAAAAATTAGCATAATTGTATGTCCCTCATTTTAAATACAAATTATTTGTATGTTCAGTTACTAAAACGCGGTTGTTTACGATGCTTAATGTTTAGGGAGACATTAAATATGCCCACAACAAATTCGTTGATTTCCGTTACAAAAAAATTTATAACATCTTGTATACCAATAGTTGAAACATCAGCCATAGATTCTTGATCCAAAACAGTTTTTCTGGATTTAATTAGTTTTTATAATAATCTTTTCATGCCCAATACATGATCATCTTGCATTTTCACCGACTACACTTTACTTAATGTGTTTCTCAAACAAATGTATAGCTATAATTTAGCTTATGATTTCAATATGTACGAGTTGTCATTACTGATACTCTTATCTACTTTACTACAAGTCGTCATCAAAAGCTATATTTATTATCGTTTCCCACGTGGTGGTCGGCGACATCCACACGTAGATCTGATAGCGGAGACAACATCCCGCTATCAGCAGACGTGGAATCGCAATGCCACAGCTTAGCCTAATTGCTCCAAGATATAACTCTGTATTTACGTCATCATCATTAACATAATGTAGAAGTATCTTGTAAGCCCCCGAAGAATGTCACGATGAAGGATCTTGGTCTACCTCCATCCACCGACTTTTCGCAACCTTTGTGATGTCATTGGCCCATTGCCTTTCTATACTGTGTCGTCAGTTTTATGGCCGCTATTCGTGTTCAGTACGTGGTCGGTCTGTATTTTGATGAAAGTTATATCAAAGATACTGCAGGCCCCGATTATAACAGCGCGGTCGCGATTTTAATGACACATTTTAACACGGAATTAGCGGGAATATGTTTTGTCTGTTACCATTTCTTCAAGAAATATCCAAAGATCCACCTGTGGAGCCTGGTTGTGGATCTAAGTAGAATTTATATCTTTTTTTTATAGTTCTATATGACTTCAGACTTCAATGTTAGGAGGTTCTTGGATATGTTTTATTGTCACAAGTCAGATGCGTTGCAATAGATGGAATAAAAGAGTGTTTTTTTTTTTGGTTTTTGTAAAATTTTACAAAAACTTCGATTATCAGACTAATTCGATTAACAAATGTGGGTTGATCTCTTAATATAATTTCTGAGGTCAGACAGATATTTGAGGTCAAGTCAGACGACTGACCCTTTTTTAAGTAAAAATGGCAACGCGTAAAAAACATCGGAAGTTCATATAAATTCTTAGTCATTAGTTTGCGAACGTCCTAGGTAAAAAACTTATTGACAGTTTGAAAGGCCGGTTTGACGTAAATAATGTATCATTATTTGTTGATGTGTATTCCTTTAATGTTTTTAAGCTAGGTGTCATCAATGACTTCGAAGCACACACTTTTAAGACAGCGACATATTTTGTGATATTATACCGTTAAAATTTGTGTGACTATAACAAAGTTTGTTTGTAAAGTATTCTTGTTATATTTTCTCCGAACGAAATGAGCTACCAGCAAGCCAAATATAACTACAAACATATTCTTAATATGCACCTTATGGAAACTATTGTCATGCTTTTAAAATGACGCGACCGAACAACAACAGAAATATAAAAGTCTTTATATCACAATTAATCACCATTTTATTGGAAGCTGAAAATTATGTATCATGAATATCAACATTAGATTCAATGTCCACGGAATAAAGTTGAATTTTGTCAGGTAGTTTGAATGCGGTGGCAGGAAATACCGCAATGGAGCCGTGTCAACAAAAAAGCTAAAAGCTCGCATCATGCTGCTAACTGCGATTTAACTCATTTCATATTTGAGTCGACTTTTGCTGTCGACACCACTTAATTCTATCGCATAATTTATAGATCAGATTTACGTCTAAGAATATCTATTGTTTCGAATGACTAAGAATTTAAATTAATTTACTACTTCTATGTGGATTAAGTGATACAATTTTGGTTGGAAAACATTTATGTATGTATTTACAAAAAAAATATATATATACGTAATATATCAGTCATGTAGTTCCCATAACACAAGCTCTGCTTACTTTGGGTCTAGATGATGCTGTGTGAAAAATGTCCAGCATTATTTTTTTAAAATAATAATTTTGTAACAACAACGACATACCGTCATTTAGGGGGGTAATAAAAAGATAAAGGTTCTCGAAGGCAAACACGAACCGAACTACCGATAGGTTGATTGCAGGTGACTCAATGAATTTCTACATACTGTCGATTTCACGAGATTTCACTGTTCGTGGTTTCTTCTGGCTCGTGAAATTGCTACTCAAGAACTTTACCCGGTTGTCGATTCTCTGAGTTATATGGCTTGCTCATTGCCATTTCATCTTGATTACACTAACATTTAATGCTTCATCATCAACATCCTGCAGAAAGCCACTGCTGGGCATAAGCCTCCTCTTAAGAGTTATATGACGTCATTACACTCTTAAGGGGACTCTTGAGCGTCGAGGGCTCTAATATCGGTACGACTCTATGGTCTTGAAATTCAGTCCTTAAAAAAACAACAAGTCCGGAGACTAAACGGCTAGGGCGGGCATTATATCAACATGCATGACATATCTGTCTCTAATGATGATAAATTACATTGTTTAAAATGCTCCCATTCAAGGTGTCTCAATAAATTAATCTGTCTCGTGTCGGACCACAGTGGAACGGCAATTAAACGGCCAGGGAAATTACCACACAATGTGCGTTGTATATCATCACATGACGGGAATTGCGCATACTGCGAGCGCAGGGCTAACCGCTCGTCATATTCGAGCTATGCGCCGTATAAACAGGTGGATGCGATGAAAGGGCTATGGACGAAGCCTTTTCAACTTTCAATATTACTTTTACTGTATATTGTAACGGTTATTACTACTCAATACCTTACTTACTACCCAAGCGTAGGTATTTGTCGAACATTTACGAGTACCTACCTAATGAGGCTTCAACCGGACAAAAGGTTTTTACAAAATATTATCTATGACATTACAATATTGGAGGATAAGTATTCTCAATTAAATGGCCATAGTATGTGTATGTGCCAAACGTGGGCATGGACCAGATATAAAAAAGTAGAAAACTTAAGTTTAAATTACAAATGGACTGGAACTTTGATTTATTGCTGCTGTTTAAAATCAACGAATCTTAAAATAATTTCCAACGAAATGGGGTATGTCAGATGGATCTGCGCGGTAGAAGATCATCTCCTTAGCAAACGGAGGAAACACCACCAAGCGTGTTCTCCATAGTCATCACATAACAAAGGCGCATCATTCGTACTAGAATTAAGCTACTTGTTCGGTAATCTCGCGAATTACCGTTTTTACCAGACTATTGAAACCCTCCTACGCCATAGTTCAAAAACCCCCTTAGCTTAATTTCGAGCTCCAAAATTATATTAATTATAACCTACCTACCTACCAAGTGACCGTTAAGAGATTCTCGTCATCATTAGCACTGTCTAGCCTATTTCACGACGAATGTCGTCGCAAACGGTACTCGTAAGGAAAGACCTGTAAACGGTTTACGAAACGTCAGCAGGAGAACAGTATAGTACGTGATATAGTCGTAATACATCCTAAAATGCATGACGTTGTTTCGTATTTCAGTTTTCAAACATAGGAATTCGTTTAAAATTGTTTCAGCCACCTACAAGATTCCAACGGTTGAAATAATTTGCTTCTCATTTCCTTACATTTTCATCCACTGCGCGTTATTTAATGAGTTTCAAAATAGCTGGCATATTACATTCTAAAGTAACTACTTCATTCCAAGTACCTACGGTAATTCAGAATTGTTTATTTACTTAAAGAGATGCAAACATACTAGAATCAGAAATTTTCTTGAACACTTTTAAAATTTTGGTCAATGAGATTCACATTTAGTTCTAAATTAAAATAAAAAATCTAAATTTTCCTGCATGAATTTAGACTGCAAATACAACTTAACAACAAGTTAGATACAAATTATGATTAGTTCACAGATCAAGCCCAAATATAGACTTGTACTCATAGGAGTAGGTTTCGTAATCAGCCTGTATGTCAGCCGCTATGACGCGCAATGAAGTCACGCCGGAATGCATGTAACGAGCTCCGCGATAACTTATACTTACACTTTTTGGAATCTCATTCACTCCTAGGAGTATGCTTGCTAGATTAAATTTAGAAGTCGGATTTGTTTTTAACACCCGGTTTCTTAAGAGGCAGACAGCTGCTATGGTAGCCTCTCAAATGTTAAACGATCATTGAAATTAAGCCTATAGCAGCATAGGTACGGCTTATGTCACTGATTTTTAATGTCAAAATTTATCGATCGGTTACTCGCACTGCTGCGTGTTACCTAAAATCACACGTTTTTGACATTTTCTCATTCAAACGATTTCCTACTTTCCTACTATCAGAGATTATTGATCGCAAGTGTTATTTTAAAGACAGTTGTAAAAATAAAATAAGCGGGTAAAATTATTTTTTTGAAGCTATCAGAATCTTGGTAATATTAATTACAACATGTAAACTACTACTTCTACTACTGCCACAGACTAAACAGATTTTTTAGTAATGTATAACCTTTAGGCCTAAGGGACTAAGCCGAACTACTTCAGATTTTATCCGCCCTTACTCCCGGCACACCTGTAGGTGCATTAAGGCTAAACTACACTATATTGCGTCCTTCAGTGTTGCTGTTATCGTTACGTAATCGTAACGCTGTAGAACGTATTCTTCTGAAGTTTTTTTTTTTATTGTCTTGAAAATTTAGTATCGATTGTAACCACTCAACTACGACTCAGCCTGGTAAAAATTTTCTAGTTTTTGTAAGATCAAGGAAGTATTACTAGTATTTTATTTTGTGATATTAGCCGGAAAAGCAACTTTAGCCGGAAAAGCGTCAAAAGGTCGGACGTTTGTATTGGCAGCAGCTGCATCTACGAGAAAGAAAGTGTTAAATTAATTAGCGCCAGTACACACAGCCTATGATGAATGGCCCTCGCTAGATTTACGAGTATGTAGAACTTCTTCACCGGCTACGGGTTTTGGTTATTATAAATCTTAAGATTCAAAGTGTCTGTAACCAATTATATCTTAGTATGAGTCCAAATATTTTAATTTTGAAATTCTGGCTTCATGTGTGGTTTCACGTAGATATTATTAATCAAATCTCTTTCTGCCTATCTAACAGAACTAATGTAAAAATACATTATGCTATACAGCGTTTTTTTTATCAATCACCCTAAGCGGTAGAAAACAGAGGTTGGCGTGTTAAACTAAATGTGACTTACTATTAATAACTATTTATAAAGTAATAAGTGTCTAAATTACGATTTAATTTTGGCACTTCTAACTGCTTGTATTCTACTTCTACTTGTATTTCGTAGACGGTATTTCTATACCAGATGACGATTTTTTACCGTCGAAAAAATGCCAAGACTGTAAAACGGGAATTTTCACGTACCATACCTATAGGTGAAGGCCACAAATAAGTTTCGACTCATTCGGAGAGTCTTCATAAGGGTCAGTGATCGCGACCCGATCACGAGGAAGGGTCCCGTTTTACAATATTAACGATCGTATTAGGATAGTTTTTGGAATAAAATGTAAATAATTCATTGAGGATACGAAATCCACACAAACGAAGTTGCGGGTTGACGACCTCTGTGGCGCGGTAGGCGAAGGCCCGCCTGAGACGCAGATGGTTGCGGGTTCGATTCCCTCGCGGGCCAAATGTTTGCATCTGCAAATATTTGTCTCGGGTCTGGGTGTTTTCTATGTATACTAAGTAGGTATTTACAAAAAAAATGTATATAAAGTAGTATATCAGTCATGTAGTTCCCATAATACAAGCTCTGCTTACTTTGGGGCTAGATGAAAATGAAAGGCTGTGTGAAAATGTCCAGCATTATTATTATTATTATTATGCATTGATAATGATGATCTCAAATTTTTACGAGCACCCAACGTGAAGTCAGAAACTCATTGAAATCTTATTTCGCTTTCATTAGATTAAGTCGATGTAGATCATTCTAGATTATTTTGTTCTACATTCATCTTAAATCAACATTAATATGTTCGATATCTATGATCAGTTATCTAATACCTATGTGCTTTGAGTTGATAAGGTTGGAAAAACGTATGTAGACAGTGAAATAAATTACCTTCAGAATAGAACTGTTAGTAGTACCTACCTAAGGATGGCCTCCCCCACTCGAGAAACTGACAACATCTTATGGGTGGCGGGGGGCACCAACTTCCAATGGAGCTCAAGAGTGTTCTTCATGGCACTCTTTGAACGGCTATGTCCAATAAATAGCAATGGACTTCTACAGGCTTTCAATGATGGCGATTACTTAGTTACGCATATACCTACCTATATGTAAGGCGCTTTACATGCATATCGCATGGTTATAGGCATTGATCGTATATAGAAAAGACGTCATCAAAAATAAACTTCAAATTTACAATTTATAACTTAGTATTTCAGTGCTGAAATATTCAAAAGTAGACAGTATTGAACAATTTTACCGAATTAATCAGGCTGTCGTCAGTCCGTCGAAGTTGATTAAAGTATTCATTAATATCGCATATATCAATGGATTTTTCCATTACTATTTTCAGCAAAACAATGCATATTTAAACAACGTATTTGATTGTAATTAATGACTGACGGATTTTGTTAACAAAATGACAATATAAAGGTGATGATAAATGAGTATAATGTTTTACATTGGGTTATACGAGTTTGTACCTTAAACAAATGCTTTATTATGGTTGCCCCGAAAATAGATGAATTCAAGTAAATTTTTGCTAAATTAAAAAAAAAAAAATTAATCTTCTGTTGTCTAACGTGTATCGCAGCGCCCTCTAGTGACTTATGACGATACAATCTATCTAAGATCTATTCTTGGAGACATACAAATCGATTGCTGAAAACTGCATTACAATCCGAAAAAGCCGTTTCGGACATAATAGGTGATAGACAAACAAACAAATAAACAACCTCCTACGATTACGATGAACACATAGACATATTTTAAAGTCGTAAAATGTCGTAAAACAAAAGTTGTTACCTATTTGTAGAATAATCCCATTTCGAGATAGTTTCCATATTTATATATTCAGGTACATCCCTAGGTATTATACTGGTTGTTTGAGTAATCAGACTAACTTAAGTGAAACGACCATTATTCTATAATAATTCGCACTGAAATAAACGGAAAATAAAGTCCAAGAAAATGTGTACTATCCCGAAAAGAGAAGCATATGTGAACATGATCGTAGGTTTACGACAAGTTCTCCAATCTATAAAACTTGCTACACTGAACGTTACAATATCAATACGGCAATATCACATGTGTTGTTCTATCCGTCATAACATGATAATATACTGCAAATGCTAACAACTTTTAAATAACGACCACAAATTGAAAAACATGAGCAGCGGCGGCCTAAACTAAACTATCTCTTAAATATGTATCAAAGCCATGGGCCTGCAATAACAACATGTTATGACGCAAATAGGGATTTTATTTAAAAGATATTCGGCCGCAGCTCACGTACCAAGTATACGCGTCCATTCGCGTCTAGAATTCTAATGACATAGGTATAGTTTTGGAAGACGGTATCGATGAATTCTTATCAAACACTATTAGCAGACCCTCCATGCTTGACTTTTAATACCTGAGACCAAGTATTTTGGAAGAGTAACGAGAGGTCAATTTAATTTGGTTATTTCATCCTAGACTTGCGACCGAGTTTACATGACACGCACTAGTTTTATTACCCTCATGTTTCTAAATGGCCCTCATTTTGTTCAAAAGGAAATTATTTATATTTCACTACATGAACAGATCATTTCCCAATCAACAGTTGACCTAAAAAGTATTTGTGTGATGCAATGAAGCGTTGACGAATTGTGTAGATGTCGGGATGGTATCGCGGCGCGAATCGTTACCACACACGCATGAAACAAACTAAGCAGGCTGTTATATAGTCGCCTACATCATCTATTATATATAAAATATGAGTACATACACAAAGTCAAGCCTATTCGAAGGGGGTAGGCTAAGATCACAGATATCCATTTGCTATGATCCTGGAATACCTTATTTGCTTCGACCTCTGTGGCGCAGTGGGCGAAGGTCCGCCGGAAACGAAGAAGGTTGCGGGTTCGATTCCCGCTTCGGGACAAATGTTTGCTTGATCTGTATACATTTGTCTCGGGTTTGGGTGTTTTCTTTGTATAATATGTGTATGTATTAACAAAAAAATAAAAAAACTATATAAAGTAGTATATCGGTCATGTAGTTCCCATAACACAAGGTCTGCTTACTTTGGGGCTAGATAATGCTGTGTTAAAGTGTCTTTATTTATTCTTACGTGCATGGTTTATAGTTTTTTAATATTATAACGACTAAATTTAAAAAAAAATAAGTTAATCTAAAATCTTTGTGTAAAAAATCATATTAAAGCTTATTGAAAATAGAGCTACAAAATGAACATAAACTTACGCAATACCATACGTATTAAAACAAAGGCTCTTTCCTCCTACAGAAAATGAATTTATAAACCCACGCGATCCCCTACAATGCTCATCAATTACAATTAAATTAATAAAATGGTTATAAAATGCTCCAGTGACTATAAATAACCACTATTATTGGTCGTACTGTAATTCGAGTGTAATTGATTGTTTACTTCCATTTTACTTCAAATGGAAACAAACTTAAAATGATGTGAATCATACCGCTATACAGGCTGTTACTTTAGCGTAGATTCTAGATTGTAAACTTATGCATTGAACTTTTATAGCGACTTCTATGATATAACTATCTTATCTTACTGATGATATAAATGTCAAATTTTAGATCCTTGAATGTTTGTTGCTAATAATCTTCGTAACTGCTGGACCAAGTTGGATGAAATTTGAAACAGGGGTATACCTGTTCAAGACCTAGAATAACAAATAGGCTAAACATTTTTCTGCATACCATGGACAGAGGCTAGTTATTAATATATTCTGGGTCCTACCTATCCTACCTACAAATAGTACCAACCTACCTGAGTGATTTTTATACAATCTTTTGAGATAATATTTGCTGGCAGGCTTTTGATAGTTTGCCACAGACTTCCGAGTCCAAAGTTCACTCACAAGACTAAATTGGCAGTTTCATGTTAGAATGTCTAACAGCTTAGATGTTGTACTCACACACTTAAAGTGGCAAGCCAAGAATGTTGAGGATTTCGACACGAGTTGAGTTGAGCAGATGCAGGACGTCTGTATCGCGCAATGCACAAGGGCATCCTGACAGCCGCGGTCGTGCCCGTCGTAAGCCTACCGTCGAGAGGTTCGGCGTTGAATTACCAATACCCTCAATTTAACAATAGAAATCAAACACGACAATAGAATATTATATTCAACAATAGAATCAAATACCTATGGGTAGAAACTTCATGGATTCTTGAAACTTCATGGAACTTCATTGGAGCAGTCTGAATCTTTTACTCTACAACAGTTTCAAGCATATTTTATAGTTGTATGCATATATGCATGGCGAGTGTGATTTGTCTGTGATTAGATTTTGTTGATCTTAAAAATCGTCCACATACACTGCATTTTCAGAATAATTACTTCCAAAAAACAACCAATCAACGCTCATAAATTGACAGAAACATTTATGTTGCCAACAAAAAACATAATATTATTGTTAGAACGTGCGAATGCAACCGCAAATGTCGGGTCACCTTTGGATATTATCATTGTTTTAAATTGCATTAAAATTTATTTGAAGTGCGAATCACGCTTAATCTATCAAAAATAAAAAAGACTTACAACATTATTTACTTTACAAAAAGTGATGATAGCTACTCGATACTTACTATTCTTTAGTAAACGACTTATTCGCCAATGAATTTGTTAGACAAACTATAAATGTTTGATCTATTAAAACGATCTTGTTTAGCAATGGCTTGATTTAAATGTTTTAAAATGAATATTAACAATAGGACACGCTGTAGATGAGACAACTGCCTATGCCCTGATCAGCTGTTAAGATGTTGATTTACGTGGGTATAGAACGCAACCAATTATGTTATTAGTGTACAATTTATCGTTCGTCACATTAACATAAAGTTATGTGAGAGGGAAACCTGCTTTCGTCAAAAGCACCATAGTTTCATCCTTTTAAATCAAAGAGGTTGTTACAAAATAACGAAAATACATTTTTATTTATTTTATTTGTATTCAAACATAACTTTGAATTTAATGTTCGGTAGCTGTTAGTAGTTATCAATGTAGGTTAAACATGTAGAGCGTATTTATTACTTTTAATTATTCTTCACGCTATATCTGGGTAACCTAAATGCAAGGATATCACAATAAAAATAAAACTTAATGCTGACAAAGAATATCCGAGTTGGTTCCTTCTCGTGATGAGTATCACCAATAATTCGCTTATTCCACTATCTGCGGGTCAATATTTTCTCATGAAGCTCGACATTTTGTCACACAAAATAACGTGTTTTATTACTGAATGTTCTTCGCTAAATGTTTTACGGTAATAACAGTAAAGAAAAACAACAGCATATTGTCTTCTCTCTTCCCAAAGCATTTTCTTACAAAAAAAACTACAATCGCTTTGTTTTATTAATATTTATTAGTCGGTCCCAAAATACTTCAGCGGTTGGGATGCCACTAATAATTCGTACTAAATTAAATCTTCTTGCATGGAGTTTCTTAAATACTTTCCCTATAGAGTTGTAGGAACGTTGTAGTTTTTCATCGGGATTTACTTAATTAAAAGACAATAAAGTCCTCTTCAACAATGGAAAGAATTCCAAACTTTTTAACCAATTTATTACATTTCGATAGTGAAAATATTAAGCTGGTACTAAGGTCAGCAAGTCATTTAAGCAGTTGGTATCTTAATTGTTAAACATACATAGCATTACTACACATTCAAAGCCACCTATGAAATAGGTACTATCACGTGTGTGCCTTTTTTAACCAATTTATTACATTTCGATAGTGAAAATATTAAGCTGGTACTAATATCACCAAGTCATTTAAGCAGTTGGTATCATAATTGTAATACATAAATAGTATTCTCCACATTCAAAGCCACCTATGAAATAGGTACTTTCACATGTGTGCCTTTTTTAACCAATTTATTACACTTCGATAGTGAAAATATTAAGCTGGTACTAATATCAGCAAGACATTTAAGTAGTTGGTATCTTAATTGTAATACATACATAGTATGACTCCACATTCAAAGCCACCTATGAAATACTATCACATGTGTGCCTTGATAAGTAGTGTCTTGTCAGTATTACGATAATTTTATTATTCTTTAGATATTTTAACAAATCAGTGTTTCCTAGAAGCGGTACTTAGAAACATCTGCTTCAAATAATAACTTCATATTCGCATCAGCGGCGGCGCTCGCCGACCGTGATGACTGATATACAAATGGCTCTCTGTGCATTTCTGTGAATCCTTCGATTACCATCGGCTTAAAAAACAGTCTCTATTGACTGTTACTCATAATCCGATAAATAATTCCATATTACTGACCCGACACTTGTGGCGTAGCTTGCTCGTTTCGATAGGTACGTTTAGACCTGTCAATAGGTAAATATTATATGTAAAACGGGGTTCTGTACTTTGAAGGATACGTCAAACAGCCGCTAAGCCATGTCGGATGCCTTTGGGCGGACTTCTAATTGCAGTATTAAAGTTGACCACTAGCTCAAACGAACTTACTGATGCACCGATCCAATGAGGTGACATTAGGAAATCGTTATTGTCTTAGTTATTAACACACAATAGTTTTGCTGATTTTTATTCATCATCATCATCATCATCAGCCCACATTAGTCCACTGCTGGACATAGGCCTCTCCCAATACGCGCCACATTTTTATTCATAATCTAACCTATTTACGATTATACATAAATTAGTCAAATTACCGAATTCAATGCGGATACTTAACTTAAATAATGCTGTAATTTATTTTAAATGCTAAGTGTCCGTCGGTATTCTAATTTTAGAAAACTTTGACCCGTTCGTATTAGCATATTTCTGTTAGCATTAAATGCACGTACTTTGGAGCGCGAAGGAAGAATATCATAATTGTTCCAATGAAATATGACCGTATTATATTTGATATTCAAAAAGCTCAGGGGCTTCCGCTGGGAACCGTCCGTTCGGATAGCGGCGGCGACGGAGGCGCTCGCCACCTCGACTACTCGTATTTTACTGCTACAACCGGCTGAATAATAACACGCTACATTAGTTTCCCATTATGCCTGCGAGACAATAAAATTTGCCCAATTTTACGATCACATTAATAATTTTATGAATGGAAGCAAACGGTTTAAATCTTCGCTGAGACGAATAAAAAGTGATTCGGTCGGGTCGATTGAGGTCGTATCGTGGGTGCTAAACGTAATGGGATATCGGCGGGTGTCGTGCTGGTGAGGTAAAGGTTGTCGAAGGTGGTGTAGCGTGCCAGAAGGGTAAATGTATCAACACGGCCGGCGGAAGACGGTCAGTTCCCAGGGTATCGCTTGCACGGACGCCGGACGCTGCTGATCGCTTTTGTACTTGTTAAATATCGTTACCCACACCCTTCTAGTCACACGACATCTATCGATTATTATAGGTGAGGTTTATTGAGTTGCTTATCGATATCAGAATTATCGATACCTCAGAAGGTAAGTTCAAATTATTAGGATATATAAATTTGTCACACTAACGTTGTCCATAACTATAGTTGTGCTTATAGTATTATTAGTGCTATGTGTATTTTTAAGATACTTTTCTTCGAAGTGAGTTCAATGATGAATTATGTGCAATATTTAAACGACAGACATATTCCTATTATTAAGTCTTAGTTGATGGGTTTTGCGGGTTAAAGGATCCACAATTTTGTCAAAGTCACGTCGCAAGTTAAGTCTTTACATGCAGGCCAATGACCGGTGTCGAGAGGAAAGGACAGTGGTGTAAAACATTCAGCCCATTGATTGCATCCAAACAATAGTATTACATAATCTGAGTCATTCGTCAGTTTCAGTTTTATTAATTTTTACATAATGTTACTCATCTTATAAAAAGTACTATAGAATTCTAATCTGATGATACGTTGACCTTACCTTACCTTACATCGTAAATTATTCAGATACTTACATGTTTTTAATATCGATTAAGAGCCTCACTAGCGGTGAATTACAAGGATGTGCAAGAGAACATGTCTCTATCAAGTTACGCGAAATGAAACCGCAAAATCAGCGCCAGCCGCAAAACAACGGAAGCCACTGCCGAGGGTCCCCTACTCTCTCACGAACTATCTGTGACTTATTCACACACTCCACCTGCATATGCACAAGAGATATATGTACCCAAATAGATATAACAGTTATAAAAAAAAGTTAAATCAAATGAAACGGGCTAATTTTTATTCCTACATGGGCGAAGCCGTGGCCAGTAGCTAGTGTAAAATAAAACAATGCCTTCAAGTTAAGAATTTAGAACATATACATAAATAAATTAAACCGTCGCTATCAGTAAAAAAATCTTTAAAACGATCCCTTCCACTTTGCATAAATAAAATTGTAATAAATCTTTTATTACTCTCTATCTATTAAAACCATTCTTGCATAAAACAAATACTAATTCAGGTTATCTGAACCAAATTGCAGTCATAAAAATGAAGATCATTTATGGCATTATTCGAAGGCATATCGAAACTGGTGCTTTGTGTATTGAAATACACTGCCGAGCAAAAAAAAAACAACGATGTTCTCAAAAAAAGAATGATAAACCACAACATGAAATAGTAAAATGGAATACGTTATACCGATGCGTTTTTATGTTAACTGTACCTACTGTAATGGAATCGTCTATCAATAAAAATATGTATGTACTGGCATCCGTAGCACGTAGTAGATATTATCAAAATAATACAAGGCGAATCATAATGACATTCAAAACAGACTGTCGAATTGTGTTACTTTTTATGGCTCGCAGTGTACGTGAGTTATAGGTTTCATTTGCGGGCGATAGACGACAATTTTCAATTTTCTTGCGCGTGCGTCCCATTTGAATATTTTAATTTGGGGGGCGGCGCGACTATTTCAATTTATTTTATGAGCCCCGCTCTAGAAGGGGTAGGCGCCGCTCTCACCGCCTCAGATTAGTAAATATTTGATAGCTTTATTGCTCGGCGTGATATATTTATACATGCTTTTAAAATAAAGTGAACTGCGAAGTCGAGTCGGGGGAATATTCGGGATACAATAATAGCTGTCATTAATATATTTCTCGGAAGAAAAGTTTAATAGAATTAGATCAACATTTGAATCTTTGTTTGGTTTACGTTATAATATTGTTTACATTATTTAAGAATGTAACATAAGTTCTACCATCACATTTGTTGTTCAAGTTACTATCAAGATAGCAAAAGTTAATGTCTCCTTGACCAAGTTTGCAACCAAAGTTTAGCCAGTAGGACGTCGATAAAATCATTCAATTGAGTGAACAGAGTGCATTGCCGGTGTGATTATTATAGTTTTACTTATTTTACTATAAATTTGAATAAAACTTTTCATGATACTTTTCATTCAAATTTAACGAAAAAGTGACCTTTTGACTTTCCTGCCCGACTAGCCACCAGTGTGATAGCAGCCCAACACTTACATAATTATAGTCTATACATTTTACTGTGAAGCAGTTCATCTAAAACTCTATTATATTTGAGTTTTGAAAATAACATCTTCAATAAAAACTTATTACGGCAATGTCCGTGCTCTTGATACGTAATATCGAGTTGGGCCGGTACAAGCAGGGGCGCACCGCCGTGTTTAACCTCACATAGCTTTTCATCTAATAGAATTGCGAGCTCGTTATCTGCTCAGATTAAAATATTCAGTATTTGAGTGATTTCACGAGCGAGTGAACGGCAAAGGGTTGACTAGTCGTTCCGCCCGCTTTGAACACTTGTGGGGGATCCGCCACCCACTATGCACGAGGAAATTCCAGGACCGTATAGCTATTTGCATGCATATGATATTTGCATAGATTTTTATAAACCTGCATTTGCCTTAAACGAATTTCATGCCGACGTAATGTAATAAAGAGCGACACATATCGTTAACTCAATTATAGCGATTCCAAAAACGGTCACAAATATTTAATATCGGCGAGTTACATGAAATAGCGATCAAGCCGCAACTGTCGCATAAACAAATGAATTGTCGAATTTCACTGGCTTTTTCCGGCGTCTGCTGCTGCCATGAATAATTCCATTTATATAATGGCACAGACCGCATCAAATATTTCATTCTGAGTTTTCCATATTTAATATTCTCACAAACATTGTTTCTGAATACTTTGCTGACTAGGTATTTCATTCATCTGTCTGCACATTTTCATTTATGAAAATCAATCTATATTTGATTTTTAACTCGCGCGTTATTTATTGCTCTACGTGATATTATATCTGTATTGATAGCCAATTTGTTATGACATGTTGAGTCATATTTACTTTAAATAGATCCGTCACGGTGGTGTACATAAAGAGGCGGAAGCTGTCGACAGATAAATATTGCACTCCACCCATGGTAAGCTAATTTTATGAGTGAAATTAGTTATTCACCTGTTGTTGCCATTTATTATACCTAGAATACAATGAGATGGGCAGCGGAGCGCGGCGACCGCTCGGCCGCGCCTACCATTATTTGCGTATAACTACATCAAAACCAAAACTAAATCGACTATTCAAATGACTCCCGAAATACGGCATTTCAATCAATTGATTCTCTGTCCATTGGATAATTGTTTATAAAAAGTAATATTAATAGGTACAATGTAACTGTTAGCAATATCATCCGATCTTAATTTTACTGATTATACTGATAACTGATAAGCGTGCCTAATGTTAACACAATTTAATTGTATGGAAAAGTTTAAATAATAAAAGCCGTCTCACGATCAACTGAGATGTTCGTTTTATCCTAGATGGGTAACTTTTTATAATTATTGTAAAGTGATCGATTGACTCTGGCCATATAATTCGTGGAGTACGTGACAATTATTTTTTTGACTCCCGTTCCGCGCAAAGTCCGCTTCATGATTATATGCTGCCTAAACAGGTTCACTATTATTGAGAGTTGAAAAATCTTCGTCACGTACTTAATGCTAGTTAAAGGCCCTCGTAATAAAAACTGAATCGGAATAAATTCTTCTCTAAATTGAGATGACGATTAAAAATATATGTTTAAATACCCGGTTTAAGTATTCAAATATTATCACCGGCTTAAAGCAGCATAAACATAACAAATACATTTCAAAATCCGATTCTGGATATCTAAAGCCTAGCGAGCCGAGTTTACTTTTTATGGTGTTAGTCAAAATTATATAAACATAGATTCGATTCTTAAATGCCTTCTTACAATGCCATTATTTCTTACAAAACTCCGAGGACCTTTCAAAAATAACTTTAAAACACGTCGGTAATATAAGTCGGTAAAATATATTCCTAAGATGTATTCTTGTTGAGATTTACAAAAGATCAATATTAATAATTTCTTCTCATAAAAAGTTATAGGACATTCTAGTTGAGAGAACGATTATCATTAAAACGAAATAAATATATCTGAGGTGGGTTTCTTCACGTTGTCCACACATAATCGAACCGCATTCGATATCCATCCGTGCCTAATCGATTACACCGCGCTACTGGGCATCGAAGCTATACTTGTAAAAAAAAACAAACAAATTCCAACTTTATTCACTATTATGGAAGGCACAATTCAACTTCCCGCAAATGTTTCAATGGCTATGTAGATGTTTTCTTTGAGTATCGATATTTTAAATTTAATATCGACTTGAACGATTACTTAGCACCATACCTGATGCATTGGAATCTTTTCATTTCATTTTTTTAATTACCAGACCAAAAGCAATAAAAATATTTACTCTAAATGTTCATTGGGTTTTCTTACTATTCAATATTGAATTTATATTTATTTCTCAGTTACATGAAATAAGATTAGTTTGTCAGTTTTGATTTGATAAATCGAAACTTTGACAAAATAAACTTATTTACTGTCTAATCTTACGAGTATGTAAATCAGCTTAGGTCTTATATCAATGTAGCTGTAGGGAAGTGTATGGACCAGAGTCCATACACTTCCCTACAGCTACATTGATATTGATATACAATAGATAACAGATTATCTATTGTCTTTTCTTTCCTTTTATCTCTGTAGCGCAGTGAGCGAAGGTCCGCCTGAAAAGCAGAAGGTTGGTTAAATTCCCGCCGCGGGACAAATGTTTGTATGATTTGCAAATATTTGTCTCGGATGTTTTGATGTCTAGTTTTTATGTATTTACAAAAAAAAATAGTAGTAGTAGTAGTAGTAGTATCATCCATACCCTTCTAACTGGAAAAAATCAATGCGAGCATTAGTAAAATGATAGTAATTCATCAGAGACCTCCTGCAGAAGGAGCTCTACAAAAATAAAAAAAACGAGGTATTTCAGAAAAAAGGTCGTACGGACATGATATTACAATAAGTTTGTTTTTTTACCATTTACTGAAAAACAGAAGCACGTAATAAGGATGGCTTGGTAGCGCATCGAAACCAGCCAACATTATCACAATGAGAATGAATACCGAAATGTCTCGCGTCGCCACACTCCGTGACCAACGAAGTTCAATACGATCTCGAATCATTTTGATACTAATCAATACTCAAATACCATTACAAAAATGCACTGACAAATATTTATGGAACAATTGAAAATTAATAATTATAGTTTATTTTAAAAGATCTCATGTAATTTGTCAATGCTGTGTTCTTCTATAATTGGCCTAGGTTTGCAGTACTACTTCCTATATTTAAGACAAACAATGTGTAGATACCTAAGCTACACATAATGCGCACATAGCATGCGTTAAATAATAAAATAAAATATTCAGAAATAAATATTAGGTAGTGTAGACTATTCCGAATATAATTTAAAAAATATTAATTAAGAATCGTTAAATCAGTAGATATGCAACGGTCTTTAGATAGTCTGTTGCATCTCTATTTTTTGTATATGCCTACTTGTATATAGTTCTATAAATGTATTGATTACATTTATTTATACAACTATTGTAGGTAATTGTATCAAACAAACAAACAAACAACCTCTTATATGGCAAACGCATATGGCAGTTACGAAAAGTTTTTGCCACAACCATCCATACTTTCCTATATTTTTAGACTATATTTTATTCGGGCTTAGAAATTGGAGAAGGCTATTGAAAGTATCAAGAATGTGTTGTCCTAGTTCGTATCATGGTTGTCGGGGGGAAGTTATTATTTTCTGTACAGTGGTCATTAAATTTTTGATTAACAACGTTTGATCCGTGTCTATACCATGACTAGGCAAGTTCTTAGTACCCCTGGGTCTTTGCCGTAGCTAAACGTTTTGTGTGCATTTTTTACTAAGACATTATCCTTGGCAGCATCGGGATTGCGGCCCAGTTCCTTTACTTTCGATGTTATTAATAAACTTTTTATAAAGGTTTAGCGTTATCTTTTGTTGATTTGACAAGTAATCAGTTTAAAAACGAAGAAACCCGACTGCATTTTCTTAAGCGTGGTTCTATAATCTTAATATTCCTTTATACAATTTAATAACAAATGACATTCCGTACTATTATACTTTATGCCACTATCTAGGTTAAGACAAATCTACCTAATTAATCAAAAACCATCAAGCCATCTAGGCTACAGGACAAGCTGAAGGTTCGTCGGAAATCGAATATGGCGGTTTGTAGACTTTATGACACTTTATATATCCTATGTTAGTCCCGTAATCAAGACAATCCCTACAGCTGAGCCAAAGGAACATACCTACATACATACACCCAAAAAAACATTACCCACCTTTTGGCCATATTTATTTGGTAAAAATATGGCCAGACGTATTCTCTTAACAAGGATCAAACCTGCACTTTTTTCTTACATGTTTCTAATCTGTGCGATGTGATGTCCGTATGCTATATAACGTACACATTGTTATCTTTATATTGTTCTAGATAAATGGCGTATTATGGTCATTGGGATGGTAGGTGATTTATTGTCGGCGATATCTATTTCAGGATGGATTGACCAACATGTCGTGTGTGCAGCAAACATCACAATCGGCCCCACCTCGGCACGAGCCTATAGAAACTATCCATTCGTCATCCATTATTCACGGCCTAAATTGCACAACTTTAGAGCGCCATTTCTAAATGACATCTAAATCTGTTACTGTATTAACATTGTGAATAAAATTTATACAATCAATCTACATAAATGTCCGTGAGCGTCCGTCCATTAGTTAGCTGGAGCACAAAGGGCACACGTACGTCTCGTAAATCAGACGCATGTACTCGTATTGAGACCGCTTGCCCAAATCACACTCAATAACCAATGTATGCCAGTGTAAGAGATGGCTCGTTCCCGCAACTTCTCTCGCCATCCTCTGAACTCCGATACAGAACTTTCCACCCATTAACGACCCCCGACGACAAACATTTGTTATTACGGGGTCATGCCATTAATTTTAAGTGACATCTTGAGACGCTATTAATTTGATTTGCTTTATACATACCTGTGCGATCAAGTTATTTAGGCTAAATAATTTGCTATAGAAAAAGTTATTCAATCATTTTACTCTCAATGTAAGGAACCAGTCATTTTGTTCAAGGTAGGTAGTTCGTTTGTTAGTACGTAAGTTTTTTTCCAAGATATTTCTTCAATAGAGGTTCTTAAATAGGGTTTACGCTACACTTTGCTCGCACTGTAATAGACTAATTTGATTTATATATTAAAAAAATGAACCCTTTCCTTTACTATGCCTGTTTAAAATAACATGCTAACTTATTAAAAAAATTAAATAGTTGTTTAGCTAAACAGTGTTATGTTTTCTTGACAACATTTGAAATGACACATTAGAAAGAGACAAAGCAGTGTTTGTTCAAAATTGTAACATTATTGAAAATATTGAATGACATTGCTCCTACAATTTGCTTCCGCTGCATCCTCATCCGATAATCTGCAATAACTTTGTCACAACAAGACGAGTAATTATTCAAAGTGCATAATAAATACCCTAAACGGTTATTAAGATATTAAATATTACGTTTGGGAGCGTGGCTGGGTCGAGAAGGGCGCGTGTCGCGCCGGGGGGCCCAGCGGGCGGCGCTACCGGCCCGGTCGTGCCAACTAATTGTAGCCGAGATAAAAAAAAAATAATTGTACCGCTTGACCCTTGTACCTGACACCTCGCTCGCTATGAAAAATGCCAAACAGCATGCATCTAGACACACCCAGATCCACTGTCCATTTGGTCACGAATCTATTAACATGAAATTAAATTCCTAACAAAATTAAATTAAGTCACTGAAGCTTCTTTAGCACTACAAAACTATTGTTTGTTGGCTATCGATAGGTCATGTTCAATAAAGTACCAATTTAAAACCAATAAAATAACTAGAAGGCAACGCAAAACAAAACGCTGAAAGTCAATAAAATAAACATTTTATTGACTTTATGAGGAATATTCTTTGATTCTTTTACATCCTGCCCATAAAACATAAAAGATACACCTAGCTAAGTATCAAGTTACACGAAACCGCTTTAGAAAAAGCTTATCTCGTTATCTGTTAAATATTGTCGCCACATCTCAAACGGTCGAGGGCGTACGGCCGCATGACCAACAGAGGTGACGAAGCTAACTCTATACATTAAAATAACGATGAGAATAAAATAAACGAATACGTATACGTACATATTAATGTATTCGGTGAATAAAAATGAAGGGATCCGGTCAAATATCTAAATAAAAGAGAGGGGCATCATAAAATGTATGGGTCCAGCGCTAGATGCCGCGAGTCGATTGCGCCCCAGGCCCTCTGTGCGCCGGACCACTATCATTATATCAATGCGGCTGTTTACATTTCATTCATAAGCGAGATTGTACTATCGTAAAACCTAACTTTATAATGCTCTTATCATTCTCTTCAAAGATTCTTTTAACGTTTCATTTTTGTCCTGAGGTGACTTTGAATTTAATACTTTTTTTTAAATGGTATGAAATAATTGTGCATATTTGCAAGTTGATAAATTTTAAATGTTTGCATTAACGCCAACCTTTACAGACGATATCGGTGTAATATTTTAAGTCCATATAAGAGGAGGAATTTAATGAGTCAGGTCAGCCATTAAAATATGAATATAAGAGACACTGCTTTGCTGTGAACAGCGATAGTATGCATTATTTTTTATTTTAATAAGCCTTTGGCGTGTATGTGTCGCTGAAGCTCGCACGTTACTTCTTATTTATTGACCTATTAGAGATAACATAAAGATCAAGATGCACGGCCAAGGACCTTTGTTATAAAAATGTCTGCTTCATTATTCTATAAAAAATAAGGAAGGACGTAACATGGATACAACACAATTTATGACATGAGAAAGTCATTAACAAGTATCGTATATGCCCGTATTGATTCAGTTACACATTTTTTAAAGAAAGAATTAAAAATATAAAATTATATATCCTGTGTAGTTTTCTAATTTTTTTCTAATAACTTAAAATATAAGAACGCAGGTACTGTTTGTTACAAATATTATTAATATCTTTCACGGTCACAAACAGGGATAACGCTTTTTTCTCATAAATTGCAATTTCAGCTTTATTTTCACAGTTTTAGCTACGTGTTTAATTACCCAAAGCGTGTCCACGTTATGCCTTTCATAAGTAAACAGATGGCGGTATCCACTCGTTATAATTTTTCCCAGATTTTTTAATCCGAGTAATTTAAATCAATACTCATTATGGCCTTTCAAAAGACCATCATCTCGATTTTTAACAGAGGAACAAAGAACTTGTTTTATAATCTGATTTTTAAAGGCATCTTAAGTTTTATGGCTCGCTCGACTTGATAAATAATCAAAAACGTCGACGCGGCCCAATAACGAAGATCTGTTTTAAATGTGCCTCAATGAAATAACTTTGCTGATGTAAATCTATACGATTCTTGGGGAAGTGACATGTTTTAGCGGAGAGCTTCAAACTGATTCTCAAGATAAGTATAATATTATTTATTAATGGTTGTCCATGGTTATTATTTCTTATTTGCATTCTTTAATACAAGCAGATGAACCCTCTGATAATTTTTATGAAATATTTGTTATGTCCAATGTTGTTTTAAAATATCACAGTTATAATTCTCTTCAAATTTTCTTGATTACTATATATATCTTCAAAGAACTTGCCAACTTTACGTGACGGAAGTCAGCAATAAACTGGCAATCACACGTTAAGACACCATATCATTACTATTTAAACATAATTAGCACGGCATGAAATGCTGAATAAATAAAGACGGTACAAAAGAGTTGTAAAATTATCGATGAAAATGTTTTGACGTCTCTGCGCCATAATTGTGGATGCAGGTCCTAGAACTACCTGTTTACTGTCAGAATCTCCATGGGCGGTCTTGAAGTCTTTATTTTATTGGTAGACCGGGTATGTTTAGCGAATATATTTTGGATCGTAAGATAATCTATGTAGATTTGAACGTAGTGTTCGGTCTATTTTATTAATTAATACCAATTTCACTGAAATCTACATCAACATGTTTACCTGCTATTATTTTATAATTTATCGTGAATAGTTTGCTCTAGAACCGCAAAACAGATACATAAATATGTAATTTTTTGTTAAAAATGTTTGCGCTTTTACTCGACTGTCACTATCCTAACTACCACAATTTTTGCCCATAGTAGTCAAATCCTCGAATTTTAGCTCAATCCAGATTGAGCTAAAATAGCTAGGTAAACCAATCTATGTCAAATAATACTTAACTCTCGTAGTAATGAACTCTACTAGTTTAGTTATCACTACGAAAAAGATGATTTTATTAGACTTGATTGTGAGAAATTGTCGTTAATATACTTACTGAATAAAATGATCCTTATGGTCTCGATAAATAAATACTTATTTGCTTTTTCCATGGTGTTACACAATAGTAAAGTTACTTCAATGCTTTTATAATGTTTCAAAAGCGACATATTGCAAATAAACTTGTGTTCATTTTCGTTTCGAATGAAGCATTGTACTAATTACAATTAATTAACTTTGGATCCATGCAGACACATTAAAATGAGTTTTAATTTGCAATTTATGCAAAATGCTTCGTTTTATGATGAACAATAATACTGAAACTCGTTTTCTTGTTATGTTTTCCATGCGTTCACTCACTCGTCTAAATATTGTTTTGGATTGTCATTCAAAGTTATTGATTGAATTAATATTACATATTTATAAAAAAAATCAAGTCCGACTGCAGTTTCATGGGACTCTTTAACTGTAAAGAAACTTTCACTTAAATTACCTTTTTTAAATCGTCCCGTTATGACCTTTATTTTGATATCCATATCGTTTGGCAGACGCCAGAACATTACGCGACATGATTAAGACCGCCAGCCGCCACAGGTATCACGGCCATACGGACAATCAAACATTGTGCTTCTCTTGTTATATGGATAGGGTCTAAATAATTTATAGGATTCAGTAAAGTAAAGACCTGTAAGTAAATGTTAGGCTATTTGCATTCATTAATCAACGAGAAATGTTAAGCATTTCTTATTTTTAAATTCGCTCCTGTAAAACAAAAGCAAGAAGGTAATAAAAGTAACGTAATAAATATCCAAGAAAGTTGTTTTAATTTCTTCTTTACACGGAGTAGATTAGGTACCAGGCGCGATCGGCAAAACTTCCGTGTTTTTAATTTTCTTTAAAACATCCGCTTTTTTATCTCATTTTATTTCCACTGTATAGGTGGAAAGCTATCTTACTTACAACACAACTAAGTATATATCTTTCAAAGGATATAAATAGCAACCTGTATAATGCTATTTTGAACTCTAATGACTTTGTTTGAAGTTCTATTATCTGGCAACGGAAGGAGTTTTTTGTACTTTTTAATTGCTAAGGTAGTATTCTAACTTTACCGGCGCTTCAATTGTTTTTAGAGATCCTTAGGTTTAACATTGAAGTAACAGAATTTTGTTAATTGAATTAATTTTGAATAGAATGCATACATTTGATTGAATTAATTTTTAATTGGTTAAATATTAGTGTACCTATATATACATCTATGTGTAATTTATGATTTACCCATTTATTTATTCGATAGTTAAAAAATAACACGTACAATTGTAGGTAAATGACCTGTACATTTTATTTTACGAATAAATTACTATTGATATAATCCTTAGTATTTTTGGCTTCACCACGACTCATGTCGTGGTATGTCCCAGGTCGAAGTTGTCTAAGAGGCACTTACGATTAAATTGTGCAGGACTAAGTACTTAATATCACCTGCCAGTTTCGTCAAAAAATATTTCTGAAATCATATTCTACTTTAATATTCAGATAGTTCTACGACTATTTTAATTCTGCAAAATACAAAAACGCATCCACTAAATATTATGTTTGAACTTGCCTCTGACTACCCCTACTTGGTATATTCTCAAAGATTTGCATACTGAAAATAAAACTGAGGATGTCCATCGTGTGGATTACAGTCGTGAGCGTGTTAAGAGGTTTTAGTTTTATGAAGGCGCATAGTAAAATATTTCCTCTCTCTGTTAAGAGAACCTAGGTCTCAACAATCTTTAAACAATTGTAAAAATTGTATGCAACAATGACGGTAATATTGAATAATTGTCCGTCTCCTAGACAATGTATTCTAATATCGACCGTCTACATTCTCGATCATGGGAAAATTACTGATCTTCGTAACGATCGTAGGGAGAGCGGGCGAGCGCCGCGGGCACACCGTATCGCAGACTTAGGAACCCATTGTGCATTTGTGCGGCATATTCCTCACATTTGCAATGCTTGCCATTCGACGAATACTGTAAAGATTGCAGAGATTACAGACTTTATTGAAATAACTTTTCGTACAGAGATGACCGTCTCGTGGGATATTAGCTTGGTGGATGGGAATTTATGCTGAATATGTAAGTAGGTACCTTCTAAGATAAAATAGTAATGATCATGTACCAACTTAACTAATGCATTTATAGTTCACCGAAATAATTACAATAAGAAAACAGGTATTGGCTTAATACTCTTGAAAAAGGTTAATCGGCTCTCTGAACAAAAATTCATTAAACTCCATTTTGATGTCGGTTAAAGTAAATAAATCTTATTTATTATAGAGTCGAGCCTCGTGTTGATATACTAATATCATAAAACTGATCCAGTTATAGTTTGCGAAAGTAATTAAGCTGTAAAACTTAGTAGCCTGCTCTTTTATAATGAAATATTTCTTTTCACTTTGATTATTTACGTCGGCTGTTTATTGGGGGTTATAATGTGGATAAATAAATATTATGATCTTGTAAATTATTTTTATTAAGGTAGATTTTAGAAGATAACAAATTTAACAGTTTGATCTGTTATTTAAAAAATCAAACTGAGGATCTCCCTACAATGTGTCTCAATATTTATATTTATAAACTAGGTACCCAGAAAGGAGATGATACTGAGAGAGAACAAGTTTTCAAAATTGTATTTTAGGAAAAAATAATAGCTGTTGGATAGTGCCTTGGAGATTTTTTTAAAAATCTACTTACTCGAGTTATTGAACTCAACATATTGTAAGCTTTATTCTACTAGGAAGTTTCAAAGAGTTTCTGGTAACAGACGAACACACAAACAAATAAACAAACAACCTCTGACCCCTATCATAATTATATGTACCTATACACGAACTAGAAATAATTTGTTTATTCTGATTTCGCAAATTCATTACAGAATTATTTTTTCTTTTCCATTTACTATTTGCTACTAAGGTTGAAGTCAGTGGATGGAGGTCGTGGATAATTTAAGGCTTTTAACGATAAAGTTAAAGTCAAAAGTCATTTATTCATTAAAATCAGAAGAATCACTTTGAATATCATCGATTTTACCGACTGCCTGTTTTCCTTGGCGGTCAAGCCAGTAAATAAAGGCAAGAAACAAGGTTGGTTATACTTTTTAATGATCCTTTTACAAAACAATAGCTACCTACATTCTTCATCAAGAAGCAGCTTCAATCCCAAGAGTTTTTATCATCTAAATAATGCGATATTTTATTGATTAAATATAGTTAGTTAATTGTCAATTTTTGTATATCTTGGGCGTTTGTTAATGATGATCTTGCATTTACTATCCCCACCTAACAGCAGCCGTTCACGCATTACCGAAAGAAACCAAACAGCCTTTCAATCCGAACCCCTTATATTCATACATATTACCGCAGTTGTAAAAACCGGTTTAATCCATGAATGTAGACGGGAATAATTAATCAGTTGCGTGTACCTAGTTTGATTGCTTTTTAGACGCCTTTTAATTAGAACATAAAACTATTGCAACGTTGGTTGCATGATATGCATAGTAAAAACCTTACCTAAGCGCATCATCATCATCTTCAGCCTGTAGAAGTTGACTACTAAGTCAACTTCTACAGGCATCATCATCATCTTCAGCCTGTAGAAGTTGACTACTAAGTCAACTTCTACAGGCTGAAGATGATGATGATGCGCTTAGGTAAGGTTTTTACTATGCATATCATGCAACCAACGTTGCAATAGTTTTATGTTCTAATTAAAAGGCGTCTAAAAAGCAATCAAACTAGGTACACGCAACTGATTAATTATTCCCGTCTACATTCATGGATTAAACCGGTTTTTACAACTGCGGTAATATGTATGAATATAAGGGGTTCGGATTGAAAGGCTGTTTGGTTTCTTTCGGTAATGCGTGAACGGCTGCTGTTAGGTGGGGATAGTAAATGCAAGATCATCATTAACAAACGCCCAAGATATACAAAAATTGACAATTAACTAACTATATTTAATCAATAAAATATCGCATATACCCTATATCTAGTGATATAGGTACTAGTATAGTAAGTATTATAATATCTCAGACACATGCCTCACAAACTTAGACCCACTAGACAGTTGTATGCAGTGTCTATAACGGTCGTCACATACGAGAACTTTTTTTTTTGTACTATGTATATAGATATTATGTGTTTTTAAATAGTATCGGTTTTAAATTAATAAAACCGGACAAGTGCGAGTCGCTCACCGAGGGTTCGAATAAATAGTTCAGGAATCTAGTCTCGCAGTTTTTTCAGAGCTTTTCCTGAAATAAAGTTTCCAAAACCTACACTTATTATATTACTTATATTATTGTGTGTTATAAGTTAAATTATAGTAACAATTTATACCTAAATTATTTAGGCAACCTAATTAAAGTTGTTATTTAACGTTGTTTTGTAAGTGGTGACTGAAAAAAGAATGAATAATGCATTGTACATCAAAATTGGAAAAAAAATTGTCTATAATAGTGTTCGTTTTTGTAGTGCTAGTGCTTATTAAGGGTAACATTTACGAAGAAAAAATATTTTTTATTTTGGAAGAAAAATATAATGGAATTGCATTTTAGGAATTGGTTTTAAAATCTATGTTGTAATCTCCTACAACAATCAGTCAAGAAATATTACCATGGCGCCTGTTTTCGTATATTACTGTATTTATGCATTCTACAGCAACATTGGTTCGACATTGTGGTGACCTATAAACAACAATCAATCGGACACGCACGATATCGATATCTATCTACTTCTATATTACTATTATAAAGAGGGAAGGGTTTTATTTTTGTTCGTAAGGATTTAACTCTAAAAAGTAGGTAGGTACTCAACTGATTTACGCTGCTAGTGTATAATAAGTACCTACCTATGTAATAATTTATACATACATATTTATACATACTTAACATACAAAGTAATTGAATCTAGGGCTGGTTTGTCTGCTTTCTACGTGAATTGAATGTGACCTATGTTTTTTTAATATCCTATTAAAATATAATATGTATAATACTACTACGTACAAGACACAGTAGGTAGGCCTATTTAGGATTGTGTCTAATAAAAAAAATAAAAAAGTACATACTCTACATACACCAAAGTTATTAGATACCTATACATATAAAAGAGGGAAAGGGTATTTTTTCTTATTCTTATTTCTATATCATATTAATAATTAAAAATCTGTTTAAGCTTGTTCATTCGATACTCCACATGCATGGTTAACTCACTTCAAAATTTGGACCCCCATCAGCCGTATATAAATAAACGGCTTTCAGATTTTTCTCTTCTGTACAAGTAAGAAAAAGTAAAACTATACAAATATATAGTTTTCAGAATTTTCACTGTACATTTAGTATAAGACGATATTACTTGCCAAATTTCATAGTTCTAGGTCAACAACGGAAAATATATGTTTTTTGCGGCATAAACGGCCGTATCATTTTTTACGTTAATTTAGAAGCTTGATTTTTTTCCCAACTTCAAGGGACTGAAGACCTAAGTATAAGGTTTTAATTTCATTACGATAAATTCACGTATTCCCGAGATGAATTTCAAATTGTATCCAAATTATAACACTTATTTATTGGTAACAAACATCCAAACATTAATTTCCATCCCATAATAAACAAACAAAGAATTATACATTTGATTAGACTCTGAAGCTCAGATTAAGCATCATCAAAGTCATAATCGAGATAATAACTCGACAATAATGAATTCTCTGGGCAGACCAATTTTTATTAATAGATTGGGTGTAACACGATAACTTCCGAAATCCCTACACAGCAGGGCCTATGTGAAAACAAAATCGCTTAATACCGAAGTATGTTCGATTTATGACCGTTTTTGTATGACGCCTGCTTCTTTTAATATCGTAGCTATTAGCCACACCCTATGATCATTATTGTTGCTAGAATCCTATTATGAAAGAGGTTACGCTGACCTCAAATAAAACAAACATAACAGAAATACAAGACAAGGCCAAAAATTTACACTTATATTTTGGTTCGAATAGATCGAGCCTCACAATCTGAACTGTCTGGTTGAAGTTTTCGGGACTAGTCTTATTACACCCTATATAGCTCCACCTAGGCGTTACAATAAAATAATCATAAGCCTTAATTAGGTAAAAGATACGCATAATTGTTCACGAAGGGTGGTCCTTTGTTTTATCTCAACGAGATATACTCGTAGTTCGACTTATGATAATGTTACGTCAGATTATAAATGTTCCGAATGAACGCGGTCGTGTATGTTTAATGTATGACGTACATACATGACATGTTCAGGCTAATTAATGTAAGCACTGCTCAGGAGTTAATTAATTGTCGGCTACCCATGTTGCTCGCATGAAACATTTATAAAATTCATAACAGTGCAGCTAATTATGAAACATGGACGCGCGCTTGCTTTGCGCCACCCGCCGAGCTTGGTTCCCTGAGCCGGTCTCCAGTAAAAACTAATTTCTACACCGGATTTACTCGTTTATTAAATTACTCATGTACTGTAACGGAATGTCTGCTACAGTCACATTGTAAATACCGAGGTTTTGTGGCCTTAGCCGATACTCATATGGGAAAATATATTTTCATAGCTTCTTTCAATAGTAAGATGCCTTGCTTTAAAATCCTTCTGTCGATCAATAATAGCATTTTAATTTAAGTTTCATAAGAAAATGAACTAATATTCATAAAACATTCAATATTTGTTTTAAACAATAGTTGCCTAACTAAAGTTAGATAACAGTAAGACTCTAACAGCAACTGTCTTCTTTACGTGCATTCGGAGTTGTGCTAAGATTTGTTCAAAATGTGAAAGAAATCGTTCGCTTTTTGTAACCTATCAGACAAATGGTAAGCACCTACAACCTTGTTAGCCGGAACCATAAAATTTGATTGTAAAGAGTTAAATCCATCTATGACACGGCAAGAACAAAGCGGTCGTTAAATATTTATCAGCGAATTAGTATGAGTACTAAACCGACGAATTCAATTAAGTACTTTTTTGCTGTCCAGGTTTTGTCAAAAGCCGTTCCAGGATTTCTCGGTGAGAGGTAGCAGTAACCAGGATCCGGACGGGGGATATAGCACAATTCTTTAGACAAAAGCCATTGCTTGTTTAAATTCTGGGATACATTTTTATAGCCATACTTTTTAGTATTTGGAACACGTTCTTAATCTGCAAATAACAGTGTAATTTGTCTCGTACAAATCGACATATGTTTGGGACTAAAATGTTACTGTGAATTCAGAAAAAAAATCATTCAAAGCTACAAATAAAATACGAGTTGCTTGTTTTAATTTCCGTAATTCATTCGTTTGACACATCCTAAATAATAATCAAGGTTTTATAAGTTCGAAGGTTGATTTTTACCCTTATTAGAACAAAACAAAACAATCACTCAAACAACTGAAATCCCCATGGTGGACGTCCTCAGATCTGTACTCAGTACGTAGATTTGTGAGGTTACCGAGAAGAACAGAGAAAGAGAGAGAGTTAGAGGGTCAAAAGCGCATCTAAACATTATTATTAGACACATGCCCACGTTTTGCAAAGTAGTATTCTGCGTGACAGGTTGAATGGCTACTTACGGCTCATACTCATAATACGGGACACCTCACACTTAACTCAGGTCAAAATTACAGTATTTTTATAAAAATGGAGGTTGCGCCCCTAGCCCCCTAACCACGTTGCCCCCCTAGTTCCGCGCCGGCAGTGTCAGAACCGCGCGTGGCCGACTGGCCGATCGGCTATACAATGCCGTGTTGTCGAATTAGCAATTAATTCCTGAAATAAATGCTTTGACATTGTATCATTTCTCCATACACGAATATTTAATGTTTAATTCGTGTATGAAGAAATGATACAATGGCGTTCTTTGAACAGATTTTTTAATGTTTAGCTGCATTATCTTATATTAAATTCCTACTAATATTTAGGCTTTATGTGCGATACTATGACCGTTGGTTGGTGGTCTAGTGGCAAGATATCATGTCTTCTGTTTTCGAGTTTGAATTTTGAATCCCGATAGAAACCGGGTTAAAAAACTTCGGGATTTTCCACCCATTTACTTAGGCAATTCTACGTGCTCTCAAACCCACGTTCACGTAAAACAAGAGGAAATCTACATACTCGTTAGTAGGTAGAGGTACATAATTACTTAGATAGGTAACTGAATATTAAATGTGATTTTAGTCAGAAGAGTACAAAATTAAATTTTTATAACGAAAAGTCTGTACCACAAAAAAACATTGGTGTGAGGTTACCTACCTACTTGAAGCGTTTTGTCACGAATTTATCGGCACAGTTGCTTTTTGGTAAAAATATACATTTTTAGAAACCGTAAGAGAAGGAAAAACCGATACGTGCTGGGTCATTTGGAGCTGTTTGCATAAACAGCACGTCTCTATGTTTGATTTCGAAGTGTTCTGTTGCTCGTTTTAGTAATACTCGCAAAAAAATGTAGAACCTATTTACTTGCAGATTGTTAAAGTAATTTTCACTATTCGGAATATTTAGTACCATGATTATGTGAGTCTGCAAATAACATCCACTGCCAAGGCCTGAGTCCCTGTTGCGAGTATACAATTACATAGTTCATGCAACTGGGTCGAAGGACACAGGAAAACGCACGAACTACGATAAATAATCCGTGCATAGTGAAAATTTTGTTCACAACCACGAATTCGTATCAAAAGTTATAATAGTAACTACGCTCTTACTACTAAATAAGTAACAAGGCTAAATTAAGTAATAACTAAGTAATTAAAATTTCAAAAGCTTAAAGTAAAAATAACATCTTTCCATAAACACTTGTTTAGTAAAGTCAGTTGGTAGTACGTATAAGCTAAATAACTTTAGAAGTATAGACTTGCCATCTTGGTGCGAAGTTTTGCATAATGTGGACACCTTACATCAAAACAAGTGCGGCGGTAAAGGGGGGAGGTAGGGGGGAGGGGCGTAGGGCGGGCCGAGGGCGTGCAGTCTCAGACTGCACTCTGCAAGTGACCTCCCGACTCACGCGTGCACTCTGCACTTGCAAGATGCATTCAAGGCATAAGGCACTTGCCACGGAGCCTTCACTTTCTTTCGAATCGTTTCTTAAAAAGCAGCTCGATCTACATTTCTAATCCAAAATTTTTTTTTACAAAAGCACACGGCCCTTTTTTTTCATATTTTGTAGCGCCTTTTAGTGGCATGTGCTGAATGCAAATGCAGAAAAGTGGGGATAAATCATTCGCAATCATCATCAATCCTTCTGTACGATGTTATTTTTTTTTATTAAACCCTTAACTCGTGTATAAGAGGTCTTACATTATGATCGCAAAAAAGGTAACACACACTCAACCTATTATATTACCCCAAACACATCCCCGCTTCCTGCATCAAAACTTTTTTATATAAATAGTTATGGCATAAGTAGGTATGCCCTTAATAAAAATAACGATAAACAATATTTCATAAATTTTCTGTAGGTAATCTAGTTAAATTTAATTTATGGGAAATGCACTCAAGTTACGCCTACGAGTGACGCCATCTATGAGCAGGTAGCGGAACTTGAGCTCTCCACATTTCGTGGGAGACCTTGGTAGGGCCACATTTATTTTAGGATTTTTACACACTCTTATTATTGTTCGACTATTATCACGTAATACCAAACCACGATAAAGATAAATAGTAGGCTATTAAAAATGTATCTAATGAAAGTAGTTTTACAATTGAATGTATTTTTTGCTACTTTTATTTTAATAAAAGCATAATAATAAACTGTTACTAAGCAATGGTTAGGTATTTGGTTTTTAAAGTGTTAACCCACACTTAAGCGAAATTACAAGGACATATAATATCCTAAAAATTCAACATCAGCGGGACTCGATCCCGCGACCTCCCTTAAATTCTTGTCACGAAGCATCTTTATTTCGTCTTATTTTGTGGTCTACAAGCTTTTTCATTCAGTGAATATACGTACCGAAGTAGTGTTTCAAATTATTTCGCACGAAATGCAATGCAATACTCCGGAGGTAGTTAAGTATTCATAAAATTAAGTTGTTCAGATAAATCGGCCTAACCAAAATTCCTATAGCGGAATTACCAGCAATTCGAATCCAGGTAATATAATAACTGGCTTTGATGAACGTGCGGTTATTTACAACAATGGCGACACATTACAATTTGTAATTGTAACATCCGCGGATACAACGCAATTTACATGCAAATACAATAATACTAAAATGAACATCCTGTCCCATCGATTTGCATATTTTTAATCATATCAGGTGAACAACAAAGCTGTCATTTATAAAACGGATGACGCGCCATTGTTAGAATATCCGGCAAATGAAGTAAATTTTTAAATTATTCGTAAAATTGAATCAAAGATCTCTCATAAACAGTAGTAATGATGATTACATGTTTTATTTATGTCGTGTATAATGTCAGATTTATAGGCAAGCAGTAATTTGTATGATAATTGATATATTATTACCTTTGTAATTCATTATTGTTAGAGAAAATACCGTCTACATGTTTAATGTGCCCATGGAGAATAGTTAAATGCACGTTTTAAGACAAATATAGATAAAACTTAAGTATTGGATTGACTTTTTTTTAAATAAAATAAATTATACTGAAGCCACTGAGTAACATGTGTGCAACCTGCATTAATATTCACTGGTCATGATAAGATAAAAAATAAACAAATTCATTACTTATACGGTAACGATATACACAAACTTTTATGCAAATTTAACCAAAGCAGGTAGATTTGAATACTTGGGTGAATGTATAAATTGTAGCTATGTACAAAATAGTCAAATTTAGGTACTACCTAGCCCTGTTCGTTTAAATAGAGTAACGTAAAATCAGTAGCAGGTACCTATCACGATTATTAATAGGAATTCCTTACTACCTGCCTGCTAAAGTCAAACTCGTGACTTAATCTAATTTATCTTTGAAAGATTAGTAAAAAAATATCTCGACAATTTTCATAGTCAATCACGAAAGTTTTTTTTTTTTGAAGACATGCATCGCGATCCTCTTTTAACGTACCTACTACGATATACTATAAGACAAGATTTATCAAATTTCATAAACATATTTTGCGTGGGTGCAAGTTGATAAAATAGGCATAAAGATTATGTTCTGTACAATTTATGATATGCAAGGAAAGTGACAAATTGTGTACCTACCTGATAGATATAATCGCGACACCTGCACGGAAGCGAGACGACTCTACACAAAAACTACATTAGCTGCCCAATTATAAACAACACAAGTGTTGCTTTATCAAAATTATTCAAATGGAAACATAAACAAATACCATTACATTTTTGAAATGTGTGAAACCGTCTGTACTTTTTTATTAAAGATATTATCATACAATCTTTCACGTTACTGTTAAATAGATAGTTGGCTTTATAGTTCAACCATGTGGGGAAATCTTACATTGAATGTTTGTAACTTAGGTAGGTTAGCAGGTACTAGGCCGGTGGCGCAGAGGTAGCGCGACCACATCATGAGTCGCAAGTTCGATTCCGCCAAGATTGATAATTGTGAGTTTTACGTTATATTATTCGCAAATCCTAATAATATTACACGCGAAATTTTTTATGTTTGTTGCTATTAATCTCTGTAGTAGCTGAACGGATTTGGATGAAATTTGGAACAGTTATAATCCTAACCTAGAATAACACATAGGCTACTTATCCGGGTAACACGCGGGCGAAGCCGAGGACAGTGGCTATAGTCAAATAGTTTATGCCTGTTACATATAAATACGAGGTAATGCAAGCAAGGCGTCAGCATGTCTCAAACATAATATTAGTTGGATTTGTTTTCACTAACCCCTGATCTGTCTACTAAGGTACGAATTTAAAGGTGTATATTATCCATCTTAGGGAGAATAAATCGTGAAATGTATTTTTTTGTTTTGCAAAGTTCTATATCTATTTGGCAGATTTCAAGAAGCTTTGTATTGTAGGAAGTGAAAGAACTAATAAGCAGACTACAACCAGATGTTTCAAATCCAAATTATTTCTTCAGCAGTAAATCTCATTTGATACAAAATACTCTTGTATTATAAACATTTGAGTCTGAATAAACATACAGGCAGGTAAATCAGAATGGTAAATGACTAACTGTAATATAAATATCAGAAATAGGTAAACTAGCAACGCACCGTGGCGGTGGAATCAAACAATCTTTCAGTCGCTTCCACAAAGCTTTACATTTTAAAATGAATCCGGTGAAGATCGTAAAATATTCGATAAACAGGGCGTGTATGTTTGCTTTCGCCGAGTTTAACATTGCTATTAAACAGTCGTGAAATGGACAGAAATAATCGGGTCGATCCGTTATATCGCATCATTCGTATGACGCTTGCGTGTGAAGACGCTGAGCTACTCGGCGCCCATTGCTATGCCGCTCGCCGCCCGCCACTTTGTTACTGGGACATTTACCTTATTCGCTCAACGCTGCAAAGATACATGATTGACAAATTATACTAAATTTGGAGAGCTACCGTTTTATATCTCTCATCCATTCTGTATGTAGCGTAATAGGTAGATCACGTACAATGTCGCGTTCGTCGCTGAACGCGGTGCTGGTATGATTGTTGATATAGCGTGCTTATACGCGGACTTTTACAGACGTGTACCCGGTGGAGTAACGCGTGCGCCGCGTCCGAGCCGACCAGACGGCTGTGCGTTTTTGTGTGTCGCGACGCGCGACCGCGCCGGCCTTTTCGCCGCCGATTCTTCAAACCCACTGATACAATACTGGGAACTAGGACATTTCGCCGGCTACGCATACCTATACCTATGCATGCTAATAAAAAGAAAACCTCCATAATACACACAGCGGTCGTAACAAATAAGCAACAAGGATATAACTATGATCGTACACGATCAACGAGCGTATGATGGAGCGACTTAGATGATCGGTCCGATAACCCTTATAAAGGCACCTCATGAATGACTAATGATAATGGCGAGATGTATAGCGTAGTAAGTAGGTCTTGTACGTTATAATCGTGAGTGTCATTGTCGCATGAGTTGTGTGTGCGCATGGCGGCGACGGCCGCGGGTGCAAGGGGTGCTTTGTGCCTCCCGCGGAGTTGCGCTGGCTTAGCCACTTTTTACCTACGCATGCTCGGCTCGTGTCTTTTTCGCTCGTCTCGATCGGAATTTGTTGAGGGATCGCCGCTGCTGGTGGCAGACGTCTTGTGACATGTCAGTGGCAGTACGTGAGCTGCGTACGAGGCAATTAACCAGTCATCTCACTTGAATCTACCACTCGGGCGAAATCTTCGCGCTCTACTGTGACGGTTCTGCCGTCTGCTGAAGATACTTTGCGACAAATCGTTAATTGAACTCGCTAATTGTTGGTTTTTCGTCAGACACGAAAGAGGAATTTATTCCGCGGAGATATTTCGTGGTCGTTTGTTAAACACCATACCCCTGCGAATGGATCTGACTTTCAGTTACGTTACAAAAACAAACAAATATACTTACAAATGGAATCCCCATGACATACACCCTCAGATATAACTATACTCGGTACGCAGATATATGAGGATAAGAGGGTAGTCAGAGTCTAGTCGAAACATTATACCTACATGGCATATGTCCACTTTTTGCATACACTCGTTAGCATCCCACGTGACAGACTGCCAGCTCATCGACGCGTATTGGAACAAACAGCTGGGTGGCACATGCCTTCGAATGTTTGGTCCCAATCGGTGCTTTTTTTATAAATTTGCTATAATGTTCAAAGTTATTCAGACGTTCGTGGCTATAAAAACAAAAGGGTATCGAAAATATAGCTGGCTGTTGTCGCGTCGAGGTGGTAGCATAACAATGACAACCCTTACAATGGAAACTTATGTTTGACAAAAGGAAAGGGCAAACGTCGACGAACGGTGTGAATAAAATAAAAGAGAAATTATGCAGACAAATCTCAGCAGGCGGAGTAGCTACAAAAAGGGGTGATAGTTGGTACTTTTCTGTGAGTCTATTTTGTTGGAAACTTCATTCAATAAAGAAGGAAATCCGAGCAGCGTTATGAATTGCAGATACATCCGTTTATAATACCTACGCCGAAGTTTTTAACTGAATCTACACTACCGTTAATATTATTAAAATGGCTTTTCGTGGAGACCAATTTTGCAACGTAAGTCGACGAAAAAATAGCGAATGCGTTTCGGCTCATTTTTATCCGAGTATCACGCGAAGGAAGCCGTGGGCGGTAGCTAGTCATTGATAAAACCATTAGCTATACTTATTTCTTCTTCTTGCCCTTGTCCCACATTACATGGGGTCGGCAGACCTGCCGAACATGTTGATGTTCTCTTCTTCCACGGACTTTTATCAGCCGTCATTTTAGTATTCAAAGAGTGAATACTTACCCATGTCATCTTTTACACAATCCATCCAATAAAAAATAAACAAATTTTCTTTGGCCATAATGGCGGCTTACATAGTTTATTTATTAATTTTATGCTTTATTGCACACACACACACAATGTACAAAGAGAGGACTTAATGCTATACAGCTACAGTCGTCTTTAGGTTTTAGAAACAGAGGTTAGCGTGCTAAACGAAATTACTAACTATAAAACATAAACGTATTAACTAACGAATCGGATTTTAGTTATTAATTATACCTATACAAAACGATTAATAAAAAACAATGGTACATACGAAACATAAAATACATACGAAACACAATTTAAAGTAATACATAAATAATCCAATTATTGGTAAATAAAATTTGCACGTCAGTCAAATAGTAATATTAACATAAACAATAAGTATTTAAATAGAATAAAAAAACACACATTTAATTTTGCACGTGTAAATTAATTGATATAGTAAATACATATATTATTTAATTTTTAATAGTCAGATTCTATTTATAATTTAAATACCATATTATCAACAAGTCTATAGTCATTGGATTTGTGTATAAAATCCTCCACGTATATAATATTTAATAATACCTATTTATAATTAGATATTTAATAAAAACAAACTAATACATATCAGGTGGTGGAGTTTAAATATTGTTCCTGGACAAGATGTTTAAAAGTGGGCTTAGGGGACAGTTACACATACTCAACGGTTGTAAAGTTCTTAAAAGCTAAACTACTCCAAATGGATCATTGTACTGCGCAAGTATGGGTATAATATCGTGACAATTATGGAGCAGACGGAGGTGTCGACGGTAGCAGTGTACACGTGTTGCCGCCCAGTTGCATAATGCGTCCAGGGCTAGCTACCGTTTCGTGCAATGTTTTTCTATTTTACGTCATCATTATCATCAGTATCCCGTAGCTAGAATTTATTTAATGTTTAGACAAAACAAAACCGGCTCAGGATTAAGTCACGTGTGTCTGTTGGATGTCAAAACATTATGAGGCTGTTTGAGGTTTGAGACTGCATTCCGCATGTTGGGCATCCTTTTAGATACACACTTAGTGCGTAGGTCTTTGAGGTACGTCCTAATATTGCATTTGGTGTATGTATGTTTTGTAAGTAATTAGCAGTCCACTTGACAGAAAGAAAGAAAGAAAAAAGAAAGTAAGTTATCAACAACAAAGTACAGAAATGACAGGTACACACTAAAATTAGATAAATAGACACTATAAATACCTAAGATTTTAACAAACACATAGTGATAAAGAGAAGATTTTTGTGGTAATTAGTCCCATCTGTGCCGTGTGGGTCAAATAGGTTCCATCTCAGCTTAGTGCTGCTCCGCACAGTAGTGAGAAGCAGCGCTGATTTTCAGACAGGGCTTAGGAAATATGACCTCACAAACGCGGAAAACTCCTGGGTTACTACTATTTAAATTGTAATAATAACAAGAGTAAAAACAAAGTAGGAACGTACATAAATATAGTTCATACATAAATTACATTAAATAGAGAAAACAACGCAAATATATTACTATAGTAGTCTACTGTAGTCTATGGGCAAACTAAAAGTTAATTGTGTGTTTAGAAAAGCGGAATAGAAAATTGAAGTTGCATGCAAAGTGTTACGTAAAAAATTATAAAAATTGTGACAGGTTGCAAGCTCATCGCCACCCATTGTTTGAACAACGTACACAAATACCTAAATTTATTTTCATTTCTTCTTTAACTTTTTTTTATATTAATATTGTATTAATGATAATCGTATATTATTTCAGAAAAAATGAGCTTTGAATTTTATAAAAGAATACATGTGTTTCACTAGTAGTATTTAAGTTAAATTGCTGAAACATTGTACAGAACGAAAGTGATTTTCACCTCAAAAATATGACTGAAAAATATTTTTGCTGCATCTGCATTATTCATAAAATATTAAAAATAAAGAAAAATATAGGATCGGAATACTTTGGTGGTAGCCCTTGGGAGAACAGAAAGAAGCCGCTCGTTCCATTGAATCAAATTCATATATTTTGAGATTCAGTCGGCAATTTTATTTGTAGCTACGGTTCGCAAAATATATACATGTTTGTTTTAAATAGATTTTTTTTCTATACCGCTATCTAGAACATTGTACGTAAGTTCTCTAATGTCTTGAGTCTTGTTGGACTTCACAACTTAAAGAAAGCTGAACGTTAATGGTAATTAAAGAAAATCAGATTATTATATTTAGCTATGATTCAGAGATTTGATCTTACCAATTTAACTACCAAGGAAATAAAAAACCGTCTCACGGATGGTACACGAAAAACATGACTATTAAACATGCTGGAACACAATTATCGTAGACTACGCTTATCATAGGCATTAGAATGCTTACAAAGAAGGTTTTGTCAGATTGCAACGTTTGTATATCTTATACAAGGCAAAACATTATTAAGTACTATTATCGTTATGTACTATTATAGATACTGCCAAGAAAAGAAAACTTTTATTTTGAGAAAAAAAACACGTCGCAAAATTATGCACATCTCGTATGAAGAAAAAATTACTTTAATTGAAACCAGAACAAATTGACAAGTTATTTCCAGCAGGATTATTTTTATTATTATTTAATTTTCCATCATATACTATAAATATCTTTACTAAAGCACTAATATAGAAATACCCGCATTGTCTTCAGCTTAAAGGTATATTTCATGTTTGGCAGGCTTTTTGAGTCATTTAACTGTGTAACCGTTTAGCATAGCATTTAAGAGTACCTAAGTTTGATTTCAAACTCTTCAATTTTATTTAAAACTTTACTGAAATCTCAGTCTCCCGTTGTGTTATCAACCGGTGCTGACGGTACATTCCACGGATTGTTTTATTGAATTATGCGGTGAGGCCGCGAAGCAGCTATAACTATTCAGTGTCGTCTTTTGTGTTATGGAAAAACTTGTTCTTGAACCCATGTAGTGTGAAATGTCCTTTATTTGTGCTGTTGTTAATGTTACATATGTACACATATTATCGCGTTCTGTGTGCAACTGTCATCACATCGCAGCGAGCGAGCCGACAACGCGCGTTGTTAGCGCGGACAATGCGTGAGCCTACTTGAAGCCTTCACCATTATCGTTCACACTTCACACCTTTTTATTTTATCATTTTGTTGTGAATTGTTTGTGTATTATACACAAATGATGTTGGCTCTTCATTTGCATGGTGCATTGCTAGGTTTTAATAGACTGCCGTTAGTTTTCAGGCTATGTCTGATAGCAGATTAACTTTGTAAATGTATTTTGTGCCAGTAGCAAAGGAAGGATTGCGAAGTATTATAATTTTAATAGTGTTACATAAAAATGAGTAGGTAAGTTTCTATTTAATTGTCGAGTGGACAGAACCCTGTGAAACCTTATTCGAGCTGTCGTCCACTAATGTTTGTTTGGACATATTTATGGCTATAGTTCCGCTTTTTGTGTGGATGGAAATATGTGTGGCGGATCGCACGTCTGCGCGAGATTTCGGACACCTCTCCGCTTACTAAATTTAATATCGTCGGCTTTTACGCCGACGACAGACCGAATAAAAAAACTATGAAATCGCCATTGTGTCGGCGACACGGATGGCAGTTCGCGCCTACTGGCACTCATGAAAATTATTTTGTTTTTATCTCAAAACGTATGTTTATGATAACACCTGTTTCGCGATGCCTCCACGATCGGTGTCACTCGGGGTTTGTCTCGATTTTTTGCCAATTTAGAAACTATAAAGACGCCCGCATTGCCGACTAATTTAACCACTGTTCGCCGAATTACGCATTTGTTTGCTCCGCTTTGGAAACTCAGTACACTTTTGCCTACTTTATTTTGTTAAACCATCAATATTTTTATATTGATCGTAAATCTACAAACATTGACGTTGAGACTCGCATTATGGCCATATTGATTTTATTAATAAACCCAGTAATATATTTATGAATTCAATAAATTGCATATTTATCAATAACTTTGTCTCATAAACTACTCATAAATCTTTCGTATTATGTCAACAATAATGATGCTGTCGTCAAAGGTTAGCCGCGGCCGCGGCCACAGTCCAGCTTTTTGCATAATTACGGCTCGACGGACGGAATGTCGTCCCTATAATATAATAACAAAGGGAGATGACCGGCTATGATATTATTGCAAAATTTATAGCTGACTTGAACCGGCGGCTGTGAGAACCGAAATGGTCCAAGCTTTTGTTTAGACTATTTTGGCAATACAAACTAAGCTTATAGTTTTTAATCACAACAATTCTTGATCAAACTACTTTATAACAACTATCTCACAAACATGGTAATTATGTGAACCAGGTACGAACATGAGGACATAGATTAGGCACGGCGAGCAAATATGTCTATTGCCCTGTTCACATTGATAAATAACATGAAATCAAAGATAGTGGAGCCCTCCTTAACGCACGCTACGAGTTATGTATTTTAGTAATACAATCCATAAGAAAACACTACAATAATCGTACATTTCTCTTGACAATGTTCCTTTGAATAAAGAGAGTTAAGGCGAAGATACCATGTCGAAGATTTGTTTACTCAGCACTAAGAGGCTAGCTTTGTGTGATTACCTCCGCAGCGTGTCCGCTGGGAAAGTAGACTTTCCGACGCACGTATATAAGGAGAAATCCCCTTAATGCAATATTGAGTCTGTATCTTTGTGCAGATAACGCACTCGCGAGCGGTCTTGCAGGATTAAATTAGTACGTACTCAAATGTCATCGTTCACTATGATATCGCAATCAAAGTTGACGTGGGAAATATGCTCGTTTGTGACTGAAGGTACAGAGACTGATGTCCATAAATCGTACAATGAATTATAGAACTGTTCTAGTTAGAGACTGTGCATAACTCAATCATAATCAAAGCACGTTCCGCGGTCGCGATTGAATGGATGTCAAATGAAATGAAATGTGCGTCGATATTATTCATAAAATCAGATGGCGTTTAAAAAGTAAATCATAAATAGCATAAGTAGAAGAACTAAAGCAAACAGATAGCACAGTATGCAGTGTCCGGGTGCGCATACGGGATGTGATCAGGTGAACGGTACGGCCCTACCTTCCTGTTTTAATACCCACTTTTTATAAACTACATGAGACCGCATTCACTCAGTTCTTTAGTACTTATAATACTTGCCTAGAATAATTATGATTGCATTTCAGTTCAATTTGTAAAGGAAATGTTGCTTACTTTTATAGATATGCAACAGAGTTTGCGTACGGTCAGAGCCAATGCAAAAACTTCGTGAATAAGTAGTTTTATAGATTATAAATGTTCACGATTAAAAACTGATTACCTTTTCATTCCTATTCCTAATAAACGTTTTAACATGCAACATCAAGAAGAGAAATTCTTAATACGTAATTATGACTTCGTGATTTTTTTCAATTTAGAACAGCTTAATCCCAAAATTGTATTTTCTCAAATATCCAAATAAAGTTATCGAAGCTTTGTAAGGGTTCATATTTTTTTTTAAACAAAGAGCACTTAACCTACTTCCTTTGCAAAATTGACATCCAAATCAGATTAATCCAATCAATGGAAATTTATGACGCACCCGAGAAGCGAACGGGCTGCGACCCATTGAGAGATCCGGAACGTTCAATAATCAGCTCCCAACTAACAAAGGCAAAGCAACTGACGTTTCTTTCTGTTTGAGATATTATAAAATTGATACAGTAAATAATCGTAGGAACGTGTTAGCATTTGAACGATGCTAGTCATCGCGAAGGGACTTGCTGCAAAATCGTCTTGAAGGCCAGTTCGAAAATTATTCGGAAATTTGCCAACGTCTTCGAAAATCACACAATGCGTGTTTTTGCAGCAATTACGTGGACGTGCGGAGCGGTCGCCTTCTTTGCAAACATGCCTTTGATTTATATGTCTGCCTCCGCACGGGATGAGAGTAAAATATGAGACGACCCATCAAATATTCAGCCTTTTTGGGACTCGAGAGCGACTCTTAATGCTCATTATAATAAAAATACTATAGCTCATATTGAAGATACGTAGATAGGTAGGTACATGTATCGTACCCAAAGGAACATTTGAACGTTTACTAATCTGGTAGAGTTTGTTTTGATCGTTATCCAGCTAGAATTTTATCAGTAGTTATCAATAATGTGCAGGTAAAAAAAGATTCATAATATACCATTATACTGTATAATCCTCCTTGACACCTCATATAATTATTGAATGTCTTTTCTTAGGTACATTATTTCCTGATCAGTTTCTGAAACATCCATAAGCACTCGTGTTAAATTATGTAGCAACTCTAACGTAGAGTTGCTACATAAACTAACACGAATAATTAGTACATTTTACTTTTTGATGATAATGTATTGACATCAAACACGCAAAAGAGTAACAAAGTCCCACGATGAGCAAAGCTCAGTAAAGTATCAAAACGTTTCGGTCTGCTTCCCGCACGTTAGTTGTATTTCATCAGAACTTGTTGTCACATGATCCGCGGGAGATTCATCTTTAATTGGGTGAACCAAGCCGAGTGCTCTGGTTCTGAGCGTTTGTACTAACTTTTGGACTATCTGTGACTTTATTTGGAATCTTTGGGTGGACGTCATACGCTTGCGGTAGGGCGATTCTCAGCTCTGGTAGACTTGATTATATTGGCCGATGCTAATTTAAATTTATGTGAAGGAGTGAATTTCTTCTAGCCCATTGTAAGTAGGTGAATTAAATCAGGTTAAAATTAAGTTTTTTTTCTTTAATTTTTACTGTACCATAATTATATCTTTGTAAAACTACTTGGAATAAGTTCTTTAATTTCTCAAATAACAGACAATGTTTATTTTAAAGGGTTTTCCATAAAAAACGAATTTCAACAAACTAACTTTTAAAACATCATATAGATATCCCTACAGATATTGCTACCAACGCAATTAATTACGGCTTATATTTATTTATTGCAAGAGAAGTGAAGTGGACATTTTTCCTATTGACATGTGGACACTGGCAATCTTTCATTGTCAATCATCCGTATACTTCTTTGCCTAATCTGCCATAAAAACGTAGTGACTCATATAGTTTTAGGTCTCATATTCATTCGTTTGAAACTTTGTAGATTCTAAATGTGCAGTGCCACACAATACGATGTTGTATGAGATACAGTTGATTTCATTTATGTTTTATTATATAAGAAGCACTATCCCGTGTCTAAAAGTAAGTCTACTTTTTCACCCATCTCGCGATTCCCCAATAAATAAGAACGTTGTGTTCGTCTGTTACATAATGCTTGGTATACTCTGCATGGAATCAAACTGTTACCAAACTGAGCATATCCTTCTACACACAGTTGCATATTATCGATAACTCATGTGAGTTTTTACTTAATGTTTATTATTAAATGCTGACTGCCCTGAAAAGGAAGTGGTATCAGAGCTAATTATGAAATAAGTACCAGTGAAGCACCGAGAAAGGAAACCCTTAGAGGATGATTTAGCGTTTTCATAAATTCTTTAACAGTTATAATTAATCGATCTTATCTGTCTGTAATAAAATTGGTGGCCACGTCTTGGTTACTTTGGAAAATTATTTGTTCTTCATAAATTATGATTTGGGATCAACCAAAAATGAAGTTTGGCATTTCAACCAAAGTACAACTCTCTCTCACACACACATATGTTCCATCAGCTAATCAGAAATATGAAAAGAAACATTTAAAAGTACTTAGACAAGCGCACATAGTACTCGTTAAATGTATGACTGTTGTAAATTTCATGTCGCTTATTCAATTAAGAGTCGTGGATTGAATGACATAAAACATGTGAGATAGTGCAATAAAATACTTGGCAATTACAGGTCAAAGACGGAGGCTTATACCTCTGAAGTGCCGGCTGATCTCTGTGGGAGAGTTTGAGCACGTTTATAATGTCCATTATTGTTATAAAATATTTTGTAAATTTTAAGAAGAAATCATCAAATTACTAATCCTCTTACACGTTGTCTAACTTACATACATACTGTTTTTCACGAAACTAACATACGTTGCCTTTATTTTCCCCTCTCCCTCCCTCACTTTCTAGCTTTTTAACCTTGAAACAGAACAAAACAAAGTTGAGTTAGTAATATTCGGGAGTAACGGCCAACGAAAAGTTGTTCGACAGATTTCCAAAAACAAAAAAAAGCAAACACGCTCACGACTGTCTTCACCATGGTGGACATCCTCAGATACATACTCAGTGAGTAGATCTTTGAGGATACCAAGTAGAGGCTACCCCCTACTTGGACGTCAGAGGCACGTCCAAACATTACATTTGGTAAATGCCCGCGTTTTGCAAGTAGTAAGCAATCCACGTGACAAGGTTGCAAGCCCATCGCCGCTTTCCAATCAGTCCAAATTATCTGTTGTGACTGAAAATATAATCAAGTATTTCCTTTGTATGGTAATTGATAATAACAGTAATTTAGTTTCAGCAATGTGGCCACTCTTCGATCTGACGTTAAGTTATGATCACTCTTTGTAGTGATAAAAAATATCGATATAGGGTTCATTATTAACTTTAATTATGACAGTTTGCCATATAAGAAGACTTTGCTGGTCGGCTGTGGCTTTAAAAAACTGGCATTCGTCTCGTGAAGGGTCCATATATATGGAGCAACTTGACAACTTGTAAAAAAAGCTTTATGGATCATAATTTTAGATACCGAGGTTTTAACGATATTTTGTTGTGAGGGCGATTGCGACACTTTGTCTACCATGTAAAATAAAACCTAGAGTTCCTGTATTTATGTTCCCAGGATCTTATTTAAACATTTTTTTATGCCCTAATATAAAACCAGTGTAGGTTAGGTGTAGCTGAGCTTTCAGTTTTCGGGTTCCCCTTATGTCTTTCTAACAATTTTTTTTTCTATGTAGGAATAAGTGATTCTTGTAGTTAGCTCACACAAACCCTTCCTCCCTTGATTAAAACTTTTCAGTGTTAACAAACAGACAAACACGCTCACGTGAATATTCCCCATGATGGAATCCTCAGATACAAACTCAGTGCGTAGATCTGTGAGGATACCAAGTACAGAGAAAGTAGTCAGAGGTCTAAACATAACATAACATAGTTAGCATTCCACGTGACATGTTGCAAGCCCATCGCCGTTTTTCAGTGTTAATGGTCATCAAATCCATCGCAATTTTCCGAAACAATGCAGATCGGTCGAGCGCAGATTAGATTATTGATCTTAGAGCCGAATGTTGAACAAGAGCTTGCAGTCGCCCGGACGACCATGTTTAATTGTAGCTATTAGACCAGATGGCTTATTCATTTGTAGAGCAGTCGGTCGTAGCGCTCATGTCGTAAACTGGCGATTCGTTCCCGTTCTGATGTTATTGTAGCGTTTTGTCTATGCTCCGCCGGTTTATTGGGCATTTTGTTGTCTCTGTGACGGACTTTTTGATCGTAATCGGACTAAGCATTTCTAAAGATCTAACAGAATGAGCCTGATTTTGTAGTTAGTTACATCTCAAGACGACATTGGTTTATTATTGCCGTATTTACTATAAACATCATATATCTAGATAAATATCTACTTGAATGAAGAATTGATAGTAGAAGGTATATTCTCACACAATTTGACGTGCTAATTAAGTTGATATTGACCACCGTGGCAGTTGAAAAAAATCGGTGTACTCTTACCCACTTAGTTCTAAATAAATTTAACAGCACTTCTCGGTACAATTTGCTGCCAATTTCCAATTAGCGTTTATGCAAACAATTACAGCTTCTCAATACAATAGAAATTTCTAAAAGGCCTCGCTTATCTTATGCATAGCAGTGCCCTAAAATGTGAAGGATAAAAAAGCTAATTCATCACATCGCCCGATGCATATGACATTCCGAAGGCCGATCAGCGTATTCGGTATTGCTCCAATGCACAAGTGTCTGTAAAAGGCGATGACCACATCCCATCCAGGACATGCCTCTAATCATACGAAGCACCGTATCTACCACGTAGGAATAAATAAATAGCGAACAAATATATCTAATTTATTACTTTCCATAACTAAACGGTTTTTTTTTCTCTATACGACAGCTCTAGGATATTATTTCTTATTAATTTCTTGCTCTATCATAAATCTGAAGCAATGTACTACATTCATTTTAGTTGATTAAATATGGTTATTTGTTGATTTAAAACAATTTTCCCTCAAAAAGTGTGTCCTTGAAATACGATTAGTGACGAAGTTGTAGGTTAGGGCTATTGAATATTGCAAACACTTCACGTTTTGATTACAAAAAAAAACGCATCTGCTGAATACAATATATATTTCGAACCATATAATAAAATAAACCATCAAACGCCATTGCTTTGATGATATCATCTAATCTACCTAAAAATATAGATAATAACTAGGTACCTATAACTAACTAGTGCTTAGTAACCTCCAGCGTCAGGGGGCTCATACATCAATGAAAGTGACGAACTAATAAATTCCGCTGTACAAAACAAGTCAATTAGCATTTTCATTGCAGCTGATTGTAGTGATAAGGGCATGTTAACACTGTCACGCCTCGTCAATGTACGCCGACTTGTGGTGGAGAGCGTGCAACAGTAGAGAACCAACAGGTCATCACTAGATTTTTTTCAATACAACCTACAGCTTGCTCGGTCGAATACTCAGCGCAAGATTACTCTCAGGGAAATTTATGTAAAATAACTGAAGATCGCTTAAACTATCATGATAACCAGCAGCTAAAGTGTGTCATCGCTCACAATTAGCGTTTCATAAACTTGCTGTGAATAATGGTGCATTTTACATCAACATGTCCTCGTCCTCGAATTCAAATTCAATTTTGCTTACGTGAGTGGTAAAAATAAATAAAAGCAAACGAAGCTATGATACGAGCCGGTTGCGAGTTATTGGTCCCTGTGCGCCGCAGCGCTCGTTCAATTTCTCTAATTAATTAACGATCCCTTAGATAACACACGCTGACAACATTATTTGTGGCGAACAAATCTTTCAAACATAAATTTCTAGTATACACGCTCTAAACTTGTAAACTCTATGCACGTCTACATGTAGGTACTAAGCCGCCCGTAAAAGATAAATTTATAATCCCCGCGATACACCTAACCGTTACCGATATTCACAAATTATATGAAACGGTCACGAAGCTAGATCTAATGGCACAGATAAAACATTTAAGCATTCTAAAAATGTTTCTATGACTAGTTTATTGCGCATATTCTGCAATGTATCCGCGATTAGTGTACTAATTGAAAATTCACAGTGCGTGTATCCGAGCGTTCTCGCACTAAATATTTGCGAAAGAATTACCTAACAATTTATATTTGTCACATAAATAAAAGAAGCAAGCGGCCTCATTAGACCAACATACCTACCGCGCACCGCTGCGACTGCGCCGATGCCTCCACGCCTCGGCCGAGTAAGTTTGCACTCTGCACTTGGGACTCGGGATAGCCGCGCTTCTGTTTCCTTCTCCCCACCAATAACAAGTATTTGTTAGGAAATTTCCACATAATTGCTCAGGAGGCTCCTATAATTTTATTCATTCTTTCTCCAAGGGTTAGAAGGGTTAGCACGATTCCAAACATCGTTAGATTCACTAAGGGGCAGACGGTACACTTTGGGCAATTAATTTTTTTTTCTGCGGTCCTTTTTATCTCTATTGATGTGTCTCGAGTTAAGTAACACGGGACAAAACTAAAAACTATTAAAGTATGTAATTTATTATAGGTATACGCTATCTATGTGATGGCGAGCCTGTCGGAGTGTCTTGTAGCTATTGCCTTAACATAAGCATGGGTCGATTTGTCCTCCTTGTCTCATCTCCTTTATAAACATTTTGTCTGTTTTTATATGAGGAGTTATGAGGTTTTTAGAGAGGTATTCTTTTATTGCAGTAATTAAGATATGAATTCATATTGAAGCTTTTAACCCAGACTTGATTATTTATCCTGATAATATTTCTTATAATAAGTAATGTCCATTTAGAATTAAGAAACATATAAATGCGGTATCGTAAAAAATAGTCCTATCAATAATATACATAATCTTTAATTTAATCGCAAGTTAATAAATGAAAAAATTCGTTAAAAAAAATGGTTTTTATAGTTAAATTTATAGAAATTCCGTAATTATATTATATCTTTGACCTCAAATTTCAGAAGAAAAGAACATCGAATCGAAATTCAGAGAATGAAATTATCAGCATCGATCCACATATGAATCGGGCACACGGTTGTCATATCATTATAACGAATCATTTTACTGCCTGGGAACTTCTGCGTGCGGACATGCCACCACAAAGTTGCATTGTCGAAGTAACGCTAAACGCTTCCATGATTTCTGAATGATAATGAGGTGGTTAAAATAACTGTTGGACTGTTTTCAACCGGCCACTGTTTTTAGAACTGAGACAATAACCGTGGCTAGTTAATAGTTATAATACCAGTATAGATTGACTTAACAAACTATGATAACGAAAAGAGTTGTCTCTTTAAGAGTTCTCTCTTTTATGTTGCTGCTAATGACATGTACTCATGTCTAATGAGGCGCTGGATGATAGAGCTTGGGCCGGTCTCCAAATAGTTACATTGAGTAGGTTATAATTCGTATAAAATTGATTTAATTAAATTTTTTAACATAGTTATAAGTACAATAGGGATCTTGGTCTGAAATAAAAAAATATATATATTATTATTATATTTACCAAGAGTTTCCATCCTAAGAGTATAGAAGTAGTTTATAGTTAACACATAAAATTATACGCGATAAGAATTTAATATATGTTACAGGTAATCGTTTTGTAGAGGTCGACGTGTCATTGCACAAATAACAACAAGTAACGAACTAATAACATATTCTTCAAACATTGCAATTGTCGCGCAATACAGACGCCGATGGACGTTTCTGCGAAGTCGTTTGGAAAGCAGGCTGTGATTTGCAAGGTCACGCATATAACACGGATGTTCCCGATATTGAAATGTACAGACGTGCTTTATTCACCTACATATTAACACATGTAATTTGTTTGAAAAGATCCTCGCCAAGAGTCAGTCATTCCGTCAAAATAAACCTTACGCAAGAGACGGAAGCCACTGTTTTGCTTGGTAAAAACGCTCCGGGTGAATGTTGCCCAATGCGACAGTAGTATGAGAATCAAACACTCATATTGAATACGAATCGGACAAACGGTACGATACTTCGTATGGTAAATTCCGTATTGCGAATTATTAAATTATTTATGCCGCATAACGCGGTGCCGATCGCGGAACCACAATATCGGGAATCCCTGTACGCTACTAATGCAATAATTTGGCGTATTTTGCAATCGCGTATTGAATATTGAAGAGTTTGTAAATAGTTTATGTTCTGAACGTGGATTTCAGAGGACGTGATCCAGCTCGGCGACTCATTATGGAATTGTGTGACACACAGATAACATACGTTAACAAGTGGTCGTTTCGAATAAAGTTTTACGTTCTCGTTATGCTTAGATTTATATCTGATGGTCGACGGACCAGTAGATCTATTTCATTGAATCTCGTACCATTGCAGTTATTATCCATTGTGTGATTGGCCCCAATGAGTTATGCGGAGTCAATGACTTGGGTTCTATATTATTCTATTGGGCTTATTGCTAGGTATAACACCCGAGTTGTTAATACCATTATCAGTGCATTTTATTGCTCAAAACGGAAACCAACTTTATAACTTTACTGCCATCAAACACGATAACTGGATGAGTTTCTCGGGTCATGAAGCTCGATATCAAAATATTGACATATCGACACAGGTGATAGGGGACAATCCATCGGTAAGAACGGTAACGTTATTACAAGAAATACAATTATGAACAGACAATAAATCTTGGTTAGCTATCGGTGTTATAAATAACTTCAATAATTATAACATAAATCAAAGTTAGATGCTTCTAACTCAAGTAGAATAACACAAGGTGAAGGAATGGCAACATGGCGCTTGCTACATAAAATAAATCACCGGTCTTTAGCTGCCCTACACAGCTAATTAGAAATAATGCAAGATGGTATATTTTTTTGCTCTATCAAGTACTAACGTTGATATTACATTCTACACAGCTTGGTCCGTATAAAATTATGAAGAATCTTTAGTAAATATGGATGGATGTCCCGTCGTTTCTGTATGTTTTTATGAAACATTGTGCCCTGGATCTAATATATGATCTTCTTTATGTTTGGAATATTCATTAATGTCACATCCATATTATTCCAACGCTTCGTATCGCGTGTGTACAATCACAGGCGAAATAGAAATGATTTAATTTCGTCGGTGAGTGGCTCGGAGGGAGCACAGAGTGCGGCGCCGCGACTCTACCATCGTTTGTCATCTACCATCGCGTGACCTCCCTGTTGACTTAATGGAGTGCTACCGAACAAATTTAAAACACAGCTTGTTATAACTTGTGTGATATATAAGAAGGGCTGCGCGAATATGGCGGTGGGTCGAATGGCGAAACTCGAATAGTTTGCGGTATAAAAGCAGTATTTATAACAAACATCGTGACCATTATCTATGGCTCCATGTTTTAAAGACTTAGACTTATACAGAGAGCAAAACTTGTGTATAAGTTCTGACTTATACACAATTGTCTCGAGAAATATAAACTACTAGCAAATATAATGTTACCTCTGACTTGGTATCCTCAAAGATCTATGTCACATGTCGTGAGCGTGTTTTTTTTATAATTGGGGGGGTTTTTGTTCAGAATGTTGGCATTAAAATAGCTCATCTAATCAAATCATACCCCTAATTGTATACCTGAGTTCTATCAGCAAAAAACTTATTAAAAAACTTTTAATCTCAAGCCGTATAGCTGCATAAAAATACATCACTTTTTAACACGTTCTAGGAAAATGTAAAGCGTGACCACCTATCAATATCAGGAATGCAGTCTAGCATGGTATCTAGATATCCGTTTGATAACTAGATTCGATTTGAATTAGCTCGTGTCTATATAAAATTAGCTTCTGTCTACCTCCTACATAGCTTAATGAGTTATATTAGTTGCCTACAGAAAATCTTTTAAATTTTAATTTTATGCATTCTGTTTATCTCAGTGCTCTTAAAGTAAAAAATATATAGTTTAATATTTTATCGTAAAGAAAATGGGAAATCTTATTCAAGATGAAATTTTGCTAAACCTGAATTACTATCCATGAGGGTATCGTCTTAACGAAAACAATCTTTCACGTATGTGACAGTGAAATACTGTAATAATATTGATTGTTGTTTGGTAAATACTCTAGAGACATCAGTTTTATGTCACGAATATCCTTAAAACATTCCGCCTTCTATATACCACACAACAGCTCCCAAGAGTTTGAAAGGAAGAAAATATTGAATATAAAAAATAAATGCCGAGAAAACAGGGTCTTGCGGAGTTAACCCCGAGGCGCTGTGAAGCGGGGGTCGTAATTGAAAAATAAAAGGCCGTAATAATAGAATTTACATTACGTGCTCTCCAATGACAAATTCTGCTGTCTGTTTCTGTCAGGAGAGCGACATTGACTGCATATACCAATTTGTGAAGACTCCCGGTTATTTTTCTAATCACTTGCAGACATTGCTGCTGCCTACAAAATAAACAATATGATATTTTTTTCGCACTTTAATAAGTTAATAGTTGATAAATAAACCTGCTCCTTGGCGATATGCCCTAGACTTCATTCGTATGCTCTTAATTAAATTCAATTCCATGTTATCATTTATTGATACTTACTTCATACCATAGAACTTACCTACATACGTAATTACCGTAAACTGAGCGCAAGAAACGGTTGTGCAAGAAACCGTTTTACGAATATAACGAAGGTACAATGTTCGCTTGAGTAAACTACGTTTCACATTGAGCCTACGTTCCAAATAAACTATGAAGTGCTCGCGGTCACATGCCTAAACAAAGTTCCCAACCATTTGTATGCAGATATTGACATGAGCGTACTCAGAGCGTAAACAGCGGTTTGAGGTCAACATCAACACTGCAAAAATCATTCTTAGTATTTGTAAAATGTTATTTATCATAAAAAAAATTAGTAAAGTTTTACCAATTTTTTTTAGTTTAAATTTTATGTTTGTTTATGATTCATGTCCACACACTAACTAAATGGTTAGTGGAGTTACAATACAGAAATACTGAAGAACTTTTGATTTGCACCTCTGTGGCGCACAGGGCGAAGGCCCGCCTGAGACGCAGAAGGTTGCGGGTTTGATTCCCGCCGCGGGACAAATGTTTGCATCTGCAAATATTTGTCTCGGGATCTGGGTGTTTTCTATGTACAATATGTATGTATTTACAAAAAAAGTATATACTTAAGTACTATATCAGTCATGTAGTTCCCATAACACAAGCTCTGCTTACTTTGGGGCTAGATTATGCTTTGTGAAAATGTCCATCATTATTCATTATTTATTTATTTAATTAAATAACCGCCATTAGTGGGTTTGTTTCATCAAGCATTTTGATGTAAAACTTTAATGTAGATGCAATCCTGATGACCTGATGAGTGTATGTTCTTCCTCCACTACATCATCACGTACGTAGTCACCATTCGAGAACCTTCACCCACCAGTAGTTGTCAGTTTTGACTTAACTTTTACCTGCTATCTCATTTAATTTATTTTTGTTTCAGGTACACCGTGATTTGATAAACTATTTGACGTGCCCGTTTTACTGTTACTGGTGTATGCAAGCTATACACCGGGAACGGCCATTCAGTCTTGCGACTCAGATCGGGGACCCCGTTTTACTCGCATGATACGGCCCTGGTAACGGTAAATCGGATAGTTTCGTGCCAATATTTCCGTACAATAGTTCGGCCGGTGTAAGTGAGATGTAAATATGCGCGGGAGCAGGGGTCGATTTCTCTGCCGCATTGTACGTCGCATTATCTACGATTCCGCTTCAAATATTTCATAAATAATATAAATATCACATATGTACATCCCATATCCCATACCAGGATTCCCTATATCGTGGGTATCTAAAACTATAAGTACTGTGGAACCACAACACCCATACCCGAAACAAACATCTGCAGAAAATGCAAACAAAATTATGTCCCTCTGCGGGAATCGAACCTGCACTTCTTGGGTCGCAGACGGCTTCTCGCCCACCGCGCCATCGAGGTCCTCCTGATGGTTATTACCACAGAGTTATAATAAATAACTAATAATAATGCTGGACATTTTTCACACAGTATCATCTAGCCCCAAACTAAGCAGAGCTTATGGAAACTACATGTTTGATATACTACTTAGATACTTTTTTTGTAAATACATACATATTTATACAAAAAAACACCCAGACCCAAGACAAATATTTGCAGATCATACAAACATTAGTCCCGCGGCGGGAATTGAACCCGCAACCATAACCTGTGTCTCAGGCGGGCTTTCGCCCACTGCGCCACAGAGGTAGTCAATTGCATTCAGGCTTTATCATAATAAAATAATGCTTTTAGTACTCTTTCCTGTAGTATAATCGTATGATATATCCTAATAGATAAGATAAGATTTGCAACTACTTATTAATAAGGTATATAAATAAGATGGTTACACTGCTGTTGAAGTAAGTAGCTACAAATTGGGATAGGACTCAGCATAAAGCGCCGCATACCTGGTGTAGGTAAGTAGCGCGCTGATCTTCCGTCCTCTCCCAATGTCAATAGCAGATAGCTTCGATATAAAAATAAAGATTAATTTTCTAACCCGGAACTTATTTAAGCTTAAATAGTTCAATACATTTATTTACTATATTGTATAAAAACTTTGTTAGATATGAGTAAATCCTATTTATTTAGCTACATATGTTGCTGTAAAAGTATTTAACATTATCATGGAATACAGACAGGTTGCAAGCTACTCATGAGCTCTATAAACACTCAATGCCTGTCATCTATTGGGAAAATATCCTTATAGCAATAACCCAGGCAATGTACAACGGCTTGCCAACATCTAGAGCACTGCATGACCGTTCCGAACAGTTTGAATCATGGTTTATTCAGCACTGCGCGTTTTGCATAACTTAATATGACGATATACTGTACCGGAACGCAGCACACATTTTAATATTTTGTGTGAAAATTTCTGTTGAACAATGGCCGTGTACAAATAACAGGAATCGAGATCATAAAACATTGCCAGTTGAATCAGGTGATGTCATCACGGAGCTATGATTCCTACTTAGTCATGGAAATATGGATCTTTGTAGTCCGAAATAAAAAATATTTTATGATTTATTTTATTATAACTTATACGTATTTCTACCGCCAAGTCGTGATGCTCGCTATGATATGTTCCAGATTGAAGGATGCCGGAGAAATTACATACATATGAGACTTTTCACCCGTTACGTCTCAGGGTTGGCAACGCGATAGTGGTTGCAAGCGTCCATAGGTTACGGTAACTGCTTACCAATAGGTGGCCCGTATGCTTGTTTGCCACTTTAGTAAAACTTTTTGGAGTTCATGAGTTCATGTTCATGAGTTCATGCAAGTTTGTTTACCCTGTGTTAGGTACGTAAGAGGCCCGGTACATTACCTTGTGACAGATATTATATGTAAATAATCTGTGTTGAATTGGCAGCGGTTCTTTTCATGAAGTTCCGAAGTGTTCAAGGCAAAACGATACAGCTTAATTTAAATCGAAAACTGTGCAACAATGCAAGCTCTTTCTGTATGGACGCCGCAGAAGCATTCATCAATGATTATGTTGAATCACTGTAAATTAATGTTGCGATACTGTTTATATCTTTATCATCATCATTGGCAGTTCTTAAACCCATTGTGGGCTATCACTCTCAAACACCACTTCAGTGTATCTGTAAGGCTCCACATTAAAGCATCAATGATGTGAGTTCGATGGTAGATTGTGGAAACGTTACCTATCTCGTTGAAATACATATTAAAATAATTGTGACCTCTGTGGCACAGTGGGCGAAGGCCCGCCTGAGACGCAGAAGGTTGCGGGTTCGATTCTAATGTTTGTATCTGCGAATATTTGTCTCGGGTCTGGGTGTTTTCTATGTATAATAATGTAGGTATTTACAAAAAAAAAAAATACCTACATATTATACATGTATATAAGTAGTACCTATCTGTCATGTAGTTCCCATAACACAAGCTCTGCTTACTTTGGGAATAGATGATGCTGTGTAAAAAAAGTTTAAGAATTATTTATTTATTATATATTTATACAACCATAATTTTATCGTGTGCTCATAATTGCAACCTTTAATAACTGCACAATAATCACCAACTTCCATTCCAAGCTATCATCAGCGTATCAATCAAGCCTCCATCTTGTCTCGCCCAAGAATTTATAGCGTCTCTTCCTCACATTTGCATATTATCTTAATGATGAAGAACCACCTCTTTACTTATCGCCATATTCCAATTAATGTTGGAAATATGCGTGTGCTCCGCAACGCCATGTTTTATTAACCTTTCATAATGTCCTTTATCGCGGGCATTAAATCAACTTTAATGTATAACATTTGAGGTAAATATTTTATAACTTTAGCTTTAATCGCTGGAATATATTAGGATTAGCTTTGTTTATAAATTGTTATCATTGGTCGACACGGAAAAGTTAAATTTAGATGCAGACAGTGATACTACTTATTAGAAATTGATGGAACGCCAATGGCGAGTCTTAGTAGCTTACAAAGGTGTATATGTGGCAGTACTAGGGACTTGTTCTGATAAACATGTCACACATGGCGAACATGTCAAGGTATGCTACGCGAACATTTCAGATTTGAAACATACTACAAAAGTCGAGTAAAAACTTTCATAGGAGCAGCTGAAAATAAAAACGTTTGAAAATGATGGCCATAGAAATGATGGTTCATAATTGGAACCATTGCTTGGAACGTTGGACCAAGTAACGGATTCCAAGGAATTAATTTTAATTGAGTGAACAACATTAATTTAGGATAAACTTTTAAAAAGTAAATGACTACGTTTTTGCCTGATTATGTCCATTCATTTACAAATGTCACTATTCTTACAAATACCACGGAATAATTATAATGCTTGCCTACCATATTAAAAACAGAGCATCATAATGTAGAAATAGTTTTACAGAAACAAAGTAAATAAGCTCAATTTTAGCAATCGATAAAAATACTTAACTGACCACATTTTTGACTCATTAAAGATAAAGATAAGATAAAGTTTAATTAATTATGTTAATTAATTCAATTCTTACTAATAACAATGAATAAATTATAATGTCTGTCCACATACATAAATGGATAGCATTATATATATTTATATAGGTATTTGCTTCTAATTTGATGATTCTTGGCACAGAAATTTGCCCTCATACCCAGCACCCTTGTCTTTCTTTTTTATTGTTTTTATTTTTTGTCTTCTAACATAGTACCTCATTATTTTGTTGCTCTTTTTAGTAACCATATATCCATTATATGGAATAATTGAATAGTACGAAATAAAAAAATATTTTATTTTATTTATTATAATTATGTTGAAATTTGTTTTTTAGGAACAAATTAGATAAGTAAACTCAATTTTAACAATTAATTGTATCCGCTAATAAACACTGCGCGCGCTCATTGAAAATCTTAACGCAGAATTACAGACATTTCAATAAAATATCTACTTTTATCTGAGGAATAGGTATGCAAAATGTGTGTAAAGGCGGCCGCGAGAGACCATCATTTTGTACCGCGCTGCATAAGCGTATGCAAAGAAATAAAGCCCACTCGACACGCATCAGAGCCGGTAAAATTCCATCCTGGTAATGATCACCGTTCAAACAGAGCGATGTTTTGTATCATCAAAAGACCCTAATGGGACTCTCGGTGATGAAACTGTAGGAAATTATCGGATAAATTTTGACGATAATATGATGACGTTATCCTGATAGCACTATCATTGCAAGAAACCTGATTCAGGTCTCAGGTAGACTTGAACTGTTTTGCTACGCAATTTCGTAGGAAACCTGGAGTGACGCTGTCTGTAGTCAATTTTGTTCTAGGTTAATATATTTGTACAACTGACAGACCCTCGAAAAACAAACAGAATGTGAATCGGCCTTAATCGTATGCAATAGTGAATATAATAGTGTCGGACCGAATGCCTTGCCCCAGACACTGCCATGCCACACCTAATTAACCAGACGTGACGATCCTGCATTATAAATTTTAAATCTCTTAACGCCGCCACAACAAAATAAAAATGAGTAAAAAATAAATATCGAAAGTGAATAAAAGGACCGAGGTAGAGCCTTATTATCTAAAGGATTTTATATTGCGCTGACAATGGGACAGCAATTAATGACCATTCATTAACTTTGTGTGAAGCTGTTTCAAAGAGGCTACTGAAAAAGAAGAAATTGTGGTAGTTTCATAACAATTAGATACCTATTCTAAATGATCAGGATATGAAGGTAAATTAAAATCTGTAAGCTGTAGGAAGACGCTTATAATGAGCACTATTTATTTAAGTTTCAGGTACAAATCGCATTTAATAAGAAATCGATTTAAGAGGTTTTGTTTACTTAGTATTACTAGCCTAAATAAATAAAAATAATTACGTACTTTGGTGCGTATGGTACTCGTTCCTAATTAACGCAAGCCTATCAGCGTGTGGTAAATACCATAAATAAACTATGCTAAATAACACTATGGGTACGACCGTAATTATGCTACTTTTGTTGGCTTTAATCATTCGTAAAAGCATGTAGCCACATTTCTGATTTTTAGGGTTCCGTACCTCGGAATAGAAACAATGAAACCCCCGTTATATTTATATTAGTAGTTCTCGAACTAGGAATTGCATTTTTTTATTTTGTTACCAATTTTCCTGTGAGTCAACAGGTGGTTTCGAATGACATTCGAGTAAAAAAGTTAATCTCTTTTATCTATATTTTGTTTGTACTCCAATACCAATAATCACAGTATCTCAACTTGGATCTGCAAAAGGCAGGAGATCCAATGGGTTTATTAAAAAAATACATACAGAATATAATAGGTATAACCACTATTTTTAACTTAATCGAAACCCTGAGGGTGCGAGCCATAGTCGCACTAAGCCGTTTTTTTTATCTAACGTGTAATTGGATTTAGACAAGTTAGGCATCTATCAAAGTTCCATAATCGATGCAGATGTTGATGAGGTTCAACTCCAAGGCAAGATGCTAATCGTTTATCCGATCCTTTTAGAGTATGACGATGCATTACATTTCTTTTATGTAGGCGATCTCTCGTCTATAAGCGGGGAGCCCTAGCGTGTTTTTTATGGCAAGTGCTAGATTTTGCATGCAATATCGGGTTGCACTCAACACGGGAATAAACTCGCGCGCTTACAGAGAGCCTAGGTTTTTTTTGGTCACCACGCGTTAGATCAGTGAATTGGTCAGGTTAAGTTGGCTCTGAAAGGGTCTAGTAACATAAATTGAAAGAACTAGTAAAGTGAAGGGATTCAACGCTTTTTTTTAATGCACGACATGATTCAAACCCACGACGGGTTTTAAGTTTTGAACACAAGAAATAGAAAATAAATTATTTCGAAAATACCCTAAAAACAAAAAGTCATACCTAAATACGCTGGTCTCATCGTACCATAACAAAAATGAATCTCATTACAATGCAAGTAAAAATCCAATGCGCATCTGTTTCTGTGAAACTGTGTTCCCAGTCATAACCGAGTGATGGCGGTTAGTGTCCTGAATAAGCAACTCCCTGGCAGTTGTATGGTTAAGCGGGAGCGCTACCGATCATCCCGTTAAATATATAAATCGAGGCGTTATCATCTTCGGCGATCACCGCAGACGGCTTGACCGAGCGAGACGTGAAATAAATATCCATTTCCATACTCTCATGCGTCCACTCGTGGCGCACAAAGAGGTATTGGCGGCGAGGGCGCGTCAGTCCCTATCACCCGACACTACGCGACTCGCACTGATCTATAACTCCTTATTATTATTTGAACGAGATCTATTGATGGCGAGGTGTGGAACCTTCGATCCGATCACGCGAAGATCATTTTGTTCGACTGGAGCGACCGCTTTTGAACTAACTTGACGTTACAATGGCCGCCTTTGACGGCAATGATTTAAAATCTGTTAACAGGACGGTTCTCTTTTTAACGATTGGTATACAATTTCCATAAATGGCTTTCCAGATTATCTCTGTATTGTGAATACATCTCACATAATAAGGTAACGCTTCATGTTGTAGAGATAGGTCTCGCGTTGACTGGTTCTAATGTGTACGGAAAGTGAACAATGATATGAGGGGATAAATGGCGAGAATGAAGCTGAAATCCCCATCGTTATGAGGTCTCGTTTAATCCGCCTGCAGGTATTATCACTATCTCGAGTAATTATCTCGTGCGAATAGCTTACCTAACTGTTTCATATAGAAATGAATACTTCAATCTAGACAGAGATTGCAATAAATTGAATGAGTTTTACTTCAAACTAAGTACTTACTTATAGAGATTGCAGAGGTTCACAAAGAACGAAATAAGTTCTTTATTTTTATATATTGCGATGTGCACGTTACGCTCTAGAACTATTTGAAATTGAAAAGAACAATAGAATACAGTTAAATGGTTTTATAGAGTTGCATATTTTTAGCATATTTGCCTATAAAACTTTTGAGTTTCAGACTTCAAAACAGGACATCGCATATATATCAACAAAATCGTATCAAATTGAGCTCGATTGGTATCTGGCACAACGAGTGTCGTAAACTAGTGTCGAGAGCCCTGTGCCAATCATCGGTGATAAAATAATGGCTCCTCGCAGGAAACGCGTATTCGCAACCCGCGCATAGGGGCTTTTAATCAACACTTTATTGTTTAATGACCCCTCGTCCAACTCTAAATTAAAAGGGTGACGGATCAAACCCTATTGAGGCATTGGCGGATATGTGGAGCGGATTTAGTCTGAATATTTGATGATAGATAATAGCGACTCCGGGACTCGTTTGTGGATTCCTATACATGTGTTGTGCGTATTTTCCAATCAGATGCAATTTAATAATCAAGACAAATTGTTGTGGCTGTTAAGATCATCACAATTACAATCTAAAAGGGTGAGCTGACGACTTGTCGTTTCTGTATATTATTTGAATAACATAAATTATTGTGTACCGTACCTTAGTACCTTCGTCTAAGTACATATAAATCCCTTTGGCTCAGTACGTTATCCATTAGATGTAAATAATTTGACAGGATTTACCAGGACTTTACACACTTATCATTCTTATCTCGAAATCTTTACCAAATCTAAATCTTAATCTTATCCAAGGCAAGTTTTAAACTGTTCCATCGAATATCGGTATCTCATTCATACACAAAGCAAGTAGCATGTGTATGAGTGAGATTATAAGTATGAGTACCTACGTAATGTACCTAACATTACGTAGGTACTTCAGGCAGTAAGCCATCCTTCGCGTGCACTCACTTTGTTTGGATGAGTGCAACCATGTCACAAAAACGAATGGAGTAGCTCGTTCAACATTTTTATTTTTTTTACTCTCCGTAGAACGAAATATTGTTTTAAGTTTTGACCGTTATCAGTCCCTACGTTTTCAATTTATAGTTTTGTCATACTGACCGACTATTCAGTCGGTATCAACAAATACTCGAAGGAAGGGTATGATGTTTAGATTTTGCTATTGTGTTGCATCTAGCAAAATACTTAGTATAAATCACTGTAACTCTGTTCTTACAAACAAACAAACACGCTCACGACTGTATTCCCCATAATGGACATCCTCAGATACATACTTAGTATCTCTTAGATCTTTGAGGACAAAACATCTGGCACATGTCTGTTGTTCAAAGGTACCAAATTAATTTGGACGGCACTAGGATTAACAGATCCACTCTAAGAACTTAATATGGACTGTACTATCTAGTTTAGATGAGTCACACTAGAGGTTGATTAATCATAATACCTTGGGATTTTCGGTGATTGAGTTACTTGATGAAGTAAAATATTAGGTTCGTATGAACTCGTATTAGGTGGGGTTATCTCAACGTGCCCTCTTAAACACGGGACCTCAGCTGATCTTAATAAAGCTGAGCTAATCTTAATAAAGATCAGCTATATAAGACGGGATTACGCGATAAAGTGCTTATGTCACCTAGAAATAATAATAATTCTGAACATTTTTCACACAGCATCATCTAGCGCCAAACTAAACAGAGCTTGTATAATGGAAACTATATGACTGATATACTACTGATAAATGGATGGACGGCTTTATGGATTTTGATAAATAAGGTGTCAATTTTGTATTGATTACAAGAGTGTTATAGTATGTATCAAATATAAGAAATACTTGATATATATTCTATTGTTCATGGGGCATAATAATACAAAGTGTCATTAGTTATAAAATTGTATAAAAGAATATTAAGTTTCTTAAGCATGGTTCTATAAACCATGCTTAAGAAACTTAAGTCGGATTTCAACTGATTACTTGTTGCCTCTTAAGGCACGTGAGATATCATTTCTATTCAGCCAAGACGCTATTGTTAATAAAGTGTAAAGTATTTTCATTCATTCATTCACGACCAATTATCTAGGAAAACCTCAAGATTTTTGTAATTTTTTCTAGAAATCCGTATGCCGCCGTATGCTTGTGTGCCACTATAAATAAATAAATAAAAACTAATCAATAAAAAGTTCAACGATGAAGTTTTTTTTCGAAATGGTTGAAACAGTGACTCTATATCGTTCCGCTCACAGTATTATAGGCATTTGATCCCTGACTTTTAATGCTTCACCCCCTGGCATTAAAATTATGTGTATATTTGTATCACGCTTGCTATTGTAGGGCCTCCACTACTCAACGGCGAAACGGACACCGCCTGCCAAGGTCTTCGCTATAACCACATAATTATATCATGTAGCGTGCACTACTTATTGTTTATTGTTTTGACTCTCGAATTGATGTAATGTTTTATTAAATTTATGAATTGTTTGATTGAGTAGGTACGTACGTCGTCCTTTTATAATTTATTCGGAATTTGTAATGACAATTTACCGATTTTTTCGCTAAATTTCGCCAGCAACTTGGTTAGGTAAATTATAACTAAGTGGTAGGAGTCGGTTGGTGAAAATTGACACGAAGCTCTACATTTAACCATACCGCGGACTTGTAAAAAAAGCTTATATTTATAAAAAAAGGCCAAATTCACAAACAATAGCACGTCTTTGGTATATTTAGGTAAGGAAAGTTCTAGTCGTAGGTAACATAAGTATTTTGGAGTTCTCAGAAAGGCAAAAGGGGTTAAATTATAACTGTAAATATTTATATTCAATAACAAAATAAGAGCCGGCCTCCGGCGCTAATTACCCGAAACTTGATATCATTCATTAGAGATCCCTAAATTATTGGTGCTCAGCAAAATTCTTAATTATATCTCTTAAATTTCTAAGCAAAATTTAGCCTTAAGCGCCGACTGTGCAAAATGATATGTTTGTAAACAACGAACATTACCGTTATGTAGCCGATCATATAGACTTTTGATTTTCTACGTATGGGGCACAGTTTTTATTTTGGTTAAGAATTATACCGTGTAACCTAGCTTTTTCAAAAGTGTCGAAAAAAAATTCGTTAAAAGTTCGGATTTGGTATCCTATGATAGCAAATCCGAACTTTTAACGATTTTTTTTACTGATAAGTCCTTACCTTGATAAGTCTATCTATAAATAGATAAAGAGCGATTTAAAAAAAACACTACCAAAACACCAAAAATATATAGATGCCTACTATAGGGCCCTCAGCCGTATAATAAAAGTATTACAACAAACTGTCGCTAAATGTTTGACAAACCAGCTTTTACAATATATATTTTTTATAATACCTACAATTTGACAATATCGAAAGGGTCATCTTAGAAAAGTTCTTATTGAAACTGAAAACAAATGTATTATTTTACCTCTCACCCAACCTTACAACACGAAGTAGTAGGTAACTCTATACTCACGTGCGCTCAGAAAATATTAATTATCCAGTTGATAAAACCCGCGTTAAACGCTTAGGTAATGCGTTAAAGGAGCTCATCACCCCTCCAATTAGTCGGGTAATGGCGTTCAAGTTATTAATTTAATAAGTGGGGAGGTCGGTGTCAGGTGACTTAGAGGCGCGTGCCGACACCGGCCGATGACGAGAATGACTGACATGATGACACTTGGAAACTGACAGTTTTTTTTTACAATAAATTTTTTGAAGCTTGATTCAGAAGCATAAGTACTAGAGTTATGAATGCTACTTTTAGTTGCTAAAGCGCATATAAAGCCAACTGTATACGGAAGTAACGTGTTGCTTATTCATAATTTAAATTATTTTTTACTTTTTAAAAACTAGCTTTTTTGCATTTTTCTCAGCAAACCCTTTCATTTCATACCCGTAACATGGGGGTGCATAAAAAATAATTGGTCGAGTCTGCCATATTAGAATTAAAATAATGTCACTTTGCTGGCCATGCATTACCATCCAAACCAGAGGTGCACGCAAAATTTCAGCTTAATTGGTGGAGGATAATTGGTTTAAAAATCAGTTGCAAGATTTGACACATACAACATACTAACTAACAAGGCAAGTTTTAAATATTAATTATAAGCGATATAACGAATCAGCGGGATTCGAATCTGTCTTAGATCGGCGACGCGTTGCCAACTTCACTATATTCCGAATAATGCTGATGAAGAAAATTTTCGCCACTTTATGGTATGTACGAAAATTTTCTTCATTGCATTATTCGGAATATAGTGAAACTGGCAACGTGTCGCCGATCTAATACACACACAACAACACGTTAGGACGCTTGCTTATTTAAAAAGCAAATACCAGACCGATTTCGGATCTAGGATTTTGTAGCATTGCTTTCAATATGTAAGCTGTACCAAATCATACAAATGTAAGAAACAACCAAGAACTTCTTTCATACAATTTTTAATTCTCTAATTCACCCCACGGGCGCTGGCTGCCAAGTAATTACAGTAAAAGGTCTTGAGCATGAATGTTATGACGGTGTTTATGAAAAGTATTTCACTCTTAGCAAACGGAACATCCGAATTTTCTTTTCACCCGAATGAATGGTTACCGCACAATAACTTAATCACTCGAATTAACTCGGATGCTCGAGTTTTATAATCTCGAAGAGCTAAGGCGGAGTTGATAAATGTATTTTACTTCACGTTTAGCCTTTTTGACATGATAATAATTCAGAGGGAAGAAGTCGAATTTAATAGCGAGTTAAATGATACGTGCCCTGATTGGAAAATGTATGCTTATTCAGGTCGAGCGGCCCTCCGTCCCTCCGCACGGCTGATTTGAAATGAATGGTAATAATGGACGAGCATCCCGCTCGCATCGTTTTGTATGATTATTCCAGATTAATTATTTGTTGGAATTCTGTTGGCTAATTTTTCGGAACGGGATTTTTCCGCTTTGACTGACGTTTTAATTCTAACTCGTCGTGGGTTGGTGTTTGTAAAGATGCAGGGACTCAGTATTGAATTTGAATACAGAGCTACGCCAAGCTTAATTAAAATAAGTACCTACCCAGTTATATAAGTTTTTTTTAATATTCCTTGACCTTTTTTGATGAACTAATATCGACCTTACAAATGCACGTATTATCTACGAGCATGAAAGGAGCCTCTACAAGACGCACTAAATTCTTTCACTTCACCCGTTTTTTTACCATCGGTCACTATTAGGCGCATTCCAGGTCGAAAATACTTCAACGTGGTCGGATCACTGACCTCAAGCTGGTAACCAAGAAACAACCGGTCACACAAAGAAGAATAAAAATACAAAGTAGGTAATCGATTTATCTGAATGTATTTCCCATAAGTATCTGAATGGTTATAAAAACGTCGATCCTAGAGCATTGCTATTGAATCACGTCACACCGGTCCCTAGAGCCGCCGGCTGATGCGAATATCAAATCGCTGCCACCCCTTGACTCCATAATTCCCATCCATTATGCGACAGGGGAATGCGCCACCTATGTCCATCAAATGTCACTTACCCTACCTGTCAAAACTCATACAAAAACATAATGGCCGGTACATTATCGCCAAGCACAAGAAAACTAAAAATACCTCATTAACCGTGCCATTTTCTTCATTTGCCATCGGATCTACTTTGCTCTATCAACTCAAATGAAAATCACTTTTATGAAGATACTGCTAGAGTCAGTTTTGTTCAGCGAGCCATCGGTGTTTGTTTTCTCGCTGGACTCTCCCAAGGGACCCGAGCTGGCACATTCTGACGACTGAACTAAGTAGAAAGATAGAACAGAATTAAGCCGGCCAATTATCCCGTATTGGATTTATTGGTAATCACTGCACGAATGGGCGCGAGGGTGCGATCTGAACCAACTTTTGATGATGCCTCCATCGGCATTATGAACAAAGTTGTTGCAATTTTTATGTAGGAGGATTTATTGTTTGCCTTCCTCTTGTTTCGCCCTCGATTGTGTGTAGACAGATAAAGAGAGTCCAAAAGCGTTTTATTACAAATAAACCAATCTTCTATTAAACCACCTTGCTATTTGGATTAGACGCCTTATCCTCTGAAATAAATATCTTTACTTTTGTTTTGTTTACAATTGACTTTTATTAACGCACGCTCTTTTTTGTAACGTGTAAACAGAATTTGTATGCATACGTACTATAAAATAAATAATTAAGTCCTACTATAATATAATAAATGCAAAAGTCTGTGTGTGTGAATGTTTGTTACCACGTATTCACGTAGCTACTAAACCGGTTTTGATGAAATTTGGAATGTAGATAGTTGAGGTTCTGGGATAACACATAGGCTAATCTAATTTTTGAAAATCAACCCATGGGGGGGGAACACAACAAACAGAGTAGTAAAGTTTCTAAACAAATTTTTATTCCTTGGTTAGATTCGCTCAAAACAAATAAACTTAAATAATAAAATACGTATATATTATTTTTTCAAAACTATGCCTAGGAGGTGTGCAATAAAATTCTGAAACTTGTAAGGATCTAAAATTTTTGAGTGTATCAAACCAGGGATACACACAAAAGTTGGTGGTTTATCAACATAACAAGCGGGCGAAGCCGCGGGCAGAAGCTAGTCTGTAATAAATAAGGACAATTTGAGTTTTATTGTGTCCATCCCTGTTTGGCGCTAAGGCCACGAAGGTAATCAGTATTTTATAACTTTAACCCTTTGTGACTGAGAACCTACCAAACTATGAATTAAAAGAAAGGAAAAAAGTAACAAAACAAACACCCTCATGGATGTATTCCCCATAATGAACATCCTTTGATGAGTTTGTAAAGTTTGTAACTCAGTGCATAGACGTTTGAGATTTAAATCCACGTAGGGGGTAGTTAGAGGCACGTTTAAACATCGTATTTGGCATATGACAGTGTTTTGCAAGTTTAGTATTCCACGTAACAGATTGCTAGCGAAGGAAAATATTTGCATTATCAGTGGCAATAAGATTTCCCTGACTCGCAAAGTCAACGTTTTACCCTTGTCACAAAACTGTCAACAATTTCTGCGTAAAAATGCCAAAGTAGTATAAAAGATTTTGACATATTAATATAAAAGCAAAAATATGTTCAGTAGTGTGTTGGTAAAAAATCTCAGCCCATACATCATAGCCGTCAATCTAGCGGATAGCCCCTGGGGCATTGCGTAAAAGTTTTTGCACACTCGCTTACTATTTATCCCTTAAAAATATTCAACTGTAAGTACCTAGCTATATGGTTTTCGTTTTGTCTTTATACTTCGCTGAAAGTACTGGTTGTAATAAGACTACTCCAGAAAACTGTAGGCACAACTACCCGTACATAAGTGTAAATAAAACCATTTTATTCCGAAGAATGTTTTCTTTGAAGAGTTGCACTATAATGATAAAGTTTGAATCGAGAAAATTTGTAGAAGAACAAAAGTCACCGACATAGTTCTTTGAATGAGCAATTTGAAGAGGCAACAGGCAGCCATATAGCTTGCAGAACTGATAACTACTGGGTAAGAAAGATTTTCGCCCCCCACCTGATGACTATCTTAAGGATTAAGGAAAAGTCGGTGGATGGAGGTGGCACAATATCATTGGGTGGAGGCCTACGTCCAGTTGTGGACTTTCTCAAGCTGTTGATAATGAATGCTAATAATTTTTCAATAATCATGGTCTGAACGTCCCGGTTAAGTTTTCAGGAGTTGTTTGTTTACACTCTGTATAACTTCTAATGGATATTTATTCAATCAGTGTTTTTTTTTAAGATAAATTGCACAAAAACTTTATTTTTCCCCATTTTTTATCAGCCTACCATGCTTATACTGGCAAACTTTCATTTAATAATCTGGCGTTCGAAAGCTTTGCTACTTTCCTGCCTGTGCCTTAAAACAGAAATTGACCAGCAAATAATATGAATACCAAAGCGTAGTAGATAGATATATAAAAAAAAATACATACGACATGACATTGATGCTAAGCATTTAGTTAGTATTTTCTTCCAGCAATCCTTTGTGTAATGAAGAGTGAGCAATAGATTGTAAATATTGGACAAACGGGACCCTCACCAATGCATAAGCAGTACTCCTGATGTTGCAGATGTGAATATGCGCAGGTAACTACTCACTCGGACCGATAACGTATGTTTAACTATATACAAACTAGGTACCTATACATTGTATAGAAGCAAGGAAAATAAATATCCTACGAATTTTTTTATGCAGAGTAAAATCACAATTGCTGCTTTGAATTTCCGAGACCGTAGGCATTTCAATCAATCCTCAACACGTTTTTCGTTATTATTACGATAGGTTTACAAGCAGTGCAAAAATATAACTGCCCGAGATGTGTCAGCCAAGCTATGTCTGCTGACACGTCTGTATGTGATGTAAAGCATCTGTTCAGCCAAATCATGAATCAGGATTCAGGAGCAGGCTATAAATATTTTATAAGGCAGCGAGTTATTTCCCTAATGTGGCCGTTACCAAAATGTATTGATAATTATTGTAGATATAGTGTTATAACCTACTATATTGAGACCACATTTAGGAATAGATGTATGTTTTTGTCAACAATTTTGCGTATTACTTAGTTGAAAATATTTTATTAAATCATTTCTTTCATATTGTAAACGGGAACTATACGTACCGTACTATCGGTGAAGGCACAAGAGTGAAGATAGAGAAGACGCGACGCGGATAGAGAGCGTCGCGATCACACACCCTGATGAAGACTCGGAATGATTCGAAAACTCCCGTTTTACAATATGAATGATCAAATTCCCTATAGTTTTTGTAATAAAATAATGTCTTCTTTATAATATTGCGGCTAAGTTTTACTTGAAAATAAAGTTTACTTGGAGGCAGCATCGTGATCTGGAGCCGTAGTTGTATCCTTTCCTTCACTTGGATCTGATTCCGTAATTGCATCTTTTTCATTATGATCCGTTGCATTATTGTAATCCAGAGCTGTAGTTGTATTCTGTTCATTATCTGCATCCGGAGGTATAGTTTTAGATCGTGATTCATTTGATTCTGGAGAAGTAGTTGCATCCTTTTCTTTAGTTGGATCCGGGACCGAAGTTGTTTCTGAACTAACTGGCGTAGTTATTGTTTTTTCTTTGTTGTCATTTTCTGGGGTACTTCCGCCATCAATATTATTTTTAGTATTTACTGATTCGGTTGCATTTGTTTGTTGATCATCAGGAAAGGGAACATCTTCATAAACTTCAAAGTCATTTATAGGTTCTTTCATTGATAATTTTGTATGTGACTGTTTTTTAGCCCAAGGAGGTAGGCTGGTGGTCGGTACTCCTATTTTCCATTTAGTTGGACCAAAGTTAAGCTTTTTATGTTTTGCAATGTCTCTGTTACGTTTACACGTGCAAAAGCAATGCTTGTCAGCGTGCGCGATTTCGTAACCCAAATCCAAACATTTTCTGATACACATATAGGCCTTTTCATAAACACGACAGTCTTGTGTTTTTTGAAATCCGTAACGTAAGATAGGTTTATCTGTGTCTGTGACTGAAATAAATATAAATAATGAGCGTCATGTACGGTAAAACTAAACAATAACCGTCTTCTATAACCTTAGTTAAGGACGGCAGCTTTTTCAGATAAAAAATAGAATAAATTTAAGAAACATTTCACTTTTACGTCAACGAATGATTACGTGCGCACCCGCACCGCATTAAACTTTTGCCAGAATGTCGTCAGTAGTTATGGCAGCATATTAACAGCAGAAACTTAGAGCCAACTTCTTATCGTATCCGTAAAAATCAAAGAAACCTGCGCGCGCGCCTACGTGTATGTGCAAGCACCGACTATTCATCGCACTCAAGAAATATGTGGTAATTTGTATTAGTATTTGATGTAAGGTAAGTTCCTCTTATGAGTTTTACAAATGTTTTTCATTTATACATTTTTACTTCATTGAATACTATGTAGATATATATTTTTAGATAGCCAGTCGGTATTATCTTACTGCATCTCTGCATTCCTACCTACTCGTAGTTTAAGTGTAAATCGAGACTCAGGCATATTATTAGTATAAGTAGTTCTGAAATTAGGGGCGTTAGATCGATTACTTACTGTTTAAATTTTTTTTGGTATCGACAAATAGCGATATTTGATCTGGCTCCTTATCTGTGAATTTAATTTGAAATACATACGTCGTGCTCTAATAAATTAATCATAAATGCTACTAGTATGCCCGGTATAGTGTCTGAATATGTACAACATTTGAAAATCTGAATATTTTCAAATATACACTAGGTATACCGGACACCACGTTTATAACATTTATCGTTTTGAATGAGAATTTATGTTTAACTGTCATTCAAACTGATGAGCGCTTTGATTAGGTACATTACCATTCGTGGAAACAATGTTGGCACCTGCTTCAGATATAACTAATATTGTTTTAATTATTGAAATGAATAACCATAGAGTCTTCATTTTTGCAGTTTCTTCTAGAAACAGAACCTTTGCTGTAAGGTTGGTAACAATAAAACCAATTTCAATTAACAGTTAAACACTTTTAATCGTATGATAAAAATTGATTCATAAAACAATGCATAGAAAGCTATTTCAAAATACTATAAAACATTTATGACGGATCTGAACCTATTCTGCTGTAACAGCTGTGATGTTACTCCCTAGGATACATGCATAAACTCAACTTTCGAGAGTTTCATGCGTTATCCTCCATATCGTCTTCTCGTTCTCTCTCTTCCTTCATTCATTCCTTTCTTCGTATTCAAAATAGATCATCATCATTTTATTTAGAAAAAGCTTTTCTAAATATATATATAAATGTGTGTAGTTTTTACATAGGTACCGATTTCAAACTGATTTGAGATTTTGTGGCGGCTACTTATATATTTTGTAAGTTTGACAGTAGGTACCAAAATAATCATCCTAATGTTTATTTTTTTCTGTTTTCCCTTATACAAAACAATGATTGCGCTTGCGATATAGGCGATATCCTCAAAAATAATATGCATTTAAATTAATTTCGACATTGCTTTATTGAAAAATATTGTTTACTTAGGGACAGATTTGGAACCCAGTGCTGAGCTGTGCTGTGTTTTAGTATCATAGGATACTAAAACACAGGATCCAGGGCTGTGGTAGTAATCTATTGTGGAACCACATCCGTAGTAATATCCACTTTGTCACCGTTAAGCGTAGTTTCATCCTTTGTTTCATTTGGATCCGCAACCGTAGCTGCACTGATTGTTTCATTTGTATTCAGATCTGTGAATGCATCCTCCGTTCCAACCTGAGTAGTAGATTCAGTTGTCTGATCTACTGATGCAGTTGACATCTTATCAGCATCCTCGTTTCCACTTTGTGCTTTTGTATAACATTCATGCGTTTGTGTCGTTTTAGGAGCAATTGTAGATATGGTAGAAGTTGGAGATAGAGTACCTACGACACTCCATAGCGATGGGCTTTGAGTTTTCGGAACTTTTCTAGTGGTCCCAGTAGTCCTCCATTTAAAGAATGGTAAAGTATTAGCCGACTTTTTCTGGTGGCAAGTGCACTTGCATCTAAAATTGAGTCTGTAAATTTCGAAACCCTGGCTTTTGCACGTAGTCAAGCATTTAAAAACTTTAACGTATTCCGTGCAACCATTGTTCAAACTCAATCCATATTTCCTTTGATCAGCATCATCTGTAACAGCAGAAATATTATCATTTTTGTTTGTGTGTTCGTTTCTAATCCCAACCTCTGGATCTGAAGTCAAAGAATGTGTAATCCACAATGCAAACAATACAAGAGGATAAAACATTTTGTCTCGTAAAACAAGAAAGAAACGATGGAAAGCCGTAAAATATATTGTTAATTTTTAAATTAACATCATCATTAATATTTTTTTAATTACTGCGATACACAGGTTTTGTACATATTACTAGATTTAACTATGTAAGTTTTATTATGATAGCTATAAAACGGATATAGGTTCAATGATTTTTTTTACCATAATAATGTTACACCTTAACATTTTGAAGAACACTGTTATACTAACCATTATTATTATTGAGGTACCAACAACATTTTTGTATTCTATGATTTTTTAGACGAGCAATGATTTACAGACGACAGGATTATACTATGGCTCCAAAACAATGCTCATAAAGACAAACACGATTTAATTCAGTAAACATACCTTAGCTCTCTGATGATATTTGAACCTTAGTTCTTTGAAATAGGTGGTATGATTTCATTTTGCAACATCTTCTAACCTCTAATTAATAAATCAGGAATGTGTTAATGACGTCGATGCACATCGGAAAGAGACTTGAGACAGAATTCTCGGAATCGAGCTCTCTATGGCCACCCAAATGATGATTTCATTATCAGTATGATTTTGATTGATGTAGCAAAAGAAACTACCGTCAGCCGAATTCTTTTCATAACAGACGTATTTGCTTTGTTTATTACTTGGAACGAATTGATTTGCGGCGCCACAGTTTTTGATCGTCCACCTTGTAGACGAAATTGAGACATATATACATGCTACACCAGACTAAGTATATGTTGAGTAGATGTTTCATTTCAAATAACAAACCAATCAGTATTATACCTATTAGGTTATTTCAAATGTTTTATGGCCCTACAAAAGTGCATTGTTTTTCATTAAAAAGTAATATGCATCTATTACAACCATCTTTGAATATAACATGAATGCGTATTAGAATTGTCATCCAGCATGGCAATGTGGCCAGTTTTGGTTCATTATATTTTTATCACCGTTTAATTTTGTTGCAATTTGTGACAGTTACAATGTTGGCCTAGCCTACCAAGCCTGCACTCTGCTCTGCGGCAGCATGGAATGTTTGTTTTCATTTCATTATTATTTTGATCATAACTACTAACATGAATTGTTACTATAAGCTTTTATAACGTGCTACAATCTTGCGACGATATGCCTGCTGAATGCTGAGCGCGTCGCTTGTCTGTTCAGTACTGGAGCAGACGGCACAGGCGACGTCTTCCAGAAAAAACCATCCATTATCATGGATGCCATCCGATCCGGAGGACATTTATGACGGAGACATAATTTTGTCATCGGACATCACTGCGCCCATAAATTAGACTGGAACGCCGATTCATAATCATTCTTATTTACGGACACTGTCGATCTTCAATCTTCATTTAATAATTAGTTTATAACCAATTTCTGAATGTAAAAACGATCGTAAAGTCCAGTTGTTTATGTGTAAGCGGGCAATAAAATAGGCATTCAGGAGAGACAGCGAGTCCGAGAGTAAAGTTGACAAGTCCCCTCGGCTTACGCCAACTACGGTACAAATTGCGATATTAAGCACAAGGCGTGATGAAAAAACACTAGCTGAATATAAATTAGGCAGGAGGAGCGCCATAATCAATATAAACGATGCTAAAGAAGATTAGAAAAATCCTGTAAGAAAACAAATTTCACAAAATCGAAAAGAATCGTGGAAGGAAGGCCATTTTACAGTTAGATTTTGTATTGTATTAATAATGCATTATTACCTGTATTTTTTGTACATGTCAATGTCAATGATATATGAACTTATAAATAATACTATTAATATTTGCTCTAAACGCGCGGAATACTCGTATTTTCTCTTCCATCGACTTTGTTAGTCATAATTTTAAACAGCAGATGTGGCCCGTGTGCGCCTTTCATTATTTTTCGTTTTCACTAAGTCTGTGTCTCACGCGCAGAAGCTGCTTGTGTTTGAAGCACGCCTAATAATTTCGTACTTGTTTAATGTTACTAGTACAAGAACAGGATTCGCTCGGAAACTGGGGATGAACACATTCCTAAAGCATCTCGTTAACAATGCTACATGTTTCGATCGAGGTTTTGGCAGGCCGAATTTTTGTCTTATTTCATAAAACGCTCAAGAAATATGGATGATTTAAGGCTCTGGGATTATTCCCAGCTATGGGACCTAGCTTATATAAATTAATTGTAAAAAAATATAGGTATAATAAGATAGGTGCCTACTGGTTTATTAATAATTGCCAGGTGTCAAAAGATGTTCTCAAACTTCAGCCACTGGCATTTGGTTAAAATAGCTTTGTTAATATTTTCATTTATGTTCTAAATCGGTCGATATGAATTGAGTTTAATGTATGAGTTTGGTAGGGTATCTGGTTGCTAAAATAAAACTTATGTAACTGTGGATACGCTTGGCGTATCCACAGTTACCTTTCATTTCGCACGGCGAAGTAAAACGGTCCTAAAAAATCGTGTAAAAAATGCAAAGACGAAATTGAATTTGATTCCGATACATAAATTTTACTAAGACTATTTGTCTCTCTGGGATCAAGCGGGGAAATAAGTAAATGTTAATTAAATTAGTTTGTCCGAAACAAAGTCAACTGAGTTTTAATTGTTTTTCGATTGTTGCTTTTTAGTCGCCATGCTGATCTTTTTCAGTATAAAAGTGACTTACATGTTGCTTTTTAAGGTTCAGACTCCAAATATAAATTACTTTTTTCCTAGCTCATGTTAAGTGGGGGATGTTTTTTAACTGCACTCCACTATGTTGGGTATCATTGAATAGATCTCTAAAAATTCATTAAAGATTTCCCAAACCATCTTTGATTTTAAGCCTGGAAATAGAAGGTTCGAGTCATATATGAAAACAAAGCTAGTAAGTATATACTAATAGGAACTATCGATGAAAATTAGTTTGATTGATTTCCAATGAAAACTTTAGGAGCAATGAGGCAACTTCGGAACCTTAACATAGCGCGACACGTCTTAGACAATTCATTGAATGTTTTTAGAAGGGTTTATGAAATATATGAAATTCCTGCAGGTTCACAAGCAAAAGTAACTAAGTTAATACAGTACTTGGATAAATACAATAGATACATACAATGCATCGCTATATAGAAATGAGTTAAAACAACAGATATAACGAGCTTTACGTTTGCTTTGTTTACCTAAAGATTCTTTGTGTGTGGGGTGTTTTATGGTTTTCTGTTCGACCGATTTGTATACAAATGAAAATAGATTATAGCCAGTTTTTCCCGTTATTAGAAGCAATAAATCATTGCGTATCCGTACCGACTGATCCTTAAAATAAGATCTGAAGTGAAATAAACCAAAAGCTATTGTTTTATAGTACCTACCTACTTTTTATCTACACTACAGATAAATAGTTCATAACGAAATACATCGTAGACATACACTAATTAATAAAATATTTCATTTTTATGTATCTACTTCCTTGTATATAACCTACGTATAAGTACAGCATAGGCTATAGGTATTATAGCTATAGGGAGGTATCTGTAAATTCTCGTAAAGCAAATACTTGCAAAACTCATTAACCTAAATATGATACGCGTTCAAATCTAAATAAACACTTTGAAAGGCTCTCCGTGTGTATCAATCTAAGTTAATGCTCTGAATTCAAATCTTCCGTATCGCATTAATCCGCGCTAGGGTCGTGCCGTAATAAATTCAGTATTATACGCACGACACGCGTATTAAAATAAACATATAAACAGGTTACACCCTCGTGTTGTAGGTGTGCTGGTGAAAATGATCATCAATGGATTAGCTGAACTCTATGTCAAAACACTTTCCATGTGCCTAGATAATATGTGATGACACTTTTCCGTGTGTCTAGAACTCATGTCATACACATCCTTAGTCAGTAAAGAATAAGGCCCGACGCTTTGAAATGCTGAAGCCATTGAAACAAAGAGTATGTAAACGTCTTATGTAGTATGTAACTTTTAAAATCACTAAATTCTTCGTACAACAAAATTATGAACATTCAGAAGCTTTTATTCTTGAAAACCTCTTTTTTTTTGTCTGATGACCATAATTTGATTACGTGAAAAACTTCGCCTTTAATCTAACTAAACAATCCTCTTTTTCAATTTATCTCGGGTTGAGTAAGATTTTGACAAGAAAGTGATTAAAGCAATTTTCATACAATCCACAATTTCGTACGGACGCTCACTTATACTGAAATGGAATTTTATTATAACAATAGATGTCCCCAGAGAGTCCGGCACCCGCGGGGGAAACTGTACTGTTCCCATATCCTATAATAATTTGCATGAAGATACAAACCAATATAGTTTTTTAATTTTGGTAAAATATAAAAATTTCCTCATTGATAAGTTAGACCTGAGTAGACATATTATATGCGTCATCATCATCAGCAGCCTTTAGAAGTCCACCGCTATATAAAGACCTGCCCTAAAGAGCGCCATGTCGAAATATCTTGGGCTACCTCCATCCACCGACCGGATGACATCGGTCCATCGAGTGAGGGACCTTCCTATACTGCTTCGACGGTTCGTGGTCACCATTCGAGACCTGCGTTATAAATTTATGCTTTACATTTTCATAACCCAAAACACAAAAAGGGACCTCTTGTCATTATTCGAATTCCGGAAGCATTAAAAACTGATAGTAAATAGGCTATCATGGGATTATATTTCCTTTATTGTATCAAAATGTAATCATACCAACTCCGCCCCTTTCTCTAAGAACCATTTAATTCAAGAGGATTCCCAAATTGCGCTTATAATTTATAATAACAGGGAGGTCCCTTAACGAATATACCGTTTTGTAGATAGGTATCTATCAAATTACGACACCTTCCCCTCCAGCGCCATTGTTGTCTAACACAGAAAATATTCATTTGAATATTTACTTAACATGGATAATATTTTAATCTTCCCCTTTGAATTATACATTTTCCAGCGGAGACAATTTCACGCCCGGTTCCATGAAACGGTTTAAATCCTGCACCGCGTGCAATCAATTATGAGTTTAATGAACCCACTATGGGTAGAACATAAGGTTCAAATTCTCTTGTAGTTATCGCCATATCAATTTAACAAGATATTCCTTTTGTTAATATTCGCACACGGTTTATCAAATTCTCCAGCGGGGGTGACAATAAGCCGCTGTAAGTACTCTCTCTGACATATGGATAAAAGCTTTCATTTTACTCTCGGCCTTTTGAGTGTGATGTTAGCAGGAGTTTTGGAGTCGGCTACATCTGCGAGACATTACCTGTGATCAATATTTACATGAACCAAATTATATGAATTAAAAAACTCCAAATTAGGTTGGTTTATTTTTTGTTGCTGGCTTATGATGACATCATTTTATAAAAACAGGAATCCCCTTAAACGATTTCGGTACGTGAAATCGTTTAAGGGGATACCGACGTTTTAACTCATTCTGGAAGTCCTTGTCAGGGCGTGTATTTTCAACGCACTTTGTCAGTACCCTTGTACTCTCGGAATGACTCTAAACAGTCGCTGCGATCACTTAAGATACGTTTTTTTACAAAACAAAACTATTACTTGCCTTAAATAAGATAATAAATTAGTGAAATTGGAGTCGGAATAAATAGTCCTCCTGTTATTCGATTACCGGCTCAGCCGGGCACGGGCAGACGGTTGTGTCAAATTATATCATAATTCTATTGTGAAAACTGTTAACTGTCTCGCAACGCCCTTCTGACAAAAAATGGAGCGCCGGGGACTTGCCCTCGCCTGTTTAATAACATAATAGCACAATTCCCTCGCCGCATGATTCAATTTGGATTTCCTCCAGCCTCCCCCGTGTAGTCTAAAAAATGACAACTTCATTATATTGTTCTCGGTCCCCGGGGTGACTTGTTTGCCAGAAGGATTATAATGATTAATTCCGTAAAATATTAATACGCCTCACACCCACGTTGGACACTTGCCAATTTTTAGAAAGGGCTTATTGAGATTTTAATGCAAGTGCGCTTTTGTTTGGGATTATTAAAATTTGTCAGCACGTTGAGGCGATCTCATCGGAGTTATGGTAAAATAAGTTTGACACTCTTTCGGTACAAAAGTTGCTTGAATACAATTATTACATAGATTTAAAACCGTTGCTTTGCTGTGAAGTGTAGTTTGAAAGATGCTGGTGAAACAGAGAAAGAAAGAAATAAATTTATTTATTTGGCAACATAAAAGTACAGAAAGGACAGGTACACACTAAATATAATAGACACTATAAATACTTATAAATAAGATTTAAACAAAAACATATTGACAAAGAGAAGATTGGTGAAGTAGCAGGCACATAAGAATTTGCCACTTTATCCCAAATGCAGGCTAAAACATGACGACGGTAATCACTCGCCATCTCAAACAATCTAAAATTATATGAAGTGCATTATATGTAGTGGAAAATTCATATTGCCTTCTTTGTCTGCGCAGAATAAAAACTTAATCTCTCTCCCTGAGGAATTTAATTTGGAGTAATGGAAGTGTTATATTGACTTAACAGGCCAAAGGCTCCCCTTGCTACAGTTACAGTTATTAAAATGGAGAAATTTATTATTAGCATTTCGCCGTTCCACTATTTACATTTAAATTTTATTTGTTCTGTGATTCCATTAGTCACGAGCTAATGCATTAATTCAATGAGTTGTTCATAGCGAATCCGAATCGAAGACGGCTTTCAAATTAAATTTAGTCATTAATCAAAGTAAGATTTTAAGTTATTTCGGAGTTTTAAGTTTGAAATCAAAACGCATTTTCTTTAGGTTTGAATTCCTAAAGAAAATGCGTTCCTGATTTAAAAAAAAAACTAAATTTAACTCTTTTATGAAACAAAAATAGATCTTTAGCTCATAAATAAATAGTGGACATTTTCAGCATCATCTAGCCCCAACGTAAGCAAAGCTTGTGTTACGGGTACTGAATGACTGATATACATACTACTTAAATATTTTACATAGAAAACACCCAGATCCCTAGACAAATATTTGCAGATACAAACATTTGTCCCGCGGCGGGAATCGAACCCGCAACCTTCTGCGTTTCAGGCGGGCCTTCGCCCACTGCGCCACAGAGGTCGTCAAATACAGGTTAATAGACTAATTATAAGTAGGTAGTGATTTCTCATTGTTAGTTAAAATACCGCTTAGCGTGATGTGGCATACATATACTAAAAATGTGAATATACATCAAAAAAATTTGGCGATCATTTTGAAGTTAAAATATTTTCCTTGTTCGTGTTAATCGCTTATCCATAATAATTGTTTTTAATTGATATTATAAATCAACACAATATGAAAAAGTGGTGTGATTTTACACTAAATATTAAATTTTTAGCAAGGAAACCATATCGTGTATAATTTTTAATAAAAATTTTACATTTATATAAATATGTTTAGTTTTGAAACTGATCGCAAACTTTTTTTGATTTGAGTACAATATGTGAATGGGATCATAAAGTGTTTTCGTTTTTCTGAACGGAACACGAAAATACGAAAGAAACAAAGAGATTAAATTAATCATCAAGATGGTACTTTGTCGCCCCAAAACAGGGGGATAATTTTTAAAATTCGTATAACAAGGCGCACTTGCACCCGCGACCCTGAGTATATCATTTATAGTCCTTTTGTCGCCGAAATTATATTTACAGAAGTGAGCAGACAATTTCACGCTCTCTTCCCTGCACCCCAACACGTCAGACTAATCAGCGAATATTGGAATAGTGTGGATACGACTAAATATTATCTACATAAAAAGGTTTTTTTCTGTAAAATTCCTGGAAATTTTCTGATATATTCAACCGACTTCAAAAAAGAAGGAGGTTCTGTATTTTTTGTGTGTGTGTATGTATGTTTGCCAATTGTGAACCGATTTTAAAGATTTTTTTTTTAATATATATGTCATATTTTAGTTTTTACTGGGAAAAATATACTTGTTTCTATAAAAATTAAGTTTGCATTATCATCTGTGAACATCGTCGTTTTAAAAACGGATATCAAGCTCTACGAATTGAAGAAATGTTGTGACGGTGGCCATCAAATTGCGGATAAAGGGTTGTTCATTCAAGGTATCAGGGTGGACTCCTCCATACAAATGCTACTGCAGTATCTGATCGCCACTGGCAACGCCACCACAGGTATTTTTCCTCAAAGACAGTGACAAATTTATACTAATGTTATATGCATTCAAAAAAAACTAAAGAAAAATATTCGTTCGCTTATCCACGCCAATATTTCCACTCATCTCTGTACCAATAAAAGGGTCGCACACATGAGCGTGAAAGATTGTCCACATGTTGTGGACGCCCCACGGTCTGCGTCGGTCGGCGTCGATCGGCTTATCAACGGCACATCAAATCAGCTGATACGCGATGTCATTTCCGTTTCACCTCTAATGTATCACTGTGATCAGTCTCTTGTGGAAGCTATAGAGTCGAGCAAAATATTCATTTTGTCGCAGAATATCCATATATTGAGCGTCCAATTCGCAGAATGGCCACAATTCGTATTATAAAATTGTTTCGTCTTATTCGGTTAATTTGAATTATTCCGGATATTCCCACCAAGCTAGGTAATCTTTGGTAGGGATTTTTAGATTTTGCCATGGCCAGTGAGGATTTCCGGAAAAACAATCGCTACCAGTGGGGAGACCTTCGTGGGGTTTTCTGAAATAATCCTAAAATGAATCTGTGTTCGACATGATACTGTAGTTGTTTTCTTATAGAGTATCATACTCATTTATTTTTAACCATAGGATCCTATAGTACACTTGGTTACGTCAAAAACTTACATTGTAGGACCTGGAAGGGTGCTAGAAACAGGCAAGTATTTTACTTTCATACCCATGAAGGTTAGATAATTAGGTTACTTTATACGTTTACTGAACCGTTACGACTCAAACATTATAGTCGCGTGTCTTCATTCTGAATTTGACAAGCAAATAAATCGTGTGATCAAAGCTCATAGAGCCTAGAAAAATATAGTTTCGATAGGGGCGGGACTCCAAGTAAGACGGATCAGCGGAAGCGGATGTAACGATGGAGAGGAAGCGATGCACGGTGCCGGATGAGCCCACTTCCGGTGCGCGCGACGCCTTCACTTATCTCAGCGGGGTGTACAAAAATTGCCCTATGTTACGTCATATTTGCGTAAATACTATAATTTTATAGGGCGAATCATAAAATTAATGGTGCGTAAAAAACAACATGCTTTAAAGAAAAAAATCATGTTACGCCAACCAAATTTCAATACTCTTTTTAAAACATGTTGAAACTACTAACTCACTTATTTACAAACTGTACAAAAATGTAACATTCGTTCCTACCGTTAAGTTTTTACAAATCATAGATTGGAATCTAAACAAGTTGATAACAGATCAAATAATAAAAACTGACATAAAACCACAAAAGTAGTTATGATACGAGCTGCGGTTAACAAGTCATTTCGGGGGCAAATCGGTGGCATTGCGTGTTACTAAAATTAATTTCAAGTCGGTGTTGTAGGGGTGAGTCGTAAGAACCAATGTTCATCAAGTATTTTGTGGGTAATCGAGTCTACCACGTGCTTCTTTTTCAATTCTAGGTACAGCTACTTAATTTAAAGGATGTTCTTCTCTTTTAGGGTTTTTATTTAAACGAGATTTTATTTTTATACCAACGGGCAGTAAAATTATAATTAAATTTCCAACCAGCATTGTTTTGTGGATACTCTTGCAATTTATCTTATTTAAAAAATGTTAATTAAGTATGCCAAATTTACAAGACCTATTAACCTACTATTTTGGTAACTTTTCAGAATCACAACCTGTTTAACTCCCGAAGTACTGAAGATGCGAGAGATGGAGCTGAGTGCAGAGTGGTGTTGCATAAACAACTTCGACGAGTTCCGCTAACTAACAGAGACAAAGGTAACTAATTTGGCCCGCTCCGAGAAGGATTGACGTAGCGAATTTATAAAAAAAAACTATTTTCTATGAAATACTTATACTACAAGTAAATATTTGGAAAAATGTAAAGTTCTGACACGATTTTCATCGTCTATTGCAACGCTCCTACTGACTTGAAGGGATAAAATCTATCTAATCATTATTGTAGTAACAAGAAATCGATTGCTTGATATGTTGTATTTGATAACAAATACAACATATCAAGATTAACTACTAATAATACTGAATGAATCTGAGAATTTAACTCAAATAAACAAATGGGATAAAAAAATGGCATTTTATTGTGATGAAAATAATGTTAAATCAATTGTTTAAAATCATGTTAATTTTCACAAAACACTCCTTGATAATATTCTCCCAAAATCTCGTTAGCTATAGTACACAAATATTTAAAATCGAATCCGTAACCTGCAAAGGTTTCCTTTATATCGATAAATTTCGGGTTTTTTGACATCTCCTTCATGATTTTTATAAATTCCGGCGAGTTGATGGTTTCGAATATTTCCGCTACTTCTGGGCTGGTTTTCAACTTACTTTCAAAAAGTTTTTTCATTACTGCCAAAGGTAGAGTTTCGACTACATCTTCAATAAGTCCTGTCATTCCAGTGCCTTTACTGATACTGATCTCACCACCGTTCAATAAGACAGAAAGTGCGGGCTTCTCTAAAGGAGGTAATTTCAAAGCCGTGTTGATGAAATTAATTACTGATTCAACGTCATATCCTTTGTCGGCTAAGAATATGAATGCCTGTAAACAAAAAGAAAACACTATCACTAATAAGTAAGTAAGTCACGTGTAAACCATTATGTAGGTGGTTGGCTCTGTGTATTATACGCCCAAAGAATAGGCTTTTCCAAATATTTTATTTGATTGTACCTCTTTAAATTCAGCTATAGATTCAAACTCCCAAACGAGCTGTTTGAATTCGCCACTAAAAACAAAGGTAACGAAATTCAACACTTCAGGATCGTTTAAATATCCGAAAACAACTGCTATAAGTTTTTCCACGTCTATCAACTCGACAAAGTCCTTAGCATGTTCACCCCATACTGAAGGTATTCGAGAATCTGAATTCAGTGATTGGATTACATTTCTGGAAAATGGTACACTTGTAACTAATTCGCTTTGGAAACTGAACGCTAAAAGAAACGCGATGCTTGAAATTTTCAACATCTTGACTTGTAAAAAATAACACACTAACGAAACCTAAATGTACTGTAGTTTAGTTCTACTGAAGAATCAATTTATATAGTGATTCTGAGTTATGAAATAATCATAATTAGGTCAAATTATATTTACTTTTTCGAAACAATACGTTATTATCTTAGTAAAGCGGATTAGATAAATTAATATTGCGTTGGTATAAGTAGATAAATCAATATCAACTCAACGTATTCAAGTCACAGTTTCTTTATATCTTATCTATTCCTTACACGCATTATTGGGTCATCATTTTCATCACATCGTTAATCCATCTATATTGTTGTTATATTTACGCAATCGAATGGAAATATAGACATTAGTATTTTCCACGACGCAGGTTTTAGTCGCGGGTACAGCTAGTAAATAATATAAATATAACACCTAACAGTCATATTCATTCATATTAGAATTCTCTGTATCGTGGGTATTAGGAATTACAAATACCATGATAGCACAACACCCTGACCTGTAACAAACATTTGTCTCGCAGCGGGAATCGAACCCTGTTGTGTCTCAGCAAGCTACCCGCCCGCCTCGCCACCGAGGTTATCCAACTGTTAGAATTACTACGTCGAGGTACTCTGCTGAACCCTGATTAGGATCTTGGAATTTGTATCAGTTGAAAATCACAAATGTCAATTCTTTACCTAAGTACAGTGTAGTACTGTACTTAGGTAAAGAATTGACATTTGTATACGAGTATAATACGAGTATTTGCTTACAGTACATGCTTCGGCAACGTTCGTGTTTCTGAATTAGTACGATTATTCAACCAATGTCCGGTCGTCCCGCGGCTTGCGACGGCTCGTCAGTCACCAGCGAACTTCAGAGGCGGTAATACGTGCGGTTCCAGTATTTGGAAGTTTGGAGCTGCACATTTTTATAGTATACAATTTTTTTTATCTTATTGTCTGAACATTCAAACACTTTCATTTTATTTTTAAAAATATTATAATAAAATCACGATAACACTATGAAAAAAAAAACTTTTTGCCGAAGCATCTAATTTAAATCGTAGTACTGACAATAAAATAGTGCTATCGTTCAGGCAAGAATTGCCGTGATTATTACCGAGGTTTACCTGATAGGCAATATTCCGAGCACTTAGGCACGATTACGCAAGTGCAATGAGCAGAACTGACAATCGTGCGACTGCGATCGGACGCTGTCCATCCACCCGACATGCCTGGAGGGTTTACTATAAAATGGAAATTGTTAAGTTATTTTAAATCACAGGTAACTTGCCACTTCAAAACTTATAGTTTCATCCATTACTTCAATGTTTCTACTTTTTATACCCACATCATAAGCATCACGGTGACTTAAAATCTATAATTGCTAACAATTGAAGAACTTCATAGCTACTCTCATATTCGTAGTCATCGTCGTTTCATCTTCATTTGATAGGTTAATACAAATAAAAAAAAAACAAGCACGCTCACGTCCACCTTGGGGACATGGTGGACATCCTCAGATACATACTAAGTGAGTAGATCTTTGAGGATACCAAGTAAGGGGTAGTCAGAGGCACGTCCAAACATTACATTTGGTACATGCCCGCGTTTTGCAAGTTAGCATTCCACGTGACAGGTTGCAAGCCCATCGCCGCTTATTGGAACACTTAGCACATGCCTTTGAATTTTTGGTTCTAGAGCATGCCGATTTCCTCACGATGTTTTCCTTCACCGTTTTGAGCACGTGTTAATGCGCAGATAAATGTTTCGAGTGGAAAAATAAATTGGTGCACGACCGGGTTCGAACCCACGACATCCGGATCAGAAGTCGGGGTATCGCCCACTAGGCCAACACGGCTATTAGGTTAGTTCATCTGACAAAAATAGCATTGGAGTTTCCTTCTATGTGTCATATAACTTTCGACCGATAACAATAACATTGAATTTCTCTCACATAATATACAAATGTATTTCAAGACAATAAGTATGAATTGTGACATAATGGTTCTGTCCATAATATTAGTAATATATAATATAAGTAAATGGCTTCTTTATTTTACACCACTTGGAGTGACAGATCCTTCTTTGATGCTCGCAATAATTTTCAATCTATGTATACAAGTATTAATAAAATATTCATAACCCAACTCCATATTCTAGTAAAAACAGCGTCCTAAGACGACACAAAAGCCTTTCTGCACTGGGTCTAACTAAGTATCTCTGAGCTCTCTTGAAGGTCAGACTTCCAGCAGTAGGAACTGATAGGATGCTAAAGCAGATAGGAATCTTATAAAACCAATTGCCATATATCATCGAAGGTCAATAAAGTCGGTTATTTTATACGTCTAATAATCTAGACACTAATAGTCCAGAGAAATTATCGACACAACACGAAGGGAGCTATGCGCAGTTCAAATTGGCATTTTATATTCATTGTAATGGAATTTAAATTGCTGCATCGTATAGCTTCCTTAAAACCATTTTAAACTCGTTTACTGTGAGTAAACTCTCGGCATAGTCACGAAGTTTCATGGTATTTATTAATTTGTCGTTGTTTCGGTACTCGGTTGGTATTGGCGACAAGTTGCTGGTAGCGAGGGAGGAAATATATTTTAAATTGAAGCACGCTTTGCAAATGTTTTACGCATTATCTTGATTAGGTAAGTACTTACCTAAGCTGATAAACATAGGTAGTATTAGATATATTAACTTCAGGTATTTTCACATTTTTACCATCTGCATGCAATACCTGGAAGATACGAGTATCTTGGGCATCACAATAGTTTGCCATTGTGCTATATTGATCTGATCTATATACCATTGGTTAATGGTGACCAATTGTGTGAGGATAGAAAGTAGTTTATTTGACAACAACAAATGACAGAAAGGATAGGTACAAAATCATTAAATAAAATAGACAATTTATACATATGTAGGTAAGATTCTAACACAGATTTTACAAAGAGAAGGATTTTGTGCTAATTAGTCCCATCTGTACCATGTGGGCCAAACAGGTCCTGTCTCGTTGATTTTGACTCCAACAGCGCTGATTTTCAGACAAGACCTAAGGATGAACTCACAAACACGGAAAACTCTTGGACTGCTAAAATTGAGATAAGAATTTAGAAAACAAAGTACTTACATTAAACACTATTACTTACATTAAATAGAAGAAAAAAAACAACAAGAAAAATATACTTTAATACTATTGTCTACTATAATCTGCGGGCAAAATAAATAGAGAGTCGATGATCATTCCGGGTATTCCCGGTCGATATTATTGGTTGACTTGTCTACCAGTATCCCTTACTATATTACCACCATGGATTTGTAAAACATTTCAAAAAAGCTACGCACGAAAAATGGTGAAAAGGCATTATTTTGAGTTTATGTAAGTTTTAAACGGAACAGCAAAATGAAAGTTGAGTGCTGTGTTGCACGTAAAAGTTATGGAATAAAAATATGGTACATCGAGCAGATAAAAATAAGTACATAAAAATATAGGAAGGAATATCTTAACTTCAACCTGCTGAATGTTTCTCTGCAACCTGTGTGAGTGTTCTATACTTTAACACAAATCGTCAGACGTGCCAACACTTTATGAAGGCAAGATGGTAGTCATAGTATCAGGGTTGAGGGGCGCGATGTCACCTGGTGTCCCTGACGAGGCTGCCAGCGCCGCCATCGACGGGGTGAGGATAGATAAGGTGGCGCGTGCCCCGCAATTCAATGACTTTGAAACGGCCTAAACATTCAAATTGCAAACCGCCCGCGCCCGCCCGTATCAAATGTTGTTTTATAGCTAATTCCCAAATTCGGTTATGGCCTATAAACGATCCACTGGAATAATTTAAATGCGAACCCGCCTGTATAATGTGCGCACTTTATACCAAAATTAGGTATTTGTATGTGAAATGCGTTCGGCGAATTCACCATCGATTTTATTTTCCGCGACGATATCGCGAATTAAAGTCGGTACTCTGGTACATTACTCAGTCAGCTTTAGAAAGTCAGTAGGCCTTGTAAGTGTCTCAAGATGTTTTAGCAGCCAAACGGTGTCATAAATGTGACATAAAAACTCATTTCCATGCGACGACTTAAAATGGACATGTAAAATACATTAGTCAAATCGGTACCTGCTTTCGTTCGTATTAAGGCGGTTACAATATAATAAACGGTTCGGTTTTTAAAGCTTTTCCCTTGTTTCCGAGCTAATTTCCAGACGGACATTTCCGCCCATTCAATATGAACTATTGTTCATTGACTCACTCCGTTTTGCAAGACAATCGACTAAATTACTTGACAGTCTAACTGTATCTTCTAATTTTCCTTGAATTGTTTGAATAAGACTGCGTTGTTCAAGTACTTACGAACTCAATACTTTGGGTGAATTAAATACGCCAGATATAAGTACATACTTTACTTATTTCTTACTTATTTTGCTTAGTAAAACATCACTCAGCTCATATCTTCTTCTTTTGAATAAAAGTCATCTATGCTAATATTAATTTGCCAAATTAAATCCATCCACATGAAACCAAACTTTACGGTGTCCTAATAAACGAAAATTTAATCACGACAAATCGAATGCCACCTATTTATGAAGTCGAATGACTTAACAGGTTTTTAATACGATTCACACGTTAGCAGTTATAGTTAGTTAAGTTTTTGTGTCGATACATTTCACGGTGAGCTGTATTCAACTCTTATTATATTAAAGGTGATACCACATACCGGCTGCTGATGGGATCTATTATTGTTGATCCACGGATGAATATTCAATCATTATGCTACCTCACTTCGACTTGATGGATTCTCTACGAACAAAAAAACGAGACATTAGTCACACTATTTGAAACCTAGTTATAGCTATGAGTCGATTGTTATATCTCCAGTCAACAAGACAGAAACTCAATTTTAAACAGATACCGCTGTTTGTAACTTTAAACGAAGTAATGTTGCTGCCGGTTTTAAGGTTAAGCTTAGCTTAAAAAACGAAAGGCTAATCACAGCGCAGTAGCACTTTAATTATAAGGCTCTTTCAACTAATCTATACAAAACACAGAAATCAAAGTATTTGTGGAGTGGCCAGTATTTTCCAGTCGGGATAAAATGAGTGCAAAGTGCATACAAAATCGTGATGTGGCCTTTTAATCGGTTTCACGTTCATTCCCGCGCTAGTTTTTGTATTCGAATTTCACTTTGCCAATCTGCAGGCTTACTACGGACCGGGCGCATCGCTTTTGCCTTGGCGGAAAGTAGGCTATGCGTCATCGGCATAGGACACATTTCCGTAGTGGGAATGCGAGAGAGTACCTAAAAGTGCTGTAGAAATAAGATAAAGAGGTGGGTTCATTTTGTTTTGCTGCAACCTCACTCCAATTTACGCGAGGCGAGGTGGCCATTAGCATAAGTCCTGCGCGAACGTGATGTGCGCGCGATTCGCCGTTCCCGCAGCCTAGCCGTGACGCTGCGCTGCTGCGCCCGCGCACCACTCGATGTAATTGCGCTCGCGCGACACATTTGTTTACTATTGTAAGCTGTGAAGATGCCATCGCGCCGCTACACTAACCAACTCCTTCAAATTAGCGAGCTAAACGCTCCTTTTTTGTAAGAACTAAATTCCTTTTTTGCCAACGAAAGATTATGTAAAAGTATATGGAAAAAAAGGAATGTTGACTTTGTCAACATTCCTTTTTTTCCATATATTGGCCCACATTTTGTGTCCCATATTTTGCGTCCCATTGTGCCTTTTGCATTATTTTCATTAACGTTGCACAAAGTTGGAGTGTAATGATAATAGCTAATATAAATAATTTGTGTTTTTTTATTTTTAAAGTGAATATTCCACATATGGAGAACATAATATTTTAATTTGTTTCGAATTCTAATCGGCAATGCGTTGACGAATTGTTAAAAGCATTACCGATAAGAGGTAAAGATACGGAATTAAGTCCCGCTAAATCGCAATTTTTGGCACACATTTAAATTTAATATAGGTTATTATTGGTTAACATTTAATTTTGTATCCCTGTCTCTTTTATATGGATATTTTTTTAAATGTTATTGCATTTCTAATTAATCTAAATAATAACTTCATCAAAAACTATTATTCAGTCTGATAATATTAAAATAGTGTTACGATGTGCTAATTAATAATAATTCATTCATGACGTGAAATATCTAAGAAATTGAAATTAAATGAAATATAATTCACTCGACACTTTTCAGTTAACTGTTAGCAACAATACATATTGTGCTGTATGCACATAATAGATAAGTTCTATAATGTGGGGCAATATGCTAGAACATTTTGAATGTGGGCCGCAGTATCGCACCAAGACTCTGCGACTCAAACTTTTGGTATAATTGTCAACATCCTAAGAAATATATTTTTTATATAACCACGGTGGCACACAAGCAGTTGGTACGTGACAGTTGGTAAGCGATTTCATAGTCTATGGACGCTTGAAAGACAGAGCTCAGAAAAACAATATACAACGAGGCATCACACGCTTTTGATGTAACATAGCTGTAATGGCTATTTCAGCTTAATTATTAAAAGTGTGTTCCAGATCCTACTTAACTACCTACCTACTTCGACTAGGGAGTCATTTAACTACTAATTATGCTATTCATGCTGATAAAATGCTGTTATTGAAGACGCAATGTAAGTATGAGTATTTGCATCGATATTAAAATACGGCTGTCCATTCTTGATAGCTGGTTATTTAAACCAGTACCATGTGTTATATCTTGAGGTGTGGCTTCGAAATCAGGGCTGTCGTTGAGATGAATAAAAGTATATTGTCAAATGTTTTATAAATTCTGACTATATACTGACGGCTGTGATAATAGACGGCTGCTTCTTGTTCCATCCATTTATTTAAATAGAAATGATAAAGAATCCTCCACACAACTGCGTAATAACGGCCGTAAACAACGCAATGCATTTTTGCAATATCTGTTTTATAATTTATATTTTGTATTAGAATACATGCGACATATACTGCTGTAATATAATGCCGCAATAAAAGCAGGATGCAAAAACGCATTGCGATAATATGGACCGTTTTAACGCAGTTGTGTAGGGGAACCTTTAACCTTAATGCTGGACACAACTAGGTAGTTAACATATAAATCTCAATCAAGCTAGCAAGAGAGTTAAATCGTATATACAATTTTTCCTCATATCGATAACCTCAGTGGTGCGGTGGGCGAACCTGGGGAGTGAGACGCAAGAGGTTTGGATTCGATTCCTGCTGCGGAACAAATATTGGCATGTTCTGCAGATGATCTCAGGTCTGGGTGTCGTGGCACCATGGTACTCGCGATTCCTTTCTTGTGGCAACCCTGCTTAGTAACAAGTACCGGCGCACGCGCTCGCTCGCAAACCATCATTAGAATGTAGCATCTCGAGCGATTTTCCTACTTTAGACGCTGTAATGTCCATAAAAACCACTTAGGAAAAACGTATCGTATAAAAATATTGTATCCTTGCCTATAAGCCAGTGCCATTTCTGAAAATCATACGGAGCCGGTCGGAGCGAGTCGAGGCACATATTTTGCCATACAAAGTCGTCAGTAACGAATACGAGAAGGATTTTAATGCTGCTTATGTGATTCTCGCAATATACATTTATGTATCCTGTATTTTTGCATACACTCGTGGAATATGCTAATAATTAGCGCTTACTTTATGTGCCACTTTTTCAAGGAATTATTTTGGTTTGGAAAAAGTTTTGGTCGACGATAACAACTATAAAAAATATATTTCTACTACTTTCATAACTTAAACGGGGTCCCATTATAATTAATTTTATCTTTGAACGAGTTTTACATGCAAAAACTTTTTTTTAATAGTTGTTGCCGCACTACCTCCTTCATTTTGGTTGAAAGCTGAATACCAGCGTTGGATGATAGTAACATATCAAACACAACACGCTGAGCTGAACACGACTGTGGTACAGCCAAAGTATACACATGAGCCGAACAATTTTGTTGTTATTGTTTTACATTTAAGTACCTAACACTACTTTTAGTTGTCAGCCTATAGTGTAGGTACTTATAACCATTAAATTTTAATTGTTTGTGTTAAATAAATGTTTATTCTATTCTATTCTATTCTATTCTATTCTATTCTATTCTATTCTATTCTATTCTATTCTATTCTATTCTATTCTATTCTATTCTATTCTATTCTATTCTATTCTATTCTATTCTATTCTATTCTATTCTATTCTATTCTATTCTATTCTATTCTATTTAAATCGTACCGTAGGTAGGTATGTAACTTAATCATTTTTATTTCTTCTAGCACTTTCAACTTCAATTACTCGGCCTCCTTAATTTCGATCATCATAAAAATCAACCATCAGTTTAAATTCGTTCAACACAGAATATCAAAAAGTTGATAGTCAAGCAAAAATGGTCGACTGAATGTTCGCAAAAAAAAACAAATTGATTATGATTAGAAAAGTGAATGCCGGTTATCGCCGTTATATGACGTCCCGTTTGTGGGCAGACATCATACTGTGTAAGAAAATAACAAAAAGCTGTATTTCAATACTTCCAAAGTGGGAGACGGTCATTAGATCCATGCCATAACCGATACATCCTGAATCGGTAGGTGGTGAAGCGTGCCCGTCTAGAGGATACCTTATTGCGAGATTTGTTCATTCATCTATTGAATTTTATGTATTTATGATACAAAGTTTTTAGTACTATAAAGGTAGGTAGATATAGTTGTGCTTATAAGTTTGAGCGGCTGAATTGGCGTTCTCAAGATGGTTAGGTTTATTTATGGTTGATAGTTTCTAGAACTGGAACTAGGGTGACAAACAAACTACTAGACACAACATGAGATTTAACATAAATATTAATATCTTATTCATTTCACGTTTGAAAACATTATTGAGCTGAGCTTTTCTGTTGTACCTATTTCACGTCAGTAATTTACAAATCAAAATGTCCTCAAGGATGTGTTGTTATGCTAAACACAAGTGTAATTACATACATCTACATTATTAAAACATTTAATTAATAAATCGAGCCATGACATGTGAGAACGCCATAGAATGCCAGAGACATTAGAAAGCACACGAATGTATCTTGTATTACAGTCACGACACAATATTGACTACATGGTTTTAAGTAAGAGTAGGAAAAACTAAAATAATAATTAGGCATAATGGCCTTCAAAAAGGCGTGAGAACCATAATGGTGATACAGGGTGGGCCGCGGTGGTCGGCATACAAATTAAAATTGTCAGATGTCTGATCGGAGTCAGTACTCTCACGGAAGCGATTACCTCCTAAGACAATAGCAGACAAGACATGCATCTATTACCCTTTTTAAGCCGGTAACTGACTGATGCCCTTTGTATAGCGCTCGATAATGAACGATCCTTGATCGCGTAAACATTGTGTTTCGTATTTCAGTCACGTCAGGCTGTCTTGTAGTTTTGTAATTACGACAATAACTGTTAATACCCGAAATCATTGTTTACTTTGTGACTGTGAAATGTTTCCAAGCTTGGATTATTAATAGGATAGGTATGCATTTTGTTTCTATTTTAGGAATATATACACTTACATTCCGGTGCGGAAGGCTTAGTTACTAACTTAGTGACGACCGCTGTGGCGCAGTGGGCGATTGTCTGCCTGAGACGCAGACTGTTGCGGGTTCAATTCCCGCCCCGGTACAATTGTATGATCTGCAAATATTTGTCTCCGTTTTCATGTTTAGTATGTATGTATTTACAAAAAATGTATATAAGTAGTATATCAGTCATGTAGTTCCCATAACACAAGCTCTACTTAGTTTGGGGCTAGATGATGCTGTTTGAATAATGTCCAGCATTATTTATTTATTTAACTCCGACAAATTTTGGAGAGAGACATCAACCCCAGAATCATGACCGCCATTTAGAATTGTCAGTCTATCTTTTACTAATTTACAAAGCACAATATTAGCAGTCAAGTATCATTTGATATTCTGTCAAAAATAAGTGCAATAATGCAACTCTCGCGTCGCGTCAGAGGGCGAAACAAACAAATGACTAACATTGAAATGTACTTGCGCACCCCTACGACGACGCTAAGCCCTATTCAAAATAAAACACTCAATTGACATCTCTGAAATTTATTAAAAATTCAGCCAGCTTTAACTTAAAAGGGGTTAAACGATTAAGTGAAAGTATAGCTTTGTATTTTAAGCATTATATTTACGATGCAATTGCTTTTCTATTAGGTACCTCTATACTTTCAGTGTTAAGGTTACTCAGACTAGAGGAAGCCTATGTCACACAATTTATCTTTATTGCTATCTAGGTTAACATTCTTACTTTTTACCATACACATAGATATGTACCACTAAAAATAGAACTTAAAAACCTTTCATATTAAATTGTGTCTCAAAAGATATACACACTACATATAAAGGGTTTTGTTAAAGATTTGTTAATCACGCAAAAGCTCTCGATCGTAATTTCAAACCCAACAAATTTTATTCTAAAACAATTTAAATGTTGACTTACTTTCAGAAATATTGTAAAGTTATATTACGTAAGTTTCCATGAAATATGAGCGAACACTAGACATGCCAGCCAAAAATCAACTACCTCTTCACGAAATTATAAGTTTTAATAGGAGTTTATATTTTAATAAACAGGGACTTTTGTTTCAGTACAGCTGATTTTAGATATTTATTTTATTACTAGCTCAATTTAAACTACGATTTGTTTACAAAAGTGATTAGGTTTGATGATAGGATTTATGGCTGTGGTTATAAACAATCTCGCAAAGTACCTGCCACCATTGTCGTATATTAGCATCTACCAATTCAAGTAAAAAGCTATAAACAAACAAAACGTACCGGACACGCACTTGAATCGAATGAATGAATTTCATTGTAACATTAGCAAAGATGGCGGGTTATCTGTTTATGATGATTAGGTGGCCGGTCGCTAGGCAACGGGGTGGCAGTGGTCAGCCGGCCGCCCGGGGGTGGTCCGTTCCTCATACTAGAGTCATTCGTGCGAGCCACATACCCCTCCGACCCTGATAATTATTCTCGTTGTAGGTACAGACCGTGTTAAGTTTAATGATACTTAGATTATAGCGTATAGTAGCTATACTCATACCTACTAGCTAGGGACAAACTCGTAAATGTTTACGTTCATATGTAGCTAACGTACTTATGAGATTTTTTTTATTCTCTTCTGAAATATGCTTTTCGTTTTTTTTTTTCATAATAATCGTACGTTTCACTTAAGGAGAATAGTAATATTTTTTTTTTTTTGGGAGAATTTAACACTTGACAAACTTAAATTTTTATTCGGCTTGGTAATTTAGTTGGTGACTAGCTACTCTCCACGGCTACGCCTGTGTGGTACCTAGATAAAAAGTAGCCGATCAAAACGGCAGCGTTCATAAAAAACGCATTCGCTCGACCGTTTTTTTTTAACAAAATGTCCAGCCTGAGGACTTTACCTTTACCTTACATCCAAACTAACAAACTTTACCTTTTTATAATATTAGTACCTCTTTATATTAGTGTAGATGTGCTTTAATTTCGTACCAAAACAAAACAAAACTGGCCTAACATGATTATGGTTCAATGTACTCTTCTCCACTATGCCACTCATTTACTGTGGAAATAAAGGGATTCAGTGAGCAGATCCTAATCGGGACGTCACGGTCAAGGCGGGTCATCTGATTCTATTCCCAGCTTAAATAGACATCATTTATTCAGTAGAGATTGATGCATGTTTTGAAAATAGAGGACTGTTTGCACATACTTAACCTGTACCTATGAGCTTTGAGGTATAAACACTTTTGTGATGATAATAATAATAATGTGGTTATAGTTGGTTATTCCCCGTTTATATATATATTGTTACTACAATGTTTTGATATGAATGATATTATAATAATAATAATGCTGGACAGTTTTTCACACAGCATCATCTAGTCCCAAATTAAACACAGCTTGTAATAAGGGAACTACATGACTGATATACTACTTATATGCTTTTCTTTAGTTTTTACTAAATTAACATTAATATTTATATATAGAAAACGCCCAAAAGCGAGACATATATTGACTTTGTAGTAAAAAAATATTTTAGCTTGATAAAATAAAAATAGTGTCATCATTATTATTAGATATTTAATACATGTGTGAAATAATATTAATAGTAAGCACGCAACAGACACATGCATAGTCCTGATCCCACATCGATCTTAGGGTCGCTGTGTCGTGGGTATCAGGAACTACGAGTACCGTGGTACCACAATACCCAGACCCGGAACAAATATCTACAGAACACCCGAACCGGGGATCGAACCCACACATTTTGCATCGCAGCCGGCTACTTGCCCGCCGCGCCACTAAGGTCAAAAACCTTCATATCTTAACCCTCTATCTAATAGGTAGGTAAAAATATAATTAAAAACGTTTTCAGTGTAGACTTGAAGATGAGTGGGTACTCATATTCAAGTGGGTCATCAAGTTTTTAAATACGACCAACTAGAGTATCATTTAAAACAAAAACTTTGTTAACAGTTATCGATCGCAGCGTTAAGCATTTTGCTGCTTCTTTCGACAGCATTTCCAACATAATGGCCTAAATTAGCTGCTTAAAATGCAATAAACTATCGCACTATCGAGTGCGTTCAACTCAAACTCGGTACTATTATTAAACGGAATTCGATTTAAAGCCGAACCCTCGTCGTTTGTGAAATTGACATTTATTCTTCGTTTTTCATTGTTGCTGCAGTCAGTTCGATCTATTGTTAATTAGTTTAAACGGCCCATGCGCGAGTGAGCTGGCTTCACCGCGCGCCTCGCCGTTCTATCATGATACCACCTTGCAACAAGTGTGTCATTCACTTAATATAGTTTATTTTCGAAATGCTATATTTTTGTTAAACAAATGTCAAAAAGAAAATGTAGAAAGCTTCAATGGTATCACGGAACGAGTCGCATCACTAACTTAAACCTACAAGGACTGAACCTAAATATTATACAGGTATATGCACCTACAGAAGCAACAAAAGCAGAAGAGATCAAAGACTTCTACATAACCGTCAATAAAGTTATTAAAGGAGCATACAAAGATTTCGTTGTGATAGGAGACTTAACACAAATATAGGGCAACCTAGTTATGGTACCAGCGCCTACCAATCATAATATCTTTACTGCTGTTTAAGCACATTGGTGCTTATTACAAAGAAGCGCCCACGCGTTTATGCAGGTGCAGATTGGCTGGCGTTGCATTACATTTCTAAGTAAGATGATGGTAAAGAGAGCTCTGGGAGCTCAGTCGTAATTAAGTTGCCATTTGTAACACATTTAACTTTCATTAAATATTTTAATTCAAATACTTTTGTTTTTAAAAAGCATTTCCACGCTTTCCCGGCTAAGTCTGGCGCAGCCTTAGTGGATTTTCCGCGATTTTCACGAAACCAACACTTGTAAAAACCCCAAAATCGGTCTCACGAGAAAGTTGCGTTTCGTATGAAAACCGACTTTACGCGGATGCGGAAAGTAAACGAACCAAATAAATACGACTCCTGTACGGTGAACGCGTGTGAAATTGGTGATTAATTCGGCTCTTGGAGGACATGGGATCGAGCAGCTTGTGAGTAAACCTTTTCACTTCCTGTTTTTCATATTCCTGTGTCTATTCCACATTTTCTCTCGAACTTAAATCGTCGAGCTTATTAATTACGTTTATCTGATTTTGTTTGCACTAAAATTGGCGAACTGGTTTGCACATACATTGGCAAATCCGTCATTCTCGTAATTAATTTGTATAGTAATAAGTAGATGTAAGTGCACTAAAATAGGCAGACTGATTTGCACATAAATAGGTAAATCAGTGTAGAATAAGTAAAAGTTGATACCTAATATCAACCTTATATTATCAAAATGGATTTTAAAGCAATTCCGAAGGAAACTTTAACCTTGATCCCTAGATATGATGGGGAGGAAAATTTATTAAATTTGTTCATATCAAAATGTGAATATGTTGTTAAAGGTAGTAAGATCGAAGGTAATGCAGAACAAAATTTGTATTTATTCCATGCAGTGTCAAGTCGACTTACTGGTAGAGCTGCGACTCTACTTAGCGACCATCCGAATATTAAGTCATATGACGAATTAAAAGAACTGCTTACGCAACATTTTGGTGACCCGCGATCGGAAGATTGCATAGCAATTGAACTTGAGACTTTAAAGCTCAAACCAAGTGAATCGTACATCCAGTTTTGTCATAGAATACAAAATGTTAGGAGTTCTTTGTTCGCAAAGGTAAATAGGCTTACCGATGAAGGAACCAAAGCAGCGAAAATGATTGTATACAATAACACAGCTCTGAACGTCTTCTTGTATAATTTGCCAGAAGATATGATTCGAATTGTGCGATTAAAAGGTTGCTCTAATTTAGAAAATGCCTTAAGCATTGTTACCGAAGAGGTTAACTTTAAATTTCAATACGACTCGAAAAATAAGTTACTAAAACAAACTTCGCAGATGCCTAATTCTCATTACACCCAAAACGCACTGCGACCATTACCAACGCCTCAAGGTTTTAAACCAGCATTCAATTCGGCACCGAATAATAATTTTAGATTTGGCACTCCACAAAATAACTCTAAATTTGGAATACCACAAAATCAAGGTGGGTTCAGACCAAGCTTTGCTCATCCAAATAGATTCGCACCGCCCACACAAGGTTTTCGATTTGGGGCATCTCACAATGTACCTCAACGTAATTTCGGTCAGGCTCCCGCGCAACGCGCGCCTTTCCAACATGGTGGATATAAATTTGGTATCCCTCAACAGCAAGGTTTTAAGTTCGGTATTCAGAACCAACCTCAGACAAACCAGTACAAAATTGGCGTACCACAACAACAGTTACAAGCGCCTAGGCTACAGGATACTGATGTTTCAATGCGCACAGCGCCAGTAAGACAAAATATGCTTGCGAACGATCTCTATTTTATGGATGAATCGTTCCCTTGTCAGGAATATTCCCCCGATTATGACTACGGTTATAACGATATGTATGGTGACAATGTAGAGTACCCTTCTAACGATTGCAATTATTTGGAAAATGTCGATGAAACTAATTATCCGGAAAACATCTGTTCGGAAACCGTGAAACCAGAAAATTTTCAGGAAATGGCCTCGCAGGATGTGGTGAAGTAATAAATTTAAATTATTGTGACAGTATTTTAAAATTACCTCACATTGTGATTCCTGAAATCAATTCGAAGTTTCTTATCGATACCGGAAGTAGTAGGTCTTTTATAAGCCCTGCTAAAGCTAATGAGTTTTTCAACAACTTTAGATACTACGAGCCATTTACAGTGATTAGCACCCATGCTCAGAGCATGCATAGTGAGATAATATACATACCACTATTAAAAACATTCAAAAGCACACATCGCCAAAAATTTTATATTTTTGACGTTGATGGAAGATATGACGGTTTGATAGGATCTGACCTTCTGAAAAAGTTAGGAGCTAACATCGATATGTGTAATCAAATGCTAATGACACACAATGCGGCAATCCCAATTCTATACAGTCCGCCCTATGAAATTGAAGTACCACCCCGGTCTGAAACGAGAGTTAGGATTCCCACGAATTTACAATGTGGTGATGCGATATTGGACTTCCTACAATTTCAGGAAGGTGTTCGTATGCCTACTGCTCTTGTTAGATGTGAGAACTATTTTGCGGAAACTATTATCCAAAATGTTTCTAATGTGAAAGCGGTTATCACATTTAAGGAACCGTTTGATGTAACTGTATTCGAAAATAAGGAATGCGAGGTAAACGTTATGAAAGATGACTGTATGATTGATGACGTACTGAAAGAAAATTTAAGAAAATTGCGCTTGGATCACACCAACAAAGAGGAGCATGATTGTGTACTAAAATTATGTAGAGAATATCGTGATATATTCTATTGTGACAAATTACCACTGTCTTTCACAAATCAAGTGAAACATAACATCAGAACGACTAACGAGGACCCGATTTATATTCGACCTTATCGACATCCGCCTATTTTAAATCAGGAAATACAAAACCAAGTAGATAAGCTTTTGGCAGATAATGTTATTCAAGATTCTTATTCACCTTGGAGCGCACCAGTTCATCTAGTCCCAAAAAAAATAGATGCATCTGGGGAAAAGAAATTTAGGATGGTAATTGATTATCGGCGTCTCAATGAAATCACAGTTGATGATAAATATCCGTTGCCCAATATTACTGATCTTTTTGATAAGATAGGTAAAGCTCAGTATTTTAGTACAATAGATCTTGCTAGTGGCTATCACCAAATCGAAGTTAATGAGGCGGATAGATCAAAGACAGCGTTTACTACACAATCAGGCCATTATGAGTTCAAACGGATGCCGTTTGGATTAAAGACGGCACCTGCAACGTTCCAAAGAGCTATGGATAATGTGCTACGAGGACTTCAAGGTATCCACTGCTTGGTATATCTTGATGATATCATAGTATATTCATCTAGTCTGCAGGAACACATGGATAAACTCCGAAAAATATTCGATCGGCTTAGGGAAACTAATCTGAAGGTAACACTTGATAAATGCGAATTTCTAAGGAAAGAGGTCCTTTATCTAGGTCACACAATCACCAAGGATGGCCTCTTGCCTAACGACGATAAAATCAAAGCTGTTCTTAAATTCCCACTACCGCGAACAGTTACAGAAATTAAAAGTTTTCTCGGTTTAGTTGGCTATTACCGGAAATTCATAAAAGATTTTGCAAAATTAACACAGCCACTAACATCATGTTTAAAAAAGAGAAATAAAATTGATTGCACTAAAAAGGAATTTATAGACGCATTCGAAAAATGTAAAGAGCTTTTGACCAACGCACCGCTCTTACAGTTTCCTGACTTTTCAAAGCCATTCGCCCTTACGACCGATGCTTCGAACTTCGCAATTGGCGCTATTCTATCTCAGGGACCTAAGGGTAGTGATAAGCCGATAGCGTATGCAAGTCGAACCTTGAACGATGCTGAAACGCGATACAGCACCATTGAAAAAGAGCTTCTAGCCATCGTTTGGGCCGTAAAGCATTTTCGACCTTATTTATATGGGAGAAAATTTATGATTTATACCGATCATAGGCCACTTACTTGGATTAAATCCATGAAAGAACCTAATAGCAAACTAACGAGGTGGAAGTTACGACTGGCAGAATTTGATTATGAGATAGAACACAAAGAAGGAAAGCTAAATTGTAATGCCGATGCCTTATCGCGGATTAGAGTTAATGCTTTAGGCGAAAACGACGACGTTTCAATGAAAGTAAATGTAGATCCAAAGGAACAGAAATTACAGCGCCATATTATAGATTTGACAAAAGAAATTACGCGTTTGAGTAAAAACGAAAACGATACCTCTCGCGCCTCTACCCCGCGCGAACGAACACCATCTCCGATATTAATTTCATCCGGCTCGGAGAAAAGTAATAGGTCTTTAGTTGCTGGCGGTCGACGATCTCCCTATTCGATATCTGCAGGTAGTATCACTGCATCTGCATCTGAAGGACGTAATGAAAGTATAGGCACGATCCATTCAGCTCGCGATCTAGATACTGATGGTATGCTTATTTTACAAGAGGCTGTAGACACCAAGCCAAACCAAATACTTGTACATACCTGGAACAGAAACGAATTATCGTTAAAAGACTTATCTAGAGACAAACAAAAGGTTTTAGAGATTCACTTGCCGTTAGATAACCCGGATCTTATCAAAAGGTTTCTGAAAAGCTACATAAGACCCAAAATAAAATATTTCTTTTATTTTGAAGACGCATTACATCGCAAACAGTTTTCAGAGGCTACTATATTGCTTTTTCAGAAAGGAACAGTAAAGTTTTACGAATGTACCAAGAGAGTAATTTATATAGATAGTGAGGAAGAACAGAGAGACTATGTACTTACATATCATGTAGGTAAGAATAGTCACAGAGGAATTAAGGAAACGTTAATACATCTTAGACGAACCTTTTATTGGAATAACATGGATCAAACAGTGGCTAGCATCATAAACGCATGCGAACTCTGTAAGAAAATGAAATATGACCGTAAACCATTGAAACCGGAACTACAGTTATCACAGACACAAGTAAAACCATTTCAGGAACTATTTATCGATACATTCTCTATCGATGGAAAATATTACCTCACCATAGTTGATGCCTTCAGCAAATTAGGTCAAGCATTCGAAATAAGCACCAAATCAACCCCTGAAGCAGTAAGAGCTTTGATAAAGTACTTCTCTTTGTATGGAACTCCTAGTAGAATCAGCTCAGATCCCGGTACGGAATTCAACAACACTTTAATGAAGGAAATGTTGTCATTTTATAAGATCGACCTTCATATCGGTACCCCTCATAATCCCAACTCTATGGGGATAGTTGAGAGATTTCATTCGACTATTATAGAAATTTATCGAATAGCGAAGTATGAACAGAAGATTACGGACGCTGCATCTGTTATGTCTTATGCAGTAATGTCATACAATCACACGATTCACTCTACCACAGGCCTTACTCCATTTGAAGTAGTTTTCGGACACACTGAATCCAACAGCGCATTTTATGTAGACTTTAACAAACAGTTTACTCAACAATTGGTTAAAGAACATGTAAAAAGGACAAAACATTTGTATGAATATTTAACAGACAAAATTATTGACAAAAAGAGAGCTATGATAGAGAAACGTGGAGGTGAAAAAGAATTCGACATAGATGTAGGCGATACGGTCTTTATTAAAGGAGTAAACACGAGACGTAGTAAAGATAAACCGCGATATCAAAAAGCTCAGGTAACCGGAGCTATAGAAAGAAACGTTGTACCAGTTAAAACACAAAATCGGAATACTAAAGTTCCCATTAAAGACATCAAGCGTCCTCCACAGGTTAATCCTTCTGGCAGTTCAGGTGATCCAAAGCCAGGCCCTTCATCTGCAGCCGATTAACAACAATCCGGGACTGTTACCAGTAAAGGAAGGTCAAGCTGTCGTTAGCCATGACAAATGGACTGTTATTAAGATTCTAGATTTAAGGCGTACTCATGAGGAACTTGAATTCAATATAGATAAATATGTAGGGCTCAAAAGACAAGTTCAAAGCTGTTTTGATACCAAAGTTTTTGATACAGACTTCATAGAAGTAGAGTCACAAACCGATTACATCATGAATATAACAATAGAAAAATATAAGCAATTGATTCCTTCTGTAAGATCTAAACGTGGTTTAATAAATCCGCTTGGTTCATTGGTCAAGATGATTACAGGTAATCTTGATAATGACGACGCTGTAATGTACGAAAGGTTAATTCATGAGGTAAAGACAAAACAAGACGCTACAACTAAGAAAATGACAATCGTTGCCAAAATGTTGGGTACGTTCACGAAAATTGCTAATAGTACAAAAAACAATTTCATTCAGATCGAAGAAGATATTCGAGACATTAACCATAGATTAAACAACTCAATATTTTATCAAACCAGTGATAAACTTATACACATCTATAATATTTTTATAAATAACTTTCAAACGCTCTACATAAGGCTGAATGAGATTGAAACGGCTATTGCTTTTGCTAAAATTAAATTGTTACATCAATCTGTTATAAATACTGAAGAATTAATATTATTGTTAAAGGAAATTGAGAAAACTAACAAATTAGTGTATCCGGCAAAGATTGAGAATATTGTAAGGATAGAGCAATGTATAGAAATGAAAGCGTATATCAAACAAAATCAGATAAAATTCATAATGTATATTCCTTTGATTAGAGATGAAGTTTTTAACTTATTTAAATTGATTCCCTTACCTGTCCATAATAAAATCAATGGCCTTACCACCCTCATCCTACCAAAATACCCTTATGTCCTTGTGAAAGGGTTGAAAGCAAAGCCGCTCTCCCAGTCATGCCGTGAAATCGATGAAAACCGTTTCCTGTGCTTTGAGAACGACGTAGCACCGCTTATCGAAGACGATTGTATTGCTGAACTTATGAAGTTTTCCGCAAATATCTCGAGCTGTCATCCAGTTCCTGTGACCATCGACGATATAAAAGCTGATCTTATCCAACCCAATCAATGGATAATTTACGCGAAAACTGAAACGACACTTACCAAATACTGCGAAAACGAAATAACACAAGAAACCATTAGTGGAACTTATCTATTAACTATGGACGATGATTGTCAAGTTAAGATAAAGGAATTAAATCTAAAAAAACATCAAAGTCAAGGAAAGGATATATCATACATGAAGTTTCCAGTTATTAACCTGCCTAAAATATTGTCCAGTGCAGCGGATATGCAGAGGAAACCTGTCAATCTCAACGGAATCGATCTTGCTGACATTCGGTTCCTGAATTACATATTGCAGAAAAGTGGAAGTGAAATTATTAACGATAGTGAAAATTATCATAGTGCTCTAGATTATAAAAGTGTTAGTATAGGAAACTTGGCGTTATGTGTTATCATAGTTATTTGTCTTTTATTGTTAGCATTTAAACATAGAATTAAGATATTATGTAATTGGGGAAAACCTCAAGATAATCCTCATCCTTCGGATAATCTCGAACTTACGGAGGGAGGAGTTATGGTACCAGCGCCTACCAATCATAATATCTTTACTGCTGTTTAAGCACATTGGTGCTTATTACAAAGAAGCGCCCACGCGTTTATGCAGGTGCAGATTGGCTGGCGTTGCATTACATTTCTAAGTAAGATGATGGTAAAGAGAGCTCTGGGAGCTCAGTCGTAATTAAGTTGCCATTTGTAACACATTTAACTTTCATTAAATATTTTAATTCAAATACTTTTGTTTTTAAAAAGCATTTCCACGCTTTCCCGGCTAAGTCTACCTAGACAAGACGAGTAATATTACTTAATAACAAAACAAAACGGTTATGGAGTGCGAAATGAAAGAAGGCAAAGACTAATAGACTTCGCTCTCGAAAATAATCTGGCAATTATAAACACATTTTTAAAAAGAGACTACGAATTTATAATATTCAAATCAATACATACTTATGAGAAAAAAAACTGTAACTATTATGTAGGTACCAAATGATTATCATCTGTACAAATGTTGCAAGAAATATTGTTTATTTATTATATTTATTTATATAATATATAATTTTGTTTGTTAGGGAACTGACATGCTCTAGAACTAAAATTCGAAGGGATGTGCCATCGGAGTAAGTTTTGGACTTGCGACCCGTCACGAGCTATGCTAGCTACTTTCATAACGCAGGAATGTGACAAATATAATGTTTGGACATATCTTACACTACTGTAAGATATGTCCAAAATAAATAGCTTACACTACTTGGTAGACGCAAACATCTACGCGCTGAGTATGTATCTGAGAATATCCATCACGGGGAATATAGTCGTGAGCGTGATTGTCTTGTTTTGTTTGTATTAATTTGGCAAGTAAAAAAGCTGATTTCCATATAGTTTTCCCAGCATTGAGAAAAATATAATTTACATATATCGACAAAATAAAATGTTCCTTTTTTTAGCAAAACTACTTTAAAACTTAATGTTTCTAACTTGTTATTCTTTTTGATTGCAACCATAATAATATTACGGTAGGTTTTTACCACAAATAAAATATATGGTTTAAAAAAACTAAAAAACACGCTTTCAAAACTTATCATATGAGCCCAAACTCTAGTAGCCACTGAAAAGTTCCAATATCCACCTCCTGGCTCCATCAACAGATCCGCTCCAAGATACCAAATTATAGTATTGTTATCCAATTTATATATATACCTATACAAAGTTTCATTTCGATACGACGATTAGAATTAGTGGGTTAAATTAAGTTTTAAGATTTGAATACATTGTTTGTTGGTTAGTTACAAGTGAAGCTATTCTTTGCGTGTAAAAAAGAAAAACGATTTAACTAATTTTAAATTTGGAATCGACGAAAATATTAAGCACAGTAGCGCTGTGCCTGCTGCGGCAAATAGCAGAACTATTCAGTAATACCATCGTCCTATCACTTTTAAAACTAGTAGCGCCATCTGTTGACGAATAGAATGTCCTAAAAGCAAAGCTCTTCAAACTTTGAGATTTTATTAGACTCTATTAAAGATTTATTTATTCAACGGATAAAGTAAGCTTTGCAATAAGAGGTTTTTTATTTTATATTTTTTATACCGGATTTATTTATACATCCACCTTTACAGATAGTAAACCTTGGCATAATGATCTAACTATAATACATAATAAATACGAAAATATGAATGTTTGAAGCTAATAATTTTGTATACGACCATTTACGGTTGTGTATTAACCAATTTACATGTAATTCCTAACTATTTACAATTTAAGTCCAAACCGAAACAAATCATCAATTTGGCAACGAAATAACGAAACTCATTATGCACACTCATACCGACTCGCTAAAATGTTCGAATCGACATAGTGGAGAGGCGACGTTATTACATACGAGAGTTATTCGCTCCCCATCAGGCACTCCGAATAGAGTTGGGACAAATAGAATAGCCGGTAAAAGCTGAAACTACGGCCTTATTGCAATAACTGTCATCGGCGAGACGCAAGAGGAACGGATTCGATTCCCGTTTTGGGAAACAAATATGGGGACAAATATTTCCATGGTCTGAAGATTTTTTCTTGGTCTGGGTGTTGTAGTTCCATGGCACTCGTAGTTCCTGATACACAGGGGATCCTAGTGTGGGATGAGGTCTAAGTATGTGACCGTTGAGGGTTGAATTACAACGTAAAACTAAAACAAATTCAGTTACTATAATACGAAAACATTTTTGTTTCATTTTGTGTAAAAGAACGTCTGCTACCTAAGCAGGTAATAAAAAAATATCGAAATTCGCTTAAAACTAAGTGAAAAATCGATGTGTTACTAGCATACACAAACGGAGGACAGACGAAACTAAGTAAAAGGGTTCTGTTTTGTCATTTAGCTTTGGAACCTTAAAACCCAGACTCGTGAGTTCCAGACAGAGGTATCAAACAGCCTCAAATATCGTTGCAACTCTACCCAAGCCTCGATTAAAGCAGTAAATACTTTGAGATTAATTATCTCGTAAACAGTCGGAGCCGGGAGCGCTCGCTCAAATCGCTCACCTACGCCGTGAGCGCGATACAAATTCAACTTTTCCAATTAAATTTCGTGAGGCATTAATAATTATTTGGGTACATCAATTTGTTTCGTCGCGAGAATGCTGGCTGCCGCGTTCCGGCTTCTGGAGACTTCAGGCGCACACGGTTTGTTATGTAGAGATTGCTCTAAAGATTTTTTTGGCAGATACGTGAATCCAGGACAAAAAATTGCATAAATTAACAATCCCTAATAGGTATTAACCTAATTGATTCATAGTAGAGCTAGTACCGATAAACGACATGAAAGTACTCATATTATACACAAAAAATCTAGCGTATTGTTTTCAAATGTGTATGTTGTGTATGTAACTAGTTACTTAAGTATCGTTAGAGAAATCTCAAGAAACATCTCCAAATCAATTACCTGTTAGCTCGATTCCGCGAGTCTTAACTTTGGAATTAATTAAATTAAACTTTGAAATGAAATATTAACACTTTAACGTATAAAATTTAATTCTGTTAAGTTATAACGTGATTATTCAACTCCTCGGCAATTCTCAAAAAGATCTGGAAAATGGAAAATTAAATTTAGAGCGATGGCAGCGCCTCTCGGCTTTGAGGCGCTCCGCTTTTGTTCGGGAGACTTCGGCCTCGACGCTCGCCACTTCGCGCAGAGAAATTAATTTTCTTCGTCTTTATGTAATTTAATTATAAACATTTCAATATGGCGCTTGGGGAATTTCCGCCTCAGAGAGAAGTTAAATGGAAACGTTTGATACTTATCTTATAATACACTTCTGGGGATGATTGCGCGATTCAACCGAAATTATTTCATTTCCTAAGATCTAAATGATTACAGCGCTACAATTTCAATTTGCTATCGAAATATTACATAAAAAATAAATAATAACCTCGGTACATTCTACTAAAACATCATTCAGTATAAACAGAGGTAAAAAATATTTAGGACACAACTAAAAAAAATATACATAGGCGAACTTAATGCTAGATAGCATTCTATTACAGCTAATCTTTGTGTTATATGTAAAATAGTCTTGAGGTAGTGCATGAATAATAAGAAAAAATAAAATTATATTCTATACTATTCATAAAACACAAGAACTATAACATAGGTACTATGTAGATGGGTAGAATAGGTAGTATGAATACTGCCTATTCTTTTTATAGTGGCCACCGTTCAATGACATTCCATCTGCAAAATTAAAAGTATCTATTTGTATAGAGTGCACAGTTAACAGATGCCACTAACGTTCGTGCAATTTTGCTCTCAAACCGTTCACGCTCCAGCGACGAGAGGCGAGTGGCGACATCAAACATACGCGCAAAACCTTTTGCCAGCTTATCTCCCATTCACTATCTGAATCTTCGCCAAAATATCTACAAGCCAATCTTTTGTTCGATGTTTATTAAATTTCATTTTAAGTTTATACAACAACACTTTTGTCGGCCACTTTTTGTACAGGTTTGGGACATTTTACGGGTGGATTACCTCGTGATATCTGCTTTTGTGAGTGCGCCGGCAGCGATGTCTTTTTATCTGTCTCCAGCATTATGGTTTGGTATTGCGCGTATTATGTCATAACAGACAAGCACTCGTCTGCTTTTTGCCATCTTATTTTGTCCCAAATTGATTTTTTCGATGACAATCGTCGTTAACATCCTGTCCTTTGTGCAATGATAATAATATCTGCTAAGCAAGTTTCAAGTCTCTATATTTCAAAGTAAAACTTATGTAGGCATGTTTTCTGTAACAATTTGACTGTTTAAGCCAATTGCTAAACAAACTTGCGAGCTCTGAGCACCATTTAGTAGTTCTATTTTACCAAATTCCTAACCGCTACAATAACATCGGTCAATTGAAGCCCAAATCCTCACCTTAGATTAAACAATCCAGCCCTAGGGCGGTACTAAAAGCAATAAGACTTACAACTCCGCCTCTACCAAAACAATCCTTGTATCTCGGTGTCTTCACTAATGGCGTAAGTTCGACAGTCGAAGTTAGTTGGAGTGTTCTACGGCTGCAATAAAGATAAATCCAGCAATAATATGTTCGGTTGGCCTTACGTGTAGCTCGGGCTTCGCTTGGGCACGAAATTGAATTTGCATGGAGTCTTAAGTCGGTGTCGATTGAGACGCGGGTCCCGTCGGCGACGCGACGGTAACGGCTCTTACTGCTGGGGTTGGAATTATCTATTAAGTGGACTGCAATCTGGATGATCGGTTTCACTGCTTACCCGTATCATTTAAAACAATTTATTAACCTGTGCTTTCTATGCACGATTTTGACTTTTCATCTCGAGTCATCAGTTCCTGCCAATAAACATTTACCTTCCTATACCTATACCTTCTGAATTTTTAAGATTCTTAATAAAGTCTGACCTAAGCGTGATTCTAGTGATCGGTAATTTTATTAAAAGTGAAATCCCAAATGATGGACAAGCGGCAAATCCGTCAGCGGATGTAGTACAGCAATCTTCTAGTAGAACTCCAGTAATCCTTGCCCGAGGGCAGCGCATGGAAGGACGTTCCTTATCCCTTGATCCCGTTGTTTACCAGACATTAAGCAGATAACAAGTCCACGCCCAGATACAGTCTCAGATTAAGCCCTTGCCCGTAAGCCGAACTTCGATTAATTTCATCCAATACTTACTGGGAATGCTTAATTGCTCGTACGGTGAATTGTTATTTACTAGAAAAAGTTAATGCCTCATTTGGAGCTTACCTCTGCTGGCGAGATTTTTAGAAGCTTGTTTAATGGCGGTCCCCTGAGAAGGTACCCATAAAACGCCGTCCATGAAAACGTTAGTATCCCTACATCGCGACAAGGGTAGATTAATATATTTTTACAAGATTTAAAATTGTTGCAGTGCATTTCTGTTTATTTACTATCTGGTAAATTTTGCGTTTTGTTTTACGAATGTAAAGACTATTTACTCAATGATTGCTACGAGTTTCTTAAAAGGCGTTAGCAACTGCTATGACGTGATTATAATCAGTCAAGATAATTGAAGTGAAGAAACAATGCGCTTGTGATCTTACTGAATAAATATTGACTTATTCTTTTAAAATGTTGCCGCGGTGTACTTTAAAGCGGTGAACAGATTATTTTCTTGCTACCTTATGTGTGTTTTTCAATGCAATTGACCATGGAAGGTGTATACTTTGCTTGTGATATTTTTCTTTCTCAAATATAATAATTTAATTTGATTCTGTGATTCAATAAAAATATATCAATTTCACACGTATCACACGCATCTCGCGACGGGATCTGCCGCGCATATTGTGCAAACAACCCAGTCGTGCATGAAATCATCCCCAAATGATACACCATACACCCGCACCCTAAACATTTACTTAAATAGGTACCTACTAACTAATAAATTACTACAATATTGATCACTGAGCTATGACTATACATTGAAATGTTAATGAAATTAGAAGTGAGTTGATACAGAATAATTAATGAAAAATTAATTAACACAACAGTATCCAGGAAATATTGAAATCTACCACCGATCTGTACCATAATGTATCTAGATTCTTGTATATTTTCTATGTGCCTAATCCAATAGGCCCATTCATTATTATTCATAGTCCAGGCCTATCTAATCAGATTCTCAGTCCTACAAGACGTATTCCAATATTTGTGTTGGGCGTCTTAAATCACATTACCTCCTAGTAAAGCAAGCAGGTTATATTGGTAGACTGATGGAATTTAGTTAGAATGAAATTCAAGTCGTGTGCTGCTCTGAATTGAACTACCAAAATACCCACTACACGAGTGACATAATAAGAAGATTAGTATGCCTCTAACATTCCTGTGAAACGTATGTTAATATGTTACGGTTACGTAGAAATTTCTAAATGCCAAGTGTTGACCATAGGTCTTTTTGGTTTTTTTTCCAAGTAACAAATTAAGGATAACGTCGTTTTAAGTTTTTGCATTTTTACCATAACACGCACGTTATTATATGATGCACGCTACCTGATTCGAAAGTTAATAATAACAGTAATATTATTAACACGTTCGATGCGGCACTGTCCGCTATATTTTTACTGTACGACTTTCATTTGGTGCGGACCGTATAATTATAGTTTAATCCTTGCTATATGAAAACCAATTATAACTTATGTAACTTGTCAACAGAATTTACCGTAAGATTGTACATTGTAAATTGACTGTAAATTGTATTGGTTCATAGTTTATTTCATTTAAGTGAATCATTATACGTAAGGGTATGCTGTAATTTTAATAACCTAAGTAGGTAGATTGTCTAAGTAGGTACTCGTAGATTGTTCTTTTAGGAAATCGTTTTTACAGTTAGAACATCACTAGACCCGGTATACACGACAAAAAATTGGTACCCCTATTTTCAGTGTAGTACGGGGCAGTTTTAATGAGTATTTAGTTTTGAGAATAACTTTAAAAGTTTTCATCAGATCCATGTCCTGCTTACCATAGCTTAGATATGAGAAGCCCACATAATTAAAAAAAATCATTATAATAAAAAAATCATTACATTATAGAAATTGTAAAAATACATAGTTCCGAACAATTATGTTATGTATCGCACCAGGATTAAGTCTCGTACCTACCATATAAGACCTGTAACGCACTGCCTGAAAGTCTTGCAAATAAGGAACCGAACGTGTTAAAGTAACACACAAGTAAACATTATAAAAGCATCAAATATTTATTATTAGGTAGTGGAATTCCTGCGATTATTTCTACCTGGATTTTTTTCCATTTAAGGCTTGTTTTTCAACTGCAATGAATTTCGGAAAACCCCGTCGTAGTGCCACACAACACAATTAATATTTACTCTCCAAATTTCAAGTCTCTCGGACCAACGTCTCTTGGCTGTGCATTGGCATTGTATGTCAGTCAAACAGTAAGTCATTCACGCATACGATACGATTTATTTCATCTATATCCAACTTCCTTACCGCACTCATCCAAATGACTAACTGAACGACGAAGTCTCAATCTGCAAACACAAATATAAACCTAATTAAAAAGTTTCAAACTAAATTATGAGAGGGGTTGCGCCGATGGACTCCGTACCAAGATTGTCTCTAAGATTTAATCAAGGGGGTGTTATAGTCAGGAATGTGAACTGGCTGTAGCTGGTCTTGCGACGCGACGCCGAGCACGGTAAACTTTGTGGTACCGAGGAGAATGTTTACTCGAGACACTTCAACAAACATCGGTGTCACTCAGAGAATTACAAATAATCAGATATTTATAACCAGCGTTAGGGTCTCCTCTTTGCGATCATCTCCTTTAAAGAAAATTCAGAATGTTTGGCGATACAGATAGGGCAGGTGATATGAACTAAAATTGTTCAGACTATTCAATAAATAGTCCAGTATGTCCATACTGGAAAGTCCCTCGTCTATTACAATATGTTGTAATAGATACTTAGACAGTAGGTACTTATTTACTGTTAAGGAAGTTAGAGATGGTCATGTTGTTTCCATAAGTCAAAGGGGCGCTATAAAAACAAAACATACGGTCCCTCCGGACTATTAATTCAGTTAAAGCTAAAATGCGACAAAGGCAAGTCAGCTCATAAAATTTATAGGCGATCGAATGAGATAATATGGTCGACGTTAAGAGCAGCTTAGACAGTTTGGAAATTTAAATGTGAAGTAAGTTTTGCGAGATTGCGCGGTATAAATCAGCGCGCGAGCGGACGCGGGCGCGGGTGCGGCGCTGCTGCGGCGATAAATCCGCGCTCCCCTGGGCTTCTTTACCCGTGCTCCATCTCACATACCGTCTACTTACAGGATGCCCGAGTGAACCACTCACATCCCTATAAACGCTGCGTTCGCACATCGATATCGCGCCAATCCAATTTCAGAAATAGCCTGCAACTACAACAGCACTGCTTAACAATTTATGCACGCCTAGAAATTAAGTTTTCATTCCATCTATTCCTGTTCGCAAAATTCTCCGATTTCGCTGAATACATCATGACATTGACCTGAATACCTGTCAAGTGTTAGCATTTCTCACTTATCCCATCTGTCAGGCGTAGCGTCCGAAGTATTTCCGCGAGTCTTCACCCTAATTCTTCTTCACGCTACATTTCAAGAATCTTATTTTTGTAATTACAAAAATGTCTAGTACGGCGACGTTATCCTTAATTGCTGGACATAAAAATTCCATTTAAATTTCCCTTTTAACGATCAGGGAGAAGTGTCTAATTGTATAATACACTCGTTTGCGTATTTTTATTGTCGGTACAATAATTAGAACATAACGCGACTTCTCCCTTTTGAGCAGGTTTGTAATTAAACTTTGCTGGGGGTTGTAAAAGAATATTGTGAGATGCGAGCGCACCTTGTGGGGTGGGGGTTAGTGGGGGTTAGTTATTTAAGAAATGGAAAGAAAAGCAATTTACTGCTTATCAACGGAGTAGCGACCCGCGGGTCACTACGGATTAAAAGAGTCGGTCGTTGCAGACAGAAACAGAGGTATCTTATTAAGATTACATGTTGTATCATACATTATATTTCAAGTGGCGTAGAAAATATATGTAGTCACAAGTGATAGTGTTTGAAACTGTTACTTCTACTTAACAAAACAGTAGGTATTTGACAAAAACCCTGTAGGATTCGCAAGGGTAATATTAGGTATCGATTTTACTCAACTCATAGAAAGAGTTTTCTTACAGAATTGAATATTTTCTCCTGTATTAATGCATGAACCAGTGAAAAAAATGTCTTATAGCCGGTGTAGTAACAGTTTAGTACTGGCAAAATAAAGATATAATACTCTAAAGATATTGTTAAATGACTATATTTCTGTATGTTAGAACCGTAGAACCATATAATAAATAACCACCACAGAGTTAGATATTAATAACTACTACGTAGAACGAAAAAGCTCAACATATATCAAAGAGGTTAGATGTTTTTTTTCTGTGAATCAAAGAGGTTTCAAAGCACATCTTTGACCTTCTCGACCGAACAAGATTTTTGAACACCTCGTTTGCCTCGGCCGCTTTCATGTTCATAAAGGAAAGGTTGAAACCTCTATTTCAAAACATTTTCAATCAATTCTGGCTATTTAGTTCACAGATTTTTGACTTTAAATTTTATTATTAATCTTCCAATAAAATACAATTAATATAAAATACTAAAAACCAAATATCAATTTGTTAAACACTCCCGAAAACAAATGACTGTTTGAACAGTTCATTCAACAAAAATGCGTGACAAAAATGTAAATGATTGGGGTGCATGCATTTTGACACTGCCATGTTGCAAGGGGTGGACGAAACCCCCGTTCTGTCTTTTGTTATTAGAGATGTACTACCAATGACTATGATAATAATCATCCATGATGTTAATGTAGCACTTCAAAATGTAGACACTCGAATGCTCTTCAAAAGATACGGGAATAATTCGTTTGTTCGAGTTTTTAATTGATAAAGATGTAATCTATACTCTCATCGAGAGACCAACAATTCCTGCTGTAGTTTTACAGATTAATTTCTGATCACTTTGATAACACATGGTTGCAAATAGTTAGAACTTTTATTATCATGTAGAGCACTAGCTGTAACTTTTGTTTTTAATATATGTAACTTTTGTTAAAATTATCAATTTTATATACATGGAGGTCCTTATATATTTTACTTGCTACCAAAAATATCGAGTTTGATGCGGCTTTGATTTTGTTAAGATTATCGTATGTTCAAAGATTTGTTCCTAAAACGTATTCTGTTTGTACTTGACAAAAACAGACCAAACTAAAGCAGTATTTGCACCAGATTCAAGGTAGACGTAACACAGCGAGGGAGGTCAAAGCCAATATTTATTAACTGTATAAATTATACTAAATTTACGCTCAATCACTTATAGCCAATATAAATTCCACCGTTGTTCTTTAAAACGCTTTGTCAACCTATCCATCAGTGTAAAAATTCCCTGCTGATCCCCTTAATTTAATCAAAAGATCGCTTAGCCGGGAAGAAAAAACAGGAATGACGTGACGTAACCATAGGACACATTCACTTGCAAACCCGATTACCGGTACCAGTTTACCGGTGTCTAGCGAAACGAAACCGCGTATAAATAATAAATAAATTAATAATGCTAGTCATTTTTCACAACATCATAATTTATTCATATTCTTTTATTTATCTTTTGACATTTTACATGTACCTAGATTCGTCAACACAAAATTACTTAAGGTAGGTTACATCTAGCCCCAAACTAAGCAGAGCTTGTATTATGGGAACTACATTATTGACGAAACAAATATTTGTAGATCATACAAACATTTGTCCCGAGGCGGGAATTGAACCCGCAATCATCTGCGTTTCAAGGTTTAATAATATCCCAAAAAATTAACCTCGGCGAAGTTCGAACCTGTGACTCAGCTGTGCTGTGCTCAGTTGAAGCCACGAGATCTTTACCAGCCTGCTCATCATTCTTAAAGAATCTTTAACATTTTTGGGATGTTTCAGCCCGAAGCGCCAAGGCTTCACCAACAGGGGAAACTTTGCAGATATTCAAGCCTGTTCAAAGACCAATGAACCAAACCCAATAACCAATAAATAAACAGACACATTACATAGTCATACCCCACACTAAGACTCCCTTTATCGTGGGTATCAGAAATTATAAGCACCGTACCACAACACACAGCCCCAGAACAAATATCTGCAGAACCAGTTTTCAATATAAAATTGTGTTTCAAAGATAACCGCGCTGCAAGTTAATACTTTCTGCTTACAAAACAATGATATTAATGTATTCCTAAACTTACGGCACTGGTTAACAGGCACCGAAAATCTGCTTTACACGTAAACGTACTCACACGTTTGTAGATAATATAAAATTTTCATCGGACGGGAGTCGTCAGGGGCGGGGCGGGCCGGCAATATCCAAGTCGACTCGACTAACCAATAAATTACAATTTGACAAACAAAACCCCCGTACACGTTGCAACGAATTATTTATTACGTCGGTTTATGTACGTTCTTTGGTATTGTGATAAAGGTTATTCTCTGTCTCTTAGATGTTAATTAAAAATGCAGTTTTACACTATCAAATTTTCATTCCATAATACATGTATTTCGATGTTTTTAATTTCTGGATCATGTTCTTGTAATTAGAAAGTATGGCACTTATTGATATATGGCACTGAGACTTGGTCACTAACAACTGATATTTTACATAATCTCAAGGTTGCGTAACGACCTTGATTATGTAAGAGTAGCGTAGAGAGCTGAGCGTAGAAATATGATAAAATAAAAAACGAGGAAATGCCTAGAAAAACTAAAGCCACTAACTTACATAGCTCTTAGAATCAACACTTTAAAGTGGCAATGGACAGGCCATATAGCTCACTGAATCGACAACCGCTGTGGAAGCAAGGTTCTTGAATAACGAAAATGAACCGGACAACGCAGTGTGGGAAGGAACCTGTTGGACGATGACAACGGTAAGGTTGTGGGAAGTTGGTGGAAGTCGGTGAAGAAGGCCCAAAATCGTTCGTCATGGCACTCTTTGGAGGAGGCCTATGTCCAGCAGGAGACTTCTACAAGATGTTGATGATGATGATAGCAAAAAAATATTTAGATGATTCAAAAACGTTATCGTACGAACAAACTTTTGCCATTATATTTTTACTTTTGTTTATTGCATTTCTCCATTTCCATACAACCATTTTTTGCTCTACTTAAGCTTCCATTCAGCACGTTATCAAATCTAAAATGGTATCAAAGAATTTACCATCATCATTTCATCAGTAAGGCCCTCCCTCGCATCACTATGCATGCATAAAAGATTTAAATTCCAACACCTAAAACGTGAAGAGATTGACGACAATTATTTACATTATTGAAATTTATTTGATCCCAATAGAGAGGGCCAGGACCCAGTAGGATGTAATAAAATTTGCATACTTTTAATCAAGGGCCGTGTTGCGGAGAAGTTCTCCAATAACGGATCACCATTGATCCGCTCGGACCTTGTTTCTGCATGAAATTCTACTTTAGTATGGTTAAGTTAAGGAATTTCAAAGTTCTAGGTATGGGTTATATGCATCAAAAATATTTGTAAATTTTTATAAATTAAATAAGTTTGAAATTGCGTTATAAAAGGCCACCAAAATAACCTCATTTTCAAAGAAAACCTTTTTTATATTAAAATACGACCGGGAATGAGTTCGTGGTCTAGTTTTGCCAAAAACACGCTGATCCATAAACTTTTCCTCTGCCACGCCAAAATATTGAAGTGTTATTTCTTAGTCCCATTAATATTCTGAATCGGTCTGTGTAAATAATGTAAGTAATATCGAGTCGCTTCGATGCTATAAGAGGATTCCCGTAGCGCAGTTTGCAATAAATTAGCTGGTTTCTAATATAAAACAACAAAAGCCCGACGTTCTTGCGAAGGCCGCCCGCCCGCTCCCGCCTGTCCATCCACGCTCCGCATTAATCGTGTTTAGTTAGCGGATATTGGCGGCAGAAATTCAAATGCAATCAAATGAAAATAGAATTCGTGAAAAAGCAAAGAAAACAAACCGACAGGCGTCAGTCTAGCGGGAGTGCGGCCCTCCGCCCGCCCTACGCCACCCGCACGCTGACCGTACTTACACGATTTTAAATTGTACATATCTGAAATTCCGATCTGTCGCGCACCCACCCCGCGCTATGAAATGAAACAAAATAAAAGTGGAACGCCACGGTACGGATGGAAAAAATCAAAATCGAAATTAAAAATAAAAGGTTTTTTCGACGAGCGTAGGGAGGCGGATGCAATGTTTGCGGCCGTCATTCGATGCAGGCAGCAATAAAAACATGCACTCAATTCCTACATATAAATATGTGCGGAGGATTGATTGGAATTGAATATGTGTGGGTGGGGGTGGTTGCAGCGTGCAGGAATCGAAGGTGAGGTGCTAAGACTGTAATCGGTTCGCCCGGGGCCGGGCCGTCGAGCGCCACCGCGCACCGCACCGCTCACAATTAAACTTTGTTTGTACATGACATGTGTCGCTCGAGATTAGCCGCAATGCTCTTTTTAAGTGGACCAACTGCAGTCCCACATGCAATTTAAGAATTCAGGACACAGTTTCGACAATTACCGTCTCAGTGTTCTACCTATGCCTTTGTAAATGGATAGTAAACACTTGCAGGAACTTGTGACGCAGTTTTAGTTCTTGCATTAAATGTTAGGCAACATGTTAATGCAAGAGATGTGTTTTTTATCTGTGGTAGACCGGGCTGGTGTCCTGATTATTACAGTATGCCAGGTATAGTCAGGGCTGTACACCTGAATGCTACATAATATTACATTTTTGACAGCCATCTTTTTTTTTGTATCTGGTACTGTGCCATCTCGTTGAAGAACTATAAAGCAACACTTGCCTCATACCAATAAAAACCATGGAATTAAAATTATCTGGTGGTTTGGTATGATTTTAGAACATTTTTACGACTATACCACGTACTTTACTATTCTCCTGCTGACGATTACGTGCTCATGAGGAAGGACCTCTAAACAGTCAACGAAACGTCAGCAGGAGAATATTTAAGGTAATATCGTTAATATCGTGGTATAGTCGTAAAAATATTCAAAAAAAAAAGAAAACCTGCCATCGTTTAAAATTGTAGGTATTCAAGAACCGTAATCTATGGCACTCGATTTTTACTTCCTACGCAGGCATCGTCTACGTGGCCTACGCCGTAGCAATGTTACGTCACGCCAGCCATGCGTCGGTTTCCCATAAATCATAGGGAAGGGCGCTGATTGCCCTCAATTATGGCATTAGTCTTCATGCCTTATTTGCCATCGCCGGTAAGTCTCATCTTTTGTTGTCAATTACTTATTTATCGACTTAGGGTAAAAGTTACAAATATACGTGAGAAAATCTATGTACGAAAACGATATTTTCTTTTGAAATGGAAAGATATGTGAAATACTATTGTAGCTTCATGACATTTTGTATAGTTCCGTACTATATGTGATTTTACCAACAGTCTCGTGTGCCTTATTGAATATTTACTGAAGATTGTATCAACTTTAACGATTAGCTAAAGCATGTACAAAGATTAGTCTCAATAAATCATCCCAAGCCCGAGTACCGCGTGTAAAGCTGCAATCGATCAATCACCCGCCGCATAACAGTTACAACCGTAAAATCTTTGGGGGCAAGACAAAGATAATTCCCGTTTAACTTCCGTTTCCAACTTATCGAATAATTTAACTGAACATTTATTTTTGCGCGCTCATCAATCAAGAGAGTTTTCGCTCCGCCGATAAGCCGCGCCTCGACGCCGAGAAATGACTAGGCATTACATAAATCCCCTCGGATGATGAAAAGTGAAGTCTAACAGATAAGACGCTGCAAAAAGTTGCGATGAGAAATGAATCGCGATTTGTATCCGCCGCGGGCGCTTCCCGCAGTCGGCGGGATCCTCCCACAACGACGACTCACAAGATTTATCTATGCTAATTGTTGAAAAGTTATGATTACTAAGATGAAAAGCTTTGCTTTTTGCAATGCTTTTATTCGTTGATGTCATTCAGTTTACTGACCATTCAAGTCGGAGATAGACAATAGTTTAATAAGTTTGTTAAATTTTATAATCGTTGGATAGAGAGTAATTTAAAATTAATATATTAAAACTGGATAAGTTGATAATGAAAAAAATTGCCAGTGTTCCTAAAAAATAAACGTCTTCCCGCCATCCCTACAATATCAAATATAAAAGGGAAAAAGAAAAAAAAGTTAAATCGAAAGTTTCTCCAAAGAAAATCTCGCGGCGGCCATTATTAAGATAAACAGTACAATACATAAGCTTATCTCGACGTTTATTTTATCACGGGTTCACATCACGCGCCGCTATTCCCTGTTATGATACGGCCCGTACCTGAGTGGAGCTGAAAGAAAAGCTATAAACCTGTTCGGAGCGTTTCTTCCGGCGCGCCGGAGCGTCGCGTACGCGCTCCGACTGCCAAGCGCGTGCCCCCTCCTCCCGCGCCCGCACCCGCGCCTTCTGCTAACCCGCAAACCCCCCACATCGCACAACCATATTTTCCACTTTATATGTGACAGTTGAGGTAATATCGAGACTCTCGCCGTCCTCTGATTGGACGAAAAATACACATTAAAGGAACCTGCCGGTTGCGAGCGAGCGATTCGAAGCTGTATTCCCGTGGAAAATGTCGGAAAATATTGTATTATGGGGGTGGAAAATTGCCACCCTCCCTCCCGCTTGCTCGACTCCGACAAAAACTGTCGAGTATTTGTTTTTGATGAAAACGATTTATTATTCTACGTGGGTTGGAGGCAATAAAGATAAGCCTGCGAGGTGGCGGAGCCTTATTACGGCTAACCCTCGCCTTTGTTTCCTTATAAAGAATAATAAATGAGGCCGCACGCTTATTTACCAACTTCCGTAATTATTTATTTATGCGAAAACATTTTTGATTTTTGTTGTATGCATGAACTCAGTTCGGGACACTAACAGGTGAAAAGGGGCTCGTTTCCCGGAAGCCAAAACACTCGTTAGCGTATGTACCTATTGTACGATATACCAAATTATACATATATACCGATATACGTATTTCGCGACTTCGATTTCTTTAAATTGCTTCCTACTCGATTCAAGATTAATATTTATGTAAGCCGACACAATACAAAACGAAATCCGCAATATGGCGAAGTTATTATCATACAAAACAAAATCTCACGCGGATGCGGTTAATATCGCACAGCGGGGTATAAATCATGAGGCAGTAAATCCCAACGCTGGCTGATACCAATCGGCATAACGGTAAGGCCACAATTTGCATTTACACCCCTATGCCGGGATGCGACAGTAGGACGTCCTCCCTAATCAGGCAGGTCATTCGAGAGTGTGATGAGATTACCCAGAACTAGTCGTAGAAGTTCCAAAAATATCCTTATTTAACATTGTTCTAATTTGATTTTGTTTTATTTGCTTTCCGAAGAACGTGTGGTGTGACCTTGAGAGATGGAGTAAAGAGCAGCGTTTTAATGGATGAGATTTGATTAACAAAAAAAGCCAATTGTGGAAATCTGTGTGCGTGACTATATGCATGTATGATTTTGTTGTATTCGTTCATATCGCAGCTTTACTTTCTCCTCCTAATTACTAACTCGTAAAAATATGGTTGTATAGATTGCCACCACCACAAAACCTCATCACTGCTAAACTGATATACAAGAAATTTAGAAAAGATATTGACTTGGAATCAAACATGGGCGTCTTTTTATACACTTACTTTTTGACTTATGTAGTTGTAAACTAGTATGTTGGTATTGGTTTGTGGCCAACCAATTTTCTATGATAAAGAAAATGTAACAAACAGCCTTCCAATATAATTATAAGTTTTACAGGTCTATTTTCCTTTTTTAAAAAGACCGGTAAAACTTATATTATATTGGAAGGCTGTTTGTTACATTTTCCTATGTTATCTAATCGCGAAAGTTTGAAAAAAAAGCCTTCCAATATTAATACTGTATTCGTATTTTAGTAAATATTACTAGAATAATTCTAAAGTTATTTAATATAAATATTTAGAAATACTAAATGAATTTGCAAAAAAGACATTTTTTATCAACTACCAACTGTTTTACCGCAATTTTTTTGACATAATATCTTAGACAACACGAGCACTATGACACAAGTAAGACATAGCCTTTATTACACCGCCTTTATTGGAGCCGTTTTTTTCCGAATATTTAAATAAAAAAAACAACTGGATAGAAACATTTATTTCGAATCCGTAAAAAGATAATAACCCTTTCAAATCGGACGGGGGTTTTGTACATACTACGTTCATATCTATTCTAATAAATGTATACTTTTTATACCACAACGCAACCCCAAGTACATCATAATAACTGAGTATGATGGAAAAGAGGTCCCGCTGCGCGCACGCGTCTCTAAACGAATAATTTTGTCAGATTTATTAATTTCATCTCTGACATGTGGTCACACTGACAGATTATTCACTTGTTTTTATCATCTGCCACTTTTTATTTATAAACATTACTTACTAGCCGGCTATTTTAGCAACACTTAAAATATATATTTTTATTACCTTAAACTAGGTAAAACTTTTTAATATATTGAAAAAAAATTGAGCTAAATTGAATAAATGTTTGCTTTTAAAGCTGTGCAGATTTAGCTAGACTTTACTTCTTCATCAACACCAACAGCCTATAAAAGTCCACTTCTGGCTTTCCCAAAATATTACTATAACGAACTGTAGACCGTTAGACCTAGAGGCTACCTCCATCCCCCGAATAACCGCAACCTTTAAGATGTCATGTTAAAATTACTTTGTAGAACCAATAATAATAATAATAAAGCCTTTATTTCCAAATTACATCTAATCTAATCCACATACATTATTGATTCTAAATTGTGTTCATTTTGGCACCCAAAATTGGGCGTAGGCCTCCTCCATACGGTTCCATTGTTGTCGGTCTTGTGCTAGTCTAGTCCAGGTGTTCTGCGCTACCTCTACGATGTCGTCACACCACCTTCTCCTCGGTCTGCCTCTCGTCCGTCTCTCGTCTCGAGGGTACCAGTGCAGGATTCGCTCGCTCCATCGTCCATCTTTGGTTCTAGCGACATGACCCGCCCACTTCCATTTTAGCTTGCATAGCATGCTGACTGCATCAGTGACCTTCGTAATATGTCTTATTTTTTCGCACCTGACTCTATCTTTTAATTTTAAACAAAGCATTGATCTCTCTGTTGCTCTTTGGAATGATGTTATTTTTCGGATTATATCTCTGGTCAGAGGCCAACTTTGGCAACCATACAGTAGTGATGGGAGTATAGTGTTATCCATCAGTTTTTTCTTGAGGTGGATAGGGAGTTTGCTTTTAAATACATCTTTGTACGACCAATATTTCTTCCATGATATGGCGACTCTTCTATCTATATCTTTCATGATAGCGTCTTGGAATGAGATTAATTGTCCTAGGTATATGTATTCTTTGACGTATTCCACTTGGCCGCTTGTAGAACCAAGGCAACTGAAAAATAGCTTTTGGCTCATACTGTAGACACTCGGGAAAAACTTTTCCATAACGTGAGTGTTTGCGAAAGGAAGTATCTGTGAAAGCTTTATACATAATATGTTCATTAAAACAAAATATACAATCAATCATAGAATAATATCCAGTTACAAGAGTGTCAAATTTGTAAAAACAAATTGCGTTTGCTGCGTTTCCATGACCCTCTGTCTGGGCGACGTTTAAAAATTTAAATATCGACAGACCGAACCCTCCTAAATGAAATGAGCGCACATCTGAAAAATGTTTTAAAATACTTTGGGAGTTAAAACGATGCTACTCCACACTGGTTTGTTGGAACATGGGACGTTTTGGAACAGTGTCGGTTATCTGTGTGGATGGGTTTATGCAACTACTTTTTTTCATTATTTTTTATAATGAAAACGAGTCATCTCTTTTAATTATTTCTTTAGTGAGGTTGTTTTTTTTGTTCGTTCGTGAGCTTTTCTGCTAACGTTACGGCTTTTCTTAACCCATTTGCTTCCACAGATCGCGGTTTCTATGCAAAATTAGATGTGGTTCTTCTGCGGTATCTTCGAACGTTTTAGGATACCCACTGAGTAAAAAATTGTTGCTTAGGCCCAGCGGTTTTTTCTTAGAGTGTTAAAGCGGCCTTACCATTCTGTCGATTCGTTTTAATTTTAGGACGCTGCACTCCATAAATAGCTCTTTGGCATGGGGTTAGACTTTTGTATTTATATAAAATACCAAGTCTAAGCACCGTAGGTCAATACAGGCAGGATAAAAATTACGATGAATTTTCGCTTTATAGAAACTGGGAGTTTTCTCTTTATGTGCTGTTTTATGGATCACTTAGTAGCTTCTCCATGCGTGCTCAATGTGGGACCGTTTTCCAAGTCTTGCCTGCATTGTAGTCTTGACTAACTAAGTTAGTCTCCTTCGAAACGGCTTAACTGATTTTTATGCGGTGGCAATCGTTTTATCACCATACGTAAATTAGAGGATACTGTAGAAAAAAAAGCAAAAAAATATTGGAATAAAAAATATGTATTGTCGCATAACGCCATCCGTGGCACCCCCAAATGACGCGTAGCGGATGCGGTGTAAGTTAACTCGTACTATTTAACCATCCGTTCACACTGCCGATGAAACACCCTCGCCTCTGACAGGGACGCCACTACTCTCCCCAATATAGACAAAAAGGGACACACAACACTCAACAGAGCATAACTCATAAATAAAATACAATATGGTGAGCAAAACATTGAATTATGCCGGTATTATGTCACATTTGGCCTTTGTGAATTAGTCAGTGCAGTGCATCGCTGGGGGAATAAGATTGGGTGTTTGTCAGTAATGTTATAACTCGGGGAAATCAGTGTATGGATTTATTATACTGTGTATAATAAAGCAATTTATTTTTAAAGTGTCCACATGTTATTAATCAATGTGATCAATGAGCAAAACCTTCTGCCTTAATTCTGTTTTTACCCACCTTAGATGTAGGTAGGATATTTTTAAATAGAATTTCATCAACAAAGTAAAATGCTCTGAAACGAATCCGATACCATTAAGGGAAAGACGTCTGTCTCGATTCAGCAAAATCATAGAAAAGCACATAAATTGGCGAGCATTAACATTTCCTTTATCCTCCGTGTCGGCGTATGACGGGGGCGCTCCACCGGGGCGGCCCAAGACAATAAATTTACATATTTCACCCCTCAAACAGACCTTTTTTGCCATTCCGCAGAATTACGCACATATGGGAATATTCCGTTGAATATATCAGCAGTAAGGAGAGATACACTCAGAATAAAATTATCTACCACGAGCGCCACATTTGCAGATAAAGAGCCATGCTTTGACACCCTTGATATAGAGAGGCCATCTCAATTGGAAAAATCTGATTTTAAATATAATAGTGATGTACTTTTCAAATATACAAGTAAAAAACATTACGTAGGTAATATGCAAGGAGCATTGTAACATTACTTTATTTTAGTTCTGCAAAGAAGATGCAGCCAATTTTCTAAAATAACTTAAGAAAGTGAACAAATCTATAAGTTCTGACAAATTATAAATAATTATTAGGAAATCGTTGATGGCATTCAATCGTTGAAAAAGCTAATGCGCAGATTTTGACAAGTTGCTAATTAAAATTCTGAAATTTTATTGCGAGTCTAAATCACAAGCAAAACTCTCCCTTTAGTGGCCTTCGCTTTTATTTCTCTAGGTTGTAGACACTAATACTAATTGAATCGATGCTTTTCAATTACTGGCTATATTCGTCATTACGTGGTGTCAAATAGATACAGGCACATATGAAAATGTAATTTTGCGATTGAGCCGCCCTTCAAAGGGTCAAATCAAAATCATTTTCACAGTCCAATGGAGGAGCGATCGGCATCACCGGCAGGCACTTACTATTGGTGCCATGATAACTATTTTATTAAACTAGTAAATCAGTTTGTTGCTAGGTGAATAATGTATAAGATGAAACAGTATTTTAATTGTTTGAGAAACATAGAACCCAGTATTTTTACAACAAATTGGATGTAATTGTATGATTCAATTCAACTAGCAAAATAATTATATCTTATGTGCTTCTTAAAATACTACTGCACTTCATGGCACTTAAGTTTCATGAAGTGTATTGTTTAATTAAGGCCTCTTCACATGGACTTCAGCGTTAATACAGCGCAGCTGCAAAAAAGCACCTGACAGACGTCTGTGTGAATAGTGTCGTTTTCGCTGCTAGGTGTTCATTGTCACGTCGTTCTAGACTGAAATGATCACTGATAATGAAGTATGTCGCACGCAGCACGTTACACGCGCGCTGTGATGTGTTTGCGTTTAGATTCTCAAGAGACAAATGCTTGAAACGAACGCACGTTGACGTGTGAATGGAACGCGTTTTCATACGAATTGGTGATCGAACACTTTTTTGTCACTCTCGTTTGGTAGCGTCGACGCTCGTCAAACGTCCGTGTCAACAGAGCCTTAGAATACTCAGGAATGTTAACCAAGCCTTATTACTTTGTTTTGTAATATTTATTGAATGTTTGTATGGATTGATATTTTCCCAGCAGTAATACGGAATAGGTTAAATTAACACTTTAAAATATGTGACGTTTCCAACTAAAACCTATGTGTAGAGTAAAGTAAATATCAAATCGAAATTGATCAAACGTTGTTCCAGCTACAAAGTATAAAGCTCCGGTATACAGTGGTTAGTGCTTAGACAATCGGACGTCCATTAGAATGGACACAACAATGTGAACGCTCTCAAAACAAGCCAACAGCAAATTCCTCTATTGCTTTACCTCGAACCATAAGCACCTATCCGTTCTAAACCCACATTGAAACAATCGTATTACCGTCACCAAAATACGGGCTACGGAACGTGCCGTCAGAAACGTACGGACTAGATGGAGGACACTAATACTCATTAGAATTACATGGCGGAACGGTCGTTGTCCGTTGCCGCTGCCCACCATGCTACGACCTGCTCAAAACTTTGTACAATATGTTTTAAGTGGATCTTCAGCCCAAATATCTGCAGTCTCCTAGTCTTCTTTAGCTCATACAGCGCCGCATAGCTCCACTCTATCGCACACACGACTTAAATGAAACGCAGCAAAGAGGATAAAATACATTTTGAGATCCATCTAGGATTACGACTCCTATATTTTTTTGAGGTAACGCTCGTATCCATTCTTATCTCGTTTTCTCAAATAGATAACATCCCTCTCTTTAGTAGATATATTAAATACAATAATATATCCACCAAAGGAATGCCCCACAATGAAAAAAATATGTCGCAATATTACATACGCCTTGACCTGGTTCATTCAATCGAGTGCTTGTACCGGAATGTAGCAGAACACCGAGCTTTTGTAATCTATCGTTTTCAAGACGTATCGATTTTGAGTTTGACAATAAGTAGTCAATTTGGTACCTAATGGATACGTAATATAAGAAGGTAAGATGCTTACTGAGTTAAAACTTATACTTATAGCATCTTGCTAAGACTGAATAGAATATAAATCGGACACATCCATACGAAAATAATTTAATCCACCACTAGCTACCACAAAAGGAAATCCAAATATCAATGCAGTATTTCCTACAGCGATTGTATCTTACAATGTGTGGCGATATCTGGGAAATATCGCATTCTGTGCACGAATTCCACCACAATCGATATGAGATGACCGCTGGCCGCGGAGAGCCACCCGCCGCGCCGGGGGAGACTGTTATTTGATTAGTCTAACCGAGAATGAGCTCGTCTCTACTTAATGGGGTGAACGCTTGTAACTGGACATCGTATTATTCCCACTATCTCTAACAAAGCAGGAAAAATAATTAAAACAGCTCAATTGAATTGATTCGTATGGTAAACCCAAAAGGCGCTCATCCCATCCCATCATCGCTTAATAGACACGCATTTCGACATAAATGAGTTTCGCTCTAAATTAATTAGTAGCACATTTTCCATTATAAGGACAAATGTGAAAGCGACCGCTTAATAGCGCGGTGTAAAACTCGCTAGTTTTCGTTCGCGAGAATAGGGCCGGAGAGAAATTGCGGATAGACATAATCAGTCTTCTGGCTTTGAGGCGGCCTCAGCCCCTAATGTGCCGCGCGCCTCTTCATCTGATGAATAGGCACACACACACACCTACACCCGTTGATTGAATTCAATAACATAGCTGCAAATTAAATTCTAGCACACGTTTCACCATATAGAGAGGTAACAGTTTATTTCTTGATACTTGTTCATGACATATTTATTCTAAACCACAAAGTGGTTGGAATAGTCCCGGCCTACAAATGAACACTCAAGGAAAGTTTTGCAGAACGGGAGGTCGGCGTTGTAAGGACGGCCCGTAATGTCCCGCTCCGATCTTACAAAAGGCAATTACAATAAAGTTCTATTCGCACATGGTCGTTAACTGGACGATATATCTTGGATATCGTCAAAGCCGTTCGCACTTGTTTCATCTTGCACCGTCACATGGTATGCGAGTTTTATAAAAATAAAATAAATATTTTCTACTTAAACGGCATGTTGGTTCTATCTTTTTATTGAAAAATGTATGCCTATAAAGATGAAAATCAGTTAATTTAGTTTGATGAAAAAAACATCTCTTTGATTATTATCTGGATAACTTTATGTTATCTGTTTACAGTTAGTAAGTATGTCGTAAGTACACTTTTTCAAATAAATAAATAGCCAACAAACACATACATATTCCTGACTCCACACTAGGATTCCCTGTGTCGTAGGTATCAGGAACTACGTGTACCGTGGTACTACAACATGTAAATATTTGTCACGCAGCGGGAATTGAACCCGCACCTTTTGCGTCGTAAATGCTTATCCATTGGAGAATTTTTCGAATTCCTATCACAAATTATGTAATCACTCTTTCTATAAAAATCGGACAAGTGTGAGTCTTACTTGCGCACCGAGGTTTCCGTACAAGCCTGTGAAGCACAAAATATTGTTCTAACAAAAAGGTAAATCGGTTTGAAAGACAAACTTAACTTTGTAGTTGAAAAAAGTTCTGCCATATATCGATATACGTGACGAAACTAAAAATTACCAATTTTCGGACTTTTTCCATTATATGTGCTGTGAGATTTTGCTTCTTGCTTTCATGAATAAATCAAAAACCTATAGGGTTTTAATTTATTTGCGAGTATCAAAATGTGTCGCATAAATGGCCGTATTATTTATTGCGTTAACTTAGAAACTTGATTTTTTAAGAGGTCTAAGGGACCGTACACCTACGTATTTGATATTAATTTCAACCTGATACCTCCACTCGTTCCTGAGAAAAAGGGTCTTGACAGACTGACAGACAGACAGATGGATGGACAACGAAGTGATCCTATAAGGGTTCCGTTTTTTCCTATTGAGGTACGGAACCCTAAAAACATGAATAACGACAAATGAATGCGTAATGTAGACATGTGGCTGGCTCCAGCACCTCCTGCCAGCACACTTTACGAGCGGGGGATTAACCCGAATAACGAGATTCATTAATTCTTGTCGTTAAAATTTGTCGTTCCCGATTAATAAGGAAGTCCTACTTGGGGCACGTTATTATCACTGGACCGCAGCCTCGGGCCCCGCCAACTTCCCACTCCGCCCGCTTTATTTACACTATCGAGTAAATTAAACTCGCTCGAGTGTCGGAGAAAACTTTAACAGAACTTTGTGTGTAATAAGTGGTGCAACAACACGAGTGGAAGAGCAAACGTCGGACGCGGTCTCGGCTCCGCACTTCGCTCCCACTTAACTCTTTGGGACATATTTATTCGACCCTCCGGCGACCGCGGCGACGCCACCGTTCCTCCCCGACCGAATTAACCTAACGAATCAAAGGAGCCATTAAACACCACCTGAACGCTCCTTACGTACAATTACGTTATGAAAGCCCGCCGCAACCTCGATCGATCGAACGCTTGTAAATTTTTTATCATTCTCAGAAACGAATTGAAACAAAGAAAGTCCGTTATTAGCGTCCGCTTCCTGTGTTTGTATGTAATTTTTAATGCGGGGTCAATCAGGGAGCTATATCGTAGATCTCCGTCGGGCCGAGACCGTAACGATAATGAATCGGAGCTGTAAGAGCGCCGGACCGCACTCACGAATTATTAATAGCCCTATACACACAATACACAGGTCCTGCCCATTAAATTGGAAATTTCGTAATCTTAAATATAGATAAGGGGCTATGGAACAGTGACGATATTATATCGAACTAAGTGCTTTGAATATGAGATTAGCCCAATGGTCACCGTCGTAATTCTCTTTCAATTAGGAGGCATTACTAATTCATAAAGACAATGCTGCTATGTTCGCCGCGACCACATTTCCTTGTCCTTCCTTAAGATGACCCTCCCCTCGTGGAGGTGGAGAACTATTGCCCACTGTTTGTTTTGCCTACCTGAAACCCTCTTGCAACTGTCCACTAAGTGTTGATTGCTTGTAAACAGCGTGTCTTGTTTGAATAAGTTTGTGAGGTTTCCATATTTAGTTTCAGGTGCTTACCAGTATCTTTGTAACGAGATATTTCGTAGCAAACGTCCAATCAACTACCTACCGGTTGACCTATCCATTTATAGCAACTGTTTGGTTACGTGATGTTTCCTTATTCTAGAAGTCCCTCCCTACTGCAGTAACTATCCTAAACCTTTGTATAAGTTACGTCATAAGTTTATTGTGCGATTCTAGTCCCATGCGTGGAGGGAATTGATAAGGCGCTCGAACCTTTGCCTCTATTGCTTGAAATTTATTACTGTTTTGGGTTTTTATTGTTCCGTTTTACGGCCTCCTCGTGTATAAATCGCACAGATAGAAGATGAATTCCGTGCTATAGCGACCGCTCCTTTTATATCGCACACTTTCGGTGATACCTTTACATATTTTATGTATTTCCCTTGTATAAATTGCTAAACATACTTTATATTGCCAACGGAATAACCAATCTTCTAATACAATCGTAATAAACTAAACTAATGCAATGCTATTTCCTCCGTATACATTACACCCTGTATCTACGAGCGTGCTAGGATTTTCATAGAGGTCCATCACGACGAGCCAAGCGTATACAATATATCACAGGAAATTATGCTTGGGCTGTGTTTCAGTGGCGGGCGGGACAGAGATGGCGCGCGAGCCTCACAAGCTGACCCTCGGTTCATAATGTTCGGTCCGGTTAGGTAGACGACTTACGGGAAATAGGTACCTACGAATATGTAGCCCCGACCCGCCGCGCCCGCACCCCGTGCATGAAATGCTTATTATACGCGGCACGTACACCACCCCGCGTTTTCAGCCACTGCCGTCCGTCGCCGGCTCACTCGCTCCTGCCCGCTGGCCACCCACTCAGACAGGGACGTAAGACCGATATTATAGCAAATCGAGGATTGTTATGTCCGGTCCGGCAGAGGTCGGCGTAATATATGGCCACGGTATTCCGGGAATATATATTAACGCGGAACTCGCCGTACGAAGATCTTGCGCGATGGAAACAAATGGTGAGGAAAATTTTGCGGTGAAATTCATCGAGATGGTACAAGTAAAAACGATGTGAAAAATTACAGCCATTTTTCCGACTCAACTAACATGCCGAGAAACTGAATACAAAGCTGTGTTTTAAGGTTGTATATTACAAGATATGTTTTTTTAGCAATAGAGTTCCATCTGCGGTCAAGTGGATGATCGAGTCGTGAAGGAACAAATGAAGACTGATCACCTCAGTGCAGTCAGTAGCCATGGAGGGTGCTAGGGCAAACGGTTTGGGGCGGGGTGCGGGGTGGAAGGAGGTGCAGCCAGGAGGTATGACACGTCGCACTAAGTGAATGATGACGCTGCGAAACTCAGAAGAAGTACACTAATATTTTTCAAGAGATTGAAATTTTCCTGATACATAAAGCACATTTCTGAATCCTGTTGTAGGTTATCTTCTCACAAAAGTAAGAGTCAATTTAAAACAATGTCATTTCTACGACTCTTTAGGGAATAGCGAATAGCAGGTCGAATAGAGAATGTGTAATCCCTAAAATTTTGAAATTTTATTTTACGTGTAATAGACACCTGTCTACGAAATCAATTTTTAGAGAGGTACCTACCTACGTGTTTTTGGAAGCAAAAACAAAATAAAATAGAACATTCACATTTTGAACGTACTATTTTATTTTTTCGAGAGTAAAATAAAATGATGATAGTTGAGCCGTCACATTATCGAACGTCGGTTCGCTAAGATGGATGAGCTAAAAAACACGATAAAATCGAATCATATGGGGAAGCATGCGGTGATTATAGGGGATCCTTTTTCACTGATACTACACCTTCAAAAGATTTATCGTACTAAGTATCTCAACATTTTAGAGACGTCAGTACCTAACGCCGGGTGTTGCAATTTTTTTTTCTTATAAATACAATCACGCCCTCGCGATAAATGTCTGGGGGCGCGCACCGCCTAAACGAATTTAAATAAAATCGGGTATTAAAATCTCCAGGCGATCTCGCAAAAATATACCTATGTCAGGAGAGTTTTGAGCGAAATAAAAATTCCTCAAGCTCGTCGCTTATCGAGGGGCGGAACTCCTGTTTTCTTTTATGGCTGTCGTAAGGTATAATCTTCAAGAAAATGCGATATTCAAATGAAGTTACTTCCTGAAGGGGATTTCTTAAATGCTGAAATTTCTAAGTTGCAATATAAGTATTACCTCGATAAGTAGTAATTAAGAGTGGACGTAACTATAGCAAAAATGAATATTGAATAGAGTCAATAATATTTTATTTGTTCATAAATATTCAGTGATGATATGAGAAGGATTTTTATCTAAACATATCGTTATCCGAGCGTCACCTCGTGTTGCGCACAGTATAAACATTGTGTCATAATGAGGGTTGGATGGCGCGTCGCGTGCGCTTCTTTCTCAGTATAGCGAGCTCTGCCACGTGTCCGCCACGCGCGACACGTCTCTAATTGCCCTTCCATACAGATTGTGACAATATTGGACAATCCAGTGAAAATAACACCGGACTTATTTGAACCGATCCTTGTTTAAGCGACTATAATCTCTCATTTTAATAGATAAGTAGAGGCGGAGTCGTGTGATTTGTTAGCGCGCCGCGGCTCTGTTTACCCTGTACTACTTTAATGGTTCTGAATACGAGGTTGGATTGTACTTTTATACTGATATCCGCATAGGTCTTTATATCTCGTGAATGAAATAAAATAAAAGAATTCAAGACAAAAATGTTGCCGTTTCATTAAAATTAAAAGAAAGTTAAGTCACGACACAAGACAAACTGCCGCCTAGAGAAATAAAGAGAGCGAAACAAATGAGAAGAACTCATTTGGGCGGCCTCGGAATCGTGTTCGAGAGGATAATAAAAAGGGAAGCTATCAGTGACACGCACAATAAGCATCAACCTCAAGAATATCATAGATAACGGCGAGCCACCGCGCCGCAGGGACCTCATTAGGAGGCCGCAGGGAAATTAAAAAGAAAGCAAGATCTCGGACTCGATTGCGAGCCGAGAGAAACGGCCGGCCTTCCTTCTCATAACATTACATACAGCCTGCGTCGATTTTCCGGACGATTATTATTTTGTGGTGCGTAAGAAAGACCCGGAAAAGTAGTTAATGACAGAACGGAGGTTGTAGGCGAGCGAGGCGAAGCATAAATTAGTCTGGAGCAGAGATGAATGTAATTACCGTGCACAACGAGACAAATAAGATTTGCGCCGGAAGAGACTAGTGCTCACCACCTTTGCAAGATGCGTCATATGATGCAGAATATACGAGGTTAACACAATTATAAAGGTCATAATTTTTAACGATTGAAGGTACCAAAAATGAAAATAACCTTGTTCTACCTATAACTTTAAGATAAACGCTACTTATTTAAAAATACGAGACGGAAGTATCCGAAGAAAAACAATTAATTGCCTTTTCCGAGAACAAATTCTCAAAGTCTTCGGAACTTGCTCAATTCGCTAGAAAGAAACCTATAGAAATCTTGCATTTATGCAAAACAAAGGCAATCATGGCCCGGACGAACAGAAGAAATGAGCTTCATTAAGCGTCAGAATGAAAACTTTAATAATGTAAGATGCAAAAAAACTCGACAAAAAATACTTAAGAAAATCTGACGACATAAAGGCTGTTGTAACCGGGGACTCGCCGTAAAATCATTAAGATGCTAATAAAAACTTCTTTTGTCGCGCAGAGACGGACTCGGGGAGAAACGACGACAAAAAATATTCAAATAAAAACTCAATCGAGGGATTAGAATGGGAGACGGTACCCATGATTATTCTTCAAAACATAATGAAGAGAATTAATGTAAATATTCTTTTACTGAGAACTTTCCGCCCTCCGGAAAGTTTTATTTCACGGCGCGTCGTTTAACAACCGTCCCTACTTATTGACATTCAATTCGGGGGAAATTGATTTATGAAGATTGTCGCCTTAATTGTAAAAAGATTTCTTACAGACGTTTTGGCTGAGTAGGCGGTACCACTGCTCCGAACAAAGAGTCGTGGGCTCAAATCCGGTCATGTGATTTTTTTGCACTCGAAAAATATTAAGGTTAAGTAAATTCCAACGGTTAGTGTTCCAATAAGCGGCCATAGGCTTGCGACCTATCACGTAGAATGTGTAAACTTGAAAATCGAAGGCACGTGTCAAATTAAATTTTTAGACTGGCTTTCTACTAACTATTCCTACCTGAAGCCTAATTCTTGTTGTTTACAATCTAGTCTCGGTATAATATAGAGTCAGTCTACGTTCAAAATGGACTGAACGTCGCAATTTTGACGTTTCCTAGTTGTCTAAAGAATGGTTGTCAATTGTTTTTGGGTAGAATATCGATTTCGACGTTTGTCAGATCGAGACTTTGTTTTGATCGTTTTTTAAAGTCGTGAATCGATGTTTGATATACTTACGGAACTGCGTGCTTAGTGGAGAACCTGAGGATGTTCAGCTTGGGGAATACTGTTATGAAGAGTATTTTTTTTTAAATTTATTTTGCTAGAATTGTAAGTTTGAACTTTAGAATTGGAACAGCGGGTTTGCAACGTTGCATTATTGAGTAGCTTGTGACAGCTGTGAGGGTGCAGCTGCAGTGATTACCCCGTCAGGCCTGGCGATGGACAAGCGGAACAAATGCCCACAATTTTATTCATTAAGTATATGTATTAATTATTAATTTGATGCAACAGTCGACCTTACGAAGAATCTATAGTTTTATTGTGTTTTTTAAATAGCATTACCGAGGCCTCCAGTTTATTTATTAAAAAAACAACGCTAATAGCCCACTTGTACTATACCTTGACAAACATCTCCTTCAATGATTATTTGCGTTTTAAAGTATTAACCCTCACTTAAGGGAAACCGTTGATGCCCGGAGACAAGTTTATTTAGAAAAACTGTCACTGACTGCCAAGATGAGATGCGAAGTCTATGCTTCTGCTTTTTAGACGGGAATAACTAAATACTTTTTTTGTGCATCCTATTTAGGATAATTATCTTTATTAAAACTAAGAAATATTGAAGGGTTGTTGTGTTACAACGTCGATATGTTTGTAACTCGTGTACGAATGCATTTAGGAGAGTTAGGGCACTTATTGTTGGCGTATAATATTATGTAGGCACGGGCAGCACCTTTTATTGGTCTGTATATTTTGGAATTGAAAACAAAATATCCGTAAATAATTGGAATCTCTCCGAGGAGTCGAGGAAGGGTCCACGAGAGGTCCGGCACCTTTTTACGGTCGATAAAAATAATAAGTCGCTGGACCTCCTCCTCCTCTTCCCCTCACCTTCGCCCTTCCGCACACCCACGCAACCACACCGCTCATTATTCCTTCATCATCATCAGCCTCTAGAAGTCCACTGCTGGACAAATACTCCCCTTAAGAGTGCCGTGACGATCGATCTTATTTCCGGTCATTTTTTCTTCGTAATACTTTGAATTAATCTCAAACATAAATGTGATCAACTTCGACACATATCCCCATTCCCCGAGCGCACATTTTCATTAAGGTACCGAGCGATATCCACGACATGGCAACACCACAAACAGACATTAGGCCAAGTTACACACATTAAAAGTTCCCGAATCGACACCTTATATGCAATCACATACTTTATACAAAATTTATTGTACCTATTACAAGATTCGCATTAAACTACCCAGAAAATCTTTAACCTAAGCTTTAAGCTTATAAAAGCTCGGCGCTAATGGCCGGATACCGGAAATTGCGCTCTCATATATCTCCCTACAGATTTATGAAAGTACCCACACATGAGACCATGTCTCCTTACGCACACACATGTCGCCGTGTAGCTACGGGCTCTCGTAAACACACACTGGTGCGTCGTCGGTAAACTTTGACACTTATTAATTTAAAGGGTCATTAAATTTTAGAGTAACTAAGATAGTTTGAGGGTTATTTCAATCGAATTTAAACTGTAAAGTTGTTCAAGCGCGGTTAATAAACTCGTAGCCTCGTAGGCGGGACCTTTACACGACCGTGTGCTGGTGCTACGAGCGTAGCTGCACAAAGTGCTACGCCGTAGACGCGTAGCGGATAATCCGAGTCCAGCGGTGTAGTCTCACGCCCTGTGGCCGCCATGTGACTGCTCTTTCCCTGTCATGTTTATTGAATTTGATAGATCTGCATACATTAAGCATACAGAAGTAAGCTTACGACCCCACTTTTGTTGAGACGTCTGACACTTTTGCATGTTAATTTTTGTTGCTAATTTTTTATTTTATTCTAAATTAAGAAAATATGGACTTTGTTATAACACCACAAAAAAGAATACCACAGTTTTAGATAACGTATCATAAAATAAATATTGTTATATTACGTTTCTTACGTACTCTTTCCGTTTGTACACGACCCTACTATAATCACCTACCTCTAGCCTCAGAGGATGATGGAAGAAAACTCTTTTTAGGACTAATCTCGCCTTTGCACATGTTATATCATTCTATTATATGTAACAGTTAACATTAAGTAGAATTACTTTTAATATTTTGTCTATTAATAGACAATAATCTAGATCCGATAGTATGTCGTCACATGAGTCATTCAAACCAATAATGGAGTGAAACACAACGCCACTATACCACCGACCTAAGTCAATCTTCGAAAGGATATTAAGTATATTCTCTAGTGGAAGCTGTTTTTTTAGGATCGTAATCTTTTCCGTGTATCCCAGCTCGGCCCTCATCGACACGTACCGGCCATTGTGACGTCGAATGCGTCTTCTACGGCGCTTCTTATATGAGCGTTACAAGTGCTTTCTAAATAATCTAAGTCCAGTCGAAGAGAGCGTATTGTATTGACATAGTGGAGTGGTGGCCGGCCGTATAATACCGCAGGGCTGTGTGCTGTCCGTGTGCCCGCACACACACGCATGCGTCCACGCTTGATAGAATAACCAAGTCGTACGGCGCCTTGGGGTGGGAGGCTCCCCCTAACTATCTTCAAGACTGGACCTCCACCCCCCCTGCCCACTACACGTCTTCTGTAGCACTTCCCGTAGCCGCATCGGACTCTAATGGCTCTTTATGTTATGTTGTAAAGGAACGTTTCTATTATTATTATATACAATACGACGTTATTAAGAATAATTGTTGGTGTTTTCTTCCTGTCATATATTGCATATGTATTTTACGGTTACTAGATGCGTAGAAAAGAGTGTATGCGTTTTTTTTATATATTTTTTTACTAAAGAGTAAGAGTATTTTTTTACTTAAGTACGATGCGATTATGTCGCTCTGGTAGATCAATAGATGCTCATTCCTCACTATTGATAGACAAGAAAGTTTTATGATATATTTGAATAAGTAGATAAGCAAATTAACCTACCTACTTATTCACGTACGTAGATCTGTAAGGTTATAAGTAAGTGGTTGTCAGAAGTATGCTCAAACATTACATTAGGCACATGGCCACGTATAAAGTTCAAACGAAATCAAAATGTCTGAAAAGGAAGCACCGTTTAAGCCCGCTATTGCCTCAGAACGAAAATAATCGTTACGATGGCTTGATTGCCCACGGTCAGGCAAATCTTACGTATCTGAGGTGGCCAATCCACTAGCATAGAGTTTCAAATATGCCTCTGAAATCTTTACATGGTTCTTCCGCAGTTATAAACAAAACAAATATGAAAATTACTATATTTCACATGATGACGATCCCCAGTTCCGTATTCAGTACGCATCTTTGAGGGTACCAAATATGCTTTTACACATTATATTTAGCACATGCCCACTTAGCATTGCAACCCCATCGCTGATTATTGGAACACTAACCAAAGTGAAAGTTTAGATGTTTGTTGAATAATAGATAATACATTTATTCATACAACAATGTACAAGTAGGTATATACAAAAAATACAGATGAAACAGCTAGTGATCTGGATCAGTTGAGCTATCTATAGATCGTTTGCAACGGTCTTTAGATAGCTCAACTGATCCAGATCACTAGATAATTAGATGAAAAATTTAATCAGCATAGTTCGTAAACATAGGCTAGTCTAATTTTACTTTTACGGGTAAAGTTGTAGGTACAGGCTTACTTACTTTTTCGTGGTAAATGTATAGACATGCTACAAGTATCATTGCCAAAGTTATTTTACTGAATTAAAGCTCGCATAAATTCATTGTAACCGGTAACTATTTACAAAACGAATTATAAATGAATGTTGTAGAAACTAAAGTGAGTTTGTGGGTACTTTATCAAGTTGCGAGGCGAGCGGAGTCTGCAAATCATATTAACGAGAATGCACTGCCATCGTGCTGACGGCGCACTCGCTACTGCTAATTCACACAGAGCTACCGATGTTACTAAATGGACGCTCTCGAATACTGCATTGTTAATCTTTTCTGAAATTACACAATGACCTACCTACTAAGACAATAAACACTGTTGTCTACAGTTAAATTTTAACCATATTTGGGAATACGATTTCCACAGCCAAGGGAATGCTAGTGTGGAGATCAAAGTAAATGTTAACCTACCTTAACTAATTTCCATTTTTATTTTAGTTTCTAAAAGCATGCTTAAAATGCTACTAACGATACCTACCTACTAAATCTAAGTGGCGACTAACCTAGTGTGTTACAGAGTTAAATTTTAACAAATTTTATACTGAAAGTATTAAATTTGTTACTTTCATATGCACTTAAATCCTAAATGAGTAAAACCGTCGAAGAAAAGCCAGTTGTTGTGGACATCTGTAGGACATATATATAGCTCACAGATCTAAACCCGCTGGGGAAGAAAAGCGACCACGAACCACACGAAGCAGTGGATGGCCCTCAACCCGATCAACCGATGACATCAAGTCGTTGGATAGAGGTGGTCCAAGATCGTTCGCAATGGAACTTTTTGGGGAAAGCCTATGCCCAACATTTTTATCTGTGTCATGGCAAGCGTGGCAATGCAGACTGTATTTTGGGGACGTCTTCGTCTGGTAGTGGTTAAATGAAACAGTATCTTCGAAAAATACCTTTCGCTATCACACATAGATGCATAGTGAAAGGTATTTGTATGTGTTGTGTATGGTTTATCTGTTCTAATGGAACATCACAAGCAAAGACGCACCTTTTGTATTTTTCCAATAGAACATAATTCCATTAATTATTTTCGCCATTGAATCACACAAAGAAAAACAAAGATCTACCTCTAAAGCACACACGTAAAGTTCAAACAGCTATACGGTACTCCAAGAAAAAGTTATGTGAAATACTTCTAACGTTCGCGGAGGCAGCTATGAGTAGATTTACAATAAATACACCAAACAAAGAAAAAGGAATCTGTGCTGCGGGAAAACTTCGCCTTTTGTGCGCCTGTACCTGCTAGAGAAGGGGCCTTAATGGTATTTTAAAAACAACTCAATGAGGCTTATGTTATGGAATACCCTTCGATGATTTTTAAATTTGGTAAAAAGTTAAATTATTGTCAAGTACGTTTTGCACCTATCATAATTTAAAAAAGTAGGAGAATTGAAATCATGAACACCGTTTTTTTTATAAATAGAGTGGTACGCAGCGTCGAATCCGAGTCCGATCAAATGTGATGATTTGATCGATGACAACAACCAATGCTTCGGATTTTAGTGCAACGGTAGTCATTTCACATCTCTAGTTCTCTGTTACGGTGGAGTGTACGCTATAGATAAATATTTATACGAAAAACTTGTACTGGAGTGGTACGATAATGGTAAATTAATTTGGTGAGTTATCGATTAGCAAAAACTACGTTAATAGTAAGGAAAGTTCAGATTTAACGGAGTTTCACACCGCGATTTCATAATCGCCTTATTCCTTATACGAGCAACGTATGTATATTTTGTTTTTTTGTTTGTATGCAAAGAATAAACACACCAATATATAAATTCTCAAAAATATGGAGGTAGGTGCCGGATTACCGATAAAATTCTAGTATGAAAGAATTAAAAAAATTGCATTATTAAAAAAATGAACAGTTGTCCCTGAATATGTATATCCCGTATTGGGTTAACTAAACACGGGAAAATATATTCAAATTGGACTCCCCATCATGGAGTCGAAGAATACTAGTTACGTTCGTACTATATTATATAGAATCCCCAACGTCTGTACACAAAAACATAACCAATGAATTTATAACCTTCATAATAAGAATCTGCTAGAAAAGAGAATTCTTCGATTGTAAGTAGATCCATCGTTGGCAATTGCAGTGATTCCAATATCTGAGGGTTTCCAATCGAGCGCCGTCTCTTGCAGCGGCCCCGCGGCACCACCTGCGATATAATTGGACTTCAAAACTGAACGGTAGAGCTCCAATACTTCCGCGCCGCTGACTCGCCGCCTTCAGTGTTGCTAGCTACACTTTTATTACCTTTTTTTGGCTATTACAAAAAATGCAGCATCGTGTTAGCACGTGAGGTCTGTTCCAATGGAAATAATATATGTACATATTTTTTTATTAAAAGTCAAATCGTGTTAGAAAACTATACCTGTGTTTATACTAGAAACATTATAATAATAACATTTTATTTTAATTATTGTTTTTTTTTTATTAATTCATCTGAATACAAAATTGTATGTATTTAAAATTTTAAAACAATGCGGCTTCGATTCTTGCAGCATTAAAAATAAATGTGAATATCAAACAAAAAATATTGATAATGGGTTGTTATATTTTTGCTTTCGATACCTTTGCCTTACATTTGAAAATGTGCAAAAGTAGATAGAATTCTGTAAATTTAAAAGTATGGCAACCCTACTCTCCTGTTTATTTATTTTGTCTACGTTGTCTTTGCTGTCGGGTCGGGCTTTGTGGGGGTTTCCATCAGACGCATTATATTGAAGGTATCAATTCTCCGCCGACTAGTTCAATAAGCGCCTTACGTGAGCTTACTGGCTCGATCATGGAAAATGATTGCTTTCTCTATCTTATTTTTTTTATATGTATAGCTTCAGGAGGGACAGAGCAGTTTGGATAACTTATTTTAGGAAAAATAATGACGTAAAATATAGATTGTGAATAGTCTTTTTTTATATATTCAGATTAAAAAATGCACAAAGTAATAGAAATATGTTTCAGGTTTTTAATTGTATTCAAAGGTAAACAGGCATACGGCCCACAATGGTCAAGGGTTACCGTCGTCACCTACTGCTATACCAACTCGCTATTTTATTCATAAATAAAATGTCCACCTTTTAATCAATTTAAACAAACCTTACCTAAACACCAACACGTCACAACTTTCCAAGTCACGATGCTCTACAAAGTACTTTTACTGGAATTCGGATCCTGTGTTCTCCTTGAGATGTAAAACAAGATTCCTTGATTCGGCTCATGCAAATACAAGCCTCTCGGTCACCTCAGAGGAAATCTAGAAAGAAACCTCAGTTCATCGGGTCCAATGTGGTCCAATGTTGACCCTTAATTAGACTTCCGTTATTTTTACTTAGTCAACTTTTCTTTATATTGCAACCTTCTGCCAGAATGTATAAATCACGAGACGAGAGTTTTCCACTAGCTCATACGAAATTACATAATTGAAAAAAGTAGGTACTTAAGCATGCTCAAACTGAAATACTAGTAATATCGGCATTATATATACACTAGACTAGTTATGCCACGTTTTCCCTCCAATTATTTTCCAGTTTCAAGTCTGGGCTTCCTAATACGAGTAATAATACGTACCAACTTTGAACGATCAATCAAGATCTTAGACCCCGAGCAAATTATATATAAAAGCTGGTTGGCATTTTGACTATGCATTTTATATCCATTTTAACCGTAATATTTAGTTTCGAAACATTAGATACGAAACATTAGGAACGCCCGCGACTTTGTTCACATTGAGTTTTTTTCCATCCAATCTTCATCTTCTCTTTGCACCATCTAAGGGTAAAATTTCAAAATCATATGATTTTTAACAAAGGGGTACCAAAATTGTATGTCTCTTGGATTAAATCTCCTGTTACGACGACCTCTGTGCCGCAATGGGCAAAGGCCCGCCTGAGACACAGAAGTTTGCGAGTTCAATTCCCGCCGCGGGACAAATGTTTGTATGATCTGCAAATATTTTTCTCGGATCTGGACGTTTTCTACATATAATATGTATGTTTTTATAAAAAAAAATGGATATAAGTAGTATGCAGTAGTTATGTAGTTCCCATAACACAAGCTCTCCTTACTTTGGATGATGCTATGTGAAACTGGGAAGCATTCATTATAATTAATTACTGTTTGGGATGTGCGTTGGTTATCAGTCCGTTGGTCACGCAACGATTTTATATGCTCATACTCATTTATTTTTAACCTTGGGAACATACAGTACACTTGTTTGCGTCGATAAAAGTATTACAAAACTTACATTGTAGTTATTTGGGTGCTAGAAACAGGCAAGTATTTTACTTACATACCTAACTTACATACCTATATATTGAGATAGAAGACGTCGTTCACTAAGGAACACCATTCAATGCTATCTGGTTGGCTAGGTGAACTAGACAACTTAACCAAGTCACGTATTCCTTTAAAGTACCAAGTCTTGTTCTCCAAATTCCAAACCGGCTCATGCAAATACAAGTGTCGTTTTCGGCCACTCGAGTGAAATCAAGAAAGAAACCCGCCGGCGGTCGAGCGTCGTTCAGATCACGCCTCAATCAACAGCCTGTTACGAGCCTTTGTAGTGCTCTCGTCACCACACAAACTTCAATACTCAAAACGTTCGCTCTCAATTTCCCGAATCACTGTGCTCTACGCCAGACAGAGCAGACTGTTTTTATTGAAATTCTAAGTAGAAAATATTCATAATTTGTTGTTGAGTAAAAACATTATTAATTGTTATAATCTAATATCAATCCTATCCTATCTTATCCTACTATTATTATAAGCGCTAAAGCTTGTGAGGATGGATAGATGTTTGTTACTCTTTTACGCAAAAACAACTAAACGCATTCTGATAAAACTTTACAGTAATATAGCTTATACATCAGAATAACACATAGGCTACTTTTTATCCGGATACCACGCGGGTGAAGCCGTGGGCAGAGGCTAGTATAAGTATATATACGGAAAGTAGAATATACTTTCAGTCTACTATCGGTCGGTTAACTTTCAATCTCAATCTGATCGTTTTTCTAAGGAAGGATTGACGATTTTTGAGTTTATGAGATTGGAACTTTATTTTGATTATTTTTTTATTACTTGCGAGAGCTAAAAATACAAGATCGAAAATAAAATATAAACAAGGTGGGAGTGGTGTTATTCCTCAAGATAGCTTCAGTTAAGAAACGTCTAACGTCCATAAGCCGATGCAAGCGACTTGAGACCGACATTCCAAATATGAAAATAAAGAAAATAAGCACTCCCGGACCGCGTTCCTCCAATCGCGCACCTCGCTTTTATTACATCCATAAATTCATCATATCGCGGCGTCGTCGGGGCTCGCCATTGGCCGCGAGAGCAAGACAGAGGGAGCCTCTCCCTCGCACCTCCTTCATATTAATATTGAATTTTTCTCGACCCCCTCCCACCACCCCGCGGGAGGCTCTACACTTGCTCGCCCCCGTATTGTTGTTATCTTTAATGTTGTGGAAAACGCGTTTTCTTGTGTCGTTAACTTTTATATTGCAGGAGTGATACTTTTACGGGTTTGATACATAACTTATATCTTTCTTTTTATGGCTGCTATATAGCGATAGGATATGGAGATAAACCTGGATATATAACCATATCAATAGTTAGAAAAAAAACTTAGGTACCAACATAAGTATCACCAGAACACTTTACTCACTTAAGGTGTGCTGGCTTAGTCAGCACAATATAGAAGCACAATAATCATTTCCACTAACTTCCTGCAGCTTGGTAACCAAATCAAAACAGAAACAAGGAACATAATAAATTAATCAGTTTCAGTAGGGTCGCTCTCCCCTTTAATGTTTTCCTTGCATTGTCTGCCTGCCAAAATTAAAAAGAGGACATGGTTAATGGTCCAGCTACGGTAAACGGCGATGACCTTTTAGCGTATTCTTCTACCTACTGATTTGTCTAGACTGGTTTTTGTTTTTGTTCAAAGGCGTAAACTACAGAGCTCGATGCAAAAAAATTGGTATCTAAATATGTAAAATTTTTGCGAGACTGACTGATTGATAACCCAAGCCGTAAGAACTAAATAAAATTTGGAACGTAGGTTCTCTTTGTTGTGCACTAAAAAATATATTTTCGAAAAACCATCCCTAGACAGTGCAACGGGAAGTTAAAGTACAGAAAAAAACTCCACAAGGTTTCACTATTATTATTAGTTAATAATGAGGTCAAGAACTATGACATGGCTCGATGACTAGCCGGGACCTAGGTACACCTAAACGTGCCCTCCGAAACATGGAAGCTCCTAGTTCTAGGCCACATACGTCGAGCCTACACACACAATATAACGAATGTAAGCTCTTTTTAGTTATATGTAATGTTGAGGCCATGAAGCTTACAAGAGCCACTAACAATTACAAAAACTGAACATTGAAAAGAAATGACGCGGATTCTCGATGAAAGTCAAAAGATTCCAAATCTTCTAAGCACTAGCGGAATAGCACAAACTTGCGTCTAAGTACGTAACAAAACAGTTTTATAGTTCACTAACTTCCATAAATGTACGCGCTCAATGCAGAAACGAATACACAGGATCTCTTAAAATCCCTCCCTTATATTTCAAAGCTCAAAAGAAATCGCTGGCAATATCTGTCTGAAAAATATATCGGATTGCTTTGTCGCAGCTTTGGAAATCGAAATCTATTTTCCTTCAAATCTAAGCGAATCCCGTGCGGATTGGAAATCTACCCTTTACCTACCGCCGGGCGAGCCAATTGATATTCCAACAATACAATGTATGAATAAAATATAAACTGAGATCCTATCAGCCGTGTTGCGCGCTATCGCTCTATTTTATAATAAATTTTCAAAATCTAGTGTTTGGTTTTAAATTCACATAACTGTTACATTTTACTTCGCAGGTTTGTTATCTATAATAAAAGTAGCATATTTGGGTGCAACGACCTCAAAAATTATATTAGACCAACAAAATTAACCGCGAATCGACACTTAAATAATAGTTCCTCGCGAACAATATGGCGACTGCGACATTAAACTGAGCATAACCTCAATAAAGTACATGCCACCATAAACGTGCTGCTATAGGTAGGTCGGTATCGTAATTTTCTTTATTGTTCCTTACCGCAACGAGCGACGCCGACGGGCAGTACCTAACAAACGGGGTTATTCTCAACGTCGAACACTAACTGGATATCAGTTTTGAGTGTCAGTGTGCTGAGCCAATCATTTGAATAAGATATGGACCTTTATAACGTTGTGCTAGTAAACATTTTGCCAAACGCCGAGAGCAGTGTTTGCTTCTGACGTCTGTAACGTCACTGCTTAAAGTCAGCAGAATACCTGAAATGAAATGAAATGTTTATTGCTATCTCAAACAGATGTCGTAGGTACATATTTTGTTATATCTACGTAGATAAGTAATAAATAGTTTAATTCTAATAAAACAGTACCATAGGTTATGCTCTGTTCCCCACACTAGGACTTTATAGCCTGTATGGCAGGGTCAACCTATGTAGGTACTTAGCGCTGGTATTCTGCTGACTTTACCTACCTTGTACCTTTCTTATATGCTGAGCTGATATTAAACTGTCTAAGCTATTCTAATTTAACACACGTATTGTTGTTTTTAACAGTCCTGCCAATTATACACAAATTATATTCCTTGATTATTTGTTTTTTTACAACGTGGTGAATAAAAGTTTTTTATTTCATTTCATTTCAAAAATTGTGACAGAATGATATCATGTCAAAACATCTCGAAATGAATCATCTCGAAATGCTGCTCGTGACTGTCTATGTATAGACTAGTTTGGGATGATTGGTATTCGTGCCGGTGAAATTACAGGTACATGAGACTTTTCACCATGATGTCTCAGGTTTGTTGATGGTAGGAATTATGGTACGACAGCTATTGCGGGATTTACAAATAACCTTGTATACTTACAGGGTTATTTGTAAATCCTGACGTAATCGCTAGACGCTTTGAGAATAACTCCACTGTACGTTATTCGCGTCCCCTACTCATTTAGCTGTCGGAGAGTTATTTAATACTACGAGTGACCCCAGCCCTGTTCTTGCCGTGGACGCTGTAATGTATTGAACACATCTGCCGGACGCCGGACGACGCCGGCCGGACACTCTCCGCGCAATAAATCCAAGAATTTAAATGAATCTCGTTTGATTGGTATTGCTACATGCACATAAACATCGCAAAATGAGAATGAGCAGGCCCGATTCATTCGGTCAAACATGCTTATTGCACCACTGAATTTTTATGATGCCGCGCCTTCAATTTGCTTACTTTAAACTTGCAACTCACCATGCTTTCTTAATCTACAATGAAATCAAAAATTACTACTATTTCGTCGTTCTTTTCCACTTCCTAATCGATTTGAATTTAATTCGACGATGTCTCTCTTACTGGAACCGAACTTCGAAGAAAAATAAAGGTTAGTTCAGAAATAAGTATGAACCCAGTGTCCGTAATCTTTCAACATCTTAAATAAAATAGTCGGGTCAGTGCTATATGGCCGGTATCCTATGAATTAAATATGAGCGCTTTATTCGATTCCCGAGTCCCTCGATATCTGATAATAAAAAAGAAATTTATCGCGCGCACACACACTAGTTGTAGTGGCGGATGCCGAGGCTGAGTCTCATCGGCCACTATTTTTTACGGCGGAGTCGGCATCCTTCTATCGGCAATCACTTCATAGCGACCCCTGTCCGAACGTTCGATGACAGAATTATTTATCAGTTTGAAAAATGACGGGAAATTGAATGTAGTCGCAATGTTTACAACGCATTTCGGTCCGGAGTCCTCGGGGGCTCCTTCCCTCGCGTTCCGATGTCCACTTTTCAAAGAGACCGCTCGGACGAGGGTCGAAAAAGTGTCCCCAGAGTAAAAAAATACAAAAAAATGTGTATAAAATTGTATCTTCGCTCAACAAATGTTACATTACGTTAGTACGGTGGATTACAAAGACATGTGTAGCGAGTGAGATGAGACGGGCGTTGTAGGATGGCTGATACTTTATTCATTTTGTGTATAATTGTTTTGCGCTCGGGGAGCAGGCCGGGTGGCGCGTACTAGTATGACGCAATCTATTTGAGTGACCGGAGCCATGTGTCCACCCGTGCACAACGGAGGGACTCATATACTTCCTACTTCTATATTGAATTATCTGAATGTAATAAAATAACTTTGAGAAACTTCGTAATCTTGGAACGGTTTCCTACTTGATCCGGAAACAATCGTGCTCGTAAATTTTCATAAAAAGAATACTACGTTTATTTTACGATCATCGAGCAATCGTTTATTTGGTAAACGAAACATTTAACAATGTTCCCATGTTGTTAAAAGATTAGGTTTTCGAATGTTTATAAAGGGAGAGTTTGGTACACCAATGCACCATAACAATTCGTTATTGTTAATGTAAATTAGCAAACAAATTTTAAGTATGTAGAGCTTGAGTTAGAGGTATGCAAAAATAAAAACAAGCAAAAACTTGCTTGTCTATGCACATTTAATATTAGCTGTGAGAATGGTAGGTTGATATCTAATATTGGCGTCTGCGGACATATCCATCTCATACATAGATGTATGGATATGTATGCGCCCATGGCCCCTCGTAAAATTGTTTTATTCGCCCCATACTGCGTCGTAAAAGGCGTAATAACGCGAGGAGGTATCGTGGAAGCAATTACCGATCTGTTATAGTTTGTTACAAAGGCGCTTGTTTATTATCGTTTTATTATCAACGCATTTGCCGTACAAGGACGTTTTAATTCAATAGGTACGATAAAGGTTAATTAGCTTATGTTTACGGGTTTATTCTGGAAAGCTGAGGAAGAATCTTTTAACTGTAAAAAAGTCAATGACCTTGCTGAACATAAATACCTATCTCAGAAGAATAGCTAAAGAAGTAAAAACAAGATAAATGTAACTTGCGACCTCATTCACCTGCACTGACATAAAAATAAACTAAAATAAAAATTAAATCAACATTACCTGAAGTATTTCAACAAAGATCACCAGATTGGAAACCTATCTCATGTTTCAGTGCCTATTTTCCTACAACACCCGCTGAATTCCAGGAACAGAACGCCCAGTAGTAAATCAAAATTTGGTAGGTTCGACAAAGTGTAAGATGAAAGTTGCGCAACAAATCCTTATCCGAGTTTCAGGTCACGATTCTGCAAAATCGACGAAAATAAAATCAAACGTTCCGACGCTGGCAATCCAAATGGAAAATGTGATATTGGATAGAAAACGCTGAATGTCATCATAAGATTCGCTCATTCGCGAGCGATAAAGACGTATTTCTACACGTTGTTCTTTAAAATAAAACCATTTTTGGTATCATAAACTTATATTAAATATGAAAGAATAGGTATCGTAATAAACGTCTAAACGACTAGTGTAGGTATGTTTATTAGATGTGTTTTATGTGTGTCACTAACATTAGCTTTAAGTTTTTAACTGTACTACATACTAACAAAAACTATGGCCGAATTGACTGAAATAAATATTCTTATAAATAAATATTATTAGAATATTAATACATCATTTATAACAAAACACCCCAAAACATTATTGTAACTGTAAAAATATACCTAAATCATAATCATCGTAGAATAAATCCGTATTAATATTACAACACACATTCATATTGTTACATAACAAAGGTAAACTAACCGCATATACCGCCCCCATTATAATCATAACCAATATCATAAACCGCCCGCCCTACCAGGAAAACTCACGTTGCACACCGCGCCGCCCGCCTACAATATCATAACGAGCAGGGATTGGCCGTTATGAGTTGATATAATATCATAAACCGCCGCTATTGGCTGAGGGGAGGCAGACGCGACCCTCCGGAAAATCCGGAAAATGTCTTGAAGCTTAGTGCACTAGGAAGCCTGTTATAATAGATTTTACATCAATGGCGACCTCAATAAATATGTCGGGTGGGGGTTGGCGGCGGCCGTGTATGAGCGGTAGGTGATACCGACCGCCCGACCGGGTCGATAATAATACTCGGCCATATCTGCAGTGGACTGTATTGCTTGAGCAGAACGAGCGCGCGCCACCCTACAAACAATATAAATCATTTTCTCGGCGCTGAAGCCGCGACCGCAAGCGGGCAGTGCGACTCACGTGGCCGACCTCACCGCCCAACCTAGCCGCCACTACACTGTGTTCACACCTTTATGCCGATGTATTGCCACATTAATGAAACTTTATTTGATATATTTTTTCATTACGTTTCCTTTTCTGATATTTACTTATGACCGTCTGTGCTATATTTAGACATATAGTTAGTGACGGATTTATATGATTAGTAAAAATAAAACTGTTTACAAAATGAAATTATATTTTTAAGCAGTTACATAAATCAAGGTAGTAAGGCAGTTAATAAAATTTTAAAATAATCTCATCGGACATATGGTATGAAAATACCAAAATGATTTATATTGAAGTAAAACTCGATTCATTTCAATGGTGCACCATATTGTCAGTATTCGCAATGAGATTTTGCAGGGTTGGAGTTTGTTTTGATCCAATTTTAAAAACGACACGCACGATTCCGTATCAAAATGATATTGTGGTGTGCATCAGGGATGTGCGTGTGTATTTCGTATTTTACTGGCACGCTTTAAATTTCCGTTTTGCTATTCGCTGTTATTTAATTTCCATACAATGTTTCCTGCTGCTTGAAAAACAAACGATTATTTTTGAATTAATTGTTGTAACTGAATGCGGTTTTAAATACTAGATACTTGTTGTTTCCTGTTTACCCGTTAAAGTTTTGATTATTGTTACAGTTTTTTGAGTCCCATGAATATTCCATCTCTGCAAAGTGTACTTCAATATTAGCTTTCTAGCTTATCGCGCACCGAACATACCATACATACAATACATCGATAGAGCTGATGGCAATACGGTGCGGGTAAACTTTGCACAATTTATCAAATTGAGTTAGTGAGGGGCAATATCGCAAAGCGAACGCAATATTGCAGCGCGTGACCGCGTCTGCAATACGCGCTCAATACATCGGCGGCGCCGGGCCCGCACGTCCGCCGCCCGCCCCCGTCTTCGAGCCGCCCGCCGGCCGGGGTGGCAGGCCCCGAGTCCGACTGACCACCTAGATATTTAGCTAACAATGCCTCGCCACCCGCGGCCACCCGCGCCGGCCGTCCCGCTCCGCCTGCCGCGTACTCCCCGATGCCCGACAGGGACCGCGCCTCCGGTCATCGCTATATTTATTGGCGACGCTCATAAGTACGCGGGTCAGGTTATAAGTTTCTACGAAATGAATGGCCGAAGCACGTAGGTGGCGAGCGCCCGTTGCTTAACAAGAAACCACCTCCACTAGAACTTGGCAAGGGGGGGCCGGCCACCCCACGAACATGGTGGCGTTATAATTAAAAAACAAAAGAATACAGGAGCCACTCAGCCTCCGCCGTTCTTCGTTCGACTTTCATGCGAAAAATGCAACGACTGACAATTAAATTCAAAAGAAGAATGGAACTAACTTTTTAACTTTCATTAAGTTCTTTTATTAGTTTCGTTTTACTTTTATGCAGCCAACAGCTAATTGATTAAAACGAGGTTCCTTACTTTTCAGTTCAGATATACCGACTTTAACCTGCGTCACCTGGCCACGAAAACACCCTGAGTCCAATTGATGTACCTAATACTTGAAGCTAGTTTTGTTTGTATCGTTCTTATGAAACTATATCCTAAGCATGAAACAGTTCTAAATCACATCTAATCCGGACCCCATTAATCTTAAACAAACCATCAGTCAGCCCCATACCCGGCGGTCATCACAGTTTATGTGGACCGCTCCTATTACAAATGCCTTCGAATGCGCAGATGACCGCACGGTTTTATAATACGAAGGCGACTCTCCCCGGCCCTCGCCCACCCTTGACCATCGACCGACAATTGTAAATGGCACATAAAATAAATGAATGTGCAGCGGGACTCGCCTCTGCAGCAGACAATATAAATTACGAGCGGACGATTATATTCCAGCGGGAATGAAACGTTTTCCTTCAGATGTGTTTCACTGAGGGAAGGCTGGAAGGCTGTGTGAATTCAGCTGCCCACCGCCCGGCCGCTCTCGTTAGCCGTGCGTGTAATTGCCTACTGTTTTTAGGGAGGCTTTGATTAGATGGATATTTGTTTCGATTATTTCTTTGGATTTTATAATGTTTTATTGGAAGATTATGAATAAGCGATTAGACCGCCCATTGTACTTCCGCGATTAGCTTGTAATTAGCTGTGTTATTTGTAAACAACATATTATGTGGTGTACAATAAAGAGTTATCTATCTATCTTTCTATATTTTCAATATGGTGTTTATAATAAGTCCACAAAATTGTTTTAGAAAAATAGGTATTTCGAAGAATAACTTCAGTTTAATCAAGTACTGAAGTTTCATCAAGTCATATTATCATTTTCACATATTATACCTAGTCCATATGCTATCTACCAATCAGTTCCGTACATAATTGCAAAAAAATACAAAAACCTCATACACAACTCACAAGCTGTAAAATATATGAGAAGCAACACTTTATAACTACTTTCTAAGCGTTTTAGAAAGAAAGAAAGAAAAATATTTATTAAGTTATTTACGTCAAAAAAATACAAATTTTGTAAGTTAGGATTAACTTAATCCTAACTTATTAACTTATCCCAAGTTATGAAAAAAATGCCTACTTATAAGTATAATGCATTTTTTTTAAACTTTACTGTATTTACTGTAATTATCTAGATTTTCTATTACGTTCTAACTGTTATAAATAAAAATGATTTATCGCACGCGACTTTTCACCATTTACCATCATCATTTTCGGAAAACTCTTACTCTGCCGAGGGTCCAGAGACTGTCGGCCCTGTAATATTTTACTCCAACTAATGGCAAATTTCCAATAACATCTCATTAATCTAGCTAAATGAAATTTATGGGTTTATTAGGGCGGCCCGCGTTCGTTGATCACATAAGTAACGCGGCCGTAGACGAACACTTCTATGGAATTAAAATTGATGTTTAGGTACCTACTTTATTATATGGTTGGTTGATAAAGGTATGTTCTCAGGAAAACAGAAAACTATTTCAGAAATTAATGAGCCACCAAACCCTGGAAAGTAATTATATTACCTACTAGGTAATATAGAAACTACTTTTAGGACTCAAGTTTTTGGACGAACTTTAAACAATTTGAACGTCACGAATATTTAATTCTAGATTATAAATTAATAAAAAGTTATCGTTGGAAATTATTTGAACCAATTCCTGTACTGAAAACTACTTTATAAGATAAATCAATATTTTCCTTCAGAAAAATCACGCGCAATAAAATTAATTTTCATTTTATTTTCTCGTGTCTATTTCCGTCTCGGTGTGTCTAAGAAATTAAGCTACTTTGATGTTCTATATTCTACACAGGTAAAATTGTTTACATTTTGCGTCTTCTTTCGCATTCTCAGTTGCAGAAAAGTTTTATTTCAGGTTCGAACCAATATAATTCAAGTCAGAGTGCATTAGGTTATTTTAATGACCACGTGAAAATCAGTGATTTGCTCTAGAGTTACTAAATCACTAATAAGCGTTGTACCCAACGTTTACCATCCCGGTTCCGTGGAATGAGTCATTCGATAGCAGACCAGACCAGTCATTTGGTCAGTCTCGCAAAACTAATGACACATAATGACGGCTGTACTGGAAGCTTGGGGTGGCTTCCCAAGCACGGAACAATTTGATATCCAATTAGAGATCTTGTTGCGAGGGAGCAAAGATTGACGTGCGTGCATAGGTATCAGTCAAGGTCTGCTAGTTATCCACCCTGGGAGGTCTGCAGGCGATGACCACCTGACCACCCCATCAAGCTAATACTTGAAACAAAATAAATGGAAAATTATAAACTATTGACTTACAGTTTCGTATCTCGTTTATAAAATTATACACCATAAAAATACAAAAATACAAGACCACGGAGCCGACGGAACGGAATCTTAGTTTAGAGTCATAACTATGTATGTAACTGTAGGGTGTTTAAACCATGAAAAAGTTAACCATTAGATACCGTTACAAGAAAATATGTGGGATACTTAATTACCAAAAAGTTTTTCGTTCTTCAGACATCACGTTATCTACTGGCTAGAAGGGCTTCGGCGACCTAAAAACTGCAACATCAGTTTTTACCAGGTTATAAGATCTTAGCTAATACTTAAGTAGGTACTTAATATATTTTCAAACTGTAGCAAAATCTTTCTTCAAAGTATCTTCATAATACAAACTGGGTATGGGCAAGACAATCAGAGGTAAGTACCTAGATCCTATAAATGTTCTCCTAACTTTATCATAGTATTTGTATCATAGTACTTAAGTGAACTAGTTAACTTATTTTTTATACAAGTAGCTAACAGTTCTTTAAAAAAAATCGTGAAACACTTTCCCTTGTATAGAAAAAACGTCGTTCTTGGCGTAGAACACGCAAGTACCTACTGCATAAGTGCAGCGGCGTGTGGCCCACTGCACTGATTAGATATGAAATTATAGATGCGCAGGCGCACGTACGCGGAAAATAACGGATAATGGAGTGCTACGCTACCGTTATGAGCTGAATCGACCTCACTCATGTGTCTCACTGTCAAGGTTGTGAGACAGACTTACTTGGATTCTGTGCTAGATCTTTAAACATTTCGGGACATCTTTTTTCACACAGCATCATCTAGCCCCAAAGTAAGCAGAGCTTGTGTTATCATAACACTGTTATGGGAACTATTTGACTAATATAATACTTATATACCTATTTTTTTGTTATACTTATGTATTATACATATAAAACACCTTTAAACTTATTTAATGTTATTGTTAGGTACTAACGATTTAGTAGTTCTAAATTACAAACTGAGAGGTACTTATAAGCACCGACTGCGACCATGCACGACAATCGTGAGACACAGCATCATCTATATATTTTTTGAAATACATACACATTATACATTCAAAACCCCCAGATCCGAGACTAATAATGGCAGATCATACAAACATTTGTCCCGCATGTCTGTGGTCACATTTATACATACGTAATAGAATGTCATATTAGTATTAGCATATTTAGTATTTTTTTGTAGTTTCAAGTAACGAAAGTATTTTTATGTTTCATTGTTTTCTTCTGTACACGATTCTACCTCTATAATTACCTCTCTCTAGCTCAAGGTTTGCTGGAAGAAAACTATTTTTAGGGTTAAGCTCGCCTTTGTACATGCCATTAATTGTGTCTTTTTGTAAGTGTTTATTTGTGTGTACAATAAAGAATAAAGAAAAAAACAAACACGCTCACGACTGTATTCTCCATACTCAGAGCTATTGGACATACTCAGAACTCAGTACGTAGATCTGCAAATATCCAAGCAGCGGCACGTCCAAACATTATATTTCTCACATGCTTATTTTTTGCATAGTAGTGCAAGGTTGCAAGCCCGCTTTAGAAGACTAACCGTTGACATGATCTAGGGGTATGCTGGATTCCTCGCCATGTCTTTCTTCGCCATTTTAAGCACACCATTTTATCATCATCATCATCCATAGCTCGACTTCATCCACTGCTGAGTATAGGCCTCCCTCACATGCTAATTAACATGTCTTAAAAATGTTGAGTAAAAAAATCCATTGATGCCCCATCGGGTTAGAGCCAACGACATACGGATCGGAAGTCGGGTTACCGTTCACTAGGCCAACATGGCTAATTTATAAATGAAACTTTAAATAACTCCAATAAATGGCTTCGCCTTTAGTAGCCTTTACTCTGCTTTTCAAACTTCCTGCGAGACAATACGCAGAAAGTGTGAAAAGCAGAGTATTCTCCTCGGAGATAAAGCTGAATTCATTTTGGGTGAGTTTGAATCTCTCGTCACACTCTAGTCTATTCTAGTCTAAACTCCCTCGCTTCGGTCAGAAGTCGTCTTTATGCTACCTTAGTTAATAACTCTTAGTTGCCTCTAGAATCCTTCGTAGGACACTGCTTTATCCTATAAAGATAATAAGAACGCTTTCTATGTTTTAAATCACAGTGGTTATTGGTTGGCGTTCAGTAGTTAGGTTATTATATAACTGCTGACTGTGAAGGGAACCTTACTTTTCTCAAATGTAAAGAATCTCAACATTCCAGTGTTCCTGCCATAATTGGAAATGCGCTTTGATTTCAATAATTCCACTGCGAATGCATGAATGCATGTATGCATGTATGCATGTGGCGGACGCGTGCATTACTTTCACTCAGTTTGGCACTTCACGTTATTTCAATTCCAATTAACACACATAATTGCAAGCACAAATAATAATTGGTACCTATCTAAGTAGATACCTTAAGTTATTTTCATTAAATTGTTATTGTACCTAATAATCAATTCTTTAATAAATATCACGTAGAATGCTAACTATTTTGCTAAACATTGATAGTTCTATGCCTTAACATATTGTTTGGACTGTTGAATTTCACTAAAATCAACAATTCGTTAATAAATAAATAAATAATGCTGGACATTTTCACACAGCATCATCTAGCCCCAAAGTAAGCAGAGCTTGTGTTATGGGAACTACATGACTGATATACTACTTACATACTTTTTTTTTTAAATACATACATATTATACATATTAGGTTGGGGAAAAAGTCTTTTCGCATTATTGTATGTATGAACTTGTAATAAAATATCTTTGGCTATACTATTTGTATCTGGCTGGTTTTGGTATCATTAAAAGTTTAAATTTTAAAGAAGATAATTCCAAATTCAAATTAGGAAAATGTGTGATTTTTATTTGTTTTTCGTACTGTTAAGATGAGTGAATCTAATGAAGAAATTCGATACATTTTAAAATTTTACTACAAAAAAGGTAAAAATGCAACGCAAGCCGCGAAAAAAATTTGCGATGTTTATGGACCTAGTGCAGTGTCTGTGAGAGTAGCACAAATTTGGTTTAAGCGTTTTCAATCCGGAAATTTTGATGTCAAAGATGCACGTCGCTCTGGTCGCCCTATTACGGATAAAATGGATGCCATTTTTGAAAAAGTGGAGCAAGATCGGCATATCAGTAGTTACGACGTAGCTGAAGAACTGGGAATTGACCACAAAACAGTTTTGGCGCATTTGAAAAAAACTGGGTACACAAAAAAGCTCGATATTTGGGTACCTCACGAGCTCACTGAAAGAAACCTAATGAACCGTGTTCTCATTTGTGATTCTTTATTACGACGTAATGAAACCGAACCATTTTTGAAGAAGCTGATAACTGGTGATGAAAAGTGGATCACGTACGACAAGAACGTGCGAAAAAGGTCGTGGTCAAAGGCCGGTCAGGCTTCACAGACTGTGGCGAAACCCGGGTTAACTCGCAACAAGGTGATGCTGTGTGTGTGGTGGGATTGGAAGGGCATTATTCATTATGAGCTGTTACCACCAGGCAGGACCATCGATTCTGAACTCTACTGCGAACAACTGATGAGATTAAAACAAGAAGTTGAGAGAAAGCGGCCGGAGTTAATCAACAGAAGGGGTGTGGTTTTTCATCATGATAACGCTAGACCTCACACATCTTTAGCCACTCAGCAAAAATTAAGAGAGTTTGGCTGGGATGTGTTAATGCATCCGCCGTATAGTCCTGACCTTGCACCTTCAGATTTCCACCTGTTTCGGTCTCTTCAGAATTCTTTAGGCAGTGTCAGGTTAACATCACGAGAGGACTGCCAAAACCACTTGTCGCGGTATTTTGAACAGAAGCCCCAAAGTTTTTATAGCAATGGGATCATGTCCCTGCCTACAAAATGGCAAAAAGTTATCGAACAAAATGGTACCTACATACTTTAGTTAAATGTAAATAAACTATATTAAAAAATGTTTTGAATTTTCTTAAAAAATGCGAAGAAACTTTTTCCCCAACCTATTATAAATCACCCAGATCCCGAGACAAATATTTGAAGATGCAAACATTTGTCCCGCGGCGGGAATCGAACCCGCTACCTTCTGCGTCTAAGGCGGGCCTTCGCCCACTGCGCCACATAGGTCGTCAATAAATAAATACTACAATAAAATTATTTATATCGCTTTAGTAACTAATTGAACCAAATTTGACGTAGCAAAACATACCTTACCTGATTTTATCACCCTATATTTTTTATATCAGAACCTTACAACGAGATCTTTACTTTTTTCCAGTCGGATGTTTTCTTTTTGTAATCGATCGCATATCCTGTATATGTATTTTATTAGCAGGGGAATATCGGAGCGGAACGGGGCGGGCGATGTCGGTGCGCGGTAGGTGAGCGCGACGTGAGCGGATCCAGAAATGAAATTGATGAACTTTTCTCGCACCAATAATGCCTTTGGCACGTACCAAAACTTCCTCACATAACCTCCCTGGATAGTAGGGTTGCTTGATATGTAGGCACTTTTTAAAAATTATGTTTTGGAGTTACCTATTATTACTTTTATTGTGATTGCATGCATAATTAATATTTTAAATGTTTGACATGGAACCATGTAATCATTCATAACCATTATAAAACTGAACTTTGTCGCCGTCAACCCCAGTGCTAACAAGTTGGTAAAAAAAAAACAAACACACATGAATCCCCATGATGGATATCCTCAGATATACTTAGTCGATTCGCGAGGATACCAAATAGACGCTAGTCAGAGGCACGCCTATTTACCTTGCGAAAGTATTAAATATTTGATTTATTACTATGTTTCAAGCTCTTTCATATTGCACCCCACATAACCTGATATTTTGTTTCATCCACTTCGCTCCTCCACCCATATCTCATAGTAAACCATCTCATTTATTTAAAAAACTCCGCGCGACATACGAATTCTATTAGTAAAATCTATACATATAGGGTTTAAACTTCATGGAGATCGGATTTACCATACGAATACCACAAACAGAACATTGCGATATCCCATTTCATGGCGAACTACTGTTTTTAAAATCTAGAAACAACGATTAATTTTATGTGAGACGTAGCAGCCCTGCCCAACGGACAACGGACGGCAAAGCGGAGGCGACCGGCGAGCGAAGAAGGGGGCACATTCAATATAAGAAGGGAACAAAATAGGTTTATGTCGGATACTTTGACCATTCGCCCGTGAACTAACTTTGCTGGAGCTATATGAGCTTCAGCTTTGAAACGGAAATCACAGTGTTCATTATTATGCAGTGGTTTACCAATACTACTGCCATATGTTTTATCAGAAGTGGGATGGCAAGAACCTATCATACATTCTGTATTTGCGTGTGTTATAACATTTTGTATGGCATTTAGTGTTGTTTTATTCCAATAATACAAACAACTCAATGCCTTAAGAGGCAGACAACTGTCAAATTAGCACATCAAAAAGTAGCGTTCATGGTCCTGGCGCTATCGACACCGCTCTGATAAATGAGTGAAAGTCACACGTCTTCGGCATTTAATCTAACGATTACTTTTAGAAAATGTGGTTTTACTTTTTCAAAAAGTAACAAGATCTTAAAAAGTAAGAAGTCTTAATTTAATCAGTATCCGTTATGAAAATAGTATCAGATTTTTTTCTTATTTTAGAGGTAACTTTGTATAAAACTGACGCGTTGGCGATGGCGATCAAAGGGAAAAGGTTTTCAAGCGGTTGTCAAATTTCGCGTTAATGTTCTGATAGTCACCGCCACCGATGCAAACAGCATAATCCAATACAGTAGCTAATTACCAACTTAGCAAACACCTACCTACTGTTAAATTCAAGATATTTACCATTACCTACATTCTGTAATGCATAGACATCGTGATGGACTAATGCTAGGTACTAATAAGGTAACCAGGTAACTTACCTGGTATTCTTGTAAAAGCTGGGTTTGGAATCTAGTGGTAGGAACCCACGCACGATATTATAATAGTACCTACTCTATTAAAATCACGCCTGTTTCCCGGGGAGAAAACACGGATTTTTATTTGTGACGAACCTAACATACCTCTTTTGCTTCATTCATCCTCATCACATTTTTCATACAAGCCCGTCGGCTGATATGGCTTTTCTCCAGAACATTTACATTTGGTCAGTCAGAGTACATTCACCAAGACCTTCCTCTTACAACTATCCCATTCACGCTCGCCTAGTGTAGGTACCTAATATAATATCTAATAGTACATAAGCTAGGGCAAAATATATTATCTTTCACCCTCACTTCTATGCCCATTCAAATAATAACTCTACAACTCAAAATATATAATAGCTACACTACACTTGTGAAGTCTACTGTTGCTACCGATCCACGTGTTCTAAAGAAGATAGTATTACCATGTACTACATGGCTGGCGCTAGCTGGCCTATAACATACTAATTGTTACTATTTGCTGTAATGGTAGATTACAGCTCTAGTACTAATGTACATATAAATTACTGAGGCCTTAAACTATGGGTACCTACGCAAATGTAGCCATGCATTACTTAATTCGAGATGCAGACAGTCATCAAGTATTGAAGGCGGATGGACACCTGACTCGATAGTAAGGAGATACCTAATATTAGCAGGATGTTCGCCAGCGCCAGAGAGCCTCATGAGACTTCAGATCGCCATGTATTTTAGCAGAGGACTGATTATCCATTGGGATTCAAAACATTATTCATGAAGCTAAATCTGGAACCGTATTAGTCAAGTCAGTTATTCGTCTGAGAGCCAAGTAATGTTTTCTGCTCTACTTTACTATGCCAATGGTATTATGTGCATTGATTTTTGTGGCCACATGAATTTGATATTCATTTAAGTCCCTGCTAGTGTAACATTGGACAATTCATCATCGAGGCGGCTTGTTTGCATAATTAATTAAACACGAACAAAACATCGACTTATAAACCAATAACTCAAATCACATAAAACATGCACATACATTTCCTCAGCAGTAAATTAGCTAAGTATTTGTCCGTCGCAAAACTAATCAACTGACACGCAATTTCTAGAATAGAAATGAAGCCAACGTCACCGATAGTCCACCGCTTAATCAGCGTCGGTCGGTCCGCCCGCCCTATATTTGCGTATGCAAAGAGACGTAGCCGCATTAACGATGCCATATAGCCAGCGTAGCGTGCACCGATTGGGCAAACACATATCTGCATTATAAACAGGAACGGGGCTCACAAACGCGCATGTGGTCGGCCTTTACCGGCAGCGCACGGCTAATCAACGAGCTGACCTTCCTAGTTTCGCAGCCAAACAAACGCCACACCACTACCTATCCTCCCAGTAAAATGGCTGCTGGCTGCATAGTTAAGCCTCTACAATCTATCTAACGTTACATTACAATAGTACCCTGCAGTTTGATGGACATAGTTGGATCGCCCTGTTTGATTTAGACTATTTGAGAAACTGTAGATTAATATAGCAGACGAGAGAGTTTTGTAGCTGCTGCTTCTAAGCGATAACCCATTGTACTTTTGTTTTAGTTTTGATAAGTTATATCTGTTTTTCTTATGGTATACAATAAAGTATTTTCATTCATTCATTCATTCATTAGATTAAGTACCTACTGGACTTCTTTTATTTTTCTGTGTGAAATACATATCGATGTAAGACAACAGTTTGGTGTCTGTACTACCGGTGTTTATATGATTAAATTCTGCTTATTATACCATGAGCAATTAGAGAACAAATATCAAAAGTATATCTAAATATTTATCCTACTTTAGTCACTACAATAGTCACGTCATAATATACAAATTACAAATACAAAATATATTAAGTTATTTATTCATAGTTGTATGAATAAATGTTTAATTAACTATTTATATATATAAAAATGTACCAACTCTAGTCGCAGTCACCCAGTGCCATTCGCAAAATATTCATGACAACGAAAGTCCCTCTGGTGATCACTGATTTTTATAATTAAAGAGACAGGTACATAATTCTGTCTCCCTTTAGTCGATAAACGGTTTTCTGAATCTCTAAGTAAAGAGGCATCAGACAACCAATTCTGTATTACCATTTTGCAAAGCTATTTCTATGTCTGCTCGCAACTCAAACCAAGTCAAGCGCAAAACCGATCACCTTCAAAGTAGAAAACATCATAAATAGCGGGATATGTGGGTAGAACAGGTATGTTCTATCATGAATCGTGCATGTGCAGTGCAGTGAATCGATCAGAACTTTCTACTTTCAACGTGCAAGTCCGTAGCCACTCGCATTAACGGAAAATCTCGGCGCATTTCTCGGACTCTTCTCCACTAGAGCGAATAAAGAAAGCGGCTTAGAATTCATTAAAACTGTTTGTATCTAATGTTAATAAATAAAACACGCAAGTGTACTCAATCAAATCGACGCTTTGGAATAGATGGATACATCAACGTATTTTATTTCGTCCTTAATTAACCTATTATCTACCTGTGTCCCACCCAGTGATTGAATTTCGTATTTGGTTGAATTCAACGGAATACGAATCATTTTCTGAGCATGCCTCTATAAAAATAAATAATAATGAATTATTAAATAATGCTGGAAATTTCCACACAGCATAATCTAGCCCCAAAGTAAGCAATCTTGTGTTATGGGAACTATATGACTGATATATTACTTATATGTATATTTTTTTTTGTAAATACATACCTACATATTATACATAGAAAACATCCAGACCCTAGACAAATTTTGCAGATCATACAAACATCTGTCCCGCGGCGGGAATCGAACCCGCAACCTACTACGTCTAAGCGGGCCTTCGCACACTGCGCCACAGAGGTCGACAGAAAAAAAGATTCCCTATAACTTACTCTGTTACCTACCCATCGACTGTGGTCGATTATTCTCCAGATTAGGTAACTTATCTACTATTGATTTTGAAAATGAAACCAGATTGAGTGTTCCTTTTTTTATTTACTCTTACATCACTTTAGTAATTTAATTTACATTAAACGTACATACAACCATAGTCACAAATAAATAAATTACATTAAATAATTTACTGACATAGATTTGAGAACGAAAGCGGACGACCAGTTCATCTGAGGAGGATGTCCATGCGGCACGTCCACGTCGACGGTACTTTGGTTTGAGGTTGTTTGTTTGTAGACGCGGCGATTCAGATTAGGCCACTTAGTCGATGTGGCCTGCTAGGGTCTGGTGCTCGCCCGAGAGGTGGAAGGTGACTATGCGGTCCGAGGATCAGCTAGGCAGGTGCAGACGTCGTCTCTGCTCCGTATGTGTAGGGATCCACCGCGCCTGATTTTGCTGGCCTCACCACATATAGATTCCGCCTTCGAATTAAAGACTAGAATTAAAATATAAAGATTAAAACACAAACTCACGTTAAAATCACTAAACAGCAATTAATTTTATTAATCCAAAAAGTATTACATCATTTTATAACTGTCCTTACCTATGGTGTCCATCTGCATGAACCTGGAAGGTAGTTTCTCCGGTGGATCCATCGTGGCTGAACAGTTTCTTCAGAGCGATGATACCAGCGATGGTTAGCGCCACCTTACTGGCGATGAGGGCTTTGCCGGCGATAGCTGCTAGCGTCTTCAGCGCCATGCCTCCCACGATGCTCATCGTGGTGAAGATACCGAGCAGCAGGTACGGCAGGGTCTTCTTGCCTGTAACAATTCAAAAGCATGATATTTCCCAAAGATTTTCATTAAAAATGTCATAAATTTCCTATACCTAATACTCGCAATGACACGAACCTCTACCTCTTCCTTCAGAAGCGAGATCCATAGCGACGGTGTGCGTGCTCAACAACTGCTCGAATTTGCTACGCAACATGGTATCGACTTTGTCTTCAGTGGACATTCCGGGAAAAAAACGAGGCTCCGCAACCGCTGAGGGTGCGTCAGCCTGCTTCACGAGCGACAAGCCATCGGTGAGCTGTACGCTCTCCTGTACAACACAAAACAAATTAAATAAACACTACAACACACTTGGCACAAATAACAGCACTACACTTGAACTCTCTTCACCTGTTCCACTGCCCTCGTAAGCGCAGACAAGGCCTTGCCCTTCAAGCACATCGACACGTGTTTCTGTGAACTGCAGTCGTCGTAAACTTTTTGTAAAATAGAGAACTCCGCTGAGGGCCACCAGCTCTCCTCGGCCCGTCCACTGTCGATCTCGTTCTGCGCTAGGTCATCCGCATCCATCCTGCGGGATCTCCGTCCATGGACATTGCTGGAGGCGATGGCGACACAGATGGCCGATACGACGTATATCCGGAAAGCGGTACACATTTTGAATGATTTCACACACAGCACTAAAAACTAAAAAATCGACGTGTATGAGGGTGGTCCGGCGGCGACTGACGGGCGGTGGAACAGGTGTGGGCTTATAACCGTGCGCCACTTCGCCGTCGAGCACCACCAAACATCCGCTATTCCGCACCAATTCTCCGCACGCGCACTTATGTAACTGAACTTGAAAATGATCGAGAGCCATTTTCCAAGTGAATTTCTCCGATAAAATGCAAGACAAAAAGCGAGACACATATCTGTTACTATTGCAGTGTGCAATATGGTCTGCTTCGTTTACGTGTGTGAAAAATCGCTGAGCAATTAGATACCTACCTACACACAGGCGACTATGCGTGCACCGTGAGGACTGTTCGTTTACTTCAGTCAGTCTCACATTTCACTATGCGGATTTCAGCTATTTACCTATGTTTCTATATTTACTTAGGTCGGTAACGTTGAAATGGAAACAGTATTGTTATTCAGATCTCTATCGCCGCGTGCGCAGGGTGCAAGGTTTGTAAGCGCAAGTGCAAGTTCGGGCCACGGCCTAGCTGCATGCGGAATCGTGGGTATTTACAACTGCAGGAAAGTAAAACTGTATCGGACCGTGTCCGAGTAGGTTATATGTTATTGTCAATGACAATTTATTTAATTGTTAAGTAAAGAAAATGAAATTGATATTAGGTAGGTACCTTGCAACTTGGTACCTGCCAGACCGTTATTAGAAGGTCGTATAATGATCCATAGATTAATCCAACATGATTAAACGGTTAAAGATACCCAGTTTATTCATATAAGGAACTATCGGCGCCATCGCTCACTTCCAGAATCAGTACCCCCTTGTGGGCGCTGGAAGCATTCAGGGGGGCGGTAGAAGACCTCTAAAAGAAATTGGGAAGCGCTGAGCCGGTCTAGAGGGGCATTAAATATTTAATAAAAACATGTTTTCCTGATATTTCAAATTAAAATTAAAAACCCTAATACTATACCTACCCTAATATTACTTAGTGCATTAATAATTTCGTTATTGTCTTTGTTTTATTCATCACGGTTTGTGTGGTCCGTGTTTGAGATTTTTTTTAGCAAGTTTGTGTTAAAAAACGTAGTTTATTAAAAACCTGCATGAATAGATTGTATTTGCGCCTCGCTCCGCTCCCCGGGTACCTACTTCTACTGATATGCATATTGACTGATTTGCACTTAAAACAGAACTCTCCGCTCGCTGACTAAGTAAATTAGGGGTGTTGGTTCTTATCTACTAAAAACAAATAATTTAATGGTCTCACTCCACTTTCTGTAAAATTTGTCAACTGTTTGTCGCTTTTCAGTCCTAAGTCACAACATTTTCGCGGCTCGCTACGTTCGCCGAATACTTATAAGTAGGATCGGTTGCCTGGTTTCCCCTTCTAAAACCCCCTGAATTTTAGCGTCTTGCTAAGTTCTCTGGTAGTTTTTATAAGCTGTTTGTGCCCAATTAAAACACGCAGGATTTAAGAAAGTGGTAAATTTAAAACTTTGGGGGGCTCAAGAAAATGTTTGATTCTCAAAGTTGGCGGTGGGCATAGGTACTTACATTTGCAAATTTAAAAATTGGGTGAAGGTCCACCTGAGACGCAGAAGGTTGCTGGTTCGATTACCGCCGCGCGGGACGAAAGTTTGTATGATGTGCAAATATTTGTCTCGGGTCTGGGTGTTTCCTATGTATAACATATACGAGAAAAAATAAGTAGTTTAACAGTCATGTAGTTCCAATAACACAAGGTCTGCTTACATTGAGGCTAGATGATGCTGTGTGAAAATCTATCTGATACCTGGGGCACAGATAATAATTTGTGATTTGATTTCTTATAATCCTTACCAATCTTACTTGAAAACCGTGATAACTAAATAGATAGGTATGATAAACACGAAAGACAAGATTAACAAGTAGTTCTGAATTATCGCATTGTTTGGCATGATAAGTAACAACCTAGGTAGGTAAGTACCTATGCACATTTTATTTTATGACATATAACGAATAATCATCTGAATCTAATGCAAAAAAATAGTTAGGAGCGTTAGGACTAAAACAGCACTCAAATATTTATGGTTACTTCTCAACTGAGCCCGCACCTTTGATTATGGTGCTATACACCGGTTTTGTACGTAAGAGAAGACCGAAAAAATATATTATATTTTCATACAAACAAAAGAGAGACAAAATGGGTGTTCGTCTTCCCTTCCGTAGAAAAACCCGCTGTCTTGTGCTCATTATACGTGGGTATACCTACCTACCTACTGGTGCAAATGTGAAGATGAAAGATTCGCCGAAAGAGTAAAGATGTAAAATATTTTCTCGGCATGCAATTTACATTCGCTTTCTGCTCCACATTGCGTGCCTGTCTTTCTGTGTTAATTCCTATTTAGGCAGGCACAGGTATCGTTATCGTATATCATTTATTGAATACCTGTTATTAGGAACGATACCCGTAATTCCTTTCTCTTCACTAAACTCTTCTTCCTGATCTATTTTAAAAAGTTATTGCTGTACCCACGTAAGTTACATATATAGGTACAACATTTACTTATATGCTTCGTGAGAAAGAAATTTTGTTTTTTATATTATAAATGGCATGGGATTGCTTGGGAACCAATATATTATGTTATTTTTTTAATTTGTAGAACAATAGATTTGGTATTGGTGAGAATAATCCATTAATAGGAATGTCTTTAAAATTTATGCACATTTAGATGGAGCCTACAATTTTTAAAGTAAAATTACTTTAAAATTAATCTTTAAAGTTTAAAAACCTCCGACGTGTTTTCAACCGTCGTCTGTTGCAGCGCCCCCTGTTGAGTTGTGGTAATAAAACATATCTAAGAACCAACCTTGAGGTCATACAAATCAATTGCATACATTTTATTCCCATATTCCTCAATAAAAAAACAATGAAAACTGTGGTAACAGTTAAGATAAACAAACAACCTCTTTGGGCTAACGCATAATACGGCCAGCGTAACACAGTGAATCCTTTCATCGCACTAGTTCTTTTACCTTCGGTCAAAAGAGTCATGGCTAATTTAACCCAAATTAGTCTGCTGTTAACTGTCGTGAACCCAGGAACGAAGTTTTGATTAAAAGATCTTTGTCTGAGAGCATTCCATCTTTCGTACGTCGTCTGCTAATGTACGTAGTGACATCTAGTAAGCTTCAAGAGAACTAGTTCAGCCTGCCCTCTGTCTGATAGTGCAAAAATTTCGAACAACTGCCAGAAGGGTACTGTTACAGAGAAACCATTCACTAGCCGTTGGTTTGGAAATAGAGAAAGGAAAAACCTGGGTTTCTGGTAGGTACCCGTGCGTAGATTATGGGTGCACGTTGGTAAGGCGTCCTTTACCCTACCTCCCAGGATTTTAGTGAGAATAGATGACAGATCGGGGTTAGGCAGTTGAGGGTACATTTAATATATATTATATAAGAGGACTAGCTGTTGCCAGCGGATATGCACAGGTTAATTCGTGTTTTAAAAAAAACTCTGACACACTTTTACCCATTTCCCATTTAAAATGTGAAAATCCAAAAACCCTGATACATGTCATTATTTATTTTTGATTAATAGGTAGGTAACATAATTATAAGTTTAACGGGTCTTTATCGCGTTTACCTTTTTTATATTATATTCCCGACGTTTCGACCGTATTGCAACAGCCGTGGTCACGGGATGACTGGAGTATACGGAGCTATCGTCGAGAAGTAGCCGCAACTACCCTTATTTCATCTTCAGAATCAGAAGTCCATGTTCACATTACGGCATACTACACTAACCGTATTACCGCCTTGCACAATTGGATCGCGAAGCGAACACCTGTTTATCAGGTATTCCAGGACGCAGAATCTATAGCCATCTTCACTATTAAAATTGGGGTACTTTTTGATTTTAATCGCTTCCCGAACTATTCTCTTATTATAATATTGGCGTTCAGCAGATAGCACCTTAGGGTCATGAAGCTCGATCCAGTGGTTTTGTCCTGAGTCCACTAGGTGCTCCGCTATGGCCGACTTATTGATCTGGCGATTTTTGACAGCTGCAAAATGCTCTTTGACCCTTTTAGCAATTGTCCGCTTCGTTTGCCCGATGTAAGCACGGCCACAGCTACAGTATATCTTATAAACACCTGGCATTTGCAGAGGTACCACGTGTGTTTTTTCGTTTCCGCTTTGACACACATGAAAAACAACTAAGGTCTTCTGATAATCTCCTAAACACCCCTGAACATTGCACATCGTTCCGTGGAAACTCTTTCTCTGTCGAATCAGTCCGGCTCTGGAATAAACTAACATTTGAAATTAAAAAGGTAGACTGAAGAATGCTTCAAAAGATTAACTCGCAAACAAGTCCTTGATGAGTTGTATTCATAGTTTATCTACCCTACCTTCAAACTATTATTTATATGTATAAGTAATTACATATATTAAGTAATGTGATTAGATATATAATATAATCATATCTATTATATGCATATGCTAATAGAAATTTGTAGCACGCTTACCGCCAATCATAACTTATTGGGTTGGCTGGTAGAAAATGCTTTAGCATTAAGTCCGCCTTTTGTTAATATTTTAACTACAATGTGCAATAGAGTTAATAAATAAAGAAAATGATAACACTTAACCTACTGCATAGTCAGACCGAACGCACAGTGAAGGAGTTAGGTATTAAAGAAAGTGGAGTTGTGGAGCGGAGTCTTCAACTGAAGAGAAGCAGAGGAGCGCGAGTTGAGAGGGTATGAGAGATATAAGAATTCGAAGAGCTGTTTCAACATAAAAATGGTATGTACCAAGGTAGATTATCCGCACGAGTCGACTCAGACTAGTACTACGTGTGTCGCAGTAGCAGCCCGCCGCGACGATGGGCCCTCAAGCGGCTTGACAGGGATCTGCTCGAAGCCGCAGCCATCGTTGCCACGCCGTAGAGGATCTGTCCGATCCGGAGAGGGAGGCGGACTGGCTCAGGGAATCGATGACATCCATTTGTGATGTCTCGATGCCCCGAGCCAGACCAATCAAGCGCAGGGCGGTGTATTGGTGGTCGGAGGGGATAGCGAGGTTGCGTGAGACATGCCTGCGATTCTGATGCCTGGATTCACCAGAATCCGGAGGAGAAGGCGAGCCACTGCCGAGGAGATAGAGGGAGCCTACGGGGTATACCGAGGTGCTACCAAGGCGCTCCAAGTCGCCATTGCTGACGCCAGGTCTCGGTCCTGGAGCGAACTCCTGGAGGGAATAGATAGGGATCCATGGGGGCGCCCGTACAAGATGGTACTCGGCAAGCTCCGGCCATGGGTCCCTCCATTGACAGAAACCCTGGACCCAGTGTTTGTAGGGAACGTGGTTGATACCCCGTTTCCCAGGGTCCAGGATAGACCCTCGTCATCACCCGAAATACCATCGGACCCTAACATCTGGTCTGATGAGTTGGGGGTGACCGAACAGGATTTGGGCCGAGCCGTAAAGCGCCTCAGAGCCCGTAAAACCGCACCCGGCCCTGACGGGATTCCAGGTCGGGCTTGGGTGCTGGCTCTCTCTGCCGGCCTTGGGGACAAGCTAAGGCGGCTATTTAATAGCTGTCTTCGCTGCGGTGTTTTTCCCAAAGGCTGGAAGGAGGCAAGGTTGGTCCTCTTGAAGAAGGACGGCAGGACTGCGAATTCCCCCTCTGCGTACCGTCCCATTTGCCTGCTGGACGAGGCTGGCAAGTTATTCGAGAGAATAATTGCCGCCCGTCTATTTATGCACCTGTGGCAGGTAGGCCCCAACTTATCGGATGACCAATACGGTTTCCGACATGCGCGTTCGACAGTGGACGCGATTCTTCGTGTCCGTACGCTGTCGGACCAGGTAGTGTCCCAGGGCGGGAAGGTGCTGGCGATATCCTTAGATATCGTCAACGCCTTTAATTCCTTGCCCTGGAGGGTGATTCGGGAGGCACTTGTGCATTACGGAGTGCCTCCTTACCTGCAGCGCATAGTTGGCGCCTACCTGCGTGACCGGTGTGTGCAGTATGTGGGCAGGGGCAGTGCATTGCACCAGAGGAAGGTTTGTTGCGGGGTTCCACAAGGGTCCGTTTTAGGCCCACTTCTTTGGAACCTCGCATACGACGCGGTCCTGCGTGTCAGTCTCCCCGCCGGCGTGCACGTGGTCTGCTATGCAGACGACACTCTCGTGTTGGCTAGCGGGGACACCTTCGAGGGGGCCAAAGGGCTCGCCGAGCTTGGGGTGGCATGCGTGGTGGACAAGATTCACGAGCTTGGTCTGAGGATAGCGCCTCAGAAGACCGAGGCGCTATGGTTCCACAAGTTCCCGAGGTGACGGGAACCACCCAGTATGTCGTGTGGGTGACGTTGACGTTCAGGTGGGCCAGTACCTCAAGTACTTGGGCCTTACCTTGGACAGTCGCTGGCGCTTCGAGGAGCACTTCAGCCGCTCTGTCTCCCGGATTCGGAAGGTGGTTGGTGCGTTGCATCGCCTGCTGCCTAATCTCGGGGGACCTAGAGAGGGAGTTCGCCGCCTCTACGCGGGGGTGGTGCGATCGATGGCACTCTACGGAGCACCCGTTTGGTCAGGGAGACTGACGGGTGTTGGTCGCTGTAGGGCTATGTTTAATAGCCTGCAGCGTACCATTGCTATCCGTATCGCACGGGGGTATCGGACAATATCCCTAACTCTGTTGGCGCGGTTCCCGCCGCTTGACATCTTAGCGGAGATGGACGCACGCGTGTATGTTCGTCTTCGCAACGATGACGAGGGCGGAGCCGCGCCTTCTGAAGTGCGGTCGGAAGAGCGCCGACGTGCGTTCCGGAAGTGGCGCGAGCGGCTCTATGAGCCGCGGTGTGCGCGCCAGCGCATCGTTGGCGCTATTCTGCCGAACTTCGAAGGCTGGCTAGGGAGGGAGGTGGGTAACGTCACCTACCGTCTTACTCAGGTTCTCACCGGGCACGGATGCTTTGGTGAGTTCCTGACTAGGATTGGACGCGAACCGACACCGCAATGCCACCATTGTGGGTGAGACCGGGATTCCGCACAGCACACGCTGGAGGAGTGTTCGGCATGGTGCGTGGAGCGGCGGATCCTGGTCTCCAGGATCGGGCAGGACCTCTCTCTGCCAAGCGTAGTAGCGGCTATGCTGGCAGACGAGACGGCGTGGAAGGCGGTGGCCTCTTTCTGTGAGACCGTAATGGTTCGGAAAGAGGCCGCTGAGCGAGATCGGGAGAGGGCCGATCCCGCTCGGAGGAGGCGGCGGCGGGGCGCAGGCAACAGCCGCCCCGCAGCGCCTGCCCCGCAAGGGGCGTAGCGGTATCCCCTGCCGAACAGGGGACCTTTCAGGCCCGCGGGTGGTCGGAGTGAGGGCTCTGACTATCCTCAAGCGGGCCTCGGGAGGGCGGCGGTACATCTTGGCATGTGCCGCCGTTTAGCACCGCGAGGGAGCTGGGGGTGGTTTTCCAACTGCCCCCGGGACGTGCGAAGGGCGTTATGCGAGAGGGGCACCGGTGCGTTCCTTTGGAGATCCCGGAGCCCCTTGACATGCATCGAGGCCGGCCACCGGGGGGGTTTTAGTGAGTCCACGAGTCCGTGAACCTCACATAACCCTATCACACCCTCAATGTGGTAGGGTATCTGTTAGTAGATTTCTCGCTCGTCACAAAAAAAAAAAAAAAAAAAAAAAAAAAAAAAAAAAAAAGTACTACGTGTGTGGCACGGCGCGGCCTCGGCAAACCACGTTAGCACGAGTTAGCAAGTAAATAATTAAATTGACATGATTGACGTTCAATCAGATAATTTTTTTTTAACGAAACACTATAGTTTTCTAACTTTTTCACGAATTAAAAAAGTTCCGGACAAGGTGGTATGGTCCTATGACTATAGCCTGCCCTAATACAATAGGGCAAATTCAAAAATATATATAATGTTTTTTTTTCAAAACTATCTCTATAGAAGTGGTCAATTAAAAAAGTAGTAAAAAAAAAACAATTAATAACATGAACTTATTACATTCTAAGGAAATAACTACTAAGTTTAATATTTATCACAGACTTACTAGAGATAATTAATTTAATAATATTATCACATTACTTCAAGCAGCATTTAAAAGGACAGGACATAGACCTACTTATTAGGGATACTAACGCATCTTACTAGCGTTAAGATTAAAGGAACTAAGACAAACTATGTAACTACTAACGCTACGTTGGAGCATTTCTTTCATTCTTCATATTATACTTTTTTTGACACGTGCTTATAGGAAACAACGATTAAATACGTCTAGTGTTGTGGTGTGATTCTTGATCAAATTCTTTGAGAAACTCCTGATTAATAACACTAGGTATCATGATCATCAAACCAAAAGAACTGAGTTTCCTTCGAAACGACCCTGGAGCAGTGAAACATGGGAACTTCATAAACTATTATTCATTCCATAGTGTGCAAAGCAGATTAGACCACCTGGACTACAAAATGTTCCCGATATCAGAAACTGATCGTATCCTTGTTTTAGATGTGGGATGTAACTCTGGTGATCTCACCTCAGCGCTACACCGTTACTTGCAAACAAGGTATGAAGATAGTACCATTGAGATACTAGCCATTGATTTGGATCCTATCTTAATCACAAGAGCCCGTCAGCTAAATGATAAATTAACCAACATAGAATACGAAGCTGGGAACATTATGGAAAAGGATGGAAAAAATATTATTCAAAATTATCTTGAAAAACATGGAAAACAATGTTTTGATTTCACATTTTGTTTCTCTGTAACAATGTGGATACACCTTAATAATGGTGATGGAGGACTACTGGATTTCCTTAAGTACATCCAAAATATTTCTACTTCAATTATTATCGAACCACAATTATGGAAATGTTACAAGGCAGCTCAGAAGAGACTGAAAAAAGCAGGCACTTCATTTGAGAACTATGATTCACTGAAGATCAGAGGACAAGTTGATTCATTTATTGAAAGCACATTATTAGAAGGTAACTTCTGCAAAATTTTTGAATCAAAGCTATCATCCTGGGGGCGTACAGTTCAATGTTATCGCTCAAAAGATGACACATTAATTTATTCATAGATCAGATAACCAACAATATGAGAGAGCAAATGTATTTAGTGTGATAAAATTGTTTATTTACAAAGGTTTTTGACGATAGCATAAAAAGTAATTCCCTTACCTGTACTAAACAGAAGAGGCAACTGCTTGGCTCCTAAAATACAGTTTTTACTAGATCAGGAACCTATGGATGCTAAGTAACTTTTGTTACTTATATATTTAAAATAATATATTTTACTTTAACCCTTTTTTTTTTTACACTCAGAAAGTCAAACATGGAGAAGCCTAGAGTCAGTCTAGACTAAGAGGTGTGCTGTTACAATGTATATGTAACTTGTAATATAGAGTTGTTGTATTATACCTACTATACAGGGTGGAACAAAATGCCGAAAGGGGGCCTTCCACATGTCCTAACAAACAATGTTTGTCCTACTTGATGGAAGGCACTTCATTGAACCTTTGAAGTGTGTTTCTCTTCCCTTCCCTTATGTATACTGTAAACTTAATCAACAGTGATAAAATCGTGTTAAAATTCAGTTGTTAATAACTAGTGATACCAATAAACAATATCAAAATATTATTACTATTTTTTTCATAAATTATCCCACCAACTTTCAAAATTTGTGTTTTTATGTCGTGCTAAACAAATGTATTTCCTTCCCTCCTTCCTTCTTTAAAAAACCTGTATTGTGACTAAATTTCATATTTCTATTCACAAAATTGGAGGCTTGACGCCACTAAATGGCGTTATCTAATTTAAGATAACGCCATTTCGGGAGTTTTAAATGAAATATTATTTGGTCAATATTGTCGCATCTCAGTTAATACATAAAGTTCGACCTCTATGGCACAGTGGTCGAAGTCCCGCTTGAGACGTAGAAGGGTTCGATTCCCGCCGCCGTACAAATGTTTGTATAATCTGAAAATATTTGTCTCGGGTCTGGGTGTTTTATGTATATTTAAAAAAAAAATATAAGTTGTACTTATATCAAACATGTAGTTCCCATAACATAATTTGGGACTAGATGATGCTGTGTGAATACATCGATTTGAGTATTTGAAATTCCCATACAAAAGCAAAATTATTATTATCTTAGAAATTTGCGAGATCCCTTTATGTTTGTTTATTATTTGCCTAATTCTACCTATCTTTCATTAATGATCAATTATTTATTGTAAATACTCACGTAGGATGGAAGATACTGTTTAAAATTATTCATAATTTCCAGCCCTAGATATTTTAGACGAAAAAAATCATGTTTCGGCGTATTTCACCTAAAAACATTACCGACATTACATGAGACGAAGAAGTAGAATTTTGTTTGCCATGACGTGTAAAACCCCTCCTTCGGGCTTATAGGGACATTTTGTTACACCTCTATACTTGGGTAGCCGCTGGTTCTAGAGATATTGAAGGTGAGACACTATCTCCATTAAATTGCGCGCTACAAAAAACCGCACTTTTATTTAACTTGCAGTGTTATTTTTGTATGTTAGTTTATTTATTTCTTTTATTTTATATTTATAAAGGTACAAAAAGTTCACAGTATCAATATAAATGGTAAAAAATAAGGATTCTTACCCCAATGTAGCTGCCGCTAATAGTAACACTATGATTATAAATATTTTTTAAGACGGTACTTCTTAAACTAGGTTACAAATCAATGAAAATAAATAGGTAAATATTCAGTTACCTGCATAGCTGTTAAATGAGAGACACTTTTTTTTGAGCTGATAACAAAAATAGTGTCACACTCAGAAAACTGTTCATTGTGTAACTTACAGACTCGTGGGATGAATGAATTGCATGCATTTTTTAATATTCTAGATTAAAAAGCTTATATTAGTATGATGATTTAAACGAGGACATTTTAACTGACCAAGATATGGGGATATTGATTATATCCCCATATCTTGGAACTCAGGGTTAAAAGCTTGTATTGGAAAATTGTTTTTTTACTATTAATTGATTTATGCCTAAACATAAAAGCGTAGATTTCGGCTTGGCAATTGGTCTTATTATTGCTGTATTATTTTTTTTCCTACTTCCAATATATATCAAGTGCTGCTATGTTCAATAAATTATTCTATAAGATTACAATAAAAACAAGTTCTACAATGTTATTGTCTTTAATTATTAAAAAAAAATATTTCTTAGACTAGAACTATTGTTAGCAGTAAAATAAACTAGCACTAAACAACAACATTGCAATATTTTTTCCAAAAGCTTTAAATAGGGTGTTTATTTCATCATCTATCGCAACGCCCCCTAGCAATGTGTTTGATATCAAGAACCTTCCCAAAGCCTTAAAAAACAACACAAAATTGCAATTCAAGTTGGTTTAGCTAATTTGGAGGAAACTGGCAAACAACTCCTTGCTTCAAACACAGGCTACTTGCACCACAGCACAGGTAGGTAATAATTGGACAAAATCAAACACAATCTAGCTATGGAGTGACCACCTCTGTGCTGGATTCAAACTCAAGCTTCACATTGCTGCCAACATTTTCAACATCCATCTCAGACTCTTGAGCATTCAGCATGTTAAGAGTGACCTGAAATCATTATTATCTTTACTAAAAGCCTTGGTAAAAAGCATACAAAGATTCACACCAGCATCTGAAACATTTTCATATTAAAAGATCATTTATATTTTTGATCAAGATACAACTACTTGTAACTACAAAGACCTGAGTGGCTTGGTGGGCTGAGACGCAAAAGGTGTGGGTTCGATTCCCGCTGCAGGATAAGATAAAGAAAGATAATATTTTATTCAAGAATGTATATTCTAGTTGTTACTAGATGTTACTAATGATACATTCTACCAGTTGATGCCGTGAAGTGTGCGGCGGCGGTGCGCTGGGTACATGAACGTAGAGAGCCGGCCAGAAAGGGTTAGTGTTACCCTTTTCGACAGTTGGTTAGAAAGTGACAATTATTCATGACTTTGACTTTAGTTATAGTGATGTTACAAACCTGTTCGGATATAGGTGGAGAATGTTGTATGTTATGAGTTGTGGGAATGGCGGCTGGCGGCGGCGTTGCACTCTCCTCTGCCATTTTCCTCTTTACTGGTGTTTTCTGCAAACTGAAAATAAGAGAAAACATTGGTCACATAAATATGTTTGCTTTGTCAATTTTTTAAAACCAATACTATCAAGTACACATAAATTATAAATGCAAAAGTTGTAATGTTATTATATAATTATTATAATGTTCACCCACTATGTAGTGGGTTGATTTTGATACACAAATTGGAATTGAACTTATGTCATACCTTGGAGGTGAATCAGCTATAGGATGCAATAGCATTGCCATTTCAGCAAGTTTGTTGAAAGCTGCACCAGCTTCTGTGAATATTTCACCAACCTGGTATGAGAGTAAAGAAACAATTTGGTCAGTACCTACATAGAAAGTTGTCTGGATGCAAATTATTTTAGCTATTTTTTTTACAAAAGTGGTTAATAATAATTTTTATTAACTTAATTTTTTGTTAACAAACCACTACGAAATCAAAGGTGCCTATGCACATTGTTATGGTGTCATCAGTAAGTGTTTCAATTGGCTTGAAACCTGGCACATGGAATGCTAACTACTTTCATTCAATTTGCTTTCAAATTTATTTTGTGCTTCTTAAACACTCTTCTTATTCACATGATAAGTGTGAGCCAAGCCCAGCCATAGCCAAGGTTTTACTCTCTGTAAACTAGTATTACTTATCATTCATACATTTTTAACTTCAAGTCAGGGTGGGGCAAGCCCCGCACCCTGCCCCACCATTGGTACACCCATGGCTAGTATCAAAAAGTTACCTCTGCAATGGTATACAAATACTTTTCTACAAATTACCAATAGATTTTAGAGATTTATGCTGTGGTTTATTCATGAGAAAGATATTGTGTTGAGGAAAATTTATTACATATTGCAAGAATTATATTATTATGGCATAAGGTATGTCTGACATCATCTTTGTGAGTAAATAGATTGTGTTGTGCTGTCCTTTAGATATAATTTATAACTTTGTTCAATACTTTGACATACCAAACATAATTATTTGAAACTGACAAAGCCCCATTACAGCAACTCATTCTACGCAGAATGAGTTGCTGCCGTAGAATCAGGCACAGATACAGCAGATAGGATAATGTTCATGTCACATAATCCTGTTGTAATTTGACATATTAACATCATTATTTTTATTTTATTGTATTGTACTGCATACATTAGAAAACGTATATTTTTATTAAGTAAGTATTAAAATGAATTATTTGACCAAAACCCTTTCTGAAATCATTATTTTGTCAGACAAGTCTTTTGTTTAGGGTTATTTAACTAATTTGCCAAAACCAATTGTACTGTAAAGTTCCTATGGTGAATAAAAGAGTATAAATATAACAAAGGCTTCTTACAAAAAAAAATCGCCCTTGGAAGTATATTAAGGTACCTACCTTCTTATTCCTGCCAGCAAGCAATCAGTACCTAATGCTCTGCTCAGTGCTCACATTGCTGCGTTCCCTTTAAGAGGGCTATGGTGCCTGAAAATTGTTTTCTTAATCCTTCTCATGGATGAAGCAAATAATAGGTACCCATAAAAAAAGGTTCGCAAAACTGCCGAACGTAGTTTCCTGAGGAAAGCTTTGAAAATAGTTTTCATGTTGTTTTGTTTACCTTTGCAGCAGAGTTATTCATAGCTGTGGTGTTATTGGCGTCTTTTGAAGTTTTCAATTTTTTCATTGAGAAATTGTTAAGTTATATTTTTAAGACAGGAATAAATTCGAAGTTCAAACTTTTCTAGAAGATTACAGTTTTCACAGTTCGCGATTGGGGAGACCGTATTGTACTTCCATGGAACAGTGTTGCCAGTCGGGTCTTGTCAAAAGTAACCTTAATTAGATAAAAAAGTAACCTTTGGGTGTAAAAAGTAACCTTCCTTATATTTCCCTCAAAAACAAGGGACTTTAAGTTTATAGACAGATATTAATTGTATTAACTTTTATAATATATATGTATTTTCTATTTTAAGTAGCATTTCATGATATAACATTTATTTTATTTAACTTTTTCTTATATATTTTTGCCAACATTGCAAATAATATACTACAAAGAGCGGGTCTATGTTTCATTTCAATTTGGATTCAAGTAATTAAAAATGTATTCTACGAATCCAAAAAATCACCTAAAAGTAATATTTTGAGTGGTGTAACCTAGTTGTAACCCCGCGTAGTTTAAAATCACCTAAAAGGTTACGAAAGTAACCTTCTGGCAACTCTGCCATGGAACTCCGCGATTGAATGAATAAAAAGATCCGCGCGAATGATTGGGTCATTCTAGTGAATATGATTCGTTCGTTCGATTGACCGAAAGAAGCCGTCAAAGTGTTTCGGCTCGTGTGGGACGAGTCCGGTTATTGTACAATCATGGAAAGCGCAGCCAGGTCTCGCGGGGCGTAGCCGTAGGTCCCGTTTTGACGGGACCTACGGCTACGCCCCGCGAGACAAGACTGCAAGATTGCTTGCATTGAAAATTCTACCTTTATAACAGACTTCAAAGAAGTTTCTCAATAAGTCTGTATGTTTTGAGTGCGTATGTTAGGTACGCGATATCTTCGCCAATTGTGAACAGATTTTAATGATATTTTTTTTTAATGCGTACGATATACTTCAAGGATGGCTCCATATAGGTGCCATACCACACGGTGAAAAAATGGGTGGTGTATTTTTTATCAATTTCCCATTATATAAAATGTTATTTTTTACATACCGTATTGTACGTCCATGAATGCATGTCTCGGATAGATTAGGTTATAAGGTTTTTTTTATTACCACCCAGACAAGGAGGATTGCTATCCGAACAAATTTGGGTTCCAAATAAATAAAACCAAACGGTAAGTATTTATGTGAAAAACTGACATAAATAACTAATAATACTAACAATAATAATAGCGTAAAATACTATGGCAACACAGACTTAACCATTGATAGCACTCGCACTAAACAGACCATGAAATTGGTTCGTATTCCACGGCTGTGCCATCCCGGTTTGTACAAAACTGACCGTACAAGGTCAACACGTGTACCGTAAAATGGGGTGGATAGACATGGTTTTGAAGTTTGTTTTAATTTCTCTATTGATTTTTGTATGATTGGCTATCATAATAGTATTTTTTATTATGTCTCGGAGTTCAATTAATACTATCCTATCATGAAATATATAGATATTGTTTTGATTTCATCGTAAAATGCAAAAAATATGTTAGATTTCTATTTACCCGCAATTGGGGTCAATAGAAACGACATATGGGGCGAATAGAAAAAATCGCCAGGGCTGTCACTTTCCAAAAATAAGTTGTGCAAGAATTATGGATAATGATAGAGGGTAGGTAGTGTTAAGTAAAAAAAAAGCAAAAAATCAAAGTTAGGTACTGTTTATTAATAGAAAATCAGTCTCATCATTAGAACCATTAATTATTTACCTAGATACGAACATAGTTCTAGTTGTAATCTATTTATTATTAAGTAAGAAAGTTTCAATTTTATAATATACAATCATGATATAGGTACTTATAGGAGCAATCACAAAATTTTTATCAAAAAAATATTCAACTGTTTCTCGGTTGCACCAAAAAACAGAACTATTTGGCATATTTCTTATAAACACTAAATTAACATTTTTAACTAAAATATAAACTTCTAAAGAGATCAATTACAAATTCTTATAAGAAAATTAGACAATTGTTTAGCAATGGCACATAAAATCATCAGTCTTCAATAACTTACGAACTAAGGTCTTATTTGAACGTTTTCACGAAATTAAACGGATTAAATAGATTACACTCCTGACTCCTTTACATATCATTGTTCATTAAATCTTGAAGTATTTCGTCCTCGTTTCTATAGTACGATGACCGCCGCTGTGCTGGTATATTTTGCAATCCACTTGTGCTAGGTTGATCGATAGCAACAGAAGATTTCTTTGAAATTGTAATACAAGTATTTGGGGATATTTTCTTGCATTTGTTCAAAGTCACTTTGTTTAGTTTAATATTATCAGATAATTTTTCATCTGCTATGATCTTTGGCATATTTTTAACTCTTTTTTCAATATGTTGTCCTTCATACGACATTTCTTTGTCTTCCTTCATCTCATTGGTTTGCCTGTCATCTATTACAACTTCATTTCCACATACTAGTAAGTCTTCAAATATTATAGGCATGGATCCTATTTCTATCAAATCAAAGTTATCTGTTGCATCAAATGTTACATACGCTGAATCTCTTTCATTAGTGTGCTGGTTTTCTAAAACATTCAATGGAAGATTAGTAGTTTCATTTTTATTCCCTTCGCCGTTTTCTATTTTTGTTTTCTTTCCCTTTCCTTTTCCTTTGTTTTTCTTATTTTCCACTTTTTCGTTAACTTCCTTGCTATTTTCTTTTACACTGGATGAAATTTTTCTTTTGTTTATGTTCTGCCTGTCTTCGTCTGTTTCTATATAGTCTTCACTATCAGTACTACCGACACTTCGTCCAGGAATTATCTCTAATTTTCTTTTTCTTTTAGGTACAGTTATGTCAATACTTCCGTATCTCATCTCCTTAAGCAGATCTAAGACTGACTTTTCCACGACATTTCTGTTTGTTTCATAATTTTCTTCGGCGGGCAATCTATTTAAAACTTGTTCTTCATCAATCGGATGAATCCCTGTTTTTCGAAAGCCAGACATTATATTATCTTTACTATTCTCATGAAGATCTTCCATTAGTTTGTTAAGTAGTTTAGGGAAACACCCTTTTGGAATTGTTGCTTGTGTTTTGCCGTCAGACTTTTTCCATTTTAACACAATATTTCGCCATGCAATCTTCATGGGGCGGAAGAATGCCACGTCCAAGGGCTGAGTGAGATGTGTACTATTTGCTGGTAAAAACACAAAGGATATGTTTTGCGCATGACACATTTTAATAATATCCAATGATATATGCGACGAAAGATTATCGCCTATGAGGCACTTTTTTCCAGGTTTGTCTTTAAAATAAGGTAATACGATCGTTTTTATCCAGTCTTCGAAAGTAGTTGCGTCAAACCATCCGGATTGTGTACGGTTATATCGTGCTCCTTTTGGCCCTTGTTCAGTCCAGGTGTCGTATAAATTTTGGGCTTTGTATACTACGTATGGTGGTAACAAAGTTCCGTCAGCGGTAGCAGCTATCATTAATGAGACTGAAGCCTTAGAGCTATTCATCACCCTTTCGGGATATTTGGTTCCGCGTTTAGTTATAATTTTTTTGCGACCGGGATCGTCCGTTAGATTGGTTTCGTCATAATTTAAAATGTTGCAAGGTTCTATTCCTGCTATCGAGACTTCCAACTCCTTGAAATATTCTTTGATTGTTTCTGGTGATACTTCTGCTCTCTTTTTTTTAATATTCTGGCTGTATCTTTGTGAGATTTCATCTTTGTGTCTTTTTAGAAAACTAGTAACAAAGTCCGGCCCAGGTAAATTATTTTTAAATTTTGATACTGTCCTACCCAATTTGTCAAGGTAAGACTTAACAATATACCTTAAATCTAGGGTATCTAAAGGGCAGCCCCATTCTGCACATATATTTATATATTTTATCATATGCATTTCAGTATCATCAGATAAAATGGGCTGCCCTCCGTGCTTTTTCATAGTTCTTGTACAATGTCTGTACAGAACAGATTTGTCTATTTTGTATTTATCTGCCACAACCTTATATGATAATTTGCCAGTTTGATAGGCTTCGACGGCTTCTTTGAGTTGATCTTCATCATATGTTCGGTATCTTTTAGCTCTAGGATCAGGCTTATAAATACGTGGCATTTTGTTTGTCCCTATAACAAAAAAGAAAAGTTTATCCATATGATTATGGTTAATTACTATAATTTTTACATTACATTCGATATTCTGTAATACCTCTTAAAAGTTTTTATAATATTACTTTTCACTGAAAAACGTAAAAAAACAACAAAAAATTTAACTCTTAGAGCAACCCTTAACATATTATAAGCTGATGCTCTGTGAACGCCTGAACAAATATTCGTAAATTATAACTAATATATGAAATAACGTCAGCTTTTGAACACAAAAAAACCGCATCAATAGAGGTCCATTCATTTAGGAGGCTACGGACAGACACACAGATGAATTCTATGAAAAATGATGTAGGTACCTACCTAATAATATTTTGGTGGCAGCCCTAGCACATAATTTTCTATACACCCCCTTCTCATTTCTATTGAAACCTATCCCGTTTCTATTAGCCCCGTACTTCATATCTATTGACCCCATACTATGTATCTATTCGCCTCTTTGACATTTCTATTAACCCCAAAGTTTGAATAAAATTGACTTGGTTTACAATTTTAGCCATAAATTTAATTATACAACATAATTTTACTTACCTTTACATTAAAATGAACCGTGAAGAACTGCCAAATACACACTAAACTTTGAATTTTACAAGAACTCGCTTTTACTAAAGATATTGATAAAGTTTTGAGGACCACAAAATTAACGTCTTACGACGACTCACTTTCAACGTATTTATTTTTTAAACTTCCAACCTGACAGCAAATCAGTCTTGCCATTTCAAGAAAAAAAATACTGCAGTTTCTAAATAAGTAGAATTTGGCGTTTTTATTTGAAAATGTTTGTTAATAATTGCCAAAATAAAACTTTTTTGGTTTCATTTCCATTCACATCTTGAATTCTATTCACCCCGTTTTACGGTATTTCAAACCGATGATGGTTTGTAATACTGGCTGTACTTTCCGGGGGTGTGCTTTCCATGGACGTCAGCGTTGCCAGAAGGTTACTTTTGTAACCTTTTAGGTGATTTTTAACTACGCCGGGTTACTTCTAGGTTACACCACTGTATAGGTCACTTTTAGCAGATTTTTTGGATTTCGTAGGATTCATAGGTAGGTATTTAATTTCTTACTTGAATCTAAATTGTAACAGAACGTGGTAGCGCTCTTTGTTGGATATTTTTAGCAATGTTGGTAAAATATGGAATAGAAAAAGTGAAATCGTTAAACGCAACTTAAGATGGAAAACACTACTAAATCATCAATTATCTAAGTTAATACAACCAATATCTGTCTCTTATTACCTTATTAAAGGGGAAAAACTAAGAAAGGTTACTTTTAATATATGAATATTTTGATGATTTCTAATGTTAATAATGTTTCCTGTTTGTTTTTGTAGATATACCTATTTTTATTATTGTATGCCCAGGAAGGGCAACTGTTGTTACTAAATGTTACCAATTTATTCCGTCTTGGTACACACAGTAAGACAACGATTACCTATTATATTCTATTCTATTTTTTATGTTTTATGTAACTTTTGTCAAGACTCGGCTGGCGACACTGGTGTAAGTGTTTAAGTATTGACCCACAGATAACACATTTTTTGGACCCATGTGTAGATAAAATGGTAAAAAAATATTTTTAATTTAATTCAACAAATCTAACGTAGATTGTCTCAGAGAAGACGAAACGAACAAAATATAAAAATGTACGGGCTTCCACGACACGACGTACAATGGAATCTTCAACGAGCTCCTCACAACCACAACCCTCAATGGGGACCGCACCATGGCCATGGGTCGCGTGCTCCATTCCGACCTAGAAACCAAGGCTTCTACAATCACAGGCCGCCGATGCAGGGAGGTAGCGAAGAACACTGGTGTGAAACGTGTGACAGAGGGTTTCCTACTGAAGATCTACTCAACAAGCATAAACAACAACACCAAGTAGGTATAATACCTACCACTATTAATACCACTTATTATCAAGACCAATGTCTGTAACTGATGATTAGCGCACAGCCAAAACTGTAAGTTGAGACCAGAGGATCTATGTTAAGTTAGATACACACATTAAATGTATCTAACTTAACATGTGTAGAAATGGTGACCAATTTGTCAGGATTTCCATAATTTGTGGAAATTGTGGAATACTTCAATATGGTGGCAGAATAGGCATGTTTAAGCACATCATAGACCCTCAGCTGGTTTAGCATGAGCACCAAGACTATGGTTTTGGTTGATTCTGCTGTAATTAAAATTTTCATGTTTCTCACTCTAGAACAAAGACTTTCATACAAAGTTCACCCCATATCCCCTCATAAAAGTGGAAATTTATTTTTTAGCCAAGCTTATGTTATTAAATAAAACTATGTTCCAAATTTCAGCTTTCTAGACTTAGTACATAGTTCTGACTGTGCGATGGATAGATAAATCAGTCATAAATGACTGATTCAGCCAGGACAAACAATTTTATTTGTTAAATATTTTAATTGAGTTAAGATTGTATTATTTCTAATTCAACAAAAGAAAAAAAAAACACTGTTTAGATAAACAAATGAATACAATTTTGGAATCAGAGATTAATATTACTATGTACATTAGTATAATTATCATTTCTATTGTTTACCTACATGGGTTAGGTGCAATCAGCAATCAAAACAACCAAATGTTTATGTTCGCTGATTGTGAAAGCATTGAATGCAATTGCCATTTTGAGTTATAATCGACATCACAATTGTTTCCAATGGTTAAGTTAATTTCTTTGGGCACTGGTTAAATTTTCAAGTTATACTAATTGGTGCATGTTTGCTCTCAATTTCAGAAATGCAACATAGATGGCTGTCAGTTTATAGCCCATCCAAAAGTGATAACCAAACACATTCAAATGCAGCATTCATCTGGACTCTACAAAAAGATTTCCAAACTCAACAACCCTGAGGAGATAGGGAAATGGAGGGAAGAAAGGCGGAAGAGATATCCAACTAAAACCAACATTGATAAAAAAGCGGCTGAGCTGAAGGAGAAAATTGATAGAGGAGAGAAAATGGGCCTTGGAAGAAGAGAGTGGGGCAACAAGAGAGACAACAACCAAAACAGAGACCTTCATTCCGGTAGGTGATGACACACTCAACCCATTTTGTTTTATGTTCAGGCTTTTCTGCTAATCATTATTAATGATAAAATGCACATAATGTTTATAACTATACAATAGATTTAACATGATCTGGACTATACCATAAAATTATCTTAAAAGTATATTTTCTTGGTTTATGGCTTGCAGCTTCTTTAGCTTGGTCTTTGTTTACTTGATGCTATGTGGTAACTCCTACTCATTCATTAGTTCTGAAATAATTAGGGAACTGCTCAACAACAATTCAAATTTTTTACAGGACAAGGAACTAAGCGCAGCTTTATTAATAACAATCATCAGCCTGAATCAAAATTCAGAAAACCTAACAGAAAACAGACACCAAAAAGGCCCCAGACACTTCCAGCACCTGAAGAGAACAGTTCACTTGTACCATTTGCGGGCATCCAATGTTTAGCAATGGACAGTGATGATGAATCTGAGGAAAATTTAAGTTGTAATGAATTGATTGAAGATGAAATGGAAACTATTGATAAAGTCATAGGAGGTAAAGAAAATGTTGAGAAGCCAATAGTCTGTGGGGCATTATCATCTCTCATGTGTGAGTATGAATCATCTGATGAAGAAATTGATAATGCTGCAAATATACTAGATGTTAAAGGAAAAGAAATCAGTAAAATAGATAAAGTTAGTCAGCCTCATGTGGTTAAAAAGGAGAGTGTGACACAAGAAAAAAAAAAAGTCTATGAGGATGCAAAACATTTACAACAAGTCAAGAATACCAATGAAATTGTTAATACAAATAAAGATACAGAGAAACTAATACTAGAAATCAATACTTTTGAAACTGGTAGTAATTCCAAGGATGTTGAGAAAAAACAAGCACAAGTCAATGTGGATGAAATTATTACAAATTCCAAAGAAGTATCACAGAATCTTAATCAACCTAAGATCTGTGTGTCTATAAATGCTGATAGTGATAGTGAACCAGAAGAAGTTAAGGTGCCTAAACATGAGAATGCAATCAAGCGAATTGATAGTACACAAGTCAATGATGACAGTGGACCAGAAGAAGTGAAAATTAATAAAAATGATGAATCAATAAAAATTTTGCATGTGCAAAATAATACTGACAAAAGTAAAATAGTAAGGAAAAGAGTGGAAGTTGTGAGAAAACCAGTTCACAGGAAACCAAAGCCTAAAATACCATCGATACTCATTTACAGACTTCTATCAAAAGAAATGAAACAGGAACGGAATCAGGTCCTCCAGTGTATAAGATACATTAGAAAGAATAATTATTTTGATAAGAAATAAAAAGATAAATTATTTTCAATTTTTTATGAAATTGACGGAGCTCATTTTATCGTAGTTAAAATTTCGTGCTAATTCACACAAACATGGGCTCTAATTCTCTGCCAAATCCCACCCAAAGTTTAATCTGTTTGAATACATAAGAATATTTAGAAAGCTGTTGCACAAATTTTGATTAAAAAGGACAATTACACGGAATTTAGGAAGAGGGTCAACTCCCCCATTTCAACCAATGGCACAACTTGAGTAGGCATGTATATGTACGGTTCATTTCAGACTAATCAAAGGTTGGTCTATTGTAAATGTAGCAAATCGAAATTTGAGACAAATTCAGAAGCTAACAGCAAAAGTCATAAAAAATTAGTTCATTCACATACAATATTCCCGTTATTTTGTCATTACAAAGGTGCAGGAATGATTTAACTATTTTTGACTTCTAAGCATGCGCTTTAAGGTGCGCAATCAGCCTCAAACTCTAGTCACAGATAATAAAGTAAAAATATTTTATCAATACCTATCTACTCAATCTAAATCGTGTACGTTACTGCAGCAAATGGAATCTCGCTATTTTGATTAGACAGCGAATTAGAGCCTATTTACGTGTAAATGTGCCTGAAATATAAAATTTGTGGCCCCCTTTTTTGAGTTATTCAAGAAATTAAGTTTTTGCTGTAACGAATTTTACTTGTGGTTGAGCTAGATGAATAAAATGTATAAAGAAAGATAGGTCATAACAAATTCGTGGCGGCGCCCATTTTCAAAAACTTTTCGTCATGGCTATGAACAAATTTTCTATGACACGACTGGCGTGTAAAGCGCCATAGATGTTGAGGGCACGTCTATTGTGCCATCAGCAATGTATGTAAAAAACACATGCTTTTCTACTGGTTTAGACTTGATTCAAGTTTAGTTGACATCAAACTACGTTATTTTAATTGATTTTAAGAGGTTAACTATTTGTTTTCCCTGAAATGGAAGGAAAGTGACTATACATTTTCAGATTGTTCAAACCTTTTGTGATGTTGTTTAATTTTTTGTTGTATTCAAGGAATAGGTAAAGAAAATAGTTAAGAAATATTTTATTCGACTTGGGGTTATTCATATAATAAAAACTAACGTTACATCGCACCTCAAAAGCATCGATGAAATAAAAAAAACGCACTCCTATAGTAATTATCGCCACACACATTGTATTCGTTATCTAAAAAAAATCTGAATTTCGAAATCATGATAGTTTTGTTCTAGGCAGACCCTTCTAAAACACGCCTGTCGTGCCATCCGCAGCGAATCGGTTAATTTATGCCCTATAACTTGAAGTTGTGCCCCTCTAAGACTACAGGGTTGTTTTTTCTGGCGGAACGTTTTAAAAACTTCGTTAGATCCGAAACTGAGCGGCCAATAATGAAGTTTTGTGGACACAATTACGTTTTGGTTTGTGCAACATAGTTGTAACGTTTTTGCTGGAACGAATTTTGTTTGAATGGTCACGAGTTAAGGCTTCTATAGCTAGTTTAGAATAAAAACTTTTGCTGCAATAACGCACAGCCCTGTTTAAATAGTTAAATACCTAGGTATTCTCGAAAACTTTTTAATTACTAATTTAAAAGAGGGAGAGTCCAACCTTTTTTGTCTAAATTCGTGCGCTATGACCATTGCCTAGTGTTGGCCTAGTGGGCAATACCCCGACTTCTGATCCGGAGGTCGTGGGTTCGAACCCGGTCGTGCACCAATAGATTTTTCCACTCGAAAAATTTATGTGCGCATTAACACGTGCTAAAAACGGTGAAGGAAAACATCGTGAGGAAACCGGCATGCCGTAGAACCAAAAATTCGAAGGCATGTGCTAACAGTAAATGTTCCAATAAGCGGCGATGGGCTTGCAACCTGTCACGTGGAATGCTTACTACTTGCAAAACGCGGGCATGTACCAAATCTAATGTTTGGACGTGCCTCTGACTACCCCCTACTTGATATCCTCAAAGATCTACTCACTGAGTATATACCTGAGGATGTCCACCATGGGGAAGACAGTCGTGAGCGTGTTTGTTTTTTGTTTTTGACCATTGCGAAAAAAACTAGGATCCAGACTTAAAGCATACTAACGCCTAGGATCTGACGAATGTTTACTAAATTATATTTAACAGCAGCGGGCTAAATTATATCCTCAGAGGATCAACGCAAGAAAATTCCCGTTCTATAAAATCGCTCCATGATAGAATTCATTAAATGAAAAAAGGGTATTTGTTTATAGTTTATTTTCGCCCAAAGATATTTAGGACAGTTCCGACGTCGCGGGGGCAACAGGTGCAGCAGCGGTTGCCGCGGATTCCTCGCGAAGGCGGTCCTTCTTGAGTACTCCCATAAACGCGGCCTTGTCGGCCGGGGTCTGGAAGCGACCGTGACCGAACTTGGATGACGTGTCTATGAACTTCAAGTTGATCTTCTCGAGTGCTACTCTCTTGGTGTGAACAATCAGGGACTGAAAGAAAAAAAAATGCTGGAACTCTTGCTTTTTACGAAAACCTGCCCAGACAGTGGGCAGGTTTTGGCAAAACAAATTGTGACAGAAAATCGACAAATATTAATGACTTGAAAAGAAAAGCTATTACATTACTAGGGTCTTGTCTCTACTCTATTTTTCATACCAAGTTTATGTGTCAAAATTAAAGATCAGTTGATTAATACATAAATTTTACCTACATGCATAGGACTGAATAGAACCAATGACCACAAAGGAGCAAAGAGCAGTCAGTCTTGCAAGAGAATAGGACAGGCCCAGTAATTAATGAATTTAGGTCAAAGAAGCTTTATTTTATAAATACACACCTTTCGCAATGTGATAACTCGCTTCTTAGGTCCCATGCAGCATCCCTTGATCATGATGAAGTCATTGTTGACCTCTCCATAGTGGGGGAAACCTCCCATAGGCGTGATAGACTTTTCAGACAGGTCATATTCAGTGCAGGCATTGTTCTTGATGACCTTGCCGTCCTTAGTATGGATACCTGTAACAAGTAATCAGTTAAAAAGGAAGAAACTCAACTGCAGTTTCCTAAGTTGGTTCTATAATCTTAATATGCATTTAAAAATAAATAACAAGTGACTTCATATTATTATATCCTATGTCACTCTCTAGGCTAAGACAAATCCAATGACACAGCATTTATATTTATACACCAAGATTTTTTTCCAATTCCAAAAAGATCTCATCACAAACATCTCATTATAATTCATAATAGCAGTCAGGTAAAAGTAGTGTTCTATTACTCCATTTATGTTTGTAGACTTTTCAAAATATTACTACAACACAGTTACAAAGTGTGAAAATACTGGGTAAATTAAATAAAAAAAAATTAGGAATACTCGGAATGAGATGATTGTGGTATATGGTAGAGTAGTTCAAAAACTGGGAGCAAAGCTGATTATAAAGTCAATAGGAATTTTCGTAGCATATACCTTGTCCAATACGGTAGATTTTCTTGTTCATTTCTGTTCTATGGTGGTAGCCCTTCTGACCCGCGCGGGCCACTGTGAAGGAAACTCTTGAAGGATGCCATGCTCCAATACATGCTACCTTGCGGAGACCCTTGTGTGTCTTGCGAGGGAGCTTCTTTGTATGCCAACGGGAAGTCACACCTGGAAGTTTCATTTTGGTCATTTCAGGCTTTTACACAACATATTTAAATATATAATAAGTAGCTTTAGTTTCATCAGTCCGCCCTAGAAAATCTTCACAAGAACTCAGGTTCTAACCGTATATATAATTCTAGTTTGTATCATCATCTGAAACTTGGGTCATAGTATTTTTTATTTTTAAAGCTCATAACATACCTTTGTATCCTTTGCCCTTAGTGACACCAATGCAATCAATCATCTCATCAGGTGCAAATACAGAGTCAATGGGGATAGGCTTTTCCAAGTGTTCCCGGGCCCAGTTGACCTTATCTTCAATGGTTCCACCATTGACCTGGATCTCCATGATGTGAGCCTTCTTCTGGCGCTGTTTCAGCAGCTTCATTTGCGTGTGGGCGATAATCCTGACCACACTGCAGTACCGAATCATTTTCTTGAAGTCCTTCTCAAGGGATTTCTTCCCAAGCTCATCCTGCCATTTCTTGCTGGACTTGGTGAATGCCTTCTTCTTGCATTTGTACCTAACAGATCACACATCAGCAGGTGCTGTAAGAAAAACCTAGCAGCCTCATCGTTGAGCGGAGACCACTTGGTAACAATATGCTTTGCGCATATCAGTTAAAAGCCCTCTTTCAGTGAGAGGAGAGCTGTTATGGTTCATTAGTATAATGATTAGATATGTTTAACCATAGCTATTTAATTTTCATGTGCACCAAATGACACAGTTGGCTGTTTAGTAAAGGACATTCTAATGTTAGAGGTATGGCCCAAATTGATAAAACAGAAAAACTGTGTTTATTATGGGTTGGTGCAATGAAAAGCCAATAACTATGTATCCTACTAACATCATAAATGTAAAAGTTTGGGTGTTGCTAATAACTTTTGCAACAGCTGAGATACTTTTATCTCAGTAAGACATGGGCAAACAAGCTAATATTGATACAATTGTTGAATGAATCAGTTAAGGCATTAGCATGTTCCAATCCTTACCAGTTCTTATAGAAGCGACGGCGGCAATCGTCACTCATGTGCTCAGCCCACACAGTGAGAAGTGCACGGAGTCCATGTGGGGTGTTAATGTAGCCCACTACACCAACACACACCATGGGAGGAGTTTCAATCACAGTCACAGCCTCCACAATCTCCTTCTTGTTAATCTCTGGAAGAAGGTTGAAACACATTTAGCAGGAGAATATCACAACATGCGACCGTTAAAGCAAGGCCTAAAACTTAGCCTCTGATCTTTTTTACATAAATAATGCTATCCATTATGACCATGAACTATAGTTTTTTGCCTGTGGCTCGGCAGTGATTGAACTCATCTTTAGTAAAATAGACTTACTTGATCCAGGACGGTCAGGTTCACGGACCACGTGGGTCATACCGGCCTTGTAGCCGATGAAAGCGGTAAGATGAACAGGTTTGCTCGAATCATCTTTGGGGAAAGCCTTCACCTTTCCACGATGACGGCGGGACCTCTTCTTGGGGTAGAATCCCATGGACCCATGGCGAGGCGCTGAGAACTTCCTGTGCGACTAGAAAAGAAAGTGCATGTTCACAGGACTGGCCTAACAGAACGACTTGTGTGACAAGTTCTGGTGTGTAGTTTCATCAGTCCGCCCTAGTAATATCTTCACAAGAACTCAGGTTCTAACCGTATAAATTTTAGAGTTTGTATCATCATTTGAAACTACGTTCAGATTTAATCACCGAACACGTTCACTATCTCTCACATTGAGAGCAATGCAAAATTCACAAAATAACGTAAGCAACCACTAGCTAAACGATTTAAATAGGGTATTCCTAGCAATATTTAAATAATTTACCATGATTTGTTGGATAAAATTTGATTACAATACACAGAAACTGACCATGTCTGAAGACAGCCGCAAGAAAAATGGCCGAGTTGCTGAGTACTGGGAAGTGTTGCCAACCCTATACCGGCAACTTTGTTTTTTTATTGTCACTTTGGTCAAACCCTAAAAATAACTAAATTGATTGCTAGCACTAAAACAATGCTAGATAGCAACTTTTTTTTTAAATTAGTAGTAATTTGCTCTTTTTCTGGTCGCACTCGATGCTAGTTTGCTTTTTTTTTGTGTTGGACATATTCACACACCATCATCTAACCCCAAAGTAAGCAGAGCTTGTGTTATGGGAACTACATGACTGATATGTGATATATTACTTATAAACATTTTTTTTATAAATACATACATATTATTATACATAGGAAACACCCAGATCGAACCCGCAACCTTCTGCGTCTCAGACGAGCCTTCGCCCACCGTATACCACAGAGGTCCTCGAGGTCATTCAGTTGTCAGTCAATATCAATTTTGACAAGAGTTTTCTATGCTCGGCTGTTAGTAATACATGTATACTTTGCTTGCAAACTGTCGTTACGAGCCCATTATTATTCTAGGTACTTCATGAGGTCGCAACGATATACCAATCTATATTAATCATATGCATTGAAATAATAAGATAAGTTTCATACCTGATATCTTCTAACATGGGGACTTTGTTTGTTTGTTTGTCTACTATTCAGCTTTATTCAAGTTATGGTCTGTTACTATAATCTTTGATTCAAAGATCAAAGTTTCAACACAAATCCACCTCCTGTAAAAATTTAAAGCCCATGATTTTGCCAGTAGCAAAATCATGGGATTAAACATGATCTTAAGTCTTATTTTGTTCTCTTAAATTCAGGATACACTGGCTCACAGGCTCTGATCTATCAGCCAGGATCCTCAACATTCTATGACCTTCCATGCCGACTCAAAGCTTACAGGCTCTGATCTATCAGCCAGGGCACTCAAATCCTTTATACCTGTACATGCCGACTCAAAACTCACGGGCTCTGATCTATCAGCCATGATTCTCAGCCTTCTATGGCCTTCCATGCCGACTCAAAGCTTCCAGGCTCTGATTTATCAGCCAGGATACTGTGATCTGTCAACCCAGATGTGCACAAGAGAGTACGAAAAACAATCCCGCCATAATTAAATAAGTAAGTCAATTGAATCCAAAGTATCTTACCATAAATAGTGAAGATCCTTTAAGTGTTGCTATCTACAATATTTACATTTCGCGGAAGTCGCGACACAAACCATTAAACATATCCCTTACTACATGTATTGAGATATTTTTAATTTTATGTAACATGTGGCCAAAGATGTAAGGTTTTACGGTACTATAGGTACTAGAAAGACTATAAACTGCAAACAAGCTTCCAAATTTTAGAAAAGTGTAAATACAATTGATATAGACAGAAAGTAAAATCTAAAGCTTTTGCTTATTTTATAATTTTTAATAGTAATAAATCAAACTTTCAATCAGATTCTCTTAATAAACTTGGTTTTTTTTCTAGTTTATTATGTAAAAATATGTTTTTAATCGCATAACATCGCAACCTCTTGATCATTAGTGCAGTAGTAATTTTCATTAGCATGTCCTTTTATGGTAAATAAGATATACATATATAGTTTGAAATCACGCGAGCCATATGTATAATAGCTCTTTACTGAAGATTAGCTGTAACCGCGACTTCTTTCGCGATTGCCATCCCTGCAGACCAATTATTCGCATTTGACCACAGTTTGTCTCATATTAAGCAACGCTGTGGTATGCGGTAAAGCACTCCTATCAAGAAAGGAGCTTTTTACTTGAATTTGAAAACTCCCAGTTTGTATTTTTAAGACGACAGTAACTCAGTAGAGAGTTGCTTCGCGGATCGCACAGTAAATATTGGAATATTAGATTGTGCCTTTCCATTGCACAGTCCTCGAAATGTATCCCGCTAAGGACAAATTGCGGCGATGTTCCAGGTTTTAGAGTTTTATCTTAGCAAGGCAAGTTCTGCCCTCTTGAGCCTCTTGTCTCGTTGCCTCTCATTTGAATCTATAGTCTCTAAATACCTAGTATTTAGCGAATAAATCCCAAAGTAATAGTTTAGTGTAAGGGGGTTAACAAAAAAAATCTGTCGTTCCGTACTTTCGCCGCGCAATGGACTTTTTGGTCATAGGGTAAAATGCGTATTCGTTCGAAAATAAATTATTCTATAGTACAATATTTATAAATGTGCAATGCTCTAATGCATTGCACATTTTCGAAAATATTGTATTATACAATATTATACAAAAAACCGAACTCGGATAACGGGAATTTGATAAAAAGTCCATTAAGCAATTTCATCACCCTTTTTTTTACACCTAGATTTTTTTTTTCTGAATTTTTTTATTTGACCCTTGTAGAATACTTCGCTTCACAAGATATCGCGTAACTTACACACAAAAAACATACAGACGAATTGAGAAAGTCGTTTTTAGAAGTCAGTTGATAATAATTAAATCGAAGATATCTAGGTTTGTCTTTGACAATAGGCCTAAAGTAAGCACGCCAGCTCAAGATGAGCCGTACGTTCAAAGGTACATTCGGGTTCCAATTTCCCCTATTACTGAGGGTTGTGGTGTTTGTAATTTCTGAACTACAAAACCGATGTCCTTGAAATGTTTACGGAAAAATATTACAATAACCTTTTTTCAAACAAAAAATAATGAATGAAATTGGACTACGCGTAATGAATTACAACTAAGACACATTTTGACATTCATCCCCTCTTTCAGTTTTACTAAAATATATCCTATCCTACTACTATAATAAACACAAAAGTTTGTGAGGATGGATGTTTGTTACTCTTTCACGCAAAATCTACTGAACGGATTATGGTAAAAATTTACATATAGCGTAAAATACATCTCAATAACACATACGCTACTTTTTAACCGGGTACTACGCGGGCAAAGCCGTGAGCAGAGACTAGTATAGATATATATTTTTCTGTCTAGCTACCTATCTTCAATCCGGACTAGATCCACAGAGTACTTTTTAATATCGAAATAAGAACCAAATTTAATCTGGTGTAGAAATAACCTCGGCCTTTTTTTTCAACTGTAGAAAACATTCGTAAATTTCGATTCAAGTTTATTGAAATAAACGTAGTAGAAAGGTACCTCTACGTACTAAAGAATAGTAGGTATCTACAGAAATGGCTGCACCGATGGAAAGAATTCAAGTTCTAGATGATATCGAAAAGGATATCATCACATGCCTTCAATGTTCAGGTAAGTCTAGAAAAGAATCCAATAACCTGATTCAATACCACATCCTTGTGAATACAACTGCAATGTCTCTCACGTCCACTTACCTACACTACCTAAATTATTTTACATTGGACGTGTCAAACTGAGACAAACATGGAAAATGCAAGTGAAGTCCTCATACAAAGGACTGATTTTGTTTTCAGCTCAAGCGCTACTGGAGCTTAGTAAAGAAAAGTCTGGGCAGAAACAAGCTGAAGCGAACACCACACAGTTCCTTAGAACTCTTAGCCAAGTGGAGTCTAAACTGAGTGACCAAATCAACTATTTAACACAAGTATCCACTGGCCAGCCTCATGAAGGATCAGGTTATGCTTCCCAGAAGGTACTTCAAATGGCTTGGCATCGGTTGGAGCATGTCCGCTCATGGGTCAATGAACTTGATCGCTTGAAGGCATCACATTTAGCTACTACTACTCGGTCTCAACCTGGAAATGTGCCAAATGGCAATATGACATCATCAGGGACCAGTACATGAAGTTATGGAGTCAAGACATCTGATTGTTTTATCATATAAATCTGAGGTTCACTATTTTGCTTTATTCTTTTAGGCTTAGGATAAAGATAAACAGAATGTGCATTGAGTATGCCACAATGGAGTCCAAATTAATCAGCCTATGTTGATCATAATACAATGCCTATCATCACTTCTGACATCAAACTATTTATTGTATGTTTAAAATTTTAAACTATTTACGAAATTTTGGGTTTGATTAGCATGATGGAGAGAATATTGCAATATGTTTTAAGCTACACTTTGAGTTAAGGCTAAAACCTGAGTAGGAACCAAGGTGCAGATGTCTAGGGGTGAATAAAGACAAAACCGAAAGTAAAATACTGCAATAATTGTAACATCTTATTATATTGTAGTACCTGCATATGGTATTGTTTGGTGGTTTGTGAGTAATTGTTCTTTTAGTTTTGTTTCTATTTACCTCTGAATCACTATTCAACCCATATTATCAGTTCTTTGTTTTAAAACCCTAAAGTCAAGTACATAAAACCTTAATAAATAGTGGGGGACAGTCCGTAAAGTTGGAGTAAAAAAAAAACAAGAACAGTATGTACTTCCAACAAAAATTTATGTAAAAAAAATAAACATAGCAGTTAGAATACTCAAAACTGTTGCACTGTTGGTAATGCCATATAATATTTTGTGAAATAAATAATTCTTAGTAACCCAAATCCATATGCTTAGAATAAGTATGTCAAATTAAATAAAATAACATTATACATATGTACTTAAGTAACTTATTCATACTCCCATAGCTGACTTTTATCGGTTTCTAACTGATGGACAAATACACAAAATATCTACTCCAAATTAGGATGGTATTAAAATATCTGGTAATGTCAATCGAAACATGTTGATTGTATGTGATAAACAGGTTTAGATTAACATACATTGCAATAAGATTATATTTATCTGCAAAAAGGCAAAGAAACAAAAATGTTATGACATTTCGCATTACAAAAACATAAATGAACCTATGCCTTACAATTTACCAAACAATTTTAGTACTTAAACTGATGTCACATTTATTTCAAACAATTTAGTTAAATTATACAAAATGGTGCTATCTAAATAAAAAAATATTTACAAAGCAAATTCCAACATACAAATCATCCCTCATTAAGTATTAAAACAACATAAACTACAATACAAACACAGTTCAAATTTTCAACTTTGATTATATTAATAAAAGTGCATCCCCACTTTAAATAATAGGTGGTATAAATATTAACTGAATATGATATTACCTATCTCAAAACTAGTCTGCAATTATTTTAAAAATATACAAAGCAATGCTATTTATTTTTGTAAATTATGCTTTAAAAGCAAGCAATTCTATCAAAAGAAACTTTAAGTAATAAACTAGTTTAAATAAATAAAGATGCTCATATTTATTAAACATACACAAAATTAATTCTTCACTACATCATGTACAGTAACACATGAACTAAATGTTCTCAGGTACCAATCACTCCTCTTTTCAGCTACGTTGATTTGCATTTGCCTTCGTGAATTTCTCTATATCATCAAGTGACCGTTTGGCTTTTGTTGATATATCGTCCATAGATCTCCTTGCAGTAGTAGTGATATCATCTAGGGATTTCTTTGTCTGTGTCAGCAGTTCGTCTGTACTTTTGCAAGCAGAATTAGCAAGTTCCTTTATTTCTGTGTCAAATTTTCCTATGACCCATTCTATTGCTTGTCTTCCTTTACCAGCATTCAAAGATATTCTGTTGGCTAGTAAATCTTCCATGTAGCTGCTAAGAGGTACTCCCTGAAACAAAAAGTTTAGAATCAAATTCAGTTATAGCAGAATGAGTTGAACAGGCAGTAGATAAAACCAATGTTTCAAAGTGAGCCTTGTGATTTTAATGAATAAATGAATTTTGACTTTGACTTGACCTTAACTTTGACTTTGAGTCTCTCCAGAGTAAACTTGCTATGTCAAAGCCAAAATTTATTTATTTATCAATCATCGATTCACATCACTTTAAATCATTGATTTCTACTTTGCAACAAAGGCAGGAAATGAAGACAAGAAACAAGACTGGTTACTTTTTTAGTGATCCTTCTGCAAAACAATAGATACCTAAATCTTTATTGAGTTGGAGCAACTTCAATTCCAAGTTATTTTATAGTATGCCTTTTTATAAAGTTTTTGTTTAATTATGTTTTTAAATTTGTTAATTGTACATTTTTGTGCATATCTTGGGAATTTGTTTTGCGCTTTAAAAGATTTAGATTTTTTTTGTTTACATAAACAATCAATCTCTTTGTAAAATGGTTCAATATAAACAATCTTCAATATAACAATGTATTAATTTGTTTAAGAAAAATAGTGATAATCACAATGTTAATACTAGAAATAAAGATAAACTCACTCTTGCCACTTGTAGACTCCATAAAGTAAATCTTTTAAAGGGCAAAACAAATTCCCAAGATATGCACAAAAATGTACAATTAACAAATTTAAAAACATATGCTAAAATCAGTTTGCTATTGCTTTAATTTAAATAAAAGTAACATGGCATATGGGGACCCCATCATAACAAGAAGACCCTTACAAGATGGGGTAGAAAAAGTTAAAACTTGATACACACCTGGACTGTGACAACTGCTTCCTGTTTTAGCAAAGTTTTTGAAGAATCTGAAGGATGAGGTATGTACCACACTGTTTCATCAACTGCTATGAAGTTACAGAATGTTAGATTTCTCGTTTTCAGTGTCATCTCTCGCTCATTGGGGTTCACTTCGGACTTTTCAGTAGCATAGCATATTTTAGCTGTTCCAATAAGCTGAAAAAAAGGGGAATCTAAAATTATTGAAGTTTTTATCCAACAAAAGTAATATGACTAACAGATTTGATTGAATTGCTGTTAGGTATTTGGCCAGCAACTATTTTGCAACAAGTATGTAGCAGGAAGAGATAAATTTAGATGAATCACATGATGTTACATGTCTTCATAGAGATATAATTAGAACAAAGTAGAGGATTTGAAATTTTCATCTACTGCATTGAGTAAACACAGTAGCTCAAACAATAAAACTATTAAAAGCCTACATGGTTCAATAATAAGCTAGGAAATGTGATTTGTTCTGTCTATTTGAGTCAATTAAATGCTAAATATTGAAATAATTAGACCTAAAAATAATTTGTCCAAACTGTTAGTCCAAAATGCTTTATTGCACAATATATAAGTATATAGGCAAACTTAATGCTAATTAGCATTTTCTTCCAGTTTACCTTTGTGTAATGAAGAGTGGAGCAGTAGTGTGTTTGGCTGATTACCAAAATAAGAGAATGTTCAATTGTTGTTATCAATTTTGACCTGTCTTTGAAGACAGCATCAGGTTGTGTCCCTAGATATGATGGATTTCTTTCAAGATCATCAGATAATAATAAACGTTTTAGATGTATAAACTTACCGCTTGTGCCCAGCGCGGAAAGAACCACTTTGAGCTCACAAGTCTATGCGTAATTAGAACTCCATCAGTGACCTTTCGCTCCACTACGTCAGTTCCAATCACTGCCGGGTTCATAGGGTTAGGGTATTTACGCCATGCTGCCTGGGCTACTGTTTCCCATGGGTGACTAAAAAAAAAGGGTTTTTGAAACAAATTCATTTTTCTGCTCCCAAGTTGCGTCATAATGAAATTTCCCAACTTACTTGAAAGTATGTTCTGACGTCCAAATCTTCATGATTTATCTAAAATTATACCTTTTTAGAATAATGAGATAATACCTTGCCTCAATTGATTATTTGTTATCATTTCAATTCACAACTAATCACCATTTCACCCTACCTTACATACACATTCACCATCACCACATTCTCTCACTTGACTTCAATCAATGGTCTCTCTATAATCTTTGCTTGACTTTAACATTATCACACCATTTTTTTTTAATTTACTCTTTTGGGGTAGGCTATAGTCGTAAGACCATACTACCTCCACTTCCGTAATTGACCACACAATAACTAAACGAACAAGCACTAGAGATGTGACTAATAATAATATAATCATAACAGGTACAGGGAACCTAATACGAGGAAAAGATATTCATATCAGTTACACGAATCTACGGTATTATGGTATTTAATAACAGTCAAAATATTCGTATCGTGACGCTCATCGTTATGCTTAATAGGTATGGGAAGCGTGGCCACTCGTTCTCTGTCATCCGTCAGTGACGGCCTGCAAACCGAGTGAGAACTACACGCCCGTGATTGAATAATTGAAAGGTTTTATTGTATACTAGCTGTACCCGCGACTTCGTTCGCGATTGTCATCCCTGCCGAATAATTATTTGACCACAGTTTGTCTCATATTAAGCAACGCTGTAGACTGCGGTGAAGTACTCTTATCAACAAAGGAGCGTTTTACTTCGGATTTGAAAAACTCTTTAGTTTTATTTCTCAGAAGATAGTTACCCAGGATTTAAAAAAATAATAATTAAAATCGGTTTACAATTGGCGAAGATACCGCGTAACAAACACACACGATAAAACTAAACTAAAAAAGTAGTATAAACTTAAATCATGTCAAGTTTCAGTTAGAAGTTATTCAGTAGTTTCTGCGTGATGCGCGTTCCAGACACAGACAGACAGACAAAAATACATTTTTAGATTCAGTATCGATTATAGAGTACCCTCCAAAAAATGATTTAAAATATATTCAATGTACAGAATTTGACATGTTACATTCTTATGATAATATGGAATAATTTTTAAATACGCCAACGTAATCGTTGACAGTCCTAAGCCTAATACGCATGGTATTAAAATAATCACTATTACAATCGTTCCCTGTTTTTTTACTGATTGTTTGTTATTGTTGTATTTGTTTGTTACCACGTATCTCGGTAACTACTAAACCAATTTTGATGAAATTTGGAATGTTATCTACATTCCAAATTTCATAAAAATTTGGGTTCTGAAATAAACAAAGATTTAATTTTCGAAAATAAATCCCAAAAAGGGTTTTACAGGGTGGTAAAGATTCTATGGAAAGTTTTATTCCTTGTTCTATTCGCTCAAAACTTGGTAAAAATAAACAATAAAAAACGTTTTGAAAAAAAGAAAAAATATCTTTTTTTCAAAACTACCCATAAGGGGAATGCAAGGGAGTTCTAAAGTTTGTATGTTTTTTTTTATTCTGGTTCGATTCACTCAAAACTCTAAAACAAATAATGGTATTAAATAAACTTTTAAGTAATGAAACACGTATTTTTATTTTTTCAAAACTACCCATGGAGTGTGCAATATTACTAAGGTCGTAAAGTTAGTATTTATTTTTTAATCCCTGGTTAAATTCCCTCACAAAATGTTAAAAATAAATTATGAAAAACGTATGAACTTAGACAAATAATAACTGAATCTGATATATTGTTCTCCACTTGCGTTACTCTCTCACAAATTCATCATCACCAGACAGCCAACCAAGTATCATCGGTCACAGTTAGGTTCGAGAAGTGCGGGTACGAAGCAAGCACAAAGTCTTTTTTCTGACTTCAAACTATACCAGATAGAATGTAGAAAAAAGTTATTATACATAATTTTATAATAAACCTGATGGTTTCAAACATTCAGTACAATTACCTTTGCAATAAATTAAAAATGTCGTTTGATGTTGTCGACATATATTGAAACTTATAAAATTATAATAATAGAATTAAGACCACAAAAGTATTTGATGCGCATAACGTGAACATAGTAATAGTGTTGATCGAAGCTAGGCATACACAAGTTGGGAGTTATACTAGTTTAGTCCCGTCAGAGCCAATATGAGGATACGTCCGATATCGAAGTTGCTTTTACAATTCGATGATCAAGTAAATCATTCCCATATCTCTATGGATGGTTCTCCACGCATCAGCTACTTACTTTTCTTATGGTAATTCTGGTTTGCGTCCCATATGACTGGTTGTGGTTGGTAAAGTTCTATAAATTTTTAATTCCTCCATGTGTCAACGTGGACGATGACATCTTGACTTGATATAGGTACCTACGCACTCTACGCTCGTCGCAACAAGTCTAAACAAGCAGCCATCGTGTAGACGTGAATCGCGAGCATTGGCGCAGATTTCTTTGATAACCGACACGTGTTGGCCAACTGCCAACGCTCGCGCTAACGTTGAGGCCAATGCCACTTTTTAGATTCATTCGTTGGACGAGTGGCGTTGGGGCCAACTTTTGGAGCCATCCATAGACAGACGTGACAGCCAGAGTTTACGTACGGTATCATACAATTTAGCACTGAGGACTATCAGATCCCCAGCATTGAGGACTTCGCGGTACTGTAGGCGCGTCGTATGTACTACCGCGCCTATAACTGCCGCCTAATCCTCAATGTTATTGCTCCACTGCACGTATGGCCCACTACGTCCTATGATCACTTATTATTTTTCGATGACCTCTTTTACACCAAATCTGCAAAAGGGAAACCGTATGATAAAAAAATCCCCATCATGAATTCTGGTTATACATGCACTTTTAGGAAGCATTCAGTAAAAGATTGGATACAAAAAAATGATTTGATAAAGCTCATAATATGTTCCAAACAAGATTGAAGAATAAAATAATTAAGTAATCAATCAATTGGTTTTTATTTTTGTCCCACAAATCTTTTAGGTTTTTCATTATAAGACTATTTACTATTTTATAATAAGACAAGTTAAGCTTTCCTATTTAGAATAAAATACTAAATATGCAATCTTATCCCGGATTTAAATGACTAGCCTCTGCCCATGGCTTCGCCCGTGTACCCGGGTAAAAAATAGCATATGTGTTATTCTGACGTATAGGCTACTACTGTAAAGCTACATCAAAATCCGTTCAGTAGTTGATGCGTGAAAAAGTAACAAACATCCATCCTCACAAACTTTCACGTTTATAATATTAGTAGGATAGGATAGGACAGGATAACAATAATATAATATATGTATATATATAGAAGGATAGGATATTGTTAAAACTTACCCAGCTTGTGGTAGATCTGTGGCCATTGCCATTTGAATTGGACATAATTCAATAATTTTTAATTTGAAAATTTGACGGATAAAGGTAATACGTACAGAACATATACCTACCTACTTATTACATGTAATACTACTACCTTAAACTTTTTACCGGCACAGTCGCGGCGGCCTTACCGCCTGCCTTCTAACAACAATCAAACGAACTGATTACTTGCTGAGTGTCAGTGGTTTCTTAGTATTTTTCCTATATTAAAAAGTGTTCTGTGTTGGTATTGGTACCATTTTATTAGTGTCCCTGTGCACCGTCTTCTGATAAGATAGCTTGGTTCGTTGTTAGTTCATCGTACAAAATGACTTGTGAATCCGAGGAGAATGGCCTTCGCTACAGACGAGCCCAGAGTGTTACAAGAGCTGAGGAAATTACTGAAAAGGAGAAAAAGGCGAGGAAATCACAGCTGGATAAGCCGTAAGTCCATATTGCGCGCCCTTGCTCTGTGTTTCTTTATCAGTTTTACAACCAGTGACCTCATTATGATAATTACTTGTCTTGTCTTTTTTTATATAATAGGAAAGTCCTTATGTAGGCAGGTTATGAAAAGTACTACGGCTGTTAGGCAAAAGAAGTAGAACAGTGCAGATTTTATCTTAGAATTAATCTGTTAGTAAAAAGCTATGTTGATTATTCATCATAATAATTATACATGGTTATGCATGGTTAGTATAGAATTGGGGTGCTGGATTTCAGGATTGCTAGGAGTTGTTTTGAGTATCCTGGTATTATCCTAACCTGCAGAGATGTGAAAAATATTTAGCTATGAAAAAATATGAATACATACCTAATCTGGTTCTGGTTTCAGATGTCACTTACCAAGGGATTCCCTGTTTACATGGAGTTCGGAATTCACCAACTTTACGGGTTTGGTAAACTGGGGGTTCCTTATGCTTTCAATTGGCGGAGTGAGGTTATTCCTAGAAAATATCCTAAAGTAAGTACTTTCCTTATTGTGCTTGTTGCCTTCTATGCTTGTTCTTGAGTAATCAGTGTAAATTCATGTTTATAGGATACCAAATTGTTATTCTATTGATTTCTTTGAAAACATTGACTTTTTAATTACTGTCCTACTATTAAAATTAAAAATGCAAAAATGGATGTTAATACAAATAAATATTGTTATCATTTATGGCTTAAATGATATGGTTTTATGCATGAGTTTGAATTGTATGCATTGTTTATTTTATTTTACGTAATTGGGTTATATTGTATTTGTATCATAGTTAGCTTCTGCCCTTGGCTTTGCCCATCTACCTGGATAAAAAGAAGCCCATTTTTATTACCATTAACAATTACTGATTTTAAATTTTATCCTAATCAGCTCAGCTGTTTAGGAGATTTTTAGCAACAAATATCTTGATTTTGACTTTGACTCTATTTTCGCCAATTGTTAACTGATTTAAAGATTATTTTATTGTTGTATATATAATAATACCCAAGAAGTCCAGTAAATGTTATATTCCTGACTTTTCCTGTAAAACTCATAAAACACCATCATCTTATGAAATCATGACTAGCCGAAACATTTTGAGAAGGTAGGCTGTTTTACTTTTGTTTTTTATTCGAAAGAGTGACATCCTGAGTGAGCAAATTAATGTAAGCATGTGATGAAGTCGTTTTTTTATATTTAATGTTTTATATTATTTATTCTAGGTATGGATTCCGTGTGAACCCAATAGAATGGATCATTTTACTCACTGGCTACAACGAAGGGGAGAAGTATCAATATCCATCATTGATTTTATGTATATGTGAGTACTAGGGATTTTTTCACAAAGATGTAGTGCTGCATTTTATTAATATGAGTTTAGAGCAATCCACACTTAACCATGCTGTGTCTGTCTCACATACAAAATATAACAACTGATATTTAATTCCCGTAGGCTTGTCACACATAAGTGTGAATTTTCCCTAAATACACACTGATACAAGCACATTTTTATCAAATTTGAAAACTAGCGCCTTCTAGTGGCTTGTGGCAATATAACATATCAAAGAACCATCCTTGAAGATAAGCAAATTGATTGCAAAAAACACTATTATGTAATATGCCATTTTGGAGATACAGACAAACAAACACAAACTACCTCATGGCAAACGCATACACATATGCATACAGAAATGCATACAAATTTTTTTTTTGTGGTTAAGACTAATCTATTGAAAACTGTCTTCCACCCCATGCTTATGGGTTTGGGTTCAGTACTTTCTATTTACAAATACATTGTAAAGGGAATATTATTTACCATGTATAATTGTATAAGTCATAGACAAGAAAAATCAGTCCTTTCAACAGACATATTCATTAAAAGTATCTCTTTATTTTCAGTTTCTGTGGTTCCAATAGTAATTGCATTGCTCTTTGAGAAAATCATTTCACTGGTAAGTTCAAATAATAAATAATTACAAATTTTGCTCCTAGATATACTTAATTATGCTTTTATTTGAGTAAACCTTCATTTCATTGTTGTTTTTTTCATTGTTCACCTTAGATTGAATAGCCATGGTCATTAATTTAAATTACGATTAATTTTAAAAGAGCTAGTGATAAGCTATGCTGTCGGGTAGGCCGCCCTGAGGCCACCGATACGCCACCAATACTCCACCAATACGGCACTAATAGCGACTGCTAAAGCCGGGATCGACATCTTAACTTGTTCTCCGATGTACGAAAACGCTCAGAGCCGGGAACCCGGCCACCCATCCAATTGCCTGGCGGAACGTTGCCGTTGTACGTTGCACTTAGCCATGTTGAGAAAGACTAGACAAGCTATGCCACTAGCGTATTACTGTTATTTCAGTGGTCCTAGAATAACAAATTAATGGCCGTGACTGTACGTATATTTATTTATATATCATTTGTAAATATACCATCTTAAGTAGTGTAGTGGCCTCATTTTGTTCTAGAATTTGATCCCCGAGAGGATTGGTATTGGCTTGCAAGTATCCAACATTTTGTTTGTAATATCACTGCCTGTTATATCAATGCACTACAAAGGAAACACATTCAGTTCAGGTATTTACTAACATTGTTTTATTCTGATTTAGATTTTTTAAGAAGCTTTTGCCTTTGGCTTAGCCTGCCTGTATCACTGTACCTATACAGCAGTGAAACTGGATGTAATCGTTTAATGAAACGTTTCGTTTGACGCGAATTTTTGAGTAAAGGTTGGTTTAATCGCTTTTCATCGAACTCAATTAGACGGCCAGAACGAGGTGCGTCTTTGAAGTGAAAATTTCCAAAATTTAATGCCGCGAGCAACTTTGCGGACTTTGAAAATTAAAGGCAAAAAGAAGGAGATGTCGAAAATGCTATAAAAATCATAGATTCCTGTGAAACAAAACACCCTCTTTCGAATGATTTAAAACATTGTGCCAAATACATTCAACCTGCGACCAGTTTTTTAAATATGAACAATTTTTCATATTCAAAAAACCTGAGACGCAAAAGGTTGCGTTTTCGATTCCCGCCGCGGAACAAATGTTTGCAAATATTTTCACGGGATCTGGGTGTACTATGAATAATATGTATGTATTTACAAAAAAAATATATATCAGTAGTATATCAGTCATGTAGTTCCCATAACAAAAGTTGTGCTTACTTTGGGGCTAGATGATGCTATGTGAAAAATGTCTAGCATTTTTTTTGTGGTTTTTGAGTATTTCCTTCAGAAGGCACTTTTTATTATATTATTCACATGTATTAAATTGTATGTTGGGTAGATAAATTATTGCCTACTTTTCCTCTTCGCATCTGGCCGAATTGCTTCAACACGTCTAATTCGCGGTTGGACGCGAATTCTTGTATTAATAATATATGAATTTAATTTTCAGTGGGAATGACCGTGATCTGCTTCACGTACCTGCTTATATTCATGAAGCTATGGAGCTATGTTCAGACTAACTACTGGTGCCGTTCTGGAATGAAAGCTAAAAAGGCTTTTAAAACATCGCTGAGGCGGCAGAGTTTGTCTGCGCCGAATTGGAGTAAGTGTTTTAATGATAAATTGTATAAAATTATGCTGCTTGAGACACTCCATGCTAGGGTCCCAAAGTAGTCTCATCACTTCTAAAGTTATCATTGGAAATTTGTGGAACCAATATGGTTGGCAGTTCCTAGCAAATGCAACTTGCTAAACTTTGTTTTATACTTTCTTTAAGTACTCAAGATTAAAAACTTGAGGATAAAATCTTTAAAAAAATATATATTATTTCACCAGGAAATAATAAATGGCTTTAGTGAAATTATAGTGAATTTTAGAGACCTAACGGGTCCACGAAAAAGTTAAGTAGGTACTCTGGTAAAAAACAAAACATACAAATCAATCAATCGTATCTTATTACAAATCGGGGTGTGTCAAAATTTCAGGGTTCTTTTATCGCTGTTTGGCTTCGGACCCAAAAAAATAACAATTGTCAATTAACAGGCAAATCGGTTAAGACGCTTGGGATATTTTAGCACTAGACATCCAATCTTTCACATTTATTAGTAGGATAAGTATTTTCATACATTAAAATATGACAATCAGCTACTTTTATGAATGAAAATATGTACAATATGGTAACCAACTCCTGCGGGTGACTATAGGTAACTTTTACCTACTAACTGTGCGTTTTTGAAAACATTGTTATTTGTATCTAAACTGAATTGTAATGTGCATAATGAATTTGCAGGCGAACTTGTGAACGCTGAACACGAGCGTAAGTCGACATTACATTGACCGTCTCTATGCACTTTCTCTGCACCGTGTTTTTCTGGTTTTCTTTTTCCCCAGCTTTGTTTTAAGTGGCACTTCTGCTTTCTTCCTTCTCTTATTACTGTGTGGCATTTGTGATTATATGGCTAACTATGGAATTTTCGCTTTTCTGGAATATTGTATGTCTAATAACATTCTTCCAACGTAATAAACGCATTTGTTTAAGTAAAACGCATACAATGTTGTTCTATGTATTAATAAAATAGATACGTGTTGTGGATATGTCTTAGAGTAGGTAATTACTGAAAGTGGCTCCCTTTAATTTACTAAACGTTGTATAGCCATGATACTTGATAAGTGTTTGATTACTTTCGAAATCTTATCTTTCTATTAGACCGCGACAGGCAATCTGCCAGCTCGACGTTAGAGTAGACCATGGCTATTCAACTTTTAATTAACGATTGTGCTAATAACTAACTTTACAATGACAGAGAGTTTCGATGAGGACAAAAACGGCGATATCGCAGCAGCCCGGCTTGTTACTTATCCCGACAACCTGTGTCTGAGAGACTTGGCTTACTTCATGCTAGCCCCCACACTGTGTTACGAGTTAAACTTTCCTCGTACCACACGGTAAGTTGTATGATTTGTTGGATAATGATGTCGATTCTGTGCAATATAAGTTTAACTCGCGGGCATAATTATCCACGTGCTGCGCTCGCAGTGAAACTCGCGGGAATTTTGAAGGCCGTCCGCTGCGTTAGGCGGGCCCCGCGCGTGTGACGAGGGTACCCGCTTCGACCAGCTCCGTGATTACTAATTTTGCAACAGTACTATAATGACGCGTGCGACACGCATACGCACTCATTGATTTTTAAGGAACAAACCCGCGCGCGGGACGAATATCCGTACCACAAGCCCCGTGTGACGGGCAGGCAGCGTTAATACTAAAAAAACTAATCGGCGGCACTAGTCCCGCTTGGGTGTATCGTTTAACGCAGCGGACGGCCTAATGCCCGTATTCCGTTATGTCAAATGTTTACATTTGTTACCCTAAGATATGGTTTTTTCGACAAATTTACATTAGTCTTAACTTCTAAACTTGAGTTTAGCTTCAGTTTGATATTAGCTCAAGAATATGCCACTACCCCAGACCCGAAACATGTCTGCAGACCATGCAAACATTTGTACCGCAGCGGGAATCGAACCCGCTCTCTTGCGTCGCAGCCGGTTAATGTGCCGCCGTGCCACCGGTCGTCAATTTAGCCTCTGATCGTGGTATATGATCTACATATACCACTAGTGCTCTAGATTGTATGTCATCGTCATCATCGAAGTCCAATGCTGGACGTAGACCTGTCCCAAAGAAAGCCATGACAGGTGATCTTGGGCCACCTCCGTCCATCGAGTTCCCGCAACCTTTGAGATGCCATCGGTCGATCGGGTGAGGGGTCTACCTAGCATCGTCCGGCCCGTGTCAATTCGAGAACTTTTCCCCTGCGTTTGTCGATTCTGCAAGCTTTAAACCTGCCCATAGGGATTGCAAACCGGAAAACAGGATCCGGTAAGCCGGCTGATCTCCGGCATATTTTAACGCCTACCAGATCCGACGTAAGTTTGACGGATCCCGTGATCGGATGATGGGAAAAGTACTAGCGTTGTTGCATGAGTAGGTTGCCCATTGCCACTTCAATATGACAAAGTGTATGTAAAAATATTTTAATCATTTTTTTAGCATCCGTAAGAGGTTCGTGCTAAGAAGACTACTAGAGCTGGTAGTTGGAATCAACCTCATATTCGCGTTGCTGCAGCAATGGATGGTGCCTTCCATCATCAACTCTTTGGAAACGTTCTCCAGCATGGACCTTATCAGGTTTACTGAAAGGCTCTTAAAATTGGCGGTACGTAGAACTTTGCTTTTAAATCGCTTTTAATTTGCCGGTCAAAATGCACTTAAGTAAATATTCACCAAAATTTTTAACATGGCTGCCATATTCGTTGCCCTCTAGTGACTTGTGGCTAGGATAAAACCTATCTAAGAATCATGAATCGTTGAAGTTATACAAATTGATTACAAAAAATGCATGCACGCGTTTCTTACGTCGCGGGTAAAAAAGCTAAAGCAAAGATTTAAACATGTTTATATATCGAATCTTGTCATTAGGCCTCGATTTAGGTAGGAGCTGCCGAAGTTTAGTGCAAAACGGGGTAAGGCACAGCTTTGCCTATTAGTATCTGATACCCTTGAGGCCCATGCCACACGGAATCCTACTGCTCAGGATTATGTAATCCTATGTAGACACTGAAGTGTCAAATTCAAAAATCATGTTTCTAAAAAAAAAAACGGAAATTGTGTAAAATCTGCAATCAGATGCAGATTGCACTGATTACTAAAATAAAAAGAAAAACGCACGAATAACTATTAACATTTTTAGGTTAAAAATTACTGTGACACAGATAATATAATACTAGACTATGATCATGGGTAAAGTAAAAAAGACGAAACAAATTTGAAAATAATATTGATATTGGTGCTTTTCCATATTCCAGGTGCCGAACCATTTGATATGGCTATGCTTCTTCTACCTCAACTTTCACTCATTCCTGAACCTGATGGGCGAGCTCTTGCAGTTCGCGGACCGCAAGTTCTATGGTGACTGGTGGAATGCGACCAACATTAAGACTTTCTGGAGCAGCTGGAACACGCCCGTGCACGTGTGGGCGCTGCGCCATCTTTACTTTCCCATCACCGACATGGGGTACAGCAAGGCGGTCGCCGGACTTGCGGTCTTCTTTGTATCAGCGTTCTTCCACGAGTACTTGGTGTGTGAAACTTCTATTATACCAGAATTTAATTTTAATGTGTCCCGAAAATTGCGATTCTGCAGGACTTAAATCTTCGTCCCTAATTGGCGATGCGTTCGCCATGAATCGAGTGAAGCTGATTGCGAATTTATTAGGCACTTTTTATCCAGCTTATAGTGCTAGTTAATACATTTGAATTTTATGGTCTACATAAGTGTTGTTTTCAATTTTAATATTAACAAACTATCGATACAATATACTTACCAGAAAGTACGTCGTGCGTGACTACAAACGTAAACTCATTGAGATGAGTTGATTGTTAACCTATCTGTGTATGTAACATACAAAACCATCAATACTTCTTAGACTACAATTAGTTTAACTAAACCCAAATAGTTTAAATGTGAAAGTATGGATGTTTTGATGTTTGTGGCTAATTTGGACGAACTTGATATAGACATACTTAGTGTCTGAACAAGTCCATGCTGTGGTCTAGATTCGTCATTAATGATGATATATTCGGTTGCAGGTGAGTGTACCGCTCCAGATGTTCCGTGTCTGGGCGTTCCTCGGCATGATGGCGCAGCCGCCGCTCTCCGTGATATCCCGCCGGGCGGAACTGGCGCTGGGCCCTCGCTGGGGCAACATCATCGTATGGAGTTCCCTCATCATCGGACAACCGCTCTGCATTATGATGTACTACCACGACTATGCGCTGCTCAATTTACATAAAGACTAATTGCCCATTGCCCATTTGCATCAACCAAGTGCTCGTTCACATGCAATTATGCGGTTGCGACATTGATCTACAAAACGGAGGATATCTCGGACCGCACGATAAACTACTATAGCAATACATTCTGTATATACATTGTATATAGCACGCGAGAAAAAGATAGCTACATTACTCCTTTCGTTAGCTATTTAAATAAATAACTGCCCGAAACAATTTCAACAGCAATTTTGTTTCGGGCACGTTTTGGTGGAGTCAGGTTCGCTGCGACCGGGCGGATGAAGCAAATTCCACTGATTGGTTGATCGAAGAATTGCGAGTACGTGTAAAAGCTGTTACGCACCCATAAGAGATTTAAAGCGTGCAAAAATTACAGTTCTCTGAAAAACTGCCCTATTTAGTTACTTATTTATTGATTATCGAAACACTAACATACTTGTACAAACTTCGGTTGCACCTAAAGGTATGCGTAAAAGCAGACGTCAAATCGTATACTAAATCGTTGCGTTACTCACTGACTGACGATTGACTTACAGCCTAATCGTAAGTCTGTTCATTTTGGTTTAAAAGGGAGAGAAAGGATTCCTCGAAATTCCACCCATAGGGTGCAGCGGGAAGATGAAGTTTGCATTTAAAAAACTCAACGCGGACGAAGCTGCGGGACGTTCCATTAGTTTCATACAAATAGTTGTTTTGTAATTGGGATTTTAAAATTGGTTAGTTTTAATGAGCACTTGAATGTGGGTAGATACAGTTACGAAATTTATCAGAATCACAAAATAAACCAAACACAATCTTGCTAGTAAATTATTTTTATAATTTGTGTTATTCAAATGTTCCAGAAATAATCCATTTTTTTTAGGTAAGTGGGTAATTTACTTCTAGTGTAGAAGAATTGTAAAGGTTTGGGAAACTGGACTCGATTTAATATTATGAAATTGAACAAACTAATGATAAATATTATGTGTGCTTATTGCAAAGCAGAATTTATGATTCAGATTCTGGTAATTTATTTGCACAGAACATAGGTAAAAATTACAGATAAAAATGATATGGTAGTAAATGTTCTTCCAAGTTTTTAGTATACAAATATTCATCACACTAATTAACAATAAAATAAAAAACTAGGCTAGGAAATTTATTGGCAAATAGAATTTAAAAAATATTAATTTTGTATATTTATCGAATTGATTCTGTATTTTTTTGAAGTCTTTTATGCAATAGCATTTTATATATTTTGCTATTTTTTTATATTGATGTTTAAATATTTTATGTTTTTACTATTTTATGTCGATCAGATTTTTTAATTACTTTTTAAATAATTATTTTTTAAGACTGAATGATTAAATTGTGATTATTTCGCCATGTCACACCAATATTTTATTTATACACTCAACATGTGCAATAATACAAAACTTATAAGTTTTGTACATAATATGTTTATTAGAATAAGAATGTTATTATTATTTATTTCACTATCTATTGTTTTATAGTAATACAAACGAAATGTACAAAATGATAAATAAGAACCTGCTATTATAAAATTCTACACAAAGTGTATTCGTAGGTAGGTTTATAATTTTCTTGGTACAAAATATGCAATACAAAACTGCTTACTAGAATTATGCAGTGTCCAATTTATTTGCGCGATCAAATTTTTGATGACACTGTTGTTTTACTTTAATAAATAAAGTAGTTATGGAATATTTATTATTATAGATAATTACATAATGTTCCTAAATACAGTCATTTTATGGTAGATCATAAGCTAAACACAATGCATTGGGCAGCAGCAAGCTTGTATTACCAATTCGATTTTTGAAAAATGTGATTACGTTATATTCGATTGCTATCAAGCCCATACAATTTTGGCTACTCTAATTTTGCGTCATCGCTAATAGCTAAAAAATGAATATAACTTAGTCCAACCGTAGTCTAACTATACCCTCTGATTCGTTTTCCGAATCAAAAGTTCTGCACAACATACCTACATGTTGTTCTCCGGAATATTTTAAACAAAATATTCCGGACGTTTGCCTTGCCTGCGTTCAAAATTCGAATTTCTCAACTGGCAGCTTGAAATCAGAATCGAGATCCGCAGTTCCGAATGGGTTTTCAAATAACAATCGAATTCAGAGAACTTTTGTGGCTGGTCAAGTAACCTACTAAGACATCGCATTATTTATCAATAAAATTAATAAATTATTTCAAAACTACCTATATTCTTTATTTATTTTCTTCTTTACTTCCCTGTCTGTGTGCAAATACAAGCTGAATAGTACACTCGTACTTGTTCTGTGTAGACCGTATACATTACGTATCACAGGAAATATTCAAAAGAACTACTATTCCCACAGGAAGAAATATATTTTGAGAAAATCGATAAAATATTGTAATGATAAGTATAGATAACTGCTCAATGATACCCAGACAGGTATCATTGCGATGAGCAAAATACATCTCCCACTTAAAAAGGTAGATTCTTTGCGATATCAAAACACGTATAATGTAGAACATGTCGCCATGGGTACGGAGCATACGTTATAAAATGAGGGAGAAATCAACGATGAAGGAGATGACGAAAAGGTTCCGTTTTCGCCAGAAATTGCGTTTGTGCAATAATCTTGGATATTATTTATGTAATCAGAGCGTGGACATAATATGAACAGAACCAGACAAAAACGGCGAAGGAAAACAACGTGGAAAAACCGGTTTGCTCAAAAGCTAAAAATTAGAAGGCTTATCCGTTAGTGTTCCAATAAGCGGTGATGGGCTTGCAATCTGTTACGTGGAATGCTGCCTACTACGAAAAACGCGGACATGTGCCAAATATAATGTTTGGACGTGTCTCTAACTACTCCCTACTTGGTATCCTCACAGATCTGTGATCACAGATCTGTCTTTATGATTTGAGGATCTGCATCAGAGGCGGATCTGAAATTTTGGTTTGAAGGGAGGCTTCACCCCATGAGGGTAGGCTTTATCAAGGTACCTACTCAAACACAAAAGAAGCCCACAATTTTTTATTTTGCTCATTTATCATAACAAGTATAGCAAGTCTCCTCAGATAACTTTTACAAGTTCTTTGTGACTTCGACAGTTGTTGGCTGCCAGATATATCTCAGTGAATATACATGGCATGCCTTTCAACAGGTTCCGCATCGCACTTCTCCAGTGTCCATACGAGAGAACTGTAACAAAGATATAGTGTTTGGATTTTTTATAACTCCTAGCGACCCGCACCGGCTTCGCGCGAGTCTTCCAAATTTCAGTCTTTTCCGGTGAATTTACCAAAAAAATATTTCACACAAAACTTGTCCTGACAATTACGAACACAACAAAAAAAATGCCAAATCGGTCGAGCCGATCTCAAATGAAACCGATTTATTTTTTTAAACAAAACACCTTATTACCTACTTAAATGGGTTACCTAGTAAGGATAAGGGATGAACATTTTACTGTACGTAGTGTAGTAATTAGAAAATATCAGTTTTAATTTGAGATTTGTCAGGGGTGGACCCAAATGTTTTTGGGGTGGCTAGAGCCCCTTAGCCCCCCCGCCCCTCTGAATCCGTTATCCGTATCTCTGAAACGTGAGCGTATTTGTTTTTTAAAAAGAACATACCTACCTAATTACGTCGGTAGGTAGCTAGGAATTCATAATATGATTATCATTCTCCTGGCTGTACCTATAGTTATGTCAACGGTATCTAAGCTTCACTTTCTACAAATATTATACCTACTGACAATGCCCTTAAAGGGCATTGTCAGTAATCAATATCTCAACATTATCTCATAAGTAAGTACTAAGTTTAAGCCAGTGCATAACAATCACCTCTGACATTGCTACGGCATGTGTAGGGATCAGCGATCGTTTATCTGATTGCCTTGATGCATCTATCTACAAGCTAAGTAGGTATATATACTTAGCTAGAAGATAACTAATACACGACTGAATTATGCGAGTTTCTTAGGATAATGTAAAATTAATTTTTCTGGCGTTGTTGGCGTAATTGATCCCTATCAATTCCATTTTGGAGCAGAGGCCTATCGTAAGACATCATTTCGAGCAACCCCAAAGTAAGCAGAGCTTGTGTTATGGGAACTACGTGACTGATATAGGTACTACATACATATTATACATAGAAAACACCCAGACCCAAACAACGCACAAATATTTGCAGATCATACAAACATTTGTCCCGCGACGATAGGTAATTGAAACCGCAACATTCTACATTTCAGGTAGTCCATCGCCCACTGCGTCACAAAGTCGGTTAGCAATGCGAATCTTTTTGCCAGTGGCCATTCAGCACATAACACTTAGTAGGATGCTAATGCATGGCGGCGCCAGACATCAATCTGCCCGCGAGAGTGAGCATTGTTTCTGTTTTGCTAAATTGTTGCAATTTTCATTACTTTACTACTTAATAATTGTAAGGTAGGTACTTTGATTTATTGACCTTTATTTTACTTAACTCTATTTAGATTTGACTTTTTATATTATTTTTATGTTAAAGTCAGGTTAGAATATGGAAAGCTTCCCCCATTTAAAGCTGGAGTTAAGATAGTTATACCTTCGATTTTTTTAATCTATGTAATAGATGTAAACAAGCGTGCAGTTAAACGCGCAAGCGTTTAATCATATAAAAAGAAGCGGGAGGCAGAGGATGTTATGCAGGTATCGAGAATGAGCATTCTTAGAGAGTGAAGAGTTAGTTGATATTTTTCGTACAATTAATAAATTTGAACGAAAACGTTTACTATTTTCGTCGCGGGTAAAAAGCTGTTAAATTCGAAGAGAAGCTCTGAACCGGGCCCGGGCAGTGTGTTAGGGGTGTCAAAGTATGACACGGCGTATTGGCCACATTTGCAGTGCGACGGCCGTGTAAGAAGGCAAGTAGGGCGTAAGATCAATTGATGAAGTGGATGGATAGGCCTCGGACGTGTCTGCCTGCCGGCTGCCTCCACTCCAGCCTTATCGCTGCGTATTGTTTGCCGAACAATACGATACGCAGGAGCTTGCTTAAAAAAAGCTTTTCACTTTTTAAAATTCCCTGTAGGTACCTAGCTGGAGTTACGGCAGCGCCGCGGCGGCTCTTTGAGCCGAAACATCCTCTGTGGCTGAGTGGTTGCAGTTTCCTTGTATTATGGAGGTCGGTTCGATCCGATCGATACTATTATTCGATTATTGATATTATTTCGGACAGGTAGATTTTAAACAGATGTAACAGTGTTTTGTTCTCTTTTGTTGAATTTGAAATTACACAAATCGGAAAAAGACAGCAGTGTTAAGTTAATCAGCTGTTTAATAATCTTATAGTTAGGACTAGCCCAAAATAGTAATGCGCTGCTTTTACACTGGGGACAGTCAAAGTAAAATAATATTCAATTGAGGTAGAAGAGTGAAATTTTCGTTCAATTGATTATTTCTGCCTTACTAGCCGCAGTGTGAAAGTAGCATTACCGACAAATAAACACTCAAACCAACAAACAACTTGTTTTCAAAATTATTTCAGGGCGACTGGTCGAAGCGACGCGTGACAAGAGAGCTGGCTCTTATCTGGGTCAACGCATTAGCATTGCCATTCAGCGTGGCAATGCGGCCAGTATTTTGGGAACGCTTCCGCCTGGTAGTGATCTGGATCAGTTGAGCTATCTATAGATCGTTTGCAACGGTCTTTAGATAGCAAGCTGTTTCATCTGTATTTTTTGTATATACCTACTTGTACATAGTTGTATGAATAAATGTTAAATTATTAGTTCCAACAAACAACCTCTTATTCCAAACTCATAAACAGTTTCTTTCCGTCGTAAACATAATATCAGACGTCCAAACTTTTGTTTTTAGGATTCCGTATGTATCCAATTGGTGCCAACAACTTAGCCTGTATTCCAAATACAGACGTAAATCATCTACGTCTAGTGTTTCTAAAAAATTGAGACACTTTTTGAAAGAAAAATGAATCGTCATCCATTTACTACTTGTTATTGGAACTCGGGCTAAGCCTACTTGCATCCTTACTTCTATATTTTATGACAAACCATAAGTGCACCTTGTTTGCTGACGATATTTCTATAATTGTGACTTCCGATAAAAAATTGTTTAGTCTTAAGGAACATGAAGCTGATATTAATAATACAATTGATAATATTATTGAATGGCTTGACATGAATAATCTTAAAATAAATCTAAGTAAATCAAAATATATACAATTTAACCAATCCAAACATGTAAATTATAATTTAAAAAATAGAAGAAGTGGCGCAAATAAAGTTTTTAGGTGTAATAGTTGACGAAAATCTGAATTGGAAATCGCAAATAGACTTAGTTTGTAAAAAAATCAACAAATTCGTGTATGCTCTAGGAGAAATAAAAAACGTTACAAATGTGAAAACTGCCATTACGTCGTATCACGCGTACATAGGATCGGTACTTCGTTATGGGCTAGTAATGTGGGGCAATAGTACAGATAAAAACAGAGCATTTGTAGCGCAAAAAAATATGCATCAGAGCAATATGTGCCTGATCAGTCTTGCAAACCGTTTTTTAAGGATCTTGGTTTGTTGCCTCTACCATCGCTCTACATACATATATTATATGAAACTTCGAATTTTGTAAAGAATCATGCATATTTGTTCCAAAAGGCATGTGACAAAAATCCTAGGCAATGTAGGGACCCGAATAGGCTTATTGTAAATGACGCCTCAAAATCAGCTAAACATCAAAAAATCTGCCTGACTATGTGTATAAAGATTTATAATAAGATTCCAAATAAATTTAAATTACTAAATGATTATTTATTTAAGAAGAAATTGTTTAATTGGCTAATTGATCGAAATTTTTATGACATTAATGAATTTATTAACCTTAAGCTTTAGAAATAATTACAAACTAATTGCATGCTATAAAATAGTGAAACATGAGCACATATTATTAGTACATTACCATCCTGTATACCATGTTTTATGCAATAAATATATTCATTCATTCAGAGCAAATATTTTCTGAGTTGTAGCCAGTTGTTTTTTATTACAGAATATGTAAGAAGGTACTTTATGGCTACAATGGCATCTAATGCCATTAAAATATGGCGTTAAAATTATTGAGGTATAAGTATTATATTTGGTTTTTGCCATCGGTTAAAAACCAACAAGTCAATCCGAAGGAGGTCCTTATACATACATGATAAGTAAAAATTGTAGATATCAGAGATTCAATTGTGTGTACCTAATGAATAATAAAAACACTAACGCGTGAATCCAACTCGTACTTGGCTGGTTTAATTAAAATCAGCTAACCAGTAGGTTTTGGTTATAGCATCCGTCTTAACTTCGCTCTATTCCACTACCGAAAAGAAGACAAAAATGTTTGTCATTTATGCCAGGAAGTAAAAGTTCAATTATTTACCTGTAGGTACTAATTTGTTCTACTCGGCAGTCCAAATTTGTTTATCTTGAACAAATTGATGTGCGCTTTGTAAGCGAACAATTAACAGAGGCACTCCAAGCAAGTGATACGTGTTGGATAATCATATCATATAATATCTGGTGGAAGGGGGAGAACAAAGAGGTAGGGGGCGATGTTGCCAACAAAACTGGTAAGATTTGACTTGAAAAGTGACCAGGTTCCATAAGTTCGCCACTTTTATAGAGGACTAACCTCTGCCCACGACTGCACGTTTGGTACCCGTATAAAAAGTACCTGAGCTATGTGTCAAGTCAAGAACTACCTGTTCCAAATCGATCCAGCTGTTAACGGCCAGCTGTCATTATGGACAACAAACATCGGAAAATCTAATCATTTATAATATTAGTACGTAGGATAGTAGGCACTTCAATAATAATAAGATATGCTATGTTTGTCCCTAGATATATTTTTTGATAGATTAGGTGTATAAACGTAATTTCTAAATTTACATTCTAAAAATATTCCCTATCCTCATTATTGTTGATTTATACGCATTTTCTAAAATAAATAGCATAAAAAATATTGCGGTCACATCTTGAGTTTTTTTTTATTTTAGTGTACCTACTACATACAAGCACATACAACTATACCCAGCTACAAGTATGTCGGTAATTGGGTACATTGTTTTATACTTATCTTTAGGTATAGCCCAATAATTTTAACGTGTGCATGTTACTGCTGTGATAGAACCTAATTTACTGTGTACTTATTTGAGAATAACAATTTGAATTTGGTATACAAGGCCGAACGAACGAACGAATATGGATAGATAAAGCCAAAAAGTATCTACGTTGGCAACATAGAGAGGGTTGGTTGGTAGTTTGGTTGGAAGGCGCGCTAACAATGTTGACCGATTGCAAACAGCGGCACGGCTGCGTCAGGGCACGGGTCGCCGCACCCGAGCCGCACTGCCGAGCCGAACCGTAACCCCATCTCAACAAACGAAAACGGGATCTGATCAAATTATGATTACAGAATTGAAACTACCTATTCTGGCTGGAACTGCGACGATGGGCTTACAACATCGTGGAGTGCTAACAACTTGCAAAGCGCGGGCATATACTGTTTGGATGTGCTCTGTCTACCCCCTACTTGATATCCTTGAAGATCTATGCACTGAGTATGTATCTGCGGATGTCCATCATAGAGAACACAGACGTGAGCGTTGTTTATGGTTGGAAATACAGCTGCTAATTACCACTATATTAAGTAGATTTTGCTGCCGACGACGTTTTGTAGTTAATTTAGTAGCCTTCATCATGAGCACGGCCCGTGACCGCGTTCGAAGGTGTATGCCACAAACTTACTAGGTACATAATATAGGTAAGTACATTCAGAAATTGAAATATCTGAAAATTTAAATGCCCAAAATTGCCTTTTGTCCATTAATTTTTGTTCTACAAGATTTATTACCTAAATAAAATGAAATGAAATATTGTATTATAAATCAAAACCACAAAACATCAAAGTCTTTTCTTTTACACCTTTTATTTTCTTGAAATGTAACGCTACCTATAATTTCAAATTATAAATAATAATTATAATATTATGATAATAGCGGAATTTATTTGCAAGAAAAAATAGTTGAGTAGTGACGGTGACCGATGGCTTGATATTGTAATATCTAAACAGACTGAATGTATACAGCTTTATGTATGCATAATGTACCTATTAAATGTTTTTATTGGAGGATAGGTAGGAATAAATAGTTCTATTTGTCCCCCTGTTAATGACGAGGGGATAGATAGAACTTTTTTTCTCCCAACTGTCACCCTAGGGGAACAGAGCATGGTGACAGATGGGAATAATTCAGAAAGAACTGCCCTTGAAGGTTAAGCTTCACAAAAGCGGGTTTATTTATTCGGTTTCTTAAAAAAACTAGAATGACTCCCAATGTGTAACTCAATTATAGCACTAATAGGCACATCGTTTCAATTATCTAGGGTTAACGAAGGGTTGTTTAGAGTTCACCCCATCCCATGATTAAATGTAATCGGAATTATGCTGAATTGTTGCCCTCGGAGCGACCGCGCGTGAAATCACTTTGTTCTTCAGCCACCTTACTGCCTTTTATGATTTATTGTTCTACTAGCTACCGTTCACGACTTCGTCTGTGTGGTACCCGGGTATAAAAATAGCAACGTGGTAAACTTTGGCTATTCCAAATTTCATTCCAATCGGTTCAGCCGTTACGAAGATTCTTAGCAACAAACATCTAGACTTTTATATTACGCATTTATAATATTACTAGCTTCTGCTCACTGCTTCGTTCGTGTAGTACCCGGATTAAAAGTACCTAGTAGTAGTTATTTTAGGTCAATATCGGTTTAGGTATTACGAAGATTATTAACAGCCAATATACATCTAAACAAATACTTATAAAAAAATATTGGGTAAAATAATGATTCTACTTTTTCGGACTAGCTTCTGGACGTTCTTTGCACAATTTTCAAGACAAGCATTTGAAATGTATAATGAAGCTTATTTTACAAATCAAATAACTTTGAACATGGAAATTACATATCACTCAATTGGATGGTGTATTTATTTTTAACAGAATTTAAATTAAGAAGAAGTTCTCAATTCGGCTGTATTTTTTTATCGAGTATGTTTGTTACTTGATATCTTCGCATATTGTTAACAGATTTTGATGATTTTGTTGTTGTACAGAGTAAGATCTCGAGGTGGTCCCATAAAATTTTTATTCCTGAGGGATTGATATTTTCCAGTTAATAAACATCATCATCTTATGGAATCACGACTAGCCGAAACATTTTTTGTAGGCGATTTTTCTTTTTTTTATTCAAAAGTGTGGCATCCCGATCGCTATTTAATTATTATCAACCGACTTCAAAACAGGAGATGATTCTCAAATCGTTTTTCCGATGTTTTTTTTGTGTGTATGTTATGCGATATCTTCGCCAATAAAATTGAGAACCGATTTTAAGGATTCTTTTTGTAATGGGTAGAAGAAATACTTCAAGAGAAAATTTATATGGGACATCTCATATAAATTTTATGAAAACAAATACCGGTCCTATTCGTGAAAAAAAGGGTGACGATATTTCATATTGACTTTTTATCAATTTCCTGTTATTTGAAGTCGGGTTTTAGGGTTCCGTACTTCAAAAGGAAAAAACGGAACTCTTATAGGATCACTTCGTTAATTGGTCCGTATGTCTGTCTGTTAAGCCCCATATTCTCAGCAACGCGAGGTGGTATCAAGTTGAAATTAATATCAAAAACATAGGTCTATTGTCATTTGGAGCTCTAAAGAATCAAGCTTCTAAGTCAACGCAATATAAAAATACGGCCATTTATGCGACATATTTTAATACTCGCAAATAAATCAAAACCTATAGGGAACTTCCCGTTGACCGAGAATCATGCAATTTGGCAAGAAGCAAGGTCTCACATCACAAGTAAAGAAATAAAAATATTTACTTACGTTTGCAGTTGGAGAATTGAACGTGACGTATATCGATGTATGGGCGTTTGTCTTTCAATACGACTTATCTTTTCGTTAAAGCAATGTTGTGTGCTTACATAGTTTATGAACTTGAGTACCTATTGGTAATTATTTTAGTGAACATACAAGCTTGTACGGAAGCCTCGATGCGGGAGTTATACTCACACTTGTCCGGACATTTAATGTATTAGAAATTATAATAATATTATGACGAGCACCTTTTTGTAATAGGTACACCAGCCAAGCAATACCTATCTCAGACTTACTATGGATGCTAACGCATATACTTATTTAGGTAGTTTTTACGATTGGATCAACCTTTTACGAGGCGTCTAGCGTAGATGTGCTACGAATTCGAAACATTGTCACTTTTTCTGATTTTCTAAAATTTTAAAATAGATTTCGAAACACAAGCCCAACGAGACACGTAGCAGTGTCATGAATTCGAAAATAGTGTATATTTTGGCCGCTACTTTTATTTTCTTTCTACTTTAAATATTTTTTTTTATTTTGCCACTTCCATGTTGGTATTCTCCTAAGATACGATCCTAACTCGAATTACGAAACTGAAATAGGTAGATTGTTTCATTCTCAACGACAGTTAAAATATAATAGAAATTCTACGTAATTATAACTCGTATGTTTATATATACACCAGTATAACGCATCGCTTATAATAAAATGTAGGAACCTGTAACGTAAGCTATGACAGCGTGAAATTGCCTATGTAAGCACCTAATAAACATCGTATGTGTTTGTTTCGTAATGTGTGTCATGTTGTGATTATATTGTATTACGATATTATCAGTGTTAGCGAACTTATGTTGATGAAAATAAAGACTAGTGTGTGAATGCGCGCGTCTCGAGTCGTCATTGGGTCGGAGGGCGGAGTTGTGCCGCCGGCCGCCCTGCTCTGCGAGTCGCCGCGGCAGTTTCAACCCGGCCGGCGTGTGCCCCGCACGGCCCCATGGTGGAGCACGCGCACAGCGACTGCTCCCACGCGAGCGAGATGCAGACCCTCCCTCCTCAACCTCCGCAGCACCCGCCGCACCTCGACCCCGACGAGGACCACCTCGCCGACGAGTACGTACAGAACTTCGAGCTCGACCACCTCGAGGACCATAACCTCGTGAAGCGTGAGCCGCCGCTGCGCACCGGATGGCACGAAAGCGCGGCCGAGGGCCCGCCGGCGTGCGCGCGCGCATGCCGGCCCTGGCCGGACGCGGGACCGTATCCGCAGCCGCACGGTGCCGTGGCCGTCGCCGTGGACCCCAGCACGCCGCCCGAGACGCCGCCCGCGCCGCTCGGCCGCAGCCCCTGCCGCGCCGCGCTCGTCGACGACGTGCTATGGCTGCCGCACATGAGGGAGCCGCTTGACATGCGCACCGTGCCTTGTGGCAGCTTCGAGGAGTGGGACCGCAGGGACTGGCGGGAGGAAGGCCATCATATGCAACAAGTCGGGATGCGACCCTCCAGCTCGTGCTCGGCGATGTCCCCGCATGGCGGCATGCACCCCTCCTATAACCCCTCCTCGATCGGCGACGACCTCATCAGCGACGACCTGCTGATGACGCTGAGCGTTCGCGAGCTGAACAAGCGCCTGCACGGGTTCCCGCGCGACGACGTGACGCGGCTGAAGCAGAAACGGCGGACGCTCAAGAACCGCGGCTACGCGCAGAACTGTCGCAGCAAGCGACTGCAGCAGCGGCAGGAGCTGGAGCTGACGAACCGCTCGCTGCAGGATGAGCTGCACATGCTGCAGCTGCAGGTGGCGCGTGTCACGCACGAGCGCGATGTCCTCAAGCAGCGGCTGGCGCTGGCGGGGCGCGAGCACGCGGTCCCGCAGCACGCGCCGCCCACACCGCACTCCTCGCCGGAGTTCTTTTCGGAGCTGTGACGGCAGGGGGCGGCGCCGCGGGGCTCCTCCTCGTGCGCGTGGCAGCGCTACTAGGCCTCCCGGCCCGTACTGCAGCACCGCCGCCGCCCCGCTCGACGCCGCTCACGAGCTGCAGCACAGCACCGCGTGTCATCACGCCGGCTAACTACTGTTGCAGTGATCGTGTTTTTGTTAAGTTTGAAATTTAATTATCATCAGTTCCAGTTTTATAGTTTATAAAGGTGGAACAATAGGGCATGGATTCCGGTAGGAACAGCTCAAACACCGTGTTAAATGTATGGTTGTGTCGTAAGATATAATAAGCTTCGTTACTATATGTATTACTAAAATTAAAACTTTATGCGTAAGATAAAAATGACTCAAAACGACATCGATCGTGTAATTGTAAATAATAGTTACATAATCCTAAGTATAGAAGGATTTGTGTTTTCATAATAAAATGTGTAAACTTATGCAGTACTTTTTTTATACTAAAATACTAACATGCTTACATATAAAGATGTTGAAAAATGGTTCAGCTTAACCAGCTAAACAGTGTTTTGCTTTACACATTAGAAATATACAAAGCAGTGTTAAATCATCTTTATTGTAAGGCCCTAAATCATCCAAGGCTATCAATCATCAACTGATCGTAAATACCTACCAACTAAAATGTATTTATAACTTAGTTCGCTATGTACCTACTGAACGTATCTGTGAGTCTCCATAAAGTACACTACGAAATTGGATAAAAGTAGATCAAATTTTATCAATAGCAATTTTAACACTACGGAGGAGTTTTAAAATTCTGTAAAATTAAAAATACCTAGTTGTTGGCAGTAAACTTTGCAAGTTAACTTTTTATTGCGAAGTATATATTTTAATAAAATACCATTTATCATGACCGATTACATTTTTCTCATAAAAAACAAAGTACTATAAAATCCTTTCCTTTTTTACTTGTTTTTATTATTATTTCTTCTATAAAATTGGGTTAAGTTTCATACTAGACTTGATGGATACGTATACTGTATAAAGTACATTTGTTATGTGCTGTAAATCGATATCTTCCAGACAAAGGCTGGGTTTCTTGTTTTTGTAGGATGTAGGAAAAAGTTATTTTCATGAGTGTGACGACCTCTGTGGCGCAGTGGGCTCAGGCGCACCCTAGACGCAAAAGGTTGCAGGTTCGATTCCCGCCGCGGGATTTTTTTTATATGATCTGCAAATATATGTATGTAAATACAAATGATGCTGGGTACAAATAATAACACATTCTTTGCTTGCCGGTTTAGTACAAGGTGGTCGGAAAATAATAAATATTTCGAAGCAGTCGTGTGCACGGCAGCAGACGTATTTATAAATTGTATTTTATATATTTTATATAGGTACTTAATTCATATTTCCGGAGCGATCAGGAAATCAAATTCAGAAATGAGAGTGTGCGGCATCGAATTACAAAGATCGATGGTGTGCGGTCGGGTTCGGTACGTGAAAAAATCTTATGCAAAAACGTGCTCACGTCAGATGATGGAGGTTCTCAGACAAACTCAGTACAGCAGATTTGTGAGGAAACTAAGTAGGGGGTAGCCACGTCCATACACAATATTTGGCACATGTCCGTTCTTTGCATTGCAAGTTATACTTTATTTTGTATCGGAAAAAATAATAATTTAGAATCGAATGACGACTTGGCCGACGCCTTTCCGTGTTACGGCCAGTTTCTAAAACCATGTTACGGTTTTCATATAATTATCCAGATATACATAGTTCACTGCTATGCTACACATAGATCCCGAAGCGTATAAGAATACGTAGGGCTGCGTCTGTGGTATAAGAGACGATATACATTTATGCTACATAGTGTGGTGTGTTTGTTCACTAATGTGCATTTTAGCCATAACCAAATTACACTGTATAATGGTATACCACTAAAAGTGTAATTTGTCTATGCATAAAAAATTTCCTATACCCATAAAAGGTCGGAAAAATTGTTACCTTTCAAGAATAAATTATTCCGGAAAACCTCAGGTTGTTTAGTCTTTGAATGAAGGATAAAGAAGTTCCAAATTTAGAATAATTTTATGTACCGACAACCAAGGTAGGGTACATATTATTTTATAATTTTACGTAAGGAGCCCGTACATTTGCATTGCACGTAAGAAGTTGTTTGTTGGTCTGTTACCATAACTAAAATTATCTCCGAAACGGCTTATCCGATTGAAATTTGGATTTTGCAATCTATTTTTATGAGTTTATGGAGGTGAGACGATGGAGTGGTTATACGATGTGGTGGTTTTATGATACGATGGCGGTGGTACGAACTGTGGGAGGATAGTTCTTAGATAGGTTTTATCGCCACAGACACTAAGAGGCGCTGCAAGGGACGATGGAAAACACTTCGAATGTTATATTGTGCAAAAAATAATTTGTATCTAATACACAAATACCTAGTGCAGTGTTCCGGTGTAACAGATTGGGTCCATTGACTTCAGAGTGTTGCAAAACGCAAGTCAACAATAATCATCCACGCATTGCTCAATACTTGCGAAAAACGAGGTCGACTACAAACAATTGGTTTTACATCTTGTTATTGTATTAGCCGATAATATTAATATAATATTTGGATAAAACATGCAGTCATGTTCATTTGTCAAGTTTCTCAAGGGGTACAAAGGAACACAGATTTTCAATTCAATATTCACTCAAAACAATTCAATATAAACCCGCTCACAGTCAGCTTACAGTCGTAATCTCCTTGATAAACATCCTCAGATCCAAATTCTGTTCGCAAATCCTTGAAGATACCAGGGGGTAGTCAGGGGCATGTCTAAATATTATATTTGGTACATGTTCACGTTTTGCATGGTAGTTAGCTTTTCACGTTGCAGGTTGCAAGCTCATCGCCGGTTTATTGGAACATGAACCGATGGTAGTTGCCTTCAAACTTAAGGTTCTATAAGGCATACTGCAGGTTTCCTCACGATGTTTACCAGCACCGTTTTGAGTACGTCTTAATGTGCACATATTTTTTTCTATGGAAAAATACCTACTCAAATGATTGATATATTTCAGAAAAAAATATTTATACCTCATTTAGTTCAACTACTTTTAAAAAACAATTAAACTATCTACATTTAATATTATGTAGATAGTTTAATTGTTTTTTAAAAACAATTACTACTAATTTAACTAGGAAAAGAAGTCTGTTTTTTTTACCAGAAACCGCAGGCAGGGTACCCAAAAGTCTAGCGACATTACCTCGTTGAATCTATTTCTATATATATAACAAAACATCGTGAGGAAACCGGCATGCCCTAGAACCAAAAATTCGAAGGCATGTGCCAACAGTTAGTGTTCCAATAAGCGACGATCGGCTTGCGACATGTCACGTGGAATGTTAACTTTCAAAACGCAGGCATGTACCTTATGTAATGTTTAGACATGCCTCTGACTACCTCTTACTTGGTATCCTCAAAGATCTACTCACTGAGTATGTATCTGAGGATGTCCACCATAGGGAAGACAGTCGTGAGCGTGTTTGTTTTATGTTTTTGTATATATATTGTCGCATGTATGAAAGATCATCACTTGAGAATGGCTCGACCGATTTGGCTGTTTTTTATTGTGTTCGTCTTTTTCAGGTCAAGGTTTGTATGAAATAAATGTTTTGGAAAATTCACCGCAAAAGTTGGAAATTTGAATGATCTGTGCGAAGCCGGGTTCCGGGCCCGGGTTCTAGTAATTACTAAATATTTAAATACTTATTTAATCTTCATATACGCTCACAGGCTAGACTAACTCTTAACTGTTAGTTCAGAAAATGTTATGGCTTTAGGAACCTTCAAGCCTATTTTTAAATCGAATTTAATTATTATACCATTTTTAAATGTTTTGGATTGTGTACCAAATTAATACTACTGCTTTGCATGCCATTTGACTATTTGGAAGGAATTTAAATTTATTATTATCACTATTAATGACATTACGAGTATATCGGCCTCTCTGTATAATCTTGTGACCTCTGAACATAATGTGCATAAAAGCAAAAAATAAATATAAATTTCATGTCATCAAGGTTTTTGGAAATGGACAAAAAAATATTTGTCCACAACTCTGAATAATAATACATAGCTATTACATAGCTAGTATAGTATCTGTGGTAATAGGCAACTCTACCTATCTGAGGTTCAACTGATGTTTGTAGGCCAAGTGTGTCTGGGTGGATTCAAATGGATATTTTCTTCATAGTTTCTTTCCTAATTAGGTAAGCCTTTAAAGGATTGGACTATTAAAGTGCTATAAGCAACTGTCTTTGTTATGTTGCCTCAATACATGTTCTTACTAATATAGATTACCTACTTCGTTTGTCTACATCGATTTCAATCAAGAATTATTATTATAAAATACAACACAACGAGTAATCAGTGGTAACATTATATGATTATACAAATGTTAATGTTTTGTAACATTCGTCATAATCGGTAGATTATGGTTAAATTGTAACTCAATCGTTCGTAGGAAATAATCTTACTGTAAACAGGAAGGCAACTACGTGCAATCGGTATGAGATTGTAAGTAGTACCTACCTAGTATCTTTTAAGAATATAGTAAGTATTGTACACTAATATTAAAATTATGTGCAATTAGGTATATACAAAAATATAGATGATATTGTTAGTTGTGAAAAACCGCGGCTCATCGCGTATTAAAAACTCTTTCAGACTGACCAGAAGGAGTCTGGTCGAAGCGGCGCGTGATTAGAGAGCTGGCTCTTATCAGGGTCAACGCAGAATTGCCATTTAGCGTGGCAATGCAGCCACCATTTTGAGAATGCTTCAAGCTGGTAGCGATTTGGATCAGATGAGTTATCTACAGATCGTTTACAACGTCTTTAGATAACTATTTTTTCTATTATTACTCATCTATATCTTTACAATTATTACTAGTGTCACGTTTGCTCTATGGATTATTTCAGATACCTAACTTACTTAGACTTTATCAACTTGAGATGTATTGCCCTAGAAATGCCTGTTCCTGTACTATTAAGTTGTATTAAATGCTCGTGGCGTTGCTTGCCTTTACTTATTCAGATAAATAAGTTTCAAGTAACAAAAGATTCCAATTTCGTATAACAGCTGAGCCGTAGACGCGTCGTAGGCCTCGTAGCGACGACTACGGGAAAATCAGCGTGATGGAAAACGAGGGGCGTGCCTTTCGGAGCCACGCCCCGCAGAGAGAGACGAACTCGCGCCGCCTACCCTACACAGCATCACCCAACATAGAACTACCTTCCACCCAGTCCTCGCACATTCTTATTAACGAAGAAATAAGAATTGGAATAGCTTGAATGATGCTTTTTAGAAGGCTGCGAGCGTTGTAGACTGCAGTGGTATAGCCTTAGTACAAGCAACTTCCTCTTATTGCGACCTAGCTGTACATAGGTCGGTGTTGTCATGCAAATGGAGGCCTGTTAATGAAGTCGAGGAGAATTATGGGCATTGTTACAGCGGCCCAGCTCTATAATGGCCCATTTTGTAGGCGTATATCATCATAATGTATGGCACAATTATTTCTAGGATGCCATTGGACTGCATTTCTGACCGAGAATTTATGCCGCACTTAGATAAACACACTTTATATGAAGCTATAGCATGTAGTCAGCATTTTACTATGCTAACGTACCTATAATTTAAGCTTATGTTGAAATGCTGAAGTTGGCATTAGGGCTTATTTATTATTTTTGTGACTATTAATATCGAGTGATGCATTTCGATCAAAACAACAATTTTCGAAGTTAATAGACCCCCTTCATGAACATGTCTACGTTTTTTTCCCAAATAATTAAACAAATAAAAAAAAATTGGTTATTTTTTACACAAATTCATCTAGCCCCAAAATAAGTGAACCTGCAACCTTCTGCGTCTCAGGCAAATGTTTAGGGATAGGGAACAATAAAGTATATACCTACTAAATTGTAAAGGATCCTTAGGTACACTGAATCCTTTCACCATACCTGTTCTTTCCATATCGGTCAGTAGGCCCTTTTTTGGACCATCATATTTTAACCGCTAGGCCACTGACCAAAATAGAAAGCCCAAAGTAAGCAGAGCTTGTGTCATAGGAACTATATGACTGATATACTACACAAATACTTTTTTTTTGTAAATAAATACTTATTATACATAGAAAACATCCAAATAAAACAGTATTAAGTTAGTGCATGAATAACAAAAAAGTAATAGATTACTAGCCTCTGCCCACGGCTTCGCCCGCGTGGTACCCGGATAAAAAGTCGCCGTAAAGTTTCATCAAATTCCGTTCAGTATTTATTGCGTGAAAGAGTAACAAACATCCTTCCTAACAAACCTTCATGTTTATAATAGTAGTACGATATGCTAGAGCTATACTATTAATTAAACACAAATACTATTACCTCGATAAAAACAATTGCATATTACGTAATATCTATCTACATAACCTAACCTTACAAGTTACAGATAAAATACCCTATCACCCAAAGACTTAGGCGTGACATCTGTAATTTTTCCATAGAAATCGCTCACTTATACATCGGCACACAGTAATTTTGTTGCACTCCTTTTTTAATTTACCTCTGAAAACGGAAAGTATGGAATGGTGACGTCACAAAGCGACCTTGCTTCTAGAAAAATGTGCCGCGTCACCCACGCTGCCGCTGGCTCATCAGAACGCGCGCCGCCTCAGCACTCTGGCTTCGGGCATCGCTCCCTGCTTGTTGTCATTGGATCCCTCATTGCTGGCTGGTTATACTTTACTATTTTTTTAGGTTAAGGGTTTTTTTTCACTGTCGGTAGTGTAGTGCCATACGACGTAGCAGCAACCCTAACCCTTACTGACATTTTGTCATCAAAGGGCTTGTAACAATTGTTAATTCCCAAACAAAATCAGAAGATTTCGGTAAACCAAGACGAATTGGTGTAAATTTACTTACATACTCGTACATAAAATATGTTTATGACAAACTGTATAACGCAGATGTGGTCTGTAGCTAATAGGAATTACGTGTATACTAGATCCTAAACAAGCAACTGTAAGCAGTTTAGGTTTTCCTAGTTTATTAATGTAATTTCTGTTGATATTCCTAAATCATCGAGCACATCTCGTGGTCCTAAAATAAATTCACTGTAGTGAATACAATGTAACTGACGATTCCAAATGATCCTTGTGAATTTAACCTGTATCTACTCCTACCTATCAATTTTGATCTTGAATACTGAAGGTACGTATTATGTAGCATTTAGCAGTCAGCTGATTCACAACTGAGCTAAATATATTTTGTGTACTAACGTACTCGTATCTTACAGCTAGGAATGTATTTGCTACGATAGAAAGCAAAAATTTAAAAAAAAATACGGCGCTTAAAACTACTTTCGATTTAAAAAACATTAAAAACCTGATGTATGAATATAAATGCGGATAAGTGCGGTGTCATTGGATTTGTCTTAGCCTGTTATTGCCTGCTCCAATCTCAAATGGCAACGTCAAAAGGGTCTACTTATTTTAATAGTATAGTCGATTTCATTTAATTCCATAAAATTCCGTCAATTGTAGCCCACGATTACACATTCAGATTGACAGCGGTCCATAAATTAATGATCAAGACTGTACCTACCAACAACGGAGCTCATGATTTGGGTCACAAAAATAAGACCATATCTTTATTTCTTGTATTGTCATATGAAACAATAAACGCTTATGATTATTGCAAAATTTTAAAGTCGTTGATGAGTTTTCCATTGTCGATTGCCCCCTGGTGACTTGTGGCGATAAAAAACTCATCTAAGAAATGGTTTTAGGATGGCCTTGAAGACAATTTGATTGAACAAAAACAGCATACCAATCTGAAAACCGTTTCGGAGTTATCTCCGACAGAAAAACAAACAAACATACGGTCTAAACGGCCTATCATTTAAGTAAAATAATTATAAACTTCTGTACCACGAAGGCACTTTGTAATTCTCCTGGCTCATTTTGCTCATGACATTTCAAACTTTAATTGAATTGTAATTTAAGTTGTTAATTATCTGTAGTGCAGCTATTTTTTTTCCTTCAGTAAAATCAAAGAAATCAACCTGATACTACATGAAACCTTCGGGGAAAGCAATAGAAATACAAAGTGGTGCGACCCAGTGCGGGAGTATCGACCCGCGACCCTGCAGGATTCTGCTGGCTCAGCATCGAGTAAGCGCTTCGTTCGAGCCCTTACTGCCACTGCTTCACCGAGGCACCGAACAAAATAGGTGTTGGGAGACTAAGAATCAAATTAAATAATAAAAAAATATATAATAATGCTGGACATTTTTCACACAGCATCTTCTAGCCCCAAAGTAAGCAGAGCTTGTGTTATGGGAACTTCATGATTGATATACTAATATTTTTTTTTTACAAAAACATACATATTATACATAGAAAGCACCCAGACCCGGCACAAATATTTGCAGATCATACAAAAATTTGTCCCGCGGCTGGAATCGAACCCGCAGCCTTCTGCGTCTCAGGCGGACCTTCGCCCACTGCGCTACAGAGGTCGTCAAATGAGCTTAAAGTAAGTTAATTTATTGTTTCCGCCTTTCTGTAACTCGGCCCGCATCAAATACTATGTTAAAGAAGCATTTAGAGCAGGCAACGCATCAGTAATGCACATGTGTTGCAGATGTCAATAGGCGACGGTAACCGCTTTCCATCAGGAACACCGTGTCGTTGTTTGTTCAAAAAAAATACAGAACTTACAAGTATAAAGCAAACCAAAAAAATCTGTCAAGTCAATCTATGATATATTATGAAAAAATAAGTAAGGTATTACAGATTTGGTAATAAAAAAGAAAACAAAGAAACACGCTCACGACTGTCTTCCCCATGGTGGACATCCTCAGATCCATACTCAGTGGGTAGATCTATGATGATACCAAGTAGGGGGTAGTCAGAGGCACGTGCAAACATTACATTTCGTACATGCCCGCGTTTAGCATTCCATGTGACAGGTTGCAAGCCCATCGCCGCTTATTGGAACTCTAACTGTGTGCACATGCCTTCGAATTTTTGGTTCTACGGCATGCCGGTTTCCTCACGATGTTTTCCTTCACCGTTTTGAGCACGTGTTGATGCGCACATAACATTTTTCGAGGGGAAAAATCCATTGTTGTAAGACCGGGTTCGAACCCCCGACCTCCGGATCAGAAGTCGGGGTATCGCCGACTAGGTCAACAAGGAAAGGTAGAAAAGAAGTTTGGTAAGAAGTTTTAAGAACACAGTAGGAAAGTACTATAGATATTGCTAAAGTAGAATGTACATATGTTATAATGTTGTATTAATGTAACACAACTCTGCTTACTTTGGGGCTAGATGACGCTGTGTGAAAATGTCCAGCATTATTAATATTATATACTTCAATGGTACTTATGGTATAGAATGTACTCCGAATACAAAACAAACAAACAAACACGCTCACGACTGTCTTCCCCATGGTGGACATCCTCAGATACATACTCAGTGAGTAGATCTTTGAGGATTACCAAGTAGGGGGTAGTCAGAGGCACGTCCAAACATTACATTTGGTACATGCCCGCGTTTTGCAAGTAGTAAGCATTCCACGTGACAGATTGCAAGCCCATCGCCGCTTATTGGAACACTAACTATTGGCACATGCCTTCGAATTTTTGTTTCTAGGGCATACCGGTTTCCTCACGATGTTTTCCTTCACCGTTTTGACACGTGTTAATGCGCACATCATTTTTTCGAGTGGAAAATTCATTGGTACACGACCGGGTTCGAACCCACGACCTCCAGATCAGAAGTCGGGGTATCACCCACTAGGCCAACATGGCTTTACACTCCGAATACAGTCTGAAAAAACTGTCAAACCTTTGTTTTTTTAAGGAAAACCCACTCGTAGTTCCTGATACCCACGATACAGGGAATTCTCAGTGTGGAAAAAAACTATAAATAAATAAAAAAATAAAACTGGACATTTTTCACACTGGCATCATCCTAAATGCCCAAAGTAAGCAGAGATTGTGTTATGGGATCTACATGACCGATATAATACTTATATACTTGTTTTGTAAATACATACATATTATACATTGAACACACCCAGATCCCGAGACAAATATTTGCAGATGAAAACAATTTTCCCGCGGCGGGAATCGAACCCGGAACCTTCAGCATCTCAGGCGGGCCTTCGCCCACTGCGCCACAGAGGTCGTCAAATTCTCAGAGTGGAGTCAACACTATCTGACTAATGGACGTAAAAAAAGTGAATTCTAAAAAAAAAAAAATTACCATATGTAAAATAAATATTCTGGTAAAACTAATAATCTAACCATAAACATCTACTACGTTAGATTTTTAGTTCGGTAGCTAGGTAAAGTAATAATATAAAATGGATGCGGTGCCGCACGTGCAAATAATGCTAAATCACGGGTTTTGCTGGTAAATGTAGGTGGTGTCGTATTTTACATTATTACTTTCCACGCAAATTTAATGTGCCAGATAACTTTAATTTAATTTTAAGGGACGTCCATCGACCTCTTTGGAAAGGATAGTGAGTTCGATTTTCACACCAATATTGGTCCTAAATATATGATTGTATTTTAATAAGTACCTTCCGAATATGTACCTGACTTGTATTAATGTATTCAATCTTATGTACTATTTATTTAAATAGGATTTTCGTAAAAAATAAACAGATTGCCCACGCAATAAGTGTACAGAATTGTTAAATACAACAAAGCAGTTAGACTAAGAAAATCCTAGTGTCTGAATTTTTAGATTTGTGAAGTATGGATATTTTTTTTGACTGATTAGGTTTGCTAGTTTTTACAGTAATATGGATATTTAATTTTGATACATACGTTTGTGTATACTATCTAAACCTATCCTACTTTTAATTAACCAACTGTTTAGAAATCTTTATAAATAGGCCACTTTATAATTGTTTTTTTATAATGTGTCTGTTGATGATGATGTGGTTATCCTAGCAGATTTCGGCTGCAGCAACTGCGTGTGTACTGGACGGACAGGCATATTTAACTATGTTAAGTAATATACATATAATAATAATCCGTTTATTTGAATTAAAAATAATTTTACATCTGATAACTTATTTACTAGGTTAATGAAAACAACTAAAAAGGTCAAACACTTACTAAGTATTAGCGGGTTAGAATACCCGCTAATACTTAGTAAGTACTTATACTTACTGTCCTGTACCCACACAGGACAGTTTTCATCACCTACTTAGCAAAAAAGTCATGTTTACTAGCCCCCACATTAGGATTCCCTGTGTTGTGGGTGGCTAGTTTCTTCCAAGGTCATTGAATGTCTAGGTAGGTAGTTAGGTACAAAGTTGAAATATTAATAAACTCAATTAGGTGGGTAGGTAGATTTAGTTCCTGGTACATTGGATGTGTACCAGGACAAACAAACAGTAGGTAGGTACCTAAATACTCGTAATTGTCGGATTGTAAGGCAATTTCATCACACAATTCAAATTTCTGTAACCTACTGCTACTGTTATAATTTCATGTAATACCTACCTTCGTCATAAATTAGACACAAGTATAAAGTAAGAGTACCCTAGTGTAATATACTTAGTAGGTCACAAACCTGGGTATGATAAACAATAAGATAAACAAATACTTATGAATTGTTATTGTAACGTCAGATACCAGATAACAGCTGAACAGAGAATCCTGTCGCGTTGCTGACTAGAGCTGACGAGGGCGGACGCCGCAGCCCGCCGCTGAAACGCCAGCGGTGCAGGGTCACGGGACTCCAAACCAGACTGTGTTAGCATAGCAGAAAGAGGTTTGTTGCTGAATGAATCCATACAAGTAAATATATATTTGAGCGTGGGTTTAATGTGTCATTGTTGAGTACCTGTTATTTTAGGAATAGAACTAGACTAGTTTGTTTAGGATCGAGAAGTGTGAATAGTTGATTCCAAAAGAAACTGAGTTACTACTGCACTGAGTTTTCACTGAGCTTAAGCACAGATACGAGTATAATAATATAATACTAGTGCTGAGGGTGTCAGGTTACGATGAAAGTTTGCCTGAGCTTAATATATAAAGACGGATAAGTCTTATATAAAAGATTTTATGATCTTTTGAATGACCCCTGGACTCATACAATAATGTTCTGAAATAAATTTCATAGAATGTCTGGCGGTTTTTTTCTCGCAGTAGGTCTACCTTAAGTATTTCTATAGTTGAGGGAACTTGCAGCATATCCCAATATTATTTCTTATATCATAATATCATGAATGCATAGCAGTAAGCATATTTGCTATGATAAACAATATTTCAAATGCTTAATTCGAACTTCGAGTATATCCAAAATGCACAAAACAAAAGCTCAATGAATAAATTAGAAAACTTAAATTTTCTTTAGATATCTAGATGAAGCGGGTTCCCGCGGTGCGAGTGGGGTGCGGGGGACGGCTCGGATTGCTAACTAGGCACTATTGCCAATCGATAGGTCGTTACTTGAGCTGGGCGGCCGCCGCCCGTCCTGGCGCGCTCGCCGGACACGCGCGACTCATCACTTTGGATGCTGCTACGTCAGGTCACTCTCCTTTTCTCGATGTCCTTCAAATTAGCTTTGTAGGTCAGGTTTTCGGTTCCACGTGGCGTTGTTGACAGTCTTGTCTTAGTTACTACGACCACCTGCCGGATTTGAAATGTCTTTAAACAAAAGCTACAATTCTTCTAAGAATTTACCTTGAACTGTTCAAACCGGCTTGACTTCACCAAGCAAGTTTCGGTATGAAGGGTATAGGTGTCGATATAATTACAGGCTTTTCCATTTTGTCTCAATAGCAGGGAACGAATAAGTAATGCTTCTGGTGTTGTAGATGTAGGTACGGAATAATATGGAAAATAGCCGTGTTGGCCTAATCGGCTGTACCCCGAATTCCGATCCGAAGGTCGTGCGTTCAAACTTGTTCGTGCACCAATGAATTTTCAATTTAAATGCACTTAACTTATGCTCAAAGCTGAAGAAAAACATCGTGAAGAAACATGCCCAAGAACCAATAATTCAAAGGCCTGCGGTTAGTATTCCAATAAGCGGTGATGGGTTTATAAACCCATCACCGCTTGTTACGGCCCACGAGGTGATATAAAAACTAACTGAATAACTTTCTTATCACCGAGTTCATGGAAATGAGTCGCCAGACGCAAATTATATACAGACTGCTATATCAGCAGACATTCACTTATTAGATAGAGAGGCTAGTCAACCTCTGGGTTTATGAATGCCATTAGCACAAACAAAATATTAAATCAACTATTGTTACAAGTCTGCTGAATGTCTGCCAAACATAAAATAAAGCAACTCTCTTATAGAAGGTTTGCATATCGTGGATTTCAATTTCCACCAAATATTGACAGTAATCGGCGGGAAGCCCGCTTCCACCGAAGGGGTTACCACTGTTTACCTATGCAAAATCTTGACGAGTACATTTTACATTCGTCTTTCCGTGTGTTTTATATTCGTTTACTCCGGTCGGCCGAGCTCGTAATCGGCGCGCTGTTTGCGAGGGGGATCTCTGCTGAGCCCCGCAAATATATGTCGTAAGATTTAATAGACATGTAATGGATATCTGGATGACGTTTTAAGGATTTGTGCAAACCGAATATGTCATTCCGCTATCGTTATTGGAATTTTATTTGCTGGATTTTTGGATCAAGATAATAACATATTTTCTATGAGTGCTCGTTATATTGCTAGAGTTCTTTACTTCGTTGTCACAGAATAGAAATAGTATTAGACATGTCCTTGGCGATCAATGTTAGCTCTGGCTTCCAAAAGTTGTAAATCAAAAATTGTTTGTTGGATTTGATGGTCCGAAAAAAAATAATGAAATAGTACTCTGCATACGTAGTACCCGTCTTGACATTTTTGAGCAACTAAATTGGAATGTACTTCAATTTGTAATTTTTTTTACAGTTTTTAAAACGAGCAGTCGTCGGTTTACTAACTTTAATTGAAAGCCGAAGTTAGTAGAGGTTAGAGGCACCCAAATAAGGTTATTTTTCTTCTCAAGCTAAAAGTAATCTCCGTTTAGTGTCAAGTAAGGAAGGTATTTGTTTGGTGTCGCAGGGAAGCACTTTGAATACATGCGTGATTTAAGCGCGGTTTAAGCATGAATTAAGTGAATTATGCCACCCTTGCGCGACGCCCCGCGTGCCTGGGAGCCTTGTTTAACGCGTCGCGGGATCCGCATCAAAGGCGCTGATTTTTGATGATGTTGTAAATTGTGGCGGCAGCTCTGCATTGTCATAAGAGATATTTGAAAACTACATATTCCTGCTTATTACTTATACAGACAAAAACCTACTTATAGGGCAAGTGCGGGCTAGAAGGAGTAATACATAGAAATGAATTATTTCTATGTATTACTCCTTAATGCCATAAAAATCGTGGGCTATATTATGTTAGCCGTGTTAAGCTCTACTTAAAAGTGTTTTCAACGGTCTTAAAATGTGTCATCTGTATATTGTGTAAACACTTACCTAAATAAGTTGTTTTATTCTGTCTGTTAATAAAAGCTTACAAATGAAAGTTCAACATAGCTATTTAAGTATAAAACATAAATAAATTTCCTATTCCATATTCATAGACCGGCTTGCAAGCGAGGCGCGATCGTGAGACGCCGCGGGAATCCATACGCGATTGTGGACAAACGAACCGAAGAACATGCTGTTACCCGGCACCTGTCGACGATGTTCTACGCGTTTGTGACGTCATTGCCAAAAAAAATATCTATCTAAATATCTAGGGGTACTAAAGTTTAGAGTGTGTGCACAGTCCACACTTTTGGACCATATGTCCCATGACGACCTCTGTGGCGCATTGGGCGAAGGCCCGTCTGAAACGCAGATGGTTCCGGGTTCGATTCCTGTTAATAAATGTTTGATCTGCAAATATTTGTCTAGGGTCTAAGAGTTTACTATGTATAATATGTATGTATTTACAATATATATACATACATATGTATATATATATGTAGTATATCAGTCATGTAGTTCCCATAACTTGTGTGCTCTGCTTACACTGGGGCTAGTTGATGCTGTGTGAAAAAAATTACCAGCATTATTTATAATTATTATTTAATTAGAAGTGCATAAGGCATATAAAGTCTTCATTGAAAGCACCAGAAGAATCGATAAAAAATAACATGGTTGTTCTTTTGTGATTCTTTATAATACAGATTCGACAGAAGTATTTGCAGATCATACAAACATTTGTCCTGCGACGGGAATTGAACCCACAACCTTCCGCGTCTCAGGCGAAACTTCGCCCACTGGACCACAGAGGTCGTCAAAAGACGAAGTCAAAAGATAGTGGCGATGGGCTTTCAACTTGTCACGTAGAGACACTGACTGTATGCAAAACGCGGGTATGTGCCTAATGTAATGTTTAGATTTGCCTCTGACTACCCCCAGCTTGGCACCCTCAAAGATCTACGCAATGTATATGTATCTGAGGATGTCGATCATAGGGAATACAGTCATGAGCGTGTTTCATTTGTTTCACATCAGTCATTTGTTTTGTTTAATTAAATGAAATAATTATATTTCACTTAGTCTCAGGTAGACACTGTCTGTACCAGCCAAACACCTACTGGAATATTTTCATAGAAATCTATCACTTAGCCTAAGTTTTTGCTTTAGCGTAGTGCAGACGGGTGTTAGACATTTTAGTAGGTAGAACCATATTGATGCCGGCGACACCACCAGCCTAGATTAAAGAAGCCGAAACAAAACAACTCATAGCTCTCCAAAACAAATCCATGTTGAGTACAATGCGCTCTTAGATCTAGCCGTGAAATTAAATAAATCATCTCAGTACGTGCATCAAGTGCCTATGACGAAGTAGGTAATATCGTAATCTCTCGAACAGTCGATTGTCGTCACACGAGTAATCGGTGCCGAGGCCGACCGGCCGGAAGACGGGATGCATTAATTGTCACGTCAAGACTCAATAATAGGCTCAATATAAATGTTTAGGACTTTTGTCCACAATGTCAGCATGACTAAAATTAGAACAGAAAATGGCGCCGCTTAGCCAGAAATCTCTCCGCTCCGTCACAGATCGTTGATGTCTAGAATATATTGAATGTTTAAGTGGAAAAATACTGCCTGCATAGCCAGCTCCATTCATATTCTTGGTATTTAGGTACTAAACGAACACAGTAATTGGTAAATGTTTGTCTCGGGTCTGGGTGTTTTCTATGTATAATATGTATGTATTTACAAAAAATATATTTAAGTAATTTTTCAGTCATGTAGTTCCCATAATACAAGCTATGCTTAGTTTGGGGCTAGATGCTGTGTGAAAAATGTCAAGCATTATTTATTATTATTATTGTACATTATAGTAATAAATCAAAATCAAACGCAGGTTTACTTATCGGACACGATTCTAGGTAATGGAATAAGTAGAGCCAACAGGATGTCGCCTGTAATTTGACACCCTCAAACTAGCACTGTGTTACAATGTTGGAAGATTGTTTTCACATACGATAAATGTCGAGCTAAATTATGTTTCATAGGTAAATAGGTATGAGAATAGTAGATGATTGTAGAGCGAGATTTAGCAGATTCTTTCTAACCATAAAGACTTTATGGTAAGAATTATTGTCCTAAAGATTACTTATTTGATTTAGCTAATTACCTATTTTGCTCCAACTTACTTTTTTGATCATCTGTTGATCCATAAATAATTGATAGACAGTTTGTTGGTTGGACTTAGACTACCGTTTTCGACACATATATAGATTAAAAATACAATTTTCATTCAAAGAAATTGAAACTACTATATTTTTTATTGTTTAATATTATTTCGATACGTTTAAGATGAAAGATCACACTTTGAAAGGGCATTCCATTTAAAAATATTTCGATGACTCAATATATTCCTGTACTCTACCTATTCCTATGTGAGTAATTTAGTAGGAGCAGAAGTCCTTAGTACTTAGAGAATGGTCTTATAATGGTGAGAATATTACATGAAGTCATAATTGTTTGTTACAATTTTTTAACAAAAGTTCTTAGGTCTAATTTTTTTGTTACAAATGGTAAGTCCATTAAGTCAAATTATACTAATCCCTATTGGGTCCCAAACTAGGCGTAACTTGTATCTTGGCGACTCTGTGTTTGTTTCGGACATTACATAACATGTTTAGTTTATTCTGTTCTTAATATAAATCACAAAACAATCGTCACACGGAGCTATCGGGTCGTGTTCACAATGTCGGCAGATCGGATTCCACACGCCCAAGGTTAAAGTTTCATAACATTGACACCATTGGAATCCTTGCAAGTAGGTACCTTAAATACAATGTTGAGGCAAGATGGATCTTTGTCCAAATAAGGCATACGGTTCCACTTTGAAACTTTATGTGACTTGGCGTTATTTTATAAGAGTATGATGAGAGCCTGATTGAATTCAGCATTAATTTGAGTAGTTTTATTATAAGAGTAGGTATTTATATTATAATCTCATATTATAAGAGTTTGAGAGCTAGCAACTTGCATTGCTGTTTTCGTTTGAAGAGTGTAGGTGCCGCATAAAGGTCAGCGTGGTGGCAGCGTGGTGGTGGCGATTACCTTTTGAAAAAGGAGGTAAAAGCTAGCGCCAGTGAAAACCCCACCATACAATACTATTACTGATCGCCACCACCGGACCAATTTGCACGGGCGTCTAATTAGGTTAACTATAGGTCAGAAGCCTATTATGAAAAAAAGGTACTGGCTGAAAATAATACCTACACATGACAAAAAAGTATGCACCAGTTTTCATTTAAATTTTCACATACAATCTTTTTTTTTTCATACGTGAAATGCATTTTCAATCGACTTTAAAAATGGAGCAGGTTAGTTTTTTTTGTTTGTTACTCGTTATTTTAACCAATTGTGAACCGATATTAATGATATTTTTTTATTGGGTAGGCTTCAAGGAGTTTGAAAAAATGAGAGAAATTTCATATTGGACTTATTATCAAGTCCCGTTATTTAAACTTTAAATAACGGGATAATTTTATTATTTTCTGAAAACAAAATATACTCGTCATAGGTTAGCTTCTTTTGAAATTAATTGTTTAGTTGGCAATAGAAAGTCAATTATAATAAAAAGCTGTTAAGCTTTTCGCTTTTAGCTTAACAGCTTTTTATAATTATTGACTTTGTACTGCCGTGCCTTTCTCTAGTCATAGTAAAAAGTAAATAAGTATTATTTTCTAGGACGCAATGATGCTCTACAAATTAAACCTCACTCATATGCTGCGAGCGCGTTATTGACTTTGATTATTAGTGTTCGTAATTTTAAGTTCTAACATCATTACCACAGTTTATTGAAACTTTGATAGTTAGGTACAAACCCAACTCCCTGCATATTAGCACAACTGGTTTATGAAACAATCGTTCAATCAACGTGTGGTCAGACGTAACTTGGTAATTGCAGGTTAAATCCGTCGCACAAAATTCAAAACAATCGGCTCTAATGATCGAGCGATCGACGAAACCACTACGCATGTTGCAAGGGGTGAGATTTACCGATTTGCTATAAGTATTTCAATACCTACTTTTTTTTATGTGGCCTATGAACTGGACGTTCATTACATGTTTCGTGTACCTACATCTTACTAGAAGTAGGCTTTTACATGTTAATGTAAAAGAGGTATATTCGAACTACAAATTTCATAAAATTTAAAATGTTGAACAAAACAAAATTAAAAAAAAAACCTTTACATATTTTATCAATCAATTACCTATTATAATATGTCGATTTTCTAGATTTGGTAACAATAACGAGAAAAACTATTACCTACTTACTTGTACTTCCTATTTCTATTGTATGTTTGTGAGGATGGATGTTTGTTACTCTGTCACTCAAAAACTACTGAACGGATTTTGATGAAACTTTACAGTAATAGTTATAGCTTATACATCAGAATAACACATATGCTACTTTATATCTGGATATTACGCGGCCGAAGCCGTGTGCAGAAGTTAGAATGAGATAATTTTGCCTGCTTGAATGCAACGTCAAAGTGAAACATAGGTACCTAGTAAGAATTAGTACCTACCTAGGTAGATAGTCAGGCGTTGAGCCAACGCCAACGCCGACGGCTGCTAATCCAATCATGTAATTGGACTTAGGTATAGGTACTTACTGCATCGGGTAATGAACTACCATAGTACTAGTTGACTTTGATCGTCTTATAAATGAGGCGATCGATAAAAAGATATGTAGAGATATTGAGGATTTGCCAAAAAATCTTGCTTGAGTAGATTATTCGCAATCTGAGAAAGCGATAGATTAATTTTGTTTGTGGGTACTCTTAATCTCCTCTAAGAACTCGCAGTGGGTGAAGGTCCGCCTGAGACGCAGAAGGTTGCGGGTTCGATTCCCGCCGCGGGACAAATGTTTGCATATGCAAATATTTGTCTCGGGATCTGGGTGTTTTCTATGTATAATATGTATGTATTTACAAAAAGATCCCATAACACAAACTCTGCTTACTTTGGGGCTAAATGATGCTGTGTGAAAATGTCCAGCATAATTTATTTATTTATATTGATTTGACTAGTTAAGAAGTTAAATCGTTAGATTCCCTTCCATCATAACTTTGAAAAAAGTAGGTATATTGTCAATTAAATACAAAATTCATAAATAGGTACTAAATAAAGTATAAGAGCACAAATCGTACAAATCTATGTATTTACTTACTTAATTAGGTAAATTAAGGCATTAAGGTTGTTCCGTCAATCAGCGATGTTCAGAGATGGCGAGGGTCGGGTAGGTGTGGATTCTCATGACATTGACGGGTCATTAGTGTCGCTGCAGAGATCACGATCTGTGCTATTTTGATTGTGAATAATTTGAAGGCAAGAACAAAGTTACAGTAATTTTGTATGATATGTTTAGCACAAAAGAGACTTATATACAAGTATGATACAACTTTTGGTAGATCTGATAAACGGGTGTTCAAATTCAAGGCAAGCGTACAACGCCTCTAGGCGTTCATACTATCAAATTGACTTCGTTTAAATAATGCTGTCACTACCGACATCCTTGTACTGTTGGAAGGTGAATAAAACGAATCCTACTTAATATTATAAATGCGAAAGTTTCGATGTTTGTATATTTAGCTTGTATCTGTATTGTTAGTAATCTCCATAACGGCTGAATAGATTTTGACGAAATTTGGAACAGGTAGTTCGTGATTAAGAATAACACATAGGCTACCTTTGGATACCACGCGGGGCGAAGCCATCGGCAGAGACTAGTATTATATGTAACTAGTAGGTACCCCTGGTACTGATAGTTTTTAGTTACCAACTGAAAAGATTTATTGGCGATATAAAAATAATGATCCCAATCCATTACCAAATTATCTCAAAGCAGGACAATAAATACAGATATCTGTTTGTATCGACGCAGCGAGCGGAGACAATATTTAGTGGGCTACTCCCCTGGTCCTGCCGAACGGAAACTTATAGTTTTCTTGAGGCGCCCGTCGAATAAAATACTGCTGGTTCGGGCATAAATCAGATCGTGACGCCGCAGCCGGCGCGGAGACGCTCGCCGCGTCGCCCCGTCCGAGCGCTACATTTTAATAATATAAAACATAAACTCTCAGTTTTAGATGGTCACTGACATATTTCATTTCGTTCACAAGAAATCCAAGCATCACGTACATTTTTAATATAACCCACGTTTTAACAAGATTTTACAGGTTGAAATAAATGACCCTTCGGTTTCAATGCCAAGAAAATACTTATCAATTATAAAAAAAAATACTGGAAGTTGTCCTGTTTTACCCATAATTTAAGTGAAATTATCTTGTTGAGAAAAGAAAAATCGGGCTAGTGAAATATAAGAAAGATTTTAGGATGTTTCTAGATATCGAAAAGTTTCAATAAATTTCGTCTAGTGGAAGACATTAATGTAATTTATTTTGACTGGGAAATGGCGAGTTTCAATAAGTGCGTAGATATGTATCGGAGGCGCGACGGCCACGGATAGTTTATGGGCAGTTTTACGGCGATCGCCGCCAACAATAATGGTGACCACGAGGGTGTTGGGGGACATGCCGCAGCTGTTTTTTACACGTTTTCCACAACCTTTACCTCAGTGCGTAGGGATTATGAAAACCGGTGACATTGTCGACTAAGGAGACTCATGGAATATTCATTGATAATTCTTATCAACTGTAGCTCTTCAAGATGCAATTTCTTTGAGCCAAGGTACTTTGAGTCAATATGAAACTCTACGGTAGAGACAATTTTATACTGTACCTTATGTCTCTGCAAAATAAAATAAAATACATAATATTTATAGCCCTCCTCGTACCGATGAGGAAGATAATAAAAATTTTAAGGAACTTCGTCGTCAAAACCGTTCGACGATGGCGTTCCTTACTAAAACTAGAAATCAGGGTAAAGTGAGTCTACTTCACCCTTACTTCACAGTTTACAAAAAATAATGCTAGCAAAAATAGAAGAGTCTCCATAGTTTCCCTGTGCTGAAGTGACCACGGCTATTACAATAAAAATATTAAAAACCGCATAAGTAAGAGGCGGAGGTCGTCGGCAGTTCGGTGCAAATGTCGCCCGGACACTTACATTATTCCTTACTGCCCCTAGCCCCAGGGTGGCTGTGGCTTGCCATGCCCCTGCACCTATTATCTCAATACTTTAGATAGTCACCGAGACGTTCTTGGACTTCGATCGTTCTACCAAATGACCGGCTATTTGCTGAGATCCGATTAGTGGTGATTGTGTTTGTGTTGTAGGTATTATAAAAAATATAATCCTCATGCGCTTCAGTAAGCGCAACTGTAGCGAACAGGGACGGTCTTAACTTGGAATGAAAAGGATTCAGATTCATCAAAAGAGGTCATTATAAACGTCTTGCGGATTCGGACTTTGAAGGATTTTACAGAAATTGATTCAGTCAGGAGTAGTTCTAAGAAATTAATCATAGGGATTATTTTCCTTCAATGGAAATGAATCGTTTGAGGTTTGGATTTTGGAATGACTTGTCCCCGTAGGTATGTAATATATATAGGTATCACAGAAAATTCGATGTCATAGCAGGCCTTTCGACGCAAATGCCAATTAAAAACGTTTTCGCGTTCTACCTTTTTACAGGAACAACTAAATAGATTATTTCCTCCTTTTATATTTCGCATCAAACTAATCTACTACGAATGTTAGTAAGTAACATAACTACTTTGAACATATCACTTTGTATTTGTTATTTAAAGGATAGTAGGAGGCAAATACAATGGTGTGTGTGTGTGTGTGCAACAGGAAACTTTTGCAACCTGCAGAGTTGCGAAATGCAATACGATACGACACTTGCATTTGACAACAATACGATTCACAGTATTGTTTCGTACATAACTTTACATACCTACTCTATTTGGGTTTTATTATTGTACCTAGGTATGTACCTAAAATTTAAGGCAGGCCGGATGTTCGGTCGGTATTTGTTATACCGGTCATATAATTTTTGGTAAAACGAATACACCTTCTGAGAAAAAACCAGATCGAGAGAAAACTTGATATTGCCCGGATGTAACACAGAATGATGTTGATGATGACAACAACAGGCAACATTTTTTGCTACTCTTGCTATGTAGCTAGCGAGCAGTTACTCTAAAAAAAATCGATGTTGTATTGTTTTTCTTAACATGAATTTGAAATGCTACAAGTTTGAGACAATCAATAGTGCGATTGATGCGAGTAGGGGAGTGCGTTCCGGTTGGTTGTGCTTATCGGATGAAGAGATTGGGGAAGATGCCGTTCTGCTCCATTATACTCCTCAATAATCCTCGGAAAAACATGCCTCAGCTTGCCTGACACCTGAGTGTCATTGCTACAAACTAGACAGAGAAAACGAACCTCTCAGAAAGTTCACGAAGCGAACAATCTATTATACAACCCGTTTTGTGCATGCACCTTCGAGAGACTTGAGATCAGTTTTATGAGCTTCTGATATGGGTTACGTCAAAATCAATCACCATAAAATATAAATTGTGAGAGGGCACAAAGAGTTCGCCACGTTTAAAATGACATTAGCGTCATACAGAGACGTGCTCGGAAGCCGTAGCTTGAAGCGCCTCTCTGTACGGGCCACGCTCCCGTGGACTCTGATCCTATCATAACGCAATCGCATATCGCAAACCTCTTATTGCGAAGCCGTTCCAACTACATCGGAAAATAAAATTCTGAACCCTATACGCCACATTTAAAGTAGCATTTCCCGAAGAGGAGGGAGTTAGAACCATGTGCGAGGAGAGCATTGAAATCTGCAGATATTTACGTTGATAGCCTTCCAGCAAAGAAGTGGAGTAGATAAGTGAACTCGATCAGGGACTATAATAATCTAAAGTTCTTGTTATTTTTTCGATAAATGTCTTTTAATCTTCATAACAATGTTAATCTAAAAACTAATGAAAATTAAAAAAAAGGTTTATTTTTTTATTGTTATTAAAGTAAAAAATATTCTTAGTGGAACTCTTCATCAGTGAGAAATACCAATTCCCATTGTGAATGATAATATTCCACCAATAACGGCTTTAACCAATAATTGATTGGGACTTACAGTAACCTGCCTATTAGGAAAAATATGAAAGAAAATCCACAAAACCCATAAAATATCCCCCTAAGCTTCCGCTCACCGATAATCCCTTTAGCGAGGGAAAAACTTCAAAAGTTAGTGCGGGCGTCGTCGTGGGGTACTGAATTTTTGATCTCTATTAAATTGTTTCAAATCGTTTAACTTGTCGCGGCTCAATCAGTGCGGGGCTGGGGCGTGAGGCGTGCGGGCCCTTTGCGGCTCGGCTGCGGCACGCAAGCGTCGTGTTTCACGGTTGCTGCTCCGAATACCTGAAGTTTAGATTCAATACACTTTCTGAATGTGAGGTGTCTCGTCTTTTTACTTGAGGTTCGAGCATCCTGAAATAAAAAATAAAGTTTATTACGTGTCGTTGCAAAATTATTAGGTATTTAAAACTCGAATTCTACATTACATATATATATATTGTATACCTATTAGTAGATTGCTTAACATACGAGATGTTCAGCCTAACCAGCGACAGCGAGAGAGGCTATAAAATCGAGTATCAAAGGGTTTTAGTCCGAGTTAATCACTATTTTTCACTTCGATTGCGAGAAAATAAAATAACTACATACATAGTTATATTATTAACAATCGCCAAAAATGACGAAAACAGCAGTACAGGTCGCTTTCAGTTCTATTTTCAAAAGTAAATTCAAATATTAAAAATAATGTTCTTAATTTAGTAATTATTTCAAAAATGGAACATTGAAAAGCCATGTCTTTATAAAGGATCACATTAATTTTGTAATATGATGACATAATGAGAAAAATTGAAAAAAAAATGTACTTTCAAAATAATACACCTTAGTCCGCCAACGCTTAGCTAAAATATCACACTTTTATAGCATGAAAAGTGGAAAAAAAATCCTTACTTACAAAGATTTTAAGACACTTGTGTTAAAAAGTGTTTTATCAGAAAACAGTAGACTGTTGAATTTTAAATTACATATTATATCAGATAAATAAAAATCTTTTATATTCCAAAAACAATGAGTCGTAACTTAGTCGGTGCCTTCACCAATATTGAAGTACGTGAAAATTCCCATTTTTACAATATGAATTATAAAAAATCTTTATTAAGTACATAATTTTAATTTTCGTAGCAGGTAAAGTTAATACCAATTTTCTTTGAGAAGATTTTAAGGTCAAGTCAATTATTACTTTATCTTCAATATAATATCGCATGAACATAAATCTTCGATAGTTGCCAAAGGTAGGGGTGGGGCGCATCACGGCAAAACTGATTTATTCACTGGTGATATTTTATAGCGCAGTTTGTTCCGGCCGTTATTGTATTAGGGCGTCTGTTTGTTACCGAATTGCCTTTTACAGTAAAAACTAAAAAAAAAAAAACAATTGCAGGTGTCCATGTCTATATTATGACGTCAGTTCAATCGCACCTATTATAAACTTTTTATCGGCTATTTTTATAAACTTTTTAAATTCATTCCACTGCTGGACAAAGGATTTCCCTTGAAACAAATCCTTCGTCTATTGGACAATGTGCGACCGATTAAATATATAAAATATCATAAAGGAGCAACATACTTAATCGAATTCATTGTACCTACCTAAATTGTCTATAGCATTATTTATTAGCAGTAATTAAGTAAGTGCTGAAACAGGGATAGCTTGTAGGGGAATTCAAAACATGTCCCTAGAGATGCAATAAATTTGAACGTTGCAAATTAAGTAAGTATGTATGCATTACCAACTGAGATACTATTGAAATAACTACTAGGAATTAACTGTTCCACTTTAATAAAAAAAAAGTTATATGTCTATAATAAGGGTTTGATATCCATTTAATAAACTTCATAACCAGCGTACAATAAAAAATAACAAATCTGATTGTCCCCCAATTTTTAAAATTGCGTGAAATTAAATTTAAAATACTCTTTTATCCCTCTGGAGTCTGACAAATAGCTGGGAGCGGCGCGCGATTTAGCTACGCTGTAATTGGTTTTTTAATGCGGTACTCGCGAAGTACCACCTTTCGCTTTATCAAGTGAATACATTATCAAATCGTTAGGCCGCGGTCGATGCGACCCTACCGCCATGAATAAGAATCAAAATGCTCTTTTGTCGCTCACATACCACGGCTTCTGCTGCATTGTGTAGATGATACAAAACAGTGCTTGATGTCCATACTCTACTCAAGTTTATCTGCTATTGCACTGTACATTCAAGATGTAGCATGGAAAGATTACACATATTAGGTTGGGGAAAAAGTCTTTTCGCATTATTGTATGTATGAACTTGTAATAAAATCTCTTTGGCTATACTATTTGTATCTGGCTGGTTTTGGTATCATTAAAAGTTTAAATTTTAAAGAAGATAATTCCAAATTCAAATTAGGAAAATGTGTGATTTTTATTTGTTTTTCGTACTGTCAAGATGAGTGAATCTAATGAAGAAATTCGATACATTTTAAAATTTTACTACAAAAAAGGTAAAAATGCAACGCAAGCCGCGAAAAAAATTTGCGATGTTTATGGACCTAGTGCAGTGTCTGTGAGAGTAGCACAAATTTGGTTTAAGCGTTTTCAATCCGGAAATTTTGATGTCAAAGATGCACGTCGCTCTGGTCGCCCTATTACGGATAAAATGGATGCCATTTTTGAAAAAGTGGAGCAAGATCGGCATATCAGTAGTTACGACGTAGCTGAAGAACTGGGAATTGACCACAAAACAGTTTTGGCGCATTTGAAAAAAACTGGGTACACAAAAAAGCTCGATATTTGGGTACCTCACGAGCTCACTGAAAGAAACCTAATGAACCGTGTTCTCATTTGTGATTCTTTATTACGACGTAATGAAACCGAACCATTTTTGAAGAAGCTGATAACTGGTGATGAAAAGTGGATCACTTACGACAAGAACGTGCGAAAAAGGTCGTGGTCAAAGGCCGGTCAGGCTTCACAGACTGTGGCGAAACCCGGGTTAACTCGCAACAAGGTGATGCTGTGTGTGTGGTGGGATTGGAAGGGCATTATTCATTATGAGCTGTTACCACCAGGCAGGACCATCGATTCTGAACTCTACTGCGAACAACTGATGAGATTAAAACAAGAAGTTGAGAGAAAGCGGCCGGAGTTAATCAACAGAAGGGGTGTGGTTTTTCATCATGATAACGCTAGACCTCACACATCTTTAGCCACTCAGCAAAAATTAAGAGAGTTTGGCTGGGATGTGTTAATGCATCCGCCGTATAGTCCTGACCTTGCACCTTCAGATTTCCACCTGTTTCGGTCTCTTCAGAATTCTTTAGGCAGTGTCAGGTTAACATCACGAGAGGACTGCCAAAACCACTTGTCGCGGTATTTTGAACAGAAGCCCCAAAGTTTTTATAGCAATGGGATCATGTCCCTGCCTACAAAATGGCAAAAAGTTATCGAACAAAATGGTACCTACATACTTTAGTTAAATGTAAATAAACTATATTAAAAAATGTTTTGAATTTTCTTAAAAAATGCGAAGAAACTTTTTCCCCAACCTATTATTATTTAATGACAATAAGGATAGCAAAATCTAGAATCTTCAACTAAGTCAATTGAAGATATTCTATTTAGGTTTTATAGGTAACTAGCTGTAGCTAGCGGTTTTGCACGCGTGGAGTCGTGTTTAAAAAATAACACACTTCCATACAGATTTTCACCCTTCATTTTCCTTCCTTAACATGTGAAAATCCAAAAACTCTGAAACACATCATTATTTGTTTATGATGAGTAGCTACAATTCCATGTCTACTCATGTTTCTACCTTCAAAGTTTTTTTCATACAAAGTACACCCCCCATTTTCACCTTAAAGTGGAAATTTCCAAAAATCCTTTCTTAGTACAAGTTTACGTTATTAAATAAACCAATAAATATGTTCCAAATTTCATCTTTCTAGACTTCATAGTTTTGGCTGTGCGTTGATAGATCAGTCAGTCAGTCAGAACAAACGATTTTATAAATATAGATTATATAATTTATAGCTACCTAAGTGAATTAAAATAAATAAATAATGCTGGACATTTATCACACAGCATCATCTAGCCTCAAACTAAGCAGAGCTTGTGTTATGGGAACGACATGACTGATATACTACTTATATACCTTTTTTTTGTAAATAAATACATAATATACATAGAAAACCCACAAATTAACGTCGATTCCTCGCAGGAACCTGCCTAAATTTACTTAATTATTAATAACTATGTTCCTTTACACGTGATTTTTTTATTTTAGAATATTCAATCTGTGTCTCGTCAAGGTAAGAGTTAATAAGTGAACAATGTTCGTCGGCCATATCACCTACCATCAGGTGAGATTATGGCCAATCAAATAATCTAAAAAAACGAAAAGATGGTATGGCAAAGCCGCCCAGACTGCTGAATTATGAGTTATAATCATACTTCGCCGCACAGCAAAGTGGCTTCAACGAAAACATCAGTGTTGCGTTACTGTTTGAGTTTTACTATGGTCGCGCCACCACGCTAACCACATTGGAGGGGTTGCAAATTAGTGATTCTGCCACGCGAATCCGCATTTAACGGTAGATAAATATAAATTAAACCGTAATACTTATTGTTGAGTGCACTTTAGGGTCAATTTTAAAGTGACTTGTGTGATTGACACCAAGTTTTCAGTAAGTTTAATAATTAAATTTTATGCCTATCGTTTAACTTGTGTATTTACTTGATTTTTTTAATTTGGTGAAATTCAGAGCAGCCGTGATACGAAACCAATCGACCATTCGCACTCGTAAACGCGCCGTGTCGATTTTATAGATCCTAAAGCAGTTTTGTTGTGACAAAAGCTATTATACTTTTATTGAGCTTAGTATTTGTTTCCCCAAACGAAATTGACAGACTTTATTACTCTTCAGAAAAAACATGTAAAAAGCGTGGCGGAACTATTATCCTACACATAAAGATAGCTAATGCTGTTAGTATGGGAAATATAGTCTGTAGATCGAGGGCTTCTCTCCGTGGTTAAGTGGCCCATTCGCGTGCAAACGAGCGCGTGCTTTAAAAATAATAAAACCCCTTCAAACAGTATCGAGCAAGAGTGTACCTTCCTCTAAATATCGTTTTTTCGGAAACGCGTCGAAGTTTTAAACAACGCGTTGAAGTTCTATACAATGACCCTCGAAGAGTATAATGTATCCGGTGTTTAGAGATGATCATAGTAATGAGGCAACTTCGCTAACCTAATCTAGCCTAACATGTCTGGGCACGTCATGGGCACTTTATTCAATACTTGTCATATACCTAGTCTTCTCTTTGTCACTATGTTTTTGTTAAAATCTTATGTATAGGTATTTATAGTGTCTATTTATTATTTAGTGTGTATCTGTCCTTCCTGTGCTTTGTTGTTACCAAATAAATAAATGTTTTTCTTTCTTTATTCCGTTATTCGTAAGAATAACAATAAAATACATATTTTATAATGGTCAATAACAGTTGACTAGGTCAAACGTCAGTATCAAATACTGCACTCGTTGAACTTTTTGTGAGAATTTTAGTCACAGATGCGCTTAAAAAATACGAATTTTGAATCTATTTAGTCAAGGAGCGATATTCAAAAATTGCCACCCAGGACAATGATGTTCTGTAAGTACCTACCTGTATGGCTGTTGTAAACCCTCCTTTCCTTACATTTACAACCCTCTCAATAGATGTGATATTTTTTTCACTAACCGACGTTTCAAAGTGATCCTTGTGATTTTAATGAATTAATGAATTTTGACTTTGACTTTGACTTTGACTTTGACTTAGGGCATAAGTAACTACGGATACACATTTAGTTTTCGAGAGAAGACTTCTCTCGAAAACTAAGTGTGTATCCGCCATTTTACACAGTTAAGTTTCTAGCTAACGGATTCAGTTTGAAAACCAAAGACAAACTCTCAATATCTAGAAACAAATTAGCAATATCTAACAATATTTTTTTTAGTATTTCTTATGACTTCATATTTACTCAAATTCAACCTCCTTTCACTACTTTATCAAAAATAGAAAAAATCTTTCATCTATTTGGATAACAATTCATGTCGCGTAACAGTCCCGTGTGGCTGTGATTACATTACAATACTAACACGGGGTCTCGCTTGTTTGTGAATGTCATCAGCTGACCACAGTATGCCTCGCATTGTAAACACAAACTAACTAACCGTAAGCTCTCTTCACGCCTTCGGTGACAAAATGAGACATTGTTTGCTAAAATACGTTTAACTTAAGTATATAAAAAAGTTACATTCACAAATACATTGTTTTTTTTTAAATGGACTTGTTATGTTGTGAATATATCAGACTTTTATGATATTAAACGTTATACCAGAACTTATTTGACTGTTATAAATTAGCAGAATATTTTTTAGGTTGTATGAATAACGCTTATTTTTTAAGTTAATGAGAAAATTCTGTAGTACCAACCGAGACAGCTGTTTAAAGGGTGTTCGAAACAGCGCCAACAGGAAAACAGCAGAAACATTCACCTAATTTTACGATATGGGTATCTGCAAGCATCAATTCCCTTTTGAAAAGAAACGAGCCCGTATTTCCTTTTATTCCATCCATGTGACGTTCTATCTAGTTAGCGGGGCACACGGGGAAAATGAAATATAGAGGCAATCCAAATGGATTGTTATCTACCCACGTGTTTACCGGTGGCGCTGAGGCACGTTCGCGCTAACAAGCGACCCTCGCGCCTCTAAAACACAGGACCCGAACTGACAGCCAGGCCCTTAGCACATCCCTACAATGAAATTTGACAGCATTGCTTTTGACAGCTGTCCACTGCTTTTATTCTTTCCGATAATGCCAACGCAAAACACAATCGGCCTTATTTTGATAACTGTCATCGTCTTCAATTTTGTCACTATAAACTCGGTATGGACTCTAATTGGGTAATTGGGGGAATTTTAAAATTACAAAATTCCACAGTACAAACTGTACAGTAGATTTAACGACCGCTGATAACTAACTGCACGTTAGTTTTGGAGTTTCTTGGTCAGTGCAGCACTTAAGTTATAAAAAAAACACGCTCACGACTGTAATCAATACGTTAATCCGCGTTGTCACTTAATAGGGGGTAGGCTAAAGCACGTCCAAACATTAAATTAATAAAGTTAAAAAAAGCATATTCTTATTTTGAAACACATCAAAAAATACGATTAATAAACATTAATAACTGAATATTTGCTACAAACAATGTTCAGTAAAAGTTAATGGCATCAGCATTTCCGGTGTATTAATTTGCTACATTGAGATAAAACTGTATAAACGCTGGTTAATCCATGTATCATATCGGGGTGGTCATTGATTTGCTGCTATCGGATGGTCTCGGTGACTTATTGCCGGTCCCCTCGCGTTGCTCGGCCATTACCTCGGCAGCACCTCAGGGACAAGTTCTTCTAATAACCGAACCTCTAATACACCTCATCATTCCCCGCAGCCACACTATTCGTTTCGTGACAAATTGAGCGTAGGCGTTGTAAGTCTACGCTTATGGCCGCCTCTTTGTCAACCGATACGGTATTCTTGTGGTATTAAATAGTATTAATTTTAATTGTTTGAATACTGTATTGTGCCGGTAGACAAGTAGATAAGAGAGTTACAATTCACCATTAGCATAATCCTCGGCGCGAGCGCAAGACAGATAGCGGTAAGGTGCTTAGCTTAATTAACTGGAGCTTCCTTTCTACGACTGCTACGCTCGTAGCGCTCTACGGGCACGCGTAGCATCCGCCCTATCTTTTATTGGCACAAATAAAAACTCACAAATGATTAAAATATATCAAATACTGTCTAGTTTGAAAATTGAAAAAAAAGGCCCCTCACACGATGGACCTATGATATCTTAAAGGTTGCGGGAAGCTAGTTGATGGAGGTATCCCAAAAGCAGGTGGTCCAGCAGTAACCTTCTGCAGTCTTTTGATAATAATGGGAAAAAAATCGAATGATATGAATGCTTGAGTACAAAAATGTACACTACCTTAAGCCATGGGTAGATCTCTGATAATCTACGGCGTAGCACGTGTTACGGCGTAGCGTGGCGTACGTAGGCGTGTGCACACCCAATTGCCCGTGATTGGATTAGGTTTGTCCTACGTTGACGAGCCCCACGGGGCCGTCTGAACCCTCGGCCGACACTTACAGCTCACGGCGATGCGTTGACACTGACGATACTAATAACACCACTGCTTAAACATATAAAAAGCTAGAAAGGGCCGGACGTCATAAAACTCAATGAAATTGCTCTGTTTTTATTATTCTTTAGATGATGCCCGTAATAAACTGCATCGATCTTTTTATTGTTATTCTTTCCAGTCGATAAAGATTTCTTGGTAGCCGTGTCCAGTGAAACTATTTAAAGAAATTATTAGGTGCAATTACGGAGCTTGTTGTGCGTGATTGGAATGCGAGCGTAGGGCGAGGGGTTCCACGACAAATTCTTACAAATTAATACATCTATCCGGGTACGAATCGCGACCGACCGCGATACGTGTGGAATACTTTATCTTCTAGCTAATACTATTCTGCAGATTGACCCTGAGTGGTTCAATCGTTTTCAATCTAAATAGGCAGGTTTGGACCCCACTTATTATTTTCACTTTTTTTTTTTTTTCACATTATTTTTCAAATAATGTTTAAAATGACATCTGAAACTCCAGGTGTATTGCTGAGGCGTTGCAGGTCATAGGAGCATGGTTGAAAAGTCTCATATGACTCGGTACTAATACCCTTCAAATCGAAACACTGCGGTAACGGCTTGGTGACAGATAAATATATATTTACCTGGACGAGTTTTATCACAAAGGAGCTCAACTATAACTAAATTAATGTCTAACTATTTATTTGTAATTTACTTATCTTATCTTACGAGTATTCCTGAAAAATTTTAAAAAATAAAAAATATTGTTTAGACCATTGATTTTTTGTTTTGTTGGCTGGAGACGATGCCGCAACACAGTGGCGAATTTCTGTTTCTAATCTGTGAGCATAATCTGCGAAGTCAGCGCGACATGCGACATTGCAATATGCGCCCGCCGCCCGCGCGCGCCCGACACTCGTTGTTTCGAGAGCAATCGAGGCGCCAATAAAAAAGACGATCGTCGCCCCGAGCCAGGGCACCGACTTATTTACAGAACACCCTGCCGTCGCTATTTATTTTATTGACTGCCATTTGCTCTGACTTTTATCGCTACCTACATCCCAGATAAAACAACGACAGGTAGTACGTCCGAGATACTCATATCGGATCCCCCTCACTTCAATCAGTATTGCCATTACGGGAATCTACTGAAAGTCGTCTTAAAAGTAAATAAGGTCGGTTTAAACATTTGGATATAATTTTCTATTAAAATTCAACAATATAATTTTGCAATAAAATAATGCTCTCGTTTTTATTGTGGGGTGGCAATGGCAATGACTGTTAGAAGGGTTATTTTAATTCAAATTTAAAACATAATATATATGTGAATTTATTGGACTACACACGAACTGATACGTTTTTTTTTATTTTGCCGACAAAAAGTTTGCATGACAAAAACATTTATTTGGGTATTTCACCTATAAAACAAAGAAAACTACATGTCCCGTGATTATTTTATTACCGAAGTAATATAACGACAGGACAAGGGCACCGGCCACAGGCAAGGGGTGAGTCCCATTTTCCACACATCATTGCATCGGGCCGCAGATTTATTTGCATGCGGGCCGCTGACCAGGATCCATTACTGCCATTACGACGGTATCTGATCAGCCGGGACGAGAGTTATAGCGTTCTTGTTTTTCTTAACTACATGAAAAATGCCAACAAAGAGAAAATCAGAATATTTAGGAAGCAGAACTAAAAGAATTGGCGTGGGACGGGTTATGGTTTCCGCTATATTTCTTTTTATTTGTGGTGACCATTGGCAGTGGTTGAATTCGTTACTTAATATTGAAGGTTTGCTTGGGGTAAATAATGTTATAATTCTTAGTTTTTTTTCAGCAAACTTTTGAGGAGAGAGAGAGAGATAAAGAGTAACATTATGATATTTATGATCTTGTTTTATCATGGTAAGTTATTTATTAAAAGTGTGTCTAATTTTAATTATTATTATTTAATAGACAGAAGATATAAAATAAAATAAAATTGCATTTATTTACTTTAACAAACATACCTAGCCTAAGTACAATTTAATAATAAGTAGGTAGTTAAATTTGTATAAACGATGCCTGTCTTAAAAACAGGCATCGTTGGTACATATTCGATTGCCTCTATGGATCAGTAAAGTCGTGCTTTTTCGAGAATCTTATTAAACTTGAGAAACTCACAACAAAGTTGCGAAAAGTTTTTCAAGCAGATGGCTATTTACTGCGTTTCATTCAGATTTATTCCGCGCGTCCGGTCGTAGCTTCGGCCTTCGAGCTCAACTGTTCAATACAGATAATGAACGGGGCGGAAACTAATAAATCTACTTAGTCGCGAAACTTGCCTAATAGGGAAGTATCAAGAAAGTTAAATAAACATTACTTATCAGCCATTCTATTGTACTATCGCTTAGTATTCGCTCGTAATGAGGCAAACGTTCCGAGTGCTATTTGAACCTTAGTGAGGTTTCCGCTTAAGCGTATTAATTTGAAATTAGGTCGCAGGTAACACCGTAATGTTAAGTAAGGGTCAATGCACGCTTGAGCAACTTGTGTGACACTCATTGTCCTATGACACAGTCACCTATATTTTTATTGGTACATGCGATTGTTAGTCACTATACCTATTTATACTTATACTTTTTTCATACCTAAAAGTTAAAGTCAAAGTCAAAGTCCTACAGTCCTATAGTGTAGTTCCTATAGTGTTTTATTATAGAAACACAAAGCGTTGCCGTTGCTTAAATATTTTTTTCTCTCAATATTGTAATCGTAAGATAAACAAATGCTATCTAGATTGGGAGGAACCATCAAGAAGGGAATTTTATTGCGAAACGGGCATAGCGATTATGCAAGAGCCACAATAATAGTTAAGATATTCTTGACCGAATAGGGACAACTCCGAACGGTTTATTGGATGACTGTCAATGGGACAGAGTACTTGGAGATTATCGATATCGATGATATATCCTACTTACAATGTGCTACGGCCTACGATGCTGCTACGCGCCTTCGAGTATCTGTATAGCTTTCACATGACGTAACCTCAGATATTACATATGTATATACACGTAACTAAGGATACATACAGTAGTATGAAATACCTACATTGTGAAGATTTGTCTTCTGTATAGTGGATAATGATGATATTTAAAATATATATAGAAGCTAAAATAAAAAAAATGGCCAAATGTGTGTGGGGCCACGCGCATTGTAGGGTTCCGTAGTTGCCCATGAACTTATATTTACTAGGTACCTGTTTTACGCAACTAACAATTTCATCTAAGTAATTTTCAATGGAATTTCGACGAAATTATCCTTTTTACTTCTTCAAGTACATTTTATAAGTTAGCCGACGAAAAATATATCCCCACTTTAAGTGTAGGGGAGGATTTGATTTTTTTTTCATGATTTTACCACTTTATTGCTTGATTAATATGAATACCCATGCCAAATTACAGCTTTCTAGTAGGTAATAGTGTCTGAGCTAAGACGCGGATAGAAAGACGGACGGACGGACATGGCGAAACTATAAGGGTTCCTTGTTGACTACAGAACCCTAAAAACTTAATGAACGTAGGATACGGTAATTTTTTTGTTAATTTAAAGAGAGTTTTATGGAGTGTAATAAATAAACTGCGATTGTTAGTTGTGTTAAAGTAATGTCGAATACTGCGTAAAGTATTCTTCAATTATCTGCAGTGCAGTGTGTTCGATTGAGCCTAGTAGTTAATTAGTCAGCGAGTTTATCTTTTCCTTGTATTTAAATTGTGATTGTCGCAATTTTTACCTAGACAGATTAATATTTTGGCGACATGCATTATATTTCATAAATATCTATATGGGACTTTAATTCATGTTTATTTCTTTAAGAAGTGATTATCTAAGGCCCATGTAGATTGCATGAACATCCATATTATCGATAAGTAAAAATGATGTACGGCAGGAACCGTACATCACTAGCCAAAACATTGGTATACGATGGACGCGACAAATCAAGCCGCGAGCTGCAATGGGGCGGCCCCGCATCGACAGGGCCTGATTTATAGCGGAGCCGCGCTATCGCACCCACTAGCTATATTCCATGTCACCTCACTAGAATACCGTGGGGCATAGGGTCAGGACTTGGGAAAAATTGTTTAATTTTAATATGAAGATCACATCAAATAAATAAATAAAAATAATCATCATCAGCTCGCTTTATATTTTTTCACATTGTTTTTTTAACTGAGGCAAAAATATGACAATGAAGTTCTGCAACCTCTAAAGTTGGCAGAGTCGATATCAAAAATGTCACTCCGAATCAGATGTTTTAAAATTCAAACGGGTCAACCAGCATTAAATTCAACCTCTCTTTGCAGAGGACGTTTAATCGGCTGTTAACGTTTGGTGACCGTGGTAAATCTCTGGTAATCCGACGCAGAACAAATATAGTTGAGAGGCAGATAAGGTGCGTCCGGCGTGGAGCGGTCGCTAATGTGCCATTTGTATGATGATTCTGGCCGCGAGCTCCCCCGGGCATGCCTTCTAAATGTCCTCACATGAAAGTAACGTCACCTCAAATTGCTGTTCGTGTCAGCTACGCATCTTAAAGCTTTTGCTGACTGCGAAAATGGGGTAAAAAGGTTAAATAAATTAACCCAATACTTACCCAATTTGAAGTCGATGCTAAAAAGTCATTTTTGTATCTATTGTTCCTGATTTCACCAAAAAACAAAAACTGTGTAAAGTTCAAATTTTCACAAAAACACATAAAAGTACATCAGGTTTTATGTACTTTTATGTGTTTTTTTAAGTTGACGTTTCCTCCTGATCCTTGTGATTTCAATGAATAAAAACCTATTGACTTTGACTTTGTAACTTGCCTTTGTTGTTTAACACGATTCATACCATCAGGTTGACTTATTTGAGTTGATATTCGCACACCTACTTATACCTACCTACCAGTCTAGTTCAATATTATCGTATGTAACAGTCATCAATATGAAATTCGACAGCGAGCTGTTCTGACGATGGAAACGAAATTGGATGACGGAACTCCACTATGTAGGTATGTAAAATTGGTCTCAATTTGATCAGCTTGTGGTTTCGATTAAAGGTTCTTTACAAAAATATTTTATTCAAATACATAAAACCTTATTCACTACTAACAAATTGTTGACTCTAGATAACCCAACAAAAAAATCACATCGCAACGGCCATGTGGCTGAAACAGGCGAGTGCAAACAATAGCATGTTTTTGCTAAAAAAATGTACTGTGGAGGTCAGTTAATTTGCATAGCAAATGTGCGCTTAGAATGTACAGTCACGCGCGGTCAGTCGCTCACAAGACTAGCCATTAAATTGAAAACTGCGGCTAAAATAATGAAGCGTGAAATACAGAGTTTTCATCTTCTCAATGAGAATTTCACGTAGGTAGTTAACGAGTATATAATAGAGTAATACAAATACAAATTAGGTAGGTTTATTTTTTATTTTATCTCTACGCTATCTATAAAATTATCAGTCTGTAGAAAAGCCCACTGCTGGAAATAAGCCTGTACAAAAACTGGAATGGCAAACTGTCTTGAGCCACCTCAGACCATCCACTTCCTACAATCCTCAAGATGTTACAAGTCCTCACCCCAAAAGACCAGCGCTGGTTGTTGCAACCAGTATTATGCTGAGTTGGGATCAACTCAGTAATACTGGTTCTCATCTCATCTCATATCATCTATTTCGGCTACTCATGATTCCATATGATGATGATATTTATTTTAAGTTTTACGGGAAAAATAGCAACTTCTCAGGAATAGAACTGTAATGGAAGCACCTCGGGACCACCATTCTCTATACAACAACAAAATAATCATCAAAATCGGCTATCAATCGTCGAAGATGTCAAATCAAATAACAAAAAATATACAGCCGAATTGAGAACCTCCTCTTTTTTCGGTCGGTTAAAAACAGAGTAGGATCTAGTAAGGTAGCTAACATGCATCTCCGCAAGTGCAATTCGACTGACGACCTCGATGGCACAGCGGGTGAAAAGCCGGCTGTAACGGCTGATTCCCGGTGTCGTACACATATTTACATGTTATGCAGATACATCTGTTGCGGGTCTGGGTGTTATTGTGTAAAATTATAAACAACTAAATTATAAACAATCTGATGGTGCGTACGGGATTCGGGGGCAACCAGCGACCATTATGATTAGAGCAACTTTGTTTATTAGTTATGGTTGCTAGATTATAAGTTAATTCCTGTAAATTTCAACCGTAATATTTATTATAAAGAGTACGTACAATCTTAAAAATTTACAAACCTTACATTTGTAAATGTTTAGGTTTGTACGTTTGGATGTTAGGATATAATCTCCGAAACATTCGATTTCAAAAATTATTTCACTAATATTTAGAATGGACCTTCAGGGTGGACACAGGATATAATTATATTGATACTCGGAGCATAATTATACATAATACAGTCGCTCTAAAACAAAAACTGACCATAGAGCTGTAGCAAATTGTATGTATTTGTTACTGAGTAACGGGTCGCCTGACTAAAGGTACTGAAAAATCAAAAAATCATTTCGTTACTCGCATTTATCGTATCTATAGATTGTCAGTTTGATTCGTTATATGAAAGAGGGTAAAAATTGTTACAAAAGAATCTGAATAAAAATAGTATTTTTATAACATGTTTTTTAATTTAAAAAAAACACGTTCACAACTGTATTCCCCACGATGGACATCCTCAGATACACATACTTTTTGCGTTTATTTTTAAGTATGCTAATAAGGAGATAGTCAGAGTTACGTACAAATTTTGTATTTGGCCCATGCCCACGTTTTCACAAGTAGTTAGTATTCCATGTGACTGGTTGCAAGCCCATTGCCGCTTATTGGAACACTACCCGATCGCATAATTCCTTCAAATTGGTTCTAGGGCATGCCGGTTTCCACATGATGTTTCCTTCATCGTTATGATCACGTTTTAAGCGCACATATTTTTTTCAAGTGGAAAACTCCATTGGTTGACCGGATCGAAAGTCGGGCTACCGACCACTATGCCAACATGGCTCTTACTTTTTTCCGTGAGCAAAAAAAAAACATATTAATCTACAACAACTCCACCTACAAATCCATAACTGCCGATTCTGGCCTTCACAGGTGTGATAGTCATAACTTTTTTCATCCAAGAAAATTAACATTCTAAAAATTATCTTTGATTTTACTTACTTGAAATACCCTCGATATCTACACAATTTTAATTTAGTTGGGATGGTGCGCGGATGAGTCGGCACTTCGGCGCGTCATTAGCGGTTATCACTTCATTCCGGATGAAAAAACTTCAACAGCCCTCAGCGACTCTCACGTGCGCTTTTGATTTATTAATTTCCACCTTCATAAATATGTTGGACGCCTAAATAATGAGCTGCAAGAGAATTATTTACCAATAACAACAGATACTATACTATACTAATACTAAGTATAGGTATAGGAAATTAGGAAATGTATGACACTTGTCGTTTGCAGTTAATCACTCTAGATAAGTTTCTAGAGGAACTTATTTTTTCTCTACTGCCATTTATCTATTTATTTATTTAGTTCCTACTTCCGCCCAAACAGTGCACAGTGTAGTGCTAAGAGGAAATGCTAAAGCATTCACTACCAGTCATCCTATCCTAGGCTTGAAAAATATGGTATTTAGGTATGTGCACTACAAAAATATAGATATATTTTGCTACAATTTATATATTTTAATACATATTTAGTTACACGTTAATAAGGTACAAAAAATTAAAATTAAAATAAGTTGATTATTTCATACAATTCTTTACACCTTACAGGTAGGTACTTGAGCTTAAACTATGAAAAATATGTCTAAATGGACCAAACGATTTACTTTTTTATAAAGGGCAGTGATACACACTTCATACAGAAAATCATTAAAAATAATAATAATAATTAGGTAAATAAGTCAAATATGTATTGTTTTGGAAAATACATTTAAAAAAGGTAACTCATAACTCATAATTTCATAAAAGTTCAAAAATCTCAATAACACTGCGTCATTACTCGAATACTTCTATGTAGGAACAAACTTATTGGGTTATCTAGCTATCGACGGTTTTCGTTTGGAGCAATAATTTCAAGACACTCTTCTGTTCCCTACATGTTTATGCCTACGGCCTTCCTAGTTAAGGTAGGATTACTAGAATTACTGTTCTGTGTAAGATACCTACTTAGGATAGGCTACCTAAGTTACCTATTGTTTTCATACCATGCGGACTGTATTGCTTCCAAAACGTGTATAGTTTCCAAGGCTGGGAGACTGCGAGGATTGCAGAATCAGTATGGCGCGCGATCAATAGCCGACCGCGGTACGCATCTCGTCTGCCTACCTACTCGTAGTCTTTTGTTCTTTGGCACTACAATTAGGGGAACTAAGTGAAGAACCTTCCCAAATATAAATAGCCAATGATGGTACCCTACGTATGAATCTGTAGTACGATTACGTATCGTAGAAAGGAAATTAAACTAAAAAAAAAATTTCTTGCAACCGTTTTGATATAACCGTTTTATATATACTCTACGAAGTAGTTAGTTCCTTGGATAGTACTAATCACTATCCACCAACCAAGTCCTCCTTACCAAGTCCTGCAAGCACTTGGTGTACGCATAGATAGACGTACTAGGCTCATCTAACTAATTCTCACTAAATCGTTTTCATCGTCCATGAAAAGATGATACCTACCTACCAACTTTTGAACTTTGCATCTGAACATAATCAACTTTCAATAACGTTTCGTTTGTCGATTACCGCCATACACACATGCCCGCCAAGTCAAAGGACGTCACATCCTTATTCTACTTGTCTTTGTCCCCAGCCCCACTAGGTTCGCGCGGCTCTCTGCGGCTAAGTCGGCTTTCTATCTGTTTATTTTAAACTATAAGCGCGGCAAGCCTCACTCGAACCAACGACGGTTTTCGGTATATTCCATTGGAAGTCGCGTCGCTAGGCGTACTAAGGACAAGCTGCGGGTCGGTCATCTGATTATCTATAAATTCTATAATATAAGGTACACAAAGCTACTACAATTTAGTCATCAATCGTGTTTTAATGGCAATTAGTACCAGTCTATTGTACGAACAACACACTCACAGCTGTACAGAAGTGTAAGAAGTGTTATAATTATTACAACATTAGCAGCTGCTAAAGCTAAAAGCGAGTCTTTTCAGTACATTTTGAAAGCTACCTTCTGACTGACAGGCTGGCATGGCAGCTTGCAATGCAAGGTGCTTGTGTTTGTTTATTATTTATAGACACAAGCATCGCAAGTTCGCGACTCACAGCTTCGCGGATCACTGTGTAGACGCGCCTTTAGAGTATTTGGGTATAAGCTTTAGTTTGATGTTCGTCTGTGATCAGTCAGCAAACCAATCAACCCCTTTTTGTCAGTCAGAGTCAGGCAAACATGACAGATCGAACAAAAGTCAAATGTCAAAATAAAGTAGGTACATAACTAGTAATTTATAAATTTGTGATGATGTGAGTGATTGGTTTGTGGATTGTGATTGTTTGGAAGAAAAACTTAAATATAAATTATTTTAAGTTACTACAATTATTGAAGAAAGGGTATTAACATTCAGTAGCTATATCTTTAGAAAATCAACCTATCAGTGCATTAATTTTGCGTGGTATTATTCCAATAAGTGGTTAGCCTTGAAGTAGATGTCACCTATTAACTTACATGAGTGTTGTTTATTTTACTTTTTAGTAAGATCTGTTGTGAATTCACGATTATATGGCTTTGTTATTTGACTTATGTTTTACAACAATCCGGAAGAGGCATGTCTTACCCACGTATTCGGGAGAAAAGTGCTGGTTTAGTGGTTGTCAGCTGGACTTACCTAGTGGTACTGTGTTCTGCATTTACGGCGCCCTGCGACAAGACCCGAAGAGTGTTTGCAGAACAGAGCGGCATCATCACAGATGGACCTAGCAACTCTAACTACACACAAGTTAGTTTTGCAGTTTTCACATTCCATCAGTAGCATTTAAAACAAATGTTAATATAATTCCTTTTTTTAGGATTCCCATTGCGAATGGTTGATTAAAGCAGCTAACAAAAGCCAATACATCACTCTGAGCTTCATCCGCATGGGCACAGAGTGTTCCTATGATTATGTGTTTGTGTATGATGGAGACTCGTTTGATGCTCCTCTGTTGGGAAGCTTTAGTGGGAAAACTGAACCTCAAAATGTTACTGCCTCTAGTGGATATGTGAGTACTTTACAAATTTTAGTAAGTATATAAAATTATCAATATAACATTAGCAAATTTTAATTGTAAATAGAAAAAACAACTTATTTGCTGTCAAAATTCTGGTTTGAAGTTTATTAAATACTCATAAACAACATGGTTCACTTATAATGAGCTTAAGAACTAATAAATATAAGTAATGGATTACTAGTTATTTAAGTATAATATATATTACAGAGTTCTGGCAGTTATTTAAAAAATGTTATCACATATAATACCACAAGAGCTTCAAAATTATCGGGTATTTCCCGATAGGTTCGTTGCAAACAAATGAAGGAGTCAAGTTTTTCAGGTTAAAAAATCACGAGCGCGAAGCGCGAGTGATTTTTCCTGAAAAACTTGACGACTTTATTTGTTTGCAGGGAACCTTGAGGGAAATGCCAGATAATTTTGAAGCTCGTGTGGTATTCAGGGGATTATTTTTCCGTCCCAAATGTCGGCCAATAGAATTGCACCATTCGACGTCACGTGGTACAACCGAGAAAATTTTCAAAAAATTATCAGTATAATACCATGTAGGTTGTACCACGTGACGTCGAATGGTGCAATTCTATTGGTCGATATTTGGGTCGGAAAAATAATCATAGACATATTTTTTTAAATATTTTTAAATATAGAAATTGATTCACAAGTCTAGGTCATTTGGTAGGTTATTGAATAATTGTGCATGCATGTTGTGTAAGTGTAAAGTTGTTGTAGATTCAATATTTTTGTTTTTCTGTAGAGGATATGTGTGTTTGTTAAGTAGTCATAATTGAAAAGAGTTTTAATTTATTTATTTTGCGAGATTTGAAGGTTTTTCAGATAAGATTTAACAGCACATCCCCACACTTCTATGAGATACTCTAAGTGTGACTTAACCAGAGAGTTATAGATGGTCATGCATACTTTGCATGGTATGCATCTTACAGATCTTCGTAGTGCTCCTGTAAGGGCTGAAAGTTTAGACCTTATGTGCGTGATATGTGGATTCCAACATAGCTTATCATCTAAATGCAGACCTAATAAAATTCACAAATACTTCATTTAAGAATTGGTTTCTTGAATAAAGGATCCTGTGGTAAAAATGCCATTACATGAAAATATTTGGCATTGTAGGCTAGGCAGAAAGAAAATACATTTATTATGAATATTTTCCTATAAATAAATAAATAATATGTTTATGCCCATTGCATGTAAACAAATCTTAATAACAAGATAAGAGATTAATAATGTAAATCCAAATGACACAACATGTTTATTTTGCTTTATTGGCAGATGCTAATACTGCTGTACAGCGATACAAACTATGTACTGGATGGCTTTCGAGCAACATATGCAATACACGACTGCCCTAACAACTGCACTGGGAGAGGGTTATGTATGACAAACAAATGTTTCTGTTATGGAAACTGGGGTGGAGCAGATTGTAGTGTGGAACTCTGCCCTAACAGCTGCTCTGGCAATGGGCATTGTAAAGGTGACAGATGTTTTTGTAAGAAAGGGTAAGTGTGCTTGTTGATTCTCAGCAAAAAGTTTAAGGCTTATCAAGATTGCTACTTGCTCAGCCAGCACCACTTGTGATTAAGTGTTAAGATACTCAAAAGTACTAGAAGCCACAACATGTGCCGGACTCCTGCATTCTTCTAACATGCAAACATCTTAAAACACCTCTAAAATAAAAAATGTGCTGTGTTGGCCTAGTGGGTGATACCCAGACTTCGGACCCCCGAGGGAGTGGGTTCGAACCCGGTTGTGCACCAATGGATTTTTCCACTCGAATAATTTATGTGCGCATTAATACATGCTCAAAACGGTGAAGAAAAACATCGTGAGGAAACTGGCATGCCCTAGAACCAAAAATTCGAAGGCATGTGCCAACAGTTAGTGTTCCAATAAGCGGCGATGGGCTTGCAACCTGTCACGTGGAATGCTTACTACTTGCAAAACGCGGGCATGTACCAAATGTAATGTTTGGACGTGCGTCTGACTACCCCCTACTTGCTATCATCTAAGATCTCCTCACTGAGTATGTATCTGAGGATGTCCACCATGGGGAAGACAGTCTTGATCGTGTTTGTTGTTTTGTTTGTTAAAATAAAAAAAGAAGACACTTTCAGACCTATACATTCTCATTTTCAAGTTTTAAATAGTTTTGGTCATTGCTAAGAATGGCAACAGGAGTGCCAATGTTATGGTTCCATATCTATTTTGAGTAATTAGGGGGTAGACCCCTCTAGCAATTTCAGAGGTTTTCTAACCAAAGAAGAAACAGCTGCCCACATACAGGTGTAGCAACCTGACACGAACAAATCCTCAACAACCCAAAGTCACTCCGTAATGCCTGCAAATCCTAAGAAGCTTCTGTACTTCTGAGCGGAGTTAGGCTGGCTAGTCATATAGCAAGACTAAATAGGGCATGTCATTATGGCTTCTAGTAGGACAGTGTCAGTCCATATAGAATTTACTACTAGCATGAATTCCTTCAACAATATCTGTAGTTTCTGTTATAGTGTAAAAATTAAAAATATCATTTTCACAGATATTCAGGTGAATCATGTTCATTGAAAAAGCATGACAAAGAAGGCAACAGTTGGCACTGGTTGTCTCGTACAGAGAGTGGCATGACAAAGAGGGCAGCTCACACGGCAGTTTATGTCAACTATACAGACTCTCTTTACATATTTGGTGGATATGACCTGAATAAAGTCCTTGGTTTAATGGAGATATATAGGTAAATCTTGACTATATCTAAAAGATGAAATTTTGTATAAACTTCATTATCAGCTATCAGTTTGGTACTGCATGTGGCTTGACTATAACTATCAGCAGTGCTTTTTAATTAAGTAAGATCCTTAGCATTCATCCATTTACTTCTTAAATTATAAAGAACACTCTTGGCCAGTCTCAAAATCACATAGGAAATGTCTGGCAGAAATTGCTTTTAAGCGATAAGGCTGCCCACAGTACATTTAATAATAAGTTATTGTTTATTTCGGTATACATAAAGTGTATAGGCTGAAACTAGTTTGTAATAAAGATCTTTAAAAATATCTAACCAACAAAAGCATATTGAGGCATTAAACTGCACTATGCCTTATAATTTTGTTCATGCGATACCGGCTCATTAACTTATTGTGTGCACTGAAACCGAAGTTCTATTAACTAGGGTACTATTCCTTTATTAATAGCCAGGCAATGCACTTTCATCTATGTAATAAAGTATTTTAATGAATTCCATATCTTAATTATACATCTTAGAATGAGTTACAGTCTCCTTACAAAGTTGAAAGTGCATTTTTTATCAGTGTTGTTTTTCGCACTACAATCTGCATCACATTGCTTTATAGGTTTTCAACTAGTCAATGGTATGACGAAAATGGAAAAATCCTACGAAGATACCCAACTATTGAAGAAATTGATAAATCTGTATTGTCTTTATTCACCAAGGTAAGCATCTGAAATATCAATTATTTCGTGACGTAAAAATAACACCAAGAATTCTAACGGAAACTCAACAAACCTTGGTTTGTTTCAAATACAATTAAAGTGAATTAGTTTGTGGGCAATAGTTTCAAGGTGAAATAACATTTACCTATCCAATTATCTACTTTTACCAAGCAATTCATGTCAGCTTGCAACGCTGATATTTTTTTCTGTACAAGGTCAACATTTTTCAGCTAAATGTGTAAACTGTTTAACACTGACAATAGCTCTGCGAGTTCTGCGAGTTTAAATGGAAATGCGCAAGCCATGTAGCTTGCAGAACCGACAACCGCTTAGTATCAAAGGGGGCGACCATGAACTGGAAGTCGCAGTGTAGCTCGGCTCCAATAGACCCGTAATATTGTAGCGGTTGCACGTGGATATCATTCAGCTGTTCATGACGATAGATGTATCTGCAAAATAGTGATAAATATTTTAATGTTTCAGGGAAATAATGATGGCAGTTGGCAAATTGGAAATAGAAGCTCACTGTTTAACTTACTACTCTCTTCTTTCTCCAACAACGACAAAACACCTTTGCCCGTACCTGTTATGCATACGCACCCACCAACACCTTATTCAGAAAGCTATCTACACTTCACTGAACAACCAGAATTCATAAGCGGAGCTTTAAAATCGAATACAACTAAACCAGAGCCGCGATATGGGCATGCGGCGTGCGAATACGGAAATGGCTTTGTTTTGTACGGAGGAAAGCTTTCTGATGGCAGTCTGTCGTCGGAACTGTGGTTCTATGATGCTGTATTAAATCGGTGGACGTTGCGAGCCGTGAACTCGACTCTGACGCCGCCGGGTCTAACGCGGCATACACTGACGGCGGTCAGAGACGAACTGTATTTGTTTGGCGGTAGTACAGTTGAAGGGGAGTTTTCTTCGAGGTATGTAAAAATAGGATTGTTAAAAAGTCTCCCCGGTCGTTGAGAGACAGTAAACAGAGCCTGGATACCGTTCGTGATATTACGTGACACTATTGGGGAACCTAATATAGTCAACAGTAAAAGTCCACTAGGTCCTAATCCTACGAAGATTCTCTTACAACGTTTTATATCATTTCATTCATTTAGTTTTAATCAATAAAAAGTCAGGACCGCTTATATCAAATTTAAACTATACTAACTTTTGGGCCGATGCCCTTAAACTAATAAAAGTAAAAAGAATACGATAAAAAATATATCATATTATATGTTTTATGATGTATTCATTGCTATTCTAGCCAATGATCAAGGTACAAGTCGGAATTAATTTTCTTTCACAGTATGTACAAAATAAAATTGACTGATTCGAACACAGAATCATGGGAGAAAGTGCAAGTAAGAGGTGGCAAGGAGTTGGATGTGCGAGTGGTCGCGCACACTGCTGTATACCACTCCTATACAAACTCTATACTCGTATACGGCGGGGTCGTCGCTAGCGTAGCAAGGTAAACAAGTACATTTTGTCAAAAAAAATTAAAACACCTGGCATATTTCCATCGTCTATTGCAGCGCCCCTTAGTGCCTTGTGGCGATAAAATCTTTTTAGAACTATCTCAGGGATAGACATAGCATAATCCGCATAATCCGCATTTCAATCCGATAAGCCGTTTAATAGGCAATCAAAAAACCGCTTTCGCATATACAGACTTCTGTACCGTCCTTGGTAAATTTTGTAAGCACAGTATTATAAATTCATGGTATGTTGATTTATGTATGGACGACGCGACGTAATCAATATGTTGACCTTCTAAATTTAATCAATTTTTTATTGATCTTATAATTTCTGTAATTTATTATAAATACTGGTTTTTTTAACGACAGGTTCTCGAAGCTTTCGGATCGTATGTTTGCGTTTGATATCGACTACAAGCATTGGAGCGAAATACATTATCCAAGGGCTCATTTACGGGATACCTACGTTCCGAGGGAGAGGGCTTTTCACACATCCACTGTTATTGGTAAGGACTTTTTTAATCGCTGTTAAAAGCTTAGCTGGGTGCACGAATGCGAGGAATTCAATGAATTCCTCCACAACTATAATGAATTCTTAACGACCGTTGCCGCTCTGTGAAAGGAAGGTGTTTTATATGGAAGTAAAAAACCAGGCAGTGACGCCTTAACGGACAAAGACGGCAACTCCTGAGTACAATTGTGTAATTTATCATCTCGTCCGATTTATCATACATCAGTTCTGATTGTTGTTGACGCTCCGCTGAGATTAATGTGTAAGCACCTACCTACTATGTGGGTCCCATAGAAACGATATTTGTGCCAAACTAGACCTACATAGTCTACTTTTTTGTGAGCGCTTTTCACTAAGCACCTAGAATATAGTGCTTTCTACAACTTTCTTTATTCTTGTTTTTTTGTTCTACTTGTCTGGACTATCTATCAAATAAACAATTTATCTATGTATCTATCATCAGCCTGTAGATGTCCATTGCTGAACACCTCCCGCAGAGAGTGCCATGACGTAAGGTATTAGTGATCTCCATCAACCGCCTTCCTGCAATCTTTGAGATGTTATCCATAGTCTCATAATCTGTCTTTTCTAAAAAATACATCTAGGTCTCTTCAAGGTAAGAGTGAACAGGTATCTTCATGCTCCATCGTCGGCCATATCATCACTTACCATCAAGTGAAATTATGGCAAAATGAAGGTCTATTATTTAAAAAAATACTTCGGGCAGGAGCCCTTTCTACACTGTGTCGTCTGGTTCATGGTCGCCGTTGGAGAACCGTTATTATTCCCCAGCAATTGTTCTGTGACCTATATACTACCTGCCCATTCCTATAATGTAATAATTTTATAAATTAATTTTTCAGGAAATTACCTGGTAGTTTTCGGCGGTTATTCCCACCGGCACAACCGCGAAGAGATTTGCTACGATGGTCAGATGTATCTCTACCACCTGGGTTGCCACGCCTGGATACCTTTAGACGTGTTGGGGAAAACGCGCAAGTTTTACCCCAAGAAGCAGGGAGTTTTCGCGCACGCGGCAGCTTTAAAACCCCCGTCCACTTTGCTTATAGTTGGAGGCTATCATGGAAACGTGAATGGTAAGTTAACCACCGAACTCACCAAAATTATGGAAAATTGTAAGAATACTTGTGATAAAACTGGTGAAGATCGAATGTGCTGTCCCTTTTCTCATTTTTATCTCGAAAGACGCCAAGCTAAATGCCCAGCTAATGCTTTTATGACAGTGCGGCCATCCAAGCCAACTAGTACTCATACTCGGAAAGTCAGCCAGGCGGATTGCTACCATTCATGTTGTAGCAATGGCGTTCGGTGTGGCGTCTAGACGCTTACAGTACAGCAACGGCCTAACGGTACCTCGTACCAAACCATGGCAAAGTTGGTCAAAGAAAGACGTCTCGTATTCTGAACCGAAGCGACATGCTTCAGTTTATTGGGGGTATCATACATTACATAGTAAATAATTCTTATGCTACAAATAAAAAAAATATATTTTCCTTTCAGGTGATTTGTTAGCATACGTAGTCCCTAGTTGGCAAGCAGGAATCACGAACCAGCATCCTGAGTCCTCCTGCCAAAGGCATAATTCGCAACCTGAATGTTTGGCAGACCCTGAGTGTGGGTGGTGCTCTGCTGATGACGTAAGTACACCGATCAATATTGCTTACATTCTCAGATAAGAAATATTATTATCAGGATGGCTATTGATTTTAATTCGGGTTTTCTAAGTGTTGTGGGTAAAGTCAAGCCGTTCTTTAGGTCAAAAATAAACTTACGTCGCGCGGACGCCTTATTCCACTTAATTCAGTTGGTAGTAACGCACGTGCTCGATGTTACGCGCGCCGTGCGCTATATAGTGGATACTCCAGTTACGTGAACTTCTTATCAGTTTTTGAATTGAATGAGTACTGGAATGGACTGCATAGCATACGGCATAGTATTCTGGTTGGCCAGCCGCCAGCTGGCCCGAGCACGATGGTATTGCTAGCGCGAGATGGCATCCATCCCAGCTGCAGAACAAAACTCAGGAACTATGGTATATAGGGGATGAATAGGGATGAAACAAAAAGTGAAATTCCTTAAACAAAGCCACCATATATAACATATTATTCTGTACTATTGATATATATTTTTTTCTTCATTTAATCATTTTGTAGGTAATAATTTTCCTAACCTAGCGTTAGTATTGAATTATCATTTCTAGACCTAAAATAAAATATGATATCATTTATTATTTGAATAATTTAACTTTGAGTTTTGTTGATCTTGTTCCCCATTTTGTACTAGTTTTATTAAGTAGTACGTTATTTTTCAGATTTGCTACGGACGGACGATAGGCTCGAACTGCACAACTAATCTCCAATCTATCCGTTGCGGCGGAATCTGCCCCGCGCTAGGCGACTGTCATTCCTGCCTCATACACGGACCCCCCTTGGACAAGCCAAACACCACAAGGACTCCTATACCGTCTGTTAGTAGTAAACTAGGCTTGCAACAGTGTAATTGGTGTGTGCAGAACGCGAGGTGTCATCATAAAGATGGTGAGTCAATGTGTATAAAAAAAATCTGTCTAATCGACTAAGGTATTGCTACTTCGATAATCCAGCAAGTGCCCTAGTGGAGGGTACCCTGACTTTCGGACGAGGTCGTGCACCAATGGATTTTACCATTCGCAAATTTACGCACGCAATAATACGATATGTGCTCAAAACGGTGAAGGTAAACGGTGAAGGTACTGTGCGTTCACGTGTATCGTTGCCTAGACGCTTGCAGAGTGCCCGTGGCCTTACAATAATTTCCTTCCAATTAATCCAATTAATTATTTAATTGATTATTTTTTTTGAGTTTTTAAAAAAACACCACTGTCCTTTCTACATTTAAACCATGTCAATTAATAATAGAATAAAATTATTGACAGATAACTACGGCGTCTGTGGCGAGGACACACCCTCAGAAAATCCAGGCTGGTGGGGCACAACCGGCACCGAAGTTACAACTCCAGACGAATGCAAAATCCTTGACAAACGGCCCGGTCTCACCTTCCTTCGATACCAGCAGCCCGCTGACTGGAACCACCCAGATGGCGTGTCCGTGGTCAACGCAACTACAGTAGATTGGGGTACCGGTGGCGGAAGCACCCACATATTCAGCGGACCAAGCGAAGCAAGACTACGCGGCTGGCTTCATATACCACAATTCTGGAACGGGACAGGAGAGACGCTACACATTTGCGCGGGATATTCGAATATCTCCCTAGCGCTCGGTGACAGCACAGAGTCCGTAGCTAACTTGACAGCTCAACCGTCTGCGTGCTCGCTTGTGGACTGGTCTTCGCTTTTCCCCGGTCGGCTGTCTGTGGATATGCATGCCAATGACTCGCTACACACGGGCTTATATCCATCTCACCATCACGCGAAAATGGAGCTACTGCATAATAAATCGCAGGAGAGCGCTAAGGTACTAATCAAACTTAATCTAAAAAAAATGACTAGATTTCGTAAATTGTTCGGTCGCACGCTCTGCTATTTTGAATAATTCGTTTTCTGAAAGGATTAGCTCCAGTCTGATGAGTAAATTATTATTTCAGGTATTCACATTCGAGTTTCTAGAACCATACTCAGACGGCCAATGCTCGAATTACGACAACTGCTTACTATGCCTCGCAGACGCTGCTTGCGGTTGGTGCGAGCTGACCGAGCGATGCGAGCCCCGAACCGTTGAAGAACGCAGCGTCTGTTCTATTGACGGCGAATGGCGGTACCTTACTCTTCAGCCAGCGGGCTGTCCTAACTGTTCCAACTACATTAGTTGCGAGAGATGCGTAACTGGGGATTATTGCGAGTGGTGGGCGGATGAAGCTCGCTGTGCGAGACGAGGACGAGCTAGTGGGGCCGTATTAGACGCGGCTGAGTGCCCTGCACCTTGCCGCTTACGCTTAGACTGTGAACATTGCCTCGACGAACGGGGCCGTTGTGTTTGGTGCGAGGCGACACGACAATGTTTCAGCTTCAGCGTATACACTAGTGAATATCAATTCGGGATGTGCCGCGAATGGCTGGATCGAGCATCCGCGCCAGCCACTGCGGTTTCCACTGGTGAACCCGACGCAGCACGGCGGGGTGGTCAGTGCAAAGCTTGCGCGAGACACTCCCAATGCGCTACCTGTCTCCGTAGCATGGGTTGCGGCTGGTGCCATTCTTTCGCAAATCCTATAGTCGGCGCGTGCACAGAAGGGGATTTCACGCGTTCGCATCTTGACTGTGCTTCTCTACTCAATGTTACTGCCCCGGATGCTGGATGGGCCTACGCTCAGTGCCCTGATGTAGACGAATGCGGCCTCGGCTTACACGACTGTCACGAACACGCCGATTGCAACAACACACACGGATCCTACACCTGTAAATGTAAACAAGGCTACATCGGCGATGGAAGAAAGAGTTGCATGCGGACATGTTTCAACAACTGCATCCACGGGTACTGTCTCGGCGCACCACAATACATGTGCAACTGTGATCTCGGATGGACAGGGGCGGACTGTTCCATCAACTGTGGATGCCACAACCATTCGACTTGCAAAGGAGGAGTCGGGAGATGCGACGAGTGCCAAGACTGGACGGAAGGGAAATTCTGTGAATCCTGCAAGCCTGGTAGTCATGGCAACGCAACTACCAACCAAGGTTGTCGACGCTGTGACTGCAACGACCACGGCGACGAATCCCGCGGTGTCTGCGACGTAGCTACCGGTGAATGTATCTGCAAGGATAATACAGAAGGACAGAACTGCGAGCGATGTAAACCTAAGTTTTACGGAGACCCAAGACACGGAGGGAAATGTTACTATCAGTGCGAGCCGAGAGGGATGCTCGTCGCGTCACAGACTGAAGGCATAGGTTCCTATAAGATTGATCCAGATGTCAAATCTATCGGACCATCTAAAGAATGTCTATGGATCATATCAGCAGAGGACATAAAAGATGCAATCATTCAGTTTACAATCAACTCGTCGACTTTCGACGTGCCTTGTGATGAGAATGCTGTCTACGTTTATGACGGCCTCGGTGGTGTTCCCGACTTAAGCAACAACCAGCAGAGTCAACTTCTAGGCGTGTTCTGCAACGGCGCGTCTTCCGGAGTTGTTGAGGCTAGAAGCGGCAACTTGACTGTCCATTACAAACAAGGCCAAGAGGAGCAAGGCTTTGAGGGAGTTTACAAAGTGCTCGCATGTGATGGCTATTGCTCTCCACCAAGAGTTTGTAATAAAAGACATTGCGCGTGTGATGAAGGCTACGCAGGGCCGGATTGTGAAACTGAAATCTGCAGAAACAATTGCAGCAAAGCGTTAGATGCCGGAATATGCGACAATAGCTATGGACGATGTCTTTGTAATGAAGGCTATGGAGGCGACGACTGCTCAATTAAACTCGATAAAACGCAGCTGGTTTTTACGGAGCTTTTCAATTCTGAATACCTTTCTGATGGATTGGACCATCTTAGGTCTCAGTTACCTCGATTTGGCCACAGTTTGGTTGCAGATAGACGTGGACTGTGGATGTTCGGCGGCTATTCGCTTTCCCATGGTCCTCTCAACGATATTCGATTCTTCGACACAAAGAATAACACCTGGGAACAAGTCAACGTGGCCGTCGAAGCAACACCCGATGCTAACATGCCAGAAGGACGCTACTTCCATGCAGCTGAAATATACCACTCTAAACAAAACATTTACATTTACGGCGGTCTGAGTTTGCAAGAAAAGAGCGGGCAAAATAAAACTTTGGGAGACTTCTGGCAGTTTAGCTTGAAGGACAAGAGATGGGACAATATCAAAGGCAAAGAATTCCATCCGCCGCCTTTGGCCGGGCATACTATAACATTGCAGCGGTATCAGGATTACGAGAGTTTAGTGTTGATCGGAGGATTTTCACTTGAAAAAGGTTTTATGGCTAATACGTGGGAGTTCGACCTTGACAATGAAAAGTGGCTCAAATTGAACTGTGAAGGTGCGGTCCCGGCGGGAATTATCGGACACAGCACAGTCTACCACGCTCCTTCGCAAAGTCTTTACATTTACGGCGGGATATTGTATTCCTACAACGGAACATCACTATCGAACAAACTTTTTGCTTTCCACTATCCCACCAAGAGATGGAGCGAACTGCCGACGTTCCCAAACTTGAATCACTATTACGACAATCTGCCTCAAGCCACATACTTGCACTCCGCGGTTACGACCAACGACTACATGATAGTGTTTGGAGGGAGATCGGATCCAGATCACCGGTCTGACACGCTTATTGCGTATATTTACAACTGCAACCAATGGGTCAGACTTGTAAAAGGTAAGTATCTTACAACGCCGCTATTCGCTACAAATAACAATACTTTTCGACTCTATTTCATCAACCGGCAGAACTCCTTTGATGGATATGTACTTTCCTCAAAAATTTACAAAATAACGGTCTTCATCCATCGAATCCACGTGACCCTATCAAGTTCATCGGTACATTGGATGGATGGCCATTCTCCAGCGACTATTCGTTCCGTGAGCTATATGTCCTGCCCAATTACACTTCAACTTGCTAATTAAGAGCTTTTATATTTGTTCCTTTTTTCAGGTGTAAGTATAGTAGGTCACCCACCACCGCCTACCATCGCTCACGCAATGGCAATCGATATGGAGAACGAAAACGACGACTACATCTACATAATAGGCGGTTGGACCGGCAGCGCGCACTGCCAAGTCACACGCATATCCCTACCCGAGGACCTGTGCTCACTATGGAGCTCCAGCAAACTGGAATGCCGAAGTCACATGGGCTGTAGTTTCTGCAGCACTGGGAATTATACGAAATGCTATTCGGTTGAGAAGCCGGGGTGTGAAGGCAGTGATCGCGTGTCGACTAATTCGGGCTCGGCGTGTGACGCTGAGTTGGTCGCGAGGCGGTCGTGTGAGAATTTCACGACTTGCTCGTCATGCTTGGCGGCTTGGCCGTTGTATACTGAGGAGAAACCCGCCTGTCGATGGTGCGAATCGTGTGCTGCGGCTGTTGGTTAGTATCATTTATTTAGTTTAGCACATTGTATGCAACTTTTTTGTGATCGTCATCACCATAAACTTTTATGCACAGACATTCTTGACTCTTGAGTAACTTCTACTCCAATGATACTTACTAAGTTTGCCATGGCGCCACAATATTCTATTATTCTTAAAACGAGCAACGACGTGAACAATTTTGATGAAATGTTTGTATGAATAGCAGAATTTGGGGAAAAAAACGATGTGGCGGCAACCAGCTCAACATACTATTGTTGCTGCCAATAACACTTAGCATAACGGTATATATGCCTAGAATTCTAGAACCAAGTTAGCATCAAACTGATTACTGACATAAAAGTCCGCCTTCCGAACCTCACGCCCTCTAATTTCACATTTATCCGCACGAACTTCAATGAATCCAACCAATGGCTTTGTTTTTAGGTGAGTGTGTACCTACAGACGAGTCTTGTACCAGCATGAAATGCAATGCAGGAACTACATACATCAGCGACGTCGGACAATGCCCCGAACTAAGATGCGTAGCTTCGGACTGCGAGAAATGCGTATCCAATCAGTGCACGTGGACTAGGCTTGCTAATAGAGAAGGTATTTTTTTGTTAGGACTCAGTCATACAGGGACACCGGCTATCTAATGACGACCTCTGTGGCGCAGTGGGCGAAAGCCCGACTGAGAAGCAGACTGAGGGTTCGATTCTTGCAACGCGACAAATATGTGTTTGATCTGCAATTATTTGTCTCGGATCAGGGTGATCAATATCAGTCATGTAGTTCCCATTATACAAGCTCTGCTTCGTTTGGGGCTAGCTAGATGATACTGTGTGAAAAATGACCAGCATTAATTTTATTTAATTATTAGTTAATGTTTAGTGGCTAACCACTAACACTAAGGTCGCCTAACCCATGTATAGTTCTCATTAGCTTACGTTGTTGGAAGAGAATAGAGGATAAGCTGGACGGAAGAGCTAAATTGCTTCCAACGAAAGCTTTTATAAACTAAATAAAAAGCCGTGTTGGCCTAGTGGGCGATACCCCGACTTCTGATCTGGAGGTCGTGGGTTCGAACCCGATCGTGCACCAATGGATTTTTCCATTGCTCAACACGGTGAAGGAAAAATCGTGAGGAACCAAAAATTCGAAGGCATGTTTAACAGTTAGTGTTCCAATAAGCGACTTGCAACCAGTCACGTGGAATGCTTACTACTTGCAAAACGCGGGCATGTACCGAATGTAATGTTTGGACGTGGCTCTGACTACCCCCTACTTGGTATCCTCAAAGATCTACTCACTGAGTATGGCCACCATGGGGAAGACACGTGTTTGTTTGTTTATAAACTAAATAATAACATTTTACAGGTCAGTTGACTTGGATATCAGAAGATCTACTCGAACCGTTCAACTGGACGTGCGCACAAATAGAAGAGCCGGGTCGAATCAGCTTACGGCCAACAACTAAAGAGGAATGCCCTAGTCGTTGTCATCTCAATAGCGATTGCACTTCATGCTTGAGCTCTGAAGGGGCGGAGGGGGGCTTTTCAGAGTGCCATTGGGCGACTTATCTCGGCAAATGTATCTCACCCGCGTACCAGCCTGTTTATTGCGCGGGCGGTGTTTGCGGTCTTGTGCTGACAAAAGCGGATAAAAACAAATGCCCAGCGCCCTGTGGAACATTCGAACAGTGTTCGGAATGCTTGCACCATTCGCATTGTGGTTGGTGTGCACTAGAGGGCGCTAACGGCGAAGGAGTTTGCACGGAAGGATCTATCGACACGCCTCTTGACTATACGACTAGAACTACGTGTGCGGTTGTGTATGAAAACGTGCATCAGAGTAACAATACGAATGATACGTTTTCATGGCACTATACAAGATGTCCGCCGGAAAATGAGTGCGAAAATAATCATCATCAATGCAAAGCTGATTCGGAGGTGAGTTTTTTTTTTTGCGTAATTTATTTTCTAGATCCTGCACTATCATGAGTTATCTCACATAATAAATAGTAGTACAACATATGGTACTGATTATGGTAAGCTATTATACTTTAACCTAAAAACTATAGACACATCAGATTCAAAGACCCTTTTTTGGTCTTACCGGGCCTCCTTTTGTTCTTATTGTAAATGTCCCCTTCGATTTTCAGCAATTATAATACTGAACTAGATTTTACCTGCAAACACCACTTATTTTTCTACATTATTTTTCTCGTATACCAAGGCTACGTTTTCTTCATTGTGAATAGCACTAAAAAGACTTAATGAATTTCTAGTTAACGAGGTATGGCTAGTGTGTCTCTGAAAGTGTCAAAGAGTGAATTGACATAATTATCTGTAATTGTTTGACGATTAAAAAATACCATTTATATATGATAATGCGTTACCATAATTTAACAATGTATAAAAGTATCTTAATTAATTTTAATTGGTAATAGGTATTTTTTTAAATATATGAATACCTAACATGTTTTTTTCAGGTGTGTCGCGATTTGCCAGAAGGCTACGAGTGTCTGTGCGGCGCAGGTCACAAGCGTGTGTCGAGCGGCGCGTGCGCGGCCGTTTGTTCGCAGGGCTGCGTCCGAGGCCTCTGCACTCAGCCCGACGTGTGCCGCTGCGAATTCGGGTAAGAATCAACATGCCATTAACATTATAACCATTTTTGGTAGTAAACTAATATGGAAACAATTCAGTGATTGTACTCAATTTCAGTTAGTCATTTTTACACTGAACAGTCACATACATAGTCCCGACCGGTACTAGGATTCCCTGTATCGTGGGTATTAGGAACGATGAGTATAATCATCAATAATATTAAGTTAAACATACCAGTAGAAGAACTAGCTTTGCTCAGAAACTGGGATATTACCCCTAATGCTAGGTGTTATTGAGCAGGGCGGATGATTATACTGAACTGGCAGCAACTATAGAACCTAGTGATTCACTTTTAAATTTTAAATTCACTTAGTTTTTCAACTAATTTTTCTAAATGATCCTTGTGATTTCAATGAATAAAAACCTTTGACTTTGACAGTTAGAAGCTGTTCAAGGCTATAGCTAGAAAAAAAGCTATCAGAAATATTACAAAAAATACTTAATATAGATTTGTATATTCACAGATATGTTGGCGCAAACTGCACCATACAGTGTCAGTGTAACGGACATTCGCATTGCGAAGGACCAGACAAGTTGGACAAATGTATTGAATGTCACAATAACACTATGGTATGTAATTTGATCAAATAATGTCAATTTTGCTGTCATATTAAATAACAATGACTTAAATCCAAAGGTTGTCTGGAAGAGATCGCTTCTAAGCGATAAGACCGCCCATTGTATTTAAGGTGTTTTGTTAAGTTATTTTTATTTCTCATAGGGTGTACAATTCAGTATTTCCGATTATTTATTCAATATTGCGAACTTTCCTAAAGTAAACATAAAACTATGGTACCTAAATACTTAAAAACTGAGTGCTTGATCAAAACTTCACAGAGTTTTTTTGGTGTCAAATGTTATTATAATACTTACCTACTTAGTTATTTTATTTTAATCGTTACCTACTATCATATCCGGAGGGAGGTATAGATGTGCCATCATACATATCCTTAGTTTGGTTACCTATGCTTCTCAATTTAGATTTTTTTTAATTAAGCGAAACCATTTTTAGAAAACTTGAGTTGTAACCGTTTTTCGTTCAATAAATTCATGAATGTACAATCGTTCCAGGGGAATCAATGCGAGAAATGCAAGCCCAACTTTGTCGGCGACCCTACAAACAACGTGCAGTGCGTGCCTTGCTCCAGCTACTGCTACGGGCACACATCGATCTGCACGAGCGACTTGGACGCGACTGCGACGTCGCGCGACACGTCCGCGCCGGACATCGAGGACATCTACGGGACCGCGACGAAGGCGAGATGCGTGCGATGCGCGAACAACACGGACGGACCGCGCTGTGAGAAGTGCATCAATGGATACTTCAGAGGGTCCGAGGACTTCCGTGATCCGTGCCGGCCGTAAGTATTCTGTCGTTTGTATGCCTGAATGCCGAGTGATACTCGTAGTTCGGGAAATTCAAATGTAATGATATTTATTCATTTATTCGGCAAGACGTAAAAATGATGACATCATCATTAACTGACAGGAGGTCAGGGATACTGGAACACTGCTGTCCTTAACCCAGAGTCGTTCTCCGTTACTTCAAGGAGTTAGGCTGGTTAGGGTCAGGTTAGAACGGGGATAATGCACAAAACACCCCAATGCGAGACGTCAGCGCAGACCTTAGTTCTCCCTTTTAGACAGTTAAGTAACCAAAACATATCGGTACTTACTAGGTGTGAATAGGTGTTGCTGTACCACGGTACTCGTAAATCTTAACTACCAGAAATTTGCAATGTCTTATTCGAAAAGGTTCTTGACATGATGTGTAGAGCGAAATACTATTTTCAAATCTAAATCGCCTTATCGCCAAAAGCGAAAGGCAACCTTTGGATATACATTCTAGTTTATATCATTATAAATGTGAAAATAGTTTTGCTGCCCTGAATGGGTGTATTTTGATGTAATTTAAAATAGGTTTAAATATTGACCTGTTCGACCCGATACCACTTGAACAGAAGCTAACAAATACTGCAAACACGATTGCTACCGCCGCCGCGCCAGTTGCGCTTGCTTTAGTTAGGGAATAGTAATTTAAAATCTGTCCGTTTGTTGTTCAGATGCGAATGCCACGGTCACGGCGACACCTGCGACCCGGTCACCGGCGAGAAATGCAACTGCGGCAATAACACAGAGAGCGACGTCTCGTGCCAAACCAGCAGCTCCAGCAAGAACTCTGCGCAAGAGTGCTGGCGGTACCAGTGCGTCAAGTGCAAGGATCCGTACATGGGCGACCCGAGGAACGGACACCAATGCTACAAGACGATCAACATCGAGAATAAGCTGTGCTTCGATGGAAAGTCTATCGGTGAGCTTATGACTGACTAGCTGTAACACGGTCGCCCTCGGCCCCCGACCTACCGCGTCGCTTCGGCCGCGCTATTGCTTCATTTTCACTTTACGTTCATTCTGACTTTTTTCTTTTTGCTCGGCTCCTAATGATCTTAGTTGCGTGATGTTAAATAACCTTCCTCAAGAAATGGAATATCAAAGGCAAAAAAAAAACAAATCTGCCTGGTAGTTCCAGTGATTCCAAAAAAACAAACTAAATATAAAGGAATCACTGGAATATTAATTAGCCTTTAGTATATTAGTATAAATATAGACTATAGTGCTGGTATATTAGTATAAATATAGACTAGTGGTACGTAGTGCGACACTGACGATGAATTTTCACCCGCGACGGCAGGTGCCCGTATGTGTTTGTCTAAGAGGTTGTTTGTTTGTCACCATTGAGCTCTGAAATGTTTTATTAAATTCTAATGCTGTTTAAAATTTTTCAACCGACTTAAAAAAAGGTTCAATTCTTCTCAATGCGTCTGTATTTTGTCTGTGTTCTTTTCGTGTGGATTTTGCGCGATATTTTCGCGAATTGTGATTTTAATGATTATTTTTTTATTGGGTTTATTACAAGTGTGCTTTATATAAAGGTGAAAAAGTAAGGGATTAAAATTAATATTTTTATTAACTTCCCCTTATTTTAAGTCGGTTTTCATTTTTTTAACAATAGATTTGTGTATCTTCGGTAGGTTCCGAGATAGGTTTTATTGCCACACCTAAGGGGTTCGGAAATCGATGATGTAAATAAGCATCAGGGGTTTTAAAACTTTGTAGAAATGTATAAAAAAATAAACGAATTATCATTATTATTAATGGATCTTCTCGCTGCACTCTCATCATTATTAACATACTGTGGAAGTCCACTTCTAAACATCGTAGGATATCAATTTATTTTAAAACATTCTATATATTTGATTCATTTTTGTATAATTTGCATGTACTTAATCATTTCTTTAATCAATTGTCTGCAAAAAATAATTATTACTATATTTACTACTACATTTAATTTGCTGGCTCTTAGATTGACTTGTTCCTTTCAGATGAGTGCCAAATCAAACCACGCCCTCTCTACCCCGGACAAACCGTCTTCGTCGCAGTAAACCCAAGATATATGAACGTCGACATCCGGGTTATAGTCGACGTCACCCAGGGCGCAGTCGACCTTTTCCTCAGTCCAAACGACAGCGCTTTCGTCGTCTCAGTCAACGGAAGCACCGGCTCACACAGCGTGGAGTTAGACCCTTCATATTACAAACAGCCGTATCGCAAAATGCCGACGTTCGACGACCAAGTGCCAGACAAAAGGCGCTTGACGCTATACTTCGATAAAACGGAATACACATTCGCAGACTACACAGCTAAAGATCTAGCAACGTACGTGACTGTAGATAGAAGAAACATCGTGCTACGAGTGAGGAAGCTCCGCAATCGTTTAGTGCTGACGCTGCCACAGAATGTTCACGAGTTAACCCATACAAAGTTCTACATAATAGTTCGCGCGAGGCACACGGAAGAGGGCGCGGCTAGTTTCGGCGTGGTATTCTTCAGGCAGGACCAGTTGCACATAGATCTGTTTGTGTTCTTCTCGGTGTTCTTCTCGTGCTTCTTTCTCTTTCTGGCGGCATGCGTGGTCGCGTGGAAGGCGAAACAAGCCGCCGACGTGAGGCGGGCGCGGAGAAGACATGTTGTTGAGGTGAGTTAGCTCTAAAACTTATTATAATGACTTGCGTCCTGCTCCAGTAACGGTTCCGCCCAATTTAACGGGTTTTCTTCGCAGGACAAAAATATTTCTGTCTTTCTCTTTTGTTTGACAGAAAGGAGTTATCCTCTCCTTATATTAGGAATGTAAGGAATATTATATTATTCCGTTTTTGTCATCTCTTAGACAAAGATGCTCATGCCAAGCCAAGGATTACCTGGTTTTTCCTAACATATAAAACAGATTAATTTATGTTTACCACGGTCAGCATCAATTACTGATCGTTAGTGACATTTAACAAGTGGACGCTTCCTTGCTTAACTTTGGTCAACTATTATAATTCCCAAACCCGAAGGTTTGACAGGACATATCCTGTAAATTTCATCAAAAACCGTTCAAGCCGTTTTCGAGACACAAAACCAAAAATAATACCTAATTACGTTGCTTGTGTAAAGAATATAAGGAGATATTTAAATATTGCTCTTTCAACGAATTAGAGAATTTAATGGTTATTTGGCATTTAAAGTGTTAACCCTCTCAAAGAAAAATTACAAGAATTAATAATATCCAAAAAATTCAACCTATGCCGGACTCGAATCCGCGACCTTCCTCTTGGTATGCAGTGGCCGACAAAGCCAACATCTAGGGGGTTTAAATGTTGCTAGTTTAAAGAATTGGTGGATTTTATGATGCGCGTTTGATAAAGGAAATTTAATGTAATAATTTTAAAGAATAAGAAGAGTTATTGTAGCTCGTTTAAATAATGAGGGTGTATAATATTGCGCGCTCAAAGAATACGTGTATTTGTGATAACAGATGCTGCACATGGCGAAGCGTCCGTTTGCAGCGGTGACAGTGATGGTGACAGGCACTATGTCGGCGGGCGGCGGACGGCGTCGACGCGCGCCCGACCTCAGGCCCATTGCCATAGAACCAACGGCCGACGCGCGGGCCGCAGTCACTACTGTACTAGTAAGGTAAGTCAAACTTAGTTCTTGTAATTAACTCTCCATATAGGTAATGTGTCAGTCAACTTTCAATATTAACTTTGAGGTTACAGTTATTTAAAACTATTTGTGGTCGTTGTGTTGCAGGCTCCCCGGTGGGTGTACCGCCCCGGTGCGGCTCGCGCTCGCGTCCTCGCTCGTGCTGGTCTCGCGAGCGCCGGCTCAGCGGCCGCGCGCCCGCCGCCCTCCTCCTCTCGCACGCCTGGCAGCCCACACCTAACCACCTACCTACCTAATCTAGTTTTAAGAACCTATTGCCCATCTTATTCTCAGTTGTTGCGCTCTTGACAGAGCGATGAAAATCTTCATTATATATTATTAATTGCGGAAGTGGATCACCACACGACATCTCGCCATTTCTATTTTTCTTACCCGGTACATTCATATACCGGTCATATTCATATTCGGTCTAGTACCGTGCTCGCGTCCCTGCACGACAAGACGCTCAATGGAGTCAGTGTCCCGCCATGATACGTGGCCATCTTCACTAAGTTTATGTAAAGCCTTACAATTCAATGCATTTATTTCAGAATAAAAATCCATTAAGTATGTTACTTGTTACTAAGTTCATAATGTAAACTGGGTATTAACTTGTTTACAGAATCAGAAAATCGGTTTCTGATAGGTCGACCAACATATTAATTAGATAATCAATGGTCAAATCGCACATCAAATTATGTGATTGGTTGTTTATTTTAGTGGTCAACAAATTGTTAGTTGACATGAGATATGAGAACACACTAGTTTGATAACCGTCGAATACTGAACGCTACTCAACGTTTAATTACGACTTAGGAAATAACAGCTTTATGTATTACATATAGGGCTTGAAAAAATAAGTAAAGTTGGAAAACGATGGCGATTTGTGCTGTTATAAAGTTGTTATTTTCTAATCGTGGTAGTTGACTTCACACGGATGGCGCAGTACCGAAAGATTAGATCTAGGCTGTCAAAAATGTAGCTTCATATTGTTTATTGTGTAAGAGATATGTCGCAGCCAACTAACTTAATTAGCCTATCAGTTAACAGCCTTGCCGCTTTACAAAACAGTGATGTTTTCTAATGCGGCGTATTGACGTCTTGCACAAAGGGGCTGCCAATGTTTACCCATATTGTAAACAGATGATAAACTTCTATTCCAGGGAAAGCAACACGGCAGATGTGCGTTCTATTCCGTGTGGATTAACATTTGTTAAGGATTATTTCCGAACAACCAACGATAAACTAAATCTGCATTTAAAGAAACGCACATGACATTATTAATTACCTACGCATTCTTTTATTCTCTGTGAAATGTTCCTATATTATTGTATCCTTATCAGGCTTAGGTTATCACATTCCATTTATTTATGTAAGGAAACATACAGAACAGTATGGACACGATGACTAGACGTGCAATATAAATAACATAGGTACTACAATTATGCTAACTATTTCTGTTCCGCACTAGACTGCAGGCTCAGTCAGTGTTTATTTGTCTTTTATTCAGCATAAAATATCGCTTGTTAGCTCATTATGTATGAGTGCATTAATGAAAATGGATTGACTGCGATTTCGTAAAATGTGCCGTAGTTTTTAATGACAAAATAGATATGAATTTCATTCTTAAACGAGAATTCTGTCTGCAATACGTAAATGTAATGGATTTTATCATTATTTTTGTCTCAGAGTTTTAATAATATTGACTGAAAATCATTCAGATTGTATAATGAACCGCGCCGGAGCGATATTTTATAGTAGTAGCGATAGTTTATGGTAAAACGTGATATCCTATGATTGAATATTTTTTATCTGTTAGCTTAGTTTTATGTCCAGTGCGGTGAGATCATTGGGAATCCCCGGAATCCGTCTAAAGTACACGTGATAATATTGCAATCTAAATATTATTTACAAACTATAATTTGGAAGATTGATTATGCTCAGAATTCAATGGCAGAAAAGTCATTTTGAGTTACAAAGCTGTCTGAAGAGCCATTAATTGCTTATATCTATGTATATCTTGAAATTAATGTATTCTATCAATGTAATCAGAATTTATCCGTAAGTTGTGCCGTAATTATACCAGCCCATGTTGTATAGGATAATCTAATTTTATCTTTTTAGATGAGTTGTTGTTGATTTTATAATATGTATATTTTGGTTATCGAAGAGTGGTGAATTTGTTCGACTTATACAATGTTTGTAAAATATTTGCTATTTATCGTCCTTTAGCATTTAATAACAATTCTGTGTTGCAATCAATGAGCCAAAGTAATCAAAATTATCAGTAGTTGGTTGTGACGAGCCTGAAACATATGTTGTTATTTCAAAATTTTATGAAACAATGTTAACAAAGTTATGTTTTTAAAGTCCATAATATTTATAGCTTATTTAGCCATGAATTTGGTCTATTTGTTATGTTTGCAGATGATATAACAAACTTATCAGCTGAATTATGTTGTAAGTTGTATGTTCCTATTGATGAATCTCTTGTGATTAGTTAATAAATGTAAAAAAAGATTGGCTAAACATTTTAAAAGTTTGAAAATTTTCAATGTTAAATCTTATTTGTAATGTATTCCATAAAGTGCATTTTTAAATAAATATCTACATAGGTAGGTACTGCTATATGTGTATTAAAGTTGATTGTGTTCTAACAGTGTATACTTCGATTGCTCATCAAACTGCAGTATTGTGTAAATGGATTGATCAATTACTTGATATGTAAGTAGAACTATATTCAAAGTGGTAGGTAGTTTTAATTCTAAATATGTAAGAGAGTACTGAATAATGTTAATAGCTTACTTTATTAAGTTAAAATATATTTGATCAAAGGTATAACCAAGTCCAAATTACATTCCATTTGTATATAAATAATTTGATATGCATGTGGAGCGTAATTAGAAAATATTATCAAATTATATTCAAAATACTGATGAGCTTTAAGGTTGTTGTAATTTAATTGCTCATAAATTTGATTTGTCATTTTCACTATACTTTTGGAAGTGCATTTAAATGTTTTAAAGGTTTATGCTTTAGTATTTTATTTGAGTTTTATATATAAATCAATTTTTTGAATTTTCATTAAACAGCTTTAGTTAAAATGGTGTGAATATGGAAAATATTTTCATATTTTTAAGAGATATGTAGTAAACTAGGGCTAGTTATATTTTATATCTTGCAATTTACCAAGGTAAAAGGTAGCTTTGATGATTATTGGGTGTCTGTCTGTAGTTAAATACTTAAGCATAATAATTATATTTGCTCAAAATAAAGCATTCTTATTAATTTTCAAAAGTACTAAACCGGTTTTACCTATTTTATTATTTCTGTAAAAAGGTAACTTTTTTTTGTTATTCATAACTAATTTTACACATTATCTCCGAGTACATGACAAACTCATTATGGCAATATCCTCATGACATTCAGGTAATCGAATATGACAGTATTATGAATAAGCGATATATATTTTTGTTTTTAGGTAAATGTATAAATGTTTATAAATAAAATATATTGTTGGTTGTACCGAATTGTTTTATTTCATGAAGTTGTGAACACTAGGTATATATACTTCTGATTCAGTACATTATAGAAGATAGATTCTTATTCCTAAACAAAGATTAAACTTAATGATTTTTTACTAAACAGGTAGGTTCATTGCTCTTTATGTGCAGTGAGAAGGTGTGTTTTAATTTTTTGTAGCAATTCTTTCTTTACTGTATCAGGGACTAAAGCTCTAGCTTTAGGTGTTACTTTTGTTACCATTATGTCAAAATTGATGTGGTTACTTTCATGTTCTTTTGCTACATCTCTACAAAGCATTCTCACTTGGTCCCTCCAGCCACATTCTATGAGTCTCCTTCGCAGCAATTCCCTAAATCTGTAACACATATTTATATGTTTACCAAACATTTCAACATTTTCATTTAGAGTTCATTTATTAGAACAGCTAGTTCTTAAAGTAGGGAGGGATCTTATGATGTTTTATAGGTTCAAAACATGGCTGGTTTGCTTTAGCATGGACCCTGAATCAAAATAGGTAGGAATATAAGTAGATATTTAATGAAACTAGGTACTTATTTGCATAACTAACCACACTCAGTAAATATACCTAGAGATCACTGACCTTTCTCGATCTCCACTCAGAACCATCCGCTGGTGCGCTATTGTATTATGTAGAGTCATTTTATCTGTAAATAAAAAAAACATTTATTAACTGCTATAATAATACTTAGTATGATCCTAAAGATGAACTGTCTAGCCATCTAACTAAAGCAAACAATCTTTAGATAGCTCAACAAATCCAAATCACTACCAAAAGAAAGTGACCCTAAAAAAATATAGAATAATGCAAGTGGGCACTTACCCACTTTGGTAAGTAAATGTAATTTTGTCACATGCACAAAATGGTATGAACTACGTTACCTTAGATGGAAAATACCTTACGATTACTTTTTCTGTTTATGAAAAGAGCTATAGTCCTATCAATATAAAAAAATGAACTAGGGAAAGATTTCATACTTTTAACGAAGGTAGTAGGTAACTAGTGAGTTATCTACGTAATACTAACCCTTATTATTTTTTTTCATAGAAAAGGGAATATAATTTGGTAGATAGAAACCGCAGATGTACAAATTATAGATGGCTCGAAGGCAGGCAGCGATTGAAAAAATTAAAAACCACTTCCTCTGTGCCTGTTTCTTCACTTTACTTCTTGATTGGCTTTTGTAAGGTAACTGTCGTGCCTGCTTCTGGATCTTGTTTATATTTATTTTGCGCACAGATTATGAGACTAGTGAGAGATAATCTTGCGACATGAGTAGTACTCACTTCACTTCACTTCACTTCTTGATTATGGCTTTTGTAACAAGACATTTGTCACAATTCTGCCAATGTCCGTTTCATGATTGTGTCATAAACTTTTGGAGATGTGAGGATAAAGAATATGACCGGTACATTATTATGAGAATCAGCATAGGTAGGTATCTAGTACTCAGACCTTAATGACAGAATGACTCAGGGTATAGTTCCGAATTGAAAAAGTTCCAAGAACTATGTCCTTTAATGAATGATATCGGTCCAATCCGAATCCGAGATGTCTACTTAAACATGTAGGGATGCCAACTATACATACATGTGTGGTTTTTAAAACATCGATATTTTTGACAAAAAAACGATGTTCTGAATCTAAAACCATCGATGTATCAGTGTAAGTTTTGACAATGTTTTACATTGATTTTTTCGATTCATAACGCCACTATTTCCATTTCCAACTAAATATATATATAGATTTGCCATATATGTTTGTGATATTCAACGGAAGACTCCCAACTAAGAACATTAAGTTTAATTTGAAAATTGGCAAAGCCACCTTCAATCAGGATGGTTATGTAGCTAATGCGTTCGAAAACTTTTTTACCGATATTCCAGTCTGTACCACAAAGTCCTTAAACTTCTGTCCCATAGAAGCAGAGTCATTGTTAAAAGTAAACTTAATGGAATGCAAAATACAAATCAAATTTGATTACATATGTAGATGATAACATCATAAAAGCTTTCAAACTCAAATGTCTCTTGTGAACACCACCGTATTCTTAGGTATCACTCTAGATAATAAGCTTCAATGGGGCCCTCACATTAATAAGTTATCGAAGAGGCTTAATTCTGCGGCATACGCAGTCAAAAAGATCCGTCTTTATACAGACGTAGGCACAGATAGACTAGTATACTTCAGCTACTTCTACAGTATTATGTCGTACGGTATACTGCTGTGGGGGACAGCAGATATAAATACCGTTTTTGTGATGCAGAAGAGGGCTGTTCGAGCAATTTATATTAAGGGTCCCAGAGAATCACTTCGTCAGAAGTTTAAAGAAATAAATCTAATGACATTTCCTTGTCAATACATCTATGAAAATCTGATGTATGTTCACAAAAATATTAATTTGTTTAAGAAATAAAGCGATAATCACAATGTTAATACCAGAAATAAAGATAAACTCGCTGTTGCCACTTGTAGACTCCATGAAGTTAGTAAATCGTTTAAAGGGCAAGGTGTACAATTTTATAACAAACTCCCAAGAGATATAAAAAAAAAAGATAATTAACAAATTTAAATACGTAATTAAAAATAACTTTATAAAAAGGCATACTAAAAATTTCTGATGAAATAATCAGATATTAAAAATGATAAAAACTCTTGGGATTTAAAATGTTCCAACTCGTTATTTTGTAAAAGGATCATTAAATAGAATAACCAGCCTTGTTTTTTTGCCTTTCTTTCCTGGCTTGGTCGCGGAGGCGGCAGTAGATAAAACCGACGCGACGTTTCAAAGTGATCCTTGTAATTTTAATGATTAAATTAATTTTGACTTTGTCGTTGAGTTTTGACAATGAACTAGTTTTCAAGGTTGTTCCGAATTTTACTGACATTTTGTGAAATTGATAAAAACAAACAGGTCACTGTTTGAACAAAATTAATGAACTTACATCTCATTCAGCTCAGTTCATTTAAAAACTTTATGATTTGTTTGTTTACTTTTGGATCTCAAATAAATATAAATTATAAAATAATAATTTCACAATAATTACTTGAAAAACTTATTAAGAATTACCTAACAATTTCAAGTTGTTAACATGGTTTATGTTATTTATGAAATACGGAGACTTTAATCGTCGAAAGCTGTTTAGACAACTAAAGTCTTAACAAGTTATTTAATTATTTTAGTTATATCAATGTATTTATTACTTTAGAATTATATACTCAAACAATGAAAGTTAAGAATGAATACAATATAATTTAAATAAATGAAAGTTTGCAAAATGAAGCGGACCGACTTCCCGAACCAACCCGAACTATAACGAAATGTTGCGATTGTTGCGCGATTGATTATGATTGCACGATTGGTATTGCCCATTGTATAATGCTACTTTTGAAAAGAGCAGTAAAGTTGATATTTATATTTAATTTATTTTCTTTAGAAAATAAATTAGAATAATTAAAATAATAAATTCAGTGCACTTGTTTGATTTGAAATTATAGCAACTTACTAATTCTAACTAGTAAATTTACAATTTAAGCTGGAGAAATAAACAATAAAAAAACAGGTACTACTTAGGTGTCGTTTTTTTTCTTAACTAGAAACCTAAATTATTAAATTAATACTGCCTCAAAGTCAAAGTCAAAATTCTTTATTATTGTCGTATACGGATATATATAAAATATGTTGTGCACCAGTGGACCACTCGAAAAATGTATGTGCGCACTTCGATCAACTTGGGTTGTGATATTTGGGTGGTGATGAGATGATCCTCTGCTTTTTGAGGTTTAATTATCTATTTTAATAGGTGTCCTATTCTATGTGACTGCGGTAATTCGGTAGTCTGTTTAGTTTAGACACCCGTTCGTAGGCCACTTCTCTGCTGGACTATTCCTGTACTAAAAGTGTAGGTACTACCTACTACATTATAAAGCTTCAATAAAAGATGTTTTTTTGTAGTTTCTTATGTTTTCTAAGTATAAATGTATGTATTCACAAAAAAAAGAAAAAAGGTATTTTATCAATCATGTAGTTCCCACAATACAAGCTCTGCTTAGTTTGGGGCTAGATGATGCTGTGTGAAAAATGTCCAGCATTATTTGTATTTGTTTTAGGTATATGAAATATACTGAAATACATTCCAAATCTGAAAGTTAAATAGCCAGGACCCCTTCGTGTACTGCCGTGCAATTTCAATATTGCTTAGAGCACAGACAGACTTAGACTACTAGGATAGGATGCTCAAAGAGCGTTATTAGGATGCAAACGGCATAGATGAACTGACTAAACCAAGTTTACTGCCGTGTGTTGATATTGATACAGAAAATAGCTACCTACTACCTATCATAGCTAGCTACCCTTATAGTTTGGCTGTGGCTCTGGCTAGCCATTAGAGCCACTAATTTACTATTACGTTTAGCTTGACTGACAAGATCTTGTAATCATGGCGCATGTTATTGTCTTAGATTCTGTAAATGAAGATATATTTGTGTGTGGCTTGTGTAAAACAGTTTTCAACTCTTTAGAACTGTTTCTGGACCACAAACGAAATAAATGTGCTCACCAAAATCTCGGATGCATCCTCACAAATGAGAGTGTTTTTCATGATACTTCATCAGTCTGTAATCCTGTTGATAATGCACTAACCAGCGAACTTCAAGCTGAGTCTACAGAAACACCGCATGAGTCCGCTCTGAAAGAGCTCCTATATTCTGAGATGCCTTTAGTCTATAATGATGGTGATAATGCACTAACCAACATTCTTCAACCAGAATGTACTACTGCAATATCTCGTGAAACTATTATAAATGAGCTAGTTTTTAATGAAGCTTCATCAGTCTGTTATCCTGGTGATAATGAACCAACCAGCGAACATGAAGCTGATTCTACTGAAACACCATGTGCATCTGCTTTAAATGAGCTCATTAATTCAACTTCTTTAGCCTGTTATCCCAGTGAGGATACATTAACAAGCGAACCTCTAGATGATTCTACAGAAGCACATCATGAAGCTGCTCTAGATATGATCATTTATTCTGAGACACCTTTAGACGATAATTCAGGGGATAATGCTCTTCTCAACATACTTCTACCAGAATGTACTACTGAATCACCTCCTGAAACTACTATAAATGAGCTTGTTTTTCCTGAGGCTTCTTCAGTTTGTTATTCTGGTGATAATGCACTAACAAGTGAACCTTTAGCTGAGTCTACAGAAAAACCCCGTGATATTGATAAGCTTATATGTACCATATGCAAAAAGAAATACAAACTGAAAAAAGGATTGCTTGCTCATATTAAATCTCACTATGATAAACCATATCAGTGTCTAGTATGCGGTAAATGTTTCTTTCAAAACTCACACTTAAAAAGACATATATTAACACATAAAGTGTGGCCTGACAGCCTCATCAAAACAATTCCAAAATACCCAGAAGAGGAGCTTCCAAACTACTCATGCCCATATTGCACAATGATGTTTCCTACTTACAACAAGTTTAGAACTCATTTAAAGAGTCACCAAGCATTCAAGAAGTTTAAGTGTATTCAGGGTGATTGCAAGAACTTTTATGACACTTTTGAAAAGCTACTTCATCACGTTGCGAGTTTCCATATCACACAGCTCTATGTATGTCATATTTGTAAACTGTCATTTAACTCATTAGAAAGCATTGCAAGACATAATGGCTGTGGAAAGATGAGTATTGAAACTAAACAGTCTAAGTGCTCTCAGTGTGAGGCTGTGTTCACTAAACCTGAGAAACTGTACTTGCATATGATCACAGAAAATCACCAGAAAGTTTGTATCCACTGCAGGAAAACATTTACAAGTGATAAAAGATTGCGCATTCACTTACAGATACACAAGGATTTAAAACCATTTCAGTGCAACATCTGCCAGTGTAGCTTTAATATGAAGAGGTACTTGAATTCACACATGATGAAACATAGCACCAAAGAGTATATATGCCCTGTTTGTAAATTTAAGTTCAACAGACCAGATTTACTACAAAGACACATGCGATCACATAATCCTAGCCAAATGATCCAATGTCCATATAAATATACTTTGGATTGCAAGAGAGAATTCAGTCGGAAAGATAAACTGAAGATTCATTTGAGATCCCATATTGATAAGCATGCTGAGGAAGAGCGAGCAAATAATAAAAATTTAGTTACAGATTCAATTTACAATCAAGTTGCTTTAAATAGCAACACTGAATGAAATAAACCATAAAGGAAGGCTGCTATTATTCATTTATTAGTGAAACATATTTTTTTGTGAAAGTAAGTTATATAGTATTTTGAAAATACTAGGATAGAAACACTTAGCTTAGCATATTCTATGGACATTTTGTAGAATCTTAAGTGTCTTTCACCTGGCAGTACGGACTCACTTGCAAGGTTTCACCAATGATGCTTTTATTTAATTAAGTTTCAGTCTTTACACATCACAGGCCCAGTACTGTTGGATAAATTCACAATTTAGTTTTTTTATTCAGATTTAAAACAAGAAAATGGATTTGTTTTCACTGTTTCTCCTCACCATTGTATCAAATTCATTTTACTTTGCAGGTGTAAGTAAAGTTTAATTCAATTTAATATTCAGAGTTTATCAATTTTTTTCTCTGATTCTTATCAAAAATGTTTTGTACAACTTACAAAATGTTTCTATGAACTCAATTAAAGTGGTACCTTCTTATCTAATTACATATTTGATGAGGTTCTAAACCAAAGTGTAACTTGAAATGATGCAACAGCTGATTTATCGGCATAACTAGAATAAGTTAAGTACTTAATCTAATTATTTTCAGGCGCGGCAGTTTCGTATCACAGACCAAGTGTATTTGGATATTCACAGAGAAGATAAACCGTTAGGAAGGGTCGTCATTGGCCTGTTTGGAGATTTAGCCCCAAAAGCTGTTGCAAACTTCAAAGTTTTGGCTACAAAAGGCGTCAATGGAAAATCTTATAAAGGGACTTCTTTCAACCGCATAATCAAAAGGTTTATGGTACAAGGTAAGCATAAGGCTGAAAATACCGTCACTCTGACCGTCTCGGCGCTGACGCACGACGCGTAGCTGGTTAGGTTATATACATTTAGAAATCTAAATGTATAACGCTACATATGAAATGATTCATATTCAACGGTCGGCGCCGATGAGCAGCGTGACTGTATGTTTCGCCTAACTATTGTAAGCAATTCAAAAAGCATATTTTTTAGGGTTCCGTAGTCTACAAGGAACCCTTATAGTTTCGCCATGTCCGTCCGTCCGTCTTTCTGCCTGTCTGTGGGTTATCTCAAAGATTTAGAAACAGAAACCTGTAATTTAGTACGGGTGTAGGTATAGATTAAGATTTAAGATTTTTATTTTACCACTTTTATCACGCCGAAAAGTGGTAAAATAAAAATCTTAAAAAAAAATTGTGTTCCTCGTTACACGTGGATGAGTGGGATGATTTTTTTCTCTCGTCTATCCAAAAGTGTAGGGTGTCGTTGGATAGGTCATTCAAAAATATTGCGGGTGCGTGAAAACCTTTTTTCGATTCAAGGATCCGTTGCTGAATATTTTTTTTCCATACAAATTTCAGAACTTTATTGCACAACTTCTACCCCTAGTTTAGAGAAAAAATAAAAAATACGTGTATTATTAATTATTTTAACGTTTATTTGAACCGAGTTTTGAGCAAACCAAACCAAGGAAACATTTCCACAGAAACTTTACTACCCTGTTTAAACCCCTAGGGGTTGATTTTCGAAAATTAGATTCCTATGAGCCTATGTGTTATTCCAGAACCTCAACTATCTACATTCCAAATTTCATCAAAACCGGTTTAGTAGCTACGGAGATAGTGAGTATATTATCTCTCATATGTGAGATATGAGTGGTAACAAACATTCACACACACATACTTTTGCTTTTATTATACAAGGTGTCCAGAAAGGGTATCGGGTATTTGTTTTCGCGCCATATTCGAAACGGGGCGTCTAAAGGGAGCGGGGAGGGGTTCGTGGCGTCCGCCATTTTGTGAAGTTTTAGTCACGATGGAACAGTACTCGGGGACGCATCGCGCATTTTGCGTACGAGCGTATTATCGTAATGGTGATTCAATAGTGACTGCTCAACGTCTCTATCGTGTGGAATATCGTACACGCCACGCGCCAAGTGACGATAGCATTAGGAAATGGATCAGGATGTTCGAGAATACAGGTGCGACAGTTAAAATTCAAAACTCTGGTCGTCCTCGTTCAGTTCGCGATGAAGAAACAATTAAAGAAGTTGAGGCGTCGGTTCGTCAAAATCCGTCTTTATCCATCCGAAAGCGAAGCCAAGCGTTGAACATCAAAAAATCGTCTTTACATTCGATTTTAAAGAAAGACTTACATCTAAAAACCTATAAATTTTTTGGTCCCAGAGTTACAGGAGTTTGCAGGTTTCAACTCAAGAACGTGGTTCCAGCAAGATGGGGCCACTTGCCATACCTCAAATGACTCAATGAAAGTTGTTAACGAATTATTCCCTAATAAAGTCATTTCGCGAAGGGGTAACATCAACTGGCCTCCCAGAAGCCCCGACCTTAGCCCGCTTGACTATTTTGCATGGGGATACCTTAAAAGTAAGGTTTATCAAAATAATCCGACGAATCTAACCCAGTTGAAGCAAAACATCAGGTCAGAAATGGCAGCAATATCGATAGCTATGTGTCAACGTGTTATCGCCAATCTTCGTTCCCGTTTAGAAGATCTTCGTTCCCGTTGCCAGCAACGTAACGGTCATCATTTGGATAACATCATCTTTTCTAAATAATTCTCCAATTCATATGCTAATAATAAACAATAAACATTTTTATTGCATACAAATAACTTTTGTTTTATTGAACTTACAAATACCCGATACCCTTTCTGGACACCTTGTATTAGTAGGACAGGATAATTTCCCGAAAGTGGCAACGCCAAGAAGAGGAAAAAAAAGTGGCCAAGTACCTATTTCGTTGAGCATTTTCTATTTTTAGCAAATTCAATTTACCTATTGGCATTTGCAACGTAGTGCTGTCTTACCTCGGAGGGCACGTTAAGTTGTCGGTAAAGGCTGAAGTTTTTTTAATAAAAAAATGTTTTACCTACGTATTTCTCGGTTTCAAGGCATGAATGTCGGTGAAATTACAGAAACATGAGACTATTCAACTTAGACTATAATTATATAAATCCGGCACCAGGGTTGGAAAGCTCATATAAACTCACTTTTCTAGGAGGTGATGTGGTTTCTGATAGTGGTTTGGGGTCCATCAGCATTTACGGCGAGACATTCGAGGATGAAAATTTGGATACACAGCACACTATGGCGGGATTCGTATCAATGGCCAACAAAGGTACCTAATTACTCTTCGGCGAAGTTAATGTTAAGGGCAGTTTGCTGGTGAATTATTATTTAGTGTGTGAACGCTGTTGTACACGCGTATAATTACTTGGGAGGAATCATAAATTATATAATTAAAAGTTTAACGGGAATTGCACTTAGAATCCATGACTATAATGTACCTTGTAATTTCAATGAATTAATTGACTTTCACTTATTTGAAAAATAGCCGTTTCTTGTATAAAGGCACGAACGAATTTTTGCATGTTTATTTAATTTTTAACACGCTTTACTTTAACTTGTAACTAAAAATATGTAATCAGATTTTGGAAGTAAATTTTTACCAATTTCTAATTGTCGTATCGAAATGAAACTTTGTGTATATATGTAGTTCGGATGACAATACTATAATTTGGTATCTTGGAGCTGATCTGATGATGGAGCTAGGAGATAGTGTTACTCTTCAGTGGCTACTAGTAAACCTCTCGAGTTTAGGCTCATATGATTCGTTTTGAAAAGCGCGTTTTTTAGTTTTTAACTACATGTTAATTATTACTTAAACAGTTACAAACATGTCAATTTCTGTTTCATACTAACCTTTTGTGTTATTTTTCAGGGAAGGACACAAATGGGTGTCAATTTCTGATAACAACAACTGGGACACCTTGGTTGGACAAATTGCACACTGTTATTGGCAGGGTAAATAGTTTGTAATCCTGAGAGAGATCACAAGCTTAATTCAACATCCTAATAAGTTTTATGTTGTAGGATTGTGACTCTTGTGGGGCTGGTAAGCTAAATAGGTTATAATTACTGGTGCCAGGTGTTCGTATATATGCGTTTATCTTAATAGGTTGTTTGTTTGTTATCTCCGAGATGGCTTATCCGATTGGAATGCTGTGTCTGCAATCGATTTGTATGACTTCAAGAATGACTTTTAGATCGTTATCATCATCACAAGTCACTAGGGGGCGCTGCAGTAGAAGGAAAGCAAGTCGGTTATTTAAAATTTTGCAAAATATTGCTTGTTTAATGCGACTGTGCTATCTTAAGTCAGCAATATCTACGGTTTCAGTACAAGGTTAATCATGTTGTAATCTTTTGGAACGGCATTTGTTCATAAGATAAATTAATATTAATATTAAACCATTAATATAAATCTTCAAGTTAATAACCGACTTCATTGTTGTTCCTAGCATTAAAAACAAAATAACATCCACATAAATAAATAATGCTGGACATTTTTCACACAGCATCATATAGCCCCAAAGTAAGCAGAGCTTATATTATGGGAACATGACTATTATACTACTTATATAACATAAAAATACTACATATACATAAAATACATAGAGAACAACACCCAAACCCGGGACAAATATTTGCAGATCACACAAACATTTTTCCTGCGGCGGGAATAGAACCCGCAACCTTATGCGTCTCAGGCGGGTTTTCGCCGTCTGTGCCACAGAGGTCGGAAAATAAATGTACTTGTTTAGGAATTTGCTAGTTGAAAACTACCTTTCCAATAATATTTATATAGAACCATGATGTCCTGCACAAGAAATAAAACAACTATTCCAGATGGACTACAGAGTTAACGACGTACACACACGTAGCACCAATTGACACCTCCTTTTTTAAATAAATGTTTTACCAGGTGGTGGATGGTCAAAACGTTGTCCACATATTGGAGCACACGCCAACTGACGTGGACGATAGACCTACAGTCCACGCATACATCGCTGATAGCGGCTTAGTGCCCACTCCTGAACCTTTCTACATCTCTGACGACCCTCATGAGTAAGTTTGAACATAATTTTGAAATCCTTGTACACAGTGCAATCTAACTCATGCAGTTTATAGCAAAGGAGAATGGTGGCGAGCACTGTCTATCGAATTAGTGTGTCTTTATTTTATGCAATTTATCGCATGCTGGAGATTACACAATGTAAAAGGCAAGATGTTTCTCTTGGCCATAGTAAAAAAAACATAAAAATTACATTGTGCAAAGGTGTTCGGTTATTAGTTTACTCGCAGAATGGACAACTGCTGAAAGATTCTCGATTTGGAATCTCGATTCGGAAGACACAGTCTATTGTAGTGCTATAATATATGTGACACAGTGTAATAGGCCGCCATAATAAAATAATATTACAAGACAATTTATATGATATTATTACGACTATACCACCTACTTCTTCTGACTTTTTGCTGGCCATTAAGTCAGCAGGAGAATAGTCTAGTAAAATACCCTAAAAATACAATTAATGTTTATATATATTTCATGGTGTTTATGTGATTGTCTGAGGCCGGCCCTACAGACCGAATAGTGAAAAATGTAATGAAAAATAGTTTAAATATTTAGATGTTTTTTTTTTAATTTTAGTCTTTGGGCGTGGATCAAGGCTTCAGCCGTCCCGCTGACGATGTCGTTCTCAATCCTCGGCTTCTTTCAATGGATGATAAGGAAAATGGAAATATGAAGTGTCTACGTACGTATTATTTTTGTTACTAACCTATATTATATGCGTGCATAGCTGGTTCGATAGCACTTATTTATAATCATTAAATAAAAATGTATTTAACCAAGAAAATCGTTTACTATTCGAAAGAAGCTGGTGGTCTATATATTTTGGTTGTGCTCAAAATTGGTAGGCGCAAAAAAATCTGCATGAAGGGTTGAATGATCGAAATTTTCATAGTTATGTTACTTTATTTTCACGTCTAGAATATATTTTACATTGTTCGTAAGTCGTATCGGAATATTCAATGATATCTAACCGACATTATATCTAAATTAATATACCTATTTATATATCTAAGGAATCACTTTCCTGAAAAGGAATTTTGGATGATTCTGATCTAAATCACTTTCCGTTAGTTTTGTTTCAATATAAACACTTGCAAAAGGAGACTTATAAGATCAAATGAAAGAATACATTTATTCACACAACTATGTACAAGTAGTTGTATGAATAATTGAAAAATCAACAAAACAGCTGTTTAGTTGACTTTTGAATGAAGTATTATAGATCGTTTGCAACGGTCTTTAGATAGCTGTTTCATATGTATTTTTTGTATATACCTTCTAAATTATATACTTACAACTACTAAATAATAAATTAGGTAACAGAGTTTCATCAGTATACTTGGATTATACAGAGTGCGTATTATGTGAAATATAGACTGATAGAGACCAGATAGCAGTAACGATTAAATATATATTATTTTAATTAATTATTTAAGTTTAATTTGTTTAACATAAATAATTTGACTAGTTAGTTGTAGAAGATTAACTTAGTAACGAAGAGAAGAATAAACCTCAGAATTATTTTAAAACGACATTGCGTTGCGCGGGATCCGCAAACCCTCTTTTTATACTTAGGAGTTTGATGGCATATCAACAATTAGGTACAAGAAACTAAATTCATGTCCAATAAACATATGAAAGACTGTAAACGTTTTCCCGTGGAAAAGGAAAGGGTATTGTATTTATTTTCTATAGCTAAATCAGGTTGAGTCAGCCATTTTTTGCGGATCCCTAAGTAGTTACACACAATAGCGGGATTTATCAAACGTCACATGCGTTTCGGAACCTTCCTGAGGTGTTAATAGTTTATCAGTGAAACAACAGCACCTAGGAGTAGTAAAACAGGAGTGATGGTCAAAGCGGCGGCTGCGTCGGGGGATGCGCCGGGTTTGGAGCCCCCGCTGGAGGGGGAGTCGGGCGCTCGCTGCAAGGCCGCAGCACCGCAGGCCTTCGCACACGACTCCCAGAGCCGGCACACGTCACACGCTGTGCTCGGGACCGGCTGGAAGAACTGCCGGGCGCGATGACCTGTTCACAACATTATATCATCATTGTCTTCTAATACTCATCAGTGCTCAGAATAAACACACATCATAAAACATAAAATAATCATGATAACTTATTGGGCGGTAACTCGACTTATCTGAAGGACGGGTTCGAACCCGGTCGTGCACCGATTGATTTTACCACGTGAAAAATGTAAATGCGCTTTAACACGTGCTCGACATTCAAAGGCATGTGCCATCGATTAGTCTTACTACTATTATAAACGCGAAAGTTTGTAATGTTTGTTACTCTTTCACGCAAAAACTACTGATCGGATTTTGATGAAACTTTACAGTAATATAGCAAAGCCGTGGGCAGAAGCTAGTGTTTCAGAAGCAGCAATGTGCCTGCAATCGTAATGCTGTCACGCGTAATTCTGACTGACTCTATGCAAAAATGAGTGTATGTCAAATAATATGTTTGGACCAAAGAAGTCTCCGAAAATTTGATAATTTTTTGACATGGATTAGTGATGTTCCGTTTTCCATCGCATATATTTGTGGCGCAGTGTACAGCGCGTGTTGTGCACACATCGTTATTTGCGGTACTTACTGGAGTCGTAGAGATCGCTGAGCGTGGCCCAGCCTGCTCGTTGGCGGGCGGTAGGCAGCGCTCTCGGCGCCGCGAGCGTGGCGCATCGCTCGCCACGCGCCGCGCGCACCCACGCCACAACGCGGGCACCGCCGCTCTGTATGCGAGCCGACAACACGTGGCGCACGGTCTGTTAATGTTAAGACAGTGCTGTTATATAAAGTTCTCATGTTGAATTTCCGTATGTAAATCTGAACGTAACGGGCACTAAGCGCCTTAGCGGTCGCATGGAAAATTTGCGTTTACAAATTATTAAAAAAATAAATTAACTGTTTTCAAGACCCGTAAAACTTATAATATCTAATCGCGAAAGTCTGATCCAACTCGATCTAATAAAGAATTAATTGAGTACCGATTGATCGATTCGAGAACGGAACGATCGATAATCGATGGGTGTAGCAACCCAAAATCTCACGCATAGTTATTTATAACGTTAAGACACTGAATAACTTCTTACCGTGAGTTCAGTCAAAGTGTTGATATCAGCCAAGTACCCAGACGGCAGCTGTACGGTCAGAAGAACAAGCCCACTCTCAGTCTCATTGCCCTGTGCCACAAATCTGTAAAAACAACAGCATTATAAGAAAATGTCCACGAATCCAATAAAGCTTATGAAACAGATCTTGTCATTATCCATCGAGCACATTGCCATTATCTCATCATAGTGACATTATCAGGATATTTTCTTGTTTTTTTTGTTTTTTGTCTGGTTCTGAATGGTACAATTTACTGAAATGCCGTAGGTTCCTGCAGTAGCTTAGGTCATTGATTAATTAATGCCATTTTATCTGCAGTCATCTCAGTAGTTCAGCACAAAGAAATCAAAGTAAAAGTTTTTATTTATTGAAATTACGAGGTTTCTTAACCATGCCATCTTTAATATAATCCATCTATAACCCGCTCTACTTCTCTAGTTATTTACTAGTGGAACGTCTCACGACTTTTTTTCATACAACCGCGTAAGTTTTTTTCATACAAACATCTCGCTGCAAGTGAATTTTTGGAAAAAACTTTCTTAATGCATTTTCATAGTGTTTATAAGACAGACCAAAATTAACATACTTAAAATCTCAGGTTTACGGTTTAGTTAGACTGCATCGATAAAGTTACATGACATTCAACAGTCAAATAAACTTACCCGTAACAAATGGAGAGTTGCAACCTATCCTTAGTGGAGACTTGGTCTACTCGAGGGTCGAGAGTGTACCGCGGCCATGCTGCTGTCACATTCGTACTGCCCTTAGCGGACATACCCACTAATGCCATACCACGGCCTTCTGTCACCGCACTTGCTGATTTGCTGTTCCGTATCTGAAGGAAACACACTTTATTGATAGAACTTTATAAAACGCCGAACAGTGACGTCACAGTGTAGAAATTCCCCAGTGTCGTCCACCGGGTTAAGCAAAAATAATTTTGTGCGAAGTCGTGTGAAGTCGGTGTGGATAAAGGTGGATCGGGACTGTTCGTTATAAGCACACTTACATAGGGAGCCTATGTGGACCGAAAAGCAGAAAATACCTTAGAATAAATAAACAATAAATAAAATACTACCCACCGATTGCGTTTGTATGATGAGAGCATTGTTTTCTCCGATCTGGAACTGTCTGCTTTCTTCAGAGCCGGTTACATTAACGGACACTCGCAGTTTGGTCGAAGATTTCACTGTTTCCGCAAATTGCGCAAGAGCATCAACCTGCAAATAAAAAATCAAAATGTGGGCATGTTCCCAATATAATGTTCGGACGTGCTTCTGTTTGTCCTACTTGGTATCTTCTCAGATCTGCGAACTAAGTATGGATCTGAGGATGATTTGAGGATGTCAGTCGTGAGCATGTTTGGTTTTCTTTAACAAGATTTTTTTGGCGGAGTTGTTTCATACCACATCAGGATCAGGATCCACAGGGCTGTACGCCTGCAGCAGGTATCTGACCACTGGCACGGCTTCGTCGACCAATCTCGCTGACAACATGCCTCGTAGCGCCCACGCGGCTGTAGTGGCTTCCAGGCTGTTGCCTTTCAGCCAAGGGTTACGCCATTCCGAGCCAGCGAGCCGGCGTGACCAGAATAATGTGGATCCTGATAAAAGTAAATCAGATGCAAAATGCTTACATTGAAAACATGTTAAAATACAGTTGATAAGACATCAGGTGATGTGACACGATAACCTCACACAAGGCCCTGTCATTTTTGTCCTCTACTGAACCCGACCTTGAAGAAACTTTTAAAACTATCAACACTATGACTAAGGTTAGAAAATACTACTGATTCTACCTTATAGCTGTTACAAAATAATTGCAAGTTACCAGAAGTATTAGCGTATTTGTCCATCATCTGCAACGCGAGAGTAGATTGCGTATTTCTAGCATTCGCTAAAGCGCCGCTGATAACTGCCAGCGTGTACGCGTCTAGGGCTGGGTCTAGTCCTTGCGTTAGATATTCTTGAGCTCTGATGATGTTATCTTTGTAAAGAGCGTCACTACCCTGGAAACAAAAAAGGATATTGTCATATTTGGTAGTCTGATAAAAGAATGTTCTCATTTTACCATTGAGATAACTTCGAATATAACTTGAGCTGGAGCTTAACAATTTAGCAACTAAGTAAAGCATAAGTACGCTAAAAGCAGCAATTAATCCCTTGCTTGGTCTAAAAGTGTTGCGCTCCAGCCACCCAAGACATTCAGGGATTGAATGGCATAACAGATTGCCGCGTTCAAGATATATGAAGAGGCTGGCACCTAAGTCTATTACGCTCTCGCACTATGAGCGAGGGTTCGATCCTCGTCTTGGTTGATATCAGGATATTATAAAAATGTACTATTTACCTTAGTCTGTAGCAGGGCTATAAGAGCATACGCAGCGAGTGGCAATGGTGCCTGCGCCCTCGGATCGGTGCGGACTGAAGGGATCGGGGCACGCCAGCTGCCTTCATTCAACTGCTGCTTCGCGAGCCATTCTGCCGCATTGGTGCTGGCGATTGGAGACACTTCGACGTAGCGAGCGCAGCGAGACAGCCAGCGGAGAGCCACTGATGTCATCCTGGAAAAATAAGTTTTTGTGAAAATAGATATAGTTACGAGTAAGTAAAACTGCTTTCCTTAGAACTAATTTTGATGAAACAGAAATATTTGTGAAAAAAAAGTTATTGAATTCGGGAATTTGAAAAAAAAAAAAAACATATTTGAAAGCGTAGAAGGGAGCGCAGCCAGCATATAAAGCAAAGTTTGATGTTTATGATGATAAAGAGATTTGTCCTAACTTTAAAATTTGTTCAGCTCTTTCAATGCATTTACTTAGATACTGTTCAAAAAAAGGAAATTATTACCAAACATCTCCTTCTGCGTCATCATCTATAACTGGCTTGAAAGAGCCATCGGCTTTGCGGTAGGCCATCAGCCGCTGGTAGCCTATCGCTGCTAATGATTGGGCTTCTTTTGTAAGCGCTACTTCCTCTTGTCCTGTTGCCTGTGTTAAAATGGGGTTGTTAGAAAGGTCAGGATGCCGTTCCGAAACATAACCAACACTCGTCAACTGCTTTATATACCAAAAATGAGACGAACTTAAGAGCAGATCGCCTTCAAATTTAATCGACCATTACTAAAACAACACCCTTACCTGCAATTTATGTTATCCCACTGTCAAAACTAAGATTTAAGCGTTCTTAAGCTCTTTCTTCTATAGCAAAAGCCGTGGCCGAAATAGGTCTGCACGATATCATGACTTTGTAACTAAATTTAAAATTTACTTGTTCCACCAAAGTCTCGAACCTGACCTGCAAGTAATCTAGGACAACACACGCCGAAGCCAACGGCCGTACTGCATGGACTGGATCGCCAGCTGCAGCCGGAGGCAGCCTCGTAGCTTGCAATGCACTAGCCACCAGATCTCCAGTAGCTACCAGAGATATAGGCCCAGCTTTGATACCAGCCGGTGGACTCAGGGTTACGTTAGCTCGAGCAACCCCGCGACGAGCATCGAGCAAACTCCAAGACCAAAGATCCTGTTCGTAGCCATCCTGGAAAGATCAAATGTACGAGTATGTATCAGAATTGCTGGTGGGTCATAGAACCATTGTTTGCTGCGTTTTTTCTTAAAAGGTACTTATAAAACAAGAACCATTTTGTTAAAGAGTTCTTCTGGAAATCATACTGGTGGATACTGCTTCTAAGTAAAAAGCAGTTTATGGTACCTTGACATCGATAGTTCTGAAGAGGGAGTCTGATACTCCGTTGCCGCTGGCTTCTACAATAACTGGTGCTTCTCCAGAGCGGACGACTGTTATCAAGAAAGCTGTGCTGGCAGACCCTTTGGCCGGCACTTTCACTCTTTCCCGGCGGAAAAGTTCAATTTCTGAAACGAATTGCGTTATGTCTAAAATATTCTGCTTTCTAAAAGCAAGATGGGTTGGTGTGACATAAAAGTAGTAGAGAACACCTAGACGAGAGATTGAGATGGCTAGCAGATAAAAAGGAGGCCTATACCCAGCAGTGGGTGATTCTAGGCTATGATGATGATAATGATGATTCTGCTGGCAAAAATAATATCCCAATCATGTCTATATAACGGGTGAAATAAGACGCTTAACTATAACAAAAGTCACATATTCTATAAACCAATTTGAATTTTCTACAAAAAAAAAATCTAGAGTTATTGAAGGTCAACATTTTGTTTATGAGTTCTTTACGTAAATGAACTCCAAGTGTTATCCAAATCAAAATTTACAAATTAAGCATTTGAAGTTGCAACTTCAAATGCGCAATGAATATCAAACTCCAACGCACACCAATTAGACCACGCATAACGCAAAGCGAGCGAGCGGGGGCGAGAGTGCCGCGACTATGCCAACAGACAACACACACATAGCCACAGGATGCGAGCATTAAATTGCGCGCTAAAACAGCATATTTTATTATATGCTTAAAAATATAAGTCGTTTCCCAATGAATTTCCCTAAATGTTACTCGTTCTATTCTCATTTCCACTCGAACTGCAGGATGTTACATTGCAAGAAGGGTATTAAAATAATCTTATCACTTAAAAATTAACTGGAACTCACTCTTCGCCGAGTCTAGATTGTTATCCAAAGGCTCGAATTCGAAATACTGGTCGCTGTTATAGAGCGTGACTTCAACCGACGTGTCCACAGCCAGACTGTTCTTCAATATCACTATTGCTGCTAAAGTTTCTCCTTTCTGCAACGTTGCCGGCAGTTCCATAGTGATTGATAGAGGGATGGAGGTGGTGAATTTCTCAGGTGTGGCTAATCCTAGTCCGAGAGTGGGATGTATGGCGAAAGCTCCCACTGATAGTTCAGCGGGTGCCACTGGAGTCCAACGCTCTTTGGCGCCTTTGCCGTCGGAACTGGAAGAGAGATTGTAGCATCATAATTGTAGAGGAATTGAAGAATTGATGCAGGGAATCCTAGTGTTGGGTCCGGACTATGTATATGTAACGGTTGGGTGTCCTAAGTTTTGGTAACATTCGTGTTTTAATCAGCTTAAAACGAAACGTTAGTGGGAGAAAAGTCTCATCTCTTCGCTTCTGAAATAAAACTGGAATGGCTGTTTAGAATACCATTAGCTCTTTCTACTTCCTTTGGTAGTGCCTGAAAAAATACTATCTCTAGTGGAACGTCCAGTTTTTCGTTCAAGTTTCATTTTTTCTCAATGTCCTCTAGGGATGATATTCCGGAAAATCTTTTAGTGACCCCCTATATACCTAAAAAAGCATAACCTCCAAATTTCGGGTTTATACAACTCATCATTTTGGCTTGATGGTTCAGGCACGCAACTATTTTACATTTAGGGCCTTACATTTCTAGATTATTAACAGTTTATTAACTAGATACTGCTTTGTCCCTGTCTGATATGTGTCATTTCAAATTCGACAGAAGAAAACAAAGCACTGTTTAGCTAAACATCTGTATAAAATCATTAAAAGAAAGCATGTTAGAAGATAAAGAAGGTCATACTTGATAGAAAAATTGGCGAGCATCCAAGTGTTCTGTGGTGTGACTGATAAATAGTGACGTGGTGAAGGAGGCGACGGCAGACGACTGAAGGCATATGGACCTGCTAAGGGCGGTCTCGTTCCTGTTTCTAGGGTCGAAATCGCAGGCTCTCCTAGAAAAAGGTAAGTATAAATATAATAATATATATTCAATAGAAGAGTTCATATATTTACCTAGTAACAAACAAAGGTAATGTGGGTAAGCATTACCTTCTGTGCCCTGAATGACCACGCCATCCGTTAGTATTACAACGCCAGCATTCTGCAAAAGAAAAAATAATTCATGACAATCCCAACTTATTTCCTTGTATGGACTCCTTATATCGACGGAATGTATAGGTAATGTTCGCGAACAGTTATACACACCTTAAAGACATCTGTTAAAGAGTAACCTCCTAAGTCGATTCCCATTCCAGGGAGATGGTCTTCGTTTTTGAACATTGAATGCATCAGGCCGCTAAAACTTTCCACTTCGCGTTCGATCTGTAACGGACAAATTTTACTAATTTAACGAATTAAACAACTTCTCACATACAATGAAAAAATAATTACGACATGCATGGCGCGGCGGGCGAGTAGCCGGGTGCGGGTTAGATTCCGCTGCGGGACAAATTTTGCATGTTCTGCAGATATTTTTTCCGGTTCTAAGTGTTGTAGTAGGTACTCGTAGTTCCTGATACCCATGATATGGAATCTAATGGGGGTCAGGAATATGTATGTGTCAGTTGGGTGTTTATTTATTGTTACCGTGTGCATATTAAGTCCGTTTCCAAGGCCGTCCAATCCAGCTAACCCTGCTTTGATAGCGTTAGAGTCTTCGCCAAGGACAGCTACGAGGGATCCTGGCTCTCCAGAAACTCTCAGCTCTATGAGACTGTTCGGTTTTGGGGTTGGTCCGGAGGCTGCTACTGGAGATATCGAAACCTGTAAGCACAGATGTAATAATAATTTATTATTTATTATAATTATGGTGGTTTGAATAAAAGGCTATCTATGTATCTATCTATCTACTTTTCGTAATACGTAATTCGTAACGTAGGTTTGATCAGATTGATGTTGTCGATAATCATTAAGTATTTGAAATGTAAAATCAATAGAAAGAGAACTTCGCTAATCCATTTCAAATATATCTCAAAGGTCCATTCTACAGCTGAAAATGGCCACTGAGATTAGGTACCGGCGAGAAGCGAGTCTATAAAATTAATAGATTGTGTGAACAGTAGTTCGCGTCGGCACTTGTACACAAACTTTTCGACGAGTGCCGAGACGAATGCGAACGCGCATGTGTAAACCCGGTATCATACCTTGTTCTGTAGCAGATTTTGTTGAGGAGCATACACTGCACCAGCTAGTACAGTGTTCTTTGCCGGATCCAGTCGAGGATACCACGCCAGCAGCACGCAGCCTGGCGCCATGCGAGGTGTCACTGGCACTGTTATATCTACGCTACGCCGAGCTGAAGAAAACTGGAACAATGACGAAGATTACATATATTGAGTAAGAAACTTAGCTTTCTGCTACGGAGGCCTATACCAAGCAGTGGTTGATAATCCGGGCTGAAATAATGAAGAAGTCTCAACGGAGCTCTGAAAGAAGGCACGTCACTTATTTAACGTTTCTGCTTAGTTGAAGGTGTTTCAGGAAGTATTTTATTTTTATTTTAGAGGATTTAACTGCAGCGTCAATCAACATTCTGCCATGTCAGCATTTAAATGATGGTGGTAGTGGTATTTATAAAGCGGACTTCCGTGCTTAAGGATAAAGTTAAGACCTGGCTATAGCAGTTGTTAAGTTGTCGGCTCAGGCGGCTTTGAAACGACGTTACAGCTCAGGCGAGGGTACAGTATGGTACTTACTTCTAAAGTATTCGCTAATAGAATATCTCCTCGGCCGATTACTACGTAGTGTAATAAATCCATAGGCTCTGTGGCTGAAACCCTGGCGCGCATTTCGTCTCCACTCGAAGGCCGCGTCAGCATTTGAATCGTGAGGAATTGTCCGTTGGAGTACTCGCTCCTTTGCACGTTGACCACTCTTTCGGACACTTCTTTGTACCTTATCTGAGAAAATAAACATACATAACTCTTCTGTCAGAGTTAAGGATTTCAGAAAATTCAGAACAACATCCTTCTGGTAATTAACGTCTAACTCATTTGGGATAATGGGACTTTGAAAGAGCTGTGCTGGCCAACACAGTTCTTTTTTTTCATAATTCTTCTGATCCGAATGTCGTGGGTCCGAACCCGTCGTGCACCAATGTTTGTGGTCAATTAGTGAGGTCAAGTCATACTTATTATATTCTTACCACTAAATTGAGCGTAGAATTCACATGTGCAGCGTCAGGTATGTAAGTGTAAGAGGCAAGTCCATTTTTTAAACCCAGAGTCGTAATGTTCACAGGTGCTCCGTCATCCCACAGTCGTTCGACTGTTACGTCACCATCTGTTTTCATGATCTGCCCCGATGGGTCCACCAGTTCGATCTAAAAAGCACAACAAGTATACCTACACTTTATTCAGGAAAAAATAAAAACCGAATTCAAATAACGGGAAGTTGATAAAAAGTTCAATTTGAATTTTTATCCCCAAATTTTTCAGCTTTAGGGCTGGTATTTGTCATAAAATTTGTATGGAACCACTCTTAGAGTATAAACTATACCCAATAAAAGAAAATCATTAAAAACGGTTCATAATTGGCGAAGATATCGGTAACATACACAAAAACAATCATACAGACATATTTTCTATGACATGGGACTCGTCACAAAAAAATCGTGAATCAATCGAGATAAACCGGTATCCGAATTTCATCCGAGACTAGGGTCACCCTAATGGAGACCACTACTGAATGCCACTGCAGCTGAGCGGGACATTGCTGGGTATATTATACGATACTAAACCAATTTTTATTCTGCAATGCGGATTAGCTCTCAGCCAATAAATGCTTTTTAATATACTGTAGCTGTGTAAAAGGTGGTCACATACCTGTTAAAGGTAGCTTCGGCTGTCATATTATGCCGTGTATTTATAAAGTGTCTTTTAGTCAAAACTTTAAGTATTAATCTAGGCAACTTCTACAGTCAATTTATACCATTAAACCAATATCAATTACCAACCTGCACGTTGAAGGGTAAAGTTGGCTTGAAATAACCGGGTGCTGTGACCTTCAGCCTGTACGGCGTTCTTAGGAGTAAGATCCGTGACGTCACATTCTGTCTGATCAAGGTATTCTTTTCCTCCAACACAGCTTCGACCACCAGGGGTCTAGCCGCGTCTTCAGCAAGGTCAAGGTCAGTTTTGAGGTCGAAAATCACGTCAGCTTGGCCGTCGAAGTCTATCACTTTCCGGGCAGGTGATGAAACCACGGGTTGGAGTAGTCCGGAGAAGAAAACGGCGTAGGATGAGATTGTAAGTTCTCCCTGAACCGGTAAGCCGTTGAAATGTCTATAAAATGAAACGTACGGTATAGTAAGCTGAGTCAGGATATATAAAGTAGTAGGTATGTATGTAGGTTTGTAAAACTGTAGGTAATAATTTATTGCATATTTATAACTTAATTGAAATATAAAATAAAAATAAAAAGTCTTATATTGTTGTATGTAACAAGACGGTATACAATGCACAGTCAAGTGACTACCCTCCGAACTAGTTTTCACTGTATGACGGCAGGGCGTCGTTGTCTGCCACACAAGGCAATGCTTCTTCTACATACATTGTTAAAATGAGTAGTGCGAAAAATATCCGGCACGTTAACTTATTTTCAACTAGTGGAACGCCCACGACTTTGATCGCATGGTAGGTCTTTACCCACCAGGAGCTGAACTGATCCTGGTAGCTATTGTTAAACAGCTGCGAAAACAATTCAAAAGAAACGAAATACGACTGTTCTACTGCAATCCATTGAAAAAGTGACCATCTTTTCACTCAATCATCATAATTTCAATTTCAAGTCACGTATCGTGAGAAGGCTCTCACAAACAATTCAAGAGAGCCCAAACATTACTGTTTCACTGTTTTTCAGTAAACGTCGTCGTTAACCGTGGCTGCTATATTATTTCAAGAATCAATTTGTTTCTTAATTTTGAAGTGTCTAGTTAGTGTATAGTTACAGAGATAAAGAATCTCTTTCCTTTTTTAGTAAACTCCTACAGACACAAAATAATAATCCTAAATAAATATTCCAAGTTTTCAAGACTAGCGGCTTAGCGTGTTGTATTGACAACACTTATGACGATTTTTATTATATTCAGTTCAATAAATAATGCTAATCATCCTATCCTATTTATAAATATAGGGTGCTGTCGATTGAGACGATTATAAAAACTGACAAGGCTTTACGCCCTCACCAGAACATTGTTTTTGCGTCGCACGTAATTACATTGTGAAGCCGGTAATGAGTTTTGTGAATGGAAATAACAACAGCTTTCTCTCGGATTACTTCAAAGAATAACTCATGTATAAGCGTTGGGAAAACCATTAGTGGATGCCACAATCGATACTTGATGTATTACTAGTACATTTTTCAGACATTTGAATCGTTACTATAAGTAATGAATGAAAGAAATTAGAAAAGAAAATACAACAATGGGGTAATTTCTGCACTTAGTAGGTATCATGTAATAACAAAAGTCTGTTAGCTGACTCATTAAAAATACTGACGAATCGTGACAAATGACAAAGCCTTGTAGGTAGTCAGCTTTTTCTTCAACAATCTCATGAGTAAAAAATACAAAACCCTTTTTATCACAGTTCCTACACTATATCCTTCCTACTAATACCTATATTTTACTCTAAAAAATATTTAATTCAATAAAGCGGCGAAGCATTACTATTCAAGCCGTGAGCATGTGCCAATTATCTGACCACCCCCTAATTTGTATCCTCACGGATCTGCATACGAAGTATGAATATATATGTTTATCACGGGGATAGTCATGAGCGTGTTTTTTTTTATTCAAAGAAAATCAAAAAGGTACTTATGTATTCGATATTTCGTTGGTACCTTCCTCGGATTTGAATCATGCGGAGATTCATTATGTTCGCATGATTCAAATTATCGTATACTTACACTTCCTGCGGTATTTTCTCAACGCCTTCCAAACTAACTATGGTTCCATGAAAATAAAAGGTAGCAATTACTTACTTAGCAGTTACATTGATATTGAACCGCCCATCACTGAACAGCACTTCTCGGGGCATGCTCATCTCCATATGGAACTTCGGTAGTACATAATCAGCCACCAGTATCTTGTTCGAGTATGTCTGCCCTCGGGCCTCCACCTGAGCCAGAGAAACGCAACCAATAATTATGCATAGAATTGAAATTCATTTTAGGATATTATTACGACTATACTACTATTCTCCTGCTGACGCTTCGTTGACCGTTTAGAGGTCCTTCCTCATGAGCACTGTCTGGTCGATGGTCGTGAGACGGGAATTAAACGTCAGCAGGAGAATAGTAAAGTACGTGCTTAAGTCGTAATAATATCCTAAAATAATTATGCAACTTCGAGATGTTCTGAGGTCATCGGTAGTGGGTGGATGTGATGTATATCTCGAGGTTGGTGCCCGTTTCCGGATATAGTTACGGTTTTTTGTTAAAGGAGATACAGAATTATAATTACTTATTGAGATATGAATTGCTAATATGGTAACAATTAAGTAAATATCTACCAGAAATAATTCCAGTTCGAGAAATATTTTTTTATAGACCTTAATTGGCAAACAAGCAAACGGCCCGCCGGTATGTAAGTGGTTACCGTAACTTATAGACGCTTGACGCGCCCTGTATAATATATATGTATTTACAAGATAAAAAAGTACTTAAATACTATATCAGCTCTGCATAGTTTGGGGCTAGATGATGCCGATGAAATGTCCAGCCTTCATTTATTTATTTAAATTTATCGGAAAAGGTTCCATTCGTTTTCTGTACTGATGATGAAAGTAGACTCAAACCGCTTTGAACGGAAAGGATGGCACAATGCTGAGGGTCTGGTAGTGCGATTACGAAATGGACGATTTGACCTCACCTGAATAGTCCATTCTCCCAAAGCTGGTTCGTCAGCTAGAATCAGCTCATCCGTGATAAGACCTCGGTCCAACGCTGTTCCCACCCATTGTTTTATTGGAGATCCACCCGCGTCTAATATGCTCACGTCTACTGCCCCAGTCAGGGGCAGAAGATATCTAAAAGAATAATATATTTTGTAACTCGCCTACTCCAACATTGTAGATATTCAAACTGATTGGAATTAGCGCGGTTTGGAATTATTTTGTATTTAAGTTTTCTACTGCTGACGTCACAAGGACCTCAAAACGATCATCGTTTTGAGGTCCTTGTGACGGGTGTGGCTTTTTTGTCTGAGCAGGAGAAAGAAAGAAGGCTCTACTTATTGGTAAAAGTAATATTTTTTTTATTTTAAAACTCTGACGTCATCGATGTTTATTTTTTAGGCAGGTGGCGATAAAATCTACCAAACAAACCACCTTGTATGACAAACCCACATACCTACGGGCTCCTTACGTGGGTAAAAATGTTGAGGCTTTATGTAAATGTCAGACCTCACCGCTGTTTTTGTCATACTTCTAATGAAAACATTGATTTGCCTGCTACCTACCTAAGCTAAAGCGGTAGTAAGATATGTCGATCTATGTTCCAGGTTCCCACGTCTTCGGCTTGGGAAGTGCGTAACACTTGTTATAGTACTTATGAGCGAGGTGAACGGCCGAGTCGTAATCACACGTAATCTTACGCTCACGAACTCGTCTCGTATCGGTGTTGGTATCGAAATCGAAAGTGTCTTTGCTTGATGTTTGAGCGATCACGCAGTTCACTTGACGATTCGTTTTCCTCAATCGTGAGGCAATCAGTGAAGGATAATAGGTTCCATAGCAGTCACACAGCAGGTGTTTTATGAGAATCGCGTCATTAATACTTTTAACCGAGTGACTCATGATAAATTGTCGCCATAAAACTACTTACATACAACCTAAACAAAAAAATCGCAAGGTAATAGGCACGGACACTGATTACTACTTTATGAGCATAATTCTAAAATAAATAACTTATTTATTAGGTCTTAAACTTTTTTATTTTAAAAGCCAAAGAAAGCGTATTCAACTTAACAGTAAGCTGCATGCAATCTGGCAACGCATGCGACAAATCGCACTTCTAACCGGAGAGACGGAAGTCGCCCCTTTTTTTTAGCTATGTATATTTGCCTTGCTGTATATTTGTTTATAGGTGTTATGCACAATTACGACATTATCTACTCGTATTTTTGCATAATGTATAAATGTTATGTTTATTTTTCTGTTTATTCAATTTAGTTATGACGCATGCGCTATGGTGCTACACCCCTCACAAACAGAAAGGCGCAAGTGCAGATGAAAGCGCATAGCTATAGGCTAATCACTCACTTGTCCAATGCGATGACCCTGAAGTGAATGGTGTCACCGGGCTGGTACACCCGCTTGTCTGTCTGCACGAAGACGCAGAAACTCCGCGGTTGATAGACTAATGGTGCCGATGATGAGAATAGCGGGCCTGAGGTTGACCGCGCCACGAGAGCGTACTGCCCGGGGCCTGGGTCGCCGATCTACAAATGTTGCACTTATTGGTTTATTCCTGCCTAGAATGGAGGTGCTTTGGTTCAATGGACGTACTCGTATGCTCGTTTGAACTTACTATCAACAAGCTGAAACATCGGCAAAACATCGTCTTGAAAGTTACGTACCTACGTATGCATTCGCTTTTGTTTTCAAAGAAATAACATCTTAAATTTGATTAGCCTATGTTTATTGATGGGATTTTCCTAAGCACATGGAAAAGTAAGAACTAAATTGAATTACCGCCGAATACTGAAATGCTACTCAACGTATAATCACGACTTAAGAACGATTAGAAAATAACAGCTCTGTACTTCTATCTTTTTTGAGCCCTACCTTAATCTTGAGTAGGTATCGTTTCAGTATTTGGATGTTAGACATTCCAAAAGACGTTTCGGTTTAGGTAAATCGGCGTCGTTTTTCTAAATGTAACCTACTTCAATGATTGGTTTTAAAGATAATGCTAACCATTATCTTACTATCTAACCATTATACCTACTAGTCTGAAATTAGAAGTGATTTGCGGTAGGTCGGTCACGTTGTATGTCGCAATAAGGTTTCTCAAATTCTGGGTAAATTGTGCCTTAAGTTTCAATGACCATACTTTCTGTTCATGTTTATCGATTGTCTTATAGTTCAAACAAGTGACAAGTTGCCTATTGTATTGTAGTTTATTGTTTCAGCGTAAAGACACCTTGGAATTAGAGATAATCATGTTCGACCAACGAGTACCTACTTCTGTTTTCTTATACATTGTTTAGCAATATTTGAGTATAAATGAGGCCCTACTGCTAATCGATTAATCCTCCAAATTATAAGACGCACTGTATCCTCTCACCAAAATAGTTCCCTTAACTGTTTCAAGACTATTTCAGGTTAACTAACGACACTAGTTGGTGTTACTAATAGAGAAACCATAAGCTTATGAAAAGGTTTTTATGAAACTCACATCAAGTTCTATGATTCTGGAAGCAGCAGCTTGAACCTGCACTTCCCTTCCTTGTGTGAATTGTTCCCCATTCGCCCTTCGCCCCTCAACTGCTACGTACAAAGTATGGGCGCGAGATCCTCCCGCTATCGCCACTCGGTATGAGCCAAATGGTCGGAGCACCCTTGGTCCCACTACTGAAACGCTGTAAAATCACTTTTAAAATTAGTTAAAGCCTTTCGTGACAAACCTTACCCCCACAGAGTTGAATCACATTCGTCGGTAATTTTGCAAATACTTTGACAACTACTACCATACCATATATTTGCAAAATTAAACTACTGTCGGTACCTAAGTACCAACATTTACCAAACTAAGTATTTAAGCATTCCATACCATCTATGTAAGATTCATCTTCTGAGGTTCGTGCCGTGTTTTTACCAACATCGAAGCCAATTGCTGCGGTATCCTAAAGGCGCTTGTAAACAGGCTAGTTTTCTGGCAATTGTATCTCGCACAAAAAGAAAAGAGCAAAGATATGCACCTTTACTATTACAGCAAGAAATTGCCACAAAAATAAAACGGTCTCATTACGAAACATGGTCTAAACTAGAGTTCAACTTGAGTTCACTAAACCATGGTTTAAATATAGCTTATCGAAAAAAGAGTATTAATGCAAAGCTATTATAGTATCAATGTAAATATAAAATAAAATCCATTTGATTTAAAAAAAAAAACTTAAAACCCTAAATAAAAGAAACATGATTTTGTTTGGCTTCCAAAAGAAAGTCATTTGTGGTCAAACCTCTTTTTGAAATGTCAAATATACTGTCGGCTATTTTATTTTAACATTCAATTTTAACCTTGTTTCCTTTGTACAATATATTGTATTGAAAATCAGTATTCAAAAGTCAAAAAGATGATGAGAAGAAAACCACCTATTTATACAACTTTTCGTAATGAAATCGACTGTTTACAAGCGCCTTTAAACCAGCTGTCTAAAGTCATCGCAAGTCAATTTGTCGGTTGATGGTAGATAAATCCCTATGGTAGAGTCGTAAACTAAATAAAAATCTTAATGTTACAATACGTACCTTTGTACGACAGATGAGGCGGTAAAGATTACGAAGCAGTAGACAGCGAATTTGTGGAACATGTTTCTGGAAAGCAATAAACATTTCGAGTTAACTTACCTATGACTAGTAAAAGTGGAACTAAAGAAATATAAAATATTTTACTTGTATCTTGAAACTTACAGAACGACTCTAGAAATTACATCCTACGTTCGTGTACCTACTCCATGCTTTAGGTTTTTGACCACATTGAAAAACATAACATTAATGATTTATTTACTGATGTACCAAGTTAAATAAAACATACGTAAGTATCACAATACGTTTACGTTTGCACCCATGAAAGGGATTCTTAACGGCCTTCTGAATAGTCATGCTCTATATGGCAACCATTAAGCTGCCTTGTTTACTTATTTCAATTAAATTATAAATTCTAAATAAATAAAATTTTCTTCTAAAATTTAAAAACACCAATTTAATTTAGAATTTTTTTAACGTTGTGAAAACTTCGACGTAATGTCCGGTTTTCGGTTAGAATACTTTTTAGTAGACTAAGAGAACATACTGTAGCGTTGGTTCGTAGATCATACGTGGTACATGTTTCCTTGCACTTGATTCACACTTTGTTAAGACTCGTGGGTGTGGTATTAAGTATGGCTACTCATATACATATTTACCTACAATTGCTTACTGTCCTTGTATGCGAGTACATATGCGACTGACTCACTATGTCAACATTTCATGTAGGCGGAAAGGCCTTTCAGCTCAATATGGTAAAACAACTTTAAAATACTTTAGAACAAAAAAACATGGTTTCTGCAAAATATATTTTTGTTATATGAACTATCAAATTAAGTGCATAAGGCTGTTAATGTGGTAATCTCAGGCGACCGCAGAAGCACGAGAAATGAGTGAACTGGGTAACTTTCTCCAGAGGCGTTTAAAGCTTCTTGTAAGTAATGTTATTCCGAACAAAACAATCACTACACTACCGGAGCAACGAGACTTCATTCAATGCATCAATCTACATAAACTAGACCTAGAATACTAAACAAATAAATGAAGATTTAAATGAATAGTCCTCAGTATTTTTCTGTCAACAAATATTAAATAACGATGACTTAACTTACAACAATCCAAAACTAGTATTCAAAAACAAAACCAAGTTTCTCGAATTAAAAATAGAAATTACGTCTCTGCCAGCGGAGTGTAACTTACACTTAAATCTGACCTCACCTGTCTGGCACTTCAGTTACATAAAACACTAATAACTTGAAACTTAACACTATATCACAGATCGTTACATTCGGGTGCACATAGTTTCGTGGCGCGATACGTCGCGCGTCTTGCACTGCTAACGCGGACTGGTTCAGCGGCGCCTACGCAGGTGGGGCGCCGCGAAGCCTTGCGAAAATCCGCCGCAAGCAAATACAACAAACCACAGACTATACCAAAGTCAGTATAACACAGATTCACAGATGCATAAACAGTTAGTAAGATATTATGCTACCTGCAATCACTCTTCATGCGTCGTAAATACTGACGATACCGTGGAATTGTTTTGAATAACTTACATAAGTAGTCCAATTGTTTCTTCAGCTCTTTTGTATGAAGAAATATCGATCAATCCTGTAGAATTTCAAGGGAAATTCGTGCGAATATGTATAATATTTATTACTGTTGCGTGATCACCTTCGAATGTGAGGATAATGTTAACGAATCAACTGCAATGTCCAATGGCTTTCTGGTTAGCAAATTAAGATTTTAAGAAAATTTTAAATACATACAAATAAAAGTATAAATACACCGACGTCGACTGTCCAATTATTATTTGCATGTTCGAGGTTGGCACTATTTGAAGCTCATAAAAATGTTTACAAGAAGTTACTAGAAATTCAATGCTTTCTTGTAAACACTTACACATAACCATCGTTCTGATACCTATTTCTCTGAATGTGGAGTAACTCTGGTCTGTTGTAAGAAACTGGTTGTTTATCGAATACGTGTTGCGCACATCAGCGATCGCTGATACGAGATGCTCGAAGCTTGCATTCCTAGGAACCTGTTTTAGCACAATCCGGCGCACGCTGGTGAACCTAGCTGCTGCACGTATAACAAAAGGTTCTATGTAGGTGAGACTGTTAGCCCTTAGAATTAAGTAGAATTAATTTGCTGCAGATATATCCCATTCACAACTTATCGTTACAGAGGTTTTGAAGGTCCAATACAAAAAGGTCTAATAAAATATTTTCTAATGGATGTTTTGAAGCCCTTATTGTGGACTGACCAATTCAAATTATCTTATGTATATATGCGTTAGACGTAAAACGTTGTTTGTTTGTCTGTTACAATTTATCTCCGAACGGCGAAATTAAATGCGGTATTTTGCAATCGATTCGTATGACTCCAAAAAATGGTGCAGATTGCTTGCATGCATTTTGAATATGACCTTAAGATTTGACCAAAGTCGGCGTCATAACCTGTTTAGTATTCCTAAAACAGCACAACGGGTTTCCTCGCATCCATCAATTATTACATGGGTATGTTGTGTATAAACTTGAAAGCTTCAAATAAAATTATCAATATAAAAGACAGGTTGCACTGTTACTGGCGTGTAGTTTAAATAAGTTATTTAAAAACAAAAATAAACACGCTCAAGATTGTATATTCCCATGATGGGCATTCTCAGATTCATATTCAGTGCGTAGATTTTGATTGAAGATACCAATTAGGGGCTAGTTAGAGGCACGTCCAAACATCGTACATGTCCGTGCTTTGCAAGTAGTTAGCATTCCAAGTGCTAAGTATGTATCATAAGTATTTTGCAAGCCATACTTGAATCACTAATACCTTGCATGGCTTATTGGAACACTAACCGATGGCACATACCTACCTTTGAATTTTTGGTTCTAGGGCATGATGATGAGGGCCTCACGATGTTTTCCTTCATCGGTTTGAGCACGTTAAATATTTTTTTCTAGCAGAAAAATTCCATTGTTCCACGACCGGGTTCAAACTCACGACCTCCGGAGATCGGAAATAGGGGTACCGCCTACTAGGCTACCACGGCGACTTAATACTCAATAAACTTTTTTACTTATTTAATCAGCAAGAAAAGAATCAATAGGACAGATGTTAGTGGAAGTGGATTGAGGGGGCGTTGGAGCTTGAACTTGACTCAGCGTTATTTCCTTAGCTCGAATCTGAGCCGATAAAGTCGCGTTATCAGACAAAGCGGCTGCTAATGCCTTTTCCAACTGCTCCGTCCCTGCCCTTTCGGCTTGTAGAGTTGCCCTTAATTCCGCCAACGATTCCGTATCAGGGTCGATCGGTGTTTGAGGCTTGGATGTGCTAATATGCAATCTATGTTGGAGTTCAGTTACCAGGCATGATAGTCTTGATATTTCCACTGAAAAATAACATTGTTTTTTGATGTCGTTGAGATATGATATAGATGGAAGCCGGATACCGGCTCAAATGTGCTTTTTTGTGGTTGTAGATCTCTGCAGTATCTGTGACGAGAAGATATGACGAAGTTTCACGAACGTGGCCCTATCCGAGTTGGATTCGTTCGTCGGCTGATCTCTTTGTTGAAGTTGAACCTACCTAGTTGAATCGTCTGACCTATACATTACTTTTACTGCTACCTTATCATGGACTTACCGTTAGAAGCTTGTAGTTCTCTAACAGTGTGTTGCATTTCGGCTGCCCCTAGGCGTCTCTCCCTGGCATGCGCGGCGGCCGCTAAGCGAGCGCGCTCGCGTATTTCTGACCCACCGGCTGCACACCTTTCCACTCTTCGCAATTCTGCCTCGAGGCGTGACGCTTCCCTAAAAGTTGGATATTCTTACTCTGGCGAGTCTCTGTTGTCAATATAAACTGGATAGTCAAAACAAATCAAATATAATACGAATATGGATACAAAGATGTTAAATTTATAATATGGGATCAGGTTCAAAGCATGCAAAATACCGCCATAAAATCTAGCCATTTATCAAGTATAACATTCACGATGGTAGTATCTGTTGTTTGATCAAGTGAAAAGAACGGACGATCCAGGCACCAAACGTATTTACCTAAGTAGGTACTGGTAGAGGAACAAGTTTTGTTCGATAACTGGAATGTACAGTAAACAGAGGATAAGTATGTCTCTACATAATTTCGCGCTTAACAATGCTACGTGTTCTCAGCCGAGCTGAAGATTCTGTAAATTACATCATCGTCGATACTTCAGCCCGTATGCGTTTGCCATGAGGTTGTTCGTTTGTTCTTTTGTTACCATTTATATCTGAAACAGCTTATCGGATTGTAATGCGGTTTGCTATATATTTGCAAGTCTTTAGGGATGGTTCTTATATAAGTTTTATCGCCACAAGTCACTAGGGGGCGCCGAAATATACGATGGAAACATACTATAGTGTTATAGTGTGTAGTGAGATGGGGAGAACTTCATGGGTACCTGTAAATACTGTATGCGAGGCTTAGTAATAATTTAGACAAGAATCTACCTTTTGGTCATAAGTAAAATATTACGTTGTTTCTAAACCAAGTTATCTTTTGATTTGGTTCTCTGTTTTTTGGCCTGATTTGATTTGATGACTATTCTATTCAATTCAAAAGACATCAACGCGTTCTCACTGTTAATACCAATAGTGATTTTTAAATAGTATAATCACAGATATTATAATATGTATTATTTAGTACTTGCGAGTTTCTTCAGTGGCAGTGAGGATACGTTCTTGCATCTCCGTATACTGTCTTTGCAAGGCTGCCTGTGCCAATTGCAGTGGACGCAGTTGCTGAAGCTCTCTTTCCAAAGCGTGTATTTGACTTGACATTTCTAAGCATTTATCTTCGAAAATCGTTTTTTGTCGCTCCTAGAACATGAACATTCTCTTTTTACCTACCCACGGCGCAAGGAGCCCTAATGTAGTAAGAGCAACCTCTTACGGTAAACGCATTTAGCTACTCCGAAATGGCTTATCCGATTTGAACTTTGTTTACAATCTATTTTATAACTTCATGGATGGTCCTTTAATGGATTTTATTGCCACAATCACTGTGGCAATAGACACTGGAAAACTCGTCAGGGGTTTTACAATTTTGCAAATATTAGCTTGTTTAACTTACCTACCTAAATTCAGTTGACTTATCTAAACACTATGCAGGTAAGTAAAGTCCACACCTACACTTAAATAAAAAATCTAAATAAATAACTCTCCCTTCGTCAGTTACGGCCGGCTGGCGACAAGCCATAAACTTAATCATTGTTCAATATTATGCAGGTTGACGAAGAAAGAATATCCATACATTCCTAATAACATTATTAGTTTGATAGTAGGATTGTCGTAGGTACCGCTATTTCAACCTGCATTTTCAAGCCAGTCACTTGCTCAACTGCTGTCGCTAGTTCACTGGCTGCGTGACTGGCTCCGGCGGTTGCTGCTACAGCCCCGTTCTGGGCCTCCGCTGCTGCTCTCTGAGCGGACGCGCAAGCTGCCTCGGCCGCTTCCGCTCTACTAGCTTCAGCGCGGACGGCTTCGCGGAGACGACTCTCAGATGTCTAGATTTTATGAGAATGATGAAGCATTTTATATCTGTTCCGAACGGCCTCGTTTTAGCTATAGAACGTTCTTAAAATAGTAACAGAAATAGTTTTAGGCATATAGGTATGAAACATTGTCTGATTGAATATTCGATAGTAAGATTACCTAAGATAAAACTTTGGAATCGTGGTATTTTACATAACAGCTGAGCTTAGACAAAATTATAAAAATAATAGCCATAACGGTTAAAAACAGTAAAATAGAAATCTGTTAAACTGTTACGTATAATAGTTAAGGGTAATATTGCACAAATAAAAGGTAGGTAATAAAGCAATAAACAAACTCATATAAAATAGTACAAAGACAGGATTTAAGGAACAAAGTACGCCGCCTGAGTAATAAATGTGAAAGCGGTGCGCAACGGTATAGTCTTTCCCACGCCTAAAGTCTCCTAGACAGAGACAGAATAATGCCCTTCGTTTCTCTCACACAAAGCGGCTGCATACGCCTACGTGTGAGGAAAACCGTTAATAGTTTTAATCCTAGGATAAATCAAACACAGAAAGTATTGTAATTTTACAGTAAATTAGACTAGCCATAGATATAAGTAAGTTAGATTTTTGTAACCCTAGCCCTAAGATAGTTAATAGACAAATAAAGTACAGCAGGGAGGCGAGGAGGAGGGGCGCTTTGGTTGGCTCTGAACAATAGGATAAATAGCGGGCCCATTTTGACAGTTCGTAGTAGTAGCAGCCCAGACACAGCGACGTTCAGACCTCGAACCAAGGAGTCTCCTCAGCTTCAAGCCTCGACGAAGTTTATAATACAGTACAGAAGCTATCCGAACTGTTTCATTTCTTCGAGAACCTACAGAATCCCAGCAAACAAGTACGCGCCGGACGAATCGGACAGAGTCGGCCAATTTATTTCGACAGTTTCACAGATACAGTCCACTCTCTCGACAGTAACCGGCTCTGCGCCTCCGATCGTCCCGTACATTTGGTCCTTCGAGCCGGATCTGCTCTGAAAAGTGAAACATCAAGATGGTTTTAACGCGGTTACAGAAAGAAGCTGGCCGAACATCTCCACTGGCCACCTCGGAAACAACAACTCAGGTAGCGTCCGCACCCTCCGTGCCTCTCGCAGATGCGTCAACTACGCATCCCCTGCACCCTGCGTCTCGCTCTATCTCCGCGTCCCCGTTCGTGACTGCACTCAGTACGATGGCAACGGCCGAGCCATCACGTACCTCGCATACCACGACCACGCCCACAGACGAAAACAGCATCGACGCGGCATCAAGTGGGACCAACCATTTAACAGAGAATACGCAGACACCGATAACTCCAAGTGCCAGAGAGATACCCGGAACTATGTCAACAGCTTCCGATGAGAGGACGGACGACTTACAAGTAACGAAGAGTCATCGAACTTTGGCATCCAAGAAGTCGAAGGCAAAATCAAGAAAAAACAGAATAATGGAAGCTGAAATTGAGTTTCTCCGGATAAGTAAAAAACTCGCCGCCGCCGAATTGAAACGACTGCAAGATGAGTCGGATTTAGATAGTGAAGTGGACACCGTTATCGATGGACCTGAGAATACAGCAAGGGTCAACGATTGGGTGATGGAAACCACAGTTGTGCAGGCGAACGAGAATAACGCCGCTGTATTGCTGCAACCCGCATCGCCGTCGGGACTACCACAAGCTGAGTCCTCTGCGCCGCCGTCGGAGGAACAGAAACAGAAAAAGTCAGGTGCCCAACCAGCACCATTCGCTTCACCCGTCGCAGTCCCTACCAATGCCGAATCAACAGTCCGGGGATTGCCAGCGACAACCGGGGCGAATGGACCAATGCTAAATGAACATAGTGCCCCGACTAACAGTAAACCTGGATTTCATAATGTAAGTAGATATCCAGTTAACAGTGAACAGAATAACAGTGCTAATAATGGAAGCAGATATAACCCAGTGGGAAATACAGGAGCCCCCGTAGAAAGTTTATATAGTCATAGTGGCTTACAGAATAATATAGCTGCGCAACTGGGTGCTCCTGCACCGGCGGGAGTTAGAGCGGAGCAACAATCACGAACAGAATTAACAGAGTTTGTATCCCTTTTAACTCAAGCTATAAACGCCGGTACACAGTCGAATAATCGCCGATTGATAGATCTGCCAATATATAGCGGCGATTACCAAGAATGGTTAGCGTTCAAGGCAGCGTACAATGAGACAGCCGCTGCGTATACAGAAACAGAAAACGTGGCTCGTTTGCGACGTTGTTTAAAAGGTAAGGCAAAAGAGTCGGTAGACAGCCTGCTCATCAATAATGTTAAGGCACAAGACATTATGCAGGGACTGGAGGTTCGATTTGGACGGCAAGATGTCATTGCCATCGCCGAACTGGAGCGACTTCGTGCATTGTCGCGCCCGAATGACTCGCCGAGAGAATTATGCATTTTCGCGAGCCGTGTAGCCAACATAGTGGCTACGCTTAGGGCGCTACAGCGTGAACATTATTTATACAACCCAGAGGTAACAAGACAAATGATAGAGAAGTTGCCATCAGCGTTAAAATACGATTGGTATAGTTACGCATCGACACAGTCGCCGCACGAGCCAGAACTTGAAAAATTATCTCACTTTCTGAATATAAAGGCAGATATGTGTAGTACATATGCACAGCCGGAAACAGATAGATGTATAGGTACCTCAGGATCGGGAAAGAATAACAAAAATCGAACTTTCACGGTAAGAAATGATAGTATAGATAACAAACTCACCGTGAAATTTACTTGCCCGATCTGCGAAGTTAACTCCCACACAGTGGCGGAATGCAGAAAATTCATAAGTGCCAAAAACAATGACAGGTGGGATTTAGCTAAGAAACACAGATTGTGCTTCAGGTGCTTAAAAGTAAAGTCTAAGAATCACACTTGCAAGCAAACAAAGTGCGAACAGGATGGTTGCCGATATTGGCACCACAAGCTCCTTCACTTCCGTCGTCAAGAAGCTGAGAATATAGACACAGAAAAAGAAGCAGTTGCATCGACCTGGGCTCCGTCCAATAAAAGGACATTCCTTAAGATCATTCCAGTTACAGCATCGGGGCCCGAAGGTGAGGTAAAAACTTATGCTTTGCTTGATGATGGATCGACAATAACGCTCGTCGATGAAGACGTCGCCGCGGTGATTGGAGCAAAAGGTCCTCAAGACCCTCTTAGCATAGAGGCAATAGCAGATACAACATTACAAGAGATAAAGTCGAAAAGAGTAACATTAACACTGCGTGGGGCCGAAACACATGAAATACAAGCTCGTACCATTCAGGGACTTAAGCTCTCTCCACAGACCGCAAGTTACGAAGACATTCGTGGATGTGAACATCTCAGAGACATAGAAAAGTATATCGTACATACGAACGCCAAGCCAAGAATATTAATAGGGCAAGATAATTGGCATTTGCTCGTGGCCAATACCATGAAGACAGGCGGAGCGTCGCAACCAGTAGCATCTCTCACGCCCTTAGGATGGGTTCTTCACGGATCGAGTACAAGGACACTTGGACAACAGGTACATTATATCAACCTTTTGTGTGCAGAGAACAATATGGAGGAAGAACTACGCCGTTACTTCTCCATCGAATCGTTGATGATCGTACCAAAACGTCCTCAAAGCGATCCAGAGGAGCAAGCTCTGAAAATTCTGAAGGCAAAAACCCAACAACGATCAGATGGGTATTATGAAACAGCACTACTGTGGAAAGATGAAAAAACAGATTTGCCTAATAACTACCAAAATGCCCTCACGAGACTTATAGGTACTGAAAAGAAAATAGATAAAAACGAGCTTATGAAGGCGAAGTATGAGCAACAGATGAAACATCTAATAGATAAAGGTTATGCGGAGAAAGCACCTACAGCAACAGGAAACAGAACGTGGTACTTGCCTCACTTTGCGATCGTGAATCCGATGAAGCCAGACAAACTTCGCGTAGTACACGACGCTGCAGCAAAAACGAAAGGAACATCATTGAATGACAAGTTATTGACAGGCCCAGATCTCCTTCAGTCGTTACCGGGAGTACTGATGCGTTTCAGACAACACTCCATCGCTGTGTCAGCAGATATTGCAGAGATGTTTATGCAGGTAAAAATTACAGAATCAGACAGAGATGCCCTCAGGTACCTGTGGCGAGGAAACCGTCGTGGCGACACACAGCCAACAGAATACAGAATGACTTCGCTCATATTTGGAGCAACGTCATCGCCAGCAACGGCGATATTCGTCAAAAATCTCAACGCTAGCAAGCACGAGAAGGAGTACCCTGAGGCGGCCGTGGCTATAGTAAAGAACCATTATATGGACGACTACCTACAGAGCTTCCGGTCTATAGAGGAAGCGATTAAGACTTCGAGAGAGGTAAGAAAAATTCATGCCGTGGCCAATTTCAATCTAAGACAATGGACATCAAATAGTACAGAGGTTTTAGAAGCGCTCGAGCCGGGACAATTACAGATAACGCGTCCACTTGACGATGGCACAAAGACCGAGCGTACCCTGGGGCTCATCTGGAAACCGGAATCCGACGAATTAGCATTCAATTTAGATATGGCTCGACTTCCTCAGAATGTTTTACAGAAAGGAAACCCGACGAAAAGGGAAATGTTGAAAATAGTGATGTCCCTTTTCGACCCCTTAGGTTTCGCCTCACCGGTAATAACTCGAGCAAAACAAATTCTTCAAGAGGTTTGGCGCCGCGGCACGGGATGGGACGATTCCATTCCGGCAGACCTAACTTCCCATTGGATGGATTGGATAGGACACCTTGAAAAGCTTAGACAAGTAAGAATCCCAAGATGCTATAGTAACTACAGTAATGCGTCAAAACTGGAACTACATACCTTTGTTGACGCATCGGAAGCAGCGTACGCTGCCGTTCTCTACTGGCGTGTTGTGCTTCATGACGGAAGCTCTAAGACATCACTCATCGTAGCTAAGGCACGAGTCGCCCCTTTGAAGGTACTGTCAATTCCCAGACTTGAACTACAGGCAGCAGTTATGGGAAGTCGCATGGCAGAGGCTGTGATAGAAGAACACAACAGGAAGCCGGACGATAAAATCTTTTGGACAGATAGTAGGACGGTACTCACGTGGCTTAAAACAGGAGCTCGGTCGTACAAGCCGTTTGTCGCTCATCGAATCGCAGCAATAGAAGAAAATAGCAGCTTAAAAGAGTGGCGCTGGGTCCCAACAAAGCTAAACGTTGCAGACGACGCCACTCGCGAGGTACCTAGAGATTTCGACTGCCGCCATCGATGGTTCTGCGGGCCAGAATTTCTCAAAGAAGACCCATCGACGTGGCCAACGGATTTGCCTGCATCAGTTCAGACTACAGGCGAAGAACGCGTGCAAGCTGCAAAGCACTTCGATAAGCCGATGTCTCTAGCGTCGGTACTTCCAGACCCAGAGCGATTTTCCAAATTGGAAAAACTGGTAAGAGCTACAGCTAGAATATTACAATTCATTGAAAAACTACGGAAAAACACAGAACGGGTCGATTTCACGAAAACACAGAAAAATAGACAAAAAGATCCGAATTGGCGGTCTAAGCCAACGATTTCCGGGGCCGTCAAAAAGACGATAAAAACCGAAACAGACCGGTACCGAAGATTGGAAACAACGACACTTCGACGTGCCGAAGAACTCCTGGTGCGAGCAAGCCAGGAGACTGCTTTCAAACCAGAAGTAAAGGCCTTGCTACTAGGAAAAGAGATTCCGAACGACAGCAGACTTCGCTCCCTGACTGTAGAACTAAAAAACGGGTTGATAATCCTTAAATCCAGAATTGGAGCAACAGAAGGAATAACGGATCAACAAAGATCACCAGCCATCCTAGATGGCAATAATAAATTAGCTCATCTGTTTATTGAAAGTGTTCACAGAAAGCTCCACCACGCTGGCGTCGAAACCACTATCAATGAGTGTCGTCAGTACTACTGGATCCTGCGCCTAAGACCGGTGGCCCGTATGGTAATACACCGTTGCTTAGTCTGCAGGATCCGTAAGACGCCAGCCACAAGGCCGCCAACAGGTAACCACCCTTCGGCGCGACTAGCACACCACAGTCGGCCCTTCTCCTACACCGGGGTCGACTACTTTGGCCCAATCACCGTCACAGTTGGACGTACCACTCAAAAACGGTACGTCGCCCTCTTCACGTGTTTGACCACTCGGGCAGTTCACCTCGAGCTGGCATCAGACCTATCCACGGGAGCCGCAGTGATGGCTTTGCGGCGCATGATAGCGCGCCGCGGCTGTCCTACCGAGATTTGGTCTGACAATGGGACCAACCTTCGAGGGGCTAACAAAGAGCTCCGAGAGGCTATCGACCGTAGCACGGCAGATGAGGCATCTACCAGGGGCATATTCTGGCGCTTCATCCCACCCGGCGCACCGTTTATGGGAGGCGCCTGGGAACGTCTTGTGAGAAGTGTCAAGACCGCGCTAGCAGCCACTCTGCACGAGCGACACCCCCGCGAAGAAGTCCTACAAACTCTGCTTGTCGAAGCAGAGTTCACAGTTAACAGCCGACCACTGACGCACGTATCAGTGGACCCCGAGGACCCAGAGGCCCTCACGCCAAATCATTTTCTGCTGTTAGGACCAGCACGAACGCCACAGCTGGGTCCGTTCACCGACAGCGATCTTATAGGAAGAACGCACTGGAGAGCGTCGCAGCGCCTCGCCGACATTTTTTGGGCCAGGTGGCTCAGGGAATACTTGCCCGACTTACAACTTTGCCGTGAGTCACACGGCAGCGGTCCAGCCGTCAAGGAAGGGGACATCGTACTCATAACAGACCCCAACCTGCCTCGCAATGTGTGGCCAAGGGGAATCATCGTCGCCATCTACCCAGGCACCGATGGAGTCGTTCGCGCCGTCGATGTCCGCACCAAGGGAGGCGTCATGAGAAGACCGACAAAGAAACTAATCGTGCTGCCAACGAGCCGGCCGTCCTCCACTACGGGTGATACAGCGTCGGGAGTCACTGAACGGCGGGAGGATGTTCCGAACGGCCTCGTTTTAGCTATAGAACGTTCTTAAAATAGTAACAGAAATAGTTTTAGGCATATAGGTATGAAACATTGTCTGATTGAATATTCGATAGTAAGATTACCTAAGATAAAACTTTGGAATCGTGGTATTTTACATAACAGCTGAGCTTAGACAAAATTATAAAAATAATAGCCATAACGGTTAAAAACAGTAAAATAGAAATCTGTTAAACTGTTACGTATAATAGTTAAGGGTAATATTGCACAAATAAAAGGTAGGTAATAAAGCAATAAACAAACTCATATAAAATAGTACAAAGACAGGATTTAAGGAACAAAGTACGCCGCCTGAGTAATAAATGTGAAAGCGGTGCGCAACGGTATAGTCTTTCCCACGCCTAAAGTCTCCTAGACAGAGACAGAATAATGCCCTTCGTTTCTCTCACACAAAGCGGCTGCATACGCCTACGTGTGAGGAAAACCGTTAATAGTTTTAATCCTAGGATAAATCAAACACAGAAAGTATTGTAATTTTACAGTAAATTAGACTAGCCATAGATATAAGTAAGTTAGATTTTTGTAACCCTAGCCCTAAGATAGTTAATAGACAAATAAAGTACAGCAGGGAGGCGAGGAGGAGGGGCGCTTTGGTTGGCTCTGAACAATAGGATAAATAGCGGGCCCATTTTGACAGTTCGTAGTAGTAGCAGCCTAGACACAGCGACGTTCAGACCTCGAACCAAGGAGTCTGCTCAGCTTCAAGCCTCGACGAAGTTTATAATACAGTACAGAAGCTATCCGAACTGTTTCATTTCTTCGAGAACCTACAGAATCCCAGCAAACAAGTACGCGCCGGACGAATCGGACAGAGTCGGCCAATTTATTTCGACAGTTTCACAGATACAGTCCACTCTCTCGACAGTAACCGGCTCTGCGCCTCCGATCGTCCCGTACAATATCTATGTCCACTCTATGAAATCCACTACATAGTACATCATAATATTTTTTTTTCGGTTTTGTATAGATTCACATAATAGTCAGCTATTGTGTGAATCTATACAAAACCCTAGATAGGTAACCAAAAATAATATGTTCAAGTTATAATAATTCCTATAATATATGTTGGAACAAATACAACGCAGTTTTTTGCTAATTTGGCGACGGTTCTTTTCAGGCCTTTCATGCGATTAAATATCGTAATATGATTTAAACTGTAAGATGAATAGGTACTAGTTTAAATTGGAGGAGAAGTTTATCTTCTATATTTGATTATTTAAAAGGATTAATGATTTTTTTCATAAATACTTATTATAGTAGATCAAACAATCGAATTTTTAGAAGTAGATAAGTAATAAATTTAAAGTTTGTCTGCTATTGTTCTTACGGCCCTTTATGGTAGGTACACTTGCAGTGAGCAGATTAACTTACTGATAATGTGCGAAACTCTCCAATAAGATCCAATAACTGTTGCTCCAGAAATTCGAATTCTGTACTAACACCCATTTTAAATAAAACTACTCGAGATTAACTTTATAATTCATTATTTTTATTAACTTTTTGAAGCAGTCAATTAAAACACACCTAGTTGTTTTTCAAAATAAGAACGTCGAATCCCGAACGCGGGAAGTTTTTATCTTTGAATTTAACTAAAAAGGTTTTTATTGCAAAAAGACAGAGCTTAGAAAAAATAGGGTTTGTGTTAAAAAAAGAATGTGGTTTATTCCTAGTTTAATAACGCTATAGTTTTTTAAATCTTATTTTTATCATACATTTTCAGCCAGGTGTGGGAGTCTAAATGGAGTAGAAGTTTTACAAAATAAAGCCCCGACGAACGTGTACTTATCGCAGTTTTATATTCTATTGCAGTTTTATATAAGCGATAAAACCTATATTAGGACCCTTAGCCTTAGTATACTTCATCTATGAACCATCCTGGAGTTCATACAAAACAAAAGTGAAAAATATCATGAAATACAAACTATTCAGCCGTTTTGGGACTAAAATTGTAACAAACACACACACTCATATCCCCCACACATGCACGATCAAACAAACAACCTCTTCGAAAAACATATTCCGACTCCTTGGATTGCAGGCGGGTAGAAAATAGCTCAACGGTTTGGAATAATATTTTTTTACCAGCGACGTTAGGAGCAGTATATGCGTTTGACGTAAGAGGTTGTTTGTGAGTCTGTTACCATTTATCTCCGAAACACGTTTTTACGTAGCTTATACGTTTTTTGCAGTTGACTTCAAGGATGGTTCTTGCATAGGTCTATATCTCCGCAAGTCAGGGGGCGATACAATAGAAAACACGTCGGGGGTTTTCTATATTGCCAAAAATAATTTGTATTGAATTTAATAGTTAATAATACTCGCACTTAAGTGACTTCGGTCGCTAATAACAAGATTTGTTTATTAGATGAAACAATAATAATTGAAATGTGTCAATTTAGTGATGCTTGGATGTTCCAAGTCAGAACATACTGCGAGGGGAATATTAAAGAAGGGGGAGTGATGTTTTTCCAGAGGGTGGAATTCAGAGCTTATAAAGCGCCAGCTATTGTTTCGACTGATCCATTTTTACTGAAGCTTTCTCGGAACAGGGCAGTCTGGTGAGTAAAATCCAAAATTAAAGCAATTTCCACTTAACTACATGCGCGTTATAAGTGAGAAAGTATAGGCAGCGATAAAAGTAGATTAACAGATTTGATTATTATAAAAATATTTCTGGAACCCGTAGAGGTAAGGTAGGTATATTACCTCATATATGGGTGCAGCCCAGAGGTATTGGGCTGCTTTTGAAGATGAAGATGCTTTGAACCGCTATGGGTTATAACTATTTATTATGTATCTGCCGCTAACCTTTTTTGACCAATTTTTTTTACAAAAAAGAGCATCTCAAAAAAAAAATCGACTTTACCCGCTCACTGTACGTAGGTGCTAGAGTTTCAATTTCGTGACCGGGAAGTGACAGTACCTTGCTGTGAATTTAAATTTTAACGGTAGACGATGTTCAAGTCTATTTTCATCGACCCTCTCGCGGCACGGCATGGCGTAGTGTCGATCAAAGATCTTCCTACCTACCTGAATATCATCCTCCTCCTTGCGTCGATGTCCTCAATACTGAGGGTCGTTACCTTAATGTAGGACGAATGGAAGGAACTAATGTTGGTATGCACTGCGAGAATGTATGTATTTGAAAATTTCATTTATTTCAAAATATTTTTAATTCTAATTGTATTTTAATTTTGTATTTTATGCATTAGGTGCATTTTATTTTTTCAATTTAACATATTATTTTATCTGTGTTGTGTATAAACCTGTGTTTTTAAATAACTAGTGTAATTAGGTCTGTCCCGTTCTAATGAAATAAATAAGTAGGAATATACCTACCATAAAACCTCATCTGCCTTACCCAAGTCCGCAGAAGTCTACTGATGTACAAAGTCTACCCTGAATGGTGCCAAATGCCACCTCCATTTATCGACTTCGATGCCATCTGCCCTATGGTGGCCTTCTTTCGCATAATGTATCATTATACGTACCTACCCCAAGGTCTGTCTGGAAGAGATTTAAGCAATTGGTTATTTAGTTATCAGTATTTTCATTCATTCACTATAATGCTTGAGCTACAGTGTAGTGTATGTATTGTTCCTGTTTTAGGATCAAGCGAGTAAAATGCACGTGGTAACAACAGTCGCGTTAGCGGCGACGTTAACACTAACCCTGATACTCCGCTGCGAGGGCGCCAGCCTTCACTACTCCGTTTTAGAAGATGACGAGGATTACCGAGCCGGAGCCATGTACCAGGACTATGGACTGCTTAGGCGGACTATACGTAATGACGATATATTCGACGATTACGGGCATTTGAGGTATGGACGTTCGGTCGAATGACATTTACAGAGGATGAAGACTCGCAAACGCAGAATAACCGGCTGGCAAACGGGCAAATAGAACGGAAGTAACATGATCGAGTGAATTCATCCAGTTCGTTGGAGATAACGTGAAATATAAAAAGCTGTGAGATATATTCCACGTTGTTATTTGTAAAATATGTTGTTATTTTGTAATATGAGTATCATTCACTTCTACTTTCTTAAGATCTGTCCCTGTCTGTAAATATGTAATTTTAGAAGGGAAAAAGGGAAGGGAACGGTTCTAGGCTGGCAAATAAAACGTAGATTATTTAAATGAATGTAATATTATAATAAATACATTTTACAACAGTTATTTTATTGTAGGTAATGCATAGATGGTTATTTTTTTCGTGATGAACTGGTGTGATTTATGTTAAATTTAGGTTTTAAGGCATTTATTTTCACTTAATTTCTACTTTAGTTTCTCAAAACCTTAAAATTATTCATTTGACAAATTATACGAGTACCTAAGTACTCGTAAGGCATTCTCAGAGCTATTTTATTCAAGGCATATTTTACCTAAGGACTTCTGTCTATTAAGCAAGACTTATATAATTTTCATCCGATAACTCTACATGAATATAATTACAGAATGTAAAGACCATTTCTTATTACTTCGTTGTACTATAACATTACCATTTTTTAAATCAGTATGGCATGTTCACTTATGGTTTGCCTTTATTTCTTAATTTCCTGAGACTCTAGTTCAAGTTAACATAACCTTATTTCAACATTAGGCACACAATATCACTACTCTATATTAACCAATATGAGACTAGTTAGTTCTTTCCTAACCTAAGTTATAATTTATTTTATTATTTATCTTTAATTTTTAGCACACAATAAATGGTTAATTGTACTTGGTGATAATGAAGCGTATTGGAAATTTTACTCTTTGAAAATAAAATTTAAGCATTTATTTTAAAATTATAAACAAGTACAGCATAAATCCATACCTAAAATTATAAAGAATGTGATAGATTACATAGTAATAATTTATGAATGTACAGTGAAAATGTCGCATTTTCTTTGTAGTTTAACGTGTCGAACAATCACGATGAGTATTTCGATAACGATGGAGGCTATTATTATATGATATCTTTCTTCTGTGTGCTTCCAAGAAGTGCCTGTAAACGAAACGTTTTAGGAACATTATATTTCCACTCGAAAAATTATTGTGCGCATTAACACGTGCTCAAAACGGTGAAGGAAAACATCGTGAGGAAACCGGCATGCCCTAGAACCAAAAATTCGAAGGCATGTGCCAACAGTTAGTGTTCTAATAAGCGGCGATGGGCTTGCAACCTGTCACGTGGAATGCTTAGTACTACTTGCAAAACGCGGGAATGTACCAAATTTTATGTTTGGACTTGCCTCTGACTACCCCCTACTTGGTATCGTCAAAGATCTACTCACTGAGTATGTATCTGAGGATGTCCACCATGGGGAAGACAGTCGTGAGTGTGTTTGTTTTGTTTGTTTTTTGTATATTAAGTCATTTTTATGGTATCATGTGACATTAAAAATAATCTTTACATCAAGTAGAAAAAAGTCGCTTTTACCATGCATACCTTGTTGACGAAGTTGACGATGGCTGTAGCCGGTTGCTCAGGCTCGAGCTCTGCGAACACGTGGCACTGGTTATCGGCACCGGATGATGAACGCGCCACGAACGCAAATATACGCCTGTGGACAAGAACATTCGATATAGCAGACTAGGGCAATAAAGAAGCAGTAAACTATTTTGACGTAAAATTTAAAAAAAAAACAGTTTCTTAAGAACTACCTTTAATAATAATAAGTTTACTACGTTTAATAAGTTAATTAAACGTAGTAAACTACGTTTAATAAGTTACACGTTTCGAGTATCGTTACTTGTATGACACTCAAAAAACCAGTCAAAAGTTAGACGAACATTATAATACACAAAAGGAAAACATACAAATAGACAATTTCTTATGGCAAACACATATACAGGATTCTTACGTGTCGAAAGTAATACATTAGACGTTTGTGCATGCGTAAGTATCAGATGGTGCTAGGTAACTTTTATTATTAATATAACTGTTTTTGCAATTAAAAACGGCAAGACGGCGTGACAATAACGGTAAAAAGTGGTGAGTACCTTATTCAAACACTTCTTCTTATTTGCCCACTTATTGCACTAATAATGGTTTTGGGAACGAGACAATGGCTTTCAACTTGCCAGTTGTCAGGCTTACCGATGCATTATCCAAATCTCATTATAACTTGTGAATAGAAAAGTTCAGGTCAAAAAGTGCCCCTTTTTTAGTTTCAGGACCTTTGGGTATTACTAAGCAATAGCTTATAAATATTAGTTAACAGATGATTAACCTAAACACTGTCTTTTTCTGATGTGCGTCATTTCAAATTTAATAAAAGAAAATAAAACTTTCGCTAAACAACTGTGTAAAACCTTTACTGTAAAGCTATTGCTTAATAAGATTCTATTTTAGTGACTTTTTTGTAATTTGGTGTACGCAATAAAGAGTTATTTATGTATCTATTGAACAGGTCAAAATTAACATCCCAATTGCATTTTATTAGTATGATTACTGATCTTTATTATAGTTCTGCATTTAAAAATAAAACACCCATCAGCCTCATAGTCCAGATCTCACTCTAGTATCCCTTGTATCGTGGGTATCAGGAACTGCGAGTACCTAAATATAATTAAATAAAATGAATACTTACTTTTCACTCTTATTCCCGTTATCGACGTACATAAACCGCCTTTCGTCGGGGTCTATACCAGCGTATGAGACGCCGTTGGCGGGATAGTGTCTTCTGAAGAATAGTTTGCGCGCAGAATCTGTAAGCGTGATCCCTCCTCCGAACACCTTGAAGTGCACCATGTGGGCTGGCCCCTGGAATGGGGAGAGCTACTATAGATTCTGTGAGCTACGTTAAGGTAGTCGGCTCAAGAGATCCCAAAGAGACGTGGAGGATATGGGTTGGAACTCGTGCACCAATAGTTTTTTGCATTCGATAAATGTACTTGTGTATTAGCACTCAAAACGGTGAAAAAAAAAACATTGTAGGAAACCTCAAAAGAAAGATATTTAGCAATAAACATTTAAGCATCCGAACTTTCGCATTTTTAGAAGCAGTAGATATCCTTGTGAAAGAGCTCGACCGGGGGGAAGGACTATCGCCATACCTATTTCTGCTGCCAAGCAGTAATGCGAGCATTGCTGAATTGCGGTTAAAAGGGTATTAGTGCCGGTGAAATTATAGGCACACGAGACTTTTCAGCCTTTATGTCTCAGGGTCGGCAACGCGCGAGTTACCTCAGGTGTTGCAAACGTCCATAGATTACGGTAGCCGCTTAACAACATGTGGGGCCGTATGCTTGTAAAGAAAAATATATTATATTAGTAGGAAGTTTACCTTCTTTTGCAGCAGGCTGGTGACAGCTCTTTTGACAGCAGCTGGTCCGGTCAAAGCTTCAGTGTTTTCGGAGCCGAGGAGTAGAACGTGACAAGCAGCGCCGGTCGCAAGCAGGGCTCTTGCGGCTGCGTTAGAGTTGCCTCCGGTCCATGGATCCCTAGAAACATGGGTAAAATAGGAGCTTTAGATCTTCAGTGGCTATATGGTTTTTCAAGTGTCGCACTTATGAGGGTTGGCAGCTTGTTGAAATCCCTTGCTGGACTTAAGCCTCTCCAAAGCGTACCACGATTGAAGGTTTTGGAAAACCTCCATCTATAAATAATATTCTTGACCTTGACCTTGATTATCTGGGGTCGGCATAACTTTTTTTCTTTATCGTCATTATATGCTGCGAAAGAGTAAGTATTTGGTCGTTTATCCCAACTCACCGATCAGGCAGCCGCAGTGGCACCGGCAAGGCCAGCGGAGTGACTGTGTGCTGGTACACGAGAGCCGACAGTGAGCTGAACACTGGTTCATCGGCACACCCTCTCAGGCGGACGCCTCGAGACGCGGGCTCTATGAGGAAGTGTCGCACGCCGCTCGCGCTGCCCGCTCGGACAGCTAGCCCGAACGCTCCGGGGAAGGAGTTGGAGTCGCGGACTATGAACGCACCTTCTTCCAGTGGCAGGAGCGCTGATATTGCTGAGCGAGACGAAAAAAATATAAATATAAACACCATACATTTAAACCGGCGAAACACATATCCGTCTCCCTACAAAATGGTCAATATTATTAGAAAATGCAGCATTAGGTTTGTAAGTACTTGTTTTATTTTGTGCAATAAAGCATTTTCTATCTATATTGATAAGATTGCAGTGGCCCAAAAACCTTGAAATTATCCATCATATCTCACCATCGTCTCTCGAGATATTGGGCTTGTACCAATAATGGCTAGTATCTCTCGCGAACCGGACCCGGTCCGGAGACACGTGAGCCGGCTCGGTGCTTCCGCTAACACTTGACCGTCGTGACGTCAAGCTGCCGTTGCCGTTGTAAGTGCGGTATTCCGATTCCGGGCTGCTTTCGCGTTCTTTTCTGTAACACAAAGGTAGCTTCTAGACTAGCGTGCTACATCATCGACCACATCAACATTTTCTATTAGGTGTGAATGTGGTCAAACGCTATTCAACGAGTCTCTGAGCTAAGCCGCGGACAGACAGACAGACAGAAAGACGTATGGACAAGGGGGAAACTATAAGGTTCCTGGTTAACTACGGAACCCTAAAAAGCAGGCAAATGTTTTGTTTGTCATCGCTTGTTTCTTTCATATCTTGCGTTAGGTCAGTTGCCGGGTTGAGGAATGGTGGCATTGAAAAGGGCCTTGTGACCGATGGCAAAAGAACCCAGTGTGGTAAAATAATTCAGTGTAGGTAGGTACATCATGTTTTTTCCAAATGTTTGTAACTACTGAGTGGCAGATTCTTAAAGACGAGAAGTCTTAACAGATAAACAGGGACTTGAATTTTAGGGACATCAGCCGAATATTATAGAATAGAGATTTTATTAAATGGAATTCATTTTTAAAATAATTAATTAATTTAATGCAGCTTATTTTTATGTGTTTAAATATTAGTGTATTATACATCTTTGTGTAATTTATGATGTAGGTACCTATTTATTTATTCGATATATACAAAAGTAATTACAGCTACACTTGGTAAATAAACTGTAAATTTGATCTTTGCTAATACTTACTAGATACTGTTGACTCTTGACTGAGCACAATCAGTAGGTACACACAAGCTGAACTACTTTTCTTCGGCAACGCACGGGACTCAGCTAATGATTTCTTACAGGACTACTTCCTCATACTCTAAGATCACCTCTGGGCGTCCTTACCTTATAACCGTTGGGGAGCGAGGTGGTCTTGCACTCAGCGAAGGTGTAGGTGTAGGTGGATAGGGTGTCCTGGGATGTGTGGGGAATGCCGGGGTGCCTGCCCGGGATTCCGTCCGAGACTCGGTTCGAGATTCCGCTCGGGACCAGCTTTCTGCGCGGTCCTGGAGAAACAAGGATAAGGTCTTATAGGTAAACCTTATTTATATACCGGTAGCGGTAATCTATTATATGGCACCGTCAATATTTTATTTCTTGTAGGGTTCCTCTGAAAAACTTTACTGGTATTCATTTTCTCTAAAATTTATACTTAGCAAGTACTAATACTTGCTTTAAAAAGGTTATCAGAAAATATGAAACCCTTGGTAAGTAGGTGCAGCTTTTGCAGGCTTAGGCCAAGACAACCGTTTTGTACGGAATATAAGAATAAAAATGTCTTGGGTCATGCTAATAGTACTGTTTCTCTTTTCGTCAGACAAAAGAATGACAGATATAATTTTTGTCTTCTCTTCCGCCGACAAAACTGTTGTCTTGGTGCTCATACACTGGTGCTGATATTCTAACTACTCCTCGCGTCGTATTCCTCAATTCTGTGGATTGTTACGTGATGGTCAAGTTTTTCTTTGACGATGTTGCGCCAACAACATTGTTTCGAATGTTCTAACCAGCTTCTGTTTTGGAGTGTAGGAACTTACAATTGTATCGGTATTGGTGGGCTCCGCTAGCGACAGTAATCCGGGCGCGGGAGTGTTGGGCGTACTGCTTGTACTCCATTCGCGCATCGTCATCTTTTCAAACATGAATTTCTTAGATGAGGTTCTGCGGACAAAATTTTATATTCATAAGATTCTGGACTAAGGACTGGATGAGATCATACTATAATGCTAGAGTTCAAATTCAGAAGAGAGGCCTAGCGGTTATATTAATAGTTTCCTTTAGTAGGTACTTTGGATGACCTCTGAGGCGCAGTGGGCGAAGGCCCGTCTGAGACGCAGAAGGTTGCGGGTTTGATTCCTGCCGCGGGACAAATGTTTGTTTGATCTGCAAATATTTATCACGGGTCTGGATGTTTTCTATGTATGTCTTATAAAAAATACATATAAGTAGTATATCAGTCATGTAGTTCCCATTACATAAGCTCTACTTTGGGGCTAGGTGATGCTGTGTGAAAAATGTTTAGCATTATTTATTTATTTATGGATATACGATAAATAACTTCCTTAAGTACCTAGTTCAGTGATGATCAACCACCCTTTCCACTTCTATTTTGAATAGTTCTCTATGAAGCTCTTTTTTTGGTCACCCTTTTCAGATAAATATACACAATAATGTTTATTTTTGTGTACAATACCTGTCTGGAGCTTGTGGACTGATGCTATCAGTCCGGAGAGGAGTGCGCGTGTTGACGTGTAGTGGGACGCTGAAGTCATCATCGTCGTCTGCGAATGCTGTCGTATCACTGGTGTAGCCGTCAACACTGAAAGGTAAACAAACATTTTGTCAAATTTATCTTATGATGTTTTTCCTACACAGGTGTCCCAGAAAATACCTACCTAAAAGGACAATTCAGTGCAAAAAAATATTACTTGAAAAAAAAGTAATTTGGATTTACATTGTTCTGAAAAGCGTTCTGTACAATTTGTAACTGCAAAGGGCCTCAAATTAATAAGATGCCAAAAATATTACCGATGACTAGCTGAGCGGCGCACGTGTCGGGAAGTAGCAGTGTCCCACTCGAGCGGTAGTCGAGCGACGCGTTCCCTTGCCTCTTTCCTCTCTCTTAGCTTCTGCTGCTGCCGCTGCAGCCAAGTCAGTCCTGAACTTGTACTATCTATCCCGCTGTCAGACCTCCGCGGCTCCCTCGCCCTTGCAGTTTCATGCCATCCAAGGGTACTGTTCGAACGCCAGGTACCATTCTCTGGTATAGATTTCCTCGGTGGCCGATCCGCCCACTCCGCTTCGCCATTCAACCATCTGTTGACAAGATTTATCACTTTACATTCATAAGGCGCTCCGGATATTATGCATAATTAACAACGTAATATGATGTGTTCCGATGTTTTTGCTCTGTTTGCTCAAGTGTTATCTTTGTCAGGTATGACACGTAGGAATTGAAGGTTCCGGAGGTAACCATAATAATTGATATGACTTAAACAATGTAGGCATTTATTTATTGAGCGGAGTGCATGGCTACTCCGCTTACCACTCCGTTAAAACATGGGCGTTCTCGGATAGTGGGTGGTCGTAGCGGATGCCTCGTGATTACTCAAGATTAATTAGAATATTCATTCTTTAGTTATTCGTTTTGAATGGAATGCCAATCAGCATACGTAATAGTAACATATTTAAATGTTAGTTATTGTCCTTGTTAGTAGTTTTAATGTTGGTTTAAAACTTTAGAGTACAGATACGGCAAATTTGTAATGCGACAAAAACTCTACCGGCGTTTATTAGAAAGTAACAGTAGAACATGTGGTACGGCGTCGGGCGTCGTGTTGTAGTGGCCCGGTCGTCCTACCGTTTATGGCGGAGTTTATCTCGAAATAGTAACTTGTTTGGGTCATGGCGCGACGCAATCACACGGCATCGCTCCAAATCAATCCCAGAATTACGGGCCACTATCGCCTTCCAACACAACGCTAAACAACCGGGTCATGTTTCACAAGTACTCGTTTCAACAAACGACAACGTATCTATTTGTATAATTAAGTGTGTTAGTTAAAAAGATATTACGGTCAATCTTCGACCAAATATGGACAGTTTAGAAAGGACTTTCAGCCACCATTTACGAGCAATAAATTATAGTTAGTCAGTTCCGAGAATGGTCATACCGAGTTAATAATTTGACTTGTAACTTAAGAAGCCATTCATTCAGTAGCCGCCGCATAAATAATTTGCAATAGGTTGTTTATAGTAGGGCCCGTGTGTGCGGGTAATGTTGCAGAACGAGCGGACCGGTAGGTATTGGGTACTTGGTTCGTTCCCGGCCCACGCCTATCTTCGCTCAATTAAGAATGTTGATGCTTCCGTTTCTGGGTTTGCTGTAGGTAGAGCACTGTAGAAGTACCTACTGAGTTTCATATTTTCATATCCATGAAAAATCTTACGAGTTATTGCTCAGAAATACTTATGACACATACAGCAAACAAGCCCATTACGAGAATAAAGTTGTAAAGCGACATTGAAATGTACATTCATACAGGTAGGATACGCCCTGATTGAATGTACCTCGATTGTAAATGTTAACCAGTATAAAAGAGGCACTTTAAGAGGTACGATCACAATGCATTAAATCTGCGTGATTGACAAGATCGATATCTGCTGGATATCTATGAAGTGCCATTTATCTTCGTGTCGATCAAATCTGACATGAGCATAGTACAATGGAGGCGTAGCATGTGTTTATTGTTTATCTATACAGCACTTAGGTAGGCGTAGAAGGGATTACTATGTGAATTTCGGGAGTCAAAGCTAAACATTGCTTGGGCTATAGCGTTAGTGTAGGTACAGAACCGACACAAAGCGGGTCTGTTTCTTTGTCAGCTCAAAATTTAAGCATACACAATGATGTTATCATTGATTATACAATTTGATACGTAGTTAATTACGGGACAAATGTTTGTATGATCTGCAAATAGTTGTCTCGGGTGTTTTCATGTATAGTATGTATGTATTTACAAAATATATATATATATAAGTAGTATATCAGTCATGTGGTTCCCATAACACAAGCTTTGCTTACTTTGGGGCTAGATGATGCTGCGTGAAAAATGACCATATTATTTATCTTTTTATTTATTTACAATTGCATGTGTTTTGAAAAATATATATAGTGTTTACCAATATGTTAATGATCTAGAACGCATTCATCAGACTGAATCAGAGATCTACGAAAAAATGCCTCTACCAGCTTTTACCTCTTATAAGGGTACATAGCTATAGTTGAATAATATTTACCTATTATCGGAACACAGACCACCACGACTTTCTGATAAAAGTAAGCTATGCATTCTTGGAACGTCAATAATATAGTTTATATTGCCACTTATAACAAAAGGTAATATTGTTTATTGTATAAGGCAATTCCTTTAGTCCTCATTGTAATGATCGTAAAACAGTATGCTTGATATATCACGATTATAGTTCGTTTCATTGGCTTTGAGTAGAAACTACACTATTTGTTGTATCAAATAGTGGAATAATAACCGTTATTAGCTCCTTGTTATGCTGCAGTTGAGCAATTTAGCGCTTTAAATTGTGCATAATCAATATTGAATACTTCAATTTGGGAAATGATCAGGGAATATGGGAATTTCGGTTTTAAAGTCACACAATTTTCTCTTTTCCTTTCACAAAATATGGTTTTGATCCTATTGCGATTTATATAGCCATACTAAGTATAATATCTTTGTCTGTATTGTACCTAAGGAATTTAAATGGACTGTACCAATTAACACCCACAATACCACTTTGTCTGGCGATGGCTCCTACGCTCTATAATAATTTAAAGTATCAATTAAATCGCGTAAAAAAACTGCCCGCAGTTTGTTACCTCTGTTAACAAGTACACAATAAACAAGGCTGTACCTAGGACTCAAACACACCTGCATTGACATAGCATAGGGAAATAATTCGCTTCCCAAAGACCACGCACCGAATGACGAAGTGTAGGAAGTCCCCTACTCGGTGGACTGAGATATCTTGTTAACCAATTTTGATGATTATGTTGTTGTTGTATGGAGTTTTTTTCCCGTAAAACTTAAAAATCATCATATGGAATCACGACTAGCCGACATATTTTATGTAGGCGATTTTTCTTCTGATTTTTTATTTGAAAGAGTAAGTAAAATAACGTGGACACGTGAGGATATGATGATAGAGTACCTGTAGGATAGAAACCGTAAACTTGGGACAGCAAGCGTATCGTGATTTAATTCAAAAAAAGTTGTAGGAACAGGTCTATTGGGATGTATGTTACGCGATATCGCCAATTGTGAACCAATTTTAATGATTCTTTTTTTAACGTGTATTTTAATTATACTTCAAGGTTGGTCCCTAAAGGGTGAAAAATTTGGTGTTGAAATCGCATATATGACTTTTTATTAATTTCATGTTATTTGAAGTCTGTTTTTCGCAATTTAAGTAATGTCTTTAAATAATGTATTGTTACTTACAGGTTTTTATATGCCAAGGTACCAAATGGGTTTCGATGACATGCTATGATTATGTAATACTAAAATCAAACTTACTAAACTGAGAAAATCCTTGAAATAAACCATAATATATTAGATATGAGTAAATACCTACATATGTGTGGACTTCCGTATAAATGCATACAATATATTGTACGTGTATGCTAACAGTTACGTATATGTTTATGGGCAATTTATATCAAACCTTTATGGAAGGGCTTGTGTAATGCGATTGAAACGGGTTACTTTATGGTCCTTCAGCTAAGTAGGTCAGATTGTAACGAAACGAATTAAGGGGACGTATACAATGACCCATTCAACCAATTTATTAAAGCTTATTCAGAAACTTATTAATATATCCTTGTTGGCGGACGCAGTGTAGGAAGGCCCCCCATCCGATGGACCGATAATATCTTAAAGGTTGCGGAAAGTCGGTGGATGGAGGTAACTAGCCCAAGATTCGTAATGGCACTCTTTAGGAGTGTCCTATTTCCAGCAGTGAACTTCTACAGGCTGTTGTTGTTGTTGTTGTTGATGAGATCCGTGTTTTCTCTAACGATCTCGTTATCACGTCTCATTTGTTTTACTAAGCGCGGTTACTGGTAATGGTTTGTGCTGTTTTATTATTTGAAGGTTAATGTGTATCGGAAATATTTGTTGCTAAGAATAACGTAAATGGTCAGGTCGAAAATGTAAACACTAGCATGTGGCTGCATAGTGTACTGTGTAGGCGTCAGAGCGTGGCCTCCACTCCCACATCGCAGGAACATATGTTTACATTGACCATCAGAACCCCTCTTTTGATTGCTTTAGATCATATTTTTGTTGTGAATCTGTTTCCCCTCAAGCTGCGCCACCGGAAACACGAACTCACTTTTGGGAACTTCATATTTTCAGAAGATGTAATGTGTTTCTTTATTACCATATCGCATGCATGGATGTATCGAGTTGATTGATGACCAATATTTTATACTCATCAGAACTCAAGAAATTGAATCAATTTGTAATATTCAAAAGCTTTTACATTGAAACAACTTAATTTAGCCCGGGCACGTAAATACAGATCGTTTGAAGTGAAACTGGTTTCGCGAGATCAGTTTTATTTATTCAAGTCGTTGATTTCATTTAAATATCCAACCTTCCTTGGTTAAAATTGTAAGAAATAGTAATTTACTATTTCTTGTTGTAATGTATACATTACAACAATCACAAACAGGTCGTAATTATGTATAGATTTAAATCCATAATCATGTATCCGATACATGATTAAGGATTTAAATCTTATCTACATTTTATGGAATGTAGCGTAGTGTTTGTTGTTGCAAGATAAACCATTGTTCCTAACAAACATCAAAAAAATCCAAAGTATTTTTTGATGATTGTAAGGAACTTACATATTTGCACTGCTGGTTAAAGGCCTGCCCATAAGCACCACTCTTTCCGGTTCTTTGCCAATCGAACCCAATTTATAACTAAAATACAAATTACTACACAATTACACTATATTCTAATAAAATGTAATGAGAGTGAGCTTACCTTCCATTTGTTGCGGGGGAGGTGGGCGTTGGAACAGTGGTCGTGGTAGTGGTGAGGTCCTCGTGCGTGAACTTGCGGAGGGTGCGAGGGGTAGATGGTGCTAGTGGGGTGCGCGGCGAAGGCTCGGGGGTCGCGGTGCGGTCGTCGTCGTCGTCCTCGATGGGGCGGTACGAGGCATCGCGGCCAAGCGCGCGGCGCACCAGCTCAGGGCTGGCGAGGCGGTGCGGAGCGTGCAGCATACCGGGCCGGACTCCGGGCGCACCGTACGTGAAGGGCGCGGAGTCGGCGCGCGCGTGGTACGGTATGTCAGTCTGGCGGGCGGGCTGCGACTGCGGCGCGAGAGCGGGCGCGTCCGGCAGCGCGCTCACCGTGCGAAGCATGTCTCCCAGCAGCGCGTCCAGCTCGTCCGGCGGACTGGGGGCAGCGCGCCGGCCCGCTGACGAGATGCCCGAGTCCATGGACGCACTCAGCGGCGAGGAGGGCCCGCCGCGCACCACCGTCGCGTAGATAGACCCGTCCAGCGGACCGAAGGTGTGCGCACTCTCTGCTCCCTCCGCTCCCTCCCCGCTGGACCCGGATCCTTCCGCGCTCCCGTTGTTATCGCCTGCGTACAATGATCAATATTATCGTGAAAAACTAAACTTAATTTGTCTGTATACTTTTATTCTTAAGTGCGTGATGTAATCACTAAATTGGGAGAACATATCCTGCAAGAGATTGTTTTTTTTTAATCTGTGTGTCACGTTATTCTAATAAATAAATAACTAAATGGGGATTCAAGTGCAAAGACCTAAGCATATCATATCTAACTTAAAGTCCCAAGTACGGAGCTATATGAGGTGTTTAGTGTCGGTTTAATTGCAAATCGCTTTTAAATTGGATTCGATTCGCCCTAATAACTAGCGAGACGTCGCCTTAAGATGAAAATGGTGTAATTTACTGCTGCGTTACGTCCAAAAATGTACAGAATGTATTAGCGCGTTCTATACTTTTATTTAACTTATGTAATATGTGTGAAAAACCTGGTATGGGAGCGGGATCATTGATTAATGTCGAACTCTTATAGGAGTATGCTATAGCATTCAGACGCAGCTACTTGACTGGCCGCGTCTCGGCCACATCCTAAAAAGGACTAAGAAAGCTCCCGTTTTCCCGTTCCCGTTATCCCGTCAGAGTTGGATGACACTGTTTTATGACGGAATACTAAGAACCATTCCTATTTACGAGTTATCCATGAACACGAAGGCGTTTGAAGCCAATCCTACCAATGGAATATGTCAATATTTTAGGTACCTACAGGTACATAGGCCGTAAGCCACATTTGTACCGCTTAGATTAATAGAATAGATAAATGCAGCGTCATCAACTCGACTCGTGGCGAAATAGTCAACGCAAAGAGGCAAAGGGAAGTTTTCGATTTATTAAAATTTTGAAGTCGTGGTAACGAGAATTACCAACTCCAAAGTTTGGTAGTTCAAGGTAAAAACCCCCAATAAGGAAGCGTGACCTCTGTATAAATTTAAGGTAGGTAGGTCACCGACAAATACCAATTCGTATTATTATAAAATTATATTGTATATGGTCTTAATACGGTGTTTAATTAAAACTTATTGGCTGACAAGCTCGCCCGTAGGTATTGCTCCTAACTTTAATCACTCGTAACGATCCACTATACACTGCACTGTGGATAAGTAGTAATAATAACAATATTTTAAAAATTATTTAGGCACAATGATACGTTTTTGAAACTGTCCAACCGAGTAAATACTTAATGCAAATAAGGAAGAGCGGCTCCATGTCATGCTTACATATTTGCATAATGAAGACGTGTAGCAGGCTAGTCTAAAACTTCGTTAGACCATTATTTGCGAGCGAAATCTGTATTTGAGAGAAACTCATTTGGTTCGAACAATGTTCGGACTTCAATTTCGAAACTGAACTAAATGGGTTGTCAATAACGCAATTAGTGTAAAGATATCAACGTCAGCGTCTGGTGACCGTCGGCGTCGGGTTCTGTTAAGGAAGATGCGGTTATTTCTGTGTTGTCAACGAAAATAACGCGCTCTGGCGCGGGGGCTTCTGTTACGAAATATACCGGCGGAGCTGTGCGGCGCCCGCAGGAAGAGGATGTGCCCACCGTCGCGCTTACTCTATCGCTGAACTACCGTCAGCTCATGCCCCATTAAACTTCACACATAATTTTAATAGCCTCTCTATATTTTAATTTACATAGCAGTTTGACAACGTTAACGCAGTTTATGTCGCCAAAAATCAAGATAAATTACATTCCATGCATACAACAGCATATCTTATTGCAATTTAAATAAGATAAGCATAAGGTGCTTGTAAATAGTCGAACACATAATCGTAAAGCACGCCCGTTGGTGAGTAATTCTCACGGAACTGTCAATCTTAACGAGTGAAACGTCACAATAACTTGAAGACGACAAGCCTTTAGTTCGTTAACTAATGAAAATGAGCGTGACCGTGACGCCGAGTTTGAATCCGACGCTCACATGTCACGCTTACTAAAACACAGATGGGGAAATTAGAAAACATTTTTGTATTGAATAGCGTTTTAAATGACAGTTGAAACAAGTTAGGTACGCCATGTTGCCTGTGTGAAGGTGAGCGCGTGTTGAATCGGCGGGTGGTGTGATGTCATCACAGTTCCACCTTGGGTTTCTGCGAAACTCTAAGCTCAGCTGTATTATTATTCAGCCCTGCTCGTTTGGTTATCACTCGTTATTCAACGTTAGCTCCAAATTGCAACCAGTTTTGGCTCTTTTACTTTTTTCTTTACCGAGAATGCTATTTTGGAGGCTGTTAAAATATTAAATGCCATAATGGAGCCTAAATTCTTTAAAAATATTCTGTCATGTTCACTACGTTTACTCACATAGAAAGCGGCTTCTTCAGTATCTCGTAACGGTTTATAGCTGGATTAACGACACAAACACACGTCCACATCAAGTACAACCACTGTATTGACTGCCCATCAAATTGAAAGCTCGCGCGATAAATTATTGCTGATACCTAGATACCGGGCGCAGGAAGGATCGTGTATTAAAACTGTCTGTATGTCAGGTCAGGCATAACTGAGACCACACACAAACTCTAACTACCTAGTTCTACTTTTATGTAGGCTATTTTAGTTTCCCATATTAATTGTTGTTTTTTTGTTTCTCAACTGTCCCACCATACTATTCCTGATAGGTAAGTAGGTATAACAGGTTTTATGTATTATAGTTTTTTTATTTGAGAGAAAAGTATTGGTGTTGGAAGGTTTAAATAAAACTTCACTGATGATTACGCTCAGAGCAAGCCGCCATACATTTTGGGTATAGTCGAAAATGCTTTAGAAAAAAGCGTTTTCGACGTAAATATACTTTAATAAGTGTTAATCAAAGTTTATTTCGGTCGGACACGCAAAAGGCTAGATTGAAGTAATGAAGACGAGTTCTGGCTGGGTCTACAAGTAATAAAACTCAGCAAACATGACGTCAGGGATCCTCGCGTGAGAATCTAAAACCATTAGCCATGGCCCGATGCTACCCATATTCCAAATAAAAGACGTAAAGCCTCTATAAGGGTCACAGAGAATAGTCTTATACTATTAACTTTTTTTATGAATCCCGGGAAGTTGTGTCTGTTTTTTATGGCAAGAAAAGTTTCGTAATCTAAATTGCGTTCTTTATCCTTAATAATAATGTGCTTGATTATTTATTTCTGCTCGATCACTCAATCATAGTCGGAACTCATTTTTTATTTCAATTTTCATTTGGGCTACTACACACATTTCACTTTCGTTTGATCGAAAGTGAAATAAATCAAATTAATCATGAGATATTTCATTATAAGGGCCGACATCTCTAATCTAACGTCACGTTCATTGATCTATGTATCCCAGCTCATGACTTGCAAACATGTTACGTGTGAGTCAGTGGGCTCGGTTCGTTCGATTCGAATTAAGTTGAAGTGTGTCGGATCGCATTGGCCCTAAGGGCCTGTCTGTCGCCGGCCGGAGCGAGCGGTGGACATCCATCAGCGATTCACAACGCAGGTCAATTAACTGGTCACAACCGAAACGAACCTAGTTTGTCGCCAGCTAATGCATACTATTGTTCGCTTTACGAGTCGGTACTTCTATTGTGGAATGAATGAAGATCTATGCGTATTTTGACTTTTATTTTATTTATTGTTGTTATTTCTCGTTCTAAACCTTCTATTATGGTAAGAATGAAGGTCTATGCATATTTAACTTTTATTTCGGTTAAACTGTCTATTTTTTGGAACCAAAATTAACTATTGATTATTTAACGTCTAATTTTTTTGATTTCAACCTGCTAACCAGGTTTCTCTTAATTCACAAACTATTTCGCCAATTGGAGCTCATTTTATTGCATTACATACTAACTATGCACACCAGCTGCTGTTTCAATCTCAGTTACAATTTTATCTAACAATCGAGAAAAAATATAACACTACGAGTGACAAAAAATAACACTCATTAACTAACGCGAGATATTATCGCGGGAGAATGATTGTATTGTTCCACTTACCCAAATCTAAGATAATCCTACGCCTTAATAAACTCCTGCTTCATAAAGTATGTGAAAATGTTATTCCGGGTATTTAATGTTTGGTTTCTTTGAATAATTAATAGTTGGTAAAGTTGAAAAGGACGTGATTAATAGTTAGAATAGTCCGCGTGTGTGCCGGCGTGGAAGGCGGCTAGAGACTGGGCGGGCGGCGCGGTCAGGCGGGCAGAAACTAAACCACTCTACCCGAAATAGAACCACACCTGAAACGCTACAGAAACCGCGACCTGCCCGCTAACTGCTCCAGTTGGACGCTTTGTCAATATTGATGACACATTATAACTAACTTTACAGGAAATATTCACTTCCTGTGTAGACAACCTGCCCCTATCTATTTTCATGTATTTTCTGCTCTATAAAAAACCCATTAGCATAGTACAAGGAACAATACTCCAACGGTGATAAAGCAGAGTGGTTGTAGATTAATTTTAGATATTTTTTATTGTCGTTTGAATAACTCGTTTAATATTTAGAATTGTAAAATAAATGACTACAGTATAATTTAATGTTAGCTACTGTTTATATCTAACTGTTAATAAAATGACCATATGTTTTTACAGACAGTTAAATTGAGGTAAATTATCAGAGCCTTGGCATGGCATCACTACGAGTTATTTTACTTAAAGGTCATAGATATTAATATGTAAAGTATGGTTAGTAGTTAGTGGAACTCGCACTCATGCATTTCAACGCAGGATGCTCGTTTACAATTTCTATTACCTACAAGTTTGTAAACTTCTATGAGCTTTAACATTGTAGACACCTAATGACTTACGGATGTTTAGTTATGGAGTTTGGCGCAGTTTCGAGACAAATCACCTTTCTTGACCGAAATAAACCTGCCATTTACCAGGTAAATGGTAGGCTAGTAAATATAGCTATTTAGATATAGGCTGAACAATCTACCAACTATCATAGAGCGCCATCTGTTGAAATATTTGGTAACTACAAATAAAATTAATGGTTTAAAATCTAGACACTAACCTTCTGTTTCATAATCACTCGCTAACAGCGTGCTAAAAGTTGCCAGCCTCTATCTTTTGTTTAGTGTTAGAAAAGGACAGGGCTAGATTTAGAGACTTGGTAGGTTAGCGAGTGATTATGAATCAGAGGGTAAGGTGTTACAATTCAATAGGTAATATAGTCTCACAATTCTCGTCATCTTTAGAAAATAAATATGGGTGTCTCATCTAAACGGAGTGCTACTATCCAGCGACTCTACAAATACTCAGACAAGCCTCTGGCCACTTCAACCGCGTGGTACCTTGATAAACAGTATTTTATGTGTATCGAACTACGCTTGTTCTTCATATTATCCAAATCGTTTCAGCCATTACGAGCGATATCGAGCAACAAACATTTAAGATCCGAACTTTCGCATTTTATTGTTAGGATAGGATTTTATTGTAAAATTTATATAAAATTACTTGACATCTTTTGTAATTTTTATACAGTATTCAATGGAACTTCGTTCTGGAATATGAACATAGTTCTTGACAAGTCGATAAAGTGAACCTTAACGATATAGTGAATCTGCAAACGCACTTTCAAAACCAAAATAGGATATGTAAGTCATTCATGAGCACACCAATGAATCTATTCCGTCCAAGCAGAAGATTAATAATATTAGTTCAAATATTTTAAAACTACCTACCCGAACAGAGCGAATTGGAAATCCTTTTACAACCTTCTTCCGTTCAAAGCAGAAGATTAATAATATTAGTTCAAATATTATAATTAACCTAACCTAACCTACCCGAATAGAGCAAATTGGAAATATACAACCTTCAGGAATACTTTGATTATAAGGAATAAATAAATATATCTTAAACCCTAAAACCTATTTCCTAAATATTTTAATAGCTACATGTTTATAAACCCAGTTATGTATAAGTTTAGTTAGAAGTGCTAAACTTAAATATGAATTATTCAAGTTAGCAAGTAAGCTTATGTACTCGTAGATACCTATGAAATAAATAAATAAATTATGCTGGTAATTTTCAAACAGCTTCATCTAGCCCCAAAATAAGCAGAGCTTGTGTTATGGTAACCACATGATATACTACTTATATACTATTTAATAATGTAGTACTCTAAAGGAGGTCATGTTATGGACCTAACTAAGCCCTCATGTTACGGACGTTATGATTTATGAATATAATCGTCTTGACCAAAATTGGTTTGGATGACGTCATCATCCTCAAAGTGTACTCACCAGGGTCGTCATCAGTAAGTGTAGAAAGCGGCCTCAGGTGTTCTAGCGAGTCGGCTCTGGCCAGGGCATCGGGGGCGGCCCTGAGAGGTGCAGCGGGGGTGGGGGCGGGCGCTGCGCCCCCCGTGCCTTCCCCCCTCGCAAACACCAGCTCCACTGCTCCGTCGCTCGGGAATGATGGATCTGTGAAAGAAGTGGTCAGTTACAGGTAGGTCACACTCAAATAAACATTTTAGTGCTAAGACGGAATTAGTACTGACTCAAGAGACTAAGAAGTTCAGCGACAAATCGGATTAACTTAGTTCGTCTTACACGTGCCCTGCGAATATTCTGCGGAACTGTTGATGTCCAATTTCTTGACGGCCAGCACGTGGCGCGTAACACCCAATAGTCACAAACGCAGTCCTCACCCCACACTAGGATTCCCTGTCTCGCGGGTACCAGAAACTACGTACCATGGTACCATAACCATGTAGGCCCGGAACAAAATTTATATGCAGAACATGCAACTTTTGTCACGCAGTGAGAACCGAACTGATATGTTATAAAGAATTTGAATTTGAATAGGTAGGCCAATTAGCTCGAAGAGATGAAGACAAGTGGACGCTAACTAAATGGCGTTGAAGAAGGGAAACGTCGATCGTTATGCCATCGCAAGCGCTGCGGGACGAACCTGGTTGAAGCTGGCACAGGACTGTGAGGAGTGGCGCAGACAAAGGGACGAGGGATGATGATGACATACCATGTGCAGCTTGGTCCAACTGCTGCTTGGTGAAGGAAAGCGTGTGGTCAGTGACAGCGCACGTGTGGAACTGACACGCGAACACCAGGCGCCGCTGAGACGCGTGCGCGTGCGCCGGTCTTCTGTACGCACGAACTAGCACATCGCCGCGTAGTGCTAGCTTGCCCACTCCGACCGTCCATCCGCCACCGTTTACCATGTAGAGACCTAAAATTTAAATCGTCTTTAAAAATGATCGAAATGAAGAGTAAAACACCCTTTTATTCATAATCGCTCGCTAACTTAGCAGGTCTCTAACTCTAACCCAGTCATTTTCTAACACTAAACAAAGGATAGATGCAGAACATTTTTAGCTGGTAAGTTAGTGAGTGATTATGAATAGGTTGGTTAGTGTTTTGCAGATTTTAAATTATCCTCAAACCTAGCATATTTTAGCAAATTTATACTCTTTGAATGCATCGGTTTGCCTTCAACTCGGAACGGAATTTAGTCAACGGAATTTTCAATACCCAAGAGTTTTATCTTTTGAAAAATGTATACCATAAATTATTACCTGCCTTTTGTTCGTTCGTCGTGTCAATAGTTAACAATGATGCCCTTCTAGCTGAGGCACATTTCGTGAAAGATTACCTACCTTTTTTTTGTTTTAGTTTTACTTACTACTAGACTATTCTAATTAATATTCGTTTCACAACAGATCCTCTATCTTCAACAAAATTGTATGTTTTTGTATGTCGTGCTAAATATTTTTTTTTCATTGTATTACATTTCTTTTCCTTACCTGATGTATAGACACATATGAAGTTTTCGTATATCTTGAGGAAGGCTATAGTTGGCGTGGCGGGTGACGCTAAAGAGCCGGCCACGCTCACGTGTGTCAAGTGAAGAGGAGACGCGTTCACTCTGATCTGACCTGCTAGCAACCCCGCAAACGTGTCTATGTATCTATGGAAGAAAAAAAAAACATTTATCTCTCTGTACAATTGTACATGCATAGTATGGATATTAACATTCATCATCAGCCTAATTCTTTTGCAGGACATAAACTTCTTACAAAGCGACTTGGTTGCTTACTCAAAGAATAAGTATAACGGCAAAAATGATTTAATATTTGTTGCTGGGCTGGGTGTTGTGAAACCATGGCACCCGCAGTTCATAATTCGCAGTGTGGGTGCAGGACTATGTATGCGACTGTTGGGTGTCTAATTATCTAATTTGAAACTGTCTCAGTGCTAAAGACAAAACACTGTATTCCTTGCTACGCCATGTTTATGTATCTAGTCTCTGCTCACGGCCTCGCTCACACGGTATCCGGATAAAAAGTAGCCTGGTTCACCAACTAACAAGTTCCAAAATTTCGTTAATTTGGATCACATTACGCAGATTAATATCAAAAAACATCCAAACTTTCGCATTTAAAACATAAGTAGGATAAGTATGGCACGACTCAACGTCATACAGTTCAGATTATACAATAAATAAATATTCTATTGGTAGAATATTTAACAGCACATAATCGCCTAGACAGGCGATTATGTGCTGCCTGACGAAAATAAAACTAAAAGCAATTTATGTCTTCTCTTCCGCCGACGAATGCGTTGTTTTGGGTGCTCATGCAACTAGTAGTGCCAGTATGTACTTAGACGATGAGTCACAGGTCAAAAAAAATCTTACCGTTTATTCGACGGCAGATGGAATATCGGAACTCGGTCATCGAGATACCTCCTCATCGCGTATCTATCGAGTGCATTTTCCGGAGCGCCGCAGATCGCCGAGTAGTGCATATAGGCAGCCACGAGCACGCCCAGCCTCTCCCGGTTGCCCCTGCGATTAGAATATGTAAAAAATTAGAGAACTGACGAATACAAATTACGGCACTGCTTTAAAGAAACTCACACAACATTTAACTGAAAATTAGAAAATGGAATAAAAATATTTATTAAAAAAAAAACTTTTTTTTAAACATATTATTCTCAGCAAACCCTGTTATGGGGTGCATAACATGCCACTTAGATAACCATGCATTGTCATCCAAATCAAACGTTTATGCATAATTTCAGCTCAATCGGTTGGGGATAACTAGTTAAAAATTGCAAGATTTGACCCCACACATACAAACTAACAAAGGAAGTTAAAAAATGAGAGCTTGTAAAATTTGAGAATGATAAGACCGCCCATTATACCTTTATCATAATGTATTATTATTTATTTTGTTTATATCATAAGGTGTACAATAAATTATTTTCATTCATCATTCATAAGACAGAATAAATGAGACTTTTCTGATAGGTATTAAGCGTTTGGTCATAATCTCATTTGAAGCAAAGGGTCAATAAGGACCAAGATGTATTAGATAAATAAATATGCTCGACAAATTAAACATAATAGGTACACATACAAATGGAATTCAAGTTGAGTGAAATATTGTCTTCATTCTCTATAGATTATAGGTTTGTATAGTAGAAAGTAAAAGTAATGCACTTAGCACGCTTTACCTTGAAAATACTATTTACCTACTGTAACCATAATAATGATTTGAAAAAATATAAGTGAAGAGATTAATTCAGTCGCCCCTCTCAGCAAAAAGTAGGGTGAATTCGTTCAAGCGGCTTTTTTTAATTAAGGACCTCTCCACAGGGATACTAGGTCATCCCCCGCAGCTTTTCTCTTGTGTTGGCGCTAAAAGATAGTCCCACTGAGAATCCTCATTTTGCTTGGGAAAGTAACAGTTTTATGAAACGAATTTGTGGTCCAAATAAATATTTTACGGAAGTAAGGACCCATATCAATTTATTATAATGAGGGTTTGTTGGGATAGTGTTAATCCAAGACAACACATGAGATTATTATCGGGAGACTCTATAGGAACTAACCCATTCTGACATTAGAGCAAGGCAGTTTGACAGTCAATCTACCAATACCTTAGATTTTCACCAGGTAGTTTCCAAAACCTGTACGTACGTAACCTCTCTAGCGACACATGATCGAAGACACATGAAGAATGGCAGTATGTCAATTTCTACCAGTCGAAGTCAACTATGTAAACTATGTATATTGGGTTATGAAATTTCTTCGTTCCAATAAACGAACGAAAAAATATTTTTCACTTCTTTATTAAAAGTTCACATTTAAATTGAAGAACATTGGGAGGTCGTAATGCTAACATCATAAGTGCAATAAGTAGGTACACTTACCATGCCAGTAGTATAGCAACGTTCTTCGGATGCGCAGCGAGCCAGCTCTCTATGTGTTTGCAGGCGGCACACAGGCGTTCTAAAGGTGGTGCCAGCTCTCCTGCCCAACCGAGAGATCTGGCGCGTCCGAAGACACTCCTGGCTGTATGCCCTTCCCCGGTGCCTTCGGCGCAACTCACTTCGAACACCTTGAAATATAAACATTAAACTGGTAAACAAAAGACTCATTGCTTCAGAAGAAAATGTTTCACAAATTAGACTCTAGATATCCACGCTGCAGCCCCCGAATAAAATTGCAACGGGGAACAACTTAGTTTGACAGGTTGAGCAATGTCCAAAACTTCTTAAACTTGAAAATAGGACATCTGTGACACATTCCCATTTTCAAGTATAGTGGAGTTAGAAGGCTGTTTATAGAGTCTCGGTTTCATGTTATCATCATTTACCACCATACCACATAAAATATAGTCTATTTACTACTGATTCTGTGTTATTTGATTTTATAGCCCAATTCCTTCCGTACAAGATTCGACAGTTACACAGCAATCATTTTTATTTACGGCTATTTCACGACCCTCTACATAACCTTCAGGTTCGTTTCCTGGCCGGATCGAGTAACATTCAGCAAACACGATCTGCTTGTTCTCTGGTATATCGTAAGTGCCCACTTTACTCACCGACACTTTATTGGGTCTCACGTCAATACACTTTATTATCGCACGATTATTGCGCACTGCATTATGATTTTATGAATCAAATATTTATGCGGATTTTAGGACAAATCGATTTACAAGTTCGATGTCAAGAATAGCTGAGATTTCAACATGTTTAATGCCAGATACATGCAACGGCAGAGAATCCTAGTATGAAGTTAGGATGTATTTATTTGGTATTCCGAGGGAAGACACAGGTATCTGCTGTTTAGGGCTTTGACTGTGAATTAAAATGATATATAACAACACCCTACATTCACATAATGATCCTGTCCCTGATCCAACACTAGGTTACCCTATGTCTTGGGTACCATAAGTACCGATTTGTACCATGATTTGTAACAAATGTTTACAAATCATGCAATCATTTGTTCCACAACGGGAATCTTTAATATTTAGTCACTTAGAGGAATGCTTACCATGAAATGTTCTCCATGCTTATTTGTGAGCATATGCGCCGCCTGTGCCTCGGCATGAGCGTCTCGGTCCGGCAAGTGCAGCGCCAGCATGCGCTCAGCGACATAGCACAGGTCGAGTCGAGATGCTGGCCTGCTGGGGTAACTTGCTGACCGGGCTCCGCTCTGTGGAATAAAAAGATTCTACGTTTACTTCCAACAAAGATATTCGGTAAAAGAAACCCTATTTTTTACATCATTCTTGGTCATCGGTAGGTAAAAACAAACCCATGGTAACGGTAGAAAGCCAATATAATTATTTTGAGTAATCTTAGGTATATTTAATTTTAAAGAGTCGTAAAATAAAATAAGTACCTACTTAAAACCTAATTACAACTATAGTAGTTAATCTTTTTAAAAAAGCTCAGATAAACTGATGGTTTACAAAGCCGATCATGACCATAAAATTAATGTTAAGTGGCATTACAATAACTGGTTGAAAGTGGTGTTAGGTAGTAAACAAGACTTAATGCTTTGACACGATAAACAGAGAAAAAGGCCGATTTGCTCTGACTTACCTTATTTATGTCAGATCAAACATACAATCGTAGCGTAGGCGCGCCCTTACCGAGAAAGTGTCACAAACTGCGTAGGCGCAGCAACGTAGGGCATTACCATGAATGCTATTCTTACTTGGCACTTAATCCGATTAGTGCAGTCATCAGGTATGCTTTGCTTACTTATTTAAGAATGAAGCCCGTTTAAGCATACAGACGTGTATTTATGTAGACCGCTAGCCAGCAAATTGCTCATTATAGATGATTTAACGTGATTGCGGAAACAGTTCGGTTAATGATCTACGATTTTACATTCACTGCATGTAACAGAATAATGAAAACTGCCTAACCTCGGACTGAACTGTACGATAATAATAGGCATGCTGAAGTAATTAGTAGTAACTTACCGGTTCTCTACCAAAAGTCGTCGTACCAGGAGTTGCGGGAGCGCTCACAGCTCGAGTCTGAAACAAAAAAGACGAAATTGTTACTGACAACATTTCGACATTCATTAGAAACTGCTCTACGTCTCATTATTAACATGTTATTCGCACGACGATAGGCATAAATCTTTGAGAAGTTGGCCTCCCCGAGGTCAGCTCAGTCATTAAAATGAAATCAAAAGTAGTAATTTAAATCTTTGTATTTTATTCTGAATGACGGCGCCCGACCGTGGCTGATGGATGAAATTTCATTCTAACTACGTAGATTTCATTTCACTGGGAGCTTTGATGGGAACTTAATGATGGCATCTGAGAGTTTTCATTTTCACTACCTACGTAATATTTTTTTATATATATTTATGTACTCTTTCAACTTAGTTATAAAACAGCAACCAAAACATATTTTTTTTTGTAACGACTTCGCTTATGACTAGAGCACCTTGAAACCCCAGGAAATATATTAAAGCTGTAATTTTTACTTAATATGTTTGCTTTCAGCTTATTTAATAAGCTAAATTATACTATTCAAGAAGACATAATAGCCTTGTCACTTTATGCAATGCATTCTGATACTGTGTCAAGAATCACTGAAGACTATCGCTGCTATCGCGATCGAATTCCATAAGCTGATATATAAGGTCTGGACGGGGTGTGGCTTAAGTGATTACTGCAGCTTTTATCGACTAAGTAGATACTGTTACTTCATATTATCCGCATTACTCCAAAGTGACTTACACAATAGGCGGTAACTTAGCGTGTGTGTAATACACCAAAGATTAAGTTATAGGAGTAAAGGCTCTGTCAGAATAGTTCGATTCTTTTATATGTTCAATTGATTATAAAGGTGAAAAAACTAAGGCTGAATAAAATGCGAAGAACCGACTTCTGGTGGGGGATAAAGGTTCTTGAATGCCGACCACTAACCGAACGACGACGCGGTGTCAGAAGGTCCCTACCCGGTGGAACGATGATACAAAGGTTGCGCTACGTCAGTAGATGGAGCCCAGATCAATCGTCATGGCCTATGCCCAGTAGTGGACTTCTACAGGGTGTCAACGAACCGTGGTCTTTTCTCGCTGGTCAATTACGAGGCTTCTGGAGCGATGGTGCCGCACGTGGCCGCGCTGAAGGTAGAACACAGCTCGCCACAGCGCAAACGCCAGCCGATGCAGCGCACGGGCTGCGTCTGCGCCGCACACATTCCGCACCCGCCCTCGCATTTTCACTATCACCATTTTATTCACATTTTTATTAGCCCAATGGGCATAGGTCTTGTTTTCGTAACGTCTAGTATTATTGCAATATTAAAAAAAACGCATATGACAGAGATAGTTATTTAATAAGTTACTAAATAGATTTTATCAGTAAGGAAAAATACGCTTGCTATGATGTACACTTCATTAGCAACTTTAATGACAGAAGACCAGCTTCAAGTTGTTCTCAATGTGACGTCACTCATCATACTGTTAGCCCCCTTCTTCCTGAGGATCCAGTAAAACCTTTTTTTTTTCTGAAAACACTTTTATGCTTTAAGCCTATAATGCTATAGATGTTCTATGTTAGTGTCCCCAGACTAGCTGTTGGTGTTCTTCTTATTTATTCCTTAAAATGCTTCTCAGGCCTGTACGATCCGACGACGTACGACTAGGGCGAGAATCGTGTGACGGCCTGCCAATGTCGCCCGTATTTATGTAAAGTGTAGGCTCGGGCAAGCAATAACTTTCACTAAATAGGGATATATTGTAAGGAATAGAGAAAAAACATCCAGATCACAAACCATGGTAACTATCCCGTGTTTATTAAAATCATATGTTTATAGCCATGATAGCTATGTTAGTTATGTTGGGCAAACAAGGATTACAAGTTAAAACTACTTGCGAGGGCCTACAGGTTTACAATCAGTTTCATTCACAGTTTTTTTAGTTATCAGTCAAAATATCAACTGTTTTACGTAATCATTAACCTTAAAATAAATGAATTATCTCCCGTATATTTTATAATTGTTTAATGGTATGTGTGTAGATTTATTTGTTTAAATATGTATTTAATACGCATTAAGTAAGGATAATGTTATTAGGAACGAGTAATCCATCTAACATAGGTTATGGTATGGTTTACTCGTTCCTTATGAATACCAGAATATTTTACATTGGATTAGTATTGTGATTTATGCTGGGTGCCCTAAATAAATTAATAAATATTTTGTGAGTACGATAAAGAATAAATAATACAATTATTATTTAGCAAATGATTTTAGACATTCTATTAGTTATGCCTTCTAAATAGTAGCTACAATTATTAAACCCGTTATATTATTTCCATGGTGTTAGTAGTTGGTTGGTGTTAGAGAATGGTGTAAGAAAGTTAACAAGGTGCGGGGTATGTTGGTAACGAGGAAAAACTTGAGGTGGAAAAATACCTTTCAAACTTCCGCAAAGTCTCAGATGTCAACAAAAACAAAGGGCCCTTTCAAAGAGGAACGTGCTTTGGGTGAAAAAGCTGTGATGAGTGGCCGCTGACATTCCACATTTTTATTCTAGTCTAGACAAAAATCTAGAATTCTCGTCTAAAAAGCTTGAAGACACTAATTGATAAAGTGATTAAAACAAGTAACTCTTATACAAACACGCTTCTGTGCACTCGCGTGTAAAATATTTCCCGCCCCCTAATTAAATGGAATGACAGTGTGGTATCTTGTCAATCGGTATTTTTTTAGTTTGTTTTTTTTTTACGTTTATACAGTCAGTGCGTACCTAACAAAGTTTTAATTAAAGTACCTACATGTAGTAGAAGTTTTATATCACTAATTATTAAAAATAACTTTACCAAGACGAGCCACATACTTAATAATATTATGCTTATTTAAGTAGAATAATAATAAATAACGTAGGTACTAAAGGGCTAAGGACTTCGTTATTTTCCAGAAAATTAAAATTCCTATGAGTGGAGTCACGCTTATTTTATGACTTTTTATACTTTTGTTCGTATGAAAACAGCTGCAGCAAAACCGTAGTCATAACCCTGACCTTCCTGCGGGGTGAATAACCCCGGGGGTGAGTCTTTTCTAAATAAAATACCGTCACATGTAGGTACCTACTGAAGTCATCGGTCACGATTATTCGGAACTATTCATCACAATGCACCATTTTCCCTTTCAAACATTTCAATACCAATAGCGATTGTACTAACCATAGTGCAAATACAAAAAAAATAACACGCCGCAGTGGACGAAAGAACATGACGCAGTGGCTGCGCGACTGGACATTCGGAACTTTTTGTCTTTGGATTTATTAAATTATATAATTTATGAATCTTTCTGAATTAAGAAATTAAAAAAGGGTAGAATAACATTGATTGAAAATTGATGGCGAAACTTCTTTTTGTTAAATATTTTTTTTTTATGAATGAAGATTATTTTAGTTCCGTTTCAAGACTTTTTTGCTAAACTATACCGCGCTAGGCTTGCCGCATTTTGTAAGTGTTCAGATTAAGTTATGTACCTACATGACTGGAAGAAATTTCTTATGGAAATTTCTTATGAGGAAAAACAAACTACACGTTGTCTGATGATGCGCTCTGAGTATTTTCATTTTCTCAACCAAACATTTACTTTTCATTGAAAACAACTGTCAAACTTAAGAAGAGCACCTATGTAAGTTATACATAGGGTAATACATATTAATTCAACTAGTTACTTAGAAGCCAAGTATTTTTAAAAAGTTTGCAATTTTCACCACGTAGTAACAGTTCAAACAGTACATAGTCACATATCAAGAAAGCATTTAAAAAATCACTTTCAAAACTGAATGGATTGCTCACATCAACTTTTCACAGTTCTGAACGCATATGTATTGTTTATAGACACGCACACTGAGTCAACGCTTGCACCGTTTTATTTTAAATGACACAGGTATGATGCTATTACGCCAAGTTGTCTCAGTGTTAGAACAGTGTCCGCAGCGTTACGCACTCGCGCACTAAAGATACTGACGCCGCAGCATCCCGCAGTCGTCGCCTCTCTGGCGACGCCCGTTGCTAGGCAACGCACACGCTCAGTAGGTACATACCAGTGATGCAACTTAACTTTTAGGAGGGTGATGGGAGTTATGGAAATAATCTATGAAATCTCAATGATAGAATATAGGCTGGTGTTAATTTAAGAGGTGACGATTTCATACAATTGAAATTAAGTATTTTAATACGAAGAGAGAGTTTTATGAGTTAATATATCGTCAAAAATATTTTATATATTTTCACAACGCTATATTCTTTGTCAGCTCCATACATTTTCGGACTTTTCTACTCATCAATTCTTTGATAGTTTTCCGCAGCGTATTCTGTACTACATATTCGTACAAATTGGTCCTATTCTCCGTTTTACGTTCAGTGATTAATTATAAAAGCAGCTGACGTAATTAGACAGTTCATTCATGTTTATAGACTGGGCGGCAAGGGCGGGCGGGCGGGCGGCGTGCACTTCCGTAAACAAAGCGCAGCGCGTGCCGACAACTAACATGACGAGAAAACGGACTACGCTGTGTATTTATCTTTCTTTATTTAGTTCTGGTATCAACGTCCGGTATTCTGAATATTTATCTTATATTGTACGGAGAAATTAATGAATTAATGTTGATAATTATTTACTCGAGGCCGAATTCGACTACAACAGCGACTGCCCATCTGGACAGACATACCTAGTCGAGATTATGACTGAGACTTTGTTTTACAGTAGGCAAAATCATCAAAAACCTAGATATTTACAAACGTGTTAGAATTATGGGCTACATTTGTTTAAATATTCGTGTAGAAACGTTACAACTTTATCACTGTTATGATAAGTATCTGGAATACTTTGTTTCTAAAACAAACCATGATCATCCTTCTCACGGTATCCTCAAATGGATTACTGGCAGGGTCGTGTGTGCCATTCACCAAATCCAATTGACAATTGACGACCTACTTTGTATCTTAGAGGCACAATAAGAGAGGGCGACTATGTTTAAGCGAACTGTAGATAAAGAAAAAAACAATACCAGTGGCTCTCGGGACTGTAATAGGCCGAATTTATAACCCACGACGTATGCCATTGTTTTTTGCTTCGCCCTTTAGTGAATAAGTCAAGTTACATTTTTTATTGCGTTTTATTAAGGAAAGCCCTGAATTTCTGCTTTTTCACCAAATAATATTAGTTTCTACTATAAATCTGCTGACGCATTCACTAGTCGTGACTCATAAATTACCTATATATGTAACTTCAGTCAAGTCAACTTAAAATAAAGTTATTTGAATCCTAACAAAAAGTGAGACATTTGGAAGTTTTCGCCTACAAATAAACTCTATTTAAAATGTTTTCTTTGGAACGGTTAAATACTTATCTTGGAAAGAAATAGTTAGAAGATAGAATATAAATTCAAAGCAATGGCTCTCTGCATAGTTAACATTATTGGGTTGGGTCGTTGAAAGCAAATAGCCGGAAAAAATAAACTATACCTTTGTACTAGAAATACCTTTGATAGTCTACTTGTAATGCACAACCTCATTGGTATATTAATGACAACAAACGTGTTGAAAACTGAGTGCTGGTTGGTCAGATAAGCAAATATTGCCTACGTTTAAAAGCAACTAATGCAAGCGTAACGTCCAGCGGCAAACATCCAAATATTTACACCACGACTATTTACACATTTCATTTCTAACTGAATTAACTTTCGCTCGAAACACGAGCATCTGTTTCGTTTTAAAATCTACTGGATGCAAATATTTATTTTATGTGTAACCTGGACTGCTATTTATTAGACTGGAGTTTGTTCTGGCTTATGTACTATCACGGTTACTCCGGCATAGGTACAAAGACTTACGAAAGTTGAAGAATAGCCAACGAAATGCTTTATGAACGCGACCATGATGGCTTGCCAGATTTACATGCCTTCTTTAACTAAACTTGGCACTGAAAATGCATATACCTAGTACCAGCTATACTAGATATTAGAACTATTTATGCCGGTTATTCATAAGATAAATACAAGTTATCAGTAAGTAAAGAAGGAAGCATCGTGATGCCGTCAGTTCCCTGAAGCCGGGTGGTGGTCGCCGCGGGCGCCGCGCCGCGCTATCGCAATACTTATCGTGAGAAAGTTTCGCGATCGCCGCCCAATCAGCTATTCTAACATTAATCCCCGACCCTGCGGTCTCTTTGATCGCCAGTTATGGCCAATTCGTATTAATTATACCTTTATCTTGCAGTTTGGAATGTCAATTATCCAAATAATGTATTCAATCAGAAGTGTACAATGATAAATGGATAGTGTCACCGTGTCCGCTATGAAACATTTCTGTTTATATCGAATGGTATCGTATTACAGGTACAAGTCGGCAGCTCAGACAGGTTGTCTAATTCGAAATGTTTTGATTGCTGGCCGATATCGTCTGATCTCGGTTCTGAGGGTCGGACGCGCCGCTGAGCCCATTGTCTAAGTGTCGAATTTTATTTATGGCGACGCCGGGCCCGTGATGGCCTATGCTCCGACACCTGATGCCGCCGATCTCTATCGCGTCGCCAGCGGGTGGCCCACACTTCGCCAAAGGATTACCATCAACCTTCTAAAGAATAATATTTTTATCTTGATAATAAAGACTACTTATAAAAAATGCTCATCCCTCTATAATATGAATCTGTCTCTTTTAAATGAGTACTCACGAAAAGTATGCAAGTTCCTGAATAAAACGAAGGCATTGACGCACCATTATTAAATTAGTATTCGATTTACATACCTATCCAAACCATAAACATGTGTGTTGTCTAGCTTCTTTATAATCTAGGCTGGGTACTCACGATGACATCACAGTACAAATAAATATCAGCAGCATTCTTCGCTACTGACGTAAGTTAACATCATTTGATCTCTAGCGAATTTGAAAAATAATAATTCAAGGGTAACGGGAAATTAGCAATCAATGCGGCGGAAGACACTAACAACTATTTGTAGTCGCCCAATTAGCAATGCATAACTTTGTTTTACGATCTGAAAGTTTGGTAGGTAGGTACCCATCTATTATAAGTAGTTCAATTTAACTACACTCCCTGAGGTCAGTTAACTGTTAACCTTCATGGCTGACTTTAAGGCATCTTAGTATGTAAAATTTGAAAATAAATATAAATTTGTAATAGATTCTCGATTCGCGGTGTTTTGTGTTCTATCGTTTGCATCGTTTAACGTGCAATCTTATGTAAAACGAATAAAAATTCTGTAAACACTTGGCTCGAATACTCCTTTACGTTGAATAGATAATGCTCGTTGCGTAATGGTATGTCTACCAAGCGTTAGGTACAAGCATCCTGAAACAAAGCACTAATTTGTGAGGCTAAAGTAAGCACATGCGAAACAGATGATGCGAAACAGATAAACAGATGATGTTCTTACTGTTTTAAAGGTTTCCATAGCTTTGGTTTCCTACTAAGATCCGTTTGCACTAAGCTTAGGCAAATGTTTGTCTCGGGTCTCTTATTATTAATTATAATAATCACGGTATTCAATCGAATTAAGAAGGTACCTTATTACTTTATTACAAACTTCGAATTTGTAAGGCGCAATCATTTCAGAGTACCTACCTATAATTTCAGAATTTCGACGTCCAATCAAAAATTCGTATACAATTTATTCATACAACTTTGTACAAGTAGGCGTCTACAAAAAATACAGATGAAACAGCTAGCTATCTAAAGATGATCTATAGATAGGTTAATTCTGAAACTTCAGACTTCAGCAAAGAAGTGAATTACTAAATAAAAAGTACTTGAGGTATCGTGAACCCGCCTTGGTATTCTAAATAATTCATTCCCGACTTCGGGAGCTGGAATACGGTCTCATCTGAGTATTATTTTCTTGAACGCATGCATTATGCATGTGTGATTTCCTTGGCGATTTGATTCACTGCAAGTATCGTAAACAAATCATGTAACAAATCCACTTTATTTAATAACACCTTTGTACCTAACTTAGAATACTACTACAAACCCCTGATTAAAGTATTACCCATGTAGAAATAGACCATTTTATGTACTCGTACTAAATCTACTCTAAACAATGATAAATATTATTAAACTACTTACGAGTTGGTTTCAAGTTGATTAAGAGATGTCTAGAAGAAGGTAATGATAGAAATAGGAAAAAATGCGAAGTTAAACACATACTCAGGTGTATAAACACACATTAATTCAGGCAATACCGCCGTTATCTTATCTGTCACACCATACTTAGTAGTTTATCGCGCATTTCTAGTCTATTGCGTTACATAAACGTGATACCTAGGTTAGTCGTCCCATATCACATTACATTATAAAATTTTTTTTCATCGCTCGTAGCACCCTTGATCCAAAAATTCTAGATTGCATATAAAAAAAGTTATATTTAAAGACTACGCTATCAATAACAAAACAATAAGTCTTGCTGCACCGTAAGCCCTCAGTTAGAGTATAGGGAGGGTTAAATTGTAACAATGATCGAGATTCAATGTTTTAAATTTGAAAAATGCTAGGACAGCTAAGTTAAGGTAAGCTAAGCATAAAATTTTTCGACTCTCTTCAGTCGAGTGGTCTGCGTTCCTGCAATGGAAACAGTCCATTACCAGATCGGATGTAGGCGATGGCCCATCAATTTGCGCTACATTACTCCATTATACTCAAACTTGGTATCATCCGGCCGTACGCCGATATCGGAAATTGTCATAACGACCTTTGAGTGCTTTCTAGGTCATTCGCTGACATTTTGCACATTAATAACATTAATAACGATTAATTTTGGACCCAGTAATTTGTAATTTGTTTTCAGCCTGTTTCACATTGTGTAAGAGAGCTCCATTGGTCGTTTTCCGCCAATAACTCAAGAATCTCGGGACACCAACTATTTTCTAGGAAGGCATGTATATAAATCCTGTAATAAGACTTCCAATAGATTTTCGTTAATTTCGGCGCCAGTGAAAATCACGGTATGAACACCCTGTTTAAGTTTACCGTTATTAACATCCTCTATTTGATTGAATCTACTTAACAAATACTTAGTCGGGGGTAAGAAGGTAGGTAAGCTACGGATGCTGACATTTTATCTGAATATGATTGGTAGGTACATACAAAGGTAGGTTAACATACCTAAACATTCCTGACCTTTTGTCTAGAACAAAGGTAAGCCATGTTCATTACAGCCATTATTGTTTATCTATTCTGCATAATTATTAAATGTACCCATCCATTATGCATCTCGTAAGAGCAGCCATGATGAAATAATTTCAAGTTACCTGCGATATTATAAATACCTACTAGTTAATCTTCACTTACCAATTAATATTATAATTGCGAAATTTTTGATGTTTGAAGTTAAATATCTCCGTAACTGATTTGGATGAAATTTTTACAAGTATAGTCCGTAGTCTCGGATAACACATAAATTACTTTTTATCCGGATACCATGCCGGTGAAGCAATGAACAGAGACTATTAGTAAAATTATACACACAGTTTTCCTGTGTCATTTTACATGACACTTTCTTTCTAAAGGTCTCCAAAACCCTTTTCAAGCATGTTAAGTGCGAAAGAAAGTACGTTATGAATATAATAAAAGGTGGGTTCGGAACGCAGAGCGTGGGCGCTCAATGTGATTGGAATAGAAATGGCCATGTACCTACTAGTGCCATGGTCCCTGGGTATTTTAGGTAAAACTTCCAGCCATCGCAGTTCCAAGCCATCGAACCACCACCAATAATTACCTATTGACGCCGAGATTTATTATTATAATGTATGGTTTTCGCTCCCTACTCTATTTATTTATGAGGTTTCCAAACAAATAAATATTATACTGAATGTAGAAATTATTTCAAAGTCACTTTAAATCCGAGAGAGGCTATATCAGGGCACTCACCTTTGGTCTAGGTGCCAAACAAACACAAAGCTGCACTAATGTACCTAATAAAACAACAGAAAATGTAGATTCGCTAACGCAGCTCATACTCGTAGGTTGTCTCGTTTGTAAATAGCTGAACACTTTCGCGACAGAAATACCTTTGCAATAAGGACGGAACTTTGTCTTGAGTCAAGCAATGCCAGACCGTAAAGTTTATGAATGGTAAAGTCTTGTGCATTCGACTGTACCTATTTCCCGCAGTCCAAGCCGAGGGCTACAGGATTTTGATTTACTGCCAGTTAATGCAAATCTATGGTTCGAAAGCCGACGGTTTCTATGTGGCCCTGAATAAGCTCGTGCGCAAACACCGACCTGGTGTTTGACGGTTTAATTCCATGTCTAGATGCTGAGATATTGAATTCAATTATCTTAAGCGTTACAAAATTGCTCTGACATCCATCAATGTGATACCTTGGACGAGTAATAACATGATATTACGTTGTCGAAAATATGTTTTATATTCACGCGATCGCTTCCTGCTCTACGTTCAAATAAATTACTTAAGATGACTTTATAATTAAGTTCATTACATCTTTCGAAAGCAAACTCAGAATTGAAATACTATTAATTCTGAAAAAGCAGAACCAATAAATACCTCTGTATGTATTTAGCCGGCATATTTTATTTAGGTACTCAGTCAAGATAGATGTTATGATACTAACTCAGTGAAAAGCTAATAAAACAGCTTTATCGTTCTAGCATTTAATAGCTGTAGCGAGATAAAATATCTACCTTTGTAATGATTATTATGAAATACATCGATAAGAAATTAACGTTTATCCGGACTAAACAAACGTAATCAAGAGATTTATAACTACAGCATAACCGTACAGAGTTTAAAGTAGAATATACGGAGTTTAATAAGTATCGTATCGATCATAATTAGCAGATTTTCTTCTACTTAGTGTTTGCAAAGTTATAAATAATACATTCATTAAATATACCGATGCACTAATCAGAAGTAATAACGTCGAGGAATAAAATTACATTCACGAATTTTTTTTGGCATACCCAAAATAGAACTAGGTTTAAAATATTGTACTGAAAGTAAAACCATTTTTATTTAGAAAATATTATGTCCGTTGTCACTTTACTACAGGCTAAAGACTTTAAAGATTTGTAAGGCGAGATGAACGATTAGTAATGTGTTGTTTTTCTTATAAAGAATAAATCTTTCGAAGATAGAACTCACCGTAACTGTGATAGTGTCGTAAATGCCATTTTGGTCGGAGCGTTGTGGTGAGGTCGTGGTGATGGAGTCCGAGGGTATCGTAGCGAGAAGCGAGCGCGCGGGCGGAGGCGACAGCGGGAGCGGGTCACCGTTGCGAGTCCACGCCCGATGGATTTGCCAGCTGGTATCCGAGAAACGGTCTCTATCCTGTAAACAATTATTATGATAAATACTTTGTTGATGATAAAGCTCATTTGTTTTTTATTGTATAAGTTCATATTTTGCTTATGACCGCAGGATTTCTTTTGTTTTTTGTTCTCTTAAGATGTTTCTGTGTTTTGTACTGTAAATTGGTGTTATGCACATTATAGAGTTAATCTATCTATCTCCGAGACTTATCGTATGGTAATGCGGTTTTTTGCAATAAATCTTTATGTGTTCCTTGCGATAGATGATGGGTGTTTTAAAATGTTAAAATTATGTATTTAACTAACTAACGAGCGAAGTGAGTGAGATCTCAGAGATAAGTTGGATGCGTCGGCAAAATAAAAATGTGACCGAACATCGGCGTGATAAATTTTGGAAAAAATATATTTCTTAATATAAACAGACCATCGCGAGATCTTAGTTCTCAGAGCGAACTACCTACGAGTGTAGACCCCTCACTGGATATTAGCAAATATAGTTCATTTTGTCTGTGGTTGGTACCTATTAGTCATATTTTTAATTATATACGTGAAAAATATAATTACAGTTTAAAATTGTCTAAGAGTGGATGGGAAAGACTTTGACAAACGTACTCGGAGCGTGTTGAAGTCTTTTTGAAGGAAGGCAAAATCAAGAGTTCTAACCGATGAGAATGTATGAAGAATGTTATGAGAGTAAATTAAGCAAAAAGATAGAGGCATGTCAGGGTCCTAGCAAGTGTAAAAGTGAATTGGTCTCTGCCTACTTCGTTAAGCAAGCGTGACTTTTAAAAAAACATAGTTTATTCCTCTCTTTATTCGACATTTGATTACTATACCAGACGCTTTTACTTATTCAGATATAGTTTAGGTAGAGATCTCGAGAAAAAATACTTCGTAGCTGAAGAGCCGCGATGTGGTATTGCTAAGGCATTAGCCACGCTAAACAGGTGGTCATGGGCCTTTCTGCAAGGCTCATCAGATTTCAGATCCGGCTCGAAATTATAATGACTTCTTGCTTTTTGCGCTCTCGTTCATTATACCGTGAGCACGCAACACTCCTAGTTTTGAGAATAAAGTCATTTTATGTAACGAATCGTTCAAACCAAGGCTGACAGCGTTATCTTAGAGCATTTTAACTAGCGACGAAGGCACTAGTATATGCTTTTGCCATAAGAGGTTGTTTGTTCGCCTGTTACCATTTATCCGATTGTAATACGATGCAATCGAATTGTATGCCTTCAAGGATGGACAGGTTATAGTCACACAAGTTACTAGGGGGCGCTACGATCAGAAATATATGACAGAGGTTTTTAAATTCTGTTAAATTTAATTATTCTTGAAATAAAGACGTGGCCTTAAAAATGGCATGGTTGAAGAATGAAGAAGACGTTGGAACTGCAAGTTATCGGATCTTCTGAAGGTCTAGCTGGCTGGTTGTCTTTTATGCTAAAGCTACACGGCGACACTGTCCTTTGACGCAAATGTCGCTAGTATTAATTTAAAGACAAGCAAGACAGTGACACTCAGCAACAGCGAAGCTAGATTTGCATCTCAGTGAGACGGTGGTATACTTATACGTACACACTTCGGCGCTAGACATCGTGTCCAGTGTCTAGTATCGCCATGTATCTGGAGCATGGCAATACTAAACACTGAACACAAGCCTATAAGCCGTACAAGCCTGAATTATAGTAGCGTCTTCTCCGTAATTACCTATTCTAGCCCTTTATTTGTCAATGCTAGATTCTCGAATCAATCTGTTGTTGCATTCTCATCACGTCCAAGGCGTCTCAGCTGGACATCTTTGTAACACAAACCGCAATCGTACAGGATACATAAGCTATAACTATCGAAAAAGGTAAGTTACTACTAAACAAGTCAGGCAACCTAATGACACAGTTGCTAAACGAAACTAATAAAAATGCGTATCCTTGCGATTTCGCCTACTCGTTCTACGTCTTTCTTTGTGAATCCTTCAATATGCGAGCTCTTATTGCGTTAGCCAATTGTTGCGAAAACAATTTCTTTAGATCGCTTAAGTGCGATTAAATTCAGACAAAGACGTCAAATCCCGCGATTGACGATTATAATTAAGACTACGCCATAGTGTAATATTTGACATCTTGTCTGGATTAAATTGCAATAATACTTGATGGTTAGGCCCCAGTTCTATAAAAGTCCTCGATGACTTGATTTTTTCATATCCTTGTATTGCGATCGCTCATTGTGGTATTTAAGATTCTGTAGATGTCCACGGATTCCTAACTGATTCTAACCAATAGATGCGGGTCATGAGATTCGCGTGCAATAACCACCAGTCATCTCGATTCCATCTCCGTTTTAGAACACCATTGATTTACGAGTAGAACGCACAGAGATCCAATCTAGTTAATTGCTATGAAATTGAATAATTATACGTTTGATAACTTCTCGACCGTCATTTTCCGTAAGTGAAAACTATAGACATTATTGATAGCTAACAGACTCAAAGACGTTCATAAATATGTGTTCAAGCGAGTTATTATTGTAGAGTTAGTTGGAAGAGATCAAAGTTTTGACCTTAAAGCGGTGATCTCAGAAGTCACGGCATAATAATAAACATTCAATTTACATAAGTAAATATGTGCACGCGCAGCTCTGTCCAACTTTATAGTTAGTATGAGAAGCAATAACGGTCTCGTATAATGTTACACCTGATTTTTATAATCCGTAAAGGAAGCCACGTAAACCATGGCATCCATATACTGTAACTGTTACAAAATCTCCGTTCTACATAGTGAAAATAGCACAGCGGATTAACCATCAGATTGATAAGATAAACACGTGGGCACATCGATGTTGCAGCGGCCGAGGCGAAGTAAATACCAACTACATGGTGATCTGTGTTCACTGCGTGGGCGCATGCACTCAGTCTTTCGTTACTTTCAACACGTATCGGCGAGATAATAAGGAATTAATAAAGCTATCCAACGCCCGCGTGAACCGCTTGTTCGGTGATAATTTACTTGTTACCATTTGGATTTGTTACTTTGTATACACGGTGTAGCTTTTTATGATATGGTTTATTGGTGAGGTGACGATGTCGTCTTAATCAAAGTTTCTAAAAACAGAACGATGACAGACCGACCGCGGCGCATGGCGCGCGTTATTTATTTTGCTTTTAAAAATCGGCACATTTATTTTATAATGCAACCTGAGTAGATACAAGGGTTGAATGTGAAAAAAACGGTGATAATAATAATTTTGCAATTCATCAAACCGTCTCATTAAGGAAAAGAGATTGATTTTTAGTCCGAGGGAGATCGAACGATCATCTTTCGCAGAATTCGTCAAATGAAGTGGACTAACTAAACTAAGTAATTAAGTGTGTGTTAACACTTTAAAAAACAAATAATCACTAAACTAAGTAATGTTTACTCGCTTACTTTCTTTGGAGAAATCGTCTATAATGTAGGTAGAGAAATCATACAACCACAAACTGATTTTGATAGTTACTGCTATGAAAATCAGTAGTAGTTGGTAATCAAATTCAGTCTCAGTGGACGAATTAGCCTGTTAAATCGTTTGTTAAATTTTATTAACCTCAGAATTATTATAGTGTTTTAAGTAAGGTATGTGTTTTTTGATTTGCAACAACATAAGTTACTTATTTACCGCAAGATAAATTCAAATCATAGATATTCAAATGAATAGGGTGATTTATATCACGGATAAATATATCGTCAACCTTATCGACAATCGTTTTGTTACAATAGACAAGGCCAATCCAATCATAATATGTATCTAGAAATCTATACTGTCCTTTGGAATAATATCTGACATAAGTACTTTGGTACGACGATATAATTTGTAGAGGTCGAAAATCCTACTCGCACTCTGAAACAATAATACCTTATACTATATGCTTAGTGACAATACTTATATACCGTTCCATAAATTCTAAATCTTTAAACCAAATGTCAACCATTTTTGGCATCATTTAGACCTGGACTGGATTTTAAAAAACTGCCAAGCTGTGGCTTGGTTAGGTTATTTTTGTATGACCCATGTAAGACCTGTTCTGGTCCTCGATCGACCAGGGATATGATCAGATCGAGTACCATGGTACCACAACACCCAGACCACGAACAAATATCTGCAGAACATTTGTCCCGCATCGAGAATCGAAGCTGCTCCATTTGCGTCTCAGCTGGCTAGACACCCGCCGCGCCACCGATACCGTCAGTCCAGCAAATTTATTACGATAGATAACTCAATGATATCTATCGCATCTATTGAATGTTGAATCATGAATAGGTACTCGTTTTATTTGATGTTTGGCATTGATTTGTATATTAAAAATAAACGAGTTTCTTGGTACTTTATTCATAAAGTATACAGGCTGATGCAGCATGCGACCGTGTAAAAAAGTAACAGACAAATTAGCAAACAACCTGATAAGGCAAACGCATTTACGGGCTCCTTTCGTCGCGGGTAAAATCACTAAATAATTTAGGACTACTAGGTGTGTTACCCGGTCTCTTTTGGAATATCATTCTGTATATTATAAATGCCTTTAGACATATTATGTCAAAAGGCATGTCAATAACATTGTAACGATCAACGATAAAGAAATGACAATAACTCTATCGATCTTTACCTACAACAGTTTTTTTGTGATGCCAGCTTTTAAACCTATTTTTACCCCATCTTAGGGATCACTAGAAAAAATATTTATCTGTAATAATGAGTATCTATCGAATTGATAACGTTAGTAGGTAAGCATCTTTAATCTTTACTAATAAAATAGTAATTCGCTACTTTCAGATAGTAGCAGATTGACAATCAAAGATTTTTTTGTTTTTAAGTGTACCTATAGAATTTTTAATATATTATGGGTCTGTTACTAAAATTTCATTGTATATAAATTATTCAAGTAAGTAAAATAGGTAACTTATTTTTCTATGTAGTTTGTCTACATTAAATTTATTTCAAATCCGTTTATTTATTTCAATTTCGCCCATAATTATAGCGACATAAATATAAACTGTCAAAATCAAAATCAAAATGTATTTATACATTAAAATCAAGGGTAACTTTGAAACGTCGATTTTATGATTTTATCTACTGCCTGTTCCTCTGCGACCAAGCCAGGAAAGAAAGGCTGGTTATTCTTTTTTAATAATCCTTTTACAAAATAATAGGTACCTAATTTTTTATCGAAGTATGATATTTTACATACACCATGGTAAATTTTCAAACATACTGAATATTGAGAATATCTTAATAAATAATATATTGCTTAGATTGGTCGTATTGTTTTCTATTATGATGTGTGATGGCACAAGTTACATCTAAACACACTGTAATCCATATTCAGTAACAGCACATAATTAAGCTACTTTTGAGCAAAGCAGTGAGCAGAAGCTGGTGATAAATAACGGTTGTTAGGTACTAAGTCGGTTGTGTCAAGTTGTCAAAAAAATATAGCTCTTACTGGACATAACTTTTGAGCTGAAAAAAATCCGGATCATGATTTAAACCTGAAACGATTCAGTTGGTCGAATGGTGCTATTAAATAGGTACTCGTAGAATGTTAGTTTACGTTCTATACATTTGGTTCTCGTAAAACGAAGTAGCGAGTGCAGAACGGTCGCCCGCGGCCTCCGCCTGATAAGATAACCTTGCCTTTCAATTTGCTTTGCAAAGTCTCGAGCGTGCTAATAGGACGCTTATCAATAGTCCACGGGTACACAGTACATTGTATATTCCTCGGGTTCGTAAGAAGCGGAGAATTTGTAGCTCCCATTATGATGACCAAAATTTAGCATTAAGAGTGAGGTAACGGTCGCTTCACAGTCAGATGAAAAATAGTTTACAATAAAATGTTTAACACATATGACTTAATAATTTTATTCCTAAAACCGACAAAATAATTATGAACTATGAACTATTTATTGATTTCTATGCTATCAACAATAAAAAAATGAAATGACACTCGGACTGTATAATCGATCGTTTTGTATACAACTAACATTCCTAATAGATTGTCACTTCTCAGTCCAACGTTTGTACCCAGCTAGGTCTCAATAACAATACCTACTTAAGAGATAAACTTGTAGAGTGTTCTGAAATCATCAGTACCTCGTGTTCAAAGGGGTCGTCCGTCTGCGGAACCCGTTTCTTATCAGTGCTGAATGACAGCCTCCTCCTAAACAGCTTCATCTCTCTCCCTGTTGCCGGCTGTCGCTTCTCCTTTCAATCAGACGGCATGTTTTACGATCACTTTCTTATCACTAGTCAGTTGGCAGCGATTTAGTTTTTTCAAAATCACGGGAACTTTTCGCGCCTTAAAGCGTAGTGGACGTAACACAGACGTTATAATGGTATGTGGTGCGGTGCGGCCGGGCCGCAGGCGCCTCGCACACTGCCCGGCTGGCCGCGCTAAGCTACGACGCCGCGCCCGCCGGTCGCTGCGACCGCGGCCCTCACCTTCGCATCGCAGGGCGTCGGTGTACCCGCCCCTTAATATCCCTACATCAATCATCATCAACCGCTATTAAATCCCTTTATAAATCACCACATAAAACTAGATAACACCTTTTACATCTACTGCCGCGATTTAACATACGCCCTTTCACCAATATAATCTCAATCAATCTGGTGTAAACGCTACTTCATCCGTACGATAGGTCTAAAAGTAATCTCAAGATTTTATATTATCCCAAAAACTATCAACCCAGGAATCAAACCGGTGACCTAAAATCTTGTTACGAGGATACTCTAACCACTGCTATTTTAGAATATTATAAAGCCTTTAGATTTCTATAGTTGTATAGAAACCAACGACCCACTAAAGGTAACTATTTAGTTATTTTTACAACTTTCCTTGATAATGTATGTAATGTTCGTCTTTTATACTTACGTTTTTGACTATTATAACCTGAAATTGAAACATAAGTTCTCTCCAGATAACTGCATGTGCATTATCTGGAGGTTAAGCATTCCTAGGGCTCTATAATTTGTATTATTAAGGTTTTTCTGTGGATTTTAGACTTCTCAATGTTTGTTTACTTTCTGTAATGTCAGTTAATGACAAGCCTAGATTTTATTTTTAATTCACCGCTGGAGCTAGGAGTTTTCTATGTAAGGTTCTATGGAATTGATATTAGACCTGCATATAAAACACTTTATTTTTTATGTTCTAGAACCTTGGTTCAAATAAATAACAGGCCCTTCATCAGGAAAAACGATGACAGGGAACGGGGGAGCACAGTCAGTCTACTTTTGGAATTGAAGCCGGCAAGACGTGAATAGAAAGGAGTGGATGGAAGGGCAGTTTCCTCCTAGCTGAGAACAGAGAGTCCGATCCTCCTACTACCTACGCGTATAAAAGTGATGTCGGAGTAAAAAGTGAAACGACGCGTCATCCTATTTTGACGCCGTCCTCTGACGCCTTTTCCTTCTCTTTTGACGCCTTCTGGAGATCGCCAAGCCGGCTCTACCTAGTCCTGGACACTCCAGGGACGCTTAGCCCTCCACTAAAAGGAGAGAGAAACCTGATTCAAGAGGCCTCTCTCCACTACAAGCCCGTGAACACGCTAACATTTCGTGCCCCGGTTCCCCTGGCCTCTTCTAGTGTTTGTTTTTAATATATTTGGTTATACAGTTCACCTTTTTCTCTTGAACCGTACTCTCCTCCAGATCTGAGGATAGGTAGGAATAGTGTGACCTTACAAATTCCTCCTCCCAGGAATTTGTAACGTTACATGTATTATTGTACTTTTTATGAACACGCTTATTTAAACGCTTGTAACTAACCAACAAAATTACAAACAAACAATGTAATCAAATCTTGGAAGTTAACCTACTTGTTGTATCGTAACGAAACTTTGTATGTATAGATAGCTGGTATGTAGTTCGGATGACAATAGTATACTTTGGTTTTTTATCTTGGAACTGATCTTATGATGGAGCCAGGAGGAGGATAATTTAAATCTTTAGTGGCTACTATAATACCCTTCGATTTTGGGCTCAAAATAATAGTCAAAACCATATGAGTAGTCCAATAGATTGGTTTTATTTTGTGCGTAATAAAAGCTTGTTTTTTTAGTTTTATTAAACTTCACATTTTATTTGAAGGTAGTATTTGCACGCTCTCGTCTTAAATGTACGCCACTTCAGTAAATAAATGCGGTAAAGGTGCTCAATATACTCATAATTATAATATCTACTGAGAGCAATTGCGCGCGAGCTCAGGTAGGTAACTCAGCATCCGCTGTTACCATAAACAAACTACGCTAAAATTGGACGGCTAGAGTTATACTGTTTGACACATGCCAATTATTTTATGAGCAGAATGTTAAACACAATCATAAAATAAAACTGAATCTCGTACCTACCATGAATTTTTTATCACGAAATAAAAGTGGTCGTTTAATCAGAACATTTTCGTAAAATGTATCTCGGCGTGATTCAATCATCTTTTTATTTTGAATTGGTTGTAATTTGACCAGTTACTTGTTGTATTATGACTGTAATTTTCAATTATTTTGTCACCATATATTGTCTTTTAATACTTTTATTATTAAGTACTTATACATTACAGAATGCACAATTCTTTGCTTCAACTAACCAGGAATCTTCATCAAAAAAAAAATATTGATGACATTGCAATATGATTATGTTGTTATGGATGATAGTGATGGTTATTTAGTAACTACTGCTATGAATTTCCAAAACCAATTTGATAAAAACGTACATGGTAAATCACAAACAAGAAAATAAATCCTTTAGAGAATGTAGCTCTTTTGTGTTTGTGGTGAGAACCAAACAGGAAGAGCAATGTAGGTAGAGCTCGGAATGTAGCGCTTGCTGCGTGCGAGCCTGCTCATATTTGTACTGTCAATAGAACTTTCCAAACCTTTGCCACGGGTTGCACTGACCGAGGGTCAAACTTTTTAATCATCTTTTATTTAACTCTATCTCGCACCATAAACAAACGAAATAACTCTAATCGATTAACATAAATTCGGCGTTTGACGTTGTTTATTGCATTCCAGAGAATCGAGTGCAGCAGATGTTTTATCGCACGCTTGTTTGTATTTTAAATCGAAGGACAGACAATAACCAAATTATGGTTATTGTCTGTATCGTGATGTTATTTATGGCATTGATACCATAACTCAGTTTATCTGACCCGAAAATTGGCGAAATGGCGTGAAAATCTCATTGAATTGAGCGTGCGCCACGCTCGGCCATCCTAGGTCGTGCCGCTTTCTTGTTCTCGCCCCATAATCATAATGGGAAGTAATTCCAGCAAATATCAGCCACAAAAAGGCTCTTAAATCAGCCATATCTCGCAGCTCGTTTAAGCGAAAGTTAATGATCGACGTACAGAGAACCCTCCGAAAATAATTACTTAAAATTAATTTACTCGTATGAATATTTAAGGACAGCTCTTTTTGGTACTTACCTATAAACTTTAATGGTTATAGTTTAGTATTATACAGACTTTTATTTTCATGATTATACACTTTACAGAGTAATTGGGTTCCTTTTTACCTACAAGACATAAACATGTTTTTAAATTATGTTGAAAGAAACCCGGGGAATATCCTCGGATCTGATCGAACCCACGATCCACGGGCGGGAAGTCGAGGTACAGCCCACTAGGTCAATACAGCTCTCAATCAATCCCAACGATCACATAACTAAATTTTCAATGGATTTGCTAATGAGTAAATTACCTCTTACCACAGCCCCGTCCAAATTGTCAATGAATTTCGGGAAGTACGCAGTATTCTACTGAGGATAAGAAATAGTCAAAAAAAATGTTTTGTCACATGCCTCATTTTTGAAGCATTCCACGTGATAGTTTATAAGCTCAGCGCCACGCGAAACACTGCCCAATGGTACATGACTTGGGATTTGTTTTTCAACTTACCGCATTTTGTATCTGCGCTAGTAGCTGCGCGGTGTTGGCGGGATCGGCGAGCTCCACCGCGCTGGCTACCTGAAACAAACGCAAACATTCCTGCTCCATTAAGTGGGTCAATTGGTCCAAAAGTCCCAAGTGTATAAAATACATAGCAACGTGCAACCACGCGCCGGCCTTATTCCGTATTCACAATTCCCGCACACAATCAGATATTATCTAACAAGGAACTTCTTGCTATTAAAAAGTTGCTGTTGTTATAATAATAAATTCTTAATTTATAAGCCTCAATAAATTGCATCATAATTGTTATCTCGAAATCGGCACTAAAATATTTTTTATTGTGATTTGGATTGGTAGTCCAAAGCTACTAAATACCTTTTGCAGCAGCGATTTCGAAATAATACGTTTCGTTTTAATTCAAGTGGGATTTGTTCATATAAACCTAGTCATCTGTGTCACGTACGGGCAATAGAAAGAGTTATCGCGCATCGACCTTGTAAAGTACCTTGTGCCGTCCGTTTCGCGACTACGCCTCACCTTGCCAAAACCGACCACAGAGCTATTTAAACAGAGTAGCCTTTGCAGCACTTATGTAGAGACTGATAGTTTATGCAAAGAAGGAAATCTAAGGCCCGTACTGAAACAGTGGACTCCCTTTGCGACGCACTTATCGAATATGTATCATTATTTTCTTGAATTGTAATGTAGACGCTTTTTCGGTATCTTCAGCTGCTCTAAAACTTGCATTGTTTTGGCACGAGCAAATGTTTGTGCTCTTGTGTTTCTCTCCCTTAGGTACTACTTCTACTTAGGCAGGCTCCAGACAAAATACAAGCTCCCCAGGTTGAAATAAAAACAAGGTCACGTAACGTCGCACAATGCTCGTAGTATAACTTGGAAAGAACGTCTGGTTTTATTGCCGAAAGTCCCCGGGTGGGACGTTCTAAAAACCCGAAACAAAACTCATGAAAATTTACTCAGACTTTGATAAGAGGACATTTTTGTCAGAAACGTTTGAAAAAAAGATTTGAGAATTCAAAACCTAAATAGATATAGGTTACAAAGAAGAAACTTTAAAGCTTTATTGTTCATATAGATAGAGAGTTTCAAACCAAATTTAAGTAAAGGGAAAGCCCTTTAATAGCTCCACCGAGAGAAAGTGGGAAATGGTTCATAAATGGACATAAAGCGAGATTATACAAGTGTTTACGTTGTGAGATGCAAGCGAATCTAACCGCTTCAGGGCACCAATTTGAGGCTATTGTCTGGTAGAGCCATGGAATACTCACGATACACTTTTATAACCACAAATATGAATTTGTATTTGTTTAGAGTATGAATTAAAATATATATAATCGCTAATGCTCTAAAAGTTAAATTATCATAACTCGAAAACTGTACCTATTGTAATATTTTGTAATTTATGACATTATTATTGTATTATTGAAAATCGAACGAGGGTAAACGTATTCAGAATAAATTACGGTACAAGTATTAGCAGATGCTTTAAAACCTTAAGAACACTATGCTATTATGCAAAGAACACACTCTCTAAAGGTGAAATGTGGGTATGTTTATGAATATGGAAAACCACGTTTTAGTTGAACGGTGCATGAAGATTCCATTATGTCCTTCCTGCACCTATTACCTATTAAAGAAAATTTGTTGAGAAGAAAGAAAATTGAAAATAACTTTAGCAATGAGTATTGCTAAAGTTATACAGAAAAGTAATTTACTTTTATCAGTGACGACCTCTGTGGCGAAATGGGCGAAGACCCGCTTGAGACGCAGAAGGTTGCGGGTTCAATTGCCAGCGTGGGATAAATGTTTGTATAATCTGCAAACCATATTTACATGTTTTCGTTAATGTGAAAATTGCATCTCGAGTTGAAAGAAAAGACGATAAAAATTATGGAGTTCACACAGTCTTCTTTATTCTTTATTATTCCAGACTAGTGCATTAAAATAAGTAACCTATGATTGAACCATTATTGTTTTTGGTGCTTGCTTGTCAAATTCACATTATCAATATGTCATATTTACGACATGACATTGTTTCTAATCTACTCAGAGCAGCGCCATCTGTTTTCAACGCTAAAAGCTTGGTTTGAGATGACCGTGAAAGCCCTGTTTTTTATATAAAACTGTTACAGAATTTCAAATAAAACTTTTTAACGTAAATACAGTTGATACGTAGATTTCATGTTATTTCAACGAAACAGTTTCCAGATGGTAGTCGTCGAACTTCTGGTTTCATTATGGTCTTGTCAAGGTTTTGCTCTACATCTTGTAATAAATTTTACTCTAGGTTTTAATTTTTTTTAGATACAATTTTCACATACCAAAACATGTTAACGTGAGATTATTCAATGTGTTTACGGAAAAATAGTTTTAAAAATATAAACATTCTATTCTTCAAGTTTGCAGAACTTATGCACGTTAAGAATAAGGAAATCGGTTAGAAAGATAGATGAAGAAGTATTAAAAGCTTCCGGGCTTCAAAATAGCTCGTGGCCCTTTCTATACGATAAGGCTAATTTCCTGCCTTTCCGAGCCGCGGCAAGCCCATCATCCATTACTTTCCATTAGCTTCGGGAATTCATCACATACGGCAGCGGACGATTCTAGGATTTAGTAATGGGGCAGTCGTGAACTAATGAAAAGAATAAGTATCATTGCTGGAGAAAAATGACTAACAACTTTTAAATTAAAAATATTCGTATGCAGAAATAGTATGCAAGTGGGTATTGAGGTATGTTGTGCCAAAACTGATGTGCAAAATATATACCTAGCACTTTAATTTTATATCAAAAATCCCAATTTCAAACAACATATTTTTTACACTTTTACACATTAGAATCAAAAATGGTTGATAAAAGAAGGCATACACCAATAAATGACCTAGATCTGCCTCTGTATATGCGGCAAACAGCGCGGGAACGCCATCTGTCAGGTATTAACAAAACGTTGGACATCGGTCACATGGAACCGAAAATTTATCATCCTCCCAGCTAATGAGGTTTTGTTCCTACTAATCTCTTGGTTCTACGTTACAATTAATTGGAGTATTGTTTTCGTTCTTGCTTAAAAAAGTTGTGTACCGTTTTACTGGTCTGTCGGTAGTTTAACATACATTTATTTGATGTACAGTCAAATACATAGGTACCTTGCTCTAAGTATAAAAACTTGTATCTAGCGTATTCCTAAGGTTAAACGGATTCATGTAGTGGCCTCACTGCGTATTTTCTTGATCTGCGCTGTACGTTATTCATATACACTCACACCCACACTCACAACTCACACCAAAACACTTAATACACACATTTTACTCCACTCTTTCTATTGTTACCTTTTATTTCCTTTCATATTCATTATTATTAATTAATTAATTATTTGTTAAAATATTGTATATTTGTTTGGTTGTTTCTCGGAGGAGGGCGCTAATATTCGCGACACAGTTTTTTTAAACTTCTGCGATTATTACCGTTTCTTAAAGTTTTTGTATTTTGATATTGACCCAATTTTTTTTTTTATATTATTATTAAACCTTATTTGCAGAGTAGTTACCTACTTTTTTGTTTCAACGCCATTTTTTTTGAGAAACAACATGAGCTATCAATTTGTCATATCTTTCGCCTTATAATAATCTCTAAACCTACATATATTTGGCTGTCTGTTTGTGTGTAGATGTGGACAGAACTATTTTATTGAAAATATCGTTTTTATGGGAAGAAAAAACGGGATACGTTTACTTTTTATTTTTAAGTTACAGGTACAGAGATTAATCGAGCTCACGGCTTAAGCTCGTTTTATTACAATGTTCCATTTAAAAGTCAAATTGTTTGTTATTTTAATTTATCCTACTAATATAATAAATGCGAAAGTCTATGTGTGTGTGAATGTTTGTTACCACGTATCTCCGTAACTACAAACCGGTTTTGATGAAATTTACAATGTAGATAGTTTAGGTACTGGAATAACACATAGACTAATCTAATTTTCGAAAATCAACCTCTAAGGGGTGGGGGGGTTAAACTAGGTTGTGAAGTTTATATGGAAAATTTAATTCGCTCAAAACTCGGTACAAATAAACTTTAGAGTAACTTACCTTTAAATTATTAACTTGACAGTAGTACACGTATTTATAACTTTAAAATTACCCTTAGGGAGTATGTATTGATTTTTTATTCTCTCAAAACATGATGAAAATAAAAGCACAGAGTTGTAGTACCTATTCTCTGTTCGATCAAGACAACTAATACTACAACCTATCAAAATTCAGTATGAGAGATCGAGTCATAAGTATCCTACTTCCTATCCTACTACTATTATAAACGCGAAAGTTTGTGAGGATGGATGTTTGTTACTCTTTCACGCAAAAACTACTAAACGGATTTAGATGAAACTTTACAGTACCTAATACCTCAGGGCGGCGTTTTATCACCTCTTCTTTTCGCAATTTTCATTAATTCTGTTTCCCAAAATTTAACTTCATCCTACCACCTCTATGCAGACGATCTTCAAATTTATGAACAAGCCAGAGTAGAGGAGCTGCCTGAAGCTATCAACGCCATAAATCGAGATCTCAGTCGAATTTTGGACTGGAGCAAAGCTTTTGGACTTCGGGTCAATCCGCTCAAAACCCAAGTCATCGTGGTTGGGAGCTCGCGAATGTTATCCAAGATAGATTGGTCTGGCCTCCCACAGGTGCTTTTTGAAGGCGTTCACATTGAACAGAGTGAGACGGTGAAAAATCTAGGTGTTCTCCTTGACAGACAGATGTCCTGGGGACCTCAGTTAATTGAAGTCAGCCGTAGAATTTTCGCTTCGGCAGGTTCCCTTAGAAGACTTCGAAACTTCCTTCCGACTGCCACTAAAATTTCGCTTGCACAGTCTCTCCTACTTCCAATACTAGACTATGCTGATGCTTCCTACTTAGACCTCACAGAACAGCAGCTGGATAAACTTGAGCGACTGCAAAACTTCGGAATACGGTTCATATTTGGCCTACGCAAGTATGATCACGTTTCTGAGTTTCGCAGTAAGCTCAAGTGGTTACCCATACGTCTTCGCCGGAATACCCATATCCTAAATCTGTTATATAATATTCTTTTCAATCCCTCCACACCTTCCTATCTCAAAGAACGTTTCCAATATATTCATCTCTCCCATGCTCGATCCCTGCGTTCTTCTGATACTCTTCAACTTCTGACACCTGTACACACCTCTTCCTACTATGATAACTCCTTTACAGTGCAGGCTGTCCGTTTATGGAATGAACTACCTGTTACCATCAGACGTGCTAAATCACTACCTATTTTTAAATCTTTGGTCAAGGAACACTACTTGTCCTCGAGTCATTAGCTTTTGCCTGCTTCTAGTCTATCTATGTTTTAGATCATACAATAGTTGTTGTAGCTATGTAGTTATATTGTGTAATAAATTGTATATTGCACATATATTCATAGTATGTAAGTACACCAATAAAACCCCTTGTTAACTTTAGTACAGTCCGTTCCATCCAAAGGTTGTCTGGTAGAGATCGCTATTTAGCGATAAGACCGCCCATTGTACATTATCAAAGTTTTTTTTTTTTTTTTTTAGTTATTAAGCTGATGTGTTTTTTGGTGTGCAATAAAGTATTTTCTATTCTATTCTATTCTATAGCTTATACATCAGAATAACACAGAGTCTACAATTTATAATGATGTTGTGTAATTTGACCATAATATAATGATAAGTATCAAATAAGTCATTAAAATTATATCAGAAATATCTATACCTAAATGTTTAAAGGGTAAACTGCTGAGTCGTTTGTGATTAATTTGATATGGACATAGTTTGAAGCCTGGAGACGGTCATACGCTGCTTTTATCAAAATACCAAGCGGGTGAAGCCGCGGGTAGAGGCAAGTCTTTAATAAGGAATTATACTAAGACGATGACATCATGTAACATACTTAAAAATAAATAATTTTTATTATAGTAAAAAGCAGCGACATTAAGCCCAAAAAGTGTATTGACCACGTTCTCGTGCCGCAGTGCTGTAAAAATAGGAGGCACTCCCCGTCCCTAAGGAGACGCAATCGGCCCATTTGCGCTGATCAACTCCAGACCCACATTCAGCCATGTTTATTGGGTCGACCAGGAAACGGCGTTTATTTTCACTCCGAGATCTTGCAATTAAGAGGTATTTGCATCTTAAAATTGAAGCAAGACCGGCATTTTTTATTTCGAATGCCTGAAACCTCGTTATTCGACTTTAACGTTTTCAAATTAAGCCAATCACGGCTGGACAGCTTGATCAGGGTATAATTTTTGTTAATTTTACATATGTATAGCGTGGCTACAATTTTAAGGCTTTTATGCCAAAAACGAGATCTTAGTTATGAGTTCAATTTTCATTCAACGCAGGCATTTGCTTTGCGCAACGCATTTCTAATTACTACGAGTAATTTGAAAGTGATCATACTTCGGTGTGATGTTAGTTCAAACCTTCGTATGAGTCGTCATAGCTAGCTAATCTGTACTCTGAGACTGTAAGTATTTACGAGCGTGGTGGTCCCAGCTCAGACGGCAAGTCTTGCCTCTGACAAAACAATTTCGAAACATGCTTTTCTACCTACTTTGCATCTTCCAACGTAATTATGGGTAATTATTTTCCCGATTGCACCGAGCAGAGTTTGGATTTTAATAATTTTATTTAGTCTCAAACAATGGTCTCGTAGGTATAATGATGTTATAAGTTACAGTACAGTATAGTTCGGAGCATGGTGGTTGAATGTACCTTTATGATGTCTGTTCTCGCCTTGTGCTGTCAATAAAATCTTGGATAAATTCTTCTCTCTCCTCTCTCTCTCTCTCTCTCTCTCTCTCTTTCTAGGTGAGTATGTATGTGAGTGTGTGTGAGAATCTATGAGTTCTCTTGCAATTTTTCTGTCTTGTAGACGGTGTAACCCAATTTATCGTTTTTAATCGTAATAAAATATAATCTTAATCGTTTAAACCAATGATGGAAAACTTGTCCAATAAACTCTTCGTTTAGCATAATTATACTCAACGTAGCGTTATTAGGTCTTATTTACTGGGGTCGAAATTAATCAACCGTTTACATAACAATGATTTTTTGTAGATTATTTTTAGACACAAAGTTTTTCCAGGATTAAAAATGCAAAAGTTTGCCTTTGATAAACTTCACGAAAAAACCAAAACCAACACATAATACTTTGATAACTAATAAATCACGTAAAGCACGCAAGTCTTAATAAACTACCCAAACTTTCAGCGGTAATGTAGGCATTCTCGACAAATTTTACTAGTCACAGAAAAATCACTGTTGAAAAAAACTATATGAGAAAACTTTGTCGAAATAACTTTTCTGTGCCTCGGTTACGAATTTAAAATTGCTTTTGTCTCTGATATATCTTATCTATATTACATTTCGATTACGATGTCAGTATTGCCTTCAAGCCGCCCGAGAATATTTAATTTTACGGTATAATTTCAACGGATGCTGAAATTAAATTGGGAGTTTACGTTGTTTTTGCAATAACTGACGGGTATGTCTCAATTCTTCGATATGACATTGCTGTCTCAACAAATTAAGGTTTAAGTCAAAATGAAATGCTGTTTGAGACACGACTTTCGTACATTAATGTGAAGGGATACTACAAATCAAGGAAATAACATCTGTAAGTAAGTACTTAATGACGAACTCGTTTGGCTTTAAAAGAATTATGAATACAAGTTGAATTAATATGAAAAAACAAAAAACCTGACCCGAAGGCTGGGATTAAATATTTTTAATACCTTCTCTTGAAGACTTTTGTTTTTTCATTTAAAACAACATTGTATCTGGTATTTTATGTTACCCATAAAGTATAATATATTATAATATATGATTTATCTATGGTTTTCATTTTCCACTTCTAAGAGCAGCGCCATCTATTTTGATTCCTGAAAGCTTGAGGGGTTTTCACGGCTACCTTAGCCGTGAAAACCCCTCATTGCATAGGATAAGGTATTTTTTGGTAAAATAAAGCGGGATCTTACAACTAAGCGATCCACTAATAAGAAAAATGTTTAAAACTTAGTAAACGCCGGAGGAGTATAAGATTTTCCGATTTTCTCGTAGAGGCAAAGTTTTGATTAATCTTTTAGGATTTTTTGAGCGTCTGCTTTAAGGTATGCATAAGCAGAGCAGAGACTTAAGCATGCCTTGGTGACAGTTTTTTATAGAAATCTATCAGTAGGCATGCACTTAGGATCTGTAAAAATTTTGTGCAGACGGCTATCAGACACCTATTAGTCTAAGCTAGTTAATTTAAATCTCATATTATCTTTAGGCAAGAGGCGTAATGTCCATTGCATGGGAATATTTAAATTCAACGTAAATAGGCTGCAATGTTATTCTATTGTTATTCTCGTCGCAATTATAACATTTACACAACAAAAGTTACAAAGTTTATCATTATAGTTGGGTACCTAGTTACTAATGGCTGTATTTTAAATGAATTAGGCGAGGTTAATTCCCGGTTTTCTTTTTTTATTTCTTCACAATTGCAACGGGGAATTATCTACTAATTATATCAGGCTTAGCAATAAACATAACATGAAAAGGGGGCATTTTCTGACCTAAACTTTGGCATTTTCACGTTTTAGAATTTTCGGACATGCCTTAGCCTGGAAAATGAGTGTCATTGTCTCGTTCCCATAGCCATTTTGCTATTGTAAATAGAGGGCTGGGTAGTTATGACGTTACCTATGAAGACTTGAAATACGATCATCAGACAATGAATTACTATACAATAGCTCACATCATGCTGTATTAGTATTGTATTATATATGTATCAATAACAAATAAAAAACAAACACGCTCATGACTTTATTCTCCATGATGAGCATCCTCACCTCAGATACATACTCAGTGTACAGATCTTTGATAAGACTAAGTGATGGATAGTCAGAGGCACTTCCAAACACTACATTTGACACATGATCGCAAGTGCAATACTTTTCTATATAAGGTATAAAATAAGTATAATTGACTTTGAACTATGAAGGATTTACTTTTCCGAGTTTTTTTAATCCATATGTTAAGAGATTTCAAGAATCTAGTGAAGATTGGGAATTCCAATATTTATTTTGAAAGAATTCGTCACGATTGGCGATCGATTTTACAATCGATAAAAAATCTGAACACAACATTGCTAACAAGAAATCGATTTAATCGATCAAGCAACGGCAGGTACCTAAGTATCACTTTTTTAGATCATTATCGTGAGCCCGTCAACGTATGATTGTTAAAATATTGCTCTATATTTTCGAGTTTTAATCCAAAGCAATAGAGTCCAAACTAGACTCTAGACCCAGACTAGAAAAAAATTGCTAGTCATAGGACGGTTTGCGAACAATTGGCATGCGATGGATGGTGGAACTACTAATTTGTAGTGCTGAGATTTTCTAAGAAGCGGTAACTGTCATTATTATGGTATTATGTAGCGTCGACCGCTGTTTTCAACCGTAGATGTCTTAGTTATCGTCACTGCTTAGCAGCTGTACTGTACCCCGTCTCTTAGGAAAACCCATGGAAATATTATCTATGGAAAACCTCCTTAACGTTTATTTGTGTGTCCGTATCCATGCTTTAGTCTGTGATTGAGTGTTAGTGTCTATATATTTTTATAATTACTAATAATAAAGCTGAAGAGTTTGTTTTTTTGTTTGAACGCGCCAATCTCTGGATCTACCAGTCAGATTTGATGAATGTTTATTTGCATTTGATATGGGCTATCAATATATTCATGGGGAAGGTTATATCTGGTAAGGTTATATCATAATTAAGTTATATTTAACATCGCGCTAAGACCCTTAGGAGCCAAGAAAGAGAACGCTTATAATTACAAAATGCATTCATTTGTTTATGTTGAGATAAAAACTTGCTTGTTACAAGGACGAAAAATATTAGTAGGAAGCTATAACGATGAGAAAGTCATGTTGGCCTAGTGGGCTGTACCCCAACTTCCGACTCAAAGTTCGTGGGTTCGAACCTGGACGTTCACTAATTATTTTCTCAATTCCAAAAAAATATGTGCTTTTTAACACTTGCTATGAAGAATAAAATCGTGAGAAAACCGGCAAGCCCAAGAACCAAAAGTTCAAAGTCAGGTAGGCCATCGGTTATTCCAATTAGTGGTGATGATCTTGTAACCTGTCACGTGGAATACTAACTATGTATTATGCAAAACGCGGACATGGTGACAAATATAATGTTCCGATGTGTCTCTGCTCTGACCACCCCTATTTGAATAATGAATAATGAGGATAAACAGTTGTGTTTTTTCTTATAATAAGGTAAACATTACCTTAAATTTGTAACTGTATGAACCAGATTCTGTGAAAACTGCATGTCAGTCTGACTAAAGGTATCTAATAAAACCTATGGCCTAGAAAATAGGGCCGACCGGTAAACAAGGAACTCGTTCAATTTAACTACCAATTTCCAAAGATCAGTAGTTACACAACGTGTCCGTTATTCTCCGTTAATTCCAAATGGTACCCGACACAGCCTGTAAAGATAATGAGCTAGAGAAAGCCTTTGCTTTAACTTAATTAGGCTACCAACGCAAATTCCCTGCGTAATGTACCTAGGTATTTATATACCTATATTATACTATATTATTTAAATTTTTATATTAGCAAGGGTTCTTTCGCGTTTGTCCATCCTTTCTTGGCCCTATCTGATAACCAGCGCTGTTTCTCACTACGGTGAAGCAGCATTAAGCTGAACCCTCCTGGGGATCAGGTTTTCTTCTCACTGAGGGGAAAATTGTAATAAGCAATAACAAAATGATGAGGGGGATTTCTGCACTTTTTATCATTAGAGTTGAGTTTCCCCCCTTAAGGGGTATTTCTCAGACGGTATTTGTTTAATAACCCGATCAGCACACAAATCACATTTTCTAGATCACTGTTTTTGCATTCTATATTTTATTTTAATAATTAACCTAAGTATTTTCTTGTCTTTTGTGTACACCCAACAACGTGTCAAGTCCGATAAACCATTGTAATCTATTCAATTCTATAAATTTGAGACATCACAAACTAACAATAGCTTGAAATAATATACTTTCTTACTGCAAAACCATTTATAAGTGTAGGTAACAGTACTAGCCCACGACAGCTATCAAATCAAATATCTCTATAGTAAATGCATTACGGTAAGATTTACAGCATTACGAAACAATCGTTTATTGTAGAACGCAGTGTTGTTCAGTAAAACTGGCATTCACATCGTTTCAAGCTTATTTCATTACTAGCTCTGCCACGGCTGCCCTCGGCCCCCTAACCCACCGCGTTGCATCGCCTGTCCGCGCTGTTACTTCTTTTGCACGGCTTCTAAGGGTCGTTGTGTGATATTAAATAGCCTATAACCTTACCTAAAAATATATCTATCAAATGAAAAATCATTTTTTAATTCCTAAACAAACAATCTTTTAAGCTTATTAGTAGTAATAATAATAAAGCTAAAATATTGGTTTTTATTTTATCCACGGTGGCCCTACAACCCACCGCATCACAACGCCCGCCCGCTCTATTACTTAGGATAGGTTGGGTTGTTAGGTTTTTGTATTACAATCCAGAAAGGGTTGCTTGCCTTAAATTATCATCAGTTAGGACGTATAGTATGGAAAAGACAATTAGGATTGTTTTATGTCAATCATTAGGGAGTCCCAGCAGTGGACTTCTACAGGCTGTTGATGATGATGGTCCATCCCCAGACAGAATTTGCAAAAATGCTTAAGATGCCGGCATTCGTTGCACTCATCGCGTCCATAAGCAGGCGACGCGTCACCGCAATCATGCAAACAAACTAACACAATCAACGAATACCGCAGGATATAAATAAACAGACGTCTCACTCAGATTTATCTCAAATATGTCACGTACGCAGACGCAACTTTTTCTTTTTTTTTAACTTTTTATGATTTTTTATCGCAGATTTCGCAGTAAGTACGATTCGGATATGTTTAAACCCGTAACCAACATAACCGAGACGATACGACCTTGCATTGTTGCCCCTACATACCTCTTTAGCATGAATTATTGCCCATACATACTACGAAATCATAATTATATATAATTGCATAAAAAAGTGTATTTTAGGTATTCAACGGTCTTTGCTATCGTGGCACGCGTTTTATATGTTGATATAAAATTAGAAGTTATGTTGACCTGAAAATGACTGGAGGGGCGAGCTGGACTGATGGAAGAACGGGTCATGTTATCGTAGAATACCAACTCAATTACTAAAGTTTACAGACACAGCGAAGTTACCGGATAAGTTCGCTGAATAAATCTGTGCGCTGGACGGTCTCAAACAAAGTGTATTTGATACTTTACGAGTTCGCATAGTTTAAGCTTTAGTAAAGCCTGCCTGATAAGACTCCTTATCTAGTGTCCATTCGATACCTTCTTTTAACTATACTAGACTTCTCTATTATGTACATTTATTACACCAGACATCATTAGCTTCTATTGCCGTTGGCAAAATAACTAAGCTCAAGTAGCGTTCAAATTAACCATCATTACCTACAAGCTAATTGCATGTTGGGTATACATATGAATTATTGACACGAGTAATAAAAGCCATGGAGGCCGATGGAGGTAGTTTAACACTGTTTGTCGTGGTACTCTTTGAGGGAGGCTTATTGGAAATAAGCACTGGATTTCTATTAAATGACTGAATGTATGATAAAAACCAAATGGCACATGGTTTGTTCGAAGTCAACGGAATGACATGAACTGAGATCTATTATTACCCGCGACGCAAGAAGAATTCATTTTGTGGTGTTTGTCTGTTACAATTTTTCTCCGAAAGTGGTACTACCTATTTTGTCTTTGTCCTCAAGGATGTTTCTAGGTAGGTTTTATCACCACACGTCACTGCAATAAATTATAGAATACACGACTTAAAATATTTCGATTTTTTTAAAGTTAACTGTTTCGTTTTATCAAGATCAGCCAAGCACTTAGATACTCAACCACATAGCATATAGCCGATGTAATCGCACCTGCAAGAGTTCCAAGCTCAGGATTACGCGGAGACGATCAAAGATCTCGTTATAGATGTACGGAGGCTACAGCGAGATGAACTACAACTACATAGCAATATGAGCTTTGCGTCACGAGTGCTTCACGCCTCAGTTAATCTCCGTGGGCTGGAGGCAGAGCTATGTCCCCGGAAACTGGGTGACATTTAAAGTATCGACCGACCTACGGAAGGTATTAGATTCACCGCTTCGGAATGAGGTCTCGTTGTTTCTGTTATGGCCGATACTGGGAATATATTGCTCCATATATATTTTTTCCACCGAAAATAAATGTGCAGAAGATATTTTAATGAGCGCGACACAATAAATATGTAGAATTGCTTTTACTGAATAAAGTAAAATGGATTTTGAGCTGGATTAAAATATACAGACAGACTCTTTCGGTATGAGATGGTTCTGCCAACCATTGAACTCGTAAAGCCTTGTATTTGTATATTTCACTCGACCGCCGTATACATACCTAAATCCAGCAATTTAACGGTTTCGCCGAGAAGTGGGTGCTATCAGTCATCGGTTACAGCGAGCTTTACCGTCGAAGGAGTCTTACGGTATCCGTTACGTAAACTCACAAGCGTGGCCTGGGCAGGATACTGTGAAGCGGGGGAGGCAAACTGCCCTAGGTCTAACATAAAATATCGCATAAATGAAACATGGCAGCCTATCCTGCTCTGCCAAAAAACAAACGACCCTTGATTCGCCTTGAAGTGCGGAATCCGTAAAGAGTATATTAATGACTGTGATTTTTAGGAGTAATGTAGGGGTAGTTGTAGGTACTTGTGCTCTCAGATTTCTAGACTAGTATTAATATAAACAGTACCACTGATAAACATGGCTCGTCCCTGTTGATTGTAATGCATTATGTTATATTCGCCCCAGTATGCCCCTGGCCAAGAACCTGAGTACGTCTAACCTATAACCACATTCCCCTGGCATGTCAATCAATCTCGCCAGACTACGCAAATAGGCAAATGCTTATCATAGCCACGATTACAACACAAGGAAGTAATAAAAGTGGCCGGTTAACAAAATGATTGCCATTTTCCATGAACATGAGCGAAGGGTTTACTTTGTCTAGGATTTATAAAAAGATACTCAGGTAAATCGCTGAGGAAAGGATACGTTTAACAAAAACTTTGAAGTAAAAGATAACAATTTGGCAATTTTCACAACATTTTACTATACTAAGGGAGAGCAAGGAAACTGTTCACATCTGAGTTAGTATTTTTACAAACCGGCTTTAATTTGGACAAAACAGCCGTGATTGCAAACAAGCCAACTTGATGCAGTACCGCATTAGCAAATAAGTATTCCCAAATTGATGTTTCCTGTGGGGTTCACAATTTTGTTTTTCGGTTATGTACCGTACCTACTAACTTTCCGGTCTGATGTATTAACAAATTGCAACTTTTTCAACCTTCTCATTTAGTAACAGTAAGAATGAGCTAGCCGCTCACTCTTCTCATTTGATAAAGAGAGTTTTTAAATTTAAGGAAACCTTTCTATACTAATATTATAAGATGTAAAGTTTGTAAGTTTGGATGTAGGGGGTAATAAAATAAATAAATAATGCTGGACATTTTTCACACAGCATCATCTAGCTCCAAACTAAGCAGAGCTTGTGTTATGGGAACTACATGACTGATATACTACTTATATACTTGTTTTTTTTTTAATACATACATATTATACATAGAAAACACCCAGATCCCGAGACAAATATTTGCAGATGCAAACATTATTAATAATATTTTGAGTGGACCTAAAGGCAAATGTAAGGACCAAAAATTAAAAGCGGATTAAACCAATTTGAGGAAACAACCATCTAGTTTCGTATTTATATGAGCGATCAATGTGAGATCCACTGAGTAAATTGGTCTCCTACGCATTAATTGGCATTTAGGATTGCCAAACGAGCTCCTAACGAACTAGTAGCTACTATAAATTTCGTTGATGTCCTTGTCGGGTAACCAGTATTAAACAATCTGAACTCATTTAAAACGTCTCTTGAATAATACAAATTATTTATCATCGTAATAATGTACTATTAATTCCAAACTGGACGCAGGGTTATAATTTCGATGCAACAAGGCGAGGTAGGTACTCTCGTTGTTACCGATGAAGGCAAATACAGATTTATGGTAATACTGGTTATTTCGAAAGCTAGTAATTATTCATACAAATTGTTACTTAAACCGATTATTAGTGCAGCGGTAAATAAAGATATAATGGGTATTTTAGCGTTGGTATTGCACCGACGCGACGTCGTCGCCCGAGGGCGTCTCGCCCTTCATCGTGTTTTGTCTACGATGTATATATACCATGATTATCAGCTTTAAATCTGCAAAGAAATGCTAAACGTAAGGCTCTAAAAATTGCGGTAGAGCTCAATTCTTGTGCAACTAAATAAGAGTTGTATAAAAAAAAATAACCCACCACAACCTATGTCAATACCATGCCAGTATGACCCGCGTATATCAAAGGCGGACCGAAGCACTCGAGCTTTTGCCATTTTATTTGTACGGCGAATTCCTTTGCTAGCGAACACGACGAAGAAATGAAATATGGGAATAGCTATTAGTGGTCTATTTAAATAGCTTTCAAGCCTAAGTTTGAATACAAATCCAACCAGATTTTAAGGTGTATACATATTATGTTATACTGATTTCAGCTGGACACATTATGCTCTAAATTTTACTATTTTGTATGCAATTTAAAAGTGAATTTAAAAGTTTATGGCACTATCACAGCATTCCAGCATTCTCAACAGCCCTGAGCCGAGCATCAAATTACAACGCCCGAGCGCTTCCAAGAGCTGAGTAAACATATGCATTTCCAAAATGAGATCACGAATTTAAACTTCCTGTGCATATAAGGTCTGTGAATCTTTGGGGAAGTTTTGCTTAAGGATATAAAGTTACGAAATCTCCTGAATGTACCTATTACTAAAATGCACTATGGTAGTGCATTTTAGTAATACGTATTGCTTTCAGTAATAAATTAGAGAGCAAAAGCTCTCTAATTTATTTATTTTTGCGTAGGTATATACATTTTTGTTTATATTGCTGTAGCTACCGGGTACAGCGATAAGTAACATATTTTTTTTGTTAACTGGGACTCTTTGGGAAAGTAGTGGAGAGATTGTAGTAACGTATGAGGTCTCCGCTGTATCATTGTCTTGGCATCTTTGACCTGAAGAATCGTGATACACGCTTCGATATTGAATATAGGTTAAAATATTCCAGCCGACATACTTTCAAGTGAAAACATGTTTTGATAGGTGATGACACACTTTCGATGGTGACTGCATTTAGCAGAGTCTGTCCACAAACATATTATATAAATTGTTTAACTAGAACTACAGGTAGTATTCTAATATATTTGACTACAGGTAGAAAACTAGGTGCTAACGTTATTCATATTTTCCCTGAAAAAATCTGGAAATTCACTAGATTTCCTTAGTAAAAAGTCAAATTGTATTATGAAAGTACACTCATGGACTTATTTAGAGAAACGCTTCATTAATCCAAAAAAAAGACTGAAATATGTACAAAAAGTTTTTAGTACAAACTGGCCACATATACCCTAATATTTAATTTGAAAAAAGAATTACTGCAATAGTCTTTTGTTTCAGGGTTCAATTTATTTTTTTTCGTTTATTTGTTATTTTCACTTGTTTATTGGAATAATTTTTCTGACGTGTGTATTCATTTCATAAAATTCTGTCCTTTATCCATTTTTTTATTTCACAAAACCGTATCGCAAAAAAAAAATCAGTTTCAATCTCTTTTTAGTTCCGTTCCTCTAATTATGTCCATGAGTGTAGTATGTTATTTGTTCGTACCTACGTTGTCAGTGTTGGTATCAATCAGCTCACCAGTCTTATCAAAAGACATACATTGTTATTTGAACTGGTACAAATATTACGTTATATTTACCTTCAGGTCCGAACTGCCAGATGAAGTTGAAGTGTTGCTGCTATCCAGACGGTGCATTTGATGCGAGTTGTGGTGCATTCTGCCAAACTACAGCCCACTTCACGTGAAGCTCACAAACTGTCCACTTGAGTACGAACGAATCTCGTTCACTACATCGGCATTCACTTAGCTTTCTACTTCATTTAGCAGTCATTAACATACACTTTAATATCTGCAGTAGGTGCCTATCACGAAAATACTATTTCCGGGCGTGACACCTATCAATCACTAAGCATTAACATGTATCATAAGCTAAAAGAGATGGGGTAGCCTAGATGTATTAATTACGTAAATGGATGATTACAAAATAACGTTAATACACAAAACACAGCTCTTAACACCTGCACATTGAGTAATGGCATACGTGACTCAAGTAGGTACTAGTTTATCGGCAACGCTGAAATACCGTGTTATCATTCACAATCGCCAATGGCAGATATTTTGAGACATTTTTTATTTGATAAACGGTTTCACCTTGAACGGGTTACTTTTCACGTGTTGATGCTATTTTTTACGGAACTCGAATGTTTTATAGCGACATTGATAGATACAATCAGTTAAAGAATATTATTACCTACCAACCTACTCCATTGCGGCCTTGCTCTATGATTGCAAACGCCATAAATCACATCGCATAATAGTTCCAATAAAGCCCAGCTAATCAAAAAGGCTGTTGGAATCACATTGGAATCGAGAGAGGACGTAAATCAAAGTAAACCACAACAATAGAACCGGTAGTGGCTGAAGTAATGTCACAGCAGGTCGCGATCAGGCCAACCCGGCATTTTCAATTTCCTAGATGCTTGTTTGCTAGTATATTGCCTATGATTAACAAAGAAACTTTAGATTACCTACTAAGGTGGGTGCTTACTTACTTATACCTACCTACCCTACGAAAGTGTATATAATGATTGAAATTCAACTGTAAGGTTATTTAGGAGGCAGATACTCGCACAAGCGATGTCTTATTTCCTATTCTACTTTATCTCTATCTACATCTAACTCTTCGACTTGATAGTTAGTTACTACACACAGATATCTAAATCCTACTATAGGTACCTAACTAACTAAACGAATGTGGTATGGAATTCATCTTACTGAGTACTTATTTATAATCACCATGTAAGTTCCAGCAGCGCTTAGAGTCCTTATTTGGATGAAATCTAATGGTTCAGTGTCTTGGAAACATTTGCACAGATTCGCGAGATTACCAGGGCATGGCGGCCCACCGGAGCGGGCTAAATATAGCTTGCTACTATAGAAGGACTTTTTGATTAAAACTAAGGAAGTTTTGCGAGTGCGTATCGTGAAAGTGATATTTCGCGAGCGCGTGGGTCAGTCGGCGCGCGCGGCGGTACTGTGGTTGGTTAGGCCGTGCGGACAGCGAGCGTTGCACCTGATCCCGCGCCCCTGGACCTTCCACTTCACCCACCTATTAGGGGACGATTTCATCCGCAGTGATAAAATACTTCCACGCATGTAACTATAGTTTATGGTTTGTTAGCTATAGCATAGATAGTATATATACTATATTTATAATTATATATTACTACAAATTTTGACAATGTTGTGCTTTGTAAATATTGTTGGTATACTATGTAGTATATAGTAACCTAGTCTCAATTGAAATTGAATGTCAACGGCAAAATATACGACTGAAGTTATGTTAACCAAAAGAAACGAAAAATTTTGTTTTATTTGTTTGTTTGGTTTCATTAAGACCAAACTTATTTGATGTATTCTCATGATGTTAATTCCCTCGTAGGGTGTTATTTGCTTTTATACGGCCATTATTACTTACCATCGATCTTGAGATTTCTTGAAATCATTTGACTAACCGGTGTTGAGTCCGTCATTTGCATTCTGCGCCCGCGCTCCCGCGCGTTTCACTCACGCTCCGAAGCCCGCTGTCAAAGCTCTCACGGAAATCAGACGTTTCATTATTATGACGACAGAGCGCAAAGGAGCCGAGACTAGTAGGTAGCAATTACAATTTAAAGTAGCTGGTCAAAACACGAACGCTTTCGTTGCCGGAAGAACCATGTATCTCAATCAAAACAAATCACTATTGGCAATTGTGCTATGGTTTAACTGCTGGCCCACATTAGAAAACTCGAGTTTCAGCTACCGGGGCGCGTCGTTAGTCTACAGTGAGTTGGTGTCTGGATTGGATACGCGTTTGTTTGCACAAATGTTTCAATGACATGACGTCATTGCTATTCATACCGTTAGCTGTGAAATAACGGAGTATCACGTGACACTCTTAAATCACATTGGGCCCTGAAATCATAAATCGCTCTTTGGATTGGAAAATATGTTGGTACAATATTATTTGTTATCGATGAGTTCAATCGATTGTTACATTTCAGATGATACAGATGTATAAATTCAAATTGAGTTTTCTGCATTAAAATATTGAGATGTAACTTAAATCTTGAAACATATTTTAGATAAGTATTGTTATTTTCTTAACGTAGGCATGCATCTATCCATAAATAATGTATTTTTATAAAAGCAAACCTGGTCGTAAGTAAATAACTTAATTTTTATTATCCTAAGATATTTGACCGTAATCTCTCACATGATGGTGTCCATTTTGTTTTGCCCTTACTTTCTGCAGCATTCTGAGATCATAAAGATTTAACATTCACTATCAGGACCAATTTATCAGTAGTAAACTTTTTTTAAACCCAAATGAGTTTATTTAACGAAACACATCTACTCTCACTCGGTGGTGTTGAGCTGATTTTATCTTGACGTGGACAAAATATTTGGCACTAAGTGTTAAGTACTGTAGACTGGTGTTTTGAACAAAATCGTCAATTTCTAGTTAACACGATAGTCAACTACTTATTGAGTCTACCTACGAGTATGTACACTTGCTCTATTTATGTTGCTGAGGCCTATTTATAGAAAAAGTGATTGAAACTAACAAACATTTTTCAAAAAGGTAGCGCACAAGGTGTGTATTCATAGTTAGTTCAAGTAGGTATGCATTAGCATTGCCATTCAGCGTGGCAATGCGGCCAGTATTTTGGGAACGCTTCCGCCTGGTAGTGATCTGGATCAGTTGAGCTATCTATAGATCGTTTGCAACGGTCTTTAGATAGCTAGCTGTTTCATCTGTATTTGTTGTATATACCTACTTGTACATAGTTGTATGAATAAATGTATAAAGAAGTAGGTAAGTATGTATAATATGTAGTTTATTAAAATATGCGTGTTTTAAGTATAATTATATTTAGTTTATTCTTTCCTGACTTTGTACACCTACAAACTTTGTCACTTCTCTATCTCTCAAAGTTTGCTGGAAGAAAACTCTTTTTATGGTTAAGCTCGCTTTTGTACATGCCTTACTTAATATTTTGTTTTTTTGTAGAAACGTTTCAAAGAGTAAAAAAACATGACGATGAAAGAAATAGCAGAAATCTACGTAAATTAACTTAATAAAACTTAATAGAAATATATATCACTATGTAAAATAAACTTTTTTTTTTAAGTAAATAAATACATTAATAGAAGGTCATACTACGCATATATTAAAAGGAATTTATTATTGAAAGACATTAAAAAGTTGCTAAGTAAACATTTTTACAGTTTCATTAAAATGTATCGCGCATAAAATCAATGTTCCAGCGTGTGTCGGAACAGGACGCGAAAAGAACAAAAAAGAAGCGTGATAAATAAATTTATGGAAAAGCACTGATATTGCTGATTGTAACCGATACGGATCATTCCTGTTACTGCGTATATTCGAGTCACATACCTACTGTTGTTATTACATTTATTTCAAGACCTCTTAAAAACGAGGTTATCGCTACATGTTTATTTAAAGACTTCATAAGACTGACTGTTCTTGGGTGTTCAGTCACGGTCATTAATGTGTGGATATATGGTGCTTATGGTGAGAAATACTAGCGAAACGCCTGTGGGTTTGTGTATTGGTAAATTTAACAATATAAATAAGAATACGGAAAAGAAATAAAATAAGTAGGTACCTCCATTTACCAGTCAGGTAATATTTCTTAGACACGAGCTAAGAAAATAAAATGTATTGTTTGTGGCATTTTACTTTCAATAGGCCAGTCTATTGACAGACTTTACTTTGTAGACATGAGATTACATATTAAAGTACTCCTACGCGTTTGGATAGTTAAATTTACAGTAATTTTACGATTCAATTTACATTTAAATAGCACATAACAACAGTTTTAAATTGATCTCTGTTTCGTTTATGGCTGTACATAATTTGACAAATTCGATAATTGCAACAAAGTCCATAATATAAATATATCTTCATTTTCACTTTTACAATACCTACGGTCATTTAAAATTTTGCCACAATTTCACTACGGACAAACAATACGTTGGTCTCTGACAACATGACTGATAGCAAGTCTGGTTTCGTTATAACTTCGAGATAACTAACTAACAAGAATAATATATATCATGTTTCGCCGAGGCGTAAAAAGTAATTTGGTGTAGAACTAAATTTGATAAATTAACTAAAACCCGGTGGCGTTGATGTTTAGAAAGGTACCTAAGTAGGTATTAAAATAACTTCTAACGCATTCTATAATTTGCATATTAAAGACTTTATGGGATCAATGAAATGTATTAAAAAAAATATATACAATATTATGTTAATACATGGAATAAGGCATAAAATATTAAAAAAAAAAACGCAAACTTCTACACAAAAAAATCAGCTAATTGTCTAGCAATTAGGTTTCAGGTGTTTTACGACGCATACTGGTTTGGGAATTAATAACAAAGTAAGTACCTAGGTAATCAGGCTAAAGTGCCAGTTTAGCACATACAAACAAACAAAACAAAAACAAACAGTAAATTTCTTCAGACACAATATTCAAAAAAATATTGTAAGTAAATAGAAGTGACATCAGCAAACGGATGTTCCATTAGCAATGCAGATTAACAGCTCCACCAGGAAATGGCGGCTTGTCGAAACTCAAAGCAGCCACACCAACTACCTTAATTTAATTTTTACTGGCATCTGTCGCACGCGTAGTACCTACCCGGATAAAAATATATATTGATATAGTTCACGAACTATAGCTGTTCCAAATTTCATCTCGGTCCAGCCATTGCGGAGATTGTTGGCAATAAACAACTAAACTTCGACATTTTAATACCATTTTAATACCATAATACCATTATTGGTAGGAATGATTCTTTAACTGCAAATAGTAACCCACCATTACGAAACAAGAGCCGTGTTGGTCTAGCAAGCTGTTCCCCGACTACCGATCTGAAGTTCGAGGGTTCGAACCCGGACATGCCAATGGATTTTTTCCTCTTGGGAAATTTTAAAGCGCTAAACGTTGAAGGAATACATAGTGAGGAAGCCGGCGTGCCCTAGAATCAAAAACTCGAAGGACAAGGTTCAACAACTGAAAGCCCATCGTCGCTTATTGGAACACTTGGTTCCAATACTTGGACTTGCAGGATGTCACGCGGAATGCTAAATAATATCCAAAACGTGGGCATGTGTCAAATATAATTTTGGACGTGTCTCTGACCTGCCCCTGTTCATAACCTCACGGATCTAAGTGGTGAGTATAGATCAGTCAGGATGATGTATAATGGGTATTACGATCGTGGCCGTGTTTATGATGAATTAATTATGTCAGTCAGTGATCGTATCCCTAAATAATATGCTCCTTGGTGATTTGATTTTATTTGGTTGGCACCAACAACATGAAAAAGCGCGTTCGGTTGTTGGTCACGGATCTGTTTTAGTCACCTTTTTTTTTTTGTGACGAGAGGGAAATCTGCTAACAGATACCCTACCACATTGAGGGTGTGATAGGGTTATGTGAGGTTCACGGACTCGTGGACTCACTAAAACCCCCCCGGTGGCCGGCCTCGATGCATGTCAAGGGGCTCCGGGATCTCCAAAGGAACGCACCGGTGCCCCTCTCGCATAACGCCCTTCGCACGTCCCGGGGGCAGTTGGAAAACCACCCCCAGCAACCTCACGGTCACTTAACTAACATGTGATATGTGTGAGTCTGAAATCGGCCTTGTGAAGCCAAGTGCAAATACAGGGTCCATAGAATAAATACCTTAAAACTAAAATACATACACAATCATATAAAATCATATAAAAAACTTATTTAACAAGTTCGAACCGACCTTTTTTCCGGCAAATTGACATCATTTTGGTAAAGACAATGCTCAAAGCCAGCATTTCAGCAATCTCAAGAAATGCGCGAAATGCCCGCAGGCTCCCGTTTTCCACGAATAAAGTACCAGGTTCTCAGCGAATAAAGGACCCAGATTAACATCTACGATGTCTCCCCCTCCCACAAGGGAATAGACAACTGCACTCTAGACAAGTGGTCGACGAAACAAATCGCGGCTTGACATTGTTGGGTAGACAAGTGGTCGTCGACTAAACAAATCGCCTTAAAATTATGTGGGTTATTCCTCTACGTCAGTTTTTCCTCAACGTTTATTTAGACTTTTAAAGTGGCAAGCAAGCCTATGCCCACCTGTTAGTGCGGTTATCTACCCTATGGGCGCTGGCAACACCAGAGGTATCACTCACGAGGGCTCTGAGACTTAATAATAAAAAGTCTCATGTTCCTGTCATTTTAGCGGCATGGGACCCATCAACACCACCGGAACACAGCATAGAAAACACCTAAACCCGACATAAATATTTTCCGATGATATAATTTGTCCCGCGATAAAAAATAATAAAAAAATCATAGAGAAACGAGATGTCGCCGATTTACGTTTGAAATTGGAACCATTCGGGATAAGCCATTCGTTTGCGATTATTTTTCGATGGGCATTTGTCTTGAGGCAGCTGTTAGTGAACTGTGGCTTTACAGCAAAGATAAAGCATTGTGATTGTGCTCCTACTGCAACCACTGTAATCTTATTGCCATCTCGATTAAAATGTACATTGACTTCAGTGTTGTATTTTCACTTTAGTTGGTACATGGAGCTAAGATCTGAATCGATAAGTAAGGTATGTGTTGGGACCACTTAACATGTTTTGATTCAAAGCTTGTGACTATATAATTTATTTACTACAATTCGGTAATGCAGTTTGCTTTAATAAATAAAACTTATAGCTTGAGGCTGGCAAAGCTTCGGTTTATTTATCTTTTTCCATAGGTCATTTGAAAGATTTTATTTGAAAAAAATATATATTCATATAAATCTAGAGAAAATAACTAACTATTTAATTATTCTGGATATAAAACACATCTGCCACATATAGTACCAAATTATTGGAGCCCAGAATTGCTAAAAAAAAACACTGTTGTACCAAGTTATGTTTACCTAAGTACCTAAGCTTACTTTTTTGAGCCTTATGGGGTTGAGACTCTGGGTCCGTGGGAAACCGGGGCCCTTCGCGTTTTCAAAATTATTTCAGGGCGACTGTAGCGACTTGTCAAGCGACGCGTGACAAGAGAGCTGCCTCTTATCTGGGTCAACGCATTAGCATTGCCATTCAGCGTGGCAATGCGGCCAGTATTTTGGGAACGCTTCCGCCTGGTAGTGATCTGATCAGTGGAGCTATCTATAGATCGTTTGCAACGGTCTTTAGATGGCTAGCTGTTTCATCTGTATTTTTTGTATATACCTACTTGTACATAGTTGTATGAATAAATGTATTAATACTTCAGTATCTTACCTAATTGTTAGGTAAATAAGTTATTTCGACTCAATAGATGTCAATGTCGAGAAAACGATGTGTTGATTGAGATATTGTAATAAATTGAAATAACAGCACGGCGGCGGCGGGGTAATTAAACTTTTTCTACTTTTTTATGTAATTAGTTATTTTTATAATATTAGAGCCGGTGCAGCGGCTGATTCGGCCGAGGATCTCAAGAGGCGCAAATATAGAAGTCTCGACAGAGCCTACTTATTTGAGCCTTTTGGGGTTGAGACTCTGGGTCCGTGGGGAACCGGGGCCCTTCGCGTTTTCAAAATTCTTTCAGGGCGACTGGTCGAAGCGACGCGTGACAAGAGAGCTGGCTCTTATCTGGGTCAACGCATTAGCATTGCCATTCAGCGTGGCAATGCGGCCAGTATTTTGGGAACGCTTCCGCCTGGTAGTGATCTGGATCAGTTGAGCTATCTATAGATCGTTTGCAACGGTCTTTAGATAGCTAGCTGTTTCATCTGTATTTTTTGTATATACCTACTTGTACATAGTTGTATGAATAAATGTATTAGTTATTTTTTGTTTTGCTTGGATATATTGCAATAATAATACGTGTAAGATAATATCAAAAAAAAATCATAAACTTACAAACGAGAATATAAATGTTTAATCATTGAGAACCAGTTTTTTTAGTCGGAATAGCCCACCTGAGCTTAGTAAGTCTAGGTAGTAACGTAAATTGGCAGGTTTCTGTGACTTCATGACAAAATGGACTCGAATAAAAAATCTGGGTGTACTACACTCAGATTTTTTATTAGTAATCAGTATAACCTTAGTTTAGTTGGACATAGGTCTACTTACGGCCTAAAAATATACTTTCAGGTATGTTGCCACTAGACATCTTCTACTCGTCTTCGCAGTGTCGACATTTGTGTCTATCCTTATCATAAGACCCTCATAATGAGACGGAAAATTACGCGCAAGATGGCAAACCTGAGCTTATTTACACGGGTAAAATGTAAAATTAACGCGATGAGATTGTTTAATTCTCGTTTAATCTCGCCGCGGCTGAAGTTGGGGCCTGAAGGTGGCACTTTAATAATAAACTGAGAAAGACGCACGTACCGATTAAATAAAAAGACTAAATAAAATTGGAATTTAACAGTTAACTAACTAGATCCTTATTTACAAGTTTCTTAAAAAACTTACACTAAATAAATGAATGACAGCCGGTTTCTGAAACGTTGATCAAAGATCAAATTTCATATCTAGTTATGTGTGTTTTTTTAATAACGTTAATTTACATGAGATTAGACCACAGGTTAGTTTTATTAGCCTTTCGGTCGTTACTATAAGTTTGAGCTTTGCTGACAACCACATGTTAACCTATACAAGATTTAAAAAAAACTCCGGTATGTATTTCCAGCATGCAGCACGCCCTCGTAACTTATAGCAACAAAACTACCTAAGAACAAATCTATTCCAAGAAACCGCATGACAATCTATTAAGCCATTTTCAACAAATGGTAACAGACAGACAAATAACTTTTGAAAGCATTAAAAATTACGAAAAGGTTGACAATCGACATTATATTTGCTCTAGTGACTCTTACCTGACTGTAATTATTTAGAGCGCGTATTTTTGCGTACTTACATATCAAGGAAAACAAAACAAGGATAAAAACAAGTTATCAGTATTCAGATTTATATTCATAGAGCTGCTCCTTGCAAGGTTTCGAATCAGTGACATGAGCCATCAGACAAATAAACGGCATCATTTTTAATTTCACCAATCCCCATTTAAATAAATAATTAATGCTGAGCATTTTTAACACAGCCTCAGCTCAGTCAAAAGTAAGCAGCTCAAGTTATGGGAACTACATAACTGATATATAACTTATATAATTTGTTTTGTTAATACATTCATATTATACGCAGAATTTCTGTTAAATATATTAATAAAACTTAACTGAAATTAAGCAGTCTAATACGTTTTTTGGCCATTTATCAGTTTAATAAATAAGCTGTTTGATAATCAAATCGTAGATTATTCAAAGACTTTATCCAATTCCCGTCGGACTACTATGAGAATCGCCTAAATGGTTTATCTCGAACGATCTTCATTGAATTTGACATTCATAAATTACAAGCTGACTTATGATACCTAGTGAAGAATCCTATTTGTTACTCAATATTCATGCAATGGGTATTATCTATCGAATAATCGCTTAATTCCAATTAATTTTTATTATCTATCGATAACAAACAATAACAAACATACTAATCAGTAATGTTACTGTTGGATGTTTATTATTATGAGGACTGTGTATGTAGTATGTAGTCCTGACCCCACACTAGGATTATAATGGGAAAATATGGGAAACATAGTACATACATTCGTCGTGTCACCAATGTCAAACGAAAAGAAATAATGGAAAATATCCCGTTTAGTACTTTTCAAAATTTCGCGATTAGATAACATAATTATAAGTTTAACGGGTATTTATCGTATACTTCGGTCAAAACGTAGGGAAAAAATAAAAAAGGTAAACGCGATAAAGACCCGTTAAACATATAATTATAATATAGCGTGAAGCTATAATATAGACTATAATATAATATAGTTTGGGTTTACATTTTTTTTATTTGGATCCTGGAAAATTATGAAACGTCTTATATTCGTCGAGTCGTCCACACGTGACGAATGTGCACTCACACCCTTCTGAATTAGGGCCCGATTCGTTAGGAAATTTTCGTATAATGGGTGTGCATTGTTTGTGTAAAGTGGCCAATTTCGGAGAGACGTGGAACAATGGGAGCGTGACCGGCGGCTGATCTCCATCAGCGCGCTATTCTAACATGGACTAGGAACTGGACTATTAACCATATTCTGAATATGTTTAGCCGACTAAGTCCGAGGCTGCATTCACTTAGAAAACTACCATCTATTTACAAAGAAAAGGATGGAACAGATAAAACTGTTGCTTGCTAGTTTTATTTGAAATATATTGTGTAGGTACTTGAGTAGACAGATGGATTATTCCAATCAGAGCGGCGATACACATGTGCTTGTGCCAATTACATTGTGGGACGCTCTTGGCGAGTTATGCGAGTTCATGGTTCAAGATCTCTTATGAGATGATATCCTTACAGTTGTGAGATTTAAGGATAGATAGCTTTCGTGGGTAAACTTGTGAGACCTTGCATCTAAATACCAGCTTTTACCGGCCGCATCTACATACCAGAAGGATTATCATCACAGATACATATATAAATATTTCTGGACGATTCGGTGATTGAATTGGTATGTTTTCAATCGGTGACAGGGGGTCTGTTAAAATGGGTTCTAAGAAGATACACGCATTAAAGGATACTAGATTTAGTAGCGTATAAGCGCCGGTAATCTGCTTTCAACGTAAATTGGGCTGAGGCCAAGGTACGGCGTTGTCACGATTGTCAGTGATATCATCCAACGGGTAAACTAATAAGCGAAGTGTTCGCTATAGGAATAACAATGATTTCTGCGCTCTTGGTTTCATATGGTGTGTCTGCTCTACCTTTTTAATCCCAGCAGATGTTTTTATTCTGAGATAATTCCAGGAAGTGTCGCTAGGACAGACTGTTCTGGAATAATCTACACTGGAATAAAAGTTAAAACCTTTATAAAAATATGGTGCCTGTGCAAAGACTTTGTATCAAAATTATTCGCATTATAACTTAAATGTTTTTCATCACCTCCCTGAAGTGGAATAAGTACCCTATGTTCTGAAAAAAATCGCAAGTTCATACCTATTCAATAGGTAGTTAGACTACCTACAATAAAAGGAAATAATCTGATTAAAAAATTACGCGCCAATCTTTATTGCCGCACGAACCTTGTTAACTTTTTGGTAGAGTCATCCAAGCTATTAATTTATGTTCTACCTGTCATAAGACTGGTTTAAGCGCCATCTATTAGCTGCTGTGTTCATCAAAAGTTGAAGCTATGCGAGCTTGCGCATGCGCAGCGCCCATGATGATTAATCATTTATAGTTACAAGCTTGGGCAGCAGAGGGCGCTACTATGATACATGTACTATTTTAATAAATTAGGTAAGTAGAAGTTTTGCAAAATATTACCCGAGTCTAATAGAACGCATCGATATAAATAAAAAATACATAAGTTCATATGAGTAGGTACATACCTTGCTTTCGCATGCTGGATGGCAGACGTATTTGCACACTGAAACAATTAATATGTATTCAATTGAATGAATTATTACATAGTTTAGTGTATAAGGCGATACAAATAACGGCTTAATTGTTAACTGTAAATGTTATTTTCTATTTGGAAAACTTGATGGATTTCAGGAATACTAATAAAGTTTTATCATACTTTTTATCGATTTTCAGCGAATTATTAATTTATTCGAATTATTCTGATTATTTTACCTCTGCAACATGACCCTTGGTTTTGCACGGGCTGATGACACCAGTGACATGGCCGTGGCTTCCGGAAGGACTTGCTCCGGAAAGCGTGTGACTGGCCCACTCCTTCTTTCTGTATCAAGGCAAAAAATATTGTGTTAATCCATATGAATTGACAACCGCTCGGGAAAATTTCTCGAATGGCGACCACGACGACGATGACGACGCAATGTAGGAAGGTCCCCCACTCTATGGATGAATGACATCTTAAAGATTCTGGTATGTCGGTTGACGGAGGTGGCTCAGGATCGTTTGTCAGGGCACTCCTTGGGAGAATCCTATAATGTCCAGCATTGGATTTATCATGCTGATAATAATAATCTATGTAAAATCTGCTTTGTAGCTTGGTGCCTGTACCTGTAGCTTACTTATCATACTCAAATATAGAATCTTGTTGTTTAAATTTTTTTTACACAATCGTCTAAGAAAATGAGATTTTTGCACTTTTTTTGGCAGTGCGATGTCGTAAGCGCCACGATTTTGCGTATGCGGCTAAAAGCTATAATGAAATGATCTTGCGTTTGAAGCTTGGGCGGCTACTTTGTGCTAATTCGGCAACTATCTGCCTCTTAAACCTAAAATGAGTTCACATGGTACAGTATACGCGCACTAAAGGTATTTTAGTAGTGTCTCAGTTTGATTGACGCTCACTTTCCCACAGGTCAGCGCGAACAAACAGCTCCGGGAGAATAGCATGTATTTTTGACATACTTGCTGCACGAAAAGGAGAGAGACGTTTTACGTAGATTAACAATTTTTATGTCATGCGGCCGGCATTATTACCATTTAAAAGTATACTCCTATTTCCTCTCTGGGCTAAAACTCTACATCGAGCATAACGTCTTCTGACTTCTCCCTACGTTTTTATTATTTTGATTAGTGATATCATAAGCGTATAGATGATATCCAGATGAAGAAACTTACACTTGGCTAATTTATTTAAAAAGTTTTAGTGGTTTCTAGACATGGACACTGCACGGGGATTAGAAAGTACTTAACGCAAGTTCAACATTGACGGGTGACGGTGGCAGCATCATAATGTCATTTTATCATTCATAGTGCCTAGACCATAGAATAATCAATAATACTAACGTACCTAGATGCGTATAATATGGGACTGGCATATGAATGTGCCACAGCAATAGACGGGAGTCGTATATATTTTATGCCCAAGCATTTCACGAGCACGTGAAAAAGGTCCATCCATTGTCCTGAATCTAAGCAAAGGGGATGTAAGCAATGCAAGCCTCCGGGCGATTTATGGGCGACCACCGGCCGGTACCTGCGCCCGCGCCGTCTCACAATGGACACCGGATCGGACCATTCAAGCACGTGCCCTAGTAAAGCTCACAAGGTATGTATATGCTACTGTAGATCTTAATGCAGCTATCTTTGATTTTATATAAAGGAATCACTATATTATCCTACTATAGCATAAATCATTCGTGACTTACCACGTTTTATCAAACTCTAGGTTTGTTTCGAAATTGTACCTATCAGATAACAAAGCATTTAACTTCACAGAGTGTAATAACACTAAGCATACCTACTCCCGAAAACGAAAACAGGCAAATAACGATCATAAAAATTACGGACTTTTTATTTTCGGTATTTGCCTAAATGCTAATCTACCTATATGAAAGTTCACTTAATAATGTATAATTTGGGTTCCTTTTAACTTTTGATGAACTTGAAAGTTTCTGCAAATAATATAGGTATTTCAAGTTACAGAGAATACAATGATTTGTTTTAACCTAGGATTTATCTAAAATGTATTTAGTGGTAGTGTAACTTCAGCATTCTGTATTATTACACCACGTAGGTATACTTTCTTTGAAGATCACACTTTCAAAGAAACACAGTCAATTTGATCTACGCTAAAAGGATTTCTATTTACAAACAGAACACAGAGTCGCTGACAGGACAATGCGTGAGTAAATAATTAGTTTCTATTCAATCTCCACCACGAGTACTGTCGTTCTAGCTGCGATTTGCATTCAATATTGCAAGTCGAGGGCCATGATCTTTATCTTTGAGGCCTGACATGTTTAACACTCGTTAGCAAATTGTATCTGACGGCTATAAATCAGATCTTGTTACGACTATTCTGGTTTGAAGTCGGAGGAAGCGAGGAATCATGGCTCTCGTAATCGGCGCTCTTCGCGTCAATTGTAACCACATGTGCAATTTACGATAGTGAACCCGTTCTTTGTAGGTACTGAGAGTGGTTCAGATAAAGCATGACGTCAAGAGTTGCGCAGACGCAGACAGGCTCCACGGATATTGGCGCCACATTTGCCACGCACATGATTGTTGGACGTTGTCTGCCATTGTATGTATGTATTCTAAATGGGAGTTCGAAATAAACCGATCTCTTTTCTTATCTAGCCAGCCGCGCAGTATACTCAAGTGCTTTCAATAACAGTAGCGAGATTTAATAGCACGTAGGAAATGAATCTCACTGCAATTAGAAATGTTAATAAAGCACATCACTCGAATTACCCAGTTTAATTAGTTACCGACTCTGAGTGTAAGGTAGAGGAAGCAAACCCTACCAGTGCCAGTGGTGAGTGCTTACCCGTTCAACCCACAATTTTTCTACCCAATAGGTATTTTGCTCAGTTCGACCCAAAACATTTGATTCAAGTTACCCTTTCTACCCACACCTACTTATTCCTAATTTCTATTGTTTAAATTCAAATAAATGACACAGTGAAACACTAAAGTAGAAGGGTCAGCAGACAAAAAAAATAGATACTTATTATAAATATTTTTATTAATAAAATCAGTCTTGTTCAGATAAATGTGATTCAAATATTTGACTTCTTCAAGATTACGAAAATTAGTTTTCTTGACTCATATCAAAGTCATAATTTTGTGTTTTCTATTATCAAATGACGGTATGTTTGTGACTAAATTCAGTCCCTTTGTCTGAACAGTTTCTCTATACAACTGTGTAATCAGGATCCCTGCTGGTGTTTTCGCTTTGCTCACGCATTTGTCTATTTCTATTAACACTTGAGTATCTGCTTCATTGACGCGCTCGCAAACGTGAACAATTTCTTTGATAACACTAGTTTGGTGTACATTTAAATGCACACAACCAAAACACCTTGGTGCTTTTACACACCGCCACACTGTATCTCCACCACTGTTTTCTCTTTTTTTATAAAACTTATATCCATTGTGCAACAAAATTTGTCCGCCACGGTTTGATTGAATAAAATTCAAATTGTTCTCACTATTAAAACTTGAAGTCATTTCGTTTTCCGCCATATATTTTAAAGTAAACCTTGTAGGCGAGAATCGGAATTTTATTTAATATTATTTTTTATTAGAAATGATCCGAATAGGCTAGTAGTTTGCCACGAACTGACATATGGCGAATTACCGTTTTTACCCGACTACCAAAACTGGGAGGGTTTTCATAGTTCAATAAAAGTTTAAGAATTTATAGAACTTCAAAATTTGATGTCTTCGTTCGCTTCACTCGATTAGCCAACTAAGGAACACAGCAGAATAGAATTACAAACATCTGACCGAGCGTAAGACAGTCATCAAAACTCAACAATGGATGTCTTCAAGGAAGCTATAAGAATGAAAATAAGCTACATTGAACCATGAATACCATTTAAACGGGTTTTCCTTACGTCTATTCCGAAAAATGTTTAGAATGCGCATAAATAGGCTCAAATAACATCACACATGCAGCATGCGCCGCCGCATCTATAATAAGTAATAACGCACGCACACGTTCGGTTTCCACACGTGGCCGAATGCAGGTGCTCGCAGAACTCAAAACACCCGCCGACGCAGGCCTGCGCTTGCGCCCATGGCCCGTGCCGACACCCAGCAAAAAATACAACAATAGCTGTACTACAGAACCATCGAAATTGAGATACAATAATACTATCGAATACGCTCCATTAACTAACTGAATCAAATTTCATTGAACAGCTGTATGCACTTTCAAACAATGAGACATCCAACTGTCCTGACAAATAGATACCGCCATTCATCCATTCTAGCTTTAAAAGTTACCCATTTCCCTATTTCTCAAAATGATGTCACAGTATTAAATTTCATCAAGACAACAAATATTCAAACCATCAACTTGTGCCAAATTAATCTATACAATTTATAGAATAATTTGCAAAATAATGTAAACAAAGCTTTTTCAGAAATAATCACTAGCAAGAAATATAGCAACTGTGTAATACAGTGTCTTTATTATAGAAAGAAATCGTGTCTTAAATAATATTCAACAATTGGTAAAGAACATACAGGGCGTCCCATAACAATACTAACCCGAACGGGGATTAAGAAGTTTACAAATGTATATAAAATTGGCACACGTTGATGGTCATATAATTTAAGAGTTTTCGCTGTGTACAGCGTAATGAAATTTAATATAGTTGACATCATTTTGAAAAATATACACATATTATCACTTGACACTGTACATATCAAACAGGCAATGTTTGGTGCAATAAAGATAAGGTACTGCTGGTCAGATTAGATGACAGACTCTCAGATTAATAGATGGAGTATCATGTCAAGTAACAATTGGAGCTTGAGTCAAAAACGTCCATAGTTCTCGGAAATGTATTTATTAATAAATAAACATTCAACTGTCACATAGTCCTTACCCTACACTAGGATTCCCTGTATCGTTAGTATCAGAAACTACGAGTATCATGGTCAACAGATCCAGATCAAATATCTGCAGAACATGCAAACATTTGTTCCGCAGTGGGAATCGAACTTGCATTTCTAGCGTCTCAGCCGGTTAATCGCCTGCCGCGCCACGTATGTCGTCATAGCACAGTGACTCGACAAATCCCTTCGGTAATTACATAAACTGTGTGGCGCACCCACCCTGGCCCTGAGGACCCAACAAGGGATATACCCAGCATATAAAGTTACATTTTGTTTATTTAACAAAAGCTGGAACACATTTATTTTCTATTAGAAAAAAACTTCATTTTCAGTTGAAATGCGTAATGACTTTATTTTGAACTTCCTCTCTGAGACTTATAACAACAACTTTACGTCTTTGTAAGGGTTTGAGTTATTTCTTCCGACTAATCTTTGAGGTACCTTCTACACCCAAAATTGTTATACGGGATTTGTCAAAAAAGAATAATCAGTGTTGTCTGGGGTAGGTGATTTAAGACGGGCTGGAAGCCGGATTTGAAATGAATTTTTTGATGCAGATAGACAAAACCCTTGTGGCATTGCATATAAGATTAAAATCACTTGTACATAAAATGTCAGTTACGTCAATTGTGTTATTTTCTCTTTTTAAAAAAACTGAACGAAACATTTCAAAATTGTAGTATAGCTAACTAATAGTCATTAGTTAAGGATTAAAAAATATGTTTTAGTAGCTTAAACAATTTTGAACTGCAAAATTAAACAGCAAATTTTACAAAGGATAATTTGCTATATTATACGGAGGATACCTAACCAGTGAAAAGCCATTCGTCATAGTAATTCAATTTGCGAAGTTAGAATTAATATTCGTTTAAGAGTCAGACAACTAACTTTTGATCACGGACGTATGATTGAACTGTGTAGGAGACAAAAGGGCGCAATTCCGGAACGAACCTATAAATCAACTAACGCGGTGCTTTTGATATTAACCTCCATTGTCTTGTAATGAATACTTGATTCACCGAAAAGACAGCGTACCTACAGAATGTCGTGATGCACATAGTTAACAATGAACAAGTTCAAACAATGCATAAGGCAATAGTTGTTCAGATAGAATAGACGATCATACGACACAAGTCACGACATTGTTTTATGTGTTTCTGTTTTAATTGCAGGGGACGATTCTTGAGAAACTGTTTATGGATTACCATGTAATATTAAATCGTTATCAATCACGTTTTCTGTTTAATGCTCGTTTGCATTTAGGCAGAGATATGTCTTAGCAACAAGTCGATACCAACACGCCAGTCATTGCAAACTTAGTGTGTAGTTAGGGGCATAAGATAATTAAAGTTGCTTGTCTATCCTATTACTATCCACGAAGATAATTTTCTTTCAGGATGTCTTCTTAATCTATAGACGTAGAAAATCGCAATCGATGTCTCTAAAAACAAAATCATACAAACATATGTAACTTTGATATACAAGCGAGGTGTTCATGTTCCATTTTCTTTGTTATCTGGTATGTCCGTATCTTTCGCAAGAAGCTTTTGAGCCCAAGTTTTCTGACGCACTGTATTATTGTGACTGAAAAATGTATCTGCCTATTATTTGGCATTGCCACTAACTACCCCAACTGGGTACGGTCCCAGTTCTGCGTACTGAATTAATGCTTAGGAACGAATACTATAATACTATCAGATCAGATATAATATTTTTGAGCTCACAGCTCAGAGGTACCTAGAAGGTACCTCAGGTCCTTATTATATTTCACGACAAAATATTTATATTTTATTCGAATCTACTACAATAAGTTTCGCTTCAGGCCGCTCACCCGTAGTCATACAAGTCGTCAATTACAATTTTGGGGCTTCGCCATCTGGAAGCATCGCTTTCTCGCGCTCTGTACGTGACATCCGTTTATAAAACGCTATGGTGTCTCTAACTGTAGGTAATTAAAAAAATGAAATGTCTGTAATTCTGTCTTTATTACTTATTTTTACTTATATCAAAGTTGGGTAGGATAGTAGCATTCCAATGCTGGAGATAAGTCACGGAGATTCCTAGGTTTAGATTAGCACAAAAATAAAGTAAAGTTTGCAATGCCAAGAAGTTAGGTAACATATGTTTTTGATTTTCATACTTTATTTATACTTTTGATAACAAATCACATTTATTATACCTAGTTGATAGTTAAGGCCGAAGGTACTTTTTTTATATTTTAGCACATTTTGCATCAGTTCAGAGTTATGAAACAAATTCAGTAATTAAAAAATTACATATCCACCCAATGGTTTAACTTAAAACACGGTGAATTCAGCGCAGATTTAAAAAAATAAAAACTTATTTCGCTTAAACTTTCATCTACCGGTTCGGTTACCCTAGAATCCAATATTTTATCAAAAAACATATTTTCTTTGTTTTTTACATTGAATTTAAATATCTAACATTGTAGGTCCAGTTCGTGTATAAAATATTATATTTTCCGAACATTTACATCACTCTACTACTTGGAGAAGAATTCATCCAAATATTACCATTCAGCCTTACTATTTTATCAGGGAGTAAAGCCAAGCGCGAATGCTAGTTAGTTTTACAAAATTGTTTCACGCCTTTCGAGACGTGCCTAGCACGCGGCGGCAGTTGGCACCGACATGACACTGTCTCTAGCATTATTATTATCTAGGTATTTACTTAAGTATGTACATTAATTAGGTCTGTCAATGAAATAAAAAAACTATCGCGTTGGAACTGCAGAAAATTATTTTATCTGTATGTTAGCGTATATTTTGTTTTCAAATTATTTTGATATCCAGAGCTCTACTGTCATTTTTAAATTACATTGTGTTAGCACTGTTACATATCATTTTACTGATATGTGGCACTATTAAGAATCTTCGGATAGTAATCAGAGAGATTGTGTTAAGAATATGTATTTTTTTTCATGTGAAGTAATTTAATTTTTTTCACCTTTGTCACCCAAGGCGCTGACATAAAAATGGTTTAAAAGTACGGTAAATATGTGAAAAAAAACATTCAATTTAGCAAGAAGATTTATTTAAAAATATATATATATAGTTTGTACAGCAACCATAAATAACACAGTCATGTCTTAATTACATAATTACATAGCTGCCTTCTGTATGATTTGTATGCTGGTTTTTTGCAATTGTCTAGTACCTACAAATTATATTATAGGTACGAGTAGGTACAATTAAAAAGGTGCTACCTACATATCACGTAAATAGCTATATTATTTAGTTTACGTACTTGAGCTCTTATCTTTATAGCTATTTGTGCATATGGTATGTTATTCTAATCAAAGCGCAATAAGCAAATATTTTCATGCAACGTTTTTAACAAGCATTTTCAAGTTTTTATAATACTGACTCGGTTATATTTCGCTGTAACTAATATGATTTTATGCACGGCTTACCTGATTGGGTGGTCAAAAAAAATGATTAAAGGTACGCGACCTTGATTCTACAGTCTATACAACTCCATACGTTCTTATTTCGCCTACTTTCATTGAAGAAAATTAAACATGTGGTTATATTTTTGGTGGTTACAGATTGCTTATCAGTTACAACGTAGCTCTAGCTGTAGAGCATTAGATTAGAAATTTCGCCGTTGTGAAACGTAGCAGAGTGGCGCAGTGGAAGCGTGCTGGGCCCATAACCCAGAGGTCCGTGGATCGAAACCACGCTCTGCTAAGCACTTTTTGCACTTTTATTTTCTTGTTTTAGACATTTTGTCTGCTTATTATAATTAAAATACTAATATCGAAACAAAGTTGCGTGTGTTTGTAGATTTATTGCCGGGGGTTATCAAATAATATTGTCTTTCCCCTCACCTGAGTGATGATGATGACCGAACACTCCCTTTAATGGGGGAATCACCCTTCACAGGGGTGACTAAAAGGTGAAAATAACGTTAGCCTAAAATGTTTCAAACATTGCGTAAATGGCAATTTGGTCAGATAGCTTTTGAACTGGCTATCAGGGTGCATTGTATAAACAAGAGATATGGTTCCACCGCGCTAAATATGCATTTGTTTCGATGTGATCATTCATTGCTTCTCCGGGTTATCATTATCGGAAAGCATTCATGAAATGCTATGACTTGACGACCGATGTAAGAATTTTTAACCATGGAGGAAAGTCAGTAGTATTACCGTTGCTAAGCCGTACAATATTTTTACCAATTAATCCCTAGACATTCTAATAGGTACTTAATTATTTTAAACTACTGATAAAGGCGCATGGTAAGGCTGATTGGTCATCTTTGGATGAATTCTTGTATAAGTAAAGTTAGGTAAGTATATATAGTTCATACATGTTTGGAAAATAATAGTTACTTGTTATTTGTGTACATTTTATATATTATTTAAACTGTGTTTTTCCCCATGATGGAGATCCTCAGATCCATACTCAGTACGCAGATCTGTGAAAATACCAACATTATATTTGGTACATTGTTATAGGCGATATGTTTAACATTAACCATAATTACAATATCCTCTCCATCCAAAGGTTATCTGGAAGAGATCGCTTTTAAGCGATATGACCGCCCATTGTACTTTAAGGTTTTTTGTTAGGTTAAGTTGTATGTATTTTTCTTTCGGTGTACAGATAAAATATTTTCATTCATTCGTAATATTTTGTGTGACAGATACAGTCATTCTTAAAGCACTAGATTAATAACGTCTGTTCCCAGTGTTTTAGAAGCTAGTGTTACTGCTAGGAGTCACTTTTTGGGTTAGATAGATAGAAAATTTCCTATTGCACAAAAAATATGAGTACATAGACGAACTTAATGATAAAAAGCATTCTCTTTCATATAACCTTTGTGTATTGTGGAAAAACTTATGTTGGTAGTGCACAGAAAGGTTTAAAACAAAATTTTTAACATGTAGTAATTATGTAACGCAAATGTTTAAATACACCTAAATGATTCGATGATGACGAGAGAAGTAAAAGAAAACTTTTATCATCATCAGGAAATTGGTTCGTTACAACGACTTTATTAGCATGCGGGTGAAGTCGCATGCAATATGCCTCCATAAACATAAAAAAAATATGAATGGATACCTTCTGCTTGTGTGCATGTCGACTCGCTGCCGACAACTCCCCCAACCAATAAAGAGCGAATAATCAAATTTCCGACAGTTCACCTTTCAATTCGTTTCTAGGTGTACTATACCATACACAAAACTGCTCAATAAGTTTGAACTACGTGAGGTATATAAATAATGGAATTTTCTGTGCTATCAGGTACATTTTTTATCTAGGTAAATGGCTAATGATAATCTAATTTATGTAGGTACTTACCTCTACACCCTGACCCGTAAAAATACATAAGAATATGCAGATCATGCTCTGTGAGTGAATCGAACTCTAGCGTCCCTGGCGCCTCGCCCAAGTAGTAGGTACTTGATAAGAATAGACTTTCGCTAATTCTCCACCTTTAGCTGCTTTTGTTCACATCAACCCTTAAAAACTCGTTAAATATACTCTATAGTCAAGGAAGTATAAAAAAATACCAGCTTCTATTCGAAATACATCTTCGGCCCTCGGCTTCACCCGCGTGGTACCCAGATAACATAAAGTAGCCTATGAGTTATCCAATCCATGATTCTCGGCTGAGCCAGGAAAAAATCAATCAATTACTTAGTTCCTAGCTCGAGAAGAAGTAGGTAGGTACATAGGTACTTCAAAGAGAAGACCGGTCTCAGGTAACTGAGGTACCAAATGGACCATTAATTAAATCCAATTGCTATGTGGGTCCTAATACGGACTTGCGGTTATATCGCATGACTTCAATTAGAATATGCATTGCTCTGGAAACGAGAGTTGTTCAATCGGTTATTTTGTGTACTTACGTTTATGTTCTGTGACCTAAATAGCGTCGTCTTGAGAGGAATGAATTGAGGGTATAATTTCCGGACCAAGCTGCAGTTCCTATTACGCAACGTGGTAGATAAGTGATCGTTTGGGTAAGTGAGGTATGTGAGTTTACAGCAATCATATATTTTGCAGTTCGTACGTTGTTTGTGTCATCGAGGAGATTATTTGCTCGATGCCTTGTGTTAAGTCATTTGGCTGACCAGGTTGAATTATGGTGGCCCTGAAAAAGGCCTAGTGATCGATGGTGAGAATAATAGTGTGGTACTGTGGTAAAAGGATTATGTGCGCCTCGCAGATGCTTCTTTCATGGTTCAACGTAATAACCTATCATTTAAGCACCTATGCTAAATATAAATAAGATATCATGTAAAATAATAGTTGATAATAACCTTCTTCCGATTCCGCTTTTAGTGTTAGTTTTATCAGCTAGAAAGTCTAAAATGTTTGAACTGAACGAATTAGCAACAATGGGCACTCCTAACTTTCTAATAGCTTTTTCCTTTATTGCTTTTAACTTTGTAAAGGTCCTTTGTAATCTGATTTAGAGGATTTATCTCTAATTTCCCCTTTTGTCGAAAATAATGCCATTAAAAAATATTGAACATTCAAAAGATCTACCACACCTTCATTTATAATATGTGGTGTTTCTATGTATAATATGTATGTATTTACAAAAAAGTATATATAAGTAGTATATCAGTCATTTAGTTCCCATAACACAAGCTCTGCTTACTTTGGGGCTAGATAATGCTGTGTGAAAAATGTCCAGCATTATTTATTTATTTATTTAATTTTTACCGGTAGCTATTATACATCATCATTAACAGCCCGTAGAAGTCCTCTACTGTTTATAGGCTTCTCCCAAAGAGTGCCATGACGAACGATCTTGGGATCATTTCATCCACCGAGTCCCTACCATCATCATTGGGTGAGAGTCTTCCTACACTGTAATATCCAGTTCGCATACATACTACTTATTCACCAACATGAACAGAACGCAACCCACAAAATATTATTAGCCTCTGCGAATACCAAACAACTTGGAAACATTCTTACGGAATACTTTTTTAGTGGATATTGTACAAACGCCATGGAATTCTAGAATTCTCTTCCGCTAATAGTGTACCTTGGTTCGACCACCCACACCGTGGATAATACAAACCTATGCAAGTAGCTACATGTACTTCGTCTTTCTCGTATTCACTAGTAAATCTATACAGTGCGCTTGAATAATGTGTCCGGACATGAGCCTGACCTACGATGGCCTGTCCTTTCACACTTCTCATCTCAGTATCGTTTTGTGGATATTGATACCTATGTATTTAATTGTGGTTTGCAATCACGCTTACATTGTAACACGATTACAGCTAGATTACGTGACTCATCAATCCCAAATCAAGAATTCCTTGGAAGTATTGATGATCGCCACACTTAAAATGCTTTAAGACTACAGCCAAGGTGTACGAAAATAAAACAATACAAAAACTGAAATTACACAATTATTTAGAAATTACAGGTACATGAGATCTTTCATCTTGATAGGTAGGAAGAGTTAATATGATTGCCCGACTAGCTGACTGAATCTCACCGTCACATAAACGAAATGAAGATCCTGATGTGTAAGACCTGTCTTAAGATAAGTATTCCTTAAATTCAATCCGTTTATGCTGCGGCGGGATAATTATGTTAGTATAATAATGACACGTGGTCTAAGTCGCGGGCTTTCTAAAATAAGTGAATAATAAAATCAAGTGAGCTGGACAAGATCGTCATAATTCTCTCCTTGTCATGCTCCTTTAGAAAATATTAATGAAAAGTCTATAAATCTTCATAGAAACGCCTGCGGAGAACGGTCGGCTTTAATTAAATTAAACCGTCAGCATAGAATTGGTTTGAATATGGTTTAATCACGCTAACGAACTCGTGTTTGAGTTTGTGAATTTTGTAAATAGTATCGATGAAATGAAAGGATGCTTTCCTTTGTCCGTTGGCCAATTAATTATCCTTATTTTTTTTACAAAACGAGTTAAGAGACTACATTATATCCTACTCCAGGCTTCTTTAGCTATGTCTTTGTATTAATTATTTTACGGTCTACCATCGAATTATACATCAAATTGTAAATTTCCCGAATGATAATCCATTGTTTGCTGGTTGAAATGAGCACAACGTGCGCCGGTCTGGTTTGCGACTGTTTGCTCTCTGTTGAAATTCTATATGACGTCAACAAGTATGGTATAGAACGAATGTACAACGGAACATTTCTTTGTTGCCGTGTAAATTTATTTCAGTCAGTTTTCACTATTTAACCATGAAAAAGTAAAACAAAGGCGGCCCATAATAAAACAATATTTAACATATATACTTACTCGAATTCATATCTAGTTGGATTTTTTGTAGAAGGCAGCCAATAACTCAATTCAAAATTTGGTATGTAGGTATAGAAAAGTTTTTTCGTTAAACAATTCACGCGACATATACTAATTTTAAATGCAAATTAAATTATAAGAACTTAATCAAAGCATACATCATTACGTTGGTATCTATCCATATTAAAACAGTCTGTTTAAATGCATGAACATGTAAAAATATTTAATTTAGTGTCGGTATGTCAAACGAATTGCCGAAACCGCGACACGACACCATTTGCGGCGCAAACCAATTTAAGTTTTTGATAACGGGTCTACCGACTTTTACCTCTTTCATAAATAAAGCTTGTTTAAGCTATTACGATTGTTTGGTAGGATGAGATTAGGACGCAAAAATATGTATCTACTTACCTACACAATATGAGTATAAGATGATTTCTATATATGTAAGCTTGAGTAATAGGTGGGTAGAGCTGTTTGCGTTGATGCCACAGAGTGACAAGTAGGTGACAAGTTAATAGCATACCGTGTCAGCGTGTGAAGAGAGCGAAGCGTCTCGACGAGAAGGGGATCACTCCCTCACTCCCTAGCCAACGACAAAGTTGTACTAATAAATTACTAATAATAATTAACGTAATTGATTTTCAGATTAAGAGCAAGTGAGAGACGAAGAATTAAAAGGAAACATTCAAAGCGGAGAATGTAAATATATATTGATGTTACTTTAAAAGGCCGAACTGGGGTTAATCTAATTAAACCTACCTAGTATAACCTCAGATTGCCATGTGCCACACAGTTAAAGTACACAAGTCTTTCGTCAATTGTTTGTTCTGAACATTTACTGCTCAAGGTAAATCTAAAGTTTGACGTCAGACAAAGTAAGACTCAAAAATAGTCGTGTTTTGTTACCTTTTGCGCTTTCAAAGAGACACGAAATACAAATAAGTATAAATATTAATTACTAAACATTCTTATATCAAACTTGGGTTAACTCAGCCAAAAAAAGACACTGAAATTTATAAGATAGAGTAGGTAAGAGTACTAAGACGAGCTTGGATAGATAAAGCTGTTGTTTGTTGCTATAAATTGTTTGGCCTTGTTAGATACCTAATTTTGATTGAGAACATAATTTCATAGTCATTTTATATTTGAATTGATTGCAATAACAAAGAATATAGACGTCTATAATATAGTTCCCTGTTTTCGGCCGCGAGAGATATGAAGCCGAAAACTTATCAAAATGTGAAATAAGTGCGAAAAACACAAAATATATTATAAAATATAGTAAATAAATATATAAGACCTAGATTTATAGATTACTGTACAAAAATAGCCAAAAAGGTAGTAAATAGGAACAAAAGTCAGATATCCTATGATTTATACTTATTATTGAATATATAGAATATTCATATATAGAACTAGCGCAATAAGAATAGGTAAATACAACAAATAAGTTTAATTAGACTTAATAAATTATCACCAAGAAAATGTAGAGTAAACCTAGCACAGTAAGTAGGATAACCAATTTTTTGTATAAAATAGTGTAGATAAACATATTGATTAAATTTAAGACAAAAAACCTGTTTACCCCATATATATTATAAAATAAAACCCTGTCCTTTATGGATAAATTGAAAAAATAAGAACTCTGACATCAGTGAGAGTGCTATTTTTAATGGCATATAATGGTACTTTAAAACTTACGTTTAAACTACTACTTACTTAAGAAATAAAATAGGCAATAAGTAAAAAAACTAAATCTAACTAACATTGCGTTCCACTAAAACCATAAAAAAACTTGTAAAGTTCTACATTTTAAGATTTTATTGAATATAGTTACTGAAAAGCTTGTGTATAGGAAAATTAATGTATACATAGAGCTAATATTTTATCCCGTCATCATCGCCAAAGTGTTTTGTAATAAGATAACAATACGCCAACAAACTGTTAAGAACTAAACAGTAATGAATACTAAGGTACACATCTACTCACCCTCGAAAATAAATTCCAATCACCTACCCTTTCAGTGTCTCAGGTAATAGCTAACTGACAAAAGAGCAAAGCCTTTGACGAGGCCCTCAACATCGTCTGACCAACAAGCTGCTTTACCTTTTCTCATTCATAGTGTAGAGACGTGTTGTTATTTGAATGCATGCGATTAACTTCTACCTACGTATTATTTTAGTTAAAACCGTGAGAAATAGACGAGTTAAATTGAACTGCAGTTTCTATAGCTGACTCTAAATTCACCTATGAACAATCAAGAAAGTTTATGTACTACCTATCCTTACAAAAACCGATAGCTACTCGTAGGTAGTTATTTAACTAAATAAGTATTATTGTAATCCAGTTATTTTCTAGAATATCAGACACTTCTTGATAATGGTCAAAACTATAAAAGCTTTTTTATTACCACTTCAGTACATCCGTCGTATCGTCGTCCGTGTGAACAAATCAAATTATTCTGAATTAACTTGGTCCTCTGTCGACTCAGTGTCAAATTACTACTGTAAGTAGTTCTTAGCTAATCTAAATACAATTTGGAGATATCGAGGTTAGAACGTTCGATTAGTAGGTATTATGGAACCGAAAGTGGTCGATATTCTATCTATCTTCACTCTGAGACCTCCCACGTAGTCTACGTCTTCACCGGGAATAACACAGCGACTAGGTACAGTAACTTTTTGGGATAATTGGCCTCCGTTCAACCGTGAATAACTTAGTAAAAAATTAAATCACCCAGTCGCTTCACTTAACTCGGGTCGAAATAATGGAACTCGGATTCATTTACATATTTATAATCGTCTAGCATTCATTCTAGAATATTTCAAATATCTCTTGAAACCCTTTTTTCACAACGCTTAGGAGTCAGCTTAAGCTTCCGAAAGATTGAGAAGGGTGAAGTCTCAGTAAGTCACTCCAATTGATATTATCAACAAAGCATCGTTTAGTTATAACATCTCATATTTCAAGTTTTTTTTATATCAGATAAATTAGTTTATTGCTCTAGCAGGCATAGGGGTGGTGACCATTCGTTTAATTTCATTTCACGGTGCTAAGTAAAAACACAAAATAGTAAAATGAAGCAGTCAATAATCCACTTCAAACATGCCTGCAGGACAATTTGTTCACTAGAAATAGTCAAGGGTTATTTTGCGGCTGCATTGTGTGTAGTTATAGGTCCCATAAATCACTCTCCCCGAAGTAAGTCGAGAATGCACCAGGTGGCCGAAGCTATTTTTAAACTACTGTTTATGTACCTACCATTGAAGGAATAAAATTTGTTTTATGACTTCCATTCATACAGTTTGATTCATTGCAAGGACCAGCTAAAATATTTTTACTATTGAGTTTGTGTTAGCGATGGTAGAAACAACAAAATAACATTGGAGATCTAGCGCGTTGGTGGAGTGTGAAATACAAACAAACAAAGAGCTTTTCGTGTTAAACCTTTGCTTCTAAGATAAATAGAATTCTTTGTCGTTATCTTGATTTTTTTTATGTTTAAAACTTTTGAAGCGGCTGCGAGATTGTCCGCTTTTTTCCATACAAAGTTCATCTACCCTCACCTAACCCTCGACGGGTGAGGAAAATATTTTCATAGTAGATATCGATCTATCTCGGAGTCGCAACATCAAATAAGGCCTTCAAATTTTAACTCGCGCTTGACGCTTTTTTCTAAGAGGGTAACAGACGCTGGACAGCTGGCAGGCTTGTTCTTCCAACCGTGAATGTTTTTGTAGAGCCTCGTGTTTTGCACAACTATATTTTCAGCAACGTAACTTTATACCTAAAAGTAACTCTACACGATCTTTGTTAAAACAGTGCGACCTTCAATCATCTAATTAACAAAAAAAAACGGTTCTAACGGAAGACCAGCGCTGGTTGCTGCAACCAGTATTATGCTTAGTTAGGACCTTTTTTCGCAATTATTGTTTGTCCTTATGTGTATCGTGTTTCTTTTTTGCAAAAATAAACAATATTCTATTCTATTCTATTCTAATTACCTAATTATGGACCTACTTAGCGAATGCATTGTTATCATCACTTAATAACATAATTATGTTGTTTAATATATCACAACAAACCTGTTAAGTATTTGTTTTTCTTAATAAATTTACTTCGTGCGAAATATCTATGCTAGTACTAGGTTCATACCTACTTAGTTATGTTTATATATTTTAACTATGCCTGGTAACTGAGTATTATACCCCAACCATCATAAATCACTATAAACAGATGCATAAATCCTATAAATTACCTGGAAATACCGGCCTAAGTATGATTTTCCCCTGTACTTGGTAGCTTTGCGCAACCTAGCATGCTGCAATTATGGTAGTTGAGTGTCCTAATTCCTCGTTGTAACACGACGAACATTATCGGTAATGAAGCCCGCTCCCGTTGTTTAAACGTATCATAATGGTACCTGCGCTGGAATCCACTGGGACCGCACTTCCGGTTAGACGCTTTGGTTCTCTTTACCCGCACACTGACCATTGCGCAAACATCCGCTCGCAATTCAAATTATGAATTTAAATCAGGAACAAAATGATTGATGCTATTCCACTACCAAAGCTTGTATCGGCTCATTTCACGAGCGGGAAACTTTTAACAGAAGGCGAACTTTTAACCGCGTCGTTACTTACAATTTGGAGTTTCATTCTCTGGAGTTTAAATGAGGGTCGATACGATTTTTCGAACCGTGCTTGCCAACCGACATAAATGTGAATAGCTTGTTTAGTTTACGCCATGCATTTAGAATTTTCATAAGAACTTCTTGTATTGATTACATCCATAAACTTGAGAGTTATAATGACAGCTATACACTTCGAAGTCCAGTCATAACGTCACAAACAATGTCGGGATAAAAAGCTTTGCCTGTCATCGACTCAATGTGTGAGAGTAATCTTGTTCCCAGCGCGGGCGCAGTGACCATCACATCAGATGCACTGTAGATAGTCTATAACTTATTTAATCTGTGGTATAAGTGAGGAATGTGCTGTAAATCATACAATATGTTGGGCCGTACTGTTTGTATTATTAAACCAAACGGCCGGGCTCCTTAAGGGAGAAGTATCACGAGTTATTGCATTAAATCATTAAGCTCTTAGTTGATATACAAAGCGTTTATGTGTTCCATAGCTATTCTTAAGCACTGTTATTAATTAATACACAGTAATCTTTTACTACCATGATGCCTGACCCGACGACCGAAGTCTTAAGTACCTACAGGGTACGTCTCGTCGCGACGTCACTTATTTTATTCCCTGATATGTTCACACGTTGTAAATTTATTTTACCACGCAGTTACTAGGTAGGTACTTACTACTACTTAATTGTTTTATAAAATACTAGCTTTTTAAACAATTTCCATTGTATGTGCGGGTTTGTTTGTGGGTACAGAAGAGCTGGTCGTATGTAGATACTAATTGTATTCTACCATAGGATTTAGCATCTTAATGATTAAAAAAAAAAAAAAGTATAGGAAGCTGGGCAAAAAAGACCGATATGTAAACTAATAAATTATTTGTCCATGTCTACTGATTGCGAAAGCTTGAAAAATACTGAGGGATGTGTGCAAGCTTCTTAAATATCATATCTACTTACTAGAGGTACGAGTAAGTATCTAACTTAGTATTAGTGATTGCGAATTTGGTTTGTAGATTGAACATCCATCCGATAAAATTGCATTCACGAATGCGAGACAGCGTGTGTTCAAATGAGATACCTACAGTGACCGCGACAGAAGTTTTATAGGTACAAGTAAGTATCTACTTGCACAAAAAGTACCTACAGACTTTTAAGAAAGAAAAACACAATGAATGTACAGCCACTCAACAGTGAAGTGTGTATTTGAGTCTTGGCTCCTACTCTGTTAAGTGGTACAGTCCAGACAGTTGGTAGGTACGTAATTCGATTCGATCATGAAAAGGAAATAAGCAGTTTAAAGAGAACATAAGTATCTTTTAAAAACAGCAGGTTTATTATAAATATTATTATTATTCGATTTTTAATCACTTAGTTTGTAATAATATTTAACTTAACAATAATTAAACTTCTTAACCTATCAATCTAAAACGAAGATTCATAAACCCTTATGAAAGCCAGTACTGTACGTAAAACAATGATAACCTAACCTAAGTCACGCACGTTAATAATAGGCAGTTGGTACAGAGGGTTTATTAAAGCTATCTCAAAGGGACCGCCTCTGAAAGGTTTTATTGTCTGAGATAACTCCGATGGACACGCATGCCCATGTGATCCTAATTAACTTACAAACGTACCTACAGTATACAGTAATTATTTAATCTGGCTGCAGATAACACGCGAATGGACGCACACAAGCAATCACTTTAGCTAGGATCCCCCTTTTGAATTACAACATTTCGAATAGGTTTTGCGTAAGACCGCTTATTTGCGGCACCTTTTTGACATCTATCAAAACCCCTTGTTGTAGTAGCAAAATGACATTCATTTTGCTAATATCCGAAGCTTTTCAAACTAGAAAATAAACCAGTTTAAATAAGTTAAGAGAAGTGTCCCTTATTCAAGTTGTTGAAGTTTTGGATATTGCTACGCGGTAAGCCTATCAAAATTAGCATTTCCCCAGTGTCGTTTTGTTTGTGTAATTAATTAGAGGGTTGTTCATGATAACTAAGTATTAACGCATGCCTCATTTCTCAACTTCCTTTAAATATTATGCTGTAAAAACCATTAGGTAGAGCCATCAGAAAAACTGAGTAAAACGGTCCTCGATTCAAACATTATCAATCAATTATGAACCCGCAGCATATCCTAATTCAATTAACCCTTCGGATCAAACATGGCATTCTGTACTGAATGTATAATCTGCCGTTTATCTAATTGGAACCCCTCGCAATTGATGGCGGCCTTGTTTCCTACGCTGGATAAATGTAGGTAAAAGTAGCCTATTAAGCCTAAAAAGATATCCAGTTTTGCAAATACCGTTTTGGCGAACCCAACACAGACCTAAGTAACTTGAGTAATTTCACACAAAAGATGCGTAGAGGCTCTACGCAGTTTATTACACAATTTATTACTTACTTAAATGCGTTGGTAAACATTAGACTATTTTTAAGTATTATCGAACATGTGTCAAAAGAACGTACTAGTATTTTGTCAGTTTTTATTTAAATTGACTTTTTATGAATTAGATAGTAATTTATAATAAACAATAGCTATCGTGATAATTGTGTTTACACCAAATCACTCTGCTGCTTTATTTTAGCCTGTAATTTTGCAAAAAGACTATCAAGTGTGTCATAAAGTAGGTTCACACACATGCTTTCTAAATTCCTATGTTTGTGTATCACGGAAATAGGTGACAATGAACTTGCGGGATATTTGCCGCGGCCGAGTGGGCGGCACTCGTTCTTGCGCAACTGTTTTGGAAGCTACTAGCTAGCTAGGCCCTCTGCCTTTACATGTAACAATGCTACTCGCTGACACATTAACATTCTACCGTTAACTCTACTAAATTCAGTTTAGAGTACAGCAAGTAGGTATACTATAGCGCGAAAACGAAATCCTGCCGGTCGTTTTCGTAGAAGATTCATTGTGGTTTATTTTTATTAAGTTGTACCTTCCACTTATAAACATAGTGCTTAGATCAACCAATAATAACTGTCAGATTAATTGAGCCTAGTTTAGTATACTAGTTTTTGCACTGATCACCTATCACCATAACTTTGGTGGCAGTTCATACCTCTTTGTAATCCTTTTCTATCCTATTCTACTTATATAATAAATGTCAAAAATTGGATGTTTAGATGGTTTGATGTTTGTTGCTAATAATATCTGTTACGGCTAGACCGATTTAGATGAAACTTGGAACAGGTAATTATCTAGAATAGAGGCTACTTTTATTTGGCTACCACGCGGGCGAAGCCGAAGGCATAGGCTAGCTTTTATTTAATTTATGAATATATATTAAATAAAGAATACATATTATATAATATATGAATATAAATGCTCGCCCTATAGATTGCTGTTCTAGAGGAACTTATAAAGGTAACCTTACTACTTGACAACTTTGACAAGGTATCAATGTTAACTGCGCCACTGTACCGTATATATACGTCTATTTATTATTCTATGCCACTGTTCGACAATAACGAAGTACAAACTCAGTCGAATAGCAGCCTAATTAATATGCGTCCTAGGCCCCAGTTAGCGTAATTAACGAATAAAAATGTTACTGAGTTGCATCATTTGACCTTTGTTTTTAATTTGACCATCTTCTGATACAGTGTACAGTGTTCTTTAGCATCAGTAGATTTACATTAATGACCCAAGAAACTGAAGTTTAAAATTTTGAATCGTCATTAAATCGATATAGTGTGCTTAATTGAGTGGCGTTGAGAACTTGCATGTTTAGTGAGAGACCTGTCACCAATAAGATAATTGTGTTTAGTCGTGTACATCAGTGGAAAATGTATTATCAGAAGAGCAAAGCACATAGCCTACCTTTTCTTTATACAAAGAACCTAGTATAAGAATAAATAAAAAATATGTGTATCTTCTGTTGGTGTTTCGAATAATATTCCTGAAGCTGAAAATGTAAACTCAATTTTATAATGCTTGCTTGGTGTAAGAATACTTTTACTTTTTTTGGAACTATGCTTAAGATTTCCCAGACATTAAAAACTTTACCAAGTAAGTTACATTTCGAAGCACTATACAAAGTCTACCAACACATACGCATGCGTCAAATCACTATATTTCAAAAGTAAAGTCAATTCAATAATTCCTCCACATGCAGCTTAAATTAAAATTCTTCTGGCATAAGGCTCCGCATTTTACCCGCGACGACAGGAGCCCGTATATGCGTCTGTCCTAATAGATTATTTGTCTGTTGCCATTTATCTCTGAAACGGCTTATCGGAATGTTTTGCAGATTTTGTAATAAATTTGTTTGTTAACAGATTAACAGATGGTTCTTAGATAGATTTTACCGCCTCAAGTAACTGCAATAGGCGATGGAAAACACGACGGTACTTTTAAATTTTATTTAAATTAGAAAAAAATAACTTGCTACAATTAATATGTTCACCCAAACAAGGTTATCGAATCCGAACCGGACGACACGCAGTGCAGTGCAGAAAGGACCCCCACCCGATAGATCGCTGTCATCTCAAAGGTTGCGGGAAATAGGTGGATGGAGGTGGCCCAAGGTCGTTCGTCTTTTTGTCCAGCTGTGGACTTCTACAGGCCATTGATAACGATTTCCTCCGATTACCTACTCCGCAATGGTTGTTCGGATTCGAATTGTATTTTCTTTGCTGATTTTGGAATTATTCTCGGGCGGTTCCATCAAAATTTCATAGTTATACTTTTTTCTTATTTTATTTTTGGTATACTTTTATGCCAGATTTGTAGGAGATTTTTTTGTTATTATACTAATTTGTTTTAAAATTGATTTCAGATTAAGTTCGTCTAGTTTAGAAAATATTACCTGCAAAGCGAGGTGTAGCGGTCCACTAACCCTACATGTTGGCGCCGGGGCTTCGTACCCCCACAAGCAATTCCACGGCATGCTATTTCATGTTCACACTACGCGGCCGCGGTACACTGGCTCGTGTTTACATCAGCAGTCGGTGCAACATGCGGCTGGCTCCGAGAGCCGACGGCATGCGACTGAGCAGAGCACCCGGACCAGCTGATAGCGACCAGCGACCGCTCTTTCACATATTATGTTTTCCGTCTTCACGATGAAAACTCACTGACAGGTAATTTGAAATGGGAAGATTCTTGCTTTCTTTTATACGAATATTAACTTATGTAGTTGTGTAACAATAATGACCTTTGGCCATAATCTCACCTGATGGTAAGTGATAATATTGGCCGACGATGGAGCATGAATATAAACTACCTAATGTAGAGGTACTTACATAAATGTAGAGTATCTAATAAGTTATGAATTTCAAGATCACAATGAAACCTATTTATTGTGACACTACAGAATGTTTATGGTATAAAAAACAAACAACAATACATTTTTTTTTACGCCGAGACACGTATTGCATCGCCCTCTATATTAATGTGTAAAAATGACTTCGCACTTGATTAAGCCGTTTATGAAAAAATAGTAACAGGCAAATAGAGACACACTGAGCAAACAAACAATGTCTTTCCTAACACACATTCTCCTGGCGTCGCGGATAAAAATACGTCTTTTTACTTGTCATTAATTAGCATCACCAACTCGCGTACCCTACCTAAGTTCTACAGATTGTAAACTGTATCATAGTGGTAATCCGATTCAAGGACGACAAAAACTCTGTACCCAAAAAAATTTATAAGAGACACCGGAAAACCACCCGTCGGCGTCGTCGCAATGAACGTTGTCCAAGCAAAAGTTTAAATAATGTTTTTGGCACTTTCGACGTTGCACCTTTTAATAATAACTGAACTCAGTAATTCAATACTGGAAGTTATTTTATAGACAGACGGACTGTTATGTTAGAACGTAGGCAATAACTCTACTTTTTGTAGAGCTCTTTTGCGTTGCAAAGAATTTAATATCTTTCTATCCCATTCCATTAAAAGTGCTAAGTATGTAAACCGAGGACTTCGTCTACCTTCCTACTTAATTTTGAAGGATTTTGCTTCCAGTCTTGTTGTTTTGTGACAATCCTATTAGGTGTTCTATATACTGGTATATTATAGCTACGATTTTATTACTCACCATAATCTTATACAGACAAAACACTGGACCCTCCAAATTGTTTTAGGAACGGTCGTGATGCACTCATTTCATATCACAACATTCTATAGACATGACATTAAGAGCATACAAGTGATATAACATTTTAAATCCATTAAAACACATATCGGGGATTATGTCGGCTACCAACATAATCGTGCGGGGATTGCCCTATAACTTTCGAATGGGTCATTCGCAGCAGACCGTCACTTATGGATAGATTGGATACCTAGTCATTGAACCCATTAGAAAATTAATTACTGTAAGTTCTTTATATCATAGAAAAAGTCAGGTTTAGGGAAGGTATTGAAAATCCGTTTCCACCTCTGTATAGGCACTCAAAATCTCGTTAGGCCATTAGGTACTTTTAAATGTTCTCTCAAAAGGTAAACGTAGGTACCTGCCTACAGTGCCTTCCTAACTACATACCCTGATTGGTTGTTGATTTGCTTTATTGGTTTGCTGACTTCCTAACTACCTTCCTGTGCACTACATTCCGGCATACCTAGGGTGGCATACTGGGTTAGGTTATTCCTAGTTTATAATCATTTTAAGCGCTTACATCAAATAAGTAGTAGGTCTACAGGTATCTACTGATACAAGGTATTTCTTTGGCGTTTTTTATTTAGAACTGCTTTTACCTGCTGCGTCAGGAATCCGTATATCTGTTTTTTAAATATAACAGGTTTGTTTGTCTGTTACCATTTATCAATGAAACGGCTTATAAAATTAAAATGCGTTTTTTTTAAATTATTTGTATGACTTCAAAGATGGTTCTTTTTTTATCGTCACAAGTCAATAGAAAACACGTTAGTGGTTTTAAAATTTTGCTAAAATTACCTTGTTGATAAATATTATAATTATAATTATACCTAGTTCGTGTAAATAAGAACACTGACCTGAGATATCAAGTGTAGAGGTGCTGAGACCACAGGCGCAGGCGGGCGCACACGGTCGCGCGACCACGGACAGTTCCAAGGCATGCTTTACCGCCGGTCTTTGCACTTCTGACCTTTCAGCTTAACTTTCAGCACTGATAGCACTTTATACTGTTCTCAACCATTAGTTCAGATGAAATAATAATTATTGTTTTCGACTTGTTCGTAAAATAGTTCGGTGTTTATTCGCGGTAAGTACCTATGGAAATGTTTCGTTTGTGATCTACGAGAATATAGTCCGTGCAACAGGATAAAGGACGGAAAGGACGCATGCGTGTGAGCGTCAGGGCGCGCGACTTTACACTAACTAGGCCTAACCGGGAGCCCGGGAATCAGTCGGGAACACTCAAACCACAACCCCACTTCTCGGAGCGCACCCCCCGCAGGGCGATGAAAAAACGCCAGTAGGTAAAATAAATATTGGAGCGAATTTAATGAAATGTAGGTACGCGCCGTTCGCTTCAGCAATTATTTTGATTTGCTATATTTGACTTTAACTAATGAGAAGCAGCTGTATAACGTTAGTTCGAACATTATTTTCTGAACGGTCTTGAAAAGAACCGCATTATCCCAACCACAGAATATTTGAAGTACCCACGCCGGCCGTCTCAACTCCATGGATACAGCCTAACAGTCAGACAGACAGGGCTATTAGGTACCCTACCCGTTTTTGGTTACCCCGGGTTAGGCACTGCTCTCATCAGTGGTGTTAAAGCAGTTTAAGCTAGTCTACCTAAGTACAACTCGTAGATACTTTTGGCAACTTTTTACGGGAGGTGGGTCTATCTAAGCACTTATGAAATTCGGGACATATTAGGTCCGTAGTCGCAGATGTGCAAAGGTATCAACCAACATTAACTAATCTTTAAATCTTACCAAAATTAGGTACATTTGGTAAGATTTAATGATTAGGTTTACATTTGAATAGTGAAGATAGCAAGATGTACCTAGGCCTAGGTACCTAGTCTGGTTTATATCCCGTTTTGAAAAGCGCGTACCAAAAGGTAAATGTGGCCTGTACTCTATTTAGCAATCGGATTTATCTGTAGTTATTTCATTTATTAGGCCCTACCATTACAATGTTCATGTTCTAACCTAATTCATTGCAATTTAGTGCAAATTTATCTGACCTCATCCAATTGATCATCGTTTCATGCGAGCGACATGATAATTACACAAAATTAGCATTTACGTAATCCATGTTAATATTCAAAATAGTTGGTAGGTACTTGAGCATAGGACCTAGATATATCAGACATAAGTCTAAAACAGAACTACCATTTACCAGCTAGTACCTATATCTACTTACACAAATAGCACGCCAGGTTCCGCACGATGTTTTCCATCACCGTTTTGAAGACGTTATAGATAACTGAAAAACCTGTCACGGAATCCTTTTTAGATTTTATCATGACAAGTCAATAGGGGGCGCTGCAATAGACGATAATAATACGATTTTAAAAACTTGCTAAATACAATTGTTGATAAATGAACTATATTATTTTTATAAAATACCTAGTTCGTGCAAAAAATAATACTGACCTGTGTCAAGTGTAAAGGAGCGGAGACCACAGACTACTTGCAAAACGCGGGCACGTGCCAAATTCAATTCTTCGACGTACCTCTGCTTTTTGGTATTCTCAAAGATCTACGCACTGAGTAATCTTTGAGAATACATGGGGAATAAAGGCGTGATTTTTTTTAAGCATCTAACGATCAGGTAATTTGGTGCTTTCTGTATGCTATAGCCAAATGTAGGCCAAATTTGTCGGATTTTATGGCCAAATATACTTACAATTATTAATAAATAAATAATAAATAATGCTGGACATTTTTCACACAGCATCATCTAGCCCCAAAGTAAGCAGAGCTTGTGTTATGGGAACAACATTAGTCATGTTGTTCCCACTACTACTTATATACGTTTTTTTTTGTAAATACAAACATATTATACATAAAACACCCAGATCCCGAGACAAATATTTGCATATGCAAACATTCGTCCCGCGGCGGGAATCGAACCCGCAACCTTTTGCGTCTCAGGCGGGCCTTCGCCCACTGCGCCACCTCTGTGGTAAGTAAATATAAAAAACTCACCAGTACAAGGCACACTTGAAGCTCGTCTCTTCGTTTCCACCACGGCATCGGCAGATTTGGCAGCCACCACATATCGACGATAGCACCCACGAAAAAATAGCACAAAACACTTATTATAATAACTGCAACAGTACTTAATTCTGTTAAAAGTTCGTTTGATAACAAATAAAACATTTCTATGTAAGCACTAAATCTGTTGCATTTTACGCCGCAGTAATAAAAATATTTCTATTCTAGACAAGTGCTGTAAATTATTGTCTAACAGTATGTGGATGAGTGGAGGCCGTGTGGAGAGTTGTTAATTTAGGTAAATTAACACACCGTTATATGAACAGCATTCTAGGTGGAATTAGAACAAGTAGGTAGTCGGTACAATACAAAGGAACGCTGGCGACCGTATAACTCAGAAACCAGAACTTTATGGGTGTGTTCCCCTGTCCACCCTGTCTACCATCGTAGTTACATCTAACTACGAAACCATTTTTCCTTCGTTTTATTTATTTAATTAATAAATAATAAAGCATGTACGTAAATTTTTGGCCCCCTAACTTAAAATTCAGCATGTAAACAGGAGTAATCCAGAGTACACGCTAAGTTTCAGTTTTTAATTTTCTGTTCGCTATTGTTCCCTTTATTGGGTAAAATTGCATGGGATGACGCATTCAATTTCCAGTAGCTGAGTAACGATTATGTCGATATCAGGTAGGTTCTCCATAAAGTAACCATTCATCATCATCATCAGCCCACATTAGTCCACTGCTGGACATAGGCCTCTCCCAATACGCGCCACTGAAATCGGTCTTCGGCTCTTGTCATCCACTTTCTGCCCCCTGCCTTTCTTACGTCATCGCTCCACCTATCCGGGGGGCGTCCCACACTACGTTTTCCCTGACGCGGTCTCCACTCAAGAACTCGTTTACCCCAACGGTTGTCGGTTCTTCGGCATATACCAGCCCATTGCCACTTCAGCTTACTAATCATCTCAGCTATGTCGATGACTCTCGTTCTCTGTCGGATAATCTCGTTACGGATTTTATCTTTCAGAGAAACCCCGAGCATAGCTCGTTCCATAGCTCGCTGTGCAACCTTGAACTGGTGGACTAGCCCTACTGTGAGTGTCCACGTCTCGGCACCGTCGGTCATCACGGGTAGGACGCACTGGTTGAAGACTTTAGTTTTCAAGCATTGTGGTATGGATGACGACAAGATTCGACGTACATCCGATATTTCAAAAATTTATCATTAAAGGTAACCATTCAGCTGTACAATCTTTACTTAGAATAGGAACTTTTATCATTTGCCAATAAAAGGGCGGACAACTTTTATCGGTTATAATTAAGATATTCTTAGGTAGCACAAATAAAAAGCACTTCTTATTTGATATTAATATATTTTCGACTCTAAAATGTACAAAAAATACAACTTAAATGTTATGTACTCGTATATGCCTGATTTTCGATGAATAAAATATTACAATTCGAATTAGCTCGGAGACATTATTATTACAAGACGCGTTTGTTATAGTAATTGACAAATACCGTACGGTAAATGACCCGGGAACAAGCTACTAGGAACGAAGGAGGCACCAGACACCCGCGCCCCTCTTCTTTGTTTCTCATCATTTACTCTATGTAATATTATAATTATAATTAATTTTGTAATATCCAACTCTTTGCCAAACGTAATAAATTCGACTTTGCTAATATCAGGGCGGTTGTGTAAAGGCTTCGATCGGATGTACCCATAATTATACACGTTTCTATTTTGTATTTTTTCCAAAATGAACATAACGACTATATTATTTTATCATGTAATCAACCATCACTTCGTAACAACTTTGGTTGTGTATTCTATTCGTAAAAATATAACGTATTTAGCTATTTACAATATATAAACATACATACATACAATGCTTAGAAATGCACAGCAACACAAAGTACCTTATTCAGCTAGATATCTGAAAAACTAAATAACACAGACATAGGGGCCACCCACATAAAAGATGTAATGTAGGAAGCTCGGACTAGTTTTATTCATCAAACTTATTACCACAGAATCTATTCATGAACGGTATAATCGATAATTTGGCATAATCAATTAATCGATACAGTATAAACGCACAGAGTAAAATATTTCAGAAGTTAAGCACAGGGAAGAACAGCAGTACCTACGTACACAAATTTCTCAAACATCCTTTTTGCGAGTGACCAAATATCTATAATCACTTTAGCATTTTAGAAAAACATAATTAGTTGTGTTTATCTATAAGAGAACGTTAGTTACACCTATCAATATTCACATAACATACCCTTGTAAGCGGACGACAGGCCAAGACAAGAGGCACGATTTTATACAAAAAATAAAATCCATTGTACGGGAATGCCTCGTGTGTTAGCAACTGTCATCCAATAATAAATAAATATTTATCACAAGTGCCACCTCTATGCAGAGGAATATATGAGAAACCTTTTACTTCACATAGGAATAACAATAACTTGGTTTGTTTAAAAATTATAAAATAACAAAAAAATAATTAATTATGTAAAAAATTAAAACTAATTATGTTTTTCTTTAGAAACAAAGATTCCCGTACACATCCATGTTTACCTTTGCAATATGCAAAGTGATTATTCTCTGTCACAGAGTAATATCAAGAATGGTAAAAAAATATTTTCTATTTTACATTGATATATCACATTGTTAGCAGTCCAAACATTTTTTTCTGGGATTTTTGGATGGAATTTTGGACCCTACTAGTTGAATCTTTTATTTTGCATAATTTACTCTGTGACATGAGTCATTTTCTTCTTAATTTGTTAATTCAATCTTTCCTATTCTTACATAGAATTCAAAATTATACGTAACACTTTAAATATACCAATTTCTCCTGAACTCTTTATAATTGTAAAATCTATGATGCCTTATAATAGCTTCACAATATCATTAATCCCGAAAAGTCTAATGTTAAAATGAATTTAGAATTGGCCAACCCAATTCGTAAATCTAAAAGTAAACACCGAGAATAGATACCTATAAGTAGGTACATATAGCACACGCTAGCATTTTGTAATATCCTCAAGTTTCCACTCATACTGTAGCAGTTTTGTACAAATATTCACGTTAGTTTGATTTACACCGTAAGATAAATCCACCAAGACTACTATGATTTATCTAGATTTAATAATAATTATGATTCGCGTACAAGTAATATCCATTCAAAAGCCTATAAAAAGTTAATTATTATTTAATTTTAAATATAATTAATGAATATTCCCTTCGTTGATCGTATATAATAATAGACTTTAAATTTTAAAGTTGTAGTTTGCTAAAAGCAGACTTGCAAACTTTCGTTTTTTTTTTTTGTTTACTTATTCATAATACTTGGTTAGAATATCATTAGAGGTCCAGTCATGCACTTCCATCATGAAAATGCGTTCAATTAAAAACTGTAATTCCTTGCACCTTCACTCTTAGTTTCAATTGAATTCATCGCGAATCATCAATTTTATAAACGCACGTAAATGAGGTACAGATATTCCGCATAGAATCTTGAGATATTTACATGAAAACAATGTAATGTTATAAGATAGATCTGCAGGCATTGCTTCAGATCTTCTTTTGTAGGTATATGAGTTGTTGCCGTCATATTTCATGTGTTGGAAGACAGTTACATTTAATAAAATACCCCTTTTCTGAGTGATGCCCAACATTTAACAAGCCGTTGGTTTATTTGCAGGTTTTCGATATTTTTTTCCGGTTTTTTTATAGTTATCTAATTACTTACCAACATTGTGACTTAATTTAACTGGATATAATTACATGTCACTACATACTATTACAATATAATATTACAGTTTTTATTAAAAGATGCCTTTTAAAAAATATTTGTATCTATGATTTGAGGCACCTTTGCATTGTTACGGTGTGACATCGCTTTTTACGGTAATTCCAATATTTATTTATGCAATGGACGTGTTTTAAACATTATTCAAAGTCTTGATTACATAAACTATTTATTATATTTATCGTAAATCTGCAAAAAATATAACCTTTGTGTTGTACATACTTTATTTATCATAGAAATGTTGTAACTTAGTGACGGCATTTTATGCTGATCATCTAGCGAATCGATAAATAACTTCCAATATACTTAGGTAATGTGTATCGTATGACTTGGCTACTCTCGAATATTTGCTAATTAGTTTTCACATGAAGGCCATCACTTGTACTCATTTTATTTGAATTCTAACGAAAGGAGACACTTACAATCCTCCTTACAGAAATGGAATGAATAATATTAGTTCTGCTACGGTCGGCCTTTGTAAAGCTATTACTATCTCACTATTATATTTATTCCAAAGAATTCATCGATTCTCTAAAAATAACATTGACGAATTTGGTCAGTGACTACGCGTGAACTATTTATTTCGTAATCGTACAAAAATAGTTTTAATTTCGTAAGTTTTATAGATTTTATTATTAATTTTAATGCTTTTATGGATACTCTATACACATTTGTACGTTCATTATTTAGGTAAGTAAATAGTCATCACAATTTACTCCTAAGTTATTTACGAGCTATTTAATTTATGGTTGGAATTCGTTAGTTAAAAAACGCAAAAAAAAAACTTTTATGAAATACTTACAGTGAGCGAACCCCCTTAATTGTTTTTAAGTACTTTACATCCGCTTATATTACTATAGTCATTTGCGATAGCTATAGGCATTCAATCGACTACACGTTTTATGGTATTAACTGACAAAATTTCATAGGAGATAAACACTATCGTACCTACTATAGTTACATGTTTTCTCAGAAATGTTTTCAGGCGTACGTGGTCCCATCGGGAAATTTTGGGAGCTACAACACCATTATCATAGACATAGACACCTTACACAAAAGTTATAATAAGCAACATAAAATACCGATTTTAACACACATTATTAAATATATTATTTTACTTTTATTGTGCAACGCCAATTATAGAGTTGGTACTATAGTTTTTTTCTCCGAACAGTACAGACTACATAATAATTTCACGATGAAGCTCAACTTAGGTGAGACCTAATCTTTTTAAAAGGTTTTTTTTTCTGTTTAAAGCATTCTTTGTTATCTGTTTCAGTGTCTTAATTTATTATATTACTAATAACATTGAACATTGATGTTATTCACATTTTGCACAATTTATACAGGTTGCTACTGAATTCATCCGTTTTGAATTAGCCATTAGGCTAATTAGGCATTTGAATTAGGCTCATACGTCGCTTTATGCAAACTATGTAAATTTGTTAAAGAGCGTTTATTCCTGTCGCCAATTCCGATGAAATTTTATACGCGTGAACAGAATACACAATTCTATGCACGAAACAACCTCAAAAGTTTGTTGGAAGGAAACTCTTTTAAACGTTAAGCACACCTTTATACATGTCTTCTATTTCTGTCTTATGTGAATGTGTTTATTTATGTACAATAGAGAAACAGATGAAATTTTCAAAGCAGTCTGCAAGCGAAATGAGAGTGCTCAAAATTAGTTTTCAAGCTGTTTTTTGGAAATGTGCATAGACTTTTGTATTGCGCCCATACGTATAAGTTTCATAAGAATCGGTTCACAAATTGAAGATATCGAAATTTGCAAGTTTCCATTGAGTCAAGAGGAATAAACGCTCTTAATTTTACAATGTTTTATTATGTATAAATTATTAAATCAGTGACATTTAAAAATATGTCATAAACAAATGATAAACCATAGTAAAATATTGCTATATCAGTTTAATTCTGACCTCCTGGGCCGGATTAGTATTAATTTGACAAATTGAGCAAAATATGTGAGAATCGCAATATGTTTATGTATAGCTGGAAATTAATTAAATTTTAAGTTAAAGTGCAAACCGACTTGGCAGCGTCTTCCGGATTAAGCCACAGCTTATCCCCAGATTTGAAACTAGTGTCTGAAAATCATTTTTAATTGAAAATACGTCTAAATTCCATTCTATAATAATTTTTCTTCATTTTTAGTCGATTTTTCTGACGGTGGTGGTATGAGGCCATGTTTTAAATTTAAAATAATACACACACGTTCCAGTCTATACTAAATCTAGAGTAAATCGCGTCCCTGCAGAATGCACATGCCCATTCACATCAACTTAATCCTATTCGATAATATCAATAATTATCAAGCTAATTCTGCGACGAAGGCGTCAAGAAAGTAATGATGAATGAAAAAAAAATTACATGAATAAAAGACAAAAACGTTAATTTGATATTGTTTTTTTTTCACAGACAAAGTGGTGCAACAAGTAGGTATCGCGCTATTCTTTGAAAGAACGTTCGATGTTTGCCTGTGAAAACAGATTGGAAACGGCTGGGATAATTTAAGTTCCCGTCTACTAGTACGTTCATAAAGTCCAATTCAATGCTCAAACAAGTTTAGTTTTTAATACATAAAATCACAGTAAAGTTCAAACTAAATACACGTTACACTACTATGTCTGTGCCAGACACAATTGAAATATTTAATGAAATAATATGCAAAATAAGCTTTTTATTATAAACAATATCATTAAATCGGTTAAAAATCAAAAAAATATGTCATACACGTAACACAATAAAATGTTTAACAAAATATTTACAATAAAGCAACAAATATAATTTAACAACATATTATTTACAAGCAAAAATAATAATATTCTCCAACAGAGAAACCTTCCATTCGACTTCACATCGTCTACTCGTATGATTATGTGCTAGTATTATACTAGGTTTAATACAAATTACTTTGTCATAACAGGTAACATTTGACTTTCATACTATAATACATAACGTTCACAACGCTAAAATATGTGTTAAATCTACATATACAATATTGCACGCGGTATAATTCTATTGTACATTGTGTTTACTAATGCGTACGAGTCAATCACATACATACGTAAATCACTATTTTCGAAATAGGAAGCTACCAACGAATTTCGTATCGAATCGTATCGTTTAAAATATAATAAGAGTAGGTACATAGAATAAGATATTTCACGATCCTAATCCACATTCGAAGAACTTAAAGCTAAAAACCATATCAACGAAACAATTTTTACAACTTCAAAATAACACTAGCACTACTATATACTAGAATAAGAGACGTTTATAAATACGTGTAATATAATTAGTCTCACGATGATGAGATTTACAGCCGCAGAGGTACCACGTAAACCGTAACGGTTCGTCGACGTTCGTTACGATCGGAATCTGTGTATCGTCGCGTCGGTTAATCGTCCAGCCGGAAAAGCGCGAATGTAATAAATGCAATTGTCAGCGGGAGTACGAGAGCAGCCGTCGCTCACTGCGACAGCAGCTTCTGCAGCAGCGAGGCTTTAGAAGCCGAGCCGTCCCCCGCATCACCGCCCGCCACCGCCGCCGCCGCCGCCGCCGCCTCCACCGAGACCGCCTCCGTAGTACTCTGCGTCAAACAATCACACTGCCTCACACAACATACACCATACATAACATCGATAAGACAGGCAGGTTGTTCAATAAGAAGAAGTAGAAGCAGGCAGGTCACTCCATTGCAGCGTTGAACGTTCTGAGAGACTTTACGCGTGGTAGGTTTTGCTTTTGGACAGACAACAGTGCAAAGAAGATGGATAACGTTTTACATTTTAATTACATCGGTAACTTCACCTGTTTATCATAAACCATTTGACATTTTGGATTTGACTTGTTTGATTTATCTACGAGATTTTGTATTTTTCAATAAAAGGAAGATATATTTTTACTGTTTTTTAATTCACGAGGCGAGATCAAACATCTATCACAAAAGCAGTGTGCTTTGATGTTGTTAGTGTACATAAACCAATAAAGATAATTAGAGATTATTGATGAATCATATAGATTTTTTACATAATCGAGTTAACATACAAACAGATAATAGTTTATTGATAGTTGCAAATAGTTCGATAGTTTTAACAAATCAGTGTTATAAATTACAAAGGGATATTTTTTCTATAAAATAAATGTAAAGATGTAGTATATCTAGTATATACTAGTTTTGATCACTACTCGCCAGTTTTCTCATTCAAGTTGACTTCAAAAGTCATCATGCAATATTATTTTTGCAAATTGTATCTACAAAACTGAATGACTGAAATAATTTGTCTATCAACTTTATGGAAGCGCACAAGAAGCAAACTAACTATTGCAAAATTAAAACGCCTTTTTATAGTAAATTCACAAAACCGTCACCACACATCCGTCTGCGCATGCGACTTTTCCCCAATGTCAGCAAATTATGAGACCTACACAGGCCTGTATGTAATTCATGACCTGTCAATCATCTAAGGAAGAAAGTAATTTTTATGAAAATTGTTTTAAACTATGAAGAATCATTAGACATCACATCACAAAAGCTTGTTTGTAATTCAGGAATGTACCAACAATAACCTCCATGCAGCAAGATTTTTACTCAACTTCTTAATTGAAGCGACAGTACTTGATATTGAAGCATTGTCGGGTACATTTCCCTAAATCAGCGTCTAAGTACCAAGGTGATCGAACCGACAACACACGCAGCAGAGCAGACTCAATACGTAGTATTTATAGGTAGGTCTACAAAAATAATGAAAACCGATAAAGTTGTGAAGTGACTAGATGAAGTCGCTGGTCGCGGGCCAAGCTTACCGCGGTGCTCTGTTGCGACTCCCACGAGCTAGAGGCCGCCGGCGCGGGCGCTCCGCCCCCCACCTCACTGCCGCCACCTACGTACGCACACACGTATACATTGGCAGTGGCCACCCTTACACTGACAATGTTCCGTAAAACACCCAGGCAAGAGTACCAAACGATCGTTCAGTTGAGTTATTACAAAAAGGTTGAAACAAAATTTCGATTTCTAGAGTTACCCAGTGTGGTTTGTCAATTGTTATTTCATTGCATTTCCGTTATCACTGTTACTGTTATTACGTGTCAGGATAATAGTTCCTCAAGTCAACTATGGCTATGTGACGTAGAGGGGCAGTCTTTAGGAGCCAATTTATTCGACTATCTTCAATCGAATGAGTCGGCTCCCATTTCCAAGGTAATAAATAACTTATAGACGACCGTTACGACTTGTCGTAGCAAAAGAATACGGTATTTGACACTTATTGAAAATATAATACTTAATTGAAGCAAATAAAAAATGAATTGACCCTAAATCGCGAAAACGGAATCCTTTCCGGACTAACGGAAGTTAGTTTCTTAATGTCCGTTCGTTGTGTCACACGCCGCTTTCTCGCTCAGTTTAGAGCGCATACCTTACACTTGACGTGTAAGAAATAAATGCTTATATGTTTGCGCTTTTACCTGTGACATTTTGTTTCGTGCGTTTATTTTTCCTGATATATAACATATTGTCACACAAAATTTTCAAAAAAAAAAAGTCAAATACCGTATTGGAGGGAAGTTTATGTGTGAGTTACTCACCGGGCGCAGACATATCGTAGCTCATGAGGTTATCCATATCTGGGGGTTGCAGAGGGTGAAGATCGGGTCGTGCAGAGCGCGCACCGACTACCGCGCGGAGCTCGTTTCTGACATACTCAGAGGTACCACCAGAGTTTCCGCTCCCCACCCCAACACCCACGGCGGGACTGCCGTTACCCGTACCTGCAACGCACACAATCTTCACCGTACGTTCCGACGATGGATTCGTATAGACATCTAGCGGGCCCTAATTCTATTTCAAATCACTCTGTATAGTAACCGTATCCAACAGATTATTTAATGCGCAAATACTTGTATAAAAAAAAATATCGCACCGCCACATGTAAAACTGTCTCTATTGATCAAAGAAGCGAAGATTTCGAGCGCAGAATGCAGAGGGTAACATGCACAGCGATAGAGTTAATAAGATATAATAGGACGATACTCCTTGGGAGTTATAAAGCAAAATCTCACCTTTGATACTGGTCGGTAGTGCTGTCGGAGGGGCAACCACAGTGGAACTCGTGAGTCCCTTATTTGAGAATGTTGTGAACTGTACGGTCGATTTGCAAAGTGGAGTCGAGGTTGTGTTCCGTCGGGATTGTCGTATTACGATGGTACTCACACTGCATCTGGTGGTCGTGGGGCGGGTGGGGCGGATGCGACGGATGCGGCGGGTGCGGTGGATGCGGCGGATGCGGCGGATGGGTCGCGTGCGGCGTGCAGCGCGCGTACTCGCCGCAGTAGGCTGGCTGGCCGGCGCCGTGCTCGTAGTAGCCGCCCACTACCACACAGGCCGCATTAATGCGGGCCGGCGAGCCCCGCCCTCACCTACCTAGCCTCACCTACCGCCCTGCGCGACGCCCTGCCCTGACCTGCCGCGAGGCGCCGAAAGCGCGCGCCGGACAGGCGTCAGCGTCGAAGCGCCGCTGTCGCATCGGGAGACTCGCGAGGTATCACACAGGAAACGGCTGAGCCCGAGAGCGTTTTTGCACGAGCGCCACACGACACGAATTGCGCTCCCAACACACTGCACTTCGTTCATTTAGTTTTCCACGAGCGACGCATCAGCAACGACACGGCAGCGTATCGTGCGATGCGGTGCGTCATCAGCAAGTTTCTTAGTGGTTACATAGTGATACTTACGACATCGACGAAAAGTCGTTTGTAAAACGGACGTCGTGCGGAAACGGTTCATAGAAATGAAGGGCGCTCGGAGTTGTCACGGCATTTTGTCGTGTCGTGCGGGCGCTCGGGCGAAAACGGCGAGTTCTCGCGTCAGCGGAGGCAACGTCACGCTTCGAGGCCGGCGTCTGACGCGCCTCGACGCGGCTACACCCGCACGGTTTCGACCGATCTCGTAGCAGTTATAGCCGTAGCATGCAATTAGTTCAAACTCAGCTAGAATCTCGCTCCCGTTCCCGGCAGGACGCTATCTAGTCGACTACGGGGCATGCTGAGTCTCTCTCAAAAGTCATGCGTCGATGTCAAATTAAATCTAGTCTATTTCTACCCTACTTGAGAAAATTTTAGTATTTCAAAGCCAAAAGTACCATTCAAAAACCATTCGATCATAAACCGTCATCGTTATTTATAATAAAAATAATTAAATCTTCCTTACATTACATACTTTTAAAAATCTAAATAAATGATAGAGTAAATTAGAATAGTGCTATGGAAATAAAGCATAGAATTATCTAAAAAGTTGAATATAATATAGTACAAATAAATTTCCTGAAGTCGTATAATGCCTACCTAAACATGCACTAAACAGAGTTAGATTTAAAATCAAATCCTAATCTTTACCAAATATTTGAACGAATAAAAATAAGTATTTTATAACTGTTGTAATTTAATTTAATTAATAAGTCTAGTAACTATAGTTTAATTTTACCTTATATGACCTAGCTAGCTCAAGTTAGTTTTCCAAACCGATCTGCGGCAAATCATTTGACCTGGGGCCTAGACATCAAGTCATAGCGTTACCAAAGCGTCCTCAATCGCAACGAGGGATTTAATTTTTTTTTCTTAAATTGAATCGCAATAGGACTTGATGGTAAGGTACCTGTGCAGATGATTTGCCGCAGAGCGATTTCGATCCTTCAACGGAAAAGAAATGAAATACAATAAATATTCTTTTCACTACACTGATTCGTCAATGTAACCGTATCGCAAACAGGAACCAGTCACGGGAAAGATAAAGAAACAGTAATCAATTTAAGAAAAGATGGTACTGGAAGTCTCTAAAACAACACTGCTTTACTATATTCTCCACTTAGTGCCCTAGCTCATCTAAGGTAGTTTTGCCCGTTTACACTAAACTTTGACAGTTCGTTAGTTGATGCCTTATGAAGTATGCATAGAAAAACTGTCACAAACATGTCCGAGTATTTGATATAAAGCTTTTTGAATTAATGAATAAATGCACATCATTTATTTGTACTCCATGGGAAATAAAAAATACCATGTTAAAGGTACAAAGGGCGGTCTTGGTCGCTTTAAAGCAATCTCTTCCAAACTAGTTTTGGTTGGAGAGAATTCTATGCAATTTCATAGAATCGCGGGGGTGTACTTGTACTTGTTGAGTGATTAGTAGAGTTCAGAGCAGGCGGTCATGAATGCCGGTACCGGTATGCGACTATAAAGCTAGCAATGTCATGTGGTTCACCTAGATGCGGACGCGGCGCGCGGTGGTACGGCTGCGGGGTCATGGGCGTGTGCAGCGCGGCTGCGGGATGCGCGGACACGACGCTGCCGTGCGCGTACCCGCCTGAACCACCCACCTGAGGAAAACAAACGGACTTTCAATTGGCGCAACACCAAAGCTCGCTCTCCATAGAGTAACATTACTTTATACCAAGGCAAGGTGGCGAACAAACATACGGTCCACCTATTGGTAAGTCTACTGGTCACTTGGGACCACAGCACTCCCTGCTGTGGTCCCAAGCGTGCTCCCTGCGTTATTAACGGTAACTTTACTAAATACTCACGCTAAGTTGTCGACTCAGCATAGGGTTTTGTTGCGTGGACGTAATTTTAATTGTACCATAATTTGAACCCATTTGTTGATCTGAAATGAGCAACAAAAAGTACATGAGTTACGTACAAATTTAATTTCACAACTTGAGATATCAACTGAAAATATTTCCTTAAAAAACTTTAATTGGACATGAGTTAAGTAAATTGATTTGATTCAGTGTTTCGGGTGCAAGTCATGCATACTAAGCAAAGTAATAAAATGTAAATGCATGTAAGATACCGACTTTGATATAAGGTATGATGGTAATCCCCCCGTGTGAGGGAGACGTTAGGCGGCGTTTCTGACACGAGTGCGTTTATTGTTGACCCCAAATCTGGTTGGGGCTGTTCCGCAGCCTGAAATAGAATAAACATACATTTTACTTTTCCCATTGGATCTTCATTTAGTAGCTTCTGCTCTTCTTCGAGGTAACCGGATACATATGTGTTCAGTGTCTATGTGTTTTTAAGGACATGAACCATACTATTCAAAATTTCTTAACTAGAGGTTCTAAGCAACAAACAACCGGCTATCTATATTTTTGCATTTATAATATATGTGAGCCAAAGTTGTGAAATTAACTCTGGGTTAATTTACTACGAAGATCATTTTGTACCACAATCCTCGAGTAAGATCGTAACCCGTGTTAAAATGCTAGACCTATGTCACGCAAGTGGGCCTAAGCAGAATGAATTAGGAGATTCTATAAATGTTAATGTTGAAATCGAACCTTGGTGTCCGCAGAACAACGCTGATAATGACAAATTGAAAGAGGATCCGTCTCAAACTATAGCTGAGCTTGAATAGGCTTTGATGTTAAATTGTGTCTAATCGGCAAAACAAAGAAGCTAAATTCAGATTTTTCTTGATTGAGCAATGTCTTGTTTGATACCTCAGGTGAGACGTGCATCTGCTGCGACCGCTGCAATTGTAGAAGACGAGCGCGTTGCTGGAGGTCGTCAGAGCCGTTCGGGTGCGTGGTTGGCTTCGCTGACGATGCCTGTGGACGAGAACACATTATGACCTAGTCGAAACCATCTTCGAACAGTGACCTATGTCGCGGTTGTCCTCAAGATGAAGGAACAGAACACACGTGGTTATACACTGCACCACCACGCGAAGTCAAATCAAATACGATAACAGAAAGAGCTCATCAAATCATGTTCTCCTTCATCAACAACATATGTGAAATTATCGTGGTTTGGTATCATTTTACGATATTATTATTACGATTATACCACGTATTTTACTATCCTACTAACGTTTCGTTGACCGTTAAGAGGTCCTGCTCGACGGCCGTGAGACGGAAACTGAATTCCTAAATATTCTAAAATACCTCCTATGGGGTCAGGAGTACTGGAACATTGCTGTCATCAACCCAAAGTTCTTCTCCACCATTAATAGGAGTTGGAATGGTTGGGGTTAGGTTAGAAGGGGGGCAATTCATAATGCAGCACGAATGCAAATATTGGTTTACCCACTTAGAAATAGAATGAGACAAGGGGCAATTCATAATGCAGGACGTATGCAAATATTGGTTTACTAACTTAGATATAGAGAGAGTAGGGGCAATTCATAATGCAGGACGAATGCAAATATTGGTTTACCCACTTAGAAATAGAATGAGACAAGGGGCAATTCATAATGCAGGGCGAATGCAAATATTGGTTTACTTACTTAGAAATAGAATGAGACAAGGGGCAATTCATAATGCAGGACGAATGCAAATATTGGTTTACCCACTTAGAAATAGAATGAGACAAGGGGCAATTCATAATGCAGGACGAATGCAAATATTGGTTTACCCACTTAGAAATAGAATGAGACAAGGGGCAATTCATAATGCAGGACGAATGCAAATATTGGTTTACTTACTTAGAAATAGAATGAGACAATGTCATGATCAACATAAACAACGGCCTGTCGAAGTGCATTGCACATTATAATAATACTGGACATCTTTCACACAGCAGCACCTTGCCCCAAACTAAGCAGAGCTTGTATTATGGGAACAACATGCCTGATATACTACTTATATACTATTTGCAGTAATTAACGACCTTGAGGTACCTCCGTCCATCGACTTCCCGAAACCATTCAAGATTTCATCAATTCTAAAGTTTTCGTTGTTCAGTGCAATAGCATGTGTGTTATGTTGAGAAACACAGTCTACTTCGCTTTTGATCTCAATGTTCTTAGGCAGGATTGTCCTTTACTTTGATAGTTTAAAAAAAATAGGAATGAAAATTTGGCATTGACATGGCATTATACAACTGTGCCGGGAAACCATTAAAATTCACAAATTATAATAGATATTCCGTTAACAGTCAAAATTATGTTCATAACTACAGAACAGCGGCAACTCCTCTGTTGTGTGTTAATAACCATGATAAACTAAAAGTGATATGCAATAACAGATTTTAAACTATAGTGGCTAATATTCAGTAATTCACTGTTTTTCGTGGAATTTTCTCATGTTTTGTAACTTTTTATAACGAGCACCGCCCGCGACCGCTAGATCGACCGCTAGTAAATGTGAGTTTTTATTATGTTTTAAATTAGTATTGCATATTCATACATCAGAGGCGAGCATTTGCTGAGTGCGTTGCATTTGCATCAAGCGCCGTTGTTGCTCTGCGACGATGCCCGCAGCGGCCGAGGCGGCGCGACTAGCGTACAATCCGCTCTGCCCGGGTGACATCGTCATTGAACCCTGCAAAACACCGCAAACCATACATATTATAGGTGAACTACTTAACACGTGCAATATAATAATGCCTACAGGATGTTTTCGCGACTCCCAGGATAGCGCGTCTGGCATGTTCGCCGAGATTCCACGCCTGCATAAGGAATAAGGACGTGGGATAGTCCTTTCTTCAAGCACTGTATTCGTGTGTTGAAGACGATTGAATTACTAATTTCTAAAACTAAAGTCTTACGACTAACATTAATAAGAATCTTTGAAATCTGAAAAGTTAAATTATTATTATTATTATCAACTCGGCCCACTTTCTGCAAGTTTGCAGAGATGCGGGGCATGATACGTCGGGGTGTAAATTTCTAATGGAATTATAAATCTTACCGGACTTTGAACGGAGTAGCCTGGAGGCGCGCCGGGACTTGTCACCGCGGGATTTACTGTCTCACATTGCATTAGGCTTTGCCTAATCGCATTGACTATGTCCTTTTGGTTTGTACCCTAGAACAAAAGATATGTGGAAATACATTTAAACATAATTTAAAAACCCTAGTGTACTGTATCATTTAATAATCTATTATATTTGCCCCTAGAGACGAGTCTATCGGAGCTGTTTTGGTACATCTATTTCAATAGAATGTTTCTAAGCCAGTCGGGCAGTTGAATCATTTGATCGAATGAAACGTCTGAAATGTTCATCCTACTAATATAATAAATGCGAAAGTTTGAATGTTTGTTGCTAATAATCTCCATAGTGGCTGAATCGATTTGGAAGAAATTTGGAACAGGTGTAGTTCATGAACTAGATTAGCACATAGGCTACCGGACGGAGTGGTAGGCAGAGGGTTGTTTCTAATATTTATGTCTCACCCGCAAATTGGCAGTTGCGTCAGAGTCCGGCATACTGTTAACGACATCGTCCAGCAAGTCGGATAGCATCTGATCGCTTGGCAGCTCACCGCCGCCGCCCGCTATCGCTTGACGCGTCCCGCTACTGAAACAAATTGGGGTTCCATCAATATATCATTTCCATACTCGCAAAAGTTAATTTTAACCAAATTTAAAAAGCATGCTTTCCATAACGTATTGCAGCATTTGCAGCACACCTTAGTGATTGAAAGCGATCCTTGTAGTGAACTTATCTAAGAACGATCCCTGAAGTTATACATCAAAACAAAACAAACACGCTCACGACTGTTCTCCCCATGACGATGATTCTCTGACTCATAGTCAGTACGCAGATCTAGGATACCAAGTAGGGCGTAGTCAGAGACACGTTCAAACATTATATTTGGCAGTACGCGTTTTGCACAGTAGTTAGCATTCCACGTAATACTTACTCGTAACACTAACCGACGGCTGGTTTCTTCACGAAGTTTTCCTTTTTCTTGAGCATGTGTTAAAGGTATACAATACAATACATTGCAAAATCACATTCAAATCGGATAAGCCGTTTCGAAGATAAATTATAAAAGACAAACGATCTTTTACGGCAAAAAAAGACTCCTTTCGTCGCGGGTAAAAAATGTAGAATGGCCCCATAGTCCAGCAGTGGACTTCTGCAGACTGGTTGTTGCTAATGATAATACTCAGCAGTTAAGTCTGGATGTGGATGATAGATGATGGATAGTTAGTACTTACGCGGTGGCAGCGGGTGCGTGCGAGTAATGTTGCGGCGCGGCGTTGGCGTAGTGAGGCGGCGGCGGGTAGCGCGCGCCCTGCATGCTGCCCTGTTGCAGCACCATTTCCAAGTGACTGCCGTGTCGCATCTCTCCCCCGCTTGTGCCGCCGTTCACGTTAGTCGGTCGGCTGTGGACCAATATTATACTAGTAGTACATCACAATCTGATATAATTCATTACCTAAAGGAAGGTGTATACATGAACCCCATTAGGACACTGCTACGTACGAGAAAAAAGTTTTTCGCTTTCGGAGCCCGGTTTTCGAAACATGAATAGATTAGAAGGACCTGAAATCGCCAAGAGTCGCGAGCAGGAACATGACCTGGGTGTCTTAAACAAATACCACTTTCTGTTAGCGTTAACGCCCGGGAAGATTGAAGTGTATAGAAATGGCATTCGCTGTGGAAATATCACGTGACTGCTGCCAAGTCTTACCATGACAAATTTGCGTTAGCGTGAAAGATAACAAAGTGTGAGGTATTTGTCTAGGTATTCCATGACACGTGACGTGTCATGGCGACTAATATCTACGTGGTTGGTCCTTGGAGTCCAATAATTCTGCTCGTAATTATAATAATAATAATGCTGGACATTTATCACATCATCATCTAGCCCCAAACTAAGCAGAGCTTGTATTATGGGAACTAAATGACTGATATACTACTTTTATTTTATTTTATTGTAAATACATATTATACATAGAAAACACCCAGACCCGAGACAAATATTTGCAGATCATACAAACATTTGTCCCGCGGCGGGAATTGAACCCGCAACCTTCTGCTTCTCAGCTGGCTTTCACTCACTGAGCCACAGAGGTATAACTAGCCCCCACGCTGCTGTTCCGTGCTCAACTCTGATGGCGTTATCTATACTTACTGGTTGTTTGCCGAGAGGATGGTGGAGAGCGTCGAGTGGTGCATTCGTTGCGGCGGCTGGTGCTGCGGCGGCTGGTGCTGCGGCGGCTGGTGCTGCGGCGACTGGTGCTGTGGGTGCTGAGGGTGCTGCGCGTGCATAGGGGGCGGAGGCCCGCGCGGCCGCGGCGGTAGCGCCCTCAAACTAATCAGACAAGTTTAAAATTAATCTTCTTATTCCCCTTATTTCCTTCCAAAATCTGAAGCAGCAATGTATATGAACCATAGTTGAAACATACTAATAGATTGGAAACATTACAATCCGATAAGCCGTTGCGGAGATAAATGGTAATTAACAGGCAAACAAACAAACGCATAATACGGGCTCCTTAAGTCGCGAGTCAAATAGGACTAAGCTACGATTTGTATGTAGGTCTAGCGTGAATACAACTGCGGTTTACGAATTATGAAACCACCTGGGGTTAGGTAGCGGTAGTGGAGTAGTGGGCGTGGTCTGCTGCTTCGCTAACAACGAGACTAGTATTTGGTTCTTCTGGCAGAGCGGGCTCATGCCGGGACTGTTGCTCGCGGCTGGGCTGGCGGCGGTCGAAGACGCCGTGGACGACGCAGCGGAGGCGGCACTCGATGATACCTGCTGAAGACAACACAAGGCTTGTAGTGGTACTATCCTTACTGAAGTTATACCTTGTCACGCTCAAGATCAGAACTGTGTATACATTTTTTATAACACACTGAGTGTTATAAAAAAGTACAAAATTCGCTTCGATAAAGTCCTGGCTGGTAATAAAAAAAAGCGAGCCTGTCAACGTAGCATTGATCAACTAAATTTAAAAAAAAAACCGCGGGAACATCTTTTCTTTTTTTTATACTTTTTATCTAAATATTACAGACAATTTTAGTTTAATTCACACAACTTAGATAAATATGAGTTCTAGTAGTGAAAGTTGAAAAATAAACGCAGAAACTGTCATAAACAATTAACTACCAAACAAATCGAGAAAAAAATATCTAAAATTTAATTATATGGAAAAATTAACAAGAAGCAAACTTATTTATTAATATAAATTTGTAATTTGGTTATGTAAATATAAATATTCGTCACTACTAAAATCATCTCTTATTTATTTTTCTCATAGAGGGGGATGAAAAGCAGGGTGTGCCACACGGTACCAAAATTATTTTACCTCGAGCGTCGTACTTTGAATCCCTCACTACGCTTAGGATTCTACTCTAGAATCCTTCGCTTCGCTCTGGATTCAAACAATCGCTCTCGCCCTCGATACATTAGTTTGGTCCCTTGTGACACAATCTACTATTATTTATTGCAACGCACGGGAAAAGTCAACATATTAATCGAAGTGCTCAAAACAGTATTTGTATTATCATTAGATTTCACTTTCAAAGTAAATAATGGCATTATCTTTTTACTAAGGCTGAGCAATACTAAATCATCAAAATAATTCAACCAAAGGCCTATGAAATCACAGTAACCTTGAGTAGAGACTCATATGAAATATATATATATATGACTATGTATATGAAAGAGTTCATATACCTGTTTCTAAAATTTTTAAGAGGTTTCCTTTCTTACCTGTTGGTTTTCAGGCGTCGCTCGTTTTACATTGAGGGTCAACCCTTTAGCTTCTTCGAACTTGCGCTTTATGCCGCCTATCCTTTCTAGATAGCTCTCGTTACCATCCTGTGACCGTCCGTTGTTGGGTCCGTTGCTATTGGATAGTAACTGCGACAGCACGCTAGGCTGTGGTACACTGCGGTTTTCGTTTGAATTTCTCCGGCTGTCTTCAACGTCATCATCACTTTTTTCACTCAACATCTGCAATGTGAGAAGGTATAAGTAAACTATTAATACAATTTGACTAAGGAAGCAAAGAAAACATAAGAATATTCTCAAATAAAAAAAATATATCAGAGATTGAAAGGGAAGAAAATCATATTGTTGATATCTATTGAATCTTCAACAACAGGGCAAAGCTGATATGTTGCCTGTTTGTCTCTAGACAAAGTTAAAAAGTCTCATATATATTTAAACAGTTGCATGTTTAAATCCTCATCGGTATACTCTTTAGTTTGTAAATCGATAATCTATTTGTCCATTGCTAAACTCAAAGTTCCAAAATTGTAGAACATACGTTTTGTATCATCTTACGGTACTTATTTTTAACACTTACCCTCACCTTACTCAACAAGTTGGTGTGTCCCTGTTGATGCGAGTGCGTGGCGGGCGACATGTGCGAGTGCTGCGACGTCTGCGGCTGGTGCTGCGCGTGCTGGGAATGCTGCTGGTGCGAGGCGTGCGCGTGCTGCGTGTGCTGCATATGCTGCGGATGCGGCGTATGCGGCGTATGCGGCGTTTGCGGAGAGGGGCGCGCGTGGCTTTGCGGCGTGTGCAGCGGGGAGAGCGCTGCGGCCGGGGTGTGCGGCGTGTGCGGCGTATGCGGCGTGTGCGGCGTGTGCGGCGCGGAGTTCTCGCTGCCGGTCGCCTCCTCGTCTTCCTGCTTGAGCAAGTCGATGAGGATGCGGTTGGGCTCCTGCTTCTTGCTAAGCAACGCATTGCGCAGCCGGTTAGGCTCCTCGTGGTGCGGCGGCGGCGGCGTGGCGGCGGGCGTGGACGGTGGCCTCGACGTGCATGCAGTCCCGCCCTCCGCATCCACTTTCCTCTCGCGGGGTTCCTCGGCGGCCATGTCCCCGAGCAGGGACGAGGTCCAGGGGTCAAGGTCGAAGTCGCCGATCAAGAACTGCGGCTCGCCGGGGCTGATCGGCGGACGGTAGCGCGGCTCGTGCGCGGCCGGCTCGCCGTTGGCCACGGAGGGCATCATTGGCCCGCCGATGGGTGGCGTGTGACTACCGCTGTCTATCACCTCCACCTCGTCCTCGTCGCCGAGCACGGCGTGAGTAGACATTATGAAGTCGGGCTCGGACGAGGAGGGCTTCGCCCTGAAGAGGCGCGATCGAGCGCTGACGCGTATCAGCGGCCGGTCGGTAGCGACGCGCAAATGAAAGGGTTCACTAATAGCGGGCGGTGCGGGCAAGCACGCGGCCTCAGCGAGATGTGAAGCGATGCGGGCGCGGTCACTACTCTCCACTAGTTCCAGGTACCGAGTACCCACAAGAGACACAGGAATGTTTGAATAGTTTTCCACTCCACTTAAATCACAGGCTGAAACAAATCCACCTTTTAAAAAAGAATATACACACATAATTAGATAAATCAATAACAGAGTCGTAATGAGTAAATCATCTTTGATTTTTAATTCAGGGTCTGAGAGAGATAAACCACTCAGGGTTTGATCACATTGAGCAAAAAATAACCTTATTTCACTGTGTTAGATTCAGTGAATGTTAAGAGCTGTGGCACTCATTATAGAGCGAAGCGTGGCTCGCGGGCTACGGACGAATTGGTGAGAAAAGGGCCTAATGGCCGATGGTACAGGACCCACTGATTGTGAAAGGATTCAGTACGCATAGCAAAAGGTCCTTTCATGCTTGGGCCGCCCATTGAGGGCCCTATAAAGATTTTCAAACAGTTGCAGTGTTTGTTGATCAACAAACACTGCTTTGTCTCCCTCTGACATATTCGTATGTCATTTCAAATTAAGAAGACAATTTAAATTTAACTCTCGACGTGTTTTTATATGTGTTTTCCATCATCTATTGCAGTGCCCACTAGTGACTTGTTTGTAGCGAAAAACCTATCTAAGAACCATTCATTAAGTCATACAAATTGATTACAAAAAACCGCATTCAATCGAATCAGCCGTTTCAGTGATAAATGGTAACAGACAAACAAACCTCTTAATGATAACCTGTAGTAAATTATAAAAAGGTTAAGACCAGAGCAAATTTGTATATTAGTTAAAGTTTCTAGTTTATAAGTTATTGACTGTGTTAGTTAAGTGACAAATAATTGGTTTTCAAAACAAAGAAATTATCTTTATCTTACGTCAAACGCATATACGGGCTCCTGACGTCGCGTGTAAAAACAAAACACTGTTTAGCTAAACACCTGCTTCTTTCTTCCCACGGTTGGTGATTTTACGGATTAGTCCGCATGAGCCCACACCGGCGCACCGTGCTAAAAGACTCGTCCGTAGTAGCGCAGACGCGTTCATAGCGGTGCGTCGGATCCGCTGTAGCTGATAATTTCTCTGGCATTGCCATTCTGGAATGGCTAAGGACTAATAACTCTGGATCCGTTAAATCACGTACGTAGAGCCCTGGTGCGGTGCGTGGCTGTGATCCGTGAAAGCACGGACCGTGGGATTAGAACTTATGTAAGACCCTACGTTGTTACACTGTAATTTGACATACATAGTATTGAGAAGTTGCAGTCGAGCCTGAAGATGATTTGTTCCTGTGGCTTGGCGGCGATGGCGGGCGGGCCGCTGCCGACGGGGATGAGAGCGGCCGACGCGTCCTCGCAGCGCCGGATGACGCACATGACGGAGCCGGCCTCCTCCGACGCACCGCGCACCGGCGACGCGTGGATCACGCACTCCACCACACTGGGAATAAGTTTACAAACCAATTCACACAGCTGTTTTAAACCAAACCTAATCTATCTATCTTTACTAATAACAAAGCTGAAGAGTTTGTTTTTTGTTTGAACGCACTAATTTCAGAAACTACCGGCATTTGATAAATCCTTGCTTTTGAGTGGGCAAGAGCCCAATTCTTGAGGAAGGTTATAGGCTATTTAATATCATGCTACGACCCTTAGGAACCGAGCAAAAGAAGGAAAAGCGAGCGGGCGATGCGACACGGTTGGCACAGCTAGTAAAACAATATTCGATCAGGCTGTAACCTAACCTCGTGGTTAAGTGGTTACAGCATGGAGGTCGCGTGTACGATCCCGTCGAAGATCGTACACGCGACCCGTGTACGATCACCAGTAGCTTTAGCACCCAAGACAACGGTTTCGTTGACGGAAGTGAAAACAAAAATTATATAACATAACACGCAACGGATTACCACTAGCTACAGAACGATCCTACCATCACATAAATGCAAGTGTGTCAATCTCCAGATTGCCCCCAACTTTGTCAATTCCATCTATTTAATTCCCTATATCTCGTGTACGTTTTGTCGGTCTCTTTCATCCTATTAAATTCCCCATCTAAGTGTAACCTAAAATCCTGGTTGCAAACGGCTGCATTGATTTCCACACAAAGCTAAGAACTATTTTGAAAACTCCGCTTCCGTAAATGGCAAAGATATCCCACGTTACAAGTTTTTACAAGTAAGGGAGTCGTCAAGGTAGATAAAAGCTCGTAAAACATTCATGAACATATTATTGTGCAACAATGCTGAATCATCCAACGGCCTCTGCGGTGAGGCGGGCGACTTATAGGGTCGGAAACGAGAGGTCGCGGTATCGATTCTTATATTTGTAACATGTTTCATTTGATCGTGACCCTCTTAAGGATTCATCAAGGATCCTAGTGTATTGCTGGTGTAGGACGGTATTTGTTCTGATAAGACAGATAAGACACCATTTCTAGTGCTTACGCACTTTCAAGGCTGATTGTGTTTTGTTTTTATAAAGATAAAGAAAAAAATGTACACGTTTTAGTGCGAGGAAACGTTTTACCACCACAAAAATAATAATTTGTTAGATTCCACACGTTTCTTTCGCAGATTCGACAACATGCAATACAGCAAGACAAGACAGCCGGTTGCGCAAGCCTACTTACTAATCTTCTAGCTTGTATGTCTCACTTCATCCTTGCATGCCATCTAACATACCGGTTTGTTAAAATTCACATTCAATTGACATATGTTTCCTCAGCCAAGTACACTTTATCATGTTTATTGCATAGCTATGTAGATCACCGCGTCACCAACTTGTTTAAGAAATGACCGAGAACATTTGCAATCCTAATTATGGTTACGAAACCTGGACATACAGATCTGCAGAACAGGTGATTCGGCCAACATCTCTTCTCTATTCATGTGCAATAAAAACATCGTTGGTTGGTTTTACTACGTAGATTGATTTTATCCGTGAAATTTCGAGTAAAATATAACATGCTCACGACTATAATCCCGACGATAGACATCTTAGATCTACACTCAGTCAGTATGCAAATGCATGAGGAGACAAAGTAGTGAGAGGCAAGTCCAAACATTATATTTGGCAAATGTTTTGCAGTCAGTCAATCAGTTTTGTGTTTTGCATATGTTACAAGCACGGCAAAATGACATACTGGTTTCCACACGATGTTTTCTTCCACTGTTTTGAGCACGTGTTACGAAATTGGAGGAGTTACGAAGTTCCACAGACAGAGCCGGGACGAAAGTTATAGAAATCAGTTAAATGATACATCTTGCAAATAGTTTCTTTCAAAACACTTATAATTCTAAGGACTTTAAACAGAAGCAGATGTTATCTTACTAATCTAACCTTCTATCCAGTTTTTAAGTGCAAGTTACTCGCTGTAACATTGTACTACTCGTATTTGGAGTATAAAATGTTTATATATACTGATGTATTAACAATTAAACTAAATCATTTTGTGAAACCGATTTCAAATACTACAATAGATTAATAATACGATAAGCATGATATATTTCAAAATGTTACTTTAATTTAGATATATGACACGCATTTTAATCCTTACCTGGGGGAATCAGTACCATCGGTTTCCACAACAAGACCCGCCTGTATAGCTTGAAACTTGTCAATTTCCCCCGAAGTCCAGTTGTATGTCTGTATGCACCTTAGCAAGGGCCTCAGTTTAGCGTGATCTTTCACATGTATGAGTGAGAATATAGATTTTTTATACAGCTCGGTTCTGTCCCGCAGAACGAGATCTTTTATGTTTTCCGTGACGCACTCGATCTCGCCTTTCGAGTTGATCTCGAGCAGAATCCACCCCAGGTTGCCGGTGTAGTGTTTCAGTGCCTGGAAATTCAAAACATACATAATGTCACATATATTATAACCATACATAATGTGAACATGAACCATAAGACGGAATAGTGTGCAACTTGTAAAAATGTTACCTCAATGAGCGTAGTGAGCTCCGAGTAATGCAGGGAGGGCTGCGGCTCTGTGGAGCTGACTTCGCCGGCCTGGACCGGGGAGTGGCACTGCACAACGCGCAGAGGACACTCGCCGGGACACTCTCGCCGGCGTTTCAGCACCTCCTGAATCTGGCGAGTCGCCTCCCGGACTATGCCGTTCTTGTCGGGCTGCTTTACCTCAGCGAGACAGGTCCCCAGTAACTCTTCGAGCTGGTTTATGGTCTCGTTCTCGAGTTCACGCCGTTTCTTTTCGTTGTAGCACTTATTTCTGAAATAAAAAAAAGTACTTTAATAATCCCAACTTACTTGCATAACCATTTTTGCGATTGAATACATGGAATATGCAAGTATTGGAAGGAAAACAGTAAACAATACAAGATACACATCAATACCAGCGATGCGATGTTTACAATGAATTCTTAAAATATGACACACATACAAGTCGCTCAAGTCAGAAACATACATGCATATATTTTAGGACCAAACACAAACTAAGCTCCAGAATTGTTTCTGATGCATGTCGCAATAAATTGTAGCCAGATACCTAGTTTTATATTATTGTAAATCACTTGGTGTTTTGGCATGTAAACACATTACATAACACCTTTGCTCATTTCAATTACGCTGACTTGAATGCAGTTTGATATTTCTCTATGTGTTTGCACTATTATTGTATTTCAGTATAATCAGCAGTTCATTCATTGAGACGATGATTTTTGCAATAGCTATTTAAATTGATATAGTTTATTGTGCGAGCAAGTATTAAGGTTTCGATAGAATTACTTCTCATTTTAAGCTAGGTATTGTCTGGTATTTAGCTAGAAGTATATAAGGTTGAGAGATCTCTTAAATGGGTTTTGAAGTAGTAACGCCAGAGAAAAACATCCGAAAACAGTACCAAAATCATTTATTCACAAATATAAATGAACTGAAACTATGTTAAGCGAATTTGTATTAGAACAAGGTGTCCAACGTAACAATTTATTCATCCGACAATAAATATGTGATAGTGATGATAGTACAGAACTTACGTTGAGAAAAAAATGCCGTTACAATTATACTATTTAACAATGTCGTAAACATTTATAAAACATCACTATAATATATAAATTTAGAACGTTCAAAATATGTGATTGTTTTTTCAAATAAATAAAAGTTTTGATCAATAAATTAAACAAAGCTACAGTCATGGCTAAAAATAAAAAAAAAATAGTTTATAATAAATACAAAAGCGCAAGTAATGTAGTGCAATATGGTTTAAGATGCTAAACATAACAAGTAACGCATATTATGACCAAATTTACAGTTTACAACACCAAAAAAGAAAATGATGCATAAATATTTTCATAAATTAATATTCCATCGTAAATATAGAAACTGATATAATTTCATTTTTCAAACTTTCGCGATTAGATAACATAATTATAAGTTTAACGGGTCTTTATCGCGTTTACCTTTTTGAGGTTTTAAGATTGGTAACATCTTGAAGAGGTTCTCAATCAAGTCAGTGTTCATTCCGCTCTCAAAAGTGGCTAAGCAGCTTCGAACACCTAAGGACGTGGTACCTCTGCAAATGCCGGGTGTTTATAAAATAGACTGTAGCTGTGGCCGTGCTTACATCGGGCAAACGAAGCGGACAATTGCTGAAAGGGTCAAAGAGCACATTGCAGCTGTCAAAAATCACCAGATCAATAAGTCGGCCATAGCGGAGCACCTAGTGGACTCAGGACCAAACCACTGGATCGAGCTTCATGACCCTAAGGTGCTATCTGGTGAACGCCAATATTATAAGAGAATAGTGCGGGAAGCGATTGAAATCAAAAAGTACCCCAATTATAATCGTGAAAACGGCTATAGACTCTCTGCGTCCTGGAATCCCGTGATAAACAGGTGTTCGCGTCGCGATCCGATTGTGCAGTGCGGTGATACGGTTAGTGTAGTGTGTCGTAATGTGAACATGGACTTTTCTGATTCTGAAGATGAAATGAGGGTAGTTGCGGCTACTGCCTTTATTTCTCGACGATAGCTCCGTATACTCCAGTCATCCCGTGACCACGGCTGTTGCAATACAGTCGAAACGTCGGGAATATAATAAAAAAGGTAAACTCGATAAAGACCCGTTAAACTTATAATTATGATATAATTTCATTCGGTTAAAGTCTCGCAACCAGAGTTTCGTAGAAATAAGAACATTCGGAAGAAAAATATGTCTTTTTATAGTTTAGGACGCAATACTAATTTACTTAACTAGTTTAAAAATATAGCTTCAGCCTTCTTGTGGACAAGGGATGTGAAAAGATTTTTTTTTAATTTTTACACAGTGACTGCCTGAAAGTCCAGCGTAGTACAAAGGGACTGCGCTTTCCAACAATGATCTAATTAGACGGGAAAAGTAAAAAAACGGGAGACGCATAAAATTTGCGAAATCGTAACATTTCAATGTTATGCATTTTTTTTATTATTTCTCGTATAACCATATTTATTTATTTAATTTCTATGATGTTTATGTGTTCTCTAATCTGTCGAGACTATTTCGATGCAGTTTCTGTCATCCGATTAATTTGACAATTGTTTTTTTTCTTTTTCAGATGAAAAAGCAATATTATGGTGACAGCGAACGGATCTGATGAAGAACGAAGATAGAACTACGCGATGAATAATAGTACGCTGTGCTTGCTCTTTATATGAATCAGCTTGATGTTCCCAATTATAATTTCATAAATGTCCCTTTTGATATGTCATCACAAGCCAGTTATTTGCGCAAATATGTAGTATTTCAGTCAAAGAATACGAGTATGTTGTCGTTTAATATATTATTGCTTTAGTGGTATATTTTTATATGTGACTTAACGAATACGAATCCAATAAAAGTGTTATAGTGCCTAGTTACGAATTAAATTCCTAGTTACGAAGGGTTGTGAATTGTAAAAGAAAGTTAGTGGAAGCCCTCCGTAAAAGGGAAGAAATATTTAATCAAAAACGCATTGAATCAATCCATGTATGCTGCTTCGATTAAAAAAATATAATTTCGAAGGAAATTTACCAACAATAAATATCCAATAGTTACCCCCAAATGATTAGTTACAATATCGTTTATAATACAATCAACCTCAGTCACGGAAATCTGGCAAATTATTCACGTCTAAAAACATTCCAAGCGCATGATACGTACATTTGAGATTGCGGCTTATGGTCAGACTTTTTTCTAATCTTCTTTTCCAGCACAGTCACGCTCATCTTGCTTTGCATCCCCCTCCATGTGTCTCCCAGTTGGAGGTCACAGGATTCAATTCTACAGAAGCAGCAAACAAAATAAACTTTTTAATAAAGTACTATCTACGGCTTCTAATTTTATATTAACCGACAATACAATGATGATTAACATAATATACTGCGTTAAAATCTACAATGAACCTCGAATAGGCTCGAGATATGATTGATGCAATTTTAAAATATAGTGTCGATGATTTAAGTCTAGTAAGAAATAACTCTACTACAATAAATCGCATAAATATTTTATGATAAAGAAAGCAATTTTGCAATAAAACCATTCCAATATTAAATTATTTTATTTAAGCTTGGAAGATGTATGAATCATGTTTGATAATGTTACCGAAGTTGAAATATACTGTTCATTTACTCGAGTATTTACTCAGGTTTAGCCATAGAATTGATATGAACAAATTAGCAAAAAGTTATAGCAGGTAAGGTGGTACGGTGTCGTAATCGTCGTATTAAAGTCAGTATCAAGGCATAGTAATAGTAACAGTTCACATTGACTCGACTGATATCAAATGCCAAGTACAGAGCAAGCTGAACCTTAGTGCAAAAGAGGGACAGATATACCAGTTGAACGACGCCTACTGAGGAGCCCCACTACGCAACTTCACTGCGACGGCCGCGCAACCTTGAAATAATAATGTTCGGAATAACAACAACGCGCCGCGCCGCGCCGCAAGCGTGACCAGAAATACCATATTAAATAATTCTCGAAAATGTTTGAAGCCTCTATCTAGTTCCTAGTACCCACATCCTGTCTGAATTCACTCTAAACATTTCGGAACGATAAAGGGACACGATATAAGGATCATCTTATCTAATCTATTTGAACACGCTATTTATGATACAGACTCAGACAGTGTTTTGTAAGGAATTCCAGATGCTAAGGAAATGTGGCTTTTTAAAATTTTGCACTTTAGATTGACAGGTGAAAGTTTGAGCATTGTCAACGGTTCGTATCCGAAGGTTTCGCTTTTTTCAAACGTTACATAACAGGTATTCATCATCGAACTGCTAATTTTGTAAAACGTGGTAGACACCGCAACAAAGAATATTCATATTCAAAGTGAATATAATATCTTCCAAGTTATTTGAGAACTACCTACTCGGAACTGACATTATATTACGTTGTCCTGTGAGATTGTAATGACTCACCGGTACTTGTGTTTACTATGGTATTCTTATTCACATTAATTGATCAAGATTTAGTACATCAGCCGTTTTTTTAGTTCCCTGAGGCATATTAAAAAATGCCGACAACGAAATATCAATATTATAGTCTACAGATTTTAGTATGTTTTTGTTAAACATACCTTAATCTGATATTACCCGACTGCGGAGGGTGACAGATCAAGAAAAAAAAACCGGTAGGGCTTATTTTGATTAGCTGCATCGCGCGTTGACGTCTTTATGCTTTACACGTTGTTGTTGCGAACTTGGACACAAACAAACGAATACGGGATTCGTTCGTTTTCGAACTAGTACGATCGAAAATACAATTATTATTATTGTCTTTACAATGTCACAGAAAGGTCGCATTATCTTTGTACATTTGCTACTTAGATTATCGTAAAGCGAAGATGTGTTTTACTGCACTAAAAGTTTATCGTGCATTGCTGGATGTAAAGTGCAATCAAACTAGACTAGCATACTATGCTTAGATAGTGTTATTTTTATATTGATTCTCATTCCAGAATGATTTCTTATTTATTTATGATTTGACTTACTAATTTTTCAGGAACTTTATTCTCTCTGAAGTCGAACTCGCAAGTTTTATCAAAATCACATTTGCTGCTACCTCGTACAAACTAGTGATTATTTACGTTTATAATACTCAACATAAGTTTAAGGATTTTAGGTAGTCGTTGCCAACTACTTTAAAAGCTTAACAAATTATCATAACCTCTAAGTATCTAACTAAGTTATTTTTATACTAAATCTAATCTATTGCAGCGCTCTCTGATAACGTGTGTCGAAATCTATCTTAGAACCTTCCGTTTTCCTTTATACAAAACAATTACAAAAAAACACATAAGAATCGGTTGAGTCGTTACGTAGAAAAATAACACAAAAATACTGACAGACAAACGAACATTCTCTTAAGCTAAACACACATACCGGCTCCTTGCGTCGCGGGTAAAATATCGCATAAAAATGGATCATCTCGTCGAAGTTTTCGAAGCCGCAGACCAGACACGCTAAAACTTTTTGTGCCGGTCGGTTCAGGGTCGAAAATTTAACAGGTGGCTCCAACAGCTATTTGATATTAGAAGTGATAATGAACGTTTTTGACAAGACCACATCACATCACACCACTGGCTCCGAGTGGTTGCATGTGATCTCTGTAAAACAACTAAGTAAGCAAGTCCCTGCTTAATTTATTTTTAAATTTATAACTTTGTCAAAACTCGTATCTTAAGAGGAAAAATGGGCAACAACCAATTTGAAAAATAAAAAATGATCGATACCTAATTTATATCGTGGTTTCGTAATACCCTGTTTCCTCCTAAATCTGTTTTTTAGAGCCCAAAGTTAGCCTATGTTAGTATTATTGATTATTCTGTGCGAGTCCTAGTTTTATGTGTACAAATATCAAAATTTAAGGTCCAGATCGTTAATCATCACGAAACTAGCCATGGTGGCCATAAGAATGATTAAGTTGCCCCCAGTATTACTCAGAACAAACAGAATTGAATGCTATAGTTTAGGAGTAACACAATTAGCTGTGTGGCTGCTCTGCTTGTTTCCGGAGAACCTGTTGCTGTCCTTGAGGTGATTTCGATTCGACTGTGGGCTTTGCACGAAAATAATAATACAACATACCTGCATTAACAAAAACAAAACATTCGCACATGTACCGAGATATTATGTTATTCTTATAGAAAGTTATTTTATTATGCATTTTAGAAAACATATAGCATCATGCATGCTATATTGAATTGAAATACTTCCTGCGTCTTTTGTGACGTCATTCACCCCAAGCAATTATTCAACACAGAAACAAGCACTAAAGGCGTTCGTCATGGACATGCCTGATTGAAATGTTATTAGATTAAGATTATGCAATAAATGCTTCGTGCTTAGTAAATGCTAAAATACGTGTTTTTTTTATAAAACATTCTAAATAGTCAAAGAATCCTTATTTTGACAGATAAAAATATCAAATGCTTAGAAAGAGTGGACCATTGCCGGCATCTATATTCAATCGTCTCGGTATTCAAGAAGATGCCAACTAGTAACCACTATACAAATGTAGATAGATAGATAAACTATTTATTGTACATAACACCAATTCACAGTACAAAACACAGAAACATACAAGAAAGTATTGGTATTTCAAGCCTAGGAGCTGCTTAAAATTTTTCCTAATAGTAAGTCAACTCCTGAAATCTATGCTTTCATATACAAGTATAGTTAAATTACCACACTTAATATAACGGTAAATGAATTACAATCTTAGTTGTTCAAAATATTTTTTTTTATAATACTGCCGTTGTAGTTACATAACGTTAAGATATAGTCCACCTCTCTGTAGTAAGACGAAATTGCCTGCATAGAGTTGGAGCAGTTCATAGTTATGGGGTGCCATGTCGGTCAAATTCTCGTGTGCCTGTAGGCTCTTGTCGCTTAAGGATCAGCCGGCCCTTTTCAGGGCTCGTCTTGCGGAGTGAGTGTGCCCTTTTCAGGGCGCACTGTGGAGGGAGGGCCGGGGCAGCATTCGCTTCTCTGGCCGGCTTGTGTGTCCCAATGACCTTCAAGGCTATACCGGCAGGGCTACCCATACCGGGCAGGCTTGGAGGGAGGGACAGCGTAAGTTGGAGGGGGCGCCCTTTTCAGGGCGCGTTTGTGGGGTCACTGGCGGAGATCGGGGGACTCCGCCGGTTTGCACGGCCCCACACATGGCCGGGGCCCGGCTGGTTGCCGGGCCACCCGTCGGGATGAGATGGTGAAAGTTCATAGTTATAAGCGTTTATAACCCACCATCTGCCTCATTTGATATTTTTGAAAAAGTTATGTAAGAAATTTTGTTTAAATTATCTAAATCAAATAAATACATTATTACATGCGGAGATTTTAATGTAAATTTACTTGAACATAACTCATCAAATACTAGAATAATTAGTTTTCAATCATTTGATTTGAAGCCTCAATTTATGGAGCCTACTCGAATAACCGACACTTCGGCAACATGTATAGACAATATCTTTGCCAATGTTAACATTTTAAATAGGAGTTTAATTAGCAATATTAAGTCGGATCATCTCGGTCAAATAATTAAAATAGAGATTCAAACAAAAAATACTTAAAAAAAGAAAAATTACTTATATACCCTATGACCAAAGATCGATTGGACAAACTAAAATTGAATTTAACTTCTGTATTTCCATGTGTATACGATAATAATAATCCAAATAATTAATACAACACATTGTTTAAGAAATTTAGTGATGTGTTCAATTCAATTTTTACATCGAAATTTATCATGGTCTGAAAAATCAGTTACTGGGCAACAACGGGAATACATAAAAGCAGAAAAAAATGTATGATCTTCATGCTGAAAACGATATAATTTTAATGAGTTTAAAGAAATAGTCAAAAATTATTAATTTTTTTTAAAAAATGTTTGTCGTGATGTAAAAGTTCGTCATTTGAAAAAAAAATTAAAAATAGCCAAGACAAAGTGAAAACCACTTGGAAAGTAATCAACAGTGAGACTGGAAGAGTCACAACTAAGAACAATAAGTTTAATTTGAAAATTGGCAATTCCACCGTCAATCAGGATGGTGATGTAGCTAATGCGTTCGAAAACTTTTTTACCGAGATTCCAGTCTCTACCACAAAGTCCTTAAACTCCTCTCGTAAAGAAGCAGAGTCATTGTTAAAAGTAAACTTAATTAATGGAATGCAAAATTCAATTCAAATTTTATTATGTAAATAGTGATGACATAATAAAAGCTTTCAACCTCATAAATGTTAAGAAAACCACAGACCTCTGGGGCATCTCTGTTCGCGTTGTGAAAACATTGATTGGCATAATTGCGCCCGAACTAGCTTTAATATTCAACAATACACTCGTTGACTGTGGTGTGTTCCCTGATTTAATGAAACACAGTAAAATAACTCCACTTTTCAAATCGGGCACTTGTTCTGACCCTGGTAATTTTAGACCTATCTCAGTACTCCCTACATTAAGTAAAATTTTTGAAAAACTTATTTAAACAACTTGCATAGACATTTCAAATTAAATAATTTACTGCATAATAAACTATTCGGATTTACTAAGGGTAGCTCAACCACTGATGCTGGTATTGAGTTAATATCGCACATATTTGATGCCTGGGAGGAATCGCATGACGCGTTAGGCGTTTTTTGTGATTTGTCCAAGGCATTTGATTGCGTAGACCATGACACACTAATCAGGAAACTACAACATTATGGGATTAGGGGCGTTGCTCTAGACTTTCTCACTTCCTATTTAAGTGACAGAGTACAAAGAGTTGACGTGAATGGAAAGCGTTCTCCGGGTCTCTGGTTACTATGGGTGTACCGCAGGGATCAATTCTTGGGCCATTTTTATTCATTAATGATCTACCCCATCTTGTAAGGGACGATCATGAAGTTGTATTGTTTGCAGTTGACACGTCACTTTTATTCAATTTAAAACGACGACAAACCGATTTTGACGATGTAGACAATGCAAACTCTAAGGTTGTAAAATGGATCAATGTAAACAATCTTCTACTAAATGAAAAGAAAACAAAGTGTATTAGATTTATACTACCTAATGCTACACAAGTTAAAGCAAATGTCAAAATCAAAGATGAAGAGTTGTCGCTTGTGGACACCACAATATTCTTAGGTATCACCCTAGATAATACGCTTCAGTGGGGCCCTCACGTTGATAAGTTATCGAAGAGACTTAGTTCTGCGGCATGTCAAACATGCGACATGCTGTCATTTGACTGCATGTCAAAAAGATCCGTCTTTATACAGACGTAGACACAGCTAGACTAGTTTACTTCAGCTACTTCCACAGCATTATGTTGTACGGTATACTGCTGTGAGGGAGTGCTGCAGATATAAATACCGTTTTTGTGCTGCAGAAGAGGGCTGTTCGAGCAGAATCACTTCGTCAGAAGTTTAAAGAAATAAATATAATGACATTTCCTTGTCAATACATCTATGAAAATCTTATGATCACAAAAATATTAATTTGTTTAAGAAAAAAAGCGATAATCACTATGTTAATACCAGAAATAAAGATAAACTCGCTGTTGCCACTTGTAGACTTCATAAAGTTAGTAAAGTGTACGCTTTTATAAAAAACTCCCGAGAGATATACAAAAATTATCAATTAACAAATTAAAAAACGTAATTAAAAAACAACTTTATAAAAAGGCATACTATAAAATATCTGATTATTTAGATGATATAAACTCTTGGGATTGAAAATGCCCCAACACGTCGTTTTGTAAAAGGATAATTAAAAAGAATAACAAGCCTTGTTTTCTTGCCTTTCTTTCCTGGCTTGGTCGCGGAAGAACAGGCAGTAGATAAAACCGACGTTTCATAGTGATCCTTGTGATTTTAATGAATAAATGAATTTTGACTTTGACTTTGTCTTTGACTTATATTTTTATAAGTACCTACGTTGGATTCAGAAGATAAATTTTAATCAACATGAAGCTGATAAATGGCTGAAAACAATATTGATGTCTGAACCAGATAGCGTTTTATCATTTGGTTTCTAAGTAGGTTAAATTGAATTGAAATTTGCAAGTTCATGTTGGGTACATGCCAGTTTTCAAGGTTCGTTATAGTTTCATTCAGTTATAGTATGGCGTCATATTTTCCTTGTGTATCCTTAGTAGCTGTTAGTGCTGTTTGGCCATGTTAAGTCTTTCGTACTTTACAAATAAATGTTTTTAACTTGTATATTTAACAGGATAAAGCGTGGTAATGTTCTTGGCAATTATTGGTCATGTAGGGCAGCACAAGTTCTGGGATGGTTCTTCATGTCAATTTCGTATCTATTGTGCATCAAGAATATGATTCTTACCTAATTGGTTCTCCCCAGAAGAAAGTACACAAATACCATAGCATATATAATATGTGGCAAGATAATAAAGCTTCCAAGGAAAGTACCTTTACTTTTATAATTAGAAGATTTTGTAGAAAAATGGTTGAATATCCCGCTTTCCCAAAAATACAATTTTGGGGTCAGGACTACATATGTATGTGACTGTTAGTCGTTTACTAGTTTGTTAAATAGTTTTGTTTAATAGTTTTATTGCTATTAAACATCACTACCTACTCTAATTAATGATGTTAACCTAAGCACTAAACTTAAATATATATAACATACCTGTATTTACATTACACAAGCATGTAAACTCTAAAGCGAGTCACTAGTGTGGGGAAAATATCTCTAGCTAGAGGTACAATCATATGAAACATGAATTACCAAAGGTAAGCACTTCATAAAAAAAGATTAAATTAAGCAACTTTGAGAAAATAAATAATTTAAACATTTTTTTTTAACTTAATTTTCTTTTATATCCACCTCATGTACCCTAGGACAAAACTTTCGAAATACAGAAGGAAATACAATTTCCTTGAGATTTCAATTAAATGGTCACACCGTGTATAACTTAAGTTTCCATTGCTCTCGCAGTTCACTGCCTTAACTTTATTTGGGGATTCAATATGCAGCAATTAGTCATCGTGGTGTAGCGTAGGCGTGAAAACGAACTTACGCAATTGTCTGTAAGGTGTAATCCCAATAATTCTTTAATCGGTAGAAGGGCGGGGATTAGGAGTTTCCCATTCGTCTTCTATAAAAGATTTGCAAAGCACTGATTGATATTTGATCAACGACATTAACCATACATTTGACAGTGTGAATATTTCGATTCACATGAAGAAACAATCAGACTGACAGTCAAAATACGTTTTAAATGACCCACCCAACAAGAATCGATACAGTAGCTTTAAAATAAACGTAAGGATTATTTGCAAGTGCTGATTTATATAGTTGTTATCATTTATATTTACTAAATTTATCTGCACTAAGTGACCTGTGGACATTCTTGGTGTCACTGTTTTATGTCATTGGTTCTGTTTTGTTGCTTCAAACTGATAAATGCATAGGTATTAAATCACGCTATGATTAACACGCTTACTTATAAAGATTTTGAAACAATTAGCTAATCAATGTTTTTCTCTATTGTTGAATTTGAAATGACACAATATCAGAAAGAGATAGTTTATCAACCTTAAAACATTAATATCTGATCTTGCAAAACAATCTTCAAATTTGTGATATTAGTAGGAGTCTTGAGTATTTTGTGATTTTTGCAAATCTAATAAAATACGGCGATGGGCTTGCAACCTGTCACGTGGAATGCTTACTACTTGCAAAACGCGGGCATGTACCAAATGTTATGTTTGGACTTGCCTCTGACTACCTCAAAGATCTACTCACTGAGTATGTATTCGAGGATGTCCACCATGGGGAAGACAGTCGTGTTTTTTTGTTTTTGTAATAAAATATATGATTTAAAAAATATCCGCATTTATTCCGCATGATATTCGTTGTATTGTTGTTTATGGTCATATGGAAAATTAGTTACAATTACAATCACACATTGCTATTGTAAATCTTATTATAATTTAATAAATTACCTCGGAAACGTGCTAGGAGTAACATCGACACCGAAGAAGATATCAAATTCATCAACATCAGAATCAGGTGTTAACGAGGGGGGCAATGTGGCCGGCGGCGTAGCGGCCGCGTTCACGGAGTGGGCCCCGCAGTTGAACAGCACCAGTTCTGTTTGCACCGTTGGAAGCATGGCTAAACAACACACCACTCAACACCGGCACTGATCCTGAGACGTTTGTCTCCACAAATTAAATTAAAACAACAATGTTTATATCCGCACTCAAACATACACTGCATTGCGCCACGGTCGTCGCGACGCTATTTTATAATATGGAGGTTTTCCAGACAATTACACACACGCTAACCGAAAAAATATGAGCTTCAGCACCGAACACTGAATTAATCGTCTCAAAACTGTAATGCCCATTAAGAACAACATGAAATAACTTTATTACGTAGTGGCAATGCAATTTCCATCGATAGCCGTGCGAAACGTTCGCTACAAAACGACGATGAAAGTCAACTGAAAGACGAGACGTAGATATACACACATCCTTTTCGTTCGCCGCTAACAAATTATCAACACGGACAGACGCAGGGCGGCGGCGCGACGCGACGCGACGCAGAACACCGACAGCTCTGACGACGGCGATTCATGGTGACGAAGAACGGCGAGACACAGCCAGCGAGCTCAGCCCGCCGGAGACTTGAAGCCAGCCTGAACAATGCGTACCTTACCTATAGACGGCACAGTCACACCCACTTGACTCCTAACTTAGCTAGCGTGCTTGCGATCTCGCTCAGTATTACGACTTAACTTCGCTGTCGAATTTAACCGATGATGGCCGAAATAACACGACGTATTAAATTAATTATAAATTAAAAATGTTTGGTATTTGATTAGCGATATGTTTGTTATGGATTGAGGAGTGAATATTGGTCTAGTTTTACATTTTCTGCGATTATCGTAGCTATGAAAATGAAGTGTCTTATTTTCTTTTGTTTTGAGATGCTATGATAAATTGATCGTCCATGGTAGAGGTCTTGGCTTCAAAACGATAAAATGTTATTACGTCACAATATTGTTTATTCTACTAATATTATAAATGCGAAAGTATGGATGATCCATCCATACGGTGTTTTTTGGTGGTTTGAGGTTTTTGCTAAGAAAATCGCGGTCTTTGTAACGGCCAAACCGATATGGATGAAGACTAATTATATTTCTTTAAAAATTTAATAACTAATGTATGCATTTATTGATGAATCTACAATTTCAAGAAAAAACATCCACAACATAACGTGCATTCCTGCGAGAAATGTAAGTAATTGAGACAAAATACCACTACATTGCATGTACAACTAATTGCAAAGCAAGCTTTCTCTGTCTTTTATAATCTTACTTGACTTAAAGATTACATGGACAATGTTCTCTATTAAGCTACGTTCTCACTTATTTATAACAATCTAATCAAACCCATTAATGATAGCTACATAGCATTCCTACACCACCTATAATTTATTCTGACTTCATTACGCTAACATTATTAAATTTTTAGTTTATTTGGTGTTTGCTGTATCGTATCTTAATGGTTTGCCCTTGCTGGGATAAAGTGTACCCCAAGTGACCTGAGGATCTAGAGTGGTGGATAACCGTTTATATTGGTGGGCCAACAACAAGTCTTTCCACTTATTCCTGACCTTGGATTTTCCGTTCGATATATTCTATTTTTGATGTTAAAATAAGTAATTTACTATTAAACACGTCAAGATTTTATATCAGTGCATTATTATAAAAGTAAGAGTTACATCCAACAGCATCGTGCTCAGCGCAGCGGGGCCGGGGTACAATCTCACTCGGCTCGACAACGCCGACGATACGACTGTAATACCGGTGACGTATGTATGAAAGTGAAATGGTGCTGTGTATTCGTGTCAAGTGCACAATTTAGATAACAAGGTCATTTTATTGCAATATTCAATAAAAATATCTAAATTGTTGACTATTTTAATTGCTTGTTTATTACAATAAAGACATATCTTTTTTCTTATTTTGTTATTGAATTATAATGTTTGATAGTTTCACAACTTGCAAAAATCTAAAATAGCAGGACTCACTCAAGCTATTAAACTAACATTATTATTTCTTTGAAGTTTTTTATTGTTGTTAATTTAATATTATCAGATTGATATATTATTTTAAATCCATAATTTCTGATCAAAATTAACTAAATTTTAGTATAGTAGTAGGTGTGGTGTACATTTTGTTTAAATATTCTGATGATTTTCCCATATCCATTGTTTTTCAACCTAAATCGTAAATGATTTCGTCGTAAATACAAAATTCAGTGGACATGACTAATTAGGACTAAATGTAAATAAAGGGGCAGTGGAGGAAGAGTGCGGCGCGTGCAGATATCGTTGCAGGCGGCCGGCCCCGCGGTACCGCGCGGATCTGTGTCAGTGGGTCACGGCAATGACGTGGCATGGCACACGGCCGCCCGCGACTCGTAGCGCGCATTTCATTCTAATTCCGCTTCTCAGCTCCGGTTCTCCACTATTTGCTCACCTGTACGCTAACACATTATTATCTAATTAATAAGATCAATACTAACAATTATAGACACGGGTATGTTAAGAATAAAGCCCGATCTGCAATACCGACCGCTCCATAATTACCTCTATATCCATTCGCATTACATTGTTGACATTGACCGAGTGAATCATATTAGACTGAAGACTGGCTGTTGTGGTCTTATTCAAACGATTTCGATAATTCAATGAGTCTAGACTTCTAGAGGGGCTTTTCCAACAAGACAACTGGTTAGGTATATTACATTCTACGAAATTAAGAATGGCACCTTCTACGAGTAGGAATCTTGTACCTTGTGATATTTATTAAACTAGCATGTCACTTATAACAATTCAGTAGCAGAGTCATCTTTGTCACAGGAAATACACGTCAATATGAAATTTGGAAGGTTATAACTATACTGATTTTTAGAATTTTGGGAAAGTGCTCGTACAGCACTGAACAACTAGAAAACATGTTTTTTTTTTTAAATAAAATTTAGATTATCATTGAAATGGTCCTATCTTTTATTGTTTAAGAATCGTCTTGATTTTATGATTAGGCCTTATCACCTTTTTTTTTTAATGGATTTCTATAAATTTAAACGACGATATTTCATTGACTACTTTGTTTCAACAGGAGAAGGCGAATAGCATAGTATAAACTACCAAGACGTGTGTAACAGCATTTTTCTGGTATGCAGAAAAATTAGGTATGGTTTTGAATTTTATTAAATTTTTGTATTCAATACCGTAGAAATCGTGGTCCAGGAAAGACACAACAGACATGGTTATAAGGGTCCGGTTTTCGTCATTTGGTTCAGAACCCTAAAGAAGAAAAAAGGCAATAGGGTTCAAATTGCAAAAAAAACACGTTTAAATTACATTTTCAGCGAAGTTTTAGGCAGACTTCATCAAACGATTTAACAGTCCGTTAGCTTTAAATGAAGTCAACAACTGGCAACATCATGTTTACCAAGAAACGATGAGACGCCACCTCGAGGGGACCAAGTAATCTGATCAAATGAAACAACTAATGAGAATATAAAATGGCGTAATATATTGGATGGGGACAGAGGGCTCCCTTTAGACCAAGTTGTGTATTTATGTTACTTTATTCTGATAAAATTGATATCATACCTTAAAAGCAATCTTGTGGATTCTGTGGCTACGTCATCGAGGCGATCGGAAACGTAACCTCGTGATTTCGTGGTAAATTATCACGTGAAATGTCAGCAAATAAAAATGAGCAATGACCTACTGAATTACTTGTTTTTATTGTTACGAGAGTAAGATTTATATATAAACGGAAGGTGTCACAAAACTCTATAACGCTGTCTCACTTTCCCTAGAATATCCTATTTCATGCACAGGTAATCGCGCAAATTAAATGAATAAAATATGTATTTGAACCAGTTAATTAAAGCTAATTTGTAAAAGCCACGTGTTTCCCATCGTCTTCCTTAATACAGCGTATCAAGATAAAATTTAGTAGGTATACAGACGTGTTTCGTAAAAACGAACACAAAAAAAAAGAGTAACCTTTTTTACCCTAATTCATGTCGTTATAAGTAATAGAAATGAAATTTTATTTGCGTGACACCCCATTAGTCTCTAAAACCACTACTTTTCCCAATCTATTTTTTGTAAGCCGAGAAGGCTTACAATGAAAATGGATTGCACTAGTGCCGCAAAATAAAAAGTCCAATTACCACTTTACATTTTGGCTTTTAAAAAAATTAGTCCCGACATTAAAAACTGAAGGAGAATTAGGGTGTGACACACAGACAGGCAGCAAACGGACATTTTGATCTGTTAACACCATATAGATTCGGAACACTTAAAATCATCCGACATTTGATAAATTGTGAAGAGGAAGATCTTGTTTAAATTACAAAATTATATAAAAAGTCCACGTTGATATCAATAATTGATCAAATAACATTTCTTCACATCTCCTGTAAACGTATCCTGTATTCGCTTTCAATTTCGCACAAGCGTATTGCGTGATTTTGAACTTTCGTTTTCGCTTTCACTTTCGTAACTAACGCGAAAGTTTTTTTTGTAAATGTTTACGTCACACCGAGTGACGTTTTTTGCGCTAGACTAAGTTCGAGCGTCTTTATTTATGCCTAGTGTTTAAACGAAGTGTTGCTATTTATGGTATCGCATAATTATTTCAGCAACTTGAACCGTACCAATACTTTAGGAATAATATTTTATTGTTCTTCGGTCTTATTTAAAATAAATTAAAACCCAATTAAAGGCACGAAATAAAATAACTGTTTTCTACGTAGTTTAATGATTCAACTTAATAAAACAGTCCAGTGCTCTAATAAACCGTATCATCCACATGAATTGTCAAATTCTCGCGAACAAATAATTTTTATGCAATATCTCAAAACTCGTGTATTCCATTGTCTATTGTAGCGCTCTTAAACCTATCTAAGAACCATCTTTGAAGTCATTTAAGCCGTTTCGGAGATAAATGGTAACTTTAGACAAACAACCTCTTATGGCAAACGCATATATTATTATGGGCTCTTTATGTCGCGCGTAAAAAAAATATTTTGAACCTTATGTCAACCAAGTACTTAGTCTGAAGCAAGTACAAAAATTCTGGAACCCAGAGATTTACCTTTACAGCAAAAATATTTTTGCATTTTATCTACAAATCTTTGTCCCTCAACTCGACTTGAAAACAGTTTATCGTTTGACCACGTTGCGTTACCATTACGTCACAATTTAGCACACCTTTACTGATAATGTTAACTGATAAATCATTGATGAAGTTCTGGTACGGGTAAATAAATAAATCGCGTTTAAGTGCAAACAGAAATAACGGAAATACCGTTTTCATTTAAAAAAAAATCTTGTCGTGGGATATTATCAATACCATAAATATGAACACTTTGGCAAAATTATTGTGATCCTGCATAACTCAAAATCCAGTGAAAGGGCTTTGCTTTGATCCATCACTAGCCCAATGTGGCTTGGGAAATATTTCAAGAGCTATATACCTGTGTTATAAAACCCTGTTTTTTTTCAACTAAATATACTTGTCTAAATGTTAACTAAACATGTGTTATAAAACGTGGCAACTAGCAAGAATGTTATTTCTTAGTCCTAGGCTTTCAACCTGTCAAAGTTCACAACCTTCATAATGCAAGAGTTCTTTGAACCCAACATTTTCGTTACATTCAGTCGATTTATGTCTGGGAGCGAGCTCTATGAAACACTGATAGGTTATAAACTTTTTAACTATATTACGTACGTATCGATTTCGCTATACAAGCAAGAGACATGTCGATACGCAAAATGTGGGATACATTTTGCGTGTCGATATGTCCCGAAATAAACAGTCTTCTTCTTCAAGCAACAAGTCTTTTTGTAAAACACTTTTCTTAGTATATTTTAATATTTGCAAATTATTGGATTTGTCTTTTGTAGTTCAGGAACATTTCCCCATGATGACACTGCACTCGCTGTTGTACTCGTATTTAATCGAACTAAGATGTTAGCATTTGCATAAGGAACTTAAAATACATTAAACATGGGAACTGGTATTTTTTCACATCGAAACCTAGCCAGATTGAGACCCAAAAATCTACCATTTTACGAGTAATTTCATGAAAATAGTTATAGGTTTTCGACATTTTCTAAGCACAAGCATAAAAAAAACAGAGTGAGAGATGATTGATGATGAGATTTACGTCTAAATTATGAAACACGATTGTGATTGAGGTTATTTTATTCTTCTTTACAGAAAAATGTTCCTTTCATGGTAACTTCATCGGTAACGAGCAGCATTACCGATGAAGCCGAACATTTTAACTAGGTTGGATGTATCCATTTAAGTCTCGACCTTTTCAGTTCATTATTTTACTGAAACCCTCTATCGAATAACGCTAATGTTCTTGTATTTTAATAGTGAACAAAGGTAAAGGTGTATTATAAAAGTACCTACTCTGTTTCTTTAATGAGGCAGACTACCACAGTAATTGATAAATGTATTGAAAGATGAGTATTTTGTGTTTTTAGTTGCTCTACAATGGAAATGTAAAGTAAGATTTTAACTTTCTCATACGAGGTAGATTATAATGTAAGGAGTATTTTATCCGCAAGGAATCCCCGCAAATACGTTGTTGCGTCACGTGGGCGGGCGGATCGATCGGCTAGGCGGCTGGGTCGGCGCTTGCGCGAACACTTCTCTTCATATCGACCGGCAACTTTTAAACGCTTTTGGGGCAGGTTAGGCCTATGCTCTAGGGTCAAGGTCACGTTACGTGTACTAAAAGTACTCTTAAAGATTTATTATATCATGAATTTGTCCATTATAGATTCTGCCAGACATTAAATTATATCGTGGGAATGAAGTTGACCAAAAACCAAAGCAATTGTAACAATCTTTGTTGTTAAAAACAACAAAGAGTTGTTTTTAAAAACCCCCTTTATCTTTTTAAAACATAATTAAATAGTCTCATCGAGTGAAAATAAATATTTAAACAATCCGTATATGATTTTAACAAAAAAATCTGGAAAGATTTCAAACACATCTGTGGCTATTTCATATCAAGGCAGACATTTAAACAATTGTGAGTAGCAGTTAGGACCGTTTTTTTTCTTGGTTCAGAGATTACTAAATATTATTCCTAAGAACTAAAGATTGCGAATCTTATTAAGTTTCTTTGAGTAGGTATCGCGAGAATAGTAATTGTACTTAACCAAATTTTATCTGATTTTGTTGAATGTAATATGTGTTATGATCATAAGACTAATAAACATAATTTATACAGTATAATTATTACAGGTAACAAAAAATATATTTATATTTCTCCGGTCTGAAACTATTTTTTTAAGGCAGCATAACTTTAGTGAAAGGTAATTTTAACAATCATGACTAAATAAATATTTTGTAAGGTCCGTAAAACCCGTAGATTTAGTATAAAGAAAAACAAACTGTTTCCCTTCCTCGAGAACGTCCATATTGCAGGACATAAGATAACATTGTTTTAGGATGCTGTCTAAACACTGTAGAAAAGAACGACCTGAAACTGCGCATAAGGTACTTAGACCAAAACATGGGTGATAATATAAACAACATACGTAACTACGTGTAGTAGGTACGTAACCGAGAGGGCGGTGTGGCGGGCGGTGGCGTTAACGGCGCAGGCTTCCTCCGCGATTGATCGCAAGCTCGTACACAGCCAGCGGTCGGCGCCGCTAGGCGTCTCCTGTGTCGCCATGGTAACATACGACTGATGTTGTCCCCAAATCAATGGCTAGAGAATTCATGATAGCGAGACATTTTCTTGTGAAAATGTAACGAGTTGGCATACTGTCAGCAATTTGAACGTGAAGGCCATTTCTTTCTCCGCAGTACATAATAGAGACTTGATCCAGAAAACCTTTGTGTACCGTTATTTATTAGATAATCCAGTAAAACATTTTTATAGATAGTTTTATATAAGTATTTATAAGAATTTAGAGGACGTATTTATATATAATAAGTATTTATAAGAAAACAAAGATGTCAATTTTTGTTATCGTCGAATCAAAAAGAATTAATCAGAAATGATGAAACAGCCCCTAAGTTCATCTATCAGGTTACAATTATTATAAGCCATCAGTCTGAAACTTCGATACGAAATGCAAATTAATTAATTATTGTAAAAGGATACGTAAGCATGTATTAGGGTGATTTTTTAGTAAGATCAAACTCACTTTACACACGCGTACGAATGTTACACGCAAGCATGTGTCATCTTTATGTTAACGTTAACACATTGAAACCAGCTCTACAAATGGTTATCACCGCACTGTTTATGGTAACTAGAGAACGGTAGTCTCTTTCTTCACAACAATGACACGAAACAATGTCTCATTCGTGTTTTATCACAATCACGAATCATTACGAAACGAATTTCAATGAACTTCGGACTTGAAAATGATAATGTCGCCTGCAGATAACGTCTTCGCGATCAGATACACCTATCATTGAATGTTGTCTACCTATCAGATACACGGACCTGTCGTTCAATAATAAAACGGCCGGTAAGATCAGCATGATTCAGCACCATTTTGCTAGCCATGTATCGCGAAGGTATAGGTTTCACCGATGAACCCCATTCATAGAACACAAAGAACCTCGTAAACTCTCCATGTAACTATTGACAAAGGATAATGATTATGACGCGTTAAAAACCGATCGATTGGCAAGTCTCCTAAAGGTTAAAGGTCCGTGTTATTCGACAAAATCAGTTTTATTCAGAAGCGGGACGAATCGCATACTTAAATTACTTATTTATTTATATATAAGTACTATATTATTATTACGATATTATACAACTGAAAATGTATTTAAAATACGTACCTTGCATCTTCGATAGCCAAAACAGGCATGTATAACTCATTGATATCGATAGAGCCTGTCAGCGCCGTATTCAGTCGATCCGTGGCGATATCCAACTTGAGGCTGGCCTGCTAGGGAGTTCTTCTGAAACAATCGAAAATTCGTATCAAAAACAGGAAAAGCGAAGTAACTCGACAATATCTTGCCTTCTGAGTATGAACTGTAAAAAAAAAAAAAAGTCTTTATTTAATTATGCTCAGTGGCCTATTATTCAAATTTTCTCGTTTCTAACTTCGAAGAACAAAGACTTTCTTCGCAGGCGAGGACTTCAATGATACCGAGACAGGCAATTGCAATTTCCGCCGAGACATTATATATTGCTTTTCTCAAAAAAATGCAAGGAAAAGGATTCTTATGTAAAATACTTTTATGTATTTTTCTTTTGACTTCGCCGGTTTTCCATCTTTAATTTGTCTTGCGACCTTAGATATAGTAAGTGCAGTCCAATATCCATTTCACTTATGGAACCTTCGGAACTCATATTTATTTATGTATTTATTATCGAAACAACAGAATCGACACGACCTTTTCCTTTACAGGTTTTTTTTTATTTAGATTTTACTGCATGTTCAGAAAGTAAAGTATACCAGCCACTTAAACGCGAATTCTTTGTACTAAGCTCGATGAAAAAGATACAAATTCAAACAAAGAAAACAGTTTCGTCGTAGTGATTACACCGGCAATAGATTTCCAGACAACATTGGCGGCGCGTTTTAGTTCGAAATTCAAAACTGATGCTGCGTACGTAAATACGATACGTCGCGTGTTCTTTTTTCGAAAATAATGACAATATTTCAGCGCATGTTTGAAAAAAAATATTTGATATTGTTAAAAAAAAATCCTTGGTCCGAATTCACGATGATTATCAAAACTGAAATTGAAAAACCGGGCAAATGCTAGACGAACTAACGCACTAAGGGTTCCGTTCCGTATCACCAGACAAATGTTTTGGATGGTTTTTAACTGCGTTGTTTTATAATTTTGTTATGATAGAGGCCTTGTGACACTTATCTTTCATATGATTAAAGAAAGAAGTATGAATATTTTATTTTATTTTTTAGAAGTAGTAAAACTCATTGTGAAATAGCTCATCCGGGGATGTACCTACTACCGCGATACCTATTTATACCGCCAAGCAGTAATCCTCGCATTGCTGTGTTCCGGTTTGAAGGGTATGGATGCCGGTGATATTACAGGCACATGAGACTTTTTACACGTTACGTCTCTTAACTTAACACTCTTAACACTTTACGCTTATTTTCAACTTAACTGTATAAAAATAAAATGTTTAGGTGTTGGTTATCTGGATCACCGTAAAAGCTGGACCTATTTGGAAATTTTGAACAGGGGATAACACATAGGCTACTTTTTAATCGGGTTTAGACATTCACATCACAGCCCACACTGACAACTAACCCACATGCACACACACAAACATTCATCTCTCTCTTAGTACAAACACAACACCCACCCATACCTAGGTGAGATAGATCATTATAATAGGCACACATTTATAATAGGCAAAGTACAAATTTATAATTCATTCTAACTCTTTTATTTTATTATTAACCGACTTCAAAAAAGGAGGAGGTTCTTAATTCGATTGTATGCTTTTTTGTTTTCGTGTATGTTTTTTATTCTTCGCCAATTGTTAACAGATTTTGATGATTATTCTGTTGTTGTTGAATGATCCTAAGGTGGTCCCATTAAAGTTTTATTCCTGAGGGATTGCTATTTTTTCCGTAACTTAAAAACATCATCATCTCATGGAATTATGACTAGCCGAAACATTTTTTGTGGGCGACTTTCCTTTGTTTTTTATTCTAAAGAGTAAGCAAAATTAAGTGGGCACGTTATTTTTCTAACGTGCTGTTAGGATCTGATGCTATAAGAGTACCTGAAGGATAGAAACCGTAAACATTGGGCTGCAAGCGTATCGCAAATATCGCAATTATATTATTATCAAACGACGTTAATTAAGGAGTTTCACAATTTGTCTGTATGTTTTTTTTTGTGTGTAGTTATGTTACGCGACATCTTCGCCAATTGTAAACCGATTTTGATGAATCTTTTTCTTAATGGTTAATACTTTTTTACACCTAAAGGTGAAGAAATGGGTGATGAAATTGCATAGTGGAATTTTTGACAATTTCCCGTTGAAGTAAGTTTTTTGACATTTCATGTCTTATAAATTATTATTAATACCAATTCAGGACAAACACAGGGTCGTCAAGATACAGGGTTTGTCTAGTTTTTGACCCAACGGGAATGAGAATCGAGTAACACAATCTACTTACATTAATATAATATAACCAAATAACTAACTAAGATGAACCAATCTTAGAACTTTATGGCGGATATTAATTATAATAACTAATAAATTAGTTGGTTTCACCAGAACTCTTCCGCGGATTTGTCCGCGTAAGCCCCCTAGACAAACTTTCACTCTAAAACAACCTTCGATTGCAACCTTCGCTACATCGCCTGAAATGTTTAAACTAGTAAAACAATTACCTGCGTTTTAATTATTTTATGCGATAACGCATGAAAGGTTAGGGTATATCTATTTGTTTTATGTTATGGCATTGGCGCGATTACAATAATGATTGACACAAAACTTATAACCTAATTTATATTTTCATACTGTTAAAATTTACAGGCAATAATATAAGATATACTAAAAATGATAAGAGCAGTTTAGTGAGTTTTCTCGAAATCCTACGTTTTGATTGCATACTTTGGAATAAACTTCTAAATGGGAAATAAAGTCTATTGGGCAAGATTTTCATAGTGGATGTTACAAATACTAAGAGGCCTATACCCAGCAGTGAATGAAGTCGGGTTGTGGAAGATGATGTTGATTATAAGCAACTCTTTTTTTTTTCAGAAATTATTATATTCTGGTTGCCTTCACATGTTTAAAAATATCTAAATTTGGTTTCCGTTAAATTGTAAAACGGGAATTAGGTTTCAACTTATTCCGCGAGAGTCTTCATCAGTATTCTATGCATATTCTAACTACAAAATAAATAAAGTTAAATAATAAAATAAAAGATTTTACCATACCTGTATACTAATATAGCCAATGCTTTCTAATATATTATTATTATATTATCTCATCATAACATCGATCAGAATGCTTACAATTTATTAGAAAATAAGTTTAGCAGACTTTTCATGACTGACATCTAAAAAAAGTTATTAGTCTTTGCTCCAAAGAGTCTCCAAATAGCTCAAATTTTCAGAAATTTTCACCAAACATACCATATAGCATATAGCACCTAAGGTAATCTCAAACAGAGCACCTGCTTTGGAGCTCAGTTTGGGAATAGTTTCTAATATTAAAAACAATTCCCAAAAATTTCACCTACAGAGAAGTGACTTCTGGTAATGGAAATCCCATTACCAGTTTTATTTACAGTTTGTTAAAACAGCATAACTATTGTCTTATTTAAAGACGGCAATAAATAAGACAAATTTTGGTCATCAAAGTGCCTAACAATAATTAACAGTCAACAATGTTATTATGATTTACCTCCGTAATCCTCCGACCTCCGCTGCAGAAAACATCTAGAGTTAAATAAATAATTACTTGTTTATTTAACAAAGTTGTAAAAGTTATTGATTATTATTACTATTACTTTTTGACGACCACTGTGACGCAGTGAGCGAAGGCCCGCCTGAGCCTCAGAAGTTTGGGGGAAAAATTAATACATACTATGTATGTATTTACAAAAAAAATGTATATAAGTAGCATATCAGTCATGTTCCCATAATACAAGCTCTGCTTAGTTTGCTGTGTGAAAAATGACCATCATTATTTATTATTATCATTATTATTACTCTTTCACATTTTTGATACAAGAATTATAAGGACAGTGCAACGGCGGAGGCGCGGTGCATTGTCGTTCCCAAAACAAAAAGCCTTACGAACTATACCCTAACTGTGTCCAATCTAATAGCCAAAAATAATAATAATATGTTTTCAATGACAACCATTTAAGAATGACTATGAAACTCATAATAAAAAAAATGTATCGTCGATAATTATTACGAGAGTGAGATTCGTTTTAATAAAACAATAATTGCGATATGTTACATAATATTAAAGAATACTTGGATATTTAAATGTATTTTAATATACTACTCTGTCAAGAAAGTACCGGGAAAAGATCAATAATACACAAAATGTTAGTTATTCATCTAAATTTATTTTATCGCCTTCAAAGTATGCTCCTTCAGAAACGATACACTTACGCCAACGAATAGTCCAATCATCAAAACATTTTTTAAACGCTTTTTCTGGAATTGAGTTCAGTTCTCGTCGCGAATTCTCCTTTATGTCTTCTACCGAATGAAAACGTGTGCCACGAAGTGGTAATTTGAGTTTAGGAAAAAGGAAGAAGTCGGCTGGAGCCATATCTGGTGAATAAGGTGGTTGCTCGATAGTATTTGTTGAGTTTTTGGTCAAAAATTCGTTTACAATTATGGCCTTGTGCGAAGGCGCATTAGCGTGATGCAAAATCCAAGAATTTTCTTTCCATAAATCTGGCCTTTTTCGCCGAATTTGCTCTCTTAAACGCCGCATAACGCTCAAATAATATTCTTTATTTACCATTTCACCTTCCGGCAAGAATTCCGAGTGCACAACACCTCGATAGTCAAAGAAAACAGTCAACATGACTTTAACTTTTGATCGACTTTGGCGTGGTTTTTTCGGTTTCGGTTCAGTTGGGAGGCGCCACTCCGAAGCCTGTTGACTAGTTTGCATGTCAAACTCGTAAACCCACGTCTCGTCACCAGTAACAATGCGTTTCATGAATGTTGGGTCGGAATTGACTCGTTCTAGCATGTCCTCAGCGACTCTTATGCGATTGAGTTTTTGGAGAAAATTCAGGTATTTTGGGACTAGCCGAGCAGCAACATGTTTCATACCCAAGTGATTATTTAAAATGGTGCGGATCGACTCGTGAAACAGAAAGAAAGTTCAGCGGCTATCTCTCCCAAATTTGAATGAGGATTTTCAGTCACTAATTCCTTCACTTTTGCGACTTTAACTTCAGTTGAAGATGTCGATGGCCTACCAGAGCGAGGCAAATCTTCTATCACATCTCGACCGCTTTTAAACGTTTTGTACCACTCATAAGCACGTGTTTTTGATAAAGTCGATTCACCGTAAGCCTTCTGTAACATTTACAGTGACTACGAACACGAAATTCCGTTGGCGATGCAAAATTTAAGACAAACTCTTTGTTCGATATTTTTGTCCATAGTGAAATTCGCAGTACACACTAGATATGATCTAACTAAAAACAGCACTATAATAAATATAAACAACAGATGCAACTCAAAATCCGCGTTAAAATGGAAAACAGCTATGCAAATCAAACAGCAAAAAAATAAACAAAAAATTGAATTGGGAACCATAGACAAATTATCCATTCCCGATACTTTTTTGACTGAATGTATATAATATTATAATTATCGTTACATCTTAAATCTCTATATCTTCCGAAAAAGTTTGTTTTTAAAATCCGTGTCAGAGTAAAACATATACCTGTATCATAATTATATGATATAATCTCATATATTATATTATAGTATAATTAACAGAGCTCCAAAGCATGTGCTCTGTTTGAGAATATTTTAGGTGCTCTGAAAATTGGAGCTTGTTTGGGAATACTCCTTTCTTTGGACCCTATTACTGACCCTACTTAGAGGCATGTATGTAATAGGTAACTTGTTATTATATTCACAGAATACATAGCGTAATATTCACACAAAATAAAACATATGGATGAATTGAGAAACTCCTCCTATTTTGAAGTCGGTTGTTAATAATTAAATTGATTATTCGAGATACGTTTGCAGTCCCAAGTTTCATCAGATCCTCACATGCTTACGTTATTTTGCTCTAAAAGCTATAATGGCAAGCTAAAAGCTATTAATTGCTGGGATAAAAATGAAATAATGGAAGTAAAATATATGATGCATAAACACATTATTATGTCTTTGCATCCTATATTAACAGTTATAGCACAGGTGTGAAGAAGGAAGCCTTAAAGAAGTTAGGTTATTTTTAAGAGCAATATCATCGTTTAAATCATTCTCAATGGTTGAATGTTTCAGCATGTCTGTGTGTACATATACAAACAACTTCTTAAAGTTAAAGGTTGATCATCAATTTTTGGGGAACAATGGCTGAGATTAGATTTTGCTTACAAGAAATCTATGTATTTTATAATGACATTATTGTCACAAAAAGTATAAATAAATCTATAAGATACCTAGTTAAGTTTTTAATTTCTACACTTAACTAGACCTGGACAAAGTTATCAGCAGGGTGCTCACACTAGCCCATGGCTATTGAGATGGCAATCAATCCACAAATTATCTGATTATAAGTTTTGTAAAAAACCAATGCGGAACCAATTTTGATCATTCGCATTGTCCATCTATGGCACATCCAGCCTACAAATAAGCATGATATGATTCATCCCACCGGTTTTTTATTTAACTTATAATCAGATAATTTGTGGATTGATTGCCATCTCAATAGCCATGGGCTAGTGTGATCGCACTGCTGATCTAGTAATCTTAGCATTGCCCAATTCAATTGCAGACAAATCACACAAATATCACATAACCATGCCACGGTCGCCCTCAGGCCCCGACCCAACACATTGCATTGCCCTCCCGCATTACTAATACTTTCGCTTGGCTCCAAAGGGTTGTAGAGTGATGTTAAACAGCCTTTAATTTCTTCAAGAATTGGGCTATCAGAAGATTTTTATTTTTTAAATCTGACTGGTTGTTCCAGAGATTAATGCGTTTAAAAAAAAAACTAAGAAACATATAAACTTTATTAGTATATATTAAAAGTTTAGAATTGTGCCAACCTAATCTAGGGGAGGACAGGTGAAATGGTGGAGGTGGCACCTCACTGCTGACAGTTTTCAAGTCTTCACTGTGTCTGTGACTCCCATGATAGTTCTTGAAAGCTAACCAGCTCAATAAGGGTCTGTTCCAGGGCATATTAGCTGCACCAACAACTGATGTGGCTATCAATCATGCTCTACCAGTCCGTATATAGGCTGGTTAGAGGTTCTTGAGCAGATTAAGAGATAATTGGAACTGACATAACTGAGCTTTAATTTCTCAATGTTCAACCATTGAGAAATTAAAGCTCTTTCCATAGCAACGGGAAATTGCTTGTTATCATTCATTCTTTACTTACTTGAAATTTTTGCTTATTTGTGGTATTGACTGACACCAAAATAAAACATTGAGTGAATGTTGAATTTGATATGGGAACAAAAAATTAACCTAGCAAATGATTTGATCAAGGCTAAACAGAGACCTTGAACATAGGTACCTACTAGAAAATAAAACAAAATGTGTGACTGAGCTAATGTTTTGAATTCAGAAAAGTGTAGCAGCGCGTAGGTAAATACTAGCAAATGGCAAAGTCTTCGTCGATGTTAGGCCTTCACAAGATGTTTGATAATTTTAACTTCAACTTTACACGAACCAAAACTTAAATGACGTCATTAGACACTGACAGTCAATAAACCACCGTAAACACAATTTTCTAGCTCAATGTTGACGAATATTGAGCTTCTGTACAATAGAAGAAAAGCCTGAGCCTTTGGAATCATGCGGTACTTACCAATGCTTGATAGTTATTATCTGCAAGTCTTTGAGCAGTTCTAGCTGGGATAGCTACGACGGTTGACAGCAATATGCGAAACCTAAATAACATGGCGGCATCTCGTCCCAGCCGGTGTATTTGCGTTATAACTCATTTGCAGCGTTTATCACGAATTATTGCTGTACACAGCATCAAACACTTCCTTATTTGAAAACACTTTTTCGTATTGGAGCAAAATAAATAGTTATAAATCACACACTAAAAGCAAAATGACGTAACATTCTCAACCTTCACGGTCGCCTAGCAAGTTTATTGTATCGCTTGTCGATAAACTGTTGTAGCACTTTGAAATTCAACTCTGAAGTTTTTAAGTAACACTGAAATAACAACAAGCGTTACACCAACGAAATCAATCAACGCACTATCAGTTCGTAAAAAATCGCAAAATAAAATCAAACGCGATACAGATTTTACGCCAAAGAACAAACGTGACACAACAGCGTGACACGCAGTCAAGCAAACTTATAGTCCAGCTAGATTAAGCTCCGACTGCAGATAATATTATCTCACGTCATGAGTTGAAGTCGTCGACGTCAATACGTACGAACGTATACGTATATTATTATATCAAATCCCGGTACTTCACGATCACGAATCGTCAATAGCTCGCGCTCTCTAGAAAAAATCCAGAGCCAAAACGGCATACTGTTTTACTTTTAGTTAATTTTTAGCGTATTTAATTGTCACTAACGAAATTTATGAAAGATATTCATTAAAGGTAGACGAATCTAAGGTATTATGTTATTTAATAACAGTCAAGCAATGAAAACAAGCAATCAAAACCAATTGATATTTTAAATGTATTTACAAAATATAAAAAAATATGTGTAAACGAACATTAATTATTGTAACTTGTTAACTAAAAATTCCATTAATCGTTGACAGTCCTAAGCCTAAACTTAAACCTACGTAGGTATGAAGGTATGAAATGATTCACTATTACAACTGTTCCCTGTTATTTTATAACATAATATCATCAAAGTGTTATCCTACTACTATTATAAACACGAAAGTTTGTGAGGATGTTTGTTACTCTTTTACACAAAAACTACTTAACGTATTTTGATGAAACTTTACAGTAATATAGCTTATACTTACATCAGAATAACACATAGGCTACTTTTTATCCGGGTACCACGCGGGCAAAGCTGTGAGCAGAAGCTAGTATGAAGTAGAAGCGTACATGATTACGAAGATATGACTCTAATGACCCATAGTTGGTAAATAAGCCATTGTATTTTAGACCAAATAAACAAATTTTATTTATTTATTATTAATATATTTTTTGTGTGACAAGAGTTTCTTTTGTTTTTGGTCCTCGTGGCAACTGACTTGGTATGTATAATGCGATCTTTAGCATCCGTTGTCATCCTCGTGCTCTTTAACAAATGAAATACGATTTGTACCTAGCGGTTATTTCCTATATGAAGATAGATTTAAAAAAATCCTTTTCAATTCGTATTGTTTTGTGAATAAGTACCTTGGTCAGACCGGTCAGCCACTTAGAAGGTCAAATGTTCTTCATGCACCCCTAGCTTATAATACCTAGGTGTTCAAGAAGCAGGTAGGTATTCTAGGGTGTAAATTATTTTTCATTCACCCAGGTGTACAGATTTTGCATTAGTGATCAAATGACTTAAATCAGAAAATAACAAGTAGGTAAATACACTCATTGGTAAGAATCTTGCAAGTACCTACCAAGACAAGTCAGTATAGTAATGTAACCTACAATAATACATTGTGCTAGATTCTCTGCAGTCTGAGCTTGTTCTATATATTAGCCTCCCTTCGCTTCGTTCATAGCTCTGCTTTCATTGCGTTTTTTTTTAAAGTTGTATTGGCATTCAGTGTTGCCTGCAAAAAAAATGTGGCTGATTTTAGGGTGGGATGAAAGCCCAAGCCTAAGCTTATTTTAAAATATTATGTCGAGACGATGACCGTACCTTCCAGATTTAAACACACTATTTTACACTAATGTGAACAAATCAACATGTTTTAAATTCAGTATAGCATAAGACTTCAATTTATTACGAATTATCACAATCTCTCATTAGTATGTATTTCAACCATACCAAGGGTAACAGGTAAATGAAGAAACAAACAGACACATTTTGTTCGGGACCGTGGACCACATTCATCAAAATAAATTATCGATGATACACTATGCCACCATTCCGCACCGCATCCTGAAATGTATCATTTGGAATTATTAATTATTCAGTAGCCATCATCATTATCAACAGCCTGTACACATCTTTATCCACGATGAAGATGAATGAATGAAAATACTTTATTGTACACCTTATGATATAAACAAAATAAACAATAACACATTATGAAAAGGGGGGGTTTTATCATTTAAAAGTGATCTCTTCCCGACAACTTTTGGATGGAAAGGATTATATATAATATAAGATGGCCCAAGAATTAACGGTATCATCAGTAAGTACATAATGTTAATTTGCATTTTTTTAATTACTTACATAAAACACCGAAATCATAAAATAATATAAATATCTTCGGCCACAACAACAGTAACCCCTAACAGATTCCCTAGCAACAGTATTATTGTCAATCAAATGTTCAGTGAATAAAAAGCACTTTGTTTCAACACTAATTCCCTGATATCTAAAATTCCTCAAGATTTTGCCTTGAGATTAAACTCCCAATCTAATGGTAGAATAATTATTTAGCAACACAGAAATATTTTTTATCAGATGTCAATGTCATTAAAATCAAATTGTAAGTGTTTAGCATATATGTCAGTGCCAAACACAATAAAATAAAATTATGAATGTACGTACATTTTTGGCGACGTGCAAAGCAACAAAAATGAGGACTTTGTGGAACTTCAATTCTTGTACGTACACATGGAGTTCACGCACGGCCTCCTGACGTTCGAAGATCTTCAAGGACCATCCTACTCCTCGTAGTTAAAGAAGTGCGACCGTGAGTCCAACACAAGAGCCAAACACAGATGTAGCTAAAGCCATAAAGGCATCAGAGTAAATTCTCATTATGTTGCTATTTGTTACTCAGCATAGAGGCTTTGATTTTAGAATCGAGAAGTAATAGCTCCAGATAGAAGACCTTACTCGTAGCTCCAATAATAGTTTTGCTACGCTATTTCATGCATATTTTACGTATATTAAAAGTCCCAACCGTATGCCGCGCCTAGATATTAAAAAGTTGAAAAAAGTTAAATGGCCTTAACTTTTAACTATTTTTTTTTTAAACTTCTTTTCATTTGCACACTGTTTCGGCTGTTCTGTTACTACGCTAGATACATTATTCTACTAGATTTAACATATCTAGCTATAATCTATTGATAAATATCTCAAACCATGGTAAGTGGGACGGTATGTACATACATGTACCTATTTTGGTCTTTTCATAGGCACACGGTTTCGGCTGTTCTGTTACTACGCTAGATACATTATTCTACTAGATTTAACATATCTAGCGATTATCTATTGATAAATGTCTCAAACCATTTTTAGTGGGACGGTATGTACATACATTGGTACATAATTAATGTACAGGCATACAGCCTTCTTTCTTGCCTTTCTTTCCTGGCTTGGTCGTGGAGGAATAGGCAGTAGGTAAAATTGAGGTTTCAATGTGTTACAGAATGGCAGAATAAATAGTCCTTTACTTTTTTACTTTACTTTAATGTTCAGAATGTTTTCTAACAAATGTGATCATTGATTTACTTTGTTATTTGTTTGACACTGTACCTTCATACTAAAATTACAATTATTATTACAATTACATTTTGGGTAGGTACAAAATTGATTTTACCTATGGAAGTAGATGACTACCTACTATATAACATTCTTGAGTTTATTATAACGAAACTGATTTGGAATCGGATAGTTTCTCTTTTCAATTATTATCCTTTGTTTAACTATTTGATTAAAATAAATTATAAATAAAAATAATAATAAATATTTGGTTAATACCTACGTCTAGGTACCTAGGTATTAACCAAATATTTATTATAACACTAGGTACCGAAAGACAGAAGAAGTTAGATTAGACGTATTTATGTATCTCTAGCAAAATTAAATTCATGAGCGATTTTTCATTTTATTTTAACCAAATAGTTAAACAAAGGATATTAATTGAAATCATTTATGTATATGTTTATTTGTTCATGAATTATTTTCTAAGAGAATTGGTGTTGAATTAAACACCTACCTATTTAAGATACGTATCTCCAGATATTAATTACTAAACGCAGCACGCAAGCTGTTACAACTGTGGGCGACTTTTTCCTCGAGCTTTTCAAAGAGTACTGAGGCGAACGCAAACGTGCAAGTGTGAACGCACTAGTATTAAGATAACCTACCTATTTTGTTCAAATTTCTCGATACCTACTAAATTACTATTATGGCTTTTTTGATTAAAACATATTATTATCATTCGCGTTCGTGCCAGTATGCAAACAAGAAAAATCAACAAAAACAAAACAAACACGCTCACGACTGGTTTCCCCATGGTGGACATCCTCAGATACATACTCAGTGAGTAGATCTTTGAGGATACCAAGTAGGGGGTAGTAAGAGGCACGTCCAAACATTACATTTGCCATTTTGCAAGTAGTAAGCATCAACCATTATTTAAAATAGGATAGCATAGCCGCCGTCGCCTTTGTTACCATGATTTCATTATAACAGCCAATCAAACGACAACATTCATGACTGTGCGCCCCATAAAATGGTTTGTGACAGTTAGAAATGTAAATGACATTTTAGCACAGTGGAGAGTTAGGTGAGGTAAGGAGGAGAAGCTACCTCCCTTTTTCAAATCGTAGTAAATCTGTGCTCAAAGTCTAAAATTTAAATAGCCCAGCCACGGCCAAATTATTTACCTCACTCGCCGCCCGCGGCCGCCTACCCGCCCACCGCCTCACGCACGTCACGCATCAATCACGCACGCTTCATGGTCAAGGCTTGTTTTCTTCTCTGCTTAATATTCTGTAATTCGACCGGCATAGAAGAAATAACCACTACGCACCCTACAGCTCAGATCACAGACTACTAGGGTGCTAGCCAAGTGTAAGTGTTATCGCATCAGAGTTAAACGTAGTGGTTATTTCCTCTATGATCAGAGCAGAATTACAGACGAGTTACAAATGTATAGTTTCAAAAGCCATAATCAAGAAGTGAAGTGAAGAGATATGAAACGCACGCACAGGCTTCTACGACCGGCCTAATGGCTCAAGCAAACTTCTAGAGAAAATAACCAACCACTGCGTTTCTCTTTCTACGTCTATCTAAAGCAAGTCCACAGGCAGGGTACACAACACAGGGTTAGGCTGCTCATTACAATCCGATAATTCATTCGCGATATAAATGGTAACAGACAGACAAATAATCTAAGTTGCGATTACCTTACATTAAGTTATCTGTGTTATCTAAAATCCTTTCTTTGGTTCCCAAAAACTAAAGTAAACATCGAATCTAATGCATAAAATGCATTGCTTTTACTTTTTGTTTTATAGTTAAGAGTCAACAACATCAACTAGGTACATACTTAATACATTCCCATCACATTCCACAGATACAAGAAGAATCATAACATCAGTCTCATCCTGACCTGCCCTGTGTTTATACACAGCACTGATGTACTCTCATGCTTTAGGTGTTACACTGCAACTAGTATAGCATGGCGTTAGAGTCTTCTCTGAGAGATCTTTCTGATGGTCTTCGATCATCTCGGGTAACTGATAGGAAAAAGAATGCTGAAAACCTTAAAGAATTTCTCACAAGAAATGCAGTACCCTCATTGCTGACGGAAAACACTTTGAAAAAGAAAGGTTATACATGGAATAATTTATTTGAAGACTTAAATGAATTAGTTTTGAAAGTATGTATTATTTTATGTATGGTAAATGTCACTGATTGGTTACTCCTCTGGGGTATAAATATTGAATGTTAAATGTGTAGGATTGTAATTCAAAGTTTTAAAAATAATTTTATAGTCTTACTCTGAAAAAAAGATTCAAACTTTAAAACCCAGGGGGGTAACCAGTTGGAGACACTTATAGTTACTAAATAAAAAAAAACTAGAGCTATGTATTTTTAACATATTCTACAAATCATTTAAGGTTTCAGTTTTCCCACCAGTTGTAAGAATTATAAGCTTACCTACTTTTTATCTTACCATATAATTGGTATTATTAATGTAAATCTTTACCTTGAATAAAACACATAGGCAACTCTATAGCTGGATACCAAAATGGTATTATTTATGGATTTTTATATTTTTCTAGGAAACTGAAAAGTATGAAACTTCAAAGACTTACGACAGTGTAACTAGGCCTCTTTGCACTAGTTTGCTACATTTATGTGTAGCTGGTTCAAATAAAGGTAAGTGTTACTTTTTGTGCCAAATAATACAAAAAGCTGTTTATTTCAACATCATCATCACCATTAAAGTCGTTACTAGCAGAGCAGCTTGGTTACACACCTTTCTTTATCTATGTTCTTTATTGTACATACTGAAAATACAGACAAAAGGTCACCATATGGATTGGTGACCGGTAGTTCTATGCAGGCAAAGCCGTGGGCAGAGAGTAGTGCATAAATAAATAATTCAAGTATTTTTTTTTTAATTACCCTTGAGTTTAATTTCAGCATGAGAACAAAATAGTTAGTTGATACATAATAAATAATCATTTTTTTCTATTTAGGCCAAGCATACATCAAGGCCGACAAGATCACAGAAGCTTGCTTGCTAATACTTAGAGATAGTCGCCTGAGGAGTGCAATTGGTGATGCATATCTGAATCTCTTGTACAAACATGTACTGCCAACAGAACATTACTTGGGGTTTATTGCACCAGCAACATGGGAAGGTATGTGTTTAAGATTGTGTTGTTTTAAACTGTAGTGTCTATTTTGTCATACATAATCTCCTAGAGAAAGGTCAGGTCAAGACTACTCTTAACCGGCAAGCATGCATGAAGAATATTATGAGAGTGAATGAAGCAAAATAGGTAATGTCAGGATTGTAGCATGGAGAAATCCATGGTCTCTGCCTACCCCTCCGGGAAACAGACGTCTCTTCTAGAGTTAAGGTTTTTTTTTGTCTTGTCATGGATGATACCATTGAGTACAATATCCACTAACCAAAGTGCAAATTTCTATAAAGTGTGTAATAGATAATATAGATTGATCTCCTCTTTATCCTTCTTAAGATGAAGATTCTTAAGATTAGTTACAACTTAATAAATAACTTAAAGATGCATATGGTTCTTTCTTTTTGTAGTTAATGTAGTATACTTATTACACTTAGGTGAATTGAACTAGGATCATTTTGCAACAGGCAATTTCCAATTTCCCCACCAGCTACACCAGCTCCACTACACTGGTGAGGGAGAAAGCTATGTTCAAAATAAAAGAAACCCAAGGTCTGTGGGTGTCGACCATGAGGATACAAGTACCTAATAAACATGTTTTTTTAATCCCCAACTAATAATTATTTTGTACAAAATTTGAGCAATTTTTTTTTGCACCGCCTTGGGAATACATTCTTAAAGACTACAAATCGTTTGCAAAAAACCGAAATACAATCATTTAGTTTTGGTGATTAATGGTAACAGACTAACAAACAAAAACCACTATTGTTACAAAATATTAAAAAAAAAATCCGTCTTTGTATAAAATAGCTGTGTTGGCCTAATGGGCCATACACTGACTTCTGATCCGGAGGTCGTGGGTTCGAACCCGGTCGTGCACCATTGGATTTTTCTACTCGAAAAATGTATGTGCACACATGCTCAAAACGGTGAAGGAAAACATCGTGAGGAAACCGGCATGCCCTAGAACCAAAAATTCGAATGCATTTGCCAACAGTTAGTGTTCCAATAAGCGGCGATGGGCTTGCAACCTGTCACGTGGAATGCTAACTCGCAAAACGCGGGCATGTACCAAATGTAATGTTTGGATTGCTTCTAACTACCCCCTACTTGGTATCCTCAAAAATCTACTCACTGAGTATGTATCTGAGGATGTCCACCATGGGGAAGACAGTCGTGAGCGTGTTTTATTTTTCTATTCCATTATATTCTTATTATAATCGCATATACAGGCATTGTTAACGACTTCGATCGCGCGGCTGAGACGCAAGAGGTGCGGGTTTGTTTCCCGCTGCGGTACTAGGTATTATTTGCATGTCAGGACAAGCATGTGACTGTTGGGTGTTTGTTTTTTTTTATTTATTGTTGCTGCTAGAAACTTTGGTTAGAGCTAAATATGTTTATATGGCCACATGATACGAGGAGAAGATAAATGGAGCAAAGCTATATGCAATTGATATCAAAGAGTAGGAAAGCGTAGGCAACGAAGGCCATTCCGAAGATGGGATGATGAGATAGTCAAGACAGCAGGTAGAACATGGAAGAAAATCGCTCAAGACCGAGACAAGTGAAAAGGGTTTCAGAAGACACAAATCTAGACAGTAACAACGCATTAACCATCAACCTATATAAAAAACATTTAACAAAAAATCTCAGTAATAAAATAAATAAATATGTTCAGTTTTGACGAAATTCTATCTGAATTCAGACTCTGATGTGAACAGGATCTAAGGTACTAGGTACTGAGTACTGACGGAACATTTTGTATTTCAGATCTGCTTGATGTATGCCTAGCAGCATGTTTGTCAAGCTCATCAAAACTTGACTATTTAACAAAGCTCAAGCTTGTATTTCTTGTAATGAGAAATGCAAAAAACTACTGTCAATTTATCACTCCACTGAAAGAATCCCTGATAAAAATAAAGAAATGTTTCGCAAAAGTTGCCTATGATGATAAAAAAGCTCAGGAAGTCACCATGGAAATTATGATCTTGCTACTTGAAACAGTATGTTTTCTTTATTAACTACTTATATTATTATTAAAATTATTAATAATTTATTTATTTTGGCCCAAAGCCATTCTTAAATCACTGTGCTTGTCTGTTTTAATTGCTCGTAATAACTGTCCAGATTTATTATGTAGTTTAATTTTACTTATTTAACAAAACACTACACTTGAGTGGTGAAGTTCATATATTGAATAAATGAGTGTGAGTAATGAAAGCAAAATTGAATAGTGGACAATAAATTATTATGATTATGACAATAGTAAAACAGTCATTTTTGTCAGTCATGTTGTCATTTTTTTATGGATTATAGTAGAACAGATTATAGTGGTTGGGCAGAAGTGGGAATCGTTGTCGGAGAACGAAGGCTAACCAATCTTCGTTCTGCCGTCATCTTCAGCCCCTGAGTTGTCAAAAATGCTAGATGATCTTAGAAGTCGGACTGATAGCACTAAACGTAAAATATATTCAGGGTCTGTGGAGATTGCATACGTCAATGACTGCATATACCTTAGCCAAGTAGTCTCCTTCCAGGCGAGTCAAGAAAAAGTAGTTGCTAGACACACTGAAAACGCCTGGAGGAGCTATTGGGCCATGAAATATCATGAAAGGGCGATCTTCCACTTTCTTTAAAACGTATGCACTCTCCCAATACTCACCTACGGTGCTCCAACTTGGTCCTTGAAATTCAAACAGAGGTTCGACCTCGAGGTTTGCCAACGAGCGATGACAGTATTCTAGGTATGAAAATAACCGATCGTATTCGTAATACCATATTGCGCTCCAACACTTAAATCGCTGGCGTCACTCAGAAAGCTGACAGACTGAAGTGGAATTGGGCTGGGCACGTCTGCCGCATGCCATGACGTCATCGCGGCAGACCCAGATTAAGAAGGCGGGACGAGCTGGACTCGTTTGAGAAGGATTGGTCCTCATTAGCACTAGATCGCGAAAAGTGGAAAAGTGTATAGGGAGGCCTTTGCCCTGCAGTTGAAGACGCAGGCTGATAATATGAATAATATAGTAGTAGAATCATATAGCAGTAGAACAGTGTTTGAAATATTTTTCGTGAGGTATAACAATTATTTAGCTACAAGGTTCAACCTCTGAACTTTGTAAGGAAAACTCTTCACGCGAACGAAGTCGGGAACGTTCCGCTAGAATATTTAAGTAAATAAAACCCTTCAGTTACCTACATAGTTTATCGTATAAAATACCCTTTTTCAGCTGTCTGCAGAGTATCGTTCGGCTCTATGCAATTTCATTGAAAGTGTTCTGGGCTTAAGTCTCAAGTTTTACGATCAAAATTTGGACCACAAGAAAAAGGTATCTATAACAATCGATTAAAATTACATTATCGTAGAACTAGAGTCATGCATGTGAACATACAAAATCATGTGTTATGGTGTTACTTATTTAGTATTTTCTATTACTAATCAACTAATTTTCCGTTATTACTTAAGTTACGTTTAACTTTCGCAAAAAGAGAGTTGTTACAAATTTGAAGCCTTGTTTTTGCTATCATAGCTCCCATGTGGCCGTCAGACCATTTTATTTTAAATAAATAAATACACCTTACCTTACATACATGTGCAGAATACCAATTCGTACCAAAAAACCCAGACTCGGAACGAATATCTGCACAGTATGCAAATATTTGTCCCGCACTTCATGTGCCTCAGCCGGCTACTCGCCCGTCGCGACACTGAGTTGAAGGCTGGTTTAATCGGAATGGTTCATAGTTTTTAACGATTTACAGTTTCTGTATCTAAGGATGTCCAATTGTCAATCATGGTCATGGGGATGACAGTTGAGAGCGTGTTTGTTTTCAGTCTCTACTGTTCCAACTGCTGCACAACTCTGTACTCCTCCACCACCCTCAAGGCAGGTGCCGGGGTCAGGAAGGCAGCTTGGCTGGTGACTGGAACGTTTGGAATAAGCAGCTGAACAGCTTCCTGGAGATTGTTTGCCTGGAGGTGACTTATCTGCAGAAAATGCGCAAGACAAGCGAGCTGCTGAAACAGTGCCCGCATTTCTGCAGCATGTCCGCTGCTGTATATTATCAGGTAAATAACATTTATATCTGTAGAATTCACGCTTTAGTACTTTTATGCCAAACATACTACCATAGGGGCCGTTTTCTCGATTTATATATTGGTTTATTTTGGGATAGGAAAAAGTTATATTTCTATAGTGACGTTTCGGCACCCACACATTAAGAATATGGTACGTTTCACTGTTTGTTATGTCGAATGTCCTTTATAGAGTGATATGTTTTTGCAGGTCTTCTCTCTCACTGAATCAGTAGAAAATGTAGCCGAAAGTTCATCAAAGCGCCTGAAATCGAGCCACAATAAGAACAAGACATTCAACGATCTTATTGACGAACTGCGACAGAATTCCATGCCATGGTAAGCAAATTATTTCAGCGAACTCTTCAAGAACTATATTAAAATTGTATGCTGAAAATAGAAGGGCTTCATTACTAAGAATCTAATTCTAATTAGGGTTCCGTACTATAAAAGGCAAAAAAGGGACACATTTATGATAACTTCGCTGTTTGTCAGTCTGTCATAACCCTTTTTCTCAGGAACGCGTGCAAGGTGAAATTAATATAAAAAAATACGTAGCTCTACGGTCTCATGGAACAAGGTCTCACAGCACAAGTAAAGGAAAAAGTCCGAAAATCGTTAATTTGTAGCATATTTTTTTTTTGTGATAACAAACTTACACTTGCAGTTGGATAATTGACCGTGACGATGTATGGGCGAACACGGAAGCCTCGGTGCGCGAGTCAGACTCGCACTTGCTCTTGTTTTTTAGAGACTTGGCTGAGACGTGACTTATCTCCTTTCTAATGGTATTTGCTACCATTCAAAATCATAGTTTTCATTAAATGGTATATGAATTTCCCTACCAATCACGGGCTCAGTTTAATTACGTTGTTTTATCACTCAGTAGATAATGACTCTTGTTTTAATTACAGGCTGGGTATTGTACATATGTATGTGAAGAATAACCCCTCAGCAATATCCACTGATGATTACATCTCATTGACGAAAGTTATTCAAATTTTGGTTACAAACAATGCCGATTTAAACTGGGACATTGTTGAAGAGCTGGCGTGCTTGGTACTGAGGAATGTGCCGTCATATGTTGACTGCAGGAAGGAAGACTGTGATAAAAGTTTGTTATCACTGTGGAATTCCAGTGTCAGGCAAGTTTACTCAAATGGTGATATATTCATGTACTTAGGTGATGCATGTTGTCCATTTTGATAAAAAATCGCTCTAGTTTTATGTACGCATAAGTTAAACCCAAATAAGTTTAGTTTAGGTGGCTTTGTTGGCCTAGTGGGCATTATCCCGACTTCCAATCCGAAGGTTGTGGAAGTACGTTCGTGCACCAATTGATTTTTTCGTTTGGACAATAAACCCGATTCCAATGTTCAAAACTTGTAGGAAAACATCTTGAGGAAACCAGTATACCCTAAGACCAAAAATTCGCAGGCATGTGCATCGGTAAGTGTTTGCGATGGTTTGGCAACATGTCACGTGGAATACTAACTACTTGGAAAACGTGCCAAATATTCACGGGCACTTTGACCCCTGAAGAAAATACCCATAACCTAGAGCCGTTTTTTTTGTATGTTTTCATGATTAGCCTTTGAATTCGGGCCTTAGACCTTCCCCGATAAATACATTACGCTATAAAAACCGCATTAAAATCCGCCTCTATTGAATATCTGGTAACTAGGTACCTGGTGTTAAGAGTGTCACACACTTTTACAGAAGTTCAACAACATTGAATGCAGCCCATAAAGCCATACACAATTTAATGCAGAAACTGTTGAGTTTGGACATTATAAAGTACCAAAATGCACAGGCGCTATTCAAGTTTTATATCGACAAAGGAATGCCGGTAACCAGCCACAGTGTAAAGACATTAAACACGCTGTTCCATAAATTCTTCAGTAAATACAGCCATCACGATATTCGGAGCAAAAGTTTTCTATGGCTAGTAAGCGGAGACTTCATCTCAGTTGATGTAGCGTGCTCCAAGGAATTGCTCTCGAGACTCATGTCAAACGATAATATCAACCACATGACCAAACAAGACGGAAACATTGACCAAAACCATTTGTACGACATATTATTCAACGCCAACGAAAAATGTATCTTATTCAGTGAATTTCAACTGGAAATAGAAAACCCAGTGAGCAACGAAAGCGAATCGAATGAAGCGTTCGAAGTAAATGCTGAAATAGACAGACAGATGCATGAACAATTCAAAGAGAAAATACTTTTTTGTAAAGAACAATTTGAAAAGAAAAACATGGCATTGACCGAGTTTCTTAAATTCATGAATATTGCAGTAACCTACTTGAATGTCACATTGAAATGTAATAATTACTCTGATGAACAGATCAAAACGACAGAAATATTTCGGTTACTGAAAAATGCCCTATCACAGATGTACATTTCATTGGAGTGCATTTTGAAGAGTGATAATCATGCCTCTATAAAAATAGAACTGTTGAAATTGCTGAAAATGATTTTACTTGCCGATTTAGGACATTTGATGGGCACCGAAGTGCGCACAAGTGCACATAAAGAGTTTTTTATATGTATGAATAAGATACTAATTTCTGAAGTTAAAATAGAGGATGACGATTTAGTTTATGCTGGGGATGAAAAGGAAATGAATGGTACAACACTGAAGCATAATTGCGTATTGGTACTGGCAGCATATTGCAGAATGAAAGTGAACTTTAGGGACGAATTGCTGAACTTTATCTTGAACCCTAAGATATATGATTTTTCTACGGACTCGCAGTGCGTGTTCCAATGCCTGGAGCTGTTGAATGATGATAAATTAGATGAACCACCTTCAGGTACGTTTTTGTTTTTTGCGAGCAGGTGCTTTTTTTGAAAATATACAAATTACGATTGTTTTGTCATTTTGTTATTGTTGATCGGGTATGCAAAGCGAGCCAAGATCTCAAAGTGTACTTGGACAATTCGGCCTTTGAATGTTTGTTTGTCCGACGATAACAGCTAGAGAATTATTCGTTTTTACGGGTCTTTAACGCGTTTAGTATTACGAAAGTAAGAAAAAAAATGTCGATTCGTTGAATCTTGGTCTCAGTTCGTGACGAACTACTAGTTATTTTGTGAAGATAAAATATACACAGTACCTGGCTACATAATCGTAGCTTCGTATTTTTACGAAATATGCCCGTGGAAACGTGGCCATAAAATGGAATCACCTCTTACACATCGAATTTACATACTTTGTGATTATTTTATAATTGTGTATTTCTTTTTTCAGAATTAATGTTCACACTCATGCAGTTTATGTGCAGAGATCTGTACAGGGATCCCAAAGCGTCGTACTGGATACTCAAGCATTTGATCAAAATGCTTGACACCATTTGGTCGAGCGAAAGCACAATGAAGCAAAATTGCTTGATTATGATCAGGAGTTACGTACAGCGCTGTGATAAACTGCATTATCCGCCAAACGTTGGTGGGCTGATATACGAATGCGTTGCTAAAATTGCAATGCTGAATAGAAAACATAATTTCGGCACTGAGAATAATTTCGAGAATGCCTTGATGAGGAAAATTAAAGGGGATGTACACAATCTGCGCTTGTACTGTTGCTATTTGATGAAACTCTTTATCGGAGAGTTTTCCGAGGACGAGGTGGACTTCTTTTTGGCAGAGCTTCTGGAAATATTTGTGATAAACGTGAGTCTCTTATTCGTTCAATGAGTAAATTGTTTATTTTGTGTCTGTACAGAAAATCTTAAAAAAGTCTCGAACAATTTTCATGAAACATGGGACAAAAAAACGACTAGCTAGATCTCATTGCCAGAGATCGAGTCAGTCAGAGACAGAGTCGCTTTTTCCTGGTATTACGTTTTTTTTTAAATCCCGTAATAACAGGAAAAATATGTTGAAATAAATGAAATAAAAATTTAGTATATAGATAGTCTTCAGATACTTTCTTTGGTTCTAGGTTACCGAAGGCCAAGAGGATGTTTTTAAAAAAGACGAATCGGCGACCAGAACTTCCACGGTGCTACATTGTTTTTTAGCACTCGCGCAGGCGAAACCACCACTGACTCAAAAGATTATTACAAGTATCCTACAAATTCAAATGGACAAGTCTCTAGACAAGTGTTTGGTCAAAATAGTACTCCGCAAAATCGTCAAAATGATCGGAAAAAAAGACTTCGATGACTATATCGACAAAAGTATTGTTTCAGTACTTTATTGCTGGTTATTGAAAGACAATAACGTCAATGAACTGCAAGTAGACTTACTCGGATTTGCCAATTGGGAGCTGTTCTTTGAAAAACACAAGAAATGGCTGATTTCAACGGATGTATTGTGGCAAACAGGCGGTGATATCAATAATTGTGATTTCTTGAAGAAATCTGGAAAGTCAGCTGGACAGATAATTGAGGTACGAATTCTAATAAGTTTAATTTAAACTTGAAGCGCTCGAAACGTAGCTTGCCATTGTTCTTAACAGATCCGCGAGATCACCATTTGTATGGGTGATCAGTAGTGGCACTTGAACTGAGTGTTTCCCTGCTTCTGAGATCCGGTTCCGGTTTCGAAATGAAGTTTTAATTATTAAAACGTCGGCTTGGTCATGTCCGAGGGCTTGGGTGGACATAAAACTTGACACCAAAGTTGGCCACTTTGGCTCGTAATAAATTTAAAACCGTGACCAGACCGTATTCCAAACTAGCCTGAGACCGGACCTGCGAGCGCTTGCGTTCTTTGCGCTGCTCATTATAAGTCGCTCATAGTGAGCAATACATATTGTCCGTTGCGCACCTTAGATGAGCACCTACTGAGCCATTCGATCTCTTCGAGTGCTGCTTCGCCTGATCGCGGATTCGCATCTGTGCCGCTTTATTAGAGGAAACGCGTATAGATATGCGAGCTGAAATCTCTCGCAATGCTCGCACGTCTGTACACACCTTTAGAATTCCATCTGTTTCAGACTTGCTTCTGCAACATGATCACATTGTGTTTGCCTTACTTGGCCATGGAAAAATACCACATCAACTTCATAGGATCGGAACATCCTAACACATTCAAGAAATCAATGGCCAGCGCAAAGAAGATGTTCAATCTCTCAGGGCAAATACTTGAGAACGAGAAATGGACCAATCTGTTTGTGGAAAACGTTGGCGAGCTGGTACTGCTGACCGCTAAGCACCTTTGTGATCGAGACGAGGCAAAGGAGACTTTTAAAGTAAACCTGCCTGAACAGACGCGTAGCTATTACTTTCCCAAGAATGTGTTCTCAGCTATACTCAACTACATAGGGGTAAGTTTTTAATAAACTGACTTTGAAAAAGAGTTTCTCCAGGGGCTAAGTAACGTTTTTTGTATGACCAAATCTCCGTGATACTTCAATGGTTTTTCATTTTATTTTTGTAATGCTGGTTATTATCCAGCCTGCTTGGCATGAGGACCCTAGACAATGGTTTAGTCTAGACAAATACTACTTTCTGTTGGCGTTAACGCCTGCGGAAAGATTGAATTGTATGGAAATAACATTAGCTGTGGAAATGTCACGTGACTGCTGCCAAGTTTTACCTTGACAAATTTGCTTTAGCGTGATATGAAAAGTAAGCGTGAGATATTTGTCTAGACCCCTGAATACAAATAGCTATATTTGGTCCCTCTCTATTGTTTGCCGGAATAGACTACAGAAATAGTTTTAGTCTTCTCTTTTTTAGACAAAACGTTGTCTTGGGTGCTTGGGATCATGCTAACCGGGCTTGTATGGTCCCATGAAATTATTATCTGAATCGGATAAGTATTTTCCTAAATATCTTAAATAAGAACTTGTGAATTTGTCTGTAAGACATTTTATATTGATGATAATTATATTTTGTCATATGGCTGGGAAAGTCGGTTTTTTAATTAGAAACAATATTCATGCCTTCTGGAATAAATAACAGTCACTTTACTTTATAGGACCTCACTGATGGCAACATAATGATGTACCTCTGCGAAAACCAACCGCTGGCGATATTCCAAGTACTGTTTACTCTCTGGAAAACTGTTTTGGACGAAAATGTGTTTGAATTGAAAGTCTTGGCGCTACATTCGTTCGTCACTTTCCTTGAATTCGTGCCGTTGGGCGTTGATTCAGACGCTTTTGTGTGTAACTTTGCTTGCCAAAGTTTCGCACGCGGTATCAAGGATTGCCACAGTTCCAAGGAAATAAAAATATTTCTGAAGGGAGCGGAGTTGATTTTAAAAAGATTCCTGCCGGAAAGAGTAAACTTGATTCGCAAGTCGGTCTCGCAACTGCTGGGCATTTTGGTGATCAAAAAAGAGGAAGGTTTCGAAAAGGAATGCAAAACGCTCTTCGACTATCTGCTGGTTGATATGAAGCATTATTTGAAAGATAGCGAAGATATTGTGGATTTCGTAAGCTCCATGTCGGAAGGTGCTGCTGGCACTATGAATTGTTCATCAATGCCAATGTTTCTGTCCAAGCTGAAGACACAAAAGCAGAGTTTGAATTATCCGAGGTAAATGTCACTCATGTTATAGTCTATATGCCTCTTCAGGCCTGGTATCAGAGCGAAGCGGAGCAGTAAGTAAAATCTATGAATATAATGAATGTTGTGTATGCTTCAAATACACAAGTTATCAGCAGTTTTACACTTAGAATAGTGTATATTATAATATTATACTAGACTCTTTAATAGGCACGCATTTGACCTCACGTTCAATCTAACGTGATACGAAAGTGATTATTGCATGATAAAAATAAAATAATATTAATTTTCACAGACATTTTTCACACAGCATCATCTAGCCTCAAACTAAGCAGAGCTTGTGTTATGGGAACTACATGACTGATAAACTACTTACATACTTTTTTTGTAAATACATACCTATTATACATAGAAAACACCCAGACCCGAGACAAGTATTTGTCGGGAATGAACTCGCAACCTTCTGCGTTTCAGGCGTTCGCCCACTGGCCACTGAGTTCGATTGGCAAAACATCTATTCCATTTTACGTACCCGATGGCGCGGCGGAGGAATAGCTGACTGAGACGCAAGAGGCTCGATTCCAGCTGCGAGACAAATGTTTGCATGTTCTGCTGATATTTGTTCCGGATCTAAGTGTTGTGGTCAGAAAACTACTAGTTTGCTACTTGTAGTTCTCTGATAACCTTGATACGGAATCTAAGTTTGGGATCAGGACTTTTGTGTTTTTTATAATATTTTTTTGTAGCCCTGAAATGTTATTGAATCTACGTCAATTCCTCTCGTTCAACAAACACTACGTAAACGAGCTGTATCGAGGAATGAGCGCTAAAGGTTTCTCTGAAGATTGTGGGTCGAGCTATGTCCATCAAATCGTACATTCTGTGAACAATATCCTGAAATCAACGGAATACGATGACAAGGTGTGTGAAACAGTTTAAACTCAAACTATCCATCAATACTATATATTTTGTTGTTACTGCATCCGATTTCACATACCTTCACAGCCAATGCTATGAAGGTAATTACTGTGCTATTGTCAAAGGTGTTAATTTTTTTGCTTACTATCGTAAAGTTTTTCAGCGCAAGTTCCTAATATTTGCGAACACAGAGGACACAATACGAAAGAGGGCTAACTAACCACAACACAGGTTCTCCTAGAATGGGAGTTGGTTCACATATTTACAAAAAAAAATACTATTATCAATATTATTACGGTCCAAATATTACGACAAATTGTAAAAATAAATATTACGGAGACCATAATCTACTCAGGTGGGCGCACCTACTTAATTTTGCAACACAATTTGTAAACTTTTGTCACACGATACTTTCAGTATCATATTTGAATATGGTCTTAACAAGACAAGTTGTAAAAGTAGGTAGATAATATCTGGGTGTACCTACCTGCTTAGTTACTTTTGTTACAAAATTTGTAAACATCCGCCACATACTAGTACAATTTCTAAATAAAGTTTTGAAATTTGATGTGGGCTTCACATTTACCGATACAGCTTTGTATAAATTTTTGAAAGGTTTCGTCTCCCAATAGCAATAACTTTGGTGTAATCACTATTATTATGCTTCTCAGATTACGATAGAAGCTTGCAACTGCTTATCAGAAATCGGGACCTATGACCTCAAGACATTAGTGACCGTACCGCCAATCGCTACAAAAAAAATTGTCGACATGCATCCGAAGCAATACCTAGCGTGTAGCGTGCTGACGTCACTTGCAGAAGTGATGTTTGATGAGGATCCAGCCGTGACTGGCAAAGTTGCTGAGACACTGAACAGCTTGCTCAAATATCGAGAAGGCAGTGATGCACTTGGTAACGTATCTGGATATAAATCCAAGCTTTAGATATCAGAGCCGTGTTGGCCTATTGGGCGGTACCCCGACTTGCGATCAGAGGTCTACTACGAAAATCGGAGAATACATTAAGTGTGATACATACTTAATTTTAGAAGTAATAGAGCTCGTGAAAGGGCTTGTCCGGGGAAGTACCTAACTATCTATTTCTGCCGCCAAGCAGTAAGGTTCGCATTGCTGTGTTGCGGTTTTAAGGGTATGGGTTCCGGTGAAATATCAGGCACATGAAACTTTTCATCTGTTATGTCTCAGGGTCAGCCACGCGCAAGTGAGATTTTTGGTGTTATAAGAGTCCATAGGTAACCAACCACTTACCAACAAGCCGGAAGCTTGTAATATAAAAAAGAAGTACAAAAAAAAAAATACATTACATTAGACAATGTTCATTGCAGATTTAGAACAAGTCGACAAGGAAATATTGAAACCTTTGTCGTCAAACAACGACACAACGTCCTGTGACTTCAAAATGAACAGCAAAAGCTTTGATAAATACTGCTCTGACAATCTCGATGGTATATTTATCATGGCAATGACTACTAACTGGGATCCAAACAATAGTACAAATCATTGTGACTGGCTAAAACAAGTGACAACTACCCTCCTGAAATTGATTGACCCGACTAAGAATTATTTGGACAGTTTACTGCAAGTTTGCTACGTCAAGGTAAAAATATGTCCAGGTCATAGCCAAAGTAGATCCTATCCTAATAATATTATAAATAACAAAGTGTGGTTTTTTGTTGCTAATAATATATGTATAATATGATTGTATTTACAAGTAGTATATCAGTCATGTAGTTCCCATAATATAAGCTTGCTTAGTTTGGGGCTAGATGATGCTGTGTGAAAAATTTCCAGCATTTTTTTTTAATCTCCGTAACGGTCGGAGCATTTGGATGAAATTTGGAACATTTATAGAATAACACATAGGCTATGTGTTTTTATCAGTTTAACATGCGAGTGAAGCCGCGGGCCTCTGCCCACCTAATTCCTAATGATGTCCCATTTTTTAAAATAAAATTAAGACAATCTGGTCTAATTTCTCGTAAATGTTAGGTGTCCCGTAATGTCCGGTTTACATTTTTACATCACATTTTGAAGAATTTCTCATTCGAAATGTCCTTCATTGGTGAAAATAAATAAATAAACACCCGACAGACTCATACATAGTCCTGACCTCACACTAGTATTCCCTGTGTCATGGATATCAGGAACTACGAGTACCGTGGTACCAACATCCAGATCCGGAACAAATATCGGCAGAACATGCAAACCTTTGTCCCGTAGCGGGAATCGAACCCGCACCTCTTGCATCTCAGCCGGCTGGCTTCCCGCCGCGCCACCGAGGTCTTCACTCGCACTTTCCTTAATTCAACTATCAAATTATTTTTCAAATTTCAGTCCAACATGTGCCAGAAAATCTTGCCGCCACTAATCGGGCTTATCCTACATTGCTCATCGGAGAAATACATCGACGCTCTCAGCAGGCAAATCAATAACTTCTTCAGTTATATCTGGGAGCGAACGTTTGACAGTCAGTGCGAGGACGCTGGGGACAGTCAGACTAATATCAGGATTAACAACACTCTGGATATTGCACAGAAAATAGTGATCCGGTACATGCTCGATGTGGTGGACTTTATCAGGTTGCAGCGTAGCTATTACAAGAAGAGGTAAGGTTCCATGCCACACAAATTGCAACTTATAATTTTATAAATCGTACCTACTATCGGTGAATGCATATACTGTTTCTACTATCTGAAATTTTCATAAGGGTATCGTGACGCACTCTCTCATGACTTGCAGACATCGAGTAGATAGCCCCAAGAGACGCAATGTTTGTTATTTTCTTAGAAAACTATCCTGTGAACTGTAGTGCGAGCACAGCAGGCAACATGATGCACAATAGGGATGTGGTAAATTTATTTAAACTATCGTTATCGATGTTAAAGAATTATGAATCGAACTAGTTATCCATATATTTATGGAAAAAAATACAAATCTTCAACTTAGATGATGATGATAACGAGGCGATAGTATTTCAAACAACATTCTCACTAACAATTTTATTTACTCAGGCCGGATCGCACGATAGAAACGTTTAACTACCTTAGGCTTGAATACGACAAGGTTGCATGGGCGGCCGCCGTCGCTGACCAAAACCTGGCCGCCATATACTACGGCGAACTATGGGCCGTGTCTCGGAACGAAGGGGTACCGCCGTCGGCACCCGATGCCACCACCGGTTTACCGGGCGGAGCGAACGTACAGCAGATATTTAGAAAGGTGAGTTATTGCATTATTGTGTTAATAGAGATCGCATTGGAAAGAGAACGATTGAGGAAAAAGAATCGTTGCCCCTTCAAGAGCTAAACTCTTTAATTTAATAATAATAATGTACACGATATCTTCGCCAATTGTGAACAAAATCAGTTTTTGATGAAAGTGATCATAATGGATGGATCTAATGCATGCGGCGCCAAAGCTAGTCTAACTTCAAGGGTGCGCATATAAATACACATTTTATAAAAAAAAACCACCAATAGGAATTAGTGCATGAAAGAGTTCATAATTACATGCAATGACTGGGTGCACTGATTATTTTACCATCGGTCAGGCGGCTTAAAGCATGGTCACCATAAAGAATCAGTTGCACGAAATGATGATGGAAAGGAAGTACCTAATTAGGTCAAAGTTAGACTAGCTTTGGCGCCGCATGCATTAGATCCATCCATTATGATCACTTTCATCAAAAACGGATTTTGTTTCAAGGTAGTTCAGGCTGGCGCTTTCTACTACTAGTTTTCTGGTATTATAAGACAAGCAATTTAGTGTAGCACGCCAACCGCCAATGTCAACAAATTAGTTTGGCTGGTAGAAAATGCTTTAGCACCAAGCCCGCCAAATGTCACTTTTATTACTTGTGCAATAAAGTGTTATTACACCCCGACAAAGGGATATAAATAATATATTCCTTTGTCGGGCTATCTAAATGATCTCAGAATGATCACATTCAGAACACTTGCGGGTTTATTTGTGGTTTTGTGGGGTGGTTTTTGTGGGTCACCGCAAACGAAGTAGGAGAGCAGAAAATATTGTACAATCTGTTGGGTCGTTTGTCAGGTTTTCTTCAAACTATATTAAAAAATCGCCTTATTTCGCTGTTTGTCAGTTTTTCTTCAAACTACATTAAAAAATCGCCTCCGGATTATAAACATGATAAACGAATCCATCTCCAACTTTCAGTGCTACGTATCAATCGGCGAGATGGACGCGATAGACGGGTGCGGCACCGCCCATCTTACAATCGAGGGCGAGAAGCGCAAACACCTCATAAACACCGGTCAATACTCCGACGCGCTTTTGCTCCATGACATTGCGCTGTCGTGCGGCGCTCAAATGGACCATGACCTACAATGCGGCGCTGTGAGGTCTTTGCATAGGTCCGGAATGCATCACCTAGCCCTACAGTACATCAAGTCTTTGCCAGAAAACGATGAGTTGAATGATATCAAGTATGAATGTTTGTCTTTTCTTGGTAAGTTTTTGTTCTATGGAAATTCCACTCACATACTCCATAACGGAATATGCGAGTGCACATAGCTTTGATTTTATATTGACCTTTAACGATTTATAAATTTTCATTTTCTACTTTCACAATTTTAACGAGTTGAAAAGGCAACTTCGTTACCTTTGTCGGAGAGCGGTGGTGTAGTATGAGGACCAGATAATTTAAATGTATGTAAGAACGTCACAAAGTTGAAAACCTACTTATCAAAGTGATGGAATTCCAAGCTCAAACTATAATATTATAATATGCCTTTTCAGGTGACTGGAGCGAAATAGTAGACACGCGAGATTTGGAAGAAAAGTCAAAAGAACCGAATTGTAACCCACATTCCATCGTAAAAGCATTCCATTACGCATGCCTCAAAGACTGCCTGAACATTCAAATCACGCCGGACGTAGACAACAAACTTTTATTACCATTGAACAGGGCTAAGCTAGCCGTATCAAGGCTATGCCTGAATCTAAACATGGAAAACTGTCAGAACGTTTACAAAGTTGTGGGAAAGTTGCACCTTTTCACTGACATCGAAGACTACTTCTCAGTGAGAACTAGTAAATTGTCTACCGAGGAACTCTTACGTAAATGGAATGTGGACAAGCTGCCGGCTTTCAACGATTTCAAGCACTTGGAGAGTCTGATATCACAACGGGTTTTGATACTGGATCATGCGGCTAAATCGACGACAAATATGCATAACCAAATTGTTGATCTGCAGATACAATATGCTAGTAAGTAGTCCATTCATTATAATGACGCTCTAAAGATGATGTGACATCGAACGAGAGTATTCAAATTAAGAGGAATGGAACCTATTCTTCTATGGAACAATGTCAGGTTGATGATAGTAAATAATCTCGTTATCAACGAGAAAATTAAAGCGCGTCGAGCAAGACTCTCCTATATATATTAGGTTGGGGAAAAAGTCTTTTCGCATTATTGTATGTATGAACTTGTAATAAAATCTCTTTGGCTATACTATTTGTATCTGGCTGGTTTTGGTATCATTAAAAGTTTAAATTTTAAAGAAGATAATTCCAAATTCAAATTAGGAAAATGTGTGATTTTTATTTGTTTTTCGTACTGTTAAGATGAGTGAATCTAATGAAGAAATTCGATACATTTTAAAATTTTACTACAAAAAAGGTAAAAATGCAACGCAAGCCGCGAAAAAAATTTGCGATGTTTATGGACCTAGTGCAGTGTCTGTGAGAGTAGCACAAATTTGGTTTAAGCGTTTTCAATCCGGAAATTTTGATGTCAAAGATGCACGTCGCTCTGGTCGCCCTATTACGGATAAAATGGATGCCATTTTTGAAAAAGTGGAGCAAGATCGGCATATCAGTAGTTACGACGTAGCTGAAGAACTGGGAATTGACCACAAAACAGTTTTGGCGCATTTGAAAAAAACTGGGTACACAAAAAAGCTCGATATTTGGGTACCTCACGAGCTCACTGAAAGAAACCTAATGAACCGTGTTCTCATTTGTGATTCTTTATTACGACGTAATGAAACCGAACCATTTTTGAAGAAGCTGATAACTGGTGATGAAAAGTGGATCTTTAGCCACTCAGCAAAAATTAAGAGAGTTTGGCTGGGATGTGTTAATGCATCCGCCGTATAGTCCTGACCTTGCACCTTCAGATTTCCACCTGTTTCGGTCTCTTCAGAATTCTTTAGGCAGTGTCAGGTTAACATCACGAGAGGACTGCCAAAACCACTTGTCGCGGTATTTTGAACAGAAGCCCCAAAGTTTTTATAGCAATGGGATCATGTCCCTGCCTACAAAATGGCAAAAAGTTATCGAACAAAATGGTACCTACATACTTTAGTTAAATGTAAATAAACTATATTAAAAAATGTTTTGAATTTTCTTAAAAAATGCGAAGAAACTTTTTCCCCAACCTATTATTTTAACATCAGACGACACAAGTACTATAAATAAATGCTGAACATTTTCACACAGTATCATCTAGCCCCAAAGAAAGCAGAGCTTGTGTTATGAGAACTACATGACTGATTTACTACTTATATAGATTTTTTTGTAAATACATACTTATTATACATAGAAAACACCCAGACCCGAGACAAATGTTTGCAGATCAAGCAAACATTTGTCCCGCAGTGGGAATCGAACCCGCAATTTCTGCGTTTCAGCTGGACCTTCGCCCACAGCGCCACAGAGGTCGTCCAAAATGTCACAAAATGTAAATATCGAACCGTAAGTGATCCTTCAACTGGGATTCCCTTAATGTAAACAGAGACAAATACTATACCTGTATGCGGTAAATGCATTTGCAACTAATCTTAATTATATATATTTCAGAACTTGGGTTATCAAACCATAGGGTGCAAATGGCGCAACGTCTCCTAGCCGTGGTCAAGAAACTACGTTCGTCCGAGGAAATAGCCTTGGCGGAGAGTGAGATATCATGGGCTAAAGGACACAAAGAAATAGCGCTTTCTCTACTACGCAATATAGTGTCAAATCAATCTGAAAATGTTCAACTTACTGCCAGATCATTGAGGTAGGTCGGCCAATATCCATTAGGGTTGGAGCTTCCATAGATATGTTTCTTATTTTCTATTCTATTCTGTAAAATAATAGTAGCAGGAGAACAGAGTGATGTTGTCTAAGCCCAGTGACTCAAGACCCCTCGATTTGTTTAGTTTGCAAATGTATGAAAAAAACGGGTAGACGGGTAGATATCAGGGACACAGCCGCAGTGAAGTTAAACGTCGCGGCATATGCACTACCGATTAATGACTTAAATAATGGTAATAAAATAATGCCGGTAGGTGAAAGACTTCCAAAGTAAAAAGCGATCTTGTCATAACATAATTATTTCGTTACATATGGTTTTTGCAAGTGACGCCCTATTGACCGAAATGAAAAACGTTTCACGTCAAAACTAATTTGCAAATAGTCAGTAGTCAAGTCGTTTAGAATCGAGGGGATGCAGATTGTTGCTACATAAAAACGTATTGCCACTTACATTTCAGACAGTACGCCCTATGGATGGCGGAATCGAAACGGGACAACGCGAGGGATATTATCGATAAATACTTGCTAGAGAGCCTCGATGTACTGGATAGATGCGATCACGTGGAAACCAGATTGAAGGTTTACCATGACATTGCTAAGTTCGCTGATGCCGAGTATAAACAGGTATAGTACCATTGCTCGCACCAAGCAATATTATCATTGTCCTAAGAGATCGGCTTTTAGGTTGATTCCGCTTTTCTTAATGTCTGTAAAACACAATTAATATATTTCGAGTCTAGAAGATGACTCAACTTTGCTTGGAAGTTACTAAAACCAAAAAAAAACTACGAATCATCGACGTTATTAACTTAATTAACTGCGACAATATACAATAGCTGGTGGCTGGCCAACTGTATACTTGAAACTGTCCAATTTGTCGCAGTTTCCCAGCTATGGCTTCGTCAAGATGATTGATTTTGAACAAAACCCTTTTCCTGTATAGTTCATCGGAATTGTTGGGGATGTCTTATAAATAATGATGATGATTAAAAATAATTGGGATTTGCAGGTTGTCACGTACATGAACTCGGCCATTTTCGAAAACAAGGTGAAAGTAATGGAGAATTTGAAGGGAGCAGCCACGACATTGTCTATAAAGTCTACGCAGCAATCGTTGACCAAGTAAGATTATTGCAGCGGCCCCTAGAGATGTACAAAAAACTGCATGGCAATCGGTTACGCAGTTTTCCTTTCCATTTTCTATTGCGGCGCCCCCTTGTGCCTTGTTACGATAATGACCATCCTTGTAGTCTTACAAATTGCATTAAACAGCATTACAATCCGATAAGCCGTTTGGGAGATAAATGGTAACAGACAATAAATAAACAAACAACTTCTGAGGCTTACTATATCAATTTGTATCCATTTTATTATTTAACATTGCAATGTATGGTAGTTATAAATTATGGCAAACTAGCCTAAATATGCCCACGGCCGCGTGGTACCCGTATAAAAGTAGACTATGTGCTAGGCTACTTTTTATCCGGGACGTACTCCTTCTGATGTATAAGCTATATTATTGTAAAGTTTCATCAAAATCCGTTTATTATTATTATTATTATTATTTTTTTCTGTCATACGTCGCTATGACAATCTGGTCCAGGTCTACCAGGTAAGGTCTATGGTTCTTGTTTTTGTCCATAAATAAAAACAAGACTAACTAAGCAACCTATTGAAATAGGAAATACTTTCAGAATTACATACATTTTCTAGAACACTACGCCCGTAAAGGTAACTGGCGAAATAATTGCACTGCGTGTTACAGCACAATTATTTATTTTTCAGGGAAGAAAAAAAAGCCTATTTTACGAACGATCGTTTCAAAGCACTCGACGAAGTGGAAATCGCTAATACTAAAGCAGAAAAAGAACGTTTCCTCCGTTTAGCAATGAGGTATATAAATGTCTTCTTAGATTATACGTTTTTTATGGGTCTGTATCGCGTTTACCTTTGTAGTTTTTTCCCGACGCGACGTTTCGATTGTATTGCAATACGAGTAGCTAGCTCGTACACGGGGTGCCTTTAAAAACCCGTGTAATCCGTTATAAAGACCCGCTAAAACTTATTATTATGTTAACTGATCGCGAAGGTTGGAAAAAACTGGCTTTCTGAGAATTAGCAAGTTGAAGTGACAATGTGCAGAGGCAGTACACAGAACCGACATCCGCTGGAGAAAAATATGCTCGAATGCGACCACGAACCGGACGACACAATGTAGGAAGGCCTCCCATCCCAAAAACAAATTATACCTTAAAGATAGTAATTGACTCAAGGCTTTTTGTCATGGCACTATTTGTGAGAGACGTAGAGAGGACTTCTTCAGGTTGATGACGATGACGCTTCCAGTCATTATCTGTTTCTGATGAAGACGATTATCAAAAAAATATGCTAGTAAAGCTGCTGGTTAGATTTATTTATTTGATAAAAACACAGGAGGGCTCACAGTTTTCTGTAAATCGCCCAGATGTTATAACTGTTATAACACTTCAACTACTAAGTTACTTCTTTAGTATTTAAGATGTTATTAATATTAAAAAAAAAAAAAAAAAAATTGTTCATATATTATAAAAATAAATGCATAGTATTAATAATTTCATCAAACAATCAAATAAAATAAAACTTGTTTTATCTTGTGCAATAAATAATTTTCTATATATCTATCTAAAGATAATAATAGGATAAAATATTGTCGTAGATACCTACTGCCGCTAATTTTAATGTTTATTTTCAGGTATTACTTACTCTCTCTTAAACAGTGCGAAGAGAACAACCTATCTATATTCAGGGTTATATCGCTTTGGCTCGAAAACCCTACGTTAGAGTTCGAAGAATCGGAACAGTGCAAGTTTGAAGGCCTATTGCACGCCATACCCTCGAGGAAATTTATAACAGTGATACCACAGTTGGCACCCAGGCTTACTAACGAGGACACACCTTTTGCTGACAACTTGAGGAGGATATTGAGTAAGTCAACATTTTAACATCAAACACGAATAATTTATCAATGTTATGTTAGAATAAAATATATGTAATAGAATATAATATCGTTAGGGGATATGATGTCAAATATTAGCCAATGGAATGAAAAGTTTCAAGCAATGCCGTACTCATGGAATAAAATACTATCGTGGTTTGGTATCATTTTAGAATATTATTACGACTATACCACGTACTTTACTATTCTCCTGCTGACGTTTCGTTGACCGTTTAGAGGTCCTTCCTCATGAGCACTTCCGCGACCACGCTCGACGGTCGTAATTCTAAAACAATGCCGTATTGGCTAGCTAATATTTTGACTTTTGCTATTATTACATTAACGTGAAGCATGCTTGGGTTTCTTGTATACACCTGATCTCCATTCCAGAACTTGGACCACGATCCGAACGACGCAGTTTAAGAAAGCCCCCCATCCCATACCCCATATTATTCATATGTAAGAATGTTAGTGTCACACTCTTAAGGGGTGGGGGAGTGGGGGGGTGGTCTATGTCCAGTAGTGGAGTTCTGCATGCTGTTGATGATGATGACGTGTACAGACGTGTTTTCTTAACCTTAAATCAAAACTAGTGAAGTAGAATATTTTTTTTTTCTCGCGCATCTCCCACTACTAATAAAGTGGGGGATGATTTTTTATTCTCATCACAATTTGATATCTGTTAAAAAACTGGCTAAGTTGTTCTTAATAGGTTTCCATTGAATTTTAGAGAGATGCGCAACGGAACATCCTCACCACACACTCCCAATCATATTCGCTCTGAAGAACTCGGACAAAGACAAAGTGATAATGAACGCTAGCGGCGCGGTCGGGGGCTCCGCGTCCAGGCCTCGATCACAGGAACCAAGGACTGCGGCCGCAGAGGCGTTGGTGAGCGATCTGGCTGCTACGAACAGGGATTTGAAGAATATCATAGCGCAGATGGAGAAGATTTGTGATGGTGAGTTTTTAAACTATCAATAGAGTCTAATGTTAGGGTTAAGCTCGCCTTTGTACATATCCTATATTTAAGTTTTTTGTCTGTATTTTCTGTGTGTACACTAAAGAATAAATAATAATGTAGCGTTAATTTGAACACTAGTCATTTCTGTAGTCATGAAGATCCTCTCGCATTTACTCGCAACTCGTGTAGCTATGTTAGAAACCTTCGAGTTCGAGTTAAACAGATAGATGCTCTTATTAGCGTGCACACCATTTTACAGTACAACATACAAAAACATAATAAAATAACAAAAAAACAAAAGAAATGGACAATGGGCGGTCTTATTGCTGAATTAGATTTTTATTTGGACGCGCTGGTTTAATCAATATGACGTCACTAGAGAGCGCTGCAATAGATAGATAGTTAGATATAACATTATTTATTGCACAACTAAAAAGGACTGTTTATAGGCGAACTTAATACTAGATAGCATTATCTTGCAGCTAACTTTGTGTAATATGGAAAACAGTCTTAAGGTAGTGCATGAATAACAAAAGTTATAAATGATATGCTAGAGCTATACCTACTATTAATTAAACACAAAAACTATTCCCTGGATAAACACAACATATACCTGCAATAGATCTTTGCAATCGATAAATTTTGTAAAAAAATATATTGACGACCTCTGTGGCGCAGAGGCCGAAGGCCCGCCTGGGTCGCAGAAGGTTGCGGGTTCGATTCCCCCTGCGGGACAAATTGTCACGGGTATTTTCTATGTTTAAAATGAATGTATTTACAAAAAAAAGTATATAAGTATTGTATAAGTTATGTAGTTCCAATAGTACAAGCTATGCTTAGTTTTGGGCTAGATGACGTTGTGTGTAAAAAAATGCAGCATTATTTATTTATTTACTTTGAATTTGAATTGCAGCAACTATCAGCTTCGCAAACTACAAGCCAAAGAAGAAGGAAACCAGACAAGGCATACCCGCGGCTGAGCAGTTGCATAAGCTAAAGAACTTGGATGCCATACCAATTCCAACGTGCAACATACCGGTGCGGAATGATTGCAAATATCTTAACTTCCCAAGTAAGATCAATTTGTTATACCTGGATGTCGAGACAAATACCACATACACTTTCTGATGGCGTGAACGCCTTCGAAAAGATTGAATTGTATGGAAATGACATTAGCTGTGGAAATGTCACGTGAAAACTGCAAAGTATTTCCTTGAAAAAAATTGCGTGAAAAGAAAACTAAGCGTGAGGTATTTGTCTAGAGCGTGAAAGGAAAACTAAGCGATAGGTATTTGTTTAGAGCGTGAAAGGAAAACTAAGCGATAGGTATTTGTCTAGAGCGTGAAAGGAAAACTAAGCGATAGGTATTTGTCTAGAGCGTGAAAGGAAAACTAAGGGTGAGGTATTTGTCTAAAGCGTGAAAGGAAAACTAAGCGATAGGTATTTGTCTAGAGCGTGAAAGGAAAACTAAGCGATAGGTATTTGTCTAGAGCGTGAAAGGAAAACTAAGCGTGAGGTATTTGTCTAGAGCGTGAAAGGAAAACTAAGCGTGAGGTATTTGTCTAGACCACCTAGTCTTATATTATCTGTGATCACGCGTAGTTCACGCGTTAGCGTTACAGTGTGACCGCTGATGATAAATAAATAATTTTGTTTTTTCAGCGCTGATTTCCTTCGAGAACTACTTCGAGCTAGTGGGCGGCATAAACTACCCAAAGAAAGTGTCGTGTACCGATTCGAGTGGGCACAAGAGAATACTGCTTATAAAGGTAATTTTATTTATCGTTGTTAACACAGCACAGTCTTGTTCTTTAAATTGGGTGGAAAAAATTAAAAATTATTTATAGTGTTTGCGCTCACGGCTTCGCCCGTAAAGCGAATGTGTTATGCTCGGTTACGTATTACATAGGTACCTACATCAAAATTAATTTAAATGTGTCTAGCCAATAAGAAGATTGTCAGCAACATCCAACAAACATTGTTACTTCGTTTTAATAATATTAGTAGAAGTAGACATTACGAATTCTGAATACGGCGTTATTATCATTATTATCGGTAGGTATATATTTACGCCCTAAATATAGGGCGCGGGCGTGAGCATAGAAAACAAATATGCGAACACTTTTCGAAATTGATTTACATAGTGCGACAGAACCACTGTCCTTATGAAAGTTAAAACCGCTTTTTATAAATTTATCGAATGTGTTCGTTGTAGTTCCCTCTCAGCCGCATAGGATACTTTTCATCCGGGTTTTCTTATGTTTTGTGTGTTCCTATATACTCGCGGGTTGTTGTCGCGGAAAAAGCTTTTACTTACTAAATAATTTATTTTGTATTATTTTTAGGGAGAAGACGACATGAGGCAAGATGCAGTGATGCAACAAGTGTTTTCTATTGTAAACACTCTCCTTGAAAAAAACCCTGTTACCAGCCGAAATAAGTTGCTAATTCGTACATACAAGGTTTGTTACAATCTTTATCTGTTGGTTTACTTTACAATGCGGGCACAATCGTACCTTGTTTTATTTATATAAGGTAATTTTTACTTTACGAAATTTTTCACAATTACCAAACCCATTTTCAATTGGGTTTTGTCTAAGTGACGTATTGCCAGGGTTATCATTGTGTCTGGTAACTTGCGACAAAAGGCATGTATTATCGAAATACGGTCTCTCTTATAAAATAAATATATAAGAGAGAATATAAAAAAGAGGCTAATAAAAAAACCACGTCAGTTAGATTATTGCATAAACGAGTATAGCAAAATTTTATATAATGCTCTAATTCTGTAGGTGGTACCAATGTCTAAACAGTCCGGCGTACTAGAATGGTGCGAAGGTACGATACCCCTGGGCGGGTATTTAGTCGGAGTTGGCAACAATGGCGCACACGCACGTTATCGCCCACAGGTAATTTTTCATCTTCTAGAGAAACACAAAAACTGCGCGGAACCTAGCGACTCGCCACGCATGTAGCGAAGCGACCGAACCGGCTGTCTGTCTTCTCGTTTTTCATTTAGAAGAAGTCAAACTCGGAGACTTACGAAACGAGTCTCCTAAAGACTAGCAATGAGCCTATGTGTTCTAATAAACGTCGATGGGATTGCAACCTGTTACTTGAAATGTACCTGTTACTATACAAAACTTGGTGCCCAATAAAGCGTTTCGACTTGCCTCTGAAATCTACCCTAGGTAATTGGTATCCTCGCGGATCTGCATTTCACCAGTTTCACATCGTTTTTGTGGATTGTTTTTTTTATCATGAATTGACCTTAGTCTGATGGTAAGTGATTATAAGTCCGAGGATGAAGCACGATTGTCTACATTCTAGAACATAACCTGTTAACTTATATAACTTGTATAAGTATTGTAAAACGGGAATTGTCACGCACCAATAAACCGGTGCCAGACTGGTCGGTGCCTTAACATCAATTAAGTACAATACGTGAAAATTAGAGTTTTAAAAAAACTCTAATTCTCACAAAAACAAAAAACTATCGTGATTCACGATAATTTTTGTATTTAAATTACTTAACTTTCTAGGATATATCCTGCGTTATCGCTCGTAAGAAGTTGTCAGACTGCCACGAAGCTAGGAAGAGCAATAAAGAGAAGCTGCTAGTGTTCACAAGATTACTAAAGGAGTTCCGGCCTGTTTTTCACTTCTTCTTCACGGAGCATTATCTCGATCCGGTGACGTGGTACGAGAGACGGCTGGCTTACACCAAGAGGTAACGAATTTCGTGTGCATCACCTTGACCAAATGGTTCGTCTGCTTGTTGAAATCTTGTTGAAATCAGTCCTCCGCCACCGACTCCCATGACTGGTAAATGGTTGCTGATGCCGTTCATAGCAAAGATACTTAGATTCCTGGTGAAATCCCACTTATGAACAAGGCCCTCTTGAACAATGTTTTGGTTTTAAAAACCTGAGAAGGAAGTTCATTCCACATCTTGCACATTGCACGAAAGTATCTCTTAAAACGTATATTTTTACATGTGGTTTTTATTTGCAGTGTGGCTACTACTTCTATGGTCGGATACATCATGGGATTAGGTGACAGACACGTGCAGAATATTTTGATAGACAAGAGAACAGCAGAAGTTATACATATTGATTTCGGTAAAAAAATATCATAGTCATATATTCCAAAAATTTCCATAGTTTGCAACCTATAATAACCTTGCTGTATTTTATAGGTATCGCGTTTGATCAAGGAAAAACTCTTCATACGCCAGAAACGGTGCCTTTCCGTTTGACACAAGATATGATCGCCGGATTTGGGTCTAGCGGAGTCGAAGGGATGTTTAGGAGGTAATTGATTTTAGAATAAAGTAACATGTACTAATTTTAATAGTTCGTTCAAGGTCGCGCAACCTGCTACGGCGAGAGTTACGCGCAGAGTTTTATTTTGTGATAGAATCATAGGATATTTGTATGTTTTCAGATGCTGTGAGAAAACGATGCAGCTGCTTCGAGATAATTCCGAGACGTTACTGACGATATTAGAAGTGTTACTTTGCGATCCCCTGTACGCGTGGACAGTCACAACTGGCCAACAAGATGTTTCAAATAATAGGAATACCAGCGTCCATGGTAATTATTTTCGGTTAAATATTAATTATTTTAAATATTGTATTAGATTTATATTTTATTATATTAAATAAAAATGTACTTAGATATGTCAAAATACAAAGAATCTTATAAAAAGTATATTCTAAATAGGTTTTTAAACCAGAAATTTAAATTCAAACAAAATAATTTGAAAAATAAAATTAGCATTACGCATTGTCATATTGTACAATGTTTGTTGTTATTCTAAAGATTTCACGCCAATGCCTTTTTTTACACCTTAATTAAATTTAAAAATAACAAGTCTCTTAGTTAATAAATAAAATAAAGTTAGTTATAATATAACTATAAAATCAATTAATACACATTCATTCATTGAAATTAGATTCAATAATTTTTTCATCCGCAAAAGCTTCATCAGTGCTATTTTAACATACAGTCATGTTCTTAATCTCTGCAGATATTTGATTATATAACTTTATTCCAGTTCAGTAAAAGCTTTTTGATGCTTTTGCAAGCCATATTATTTTGGGGCACTGCACCCCAAAATAATATATAACCAGATTATAATATACAGTAAGGGTACTCTAGATTTATCGCCGCTTTCTTTGTGCTCTTTGAATTTGGTCACTGGATTGCAAATCTATGTGAAAACTAGGGTTTCAAGACTTCTTTTAAAAATGTTTATTTTTTACACAAGTTTTTTTTATTTCAGGTATGTGCGGTACAAACAGCGGTCTCGCTGAGCGGGCGTTGTTGGCAGTTAGTAGCAAGTTAGGTGGAATGGAGGGTGGGGTAGCGGGGGGCGTCGCCGTTCCAGGGCAAGTGGCGCGATTGCTGCATTGCGCCACGGATAATACCAACCTTTGCCGGCTTTTTCCGGGCTGGCAACCCTACCTATAATGTTGCCGCGCGATTTTCGAATCTGTTTTCGGTGTTCATAGAGCATGGCTCACCACCGACCACGGCCTTTTCTAACACAAGACATGACTATAATTGAAGTGAAGAAGCATGTGAAGAATAAAATTTGATTACCACCAATGAGAAAGTGATTATGTGAATAACTGTGATTTTATGTATGTGCCTATGTGATTTTATAATGATGCAACTAATTTTGATATCTAAGTAAAAGTAGATTTTTTTTAACGTTTGTGTTTTATTCTTCATCTTATGAACCTTCCAAACAAAGTCCTAGCAACGTTTAACGCATGATATGCAATGCAACTTAGTATCACTCCACTCAATTATCACGCAGGGAAAAGGGGAACATTTATTCTAGGAAGTAGGTATATGCAAAAATCCCATACCCGTTCCACTGCTCCTAAAGCAACGACAGAGTACAGTCAAATAATTGTGTTCTTTGCTCATGTCAATGTTCCTTCGTCACCCTACCCGAGAAAGAGAAGAGCCTTTTGATTGTGACCAGTGACAGTTGTTGGCAGTGAAAAGGTTTGCGAATCTAGGCCGTCCGAGATCTTTGCCTCTGTAAAAGTTCACTTTATTGGAGCTACATAAAAATCGGAACCGGATAAAAAATAAAATATACTAGTATTACTAGAATTTAACGTAAATGTAAAAAAAAATTCATCACCCAGTCACCCATTTTTCATCCATATGAGTGGTATTTTCCATAATATTTATAAGGGGCCACACTTGAAGTATACCCATTAAACACAAATTAAAAAAAAAATACATTCGATTCAAAACCTCCTTTTTTTAAGTTGGTTGATAATACTTAATCGTGATATTCGCGATACGTTTGCGTCTATCATCAATTCATCAGGTGCTTGCGTTATTTTGCTCTCAGGATGACACTCTTTCGATTATAAAAGAAAAGAAAAATCGCCTACAAAAAATGATTCGGCCAGTAGTGATTCCATAAGATGATGTTTTTTTTTAAGTTTTACAGGGAAAATAGCAATCCCTCAGGAATAAAAGTTTTAGACCACCTCAAAGAACAAATATTATTTTGTGTTTGGGCAATCCGTATTGCCTTCCAACGGACCTACTACATGAATGACTGACAACACTTCCGGACCACCCAGCTGTCAATGTGATGTCATAGCGCCCTAGTCGGCTCCGTTACCATAGCAACCTCTCTATGAAATTGCATCAAAACAAATGGCCGCCGAAATCGAACATTTTGCTCAAACCTCTACAAAATGGTGCACTCACTTAAAATGGGGATAAACTAAAATAGGTACGGTTAGCAAAAAATAAAGAATCGTGTCGTTTGTCCCATGGCAGAGTTGCACATACTAGGACAAATACAAGGTGCTTCGAACTTCCAAGACAAGTCTTCCTTGTTTTGTCGATATTCTTTCCAATACGGTGCGTACCTATTTAATTTTTTTTCATCAACAGCCTTCAATTCCTAAAATGTTTGCATAATATCGGTTATAGGCCCCAATTGGACCGTGATATCGGGATGTCCTGAAGGCCAGACTGTTGCTGGGAAACCTGACCACAATAAATCAATAGTTTGGGCACAACCTCTTGATGTGCATTTAGTTACCAGGGGCATCCAAGGTAAGGGTGAATTATATAATGACTGCAATCTAGCTGCTATAGAATTTCTAAGGAAACATTTATTTGGCCATTCTGTGCAGGTGTCAGCGTCGCCAATTGCTGTCTTTAGAAAGTAGCTAGATATCCTGCGAAAAGTTGATATATTGCCCAAAAATGTTAAGTAACTAATAATGAACAGATTATTTATTATTATTAAAATGTACAATAATGTAAACTAATCAATTCATCAATTCAGTTGAAAAGGAAGATGTTGATGGTTCAGTATTTTTCAACAGTACCCAATTTTTGAAGTGCTTTAAGCAAAATACAATTATAGCAGCATTGCCCATTTTTCCTAAGAGGACTCTCTCAGTCCTCTCAGGAAAAGATGATGCAGAGGATTGAGTTTAGAGTTATCTAACTCATTTGTGAAGGCACAAGGCAGAACACAGGTAGTAATTACGGTTTGAATTTATGTATGAAACGGGGAACTACTACGAACTCTTGATCAAAAGTATTCACATTATGTGAAAAATAACTTTAAAAAATAGCTTAAAAATTCAAAAAAATGCTAAATGTAGCTAAGTTGGCATCAATGACGAGTGTGTCAAATAAATGTATTTTCTTTCATTGTTACTCAGTACTTACCTATGTGTAACTTGTTTCAGGCTGGCCAAAATTGATATTCCAAGTATTTTGCCTTGATCCATTTGGGCGTTCTTGGGCAGTCGGCTATGGAGTTTGCAGCTTGCCATCTGCCCCAGGAACTCATACAGTACAAGTGCCTTGTTGGACTCCGTCTGCCACCACACTGACTGATAGACTCCAGCAATATTTCCTTGGTGGCTCACACCAGCTAATGCAAAGTGATATTATAAATTTAGGAGCTGATAGGTGATATTCTTTTATGATTTTGTAAGTTCTTTAATATGTGATATTTCTCTATCCTTTTGATATATTTTAATGTTTTTATTGCAGGTATAAACTAAACACCCAGTCCATGGGTTTTATACAAGTACAAATTGATATTATACTAAGGAACTTTAGCCAGTTTGGTGTAGAATATAAGTAAAGATGAAACTAGTTACTTATTTGGGTTTTACCCTGCTCTCGATACTCATCCAGTTCAGCATCATGGATTTTATTCATTCTATGATACAGCATGATGAGAAACCCGCTAATACATCAAATACTAGTCAGAAGAGAATACTGAGAGATGTGTTGAAAGATTTAGATTATAAGCCTCATGCTCTTTACTATCGGACACAAATGAATAAACTGGGCAAGGATAATGCAAAGATTTATGATAATACATCACTACCTGATCTCTTGACTACCACTGAAACCACAACTGCTGTATTTGAAGTCCTCTATGATGAGAGCACATCAGGCATAGATGAAGATGAGACATCATTCACCACTGAAACAGTATATTCTAGCACTGAATTTGGTAATGTGACTGATATAACATTTTTTGGAAAGATTAATCAAACTAATATTAAACCAAAGAAAAGGGATAATAAATATTGCACATGCAATTTTTTGGTAAGCTACAAAATTTAGGAATCTTTCATAAAGGTACATCTTAATGTCAAAAAAAAACATCTTATACTTTGAAATGGTATATCTTATACATTTCAAGCTTCTGTAGCCAAAATCGGATTGGATACATCATCATCAGTTTGCTTCTACAATTAAATGTTTTATTGTTTTTTTGCTTGCAGTATGAAGTATGTGACATCAACTGTTGCTGTGATGTTGATTGTACTGAAGAGGAAATAAAAATGTTCCCAAATTGTAACAGCAATGAGACATCTAATATTCGCAATGATGATGCCTGCTATTACCATTTACTTAATTTCGGTCAAGAAGGTCCTTTAACTACAGTGCTGAATGATTTGTTTTGCATTATTAAAATTAATCTTCCGGAAAAACCAGCTGAAAATAAGAAAGTAAGTACCACATAGATATATGTAATGTTACTTTTGGAAAGGCTGCTTGTATTAGGAATTGTATTAGGTATGTAGTTAGGAACTATTTTTGAATATTTCATATTTTTTATTGTTTCAATTCTGTGAGGAACTCTGATTTTTTAAATGCATTCCATGTGTTTTCAGATGCATTCACTCTTGAGCAATAATTTTTTCACTTGGAAAGGTATTGAAAATCATAAAATGCAGACTGAGTTTACAAACAAAGTCTATGAATATGGTGATCCTATATGGATTATCAAAAACGGGTCAATTTATTACATAGGTGAGTTGGTCTATTAGGCATTTCAACTAGCTAAAAATTGGTTTAGTGACCCAATTAAACTGTCGCTGTCTTTAAACACTTCGAAGGTCCGGTCAAACTGACGCGATGGAGGTGGCACTTATGAATTAAAATTAACCACATTTTTTTATATGTTACAGATTTTCCATTACCTATGATGAACAGCTATTGTAGTGGAAGAAAAAAAATACAATTTCTAAAGGATCACAAGTCAAGGTGCCATGTGAAAATTGGTGATCTTGAAATGTTTCAAATTATGAAGAGTTCTGAGGAGGCGAGCGTTATAAGTGCTACGCCACATTCTATGAATAGCACGTATTTGGTAAGCACCCAAGCATGTTTCAATGCTGTTAAACTTTGGCTGGCTGCCATATTGATTTTGTCAATATCTTTTTTTGCAGAATTGCTCCAGTCTTCACTGCGTAAATTGGACTCATATAATCTGTAAAAACCTGATTTGTACAAATTACAACAAAAGCGTCCACGAGCCGACATGCACCGAAAGTATTTGCACAAACCTAGCTCTGAAACTAGAATACATATTCAATTACAAAGATTCAAAGATAACAAATGCTACTTTAAAGTTCCACATTCAGAATGTATCAGTTGATTTAAATTTAATGGTCCAAGAAATTGAGGTGAAGTTTGCTTTGGCCAATGAGTCTATTAATCATGTGCTGAAGTTGAGCGGCAATCCTGGATACATTCAGAACTTACCCATTATAGTATCATATGCAGAAAGTAACTATACTGATGCCTTTTACAACAAATCTTTGCAATTCAAGACATACTTTACACTACCTGAAAGTCAAGATGGAATTTGTGTTGCATCTAACCTGACAGATAATTTGGTATTATTTGGAACAAATAGAAGAATAAAATGCAGATATTTCCACAAAAACACAGAATATCAAAACAGCTCTGAACAATGCAAAATCATCCAAAATAACATAAACAGATTGTTGGAATTGAAAAACAAAATAGTTGTGTCACCATTGGGAGACCCTCAAAGCCTGAAAGACGTAGATTGGATCCCTATGGAAATTAATGACACAGGCAAGCCATTCCTACTCGGAGATATTCACGAAAAATCTTCAAAACTTCGTTGCTACAATATCATTACGAGATACTCATTTATTTTAAGCTTTGCAGAGATTGACGGCATGAATAGAATGATAGGTATCAAGTTGGATACTGCTTGGAGAAATGCTAGTTTTAGCCTTGATGACCCATCTGCAGTTGTTACTATAGATGTTAACTTCATTGATGTAACCAAACCTAGTGTTATTCAATATGCATCCGGTCCTAACTTGAATTTCCATTTGCCTAGAGATTTCTTCCTTCCATTTCCATCAAACGAGTCTCAGTTAGTTACTTTAAATGTGTTTTGTTTGATATTATATTGCTGTATAGCAATTACAGCCTGCAAATAAAATATCTGTTTTAATAACTAATAAGTTTTATTTGTATCTTGAAATAATTTAAATACTTTTGTTCCTTCTAGGTTTAACTTGGCTTCCCCTTCAAGGACTAATGTTCTGGACTCTGTGACAGCCTGCAAATAAAACCCACTTTAAACTCAGAACTACACTCTTTATTAGCAATCATATTTACAAGAGAGAAGTCTCGAAGAGAATAAAAGATAGTAATTAAGAATATAGTTTTAATACATTTGCTTCCAGGACAATACAACAGAATTATCGTAGAACAATACGCACGGCACGAACTAGTCTACTATGGTATTTACAATAATTTGACATATAAACTATGGAATTTCGAGTACCATATAGTTAGTATGATCTCATTTTCACTTTTAGTTTTAATTAACTTTTACCATTTTTATTTCACTTGTCCTTTTTATTTCTAACTAGGTAGGTTTTTTAACTTTGCTATTTTTATAAAATTTCAATGAGACCACAAATGCCAATAATTTCAAGAAGTTCTCATTCAGAGTAGGTAGTATCTTTAAAACTATCTATGTAAAGAGGGATTATAGATATATATAAACTGGGATACCTTAGCGTCACTAATGTCAGGATCACAAAAGCTGTCTCCCTCCCGATTCTACCAATTTCAAACATAGGAAATGGATTTTAACGCAGAATTAGTCTAGAACTAGTTATAGATAATATTCAGTTTGGTGATTTGTATATTCAAACCGTGCCCATCGGATCGGTTCAGCGTATAAATAGGGAAATAAATTTTATACCAAACTAAATATTGTACCGAATCGATCAAAAATCACACAGGCAACATGTTTGTTGGTTTTTTGACCGATTGATGCTAGGATTATAAAACTCGGCGGATTAAACTGCACAAACAAAATAAAGTCATCTATAATAACTAATTAAAATGGAGCGGCAATTCGCGTTACTTTAGTTCATGCATCAGTTTGTATAAAACATAATTATAACAATTGTCTTTTCCAAATTTAATTCAAACCACATGTCTAATTTTGATGATTTTGCATGACAATCATTTCGAATACGACGTAAGGCTACATTCACGTTGAAAGCTGGTTGCCAGCAACTGTTTCACGGGGTTATTGGTTTCGTGTTGGCGACCTCATTAAGAGAGCGAATAAGTACCTACGCAGCCGGTACAATATGCGTATACCGTAACGCTCTTTATCAGGACCGCATTAATTATATGATTAATTGTAGAAAATATAATTTTGTAGCAAAAAGTACAAAATTAATGTGTATATGAATAGTTTCTTAGTAATTCAATTTTCAAAGTGGTCCTGCCTGGGATCATACAGGTCCTGAAAGTATTCATATACATTTTTTTTTGCTCAAAGCTACTAATATGCAAATTCAATGAATCCTATAATTTATATATATTGTAGATAAGCTGATCCTGTTGCGCAGCAGCATACCATTAAACACGCATTCCTCTTTAAAATGCACCGGAAAACACGCGTTCATTAGTTATCAAACCAAGACTAGCCGATTCCTGCCCTGTTCGAGAACGCACAAGGCACGTGAATGCGCCCTTAGATCGTATACCAATAGATCATAGTTTGTATATAGTGCATCCGCCGCTCCATTCGGGCGATGTGAGTGTCCGATTGATGGTCGCTACGAACCTATGCGACGTAGGTGTAGACCTTGCGGTCGTCGGGAGTGCGCGCCAGGTACTCGCGCTCAATAAGGCCTTCTATACGCTTCTTGATAACGACGGGCGAGGGCAGGAAGCGCGCGCGCAGCTGTTCCGTCACCTCTGCTACCAGGAGTGTGTGCTGGAAATAACAAAACCAATGTTAGCAGAACTAGAGTATTGCGCTCTATACTTAAAAAACCGGCATCGAGTCATATTCGCGAACTAAGGGTTCCGTGCCACCACAGAATTTGAACACAAATTCTTTAGTATAGATTCTATACTTCAACTTTAGAACAAGTTGCAATTTTTCAACGTTATTTGAAAGGGGACTTTTTGAGTAGACTTGTTGAACTTTTTTTTTGCCACCATAGTTACACACATCCTGTAAAGGTTAAATATATGTGTATCTTTAAATTATACACAAACATAGTTTCTGACATGCGGACGGACGGCGTGGGCTTAGTTATATGACTAAGGCCCTTGAGTACGGAACCCTAAATACACGTTCATATCTATTGCAATGCACGTCATTGGTCACCAAGGCATAAAAAGCCACCAACCGAAATTGATAGCCCAATTTAAAAACACGCTACGCCCCTTAGGAGCTGAGCAAAATAAGAAATAGCGCGGGCGGGCAATGCGACGCAGTGGGTCGAAAGCCGAGGGCCGTCATGGCACAGCTAGTAATATTATAAAGAGGTAAAGGTTGTAAGTTTGGATGTAGGAGATAATCTACGAAACTTATCATCCGATTTCAAAAATTCTTTCAAAATATTTAGAGGAACTAGACTGTATATTGTTCTGTTATATAAAGTAAAAAGGACCAATCGTGAAATCATTTCTTGTCAATTTTGCAAAGTAAATCGAATGCAATATGCGTTTCACACGAACGCTATGTTTCATCGGCTACTATTATCCGGGTACCACGCGGGCGAAGCCGTGGGCAGTAGCTATGTTTGAATAAACTGAATAGTATATCTCCGTGAAAAGTTAAAACAGTCTGGTGGTACATACTGCCATCTTCTTGCGTGCCTTCATGATGCGCACGATGGCCGCCTCGATCTCGTGCTTGCGGTCCTCGTCCACCTTGTTGCGAGTCTCGCGCCGCTCCGGCTCAGATTCGCCCTTAGCTGCTACCGTCTGGATCTTAACTCTAAAACAAATAATCCACATGTCTCAGAGCTGCTGGTTCATCGTTAACATTATTTGTGTGCATTTATTTTTAAAAATTAGTAGAATTTATAAAAATAAATGCAATAAAAATTATAATCTGTTCAGCCGTTACGAAGATATATAGCAACAAACATACAAACATTTGCATTTATAAAATTAGTAGTATAAAGTGTAACAGACCCATTCAGTTTGACGGACTCGCCGAAATAAAGCGGAAAAACTGGTAAACAAACTGCCCACCTGTTGGTAAGCGTTTACCGTAGTAAATGGACGCTAGCCACATCAGAGGCATCACTCGCGCATTGCTGACCCTGATACATAATGGTGAAAAGTCTCATGTGCCTTTAATTTAACCGGTAACCGGAATGCAAGCAATACTGTTCTTAGCGACATAAATAGGTTTGGTAATACCTAGCACTTTACTAGACGAGATCTTACACAAGGAGTCCTACTACATCAGCCCACATAAGTCCACTGCTGGACATAGGCCTACTACGCTACTAATTATAACGGTTATATCACTTTCTTGGACAGCTTATTCACAAGGTTTTTCTTGTAAACCATCATCCTCCCCGGGTCCTTACAAAGTAATGTATAGGTTACCTATGTAACTTAGAAGTAAATGATTCGTTCACGTAGAACTGGTTGGAGGGCTCGATCTCCTTGGTCTTGGGATGTTTGATGAGTACGCGCTGCGTGGCCTTGCCCATCGCCAGCGACTGCAGCGCGCGGATCAGGTCCTTCTCCGGAACATCAGTCTCGTTCAGTATTTCCTGGAACACGCCAGATAAGTCACTTTTACATGATACCGAAACATGTAACTACGGAACATGCAACCAAAATTCGATAGATCGAAATTCTTGGGGTGTTTCGAAACACCCCTACGTACACAGGAAAACAAACCTGTTCAATCACTAAAGGTATATTTAGCACAATTGACGAGAGATGCCCTTAGGTGTGTGTTAACACTTAAAAAACCAAATGACATTCAGATCGACCAGAAAGCCAGTAAAGTTACATTACGTCACCCCTCAAAATATATCAGGATGAATGCTAGGTGCATTCATTTGCGTTAAGTATCGCCGGAAGATACTTATATATAGGTGACGGACGATTATGAACCTTGGTGCGTCCAAATTGAATGCAACCCAGAGCGGAAAATGTAATATCGAGCACATAGCCCCGAGATACGAAATGTTTGTTATTTCAAACAAACAATTCTGTCAAGTGTCGTGAGAGTCGCGCAACGCCATCTATGCTCTGATTGGCCGAACCGGCATCACAACATGTAGTTACCTCGTAGGTGAGCCTGTCTCGCTTGTTGAAGAGCAGCAGCACGCACATCTGGAAGGTGGACACCTGTATGATGTGCCGGCGCGGCGGCACATGCGACGGCGGCGACCGGTTCGGCGACGTGCCGATGGCCCCGAGGAACGTTGCGGTCAGGTCCGCAGAACCCAGCTGCGGCTGGAGCGACAGCTGCCGCCCGGAGTGCTTGGCCAGGTAGAAACTGTGTACAACGTCAGATATTAAGGTACCTTGCATGATGCTCTTTCTCAATGAGTTCACTTTCAGATTGTACCAGTCAAGTCGAAAAAAGTGCAATGAAGGATTATAAAAAACAGTCCGCTTATTCTTCCAGGCTTGGTAGCGCGAATAATCGGCATAGATTATCTACATAAACTAAAAATTTAAAGTATGGTTTAAAGTTGAAGTTTCATATAATTTCAAAAAATAAAAACCTTACTGACTTTGATTTTTTGACCGATTCGACAAATAAGCACATTGGAAATAATCAGAATGCCAAAGTGCCGTAACGAGGAATACAAATACGCATAGTACAAAACTAGAAATACAATGCGTATTTGCCATTTTGCTGTTTTAATATGACATAATAAAAATATTTTAACTAATTCCATACTTTTTATATTTTGCGAGTGCATTACGCATTACAATCGCACTGTTTTAGTTCATTAAAATTCGCCTGTCTCACTGAACAAAAGATATAACTCGATTTTGACATAGACATACCTTCTGAAGATATCGAAGGCGTTTCTGGGTGCAGTCGGTATGTTGCATTTGGGCGTGGCGCTCTGCGTCGGCCAGAATCCGGTGGTGAGCACGCGTACAGAGAGATCTACGCCTTGGATATTCGTCTACATGGAAAAACAGGTGCGGTTTAAACATTTAGCATAGCAGAGCTCTTTTGTGAAATAATCCGGCCGTATTTCTGAAAATATACTTCAACACCAGAATTATGTTCTTTTTTATAAAAGAAACGCAGTACAAAGCTGCACTTACCATTTTTTTTACTATTTTATAATTAGGTCTTTATAACCCAAGTGTAATTTATAAAATATTGTAAAATTTTACAATAAACAGTTTAATGTTTATTATATTTATAGCGAGATCTCAGTTCAGGGTGAACTACTAGTTATGTTTTTTTACCACTTAAGTGGCAAACAAGCACACAGCCCATCTGTTGGTAAGCGGTTACCGTAACCTATGAATTAGTATAATAATATATCTCACCCCAGAAGAAAGCACATGCTCCTTGAACTCCTCCATGATGGTGTTGGAGACGGTCATGTCCTTGAACATTCCCTCCAGCTTAGACGTGAACTGACAGCCGCACTCAGTCTGCAAAGTATAAAAACAAATAACAATTATTCCATGACAAGATGTGCTAGTATAAATGTGCCCAATATCTCTGGACGTTTTGCATAAGCCTACAATGATTGTGAATCGTCGCGACAACAAATGATACCTACATTTATTCAAACCATTTGGTTGTGTGTATTTTTAATTAATTTAAACAAAGCGATCAAAACTTTTTGAATTATTCATTGGATTACTCAACAATTTATCGATAATACACCTACTAAATATTCATAGATAGGAAGTTAAATCGTCAACCCTGTCAATCCACTACCAGGACAAGTCATACATGGGGTGGGCGAGGACAATAAATTACGTAAAATAAACGAGCCGGCTTTCGTTTATTTTACGCTGCTTGGTAAAAAAATATGGCAAATAGTTTTTTATTTATTTTACTTACCTAATCTAGCAGCATTTTTGCATAATTTTAACGCCTTTTTTTTGTCCTGATTAACCCCATGCATGTGCTAGTATTTGATGATTGATAAGGTTGACGACAGAGAACTCCAGGTCTATTATGACTTCAGAACTGTACTACTCAAAAAGAATGACTGTTGTGAATGTTTTCCAAAAACTACAGGCGAAAATAGCAAAAATCCTGCTTAAAGTCTCATGAATCTGCAAAATTCTTTACTTCACTCATAAAATATTGAGAAACCGAAACGATTTATGGCGAACTGAAACGATTAGAACAAAACCAAGACTTTAAGCAAGATTGCCTGAAACTACGCATTTTTATGGACACTTACAAGAGAAAATGTCCTCGGTAAGGTAAAGAATTTTGCAGATATATGGACGGGCGGAAGGGGTTCACAGGAGATTCACAAGACTAAGCACAGATAGGGTTCTCTATTTGCGAGACGTCACCAATTATACAGTGGAAGTCACGCGGTTCCACGTCCTTCAACATACCTTCTTTCTGGGGAATGTGAAGGAAAACTGAGTAAATATAATATTAATAGGACGCAAAGACCCTTCTCGGCGGTCCTTTATAATTGTAATTGGGCTATGAAAATGCATTGCATGCACTGATTTTTTATACTTAAGAACATCGTTCGTTCTTTGTGGTGGCCAACTCAGATGCAGAAGTTTTGAGGCTGCAAGCATACGCGGCGTTGCAAGCTCGTGTTTAATAATTAATTATTATTTAGCCTGTACTGTTCCACTGCAGGACATGGGCCTAGTCCTTGATTCCAGCACATCCCGCTATCTCCAAGACAACCGATCACTGTGCATGCTCATGGGGATAACGAGGTGACAAACTGATCAGTTTCAGAAATGCATTTTTTACTCCAACCCGTGATGTTTTGGCCCAAACTGTGACAGCTATTTAAGGATATATAACAACTATAATATAAGCTGCGCAAAGGGCCAAGTCAGTTCCCGTCTCACGGCCGTCGTTGAGCGCTCATGAGCAAATATATCTAAAGCGTCTAAGAAACGTCGGCAGAAGAATAGCAAGTATAGTTGCCGCCATGAAAGATGAGCACGGAATAGCGGTGTGGGATCTAGTTCAGGTTTATTTACGAGCAAAATTTATATGCAAAAAAATTACCATTGACCAACCACCCGCCGCTATGAGACGCGACGTACCCGCGACCCGCTCACACCGCCAAACACACTCAATCTACTTCAGCGCACAGTCATTCAGTACTCACGGTGGCGGCGACTATGAGTGATATAGTCATAATATATAATAGAACTATACCAAACCACGATAATTTGGTTAAAGCTATGCTGTTGACAACTAGCCACTGACAACTACCCGGCTAATCATAATAAATTACCTTCAATTTAGAGATCATGTTTTTCTCGCTGTCGTCTGAAACCGACTTGTTGAGCAGCAGCCGTTTGGCCAAGTGCTGTTTGTAGTACCGCTCGAACACATCCTTCTCTTGCAGGAAACGGAACAGAACCATTGTCTTGTCCAGAACCGCTTCTATCTCTTGCTCGCTCATCTGTGGGAATAAAAAAGATTTATACTCTGACTAGGCTTTGCCCATGACCCGCTTGGTACCCTGATAAAAGTAGCCTATGTGTTATTCTACATCACAGTTTATACTTGTTCCCAATTTCATCCAAAACATTCCAGCCGTTACTGAGATTATTAGCAACAAATAACGAAATATTTTCTATGTATAATATGAATGTATTAACAAACAAAATAAAAAGTATATTTCAATTACTTAGTTCCCATAATACAAGCTCTGCTTAGTTATGGGCTAAATGATGCTGTGCCAGCATTATTTATTTATTATTAAAATATCCAAACTTTGACATTTACAATATAAGTAGGATTCTACTTAAAGTCAACAGGTACAAGTTTTTCATAGATTGAAAAGTGGAATAAGCAACATGGGAAAATCTTCGAGAAAAACGTGAATTGTATTATAAATCTATAGTCCAAGATATTTGTTTGAGCGCTATGTTTATAAATGGCGCACTATACAGGGGTGATCAACCTAGATGGTCTAAAAACAATAAAGGTGTAGAAGACCTCATCGTCCATCAAAATCATCTTTTCTCAGTTCATCACTATCGCGTTCATACATATAAAGAATGTCGATGTCTTTAGCATATAAAACATGAAGTTGCCTTTCTCTTAGAAATGTGTGAGAATTTACGCATCATTTTTTTTTTCCAAACTACCCAAAATCGTAGAACATACATCGGATTTATGAATCGATAGATTAAAATAAAATTGGATTTTACCATATTTAGTCATTGGAGCGATAAGTACCACCACATATATAATCTGTACCTCTGGCTACCTTAGATAGTTATTAGTAAGCTTGTCACTTTTTTTTATATCCAATTAGCGTTTTTTGGTTGTGTCCCAACCCATAATTAACGCGACGCTTAATGATAATGTCGTTTTAAAGTGATCGCATTTCTATTCCGATAATGCCAGGATGCTGGCGTGTAAAAGTTAGACCGAATACAGAGACAGCAATAACTTTGTCCTCTGAACCGTCGACAAAACCGCTGTCTTAGCGCTCATTGGATAAAGTCAGGTTGATGTGTACTCACGCCCTTCTCCCCCTTCTTGAGTTTCCCGTCGATGAAGAGCGAGAGGAACTCTGGCGACTTGTTGTTGAGGTTCAGGAAGAATTCGAAGTCAGACGCGATCATGTGCTTGAATATCTTGTCGTTGTTGAACGAGTTCTGCAGGAAGTGGTCGAACCGGTCCTTCAGGTCCAGAAGGTTCTATAAACAAAAAACACTGATTAATTAATTTTAAAGTGTATGTTTCTTACTTGAAGTTTTTTTTTTGCAGTAACCAATAGTAAATTTAACAGCCTAAATATAATTACTTCCTATATTCCACTTTTCGATTGTTTGATGTTAGCTTTCCTCAATACCCTTCACGAGTGACATTTTAAAAAATACTTTCATAGTGCACCCCTACTAAATGGAAAATATCCTCCAAATATCCGGTCTCTAGGACTAATGGTTTAAGAGTGCGTTGATTTTCAGTCAATCACTCAGTGGCGTCGATATTCTTTTACACCAACTAAACTTAATTTTATATATAGCTCTCTTTTACTAATAGTAACAAAAGAAAAAGATAGCAACAATATTAGCGCTGTCAAATTATTCAGATTTAAGTTTTCCAGAAAAGTTTAGTCACGATTTCAAACCATGCTGACTATAAACACGCAGAAGAGTGACATGTAAACTAATTTGACAGGAGTAAAGTTCTTGCCATCTCTTTCTTGCTATCTTTTTCTTTGTTTTCCTTCTCATTCTTTCTTTTTTAAATCTGGGAGCGTTCTACAATTTATACGCGCGGAGGCGACCCTAGCCGGTTGTTGGCCTATTGCGCTCGCACCTCGGCAGAGTGCTAGGCCTAGGTTGTACCTGCACAAAGGCGATCGCGTTGGTGTTGTGGTGCGTGTCGGTGACGAGGGCGCGGCCCTGCTCGCGCAGATGCGCCGACACCGCGTCCGCCACCGTGCGCAGCCCCTCCGCCACGCGCGACAGCAGCTTGTACACGCACGCCAGCTCCGACGTGCGCGTGTGCATCAGCATGTGAACTACGCCGCTGTTCTCCATCTGACAACAAAAATACTACTGAAGCCGCGGTTGCACTGCATAGGTTGCTAGGAGACACGGCTGCTACAGCGTGGGTTTCCGCATAGGTGAGTCGAGAGGCGCTTAGCGTCATTAGAGAGAACAAAGATAAAACTGTACAGCGCATTCGGTCGCTTCGCTACACACCAGGCGAATCGTAGAGTTCCAAGCGCACAATACGGCCAGTCCCGTGCATAATATAACGTTGTTTTTTCAGGGTTAAGTCACTTGCAGTCCAGCCACGGCCTAACGAATCGGCTAAGCCCTTATTACAAGTTTTTTGACAGCTAACATTATTTAAAATAACATACCAAATCATCAATTAAAAATATAAGCGCTCTCAGCGGACGTCTCGCGAACTTTAGGTGGCGCACGGATGCAGGGCTCGCGGATGAATGCTCTTTCACTGGTTAACTTTTTTGTTGCTGACGACTTATGTCGCACAGTGGGCGAAGGTCCGCCTGAGACGCAGAAGGCAGCGGGTTTGATTCCCGCCGCGGGAAAAATGTTTGTATGAACTTATAAAATTTTATTATTTGTCTCGGGTCTGGGTGTTTTCTATGTATTATATGCATATATGTATTTAAAAAAAAGTATGTAAATTGTGTATGAGTCATGTAGTGACCACAAGCTCTGTTTAGTTTGTGGCTAGATGATGTGACTAAAGCAGATTGTGGTGTGATACCTCAACGATAGTCTTCATGTGCCGCTCGATAAGCTCGTGCTCCAGCACCTTGACGATGCGCGGCTCAGTGCTCTCATCGAGGTAGTGCCGCGCGCGCTCAGACTCCTCGGAGATGCGCGCCTCCACGCGGTTTATGTACACCGCTGCACTGTTCTCCGCGAGAAACTTTTGAGATTCCATCTGAAAACAATTCAAACTCATTAGCTATTATTGAAATTACATGGGCCATTTGGAATCGTAGTATATATACGTAAATTTAATTTAAACGGTCTACTTTTGGTTAGTCCGCGATCGCCGCTTAATAAAACTAACCGATAGCACATGCCTGCGAATTTTTAGTTCTAGGGTATTCCGGTTTCCTCACAATGTTTAAATCAATGTTTTGAGCACGTTTTAATTAATGTAATGGGACACTTTTCGAGTCTCTGTGCCATTGTCTACTTCTACTTGTCTCCTTTTGATTGTGTATTTAGGGTGCAGGTTCGAACTGGAAAAGCGACTTACCATACACTAGGCCAACGCGGCTCTTAGAATATTAATTATTATTCATTTATTTCAGATTATAAAAAATCCATATAATATTATTATTCATATAAAACTTAACACTAATATTTACACAATATAATAATAATATATAATTAATGTTCTCAAGACTGTCTTACTCTATAAAACTCTGAAGACTGATGCAGGAACGGCTTCTCAAAGTCCTCCTCGAAGACGGCTCTGCAGTTGATGCCCAGCACCATCAGCATCTGGCAAGCGTTGCGGATGGCGAGCCTGTCCACCACCTCACCGCGGCGCTCGCGCGCGACCATCTCAAGCAGCGTTTGCCGGAGGTGATCGCGAATACATCCGTAGCGTACAACCTATGGTAAACAATTCTGTAAAAACTAAGGGCCAACCTAGTGCCTAAGTTTATAAAGAACTTAGGCACTAAGACCATTAGTTAAAGATAATGTATCATTTTGATGTATCATAATGTTACAATAAAAATAAACCTTTGTGAGAGAGAATAGATACTTTTTTTGTTTTCAAATTATACGTGAATTATGAAGATAAGAACCGTCATTTTTGTTTGTTCGAAAAACGCCATTCTATTTTTACTGTAATTAACGTCCAAAAATGCATGGAACTTACATGAGCTATCGTAATTCGATAGATAGATAATTCTTTATTTCCCTACCTAAAGGACGCTGTAATAGCAGATGGAATACAAGTTGATTGTTTAAAAATCTCGCAAAAATTCTCTTGTTGTTATAACATACCTGATCTCTAAATATAATTAGTCCCAAGTTGTAAACATTGTCCACTTCATTTTGTTGCACGTAAACTCTGTCCATATACATGAGTATATCGCGAATCATGACCATGCTGGTTTGGTGATCCGTCCATGCGTTATTCAGGGTCTGAAGGAAGCCGTTGTGTAGCGAGTGGAGAACGTCTTCGCGAACCTACAAAAAGAGCATTGTTTTACTGTTTTCCGTACTAAAACAGTGGGAAAAATAACACTGTATAAGGTTCCGACGGAACCCTATTATTAACCCCGGGTTCTAATAACAGTCGTAAAATGATGACGTTTAGTTTTTCCTTGAAAAATGACAAGAAAATATTTTATATTTCGAAGGCATGTGACATATGTTAGTGTTCTAAAGCGGCGATAGGCTTGGAACCTGTCACGTGGAATGCTAAATCTACTTGCAAAACGCGGGCGTGTGCCAACTGTAATGTTTGGATATGCCTCTGACTATCCCCCTACTTGGTATCCTCACAGATCTACGAAATGAGTATGTATCTGATAATGTCCATAATGGGGAGTACAGTCATGAGCATGTTAGTTTTATTTGTATTTTATAAAATATCCCAAAAATTTATCTTATCGGGACTCAGCAGGTATCAACCCGCGACCTTTTGCTTGGTACACGAGTGCTAAAACAACTAAGCCACGAGGTCGTTACCAACTTGGTCGAAATTCTTGGGTTGTTTCGGCTAGAGGCTTCGGGCCTCCCTCAGGGCTTCACTTACAGGGGAAACTTAGCAGTTATGCCAAGCCTGTTTAGCGAAGATACATTTAATAACGAAATTAATGATACATTTGATTTAAATGAATAAAATCCTTTTACTGCTGGCTTACACCTGTGAGACATTTTAAGCATCTGTCCCTAGATGTTGAATGACCACTTCCTCAAAGCCAATGATCCACGTGATTTAAATAAATAAAAATCTATTGACTTTGACTTTCACTTTGTGAGATATTTTAAGCCTCTGTTCCTAGATGTTGAATGACCACTTCCTTAAAGCCAATGATCCACGTGATTTAAATAAATAAAAATCTATTGACTTTGACTTTCACTTTGTGAGATATTTTAAGCCTCTGTTCCTAGATGTTGAATGACCACTTCCTTAAAGCCAATGATCCATGTGATTTAAATTAATAAAACCTATTGACTTTGACTTTACTTTGTGAGATATTTTAAGCCTCTTTTCCTAGATGTTGAATGACCATTTCCTCAAAGCCAATGATCAATATGATTTAAATGAATAAAAACCTATTGACTTTGATTTTCACTTTGTGAGTTATTTCACACCTTTGTTTCTAGATGTTGAGTGACCACTTCCTTCAAGCCAGTGTATAGTCGTTCACCATGCTTGTGAAGCACCATTGTATATGCATTGCGGTACAGTTCTTCAAATGAGAGCCCAGAGTTGTTTTTCTTCTGTATTTCTTGTATGGCATTTTTGAGTAGAGTCCATATACTCTCCACATACTTCTCATCCATAGTCATCTGAAAATAAATATACACCCTATAGTCAGGTCAGGACTATGTATGTGAACAGTCACATACATAGTCCTGACCCCACACTAGGATTCCCTTTGTCATGGGTATCAGAAACTACAAGTATCATGGAACAAATATCTACAGGACATACAGACATTTGTCTGGTGTCTCAACTACTCGTCCGCTGTGAAGCCGAGCTTGTCATCAGCAAAAAGTTAATTGTCACCAGCCTATTGATATCACAGTTGAAACACAAACTGTGCGATTCAGGGTATTGTATTGTTTTATACTTATATACATATATTAATTTAATAGGTAATAGGTACATAGGCATAGATATTGTAATCCTATTTGTAGGTAACATATTTCTGGTTTTTAAGAACCTGCTGTAAATAAGTAGGTATGTCTTTTTTGTACTTTTCTTTCTTAGTTGTCAAGTTATATAAACGATTTTTGATTCTTAAACTCTAATTTAATTTGCGAGATCAGTAAATGTTTTTCCTGTCAATGTTTGCATTTTTCCATAAAACACATAGGTCTGGGTACTCTGGGTGCACTGATAACTACAATATAGGGAAGCCAAGTGTCATCCATCAACAATATGTTTGATACTGTTGGGCTATATAAAATACTAGCTTCTGCCCACGGCTTCACCCTAGAGTTACCCAGATAAAAATGTGTTACTCTGATGTATAAGCTATATTACTGTAAAGTTTCATCAAAATCCATTTAATAGTTTTTGCGTGAAACAATAACAAACATCTATCCTCACAAACTATCGCGTTTATAATAGTAGTAGGATCCTACACATGATTCATGGATTATACTTGTATTGCTGGTATCTAGGTCATGCTGCTACCAAATTACTTTTCAAATGCAAAAACTTCTATTGGTATTGATATGTATATAAGTGACATTTGATATTATTATTTTCTAATCAGTTCAGATGAGCATCTATGCTACCCTTCTGCAGTAGAAGGCTGGCACACATAGTAGTTTGACACAGTGACCTATTTAGCAAATGAGTCATACTGTGATGTATGTGATGTGCTAAACAAAGAAGGAAAACAAATAACAAATCTGGCACAACCCAGAATATTTTTTTTTACATTTGCCATTGGTTTGTGTTCCAATAAGTGGTAATGGGATTGGAACTTACTTGCAAAACACTGGCATATGCCAAATATGTTTGGCCTTGTCTCCAACTACACCCTACTTGGTATCCTAATAAATCTGCATATTGAGTATAATGGGGATTACAGTCATGTGCTTTTTTTATACAACTACAAGCATATGCCGGACCACCTGTTGATAAGTGGTTACCATAGTATAAAGATGCTTGCAATACCAGAGGTATCACTCATGTTTGTTTACTCATGTTTCTCATATCGTTTTTGTTATTTCACCTGCACCCATACCCTTCAATCCTGAACACAGCAATGAGAGCATTACTGCTTGGCGGCAGTAATAGGCATGGTGAAAATGCCTATTACTGCCCGGAAAAGCCCTTTCACAGAAGCTTTACTTCTTTATAAAAGGTTTTTTTTTGAGATTTATGATATGCACACACTATATTTTTTCACTGTTTTCTGAAACTAAGCAAGGCAGAAATGTGGAATATTATTACATGGAATTTTATCACCTTAATCAATTATCTCTTCTCCTTTCATGTGTTATATTGCTTGGTGCCAATAATAGATCTTGTCTCTTACTATGAAAGTGACATGCATTTTATAACTGGGATTGGCCTTGGCTTAAGATTTAAAATAATTTAAAACCTCTCACTCCACCAGAGGGTATAGAATTAAGATTAAGATTAGCTTCTTGCCTTGCTTACCCATGCATCTGGATACATTTGATAGTAGGGTTCAGAATAATTCCACACTTGAAATTTTCTAGTCATCCTGACTTGATTAATTATAAGCAGTATTACAAAAACATTTTATAAAATGAAAACAAGACATCGAAAACATGAAAAAGAGCAATTAAAAATTGAATAATAAGTTTGTTTTGATTTTCACAGCTGTCAACTGCGACATATTGAATGCAAAATTAGCATTGATATGATGAACTTCTATTTTTGAATACTTACATGACATTTGTCATTTCGTAGACCTTTTGGCACCTCTTTATTGAGAGCAAAGAGTTTAGATGTTTTTAACATTGAAAGATGAGAATAGTTTGATTTACTTCACCAAATCTTTACTCGCATACCTACCAGAATGGAAAGACCTTAGAGCAATAAACTACAACATAGTTTATAGCTTGAAGGTCTGGAAGCCCTCCAAAAACACATCCCTACTTATATCAATAAAATTAGAGTAATGGAATACCTACAAAAAGTAATCTACCTACATAAAATGCTATTATTATTCATGGTTTAATTGTTGGCACTGGGCAATGTTCACATGCTATGATGATTTGACGATGATCATAGTTTTTATGTCATGAACTCATTAATAAATTTCAGGAAGTCTTAGAAATAATATGGAGCAATTATTGCAACTCAACTCAACTATTTATATCCTGATATTACTCGTCCATTGGTATCTAAATGTAGATTGACACACCATTTACATGAACAAAAAACAATGACAGACTGGTTTTTTAAATAGCAAAGTAATAGCATGGTATTTTTGTTATAGTACATAAATAAGTAGGTAGGTTAAATGTTGTATCATGAATTAACTTACAGGAAAAGCCCTGATTCTCATTTTGCCAGGTTTGTCCTTTGGTAAAGTACTCTTCATCATTGCAGCGGTAGTAGGTCACCCACCAAACTCAAAATTCTTATCGAGATTCCTTCAGTTCATTTGTTGCAGCGAAAACACATTGTTACTCTCTTTTGAACCTAAAAAAAAGATCAGTAAACAAAAAGTACACAATAATTATAGTTCGGAATCGTCAACCCATCACACTGTTGTATCGGTAGGTACTAGTACAAAAATTGAGCATAGGTTTTATAATTTGGTAGGTGTGTGAATGTTATTATGGCTAATCCTTACAGGCTTACCAATTCAGTGTTTTTGTTACAAAATACGTAATCAAAAATTCTATGACAAGTCAGTCAAGATGAGAAATAAAATGAATTCCAAATTCTTTCACAAATTCAGTTTCCATGTTTTTTGATAACTGACATTTACATTGACTGACACGACATCATTGACACAACTAAAATAAGAAATGTCATCTTTTTCTAGGTGCTGTGTTTGTACCTACCCACCACTCAAATTGAGAGGCCAGGACATCATCTGGCAAAGCGCCGTCCGTTACCTCGGCATAGAAATTGATAGATCATTGACAATGAACGCATAGGTAGAGCGTACGTTACAACAAACGCGTGCCGCTAGTGCCATGCTCTGACTAGTTCTAGCCCCCAAGTTACTTCTGAGGATAAAGACGGGGGTCTATCAAACATATAATTATCCTATCACAGCTAACTTACGTATCACAGCGCCCCAGCGTTGTGCAGCGCCACAAACCGCAAAAAAATGCAGCAGTGTGTACAGGAGCAGCGTGACCGTCAGGTACGGTACGATCGCCCGCGATTTACAGCACTAGCGATGAGAAATCTGCAGTGTTGTTGGCGCAAATTATGTTCGATCGCGCCGACAACAGTCACCACACTTATCTTAACTAATTCTAATCGCAATTTGGGATTAGGATCGAATAGGTACCTACGTGCAATTTGGTACTTTTAAATGCAATACTAGTACACGATTGGAATCCATATTTAATGGTGGAATTTTATGGAACTAAATGAAATCGAATAAGCTATTATTGGTAGGTACTTGTGATGTTAACATTCAAGATTGGAGTAGAGTCATGTCATAGTCTAGAAACTAAAAAAAATTAAACGTGATTGAATTAGAATTGTATCGAGTGCCAAGGGTAGCCCTGCTGGTCACGGGGAAATGCCCAGATGCTTTCCTGAATTTAGGTGGTCTATCTGTGTGTGGTTATTTTGGTGAACTTACGGTGCACCAAATTTTCTACGAAGATTTAGTTGGTGCGCTTCTGATATCTCAAGGCAGATTTTTCAGAACGCCATGATTTTCAGACTTCGGGGTCCATGTGTGCAGTGGAGCAATAGCATTGAGGTTTAGCGGCAGTTGTCGGCGCTATCCTACATACTCCTACATACATACGCGCCAATAGCACCACGAAGTCTGGACCAGCGTGTGCCCCACACGACAGTTTATACTCAACGCCACCTGTCGATGTAGACCCCAAAATAGCGGATGATGGTCTCCCGTTCTCGCAGGATGAGTGGTGCCAATATTTTGCGCCGCCGGCGCGGCGCGTGTGACTATTCTAGAAGCGTGGCACTGCGGGTGTGTCTTTGGTATGTACGACTGAAGTGGGGTGGGGTGCCGTCGTACGCGAGTGTACAAAATGGCCGAATGAGAGTCAGAACTTGTTTGTTACTCGCATACCAAGGTGAAGGGTGTTTAACGAACTACCTACCTTTTAAATTTAACGCTGCATAATACCTAGTAGAAGTAGTATAAAATATCTGTGATAATACCTATAAGTAGCGCTTTACTGTTAGGTATTTTGTTCCGAGCTCTATGGTAGGTACTTACTTAGGCATTTTTATCTCCATATAATGGGAAAACAAGGAGAAAACCTACAACATCGGTATGTTGTAGGTTTTCTTACCGATCTACCCATAGACTAATGGGTCTCCTAAGACACAGATATATGCTATGACTCCTATGCCATAAGACTAATGGGATAAGTATAACAAACTGGTAGGATAAGAAAAAAAAATGTCTTTAAAAATACTTATGTTTATTATAATTTATGCTCTGGATTTTCTAAACATAACTTTCAGGTATTGATAATGATATTTAAGGTTGCTAACTCTAAAAAATAATTTAATATAACTTCCTAACACGATTTGGGTTCGAACATTCTTGTAGATTATTAAATTCTTCCATCTTTCTTCTTCTTTGTTGTAAGGCATACAACAAAGTAGGTAGAACTGTTATTTAATTAAATTATATTTAATCTTAGATGTAACATTTTATAAGTTAGGTATGAAGTACTTATATAAGATAATTTTATTAAACTTAAGTCTTCGGTAGGTAAGGCAATACTATTCGTTGTAGTTGTAGGCTGGGTGCGCTTGGACGACCCATCTGAACAGCAGTAGAGTCAGGCAAGCCAGTGCGAAGAAAGAAATCAGGACACGGAGGTTCTTCTCTGACCGCTGGTCACGCTCACTGGCCCGCAATCTTTCTATCAACCCATTCTAGAAATAAGAACAAACAGTATTTATGTAATCTGCCAATCTTACTCAAATTGAAAAGAACTCAAACAAGGATAGTGTCTTATGCCCGAGATACACGAGACTATTTTTTCAAGCCAGGATAGTAAGCTGGCAAGCAAGCTAGTAACTCTGGCTTCGTGTATACAGAACTAGCTTCATTTCTAGGATAGTAAGCTACTAAGAAAGCTTGTTAGCTAAGATAGTTTAATAGTTCAATTTTTTTGAACTAGTAGCACCCCCACCATTGATTTTACTATACTGACGAATGACGAAGCTAGTATTCGATTGGCCAGTGTGCACTGACTACGCGTTTTATTTTCTGATCGCAATTCTGATTTAAATTGGTTCGAGGAAATGGGGTGCCTGTTGTCTAGTGCGAATTAGCATAGTTTCCGAAGTAACTGTTTCAGTCGAATTGTGTTTTCTTACGAGTGCAGTCATTTTACTTCCCTGACGTGTTGTTACCTTAGTCACTGCAATGCTTAAAATGATCTGGCATCAGGTTAAAAGCACTAGCGTGTGCGAAGCCAGGATAGCATAGACCGAGGATCTATATTGCTCTAGCTTTAAAAAACTAGCCTCGTGTATCTCGGGAATTATTTTAATTAAAGTGAAATGGCGTTGTAAATTCGAATTGACTTTGAAAAATAAACGTTATTTGTAAGCGTCAGTGCCTAAAATGTAAAATATCGTCGGACAAGTGTCATTGAGTTATGTAGGTGCAGCACCTACTTATCTCAATGACACTCACCTCAGAGGAGTATTTTCTACTTAGTTTAAGACTAAAAAAGGCAACGACTCTTTTGAACGGCGTTTTCTTGCCTACTTAGTAATTTATTATCTAAGGCTATTTTGAAGATTTAATGTTATTTGTAGGTATATAGGCTAACCTAACTCAGTAGGCAAAGAAGGTAGACCTACCCACCATAACTAGAGGATACTTTTTTAAAGATCGGTGAGCATAGATTGAATAATAGGTAAGTATATTAGGTACTCCGTGACCGTGGCAGATACGCGTGACAAATCTTAAGTGTGGACGGTTTTGTTACGCGAATAAAATAATAGCAACGCTGTGAGTACCGTGAGAATACACCTATCCCCCGTAGTTATGTCACGGCACATTAGGTAATGTTACAAATTGACTCCTTTGAAAGTTTGTCTGCAAGCGATAGCTTCACAACGATAAGACCACCCATCATCATCATCATCAACAACTTGTAGAAATCCACTGCTGGACAGGCGTGCCCCAGTGCCATGAGGCCATAACGAACGACCTTAGGCCATCCCCATCCCCCAACTCACCGCAATCTGAACGTTGCCATCGGCCATCAGTGCATCGACCGCTTCGTGCTCGCTAAGACCGTCCTACAATGGACGGTCATAAATTTATGTGTTTTTCATGGATCAAGTGAGCGAAGCGAACAAAGATTTCCAACTTTACTTGGGCAATCTGTATGTATCAAAGATCTCGGTTGGTATGTCTAATTTGTTTGTCCGACGATAACTGCGTTCCGTTTATTCAATCTTGATCAGAATTGGTAGGTAGGTAAAATGATTATCTCTTTGTTGTTGAAACATGGAACCGTCTGGCTTACCCATCCGCCATGTGAAGCAACCCAGGAGCCGGACTCCTCGTGCAGCAAGTCTGCGATGGCGGCGGCCGGCGCTGCCACCAGCTCCAATGCTGGCTCGCCGTCAGCTGCCTCGGCCGCCTCCTTAGCCAGCGCCCCGCACACGCAATACACGGCTGCTATCTGTAAATGTAAATTTAAAAAAAATCTATCACAAGATTGAAGTCAATGATAATATCAATACTTATTTATTTATTGAACTCACAAGGATCGTAAGAAATGTAAAAAAAAACCATCCACTCATTATTTTTTACTATTTATTAACATGCGACAATATGGAGCACGGGCATGCGTTTAAAAGGTTGTTTGTTTGTTTGTCTATCTGTTACCATATCTTCAAAGTTACTTAATGATTTTGAACAGCATTAAATTTTTGTGTAAAAGTTGTAAAATTGCACGCCTTCAAGTGTGATTCTTAGATAAGTACTTACCTAAGTGTCATCGCCTGAAGTCGATAATGCTGTAAACAACCTCATGGCAAACGCATTTTACGAATTTAAGTCTTCGCGCGTTATAAAATAAAACGATTACATATATTATATTACTGCGGATAAATATGACTACTGGACAAGTAACGAACCTAAGAGAATGGGGGAAACTTGATTCCTATCCTTACATTTTAGATCATATCCCACCAAATAAAGTGTTTGTTTATGGTTAATTTGCACTTCCATTATATGTTAATTAATATTGAACTGAATTGATAATGTAATTTTAAGAAAAACAATAGTGTTAGTGTTGCTTATTTTTGTGCTTTTTCCGTAATTTAGCGTTTTATACGGGTATTTTGTTACGAAGGGTCAAGATCATCAAATCTTCCCCAGGATCAAGTGTCTCTCCAAAAATAGTATTTAGCCTTCGTTTTCCGATTTCCTGCGATGGGTGCAATACGGGCTGTTTTTGGAGTAAGAACAATTATTATAGACATAATTTTATCGTTTTACGTGACATTATTCGCAAATACTAGTGACCCTGTCACGCGCGTAACTATATCTTCCACTCTGATCCTCTGAAGAAAAGTGTTCTTTCACAATCATGTCATGTAAGCAGTGAACCTGTTCGATATCAAATAAGATGAAAACACTTTTTGAGTTATGCTCCAGGTAACTTGCCTACGCGAGATCATAGGATTAAACGAGGGAGTGTTATTTGTGTATTTAACATGGGACCATTCGTAGGTCCCATGTTAAATACACACTTGATACATCTTTATCAACGAGGCTTCCCTCAATTATTTGGTTCCTTTGATTATCTACACTGTTTGCTCCTGCAATTGGAAAAACAAAATGAATCAATCAGAAAGACTGAAATCAATCATCAATCATGTGTATAAAACCATTGGAATTCATTTTTAAGTAAATAAATAAACGTAAAGCATAAGCCTATAAACACAAAGATTATACAATGTTCTGACCTTACACTAGGATTCCCTATGACGTGGGTATAAGGTCCTACGAGTACCGTGGTACCACAATAATCAGACCCGAAACAAATGTCTGCAGAACATGCAAACATTTGTACCACAGAAGAAATCGAACATGCACACTTCGCGTCGCAGCTGGCTACTTACCCGCCGTGGTAGTCACTCGTAGATAGTTACTTAGTCCATCATTTTTTCAGTTTAGGGACTGAGGTGCTCTAGAAAGGGCTCAAGGTGACTACAGATTGGTGCATTTGAGAGCAATTAATTAGGTATTTAGGTATACACCTATTAAGTGGACGAAGTTCTCAATTTATTGCTATATATTTTAAAGGTTCCATCCAAAGGGTCTCAACTGGTGGACCCTATTAAGACAGACGCCAAACGCGGTCGGAAGGCATAATGCCATCCGTCCGCGTCAGTCAGGAACAGGCTGTATCTTTTAACTGTACTAATGAACCCCGGCAAAATGATCACATAATACCTAGGTACGTGTTACAATCAAATTTATCATGGAAAATGATAGAAAAGTCAACAAGTAAAACACCAAGGAGTATCGAGGGAAACACATTGAAATAGTGAACTATCTTGTTATTGTAGATATTTCGGTGTTGTAGTTTTAAAGTTTAAGTAAATTTGAGTTACTACGACCCTGGCAAATATGGAGTAATAAAGTTTACGGCCCTAGTAAATATGGAAGTAACTAGCTTTCGCCCTCGGCTTCGCCCGCGTGGTAAGTTGATATAATTAGCTTATGACCTTTTCCAGGTTACAAACTATGTCCATATCAAATTTCATCATAAACGTTCAACGGTTTAGCCGTGAAACATATAGGTAGGTATATATTACCGGTATAATTTTTCTGACTTAATAATGGCCAAATCACACAATATCATTATAAATTGTAGACTAAATTGTAAGATATGTTATGTAATGTTCATCAAAATCTGTTCAGAAGTTTTGGCGTGAAAGAGTAACATCCATCCTCAAAAACTTTCGCGTTTATTATAGAACCTAAGTTAGATACTTATGACTGCGCGATTGATTGAAGTTAATTTGTACCGAGTTTTGAGCAAATCGAACCAATGAATAAATATTTGCTTTAGCTTTGTTAGATTTGTATTAGTACCTACCTAGTTCATATATTATTTTTAATGTGATTAGACATATTTTATATGTTTGAGCAATAAACTGTTCTATTCTAACTATTCTAAAAACATACAAACTTTCGCATTTATAATATTATAGTAGGATAAAGTTCTCCAAGTTCTTTCGTACCGTGTACATACTGGTGTATAGCTAGCAATTCACCTGCGGCTGCTAAACATGGTTTAAAACATTTAACTAGGTAACTAGCAATAGCTTGTGAATTCATTTGTTCTCAAAATTAGTGGGGCTTTGTTAATGAATTAACTTTTTAACCGACTTCATCAAATCATTAAGTAAAGCTGGCGACTTCAGACATAGGTGGAATGTCTTTCTGAATTTGGGTCTGGAATCTAGATTATAAATTCAACAGATGTATGTGGTATGAAATGCATTTGAATTCATCAAATCGTTCTGTTTCTCGACGAGCGTTCTGAACCCGATCTGAAAATTCCAATTTTCAATTCAGATACTACATTATTTTAATAGGAGATTCTATTTTAAATTTTCTCATTGTGCTAGGAGGCTAAATGACAAAGTTCATTATTGTCTTTTCGGAATTTTCAGAGACGTGGGTGGCTTGCTTCAGTTTCACTTATCAGCTTTTTACGTGGTAGATTGAGTATTTCCTTGAGCTGTTTCAGTGAGGGGAAATCCTAAACAGTAAAAGATATCAAGAAAACTGATTCAAAGATTTTGTAAAAATACATTTTTGTAACAAAAAAAATTAGATACATTCCTACTAATTCCCCTAATTCAATGTTTTCCTAAAATAATAGGTTCGATTCAAGATATGTGTATGAGATTTATCCAAAACATTTGATTTGCAGTTTTTATTTCTAAAAAAACTTTTCTGCCTACTAATTCCCAAAATTCCATTTTTTCCTAAAAATAATGGGTTCGATTCAAGATATGTGTATACGATTTATCCAAAACCTTTGATTTGCAGTTCATTTCTATTAAAATCGGTAGCGTATTTTGAGCATTTTTCGATATCTTTTACGGTTTAGGATTCTCTCTCACTGACACATCACAAAGAAATAACATTTACTTATACATATTCTGGTGGTTTTCGGTTCTGCATTCAGCAATGTAGAGCAAAAAAAAAAATTTTTCACATGGTGCTATGTTGTATTGCGCTTTTCGAAAAAAGTGTTTGTCAGACCAGGTACCTGTTATGATGACCATTCTTGTGTTTTACTAAATTTTTATAGCAAAATATATTTTATATATCTAAACACAGGGAAGCAGAACTTTCCATGTTCTTACATATCGGAAGAAAGATACGTAGGTAAAGTAAGTAATTCAACTAAAGTTAACTTTAACTTGGTCAAATCCAATTATCAAAATGTACTCAGGTAGGTACGAGTACGTAAATTAAACGTAATAGGCCGGAACAAAGTTAATAAAATGCAAACGAGAATGGGGAAGACAGGGGATGGCAGTTTCATCAATGAACTAATTTGACGCCGCACCATTCTAGGGCACAAATTGCATTTCTTATATAACTAGGTAGTTACTTAGGATCGACTAGAAAAATAAAGCCAGTGACGATTTTCTTGCGAGACATTTTCTCAACTTTTTTCATTTTCGTGGTTGTGTAAGGGTGGAACCGAATCAATTACGAGTTTACGCACGTTCATGATGCATTGGGCGAGGGCAGAGCGAGCGACAAAACAGCGCCCCATTACTTGAGGTAGAGCACGTTAGAAGTTCTCTCTCCATGCATGTTTTTTTTATACCACTTAAGTGGCAAACTAGCATTCTACCCACCTGTTAGTAAGCGGTACCGTATAAACGTTAGCAACATCAGAGGTATCACTCGCGCGTTGTCGACCCTGAGGCATAATGGTGAAAGATCTCATGTGCCTGTGATTTTACCGGCATACCATACCCTTCAAACCGGAACGCAGCAATGCTCTTGTGCTTGGTGGCAGAAATAAGTAATAATAATAATATAATAAAAACAATATATATATATATGAATATTACAAGGCGAAGCCAAACACGTGCGTAGGTAGGTCCTGTCCTCCCGATCAGGGGTCGGTTGCCGTGGCGACCTTCCGATCATCATGATTAAGACGTCAATACATCGGCAAATAAAACACCAACGAATTACCTACCTACTAAGAGCGGGGCGCAATCAATATATAGTATAGCAAACTGATATAGAACAATAATTTATTTGTTTTTAAGAAAACCAACAGCACATATTATAACAGAAAGACATAATAATAGACACAGAAGGCCAATAAAAGGTTTTCACGTGTAGATAAGATACATAAAGAGTGTGAGCTGGACAAGAAACAATAGGAAGGACCAAAGACAATTCGTAAATTAATATAAATATTTAAAGATAAGACCACTTCGATTGATCCTGTATACAGATAAATGATAGTATAAAACATCTTCTTTCGTAGATACACAGAAATCAACCGCAATGAGGAACAAGATAAATTTTCAGGAAAGGTAAAATAGATCATCAGCCATTCCAGCGAATCTTACCTCCACTTATATCCAAGTACGCATCAAGCAAGCCCGACTCTGATTTATCTCTGCGAGATTTTCGATTCATCCATGGTATTTGGAATTATGTACTTTATTCATAGAATAGAAAATACTTTATTGCACACCAAAAAACAAATCAGCTTAGTTACTAAAAACTTTGATGTACAATGGGCGCTCTTATGGCTAAATAGCGATCTCTACTAGAAAACTTTTGGATGGAACGGACTGTAAGAAAGTTTACAAGGGGTTTAATTCATCTAGCCGCGCCGATTTTCCTAAACAACCCATTCGAAAAGTTCGAGTACTTTATTGAAATTATACACTTCTTACACGTAATTCGAAGTCCACAGGCGCTCTCAGAATTCTAAGAATTCATAATTCGAAAGTCCTATAAGTTCCTCGAAATCAAGAGGTATTAAATCACTTACCCCGTAATCCGAAGAAATATCAAACCTTACAAATTCACCAACACGCGTACGAATCTGTTAAAGCTATAAGGGGTATCGTTTAGTTTCAGAAGGAACTGGATATTAAATTTTGCATGAACACTTTGTTGGACTCAATAATCGAACTTGAAACACTTCTAATCCTACGATGTGATATGATTTAAACGAAGTCGTCGGGAACCCAACATAACCCCACTACATATTTTAGCTAGCACAAATCCATTGATGTATTATTGATTAGGATCTACTATGCTATTGATTTGACTTGCCTAAACCACTTAAACGATTACACACATTGAAACCCAAAAACCGCGTTAGAATATATAAGAAGCTCGTTATTATTTTGTATGAAATATAGATAAAATTTTATGTCTGGAGCTGTCTACTCAACCGAAGATTGTCATTTTTAATTAATGAAAAGACAAGATTGTCATTCAATGCTAAAACAAACTTATTTGATTTTCAAAGTTTGTTTAGGTATATTGTTTTGTACCAATGACTTGTGTCATAATTTCACCAAGAACCTCTTTTTAGAAAAAGGACATCGCAATTCAAAAAAATACGCTTTTTTGAATGAATTATGTTAATCAGCCTAAAATACTTTTCCCGTTTATTTGTGAACGTGACAGACCCCGGTATAGAGGTCGATCGTTACAGTACTTACAATACAAACAGACAAAAATACGAGCAATATCTGTGTGATTAGTCATTCTGTGGAGTACCTACCTATTCCACTTGTTTACGAATTTGTAATGTCGCAAGATGGTCGTGAGCGCATCGAAATCGTATCGTTTATGTATCTCTCGCACCAGGCGTAACCGGCTCGCAATTGCGCCTATCTTCCGACAGTAGTTGCTCGGCTCGATGCTCACGCGCTATACGCAAGTAATTTTGTCTCCGGCGAACTTTTTACGCAATTAACTACCACTTATCGCTGTCCTATTTTCCATACTTATTTTCTTAATTCTTATCTATCCTGGACAAGCACAAGCACACAGCAGACATTCTGTGTGCTTGTGCTTCTCTAAATACTTTGTGTAAAATATACCTAAACAATAGAGTGGAAAGTAATGTGTTGTTTGTGTTGTTTTCGTTATGCACAATCCAAACACGTAGGATCAACATACGATCACCACAATTTCATCTATTCGTAATTAGATGGAACCTCGGAATTAAATAGCTCTCAAAACATATGATTTCTTTAATAATTAAAAGAACTGTCAGTTTCGCGTTATGGTTTATGTAACAATATAAAATAATTCAGCCTCATTAGCAAATAATTTGGTGCCTTCACTGATAGGTATGTAAACAATTTTTTTTCGGAAATCTACCTTAATTATTGAAAACGGAATCATGTGTCAATCTATCTGCCCATTCGTGTTTCATAATAAAACTCGGACTTTTCCATCAGTTTAATAATGCTAGGTATCAAAATAATGTGAAGAGACGTGTATTCCTAAAATGACAAATTGAAAAAAACCTAGGTCCGCATATTTGGGTATTCCAAGTTTTGATAGTTGTGCTGCATTGTTCCAAAGTTAAAACGTTCTAAGATGAAAATTGATGCCGAAAATTTAAAATACCAGGTTTCATCCACTTGCTACATTTCCACTTATGATTATTGGTATTATCGGTGTTTTTTCACTGTTCTGATGTTGTGCTATATTGTTTTAGCTTTGTACTGTACTGTTCTACAATTACTTATTCAACCGCTTTACTTCTGGAAATGTTGATGTCGCAGTCGAAACTCGTGGACGTTCGGCGAACAACGCCGATTTTATGAATTGAAGGCGATTCCGGCTCAAACTACAGCTGAGCTTGCATAGGATTGTAATGGTAGTGTCAAAATAATATTGGACCATTTGTAGCAAATCATCAAAATAAAGAAGATTACTACTTTTCCTTACCAAACGGCAATTTCATAGGTAGGCAATACCTATGAAATTGCCGTTTGGTATTATAATATTTTTGACAAACATGGAAAAAAGTGCGTGGGGTGGGTGGGTAAAAGGTTTTTGTTTTCTATTTTTGACGTCTATTTTCATTGATGTTTTTACTTTGGAACAATGCAGAACCAACCTAGAACAATACAGCACAGCTTTAAAAACTTGAAAAATTCAAATGTGTGGTTAGGCCAGGCTTCTAAACAGTTTTTTTTACAATTCTTAACGTGAAAATTGTTCACTTGAGAAGTATAATATTCTAAAACAATATAATTATAATATTAAAAATTGCCTATTATTACTCTCGTCTAATATAGAACAACCACCATAACTGTCAGAAATCAGAAAATGCAAAAGTGCGGAGCTAACTTCTTGTACCTACCTGCGAAGGTTCTGGCAAAATCGGGTTAAAATGTCGTTTTCAAATTTATATTATGCTTCTAGAAACCACTTCTTATTCACACTTATCATGCAGAGTTTTCTTGACCGTGGCCAAGTTTTTACTCTCCGTAAAGTAGGTGCATGATGTTTAAGTTGGAGACTGACAAGTTATTTGATAGGTAGAGTCACAAACTAAATAAAGATAAAGGGTAGAGCTAAAAATGAAAAAGTACTGTGGACGTTGTGACCTTGTAAATAATTACAAAGTTATTTACCTTAGACCAAGTAATATTTTCTCTAGTGATTCGTCGCGCCAGTGCCAACGCGAGCTCTGCAAGCGCTGTGTCTGAGCGGAGCATCGCAGACGGAGCCCTGGTAGCCTGCCTAGCCACGTGCCTGAACGCATCAGGCCGTTTCCTCTCCAGCGCAGCGCACAAAGCCCTCAGCGCTGTCAGCACCCCGGTCTCGCTGTTACTAATAGCCTCTTCTCCGCATTCAGTCTCCACCATTCGCTGCAGCCGTTTCATAACTATTTGCTGTTGAAGAATTTTATGTTCCGATAAGAATATTTGATTGTTTTTGTTGTTTGAAAATAGTTATCAAAGATATTGAATATATGAATGAATGTAGCGGATCTTAGGATGAGTAGAGCAGTAGTTGATTGGTAGGTAGAATAATGATAGTGGGCAATCACGACGACCTGGGTGGCGCGGTGGGAGAGGGACTGACTAGAAGAGGTGCGAGTTCGTTTGTTCCTGCGGGACAAATGTTTGTATGTTCTGCAGTTATTTGTTCCGTGTCTGGGTATTGTGGTACCACATTACTCGTAGTTCCTGATATCCACGATGCAAGAATTTATTTTTAAAATTCTTATCTTGCGACCACGAACAGGAAGACGCAGTGTAGGAAGACCCCCTCCGAAGGACAAAGCAAGATCGTTCAAAGAGTTACTCTTTTACTTAAGCGTGAGGTTTTTTTCAGCAGCGGAATTCTACAGGATTATGATTCTACAGACATGAAGTGACACTTGGCATGGGTATATGTAGTTCAAGAAGTAGAAGACCTCCTTGTGAAGAACTCGTTCGGGGATGTACTACCACCATACTTATTTCTGCCGCCGAGCAGTAATGCTCGCATTGCTGTGTTCTGGTTCGGTATGGGTACTCGTGAAATTACAAGCCCATAAGATTTTGCACCCGTTATGTCTCAGGGTCGGCAACGCGATGATACCTTTGATTGCAAGCGTCCATAGATTACGGTGACCGCTTACTAACAGAATAAAAAAAATGGGGACACCAGTACACAATGTAGCCAGATCAAAAAAGAGAGTCCTAATAATACATGGCAGTAGGGTATGTTGTACCTTTTTAGAGCACAAGGTGGATCTTCGTATCTGCGTCTTAATGTACTGCAGACAGAGGGCTCGACCTTGGCGGACTATTTGCGGTTTGACGTGGGTCGGAGTGGCAAGGCACCAGCCAATAGTGGCAGAGAGGCGGCGGGAGACAGCTGCTGCAGCGGCGCTGGAGACCATGGTGCTGAAGCGACGTTTTGTCCGGTCGAGAGGCGATAGCGATCGAGTTGGTGATGATCTTCGGCCTGAATAGCAAGAATTAAAAAATACATATTAAACAATTTTTGTTTCTTGACTTTTCGGTATTATGTAATGTTTCTTGAAGAAAAATCCGATGCAAACCATAAATAATATAGAGCAAAAATACAGAATGCTAAATGATCGTCAGCTGTTGAGGACTCGATGTCGTGGTGACTCTGAGAAGAAAATCATTATAGGTAACAAAGTCTAGGGAACACCGTTTATGGTAGGTATATAAACAGGTCAATCGTGTCGTTTGCTTAAAAATCTTGACTGTGCATGCAAAGTAAAAAAGCGGCAAATTTTAAAGATATTACAAACATTTGCAAATAATTTGTGTAAATTATTTGCAAATGTTGAAAGCTGAAAGTAAGATTATTATGGTAAGAATATAAAGTAAGATCACTTTATAGGTAAAATCACACACACGTTCTAGGACAATCTGTAAAGGACTACAAAAATATACACTTATAATCCCGCGCTAGTACCTATTCTTCATATGTTTTATATATAAGTGTTAGAGTGTTCTACATAGTTTAAAATTAACAAACAACAATTTATACACGTCTATAGATGTCTTTAGATAGCTAGCTGTTTCATTTGTATTTTTTATATAGCTTTATGATTAGGTATGTTTTTTTGACAGGTACTTACTCTGCAAGCCAAGAAGGCCATCAGATAAGCCGGGCAGTGCGCTGAGCGGCGTGCTGAGCTTCCGCCTCATGCGGATGGCTGGCGTGGGCATGAACTCGTCGTCTTCCTCTCCATCGGGAGGAGTGACGTGAATCGCTACGTTGTCCTCCTGCGCCTTTCCTCCGCCGCCACCCATTTGCCATCTCGTCTCCGTGAGGGGCCCTATCTATAAGCAAGTTTATTTCTGAATACATACATCTGTACTAATATCTATACTAATAATAAATAAGAGTTTGTTTTCTTTTTTGTTTCTTTGCTTGAACGCGTTAATCTCTGGAACTATCAGTGTGTTTTTGTTTTGCTTATAGCGTATATCTTGAGGAATGTTATAGGCCATTTAACATCACGCTACGACCCTTAGGAGCCGAGAAAAAGAAGTAATAGCGCGGGCAGGCGATTTGACGCAGTGAGTTGGGGGCCGAGAGCAGCCGTGGCATACCTAGTAAGTACCGCATCCCGCGGTAGGCAGTTACTACGGATTTCCACTAGCTACAATCCTTATATCTTTGGCTAAATTTATTCTCATCACATTTTCATGAATGCTCATCGTTTTAATAAGTACTTTTGCCTTAGCCTTTCTCAAGACTGTCTCCAATTTGGTCAGGGTATACGTTTTCCCCTTACACCGGTCCGATTCCTACTCGCCTTAATATGTAAAGTTTTATTAAAAAATATTGTTATCTTTTAAAAAACCGCCAAGTCTTATATCCTATTATCTTACTGTAGCGTCGTCTAGTGACACATGGTAAAACAAAACAACACCCTCACGACTGTAATCCTTAGGGTCCGATAAATTTTATAATAATAATAAAAACCTAAAGACACATACATAGGACGACCCCACACTAGGTTTCCCGGTATCAGAAACTACGAGTGCCATGGTACCACAGCACCCAGACCAGACCTTTACTCAATATGTAGATTCATGAGTGGGGGTAGACAGATGCACGTACATTTGCCACATGACCAATTTACTTATTAATACGTGGCGTATAAAGAAATATAAAAATAAAAAAATGTGTCAATTCGGACACTGTGTCCGAATATTTTGTGTCCGAGTTGTTAGCAAGTCAATATTTTCTATCTGAAGTAATAAAATACGATTTGAAAACTTCATTTTTTTTTTAAATACACTTAGTACAGTGTTTTTTTACGCAACAACATACATTATTATACAACCTAAAGCTCCTTATTTTTTAATTTAAAAAGTGTTAATTGAAATTAAAATCAAACAATGAAAGGTTATTCAGCATTATGCAAGCTATGCAGCAAACTTCGCATCTAAACTAACAAGTCATACTGGCAAAGTTCACCTCAATTGAATTACATCTACATCAGGCGGTTTATAAGTTAGTGACCTGTTACCTACAAGATTTGTGCATTAGATGTAGAGGGACTCTAATCTGTGAATGTAGAGTCACCGACTCTACATTCGAATGGCAGCTCTCATGGCTCTATGTATTTCTAGTCTAGCAAAATAATATTGTTTTGATGTATACTATGCATGCACAACCTTCTTCATCATCAATATACCCTATTGTGCCACTGATATGCAATTTTTTTAAGTAATAAGACAAAAAATACTTACTTGAAAAGGTAAGATTGGTTTACCAATTGATCATTCAATTAATTTGAAAACGAAAATGTAGCAGGGGTTCTTTGATACGATCAATTTCATCGTTATTACGTATCGCCATTCAATCTGCTATTTTGATCCCCTAGGGTAATTGGCTATTACGCTCAACAAAAAAGCTGTAAATATCTCAAGGAGTGTATAATTTAATCTTAAGACAGTAAAATAAAAAAAATAAAAAAAAACCCGCTTTTATCACTCACAAAAAAATCTAAAATAGACTACCACTATCCACCTCCTGGATCCATCATCAGACCTTCATTGCCAAGCCTGCTGCAGTCGTCGAATCAAATTTTCGAATTTTTGGTTTTAGGGGGGGAAGGAAAACATAGTGAGGAAACCGGCATGGTTTCCTCACTATGTTTTCCTTCCCCGTTTTGAGCACGTTTTAATGCCACCTTTCGACGTGATTAATATGTATACACATGCCAAATTCCAACTTTCTATTAATCTGATAAGTCTGTCTCTGAGCTAAGCCGCGGACAGACAGGCAGTCACATTAATGGGCAGCATTAAAAACCTAACCCACTTTTAAAGGGTCTAATTATTCTTCTTTCTTGAGTCTCTGAGCTAAGCCGCGGACAGACAGGCAGTCACATTAATGGGCAGCATCACCCACTTTTAAAGGGTTAGGTTTTAAATCTCCATGGACACACTTCCATATTTTAGGTACAACATTTGAAGTTACTGTGAGTAATCATTTCATCAAGTTCGATTTTTTAATAAATAATATGGTGTCTGTACTGTATGTATCTGAGGATGTCCACCATGGGGAAGACAGTCGAGAGCGTGTTTGTTTGTTTTTTAGATAGCTAGCTGTTTCATCTGTATTTTGTTGTAATACACTGTGACTTAGATTTTTGGATTGGGTAGAACTAGGCATATGTTTTGGGTTGAACGGCTAAAATAATATTGGGTAGAAAATTTGTGAGTAAAACGGGGAAGCACTCGTCAAGGTTAGATGTGACCGAAACGGGGAAGGCCCACTCAACACATTTTTATAATTAAAAATGGTTAGCTTATTAGCTGATCCCTCTTTAGGAAAGTCTCAGACTCACAATAATAATATGGTGGATATAGATATATACCTATAGTAAATATATACTTACTGACGGCTTTCTTTTTAATAAAGGTTTTTAATATTGTAGTGAATTTATGTCAAATATTTAAATGTGTCCTAAAGATTCCAATTCAGCGGGCTGGAACCCGCCTCTAATCGTCATGATTCTTTTTAATAATTTCTGATTGAGAGGAAAAGTTATTTCAATATTATGAAAGAACAGTAATTTAAAATGAAACAATTTACGAAAACATGTCTGGGCGTTGTTGAGAATTTGCCAAATAGAAGAATTGGGCTATTCATCTTTTATTACCTAGACAGATGTACCATGTTTTATGTCGATTTTATAATGAGATTTGTTTGTACTAAATTTTTTATAAGATTCTAAAATCTTATTCTTGTTTTGTAGTGCAAATATCAAGGAACTCTTATTGTTTCGCCATGCCCGTCCGTCTGTCTGTCTATCCGCGGCTTAGCTCAGATACTCTTAGTAATAGAAAGCTGTAATCTGGCATACGTATACATATTAATCACGCCTAGAAGTGGTAAAAAAAAATCTTGTTATATATTTTTATTGTAAATATTTCCCCTACACGTAAAGTGAGGATGGATTTTATTTCTCTTATATCCCATGGTGTGGGGTGTCGTTGTTGGATAGGTCTTTTAAATATAGTGTAAGTGTGTGAAACCATTTTTCGTTTTAGGGAACCGGTTGCGAAATATTAAACTTTAAAGTGAGAATTTTTGTTAGAGTTAAGTGTGTCCACCTGCCAGGTAAACGGTTTATAACGAAGTTAAAGGGAAGCTTATGAAAATTACTTAGATGAAGTTGTTAGTTGTGTAAAACCGGTGGTTAATATAAGTTTATAGGCAACTATGGAACCCTACACTGCGCGTGCCTCGACACGCACTTGGCCGGTTTTTGCTTTACAATGTGCCTGCATTGCTGTTGTTGAACTAACAAGATGTTTACACTGATTATGTACCAAACACAGCTGATGTATTAGATTTACACCCAAAAAACAGACTTTACCACCAATTTCCCTCTCTGAAAATAGCAGTTTCAAAACGTCGTAAAACATAAAAGTTGTTACCTATCATTAGTTATGTAGAATGGAACGATCCCCTTTCGGGTTAGCTGGAACAGCTGATATTGTGGATAATTGAGTTTCTCTAGTGAAAAGTCAAAATATTTATTTTGTCATTAAAACTTACGAACTACCTTCAAATAACTGTCAAAAAAAACAAAATGGTTTTATTTTCTGTAACAGTTCTGTTATATCTAAGGTAAGGTAAACAATACTTGTGTTAGTTAACTGTAATATTTACATAATGTATTATACTATTTTATTATTTTGTTGCATTGTTACAGGAATACAGTGTTAAAACCAGAGATAAACTGTGAGCTCTCGAAGCTATCAAGTCACGGTGCCAAATTTTAGAGTAGCAAACCACTCGCATCTGTAAGTGGACAGAGTAAGGAATGTTACCATGCTTATGTAGAGAGTCACGAGCAAAAACCAAACAAAATTCGTTTGATTACGTTATTCGTTTTTAGCTTCCCTATGTAAAAAAATAATCGTAATTATATTGTGTTTTTATCTTGTAATTCTATTTTTATTTTAGAAAACATATCTACGAGATTTTTTTCCGAAAATAAGAACTGCGTTTTACAACCAACTTCCAAAAAGGAGGATGTTATTTTCTGTGTGAATGTTAAATGATATCTGTGCCAATTGTTAACAGATTTTAATTTTTTTAATGGGTTCGGAATTCTTTGATGGTAGTTTCATATAAATTTTATATCAACATCCCGTTGAATTTAAGTCGGTTTCTATTTTTATACTTGCTTGTTTTATACTTTTTCACCTATTTAAAATAGAATCTATCTATTTTTAATTGGACGACCTCTGTGGCGCAGTGGGCGAAGGCCCGCCTGAGTCGCAGAAGGTTGCGGGTTCGATTCCCGCCGCGGGAAAAATGTTTACATCATTATTTTGATGGTTTATGATTTTCCCATACCTTGGTGAAGTTTATAGCACAAAATGAGTCTTACAGTTTTTTTTTAATTATGTCATGTTGCCATAAGATATCTTATCCTTATTTCTCTTTCCCCATTATTCCATTGTGAAGGTCCCTACTTAGTTAATAGCGTCTCTGGTAGTGTCTTCCAATGCTCTATGAGGATGTGGATGTAGTGTCGCCTTAATTAAAGAGAGACGGAATCCTTTGTTCAAGTCCCTGTTAACACTGTCAAAGATTAACGGGAACTTACTCTGAATGTCTTTATCAAGCATTGTTTAATAAATGGAACAGAGTACTATACTACTTTTGGAGCATGCTTTTGGTAGAATAAATACGCTGTGGTTTAATTGACATTACGTTGCAGCCTTGCAGGCACAAATCAAATCAGGTATGAGCTTGTGAACAAAGGAAAACATTTTGAACAAACATTCGAAAATCAGAATGGAATTTCTTGAATAATTGAAGAAAAGCAATTGCATACTAACTGACGTTGCGTTTGTTTTTTTATACAACTAAAGTGGCTAACTACTATACTCGTAGTTATTATCAGATAAAAATAGTGCAACAATGTAAGAAAATTTCACTACTACACCTTATTTACGTATTACATACTTAGTAAAAGTTAAAAAGGTTTTTGGTATACCTTTCAATTAGCTATGTATTCCGTCCCCAATCTTCTCTCCCTTGTGTTTTATTTTGGTTCCAACAAATCCTTTGTTAAAATTAAGGACTGGAGCCCACGTGGTTGCGGTCTGAACCTTTCGAACATTGTAAATCATTAGACCTACGTCAGTAAAGGCTGCTACGCGTATTATTAAGGGTTAGTATTGAAATTGCAGACAGCTTTGGTATGATGTATTGGCAAATTTAATGATAGATTAAGGATTTGTTCGCCAAATAATTAAATTTAACAAATTACTTCAGCATGAAATGGTACTAGGTAGTGATAATGGTTTCCAATGAATAAGATAAGAGTCAGATTGACACGGCTTTGGTTGCTTTGCTTATTTTCAGTTCTTCCCCTCCCCTATTTTGTATATGTAGGTGACAAACATTTGTCAAGTTAAATGATATTCACTTTGCACATAGTTACTGTCAATGTGGCCACAAAATACGGGTTTGTGACGATCATTTGACTTGTCAAACGTTCGTAACCGAGTAAATTACGCATAAAGAATAGGAGGGCAGTGTTTCGCTCGATATAACTAGCTTCGCTTCTACCTGAAGCCAAAGATCTTAAACTGCCGCTACAGCGAAAATTTTGACATTAATTGAAGGCAAAGGAGTTTAGTTGTGTAGGTTGTGTAGCAAGATAAACAAGAGAGATATTTTGATCTTAAGATAATATTTTTCGTGCAACGATCACGGTGATTATGGAGGTACGTATAATTTACATAGGTAATACGAAACCTAGGTATTAGATAACAAAAGTATTTTCACTTCACATGCTCTAAAAATGTGTAATTTAAGCTTAGCGTAGGCGGACTAAAGTTTAGCATTTAACCTGTAGGGATTAAGCATTTTTATTTTTTTTCTTTTTAAAATTTTTGTCGTTATTATTAACAGACTGCAAAATTAATTATCATAAAAAATATATAACACCCATAGTCACATACATAGATCTGATTCCACACTAGGATTCGTCGTGGATATCAAGATCTAGCGGGACTATGGTACCATGGTCCTTCTAGATGTACCACAACTCTCAGACCCGAAATAAATATCTACATGACATGCCTCACCGCAGGAATTGAACCCTCGCCTGTTCGTCTCAGCCGGTGTCTCAGCCGGCTACTCGCCGCCCTCGGCGACACCGAGGTTACCCAGGTATATTATTATTACATAAGATCTTAATTAGGGTAGGTAGGCTATTATGATTAATAATTGGTAATAATAAATGTAGGTTTGGTAAGTAATTAATAAGTACTTTAGAAAAAGTAGGTAGGTAGTTTGAGAAAAAAAAAAGAATCAGGCTTTTGTGAATACTAGCCCTCACACACTAGGATTCCCTATGTCGTAAGTAGCTAGTCTCTTCCGGGGGATATTATTTCGGTTGGGAGTTTATACATTTGATATAGATAGGTTGTACTCTTAGGTAAAAAAAAAAAAATTTTTTTGAAAATGGAATTAGTATGTTTCCTCCACTAGCGTTAATTGGCTATCGTTGTATGTATGCGTCAGTGCGTTTGACAACAAGAATAAATTTTGTAAAAGTTGGTATTGCTTCGAAATCTCTAGAATGTTTATTGTAATACATAGTTTATTTTATTTTCTCGCAATCGAAGTGAAATGTAGGGTTTAAACAGTACTCTACTTTTTGGACTAAAACCATTTCATATACGAATCTATATCTATAGAGAATCATCTCGTATGACATTTCATAATGAGCTATAGCTGGTTTTATTAAAAAAAAGTGTAAAAATAATCTCTTCCGCCTGAATCGAGGGAGCTCGAGTATGAAAAGGAACAAACATATATTTTGTGCTCAGCTGACAGTTTGACGTAAACATAGGTTAGCTACAGATGATTTAGAAATATATTCATTTACTTCACTCACATTGGACATACATTTAAATACTAACTAATTCTAATATTTTATTAAATAGTTTATCTGGATTACAATAATTAGTATATACTGATGACAAAATTATACATTAATTCTAAACTAAATAATAATTAGCTCTTCTGTTTGATCATAAATCTAATGATTAATTACTACGCACGCCATTTTCAAAAAAAAAAATAATTATTATTTTAATGTCACAGGATTTATTAACAGTTATACTTACAAACATATATTTTAATGAAACGACTTATGCGTTGAGCAAGTTAAGATTTAACTTATGCGGTTATTACTCTGTACTGGACCTCATGCGATTATTATTCGCGTAGGGTAGGTAATTGATAGGTGCATCAAAAATCATTGCGTCCCTTACACACTAAGAGCTTTTTTAGAATAGCCTGACACGTATTCGTTTCTTTTGTATTTTAAGGTATCCAAAATAAGTTTACAGCAAATCGCACCACGCGTTAAACTTTTCCCATATAAACTTAACACACCATCCTTTGAGGGGTAGTTTGGAAAAATAAATGTATTTGAGTTTCATAATTTGTACTGAATAATATTTATGCCAAGTTTCAAGCAAATTAGACCACCTTTGAGGAATAGTTTGGTTAGTTATTTATCATTTTAATTGAAGAATATACATATGCGAAGTTTCATGTTTGTAAGTCCAAGGAATACGATTATATAAATACAAAGGTTTTCAGCCCTTTTCATACCCTTTTAGGTGTAGAATTTTTAAATTATTTTCTTATTTAATCCATACATTATAAAAGGAATATACCTTCCAAGTTTCATGCTTCTAGGATTTATGCCTTAAGCTGTACGTTGATCGATCGGTCAGTAACGGAACAGTTTTATATTTTTAGAGATATTCATTATAAAATATATGAGTCATTGCTAAATCGTTACGTGTTCATGCGTTCTTCTCAATGGAATAGATTACTGATTAATGTACCAAAATGCATTCAGGATATACAGCTTCCGCATACTAAGAACTTCCGCTTTCACGTAGAGGGTTGTGGCCGAATACTGAGAGGGATTACGAAGCATTACCTTTAGCGCTGACCTCAGAGCTCTTTCAGCTTTAATTATAATAGTTTTGATGGCACTTCCCCAACATGAAACTACAGATGGATTGACAAAGCGCGTATTTTTTTTTTTTTTTCAAAATTCTTTCAGGGCGTCTGGTCGAAGCGACGCGTGACAAGAGAGCTGGCTCTTATCTGGGTCAACGCATTAGCATTGCCCTTCAACGTGGCAATGCGGCCAGTATTTTGGGAACGCTTCCGCCTGGTAGTGATCTGGATCAGTAGAGCTATCTATAGATCGTTTGCAACGGTCTTTAGATAGCTAGCTGTTTCATCTGTATTTTTTGTATATACCTACTTGTACATAGTTGTATGAATAAATGTATATATTTTTTTTTATTCTAGATTTATTCAATAATCCCACAAAACCAAAGAGAATAAAACATACCACGTGTAATGTTATACCTACAATAATAGTTGATTTCAAGCCACCTAAAATCAATTTGCTAGCAACAACCATAACAATATCAAATTACACTATCGCATATGAGCGCTGTTTTGTGAAAATAAAGCTACAGTGAAATCGATTTCAATCTCGACCGTCAGACAACACAGGCCTTGCACAATTTCATTAAAAAAACACTGACTTGTGTTTTCAAAGTAGGTATCAGCCCTCCATCCCGTGATTTGTGGTGAACACAACGATAATTATTACCTTCTTTGAAGTCATAACGATTGTAAAATAAAAAAAAAACATGTTCACTCCCGTTGTAACCCCGATGGGGCCGAAGATCGGCAGACGCCAGAATAAACCAATGAAAATAGACGAATTTCGAAAAGTAGAACCCAAGTTGCGACTTATATGTTTACATTAAGTACCTTTCGGGTTAGTAGGTATACCTATATACATATATTCCACTGGCACACGCTGCATAAATAAACACAAATATTGTGTTTACATGGTTACATTACAAAAGAAACTCACATTTTGACAGATTTTCTCATTCAAATACGGTCACGTCATTATGTTGCCGGTCATTCGCGCCTGGGTAAAAACAAGCGTTTAAATAATCTCGAGGCTTATGGCAGGAGATGACGTCATGCAAACTACGTTTCCTACCTCTACCTACCTACTATATTAGAAGACACAGCGGAAATATATATACTTTAGAAATATATATTTATTTCACTTTAGCCTCCCGTCTCAAGTGTTAGATTTAATAATTTTCCCTTCTATCAATCCAATTCAAATTACGTCTAGTCTTAATGTTAGTTTACAGGACTATACTGTGTAGAATTGTAGATGATCATCACAGGAAAAATATAGCGATAGCAGAATTAGAGGTTCATTCTAGTTTTTGCTAATTTCTACAAGCTCTCACTTTCGCTGTCTTGCACATACCTACCTGACTAGTAGCCGTTACCTGTAATCGTGTACTATGCTCATTGTTGTTTGTTTACGTGTTTTATTAATATAATATAATATTATTTAAGTGAGAAAATATACCCTTTAACTACCACTTCTCCCCCTCCCCCAAATGAGTCCCTTTACCCTAAAATTCAATTAAGTAGCCATAAGACAACCACATTAAGAAATAAAACAGTGCGTCGCCTAGTCTAGTGCGACAAAACAAAATAACAATAAGTAATGCAATCAATATTCGATACCGTATTAAAATTCCTCCCAGGAACATGTGTTGCATTTCTCAACCCGATTCCGGCAAGCTCGGCCGTGAATGAATCGCGCATGTAATGTTAATTCAACAATTCAATGCTACCTGATATCCCTCGTACCACCAGAATACCTAATTAGGATGGCAACGAAATGACACTAACATAATCTGACCTACTTAGTCACGGAGGTGAGATGTGTATCAGCAGCAATGCCAATGACACTCTCAATGTCTTGAAACAAAAGTAACAAATAAACAAGCAAAAATATTAATAATACGAAGCGAATTTAAACAAAGGCCCGCGCAAATAGCGGTGTGGTGGCGATGGCGGTAGATGGCAGTCAGTAGCATTTGCCTATGAAGCCACAGCGCCAATTTACGCGGGCCTTTAGCCAGGACTCAGTCATATGAAATCACAAGCAGACCCAAATAAAACTTTTACAACAGCATCAACGTTTCAAAGAAATTTCAGTTTATCCATTATTTTGAGGCAGTTAAACCGGTAATAAAACTACTGAGTTGGATTTAGTATTACAAAACGTCCAAGGTATAAATTAAATTAGTGGGCATTTCACTTTTATGGACTTCTCTCGGGCTTCAGTCAGTCATGATTTTGTAGGTAGGTACCTAGGTAGACCATGACGCCACCATTAAGGCGAAAGTAGCTAGGTATTAGGTAAAGTAGGTAGGTAGGTAGGTAGGTACACTAGCATTCTCAATTTTTTTGCTCCGTTTTGTAAAGATTTACCGACAGGGGTTTTATTGAATAGCATTTAGGTTAAATTCCATGTTAAATAATAATAGTAAGATAATTTTGAAAATGATAATACCTATCACTTTAAAGTTTTTTTTGCATTTCTCACTTTATTCAAACCAAATAATGTATGATGATAACATTGATGGGTCCTTAAATTGTTGGGTTATTTTATATTAATTTTCATATATAGTTATTTTTGGTTATTATCTTATAAATTTACACTTGTTGAAAAAATGCCCTTAAAAAAACTGTCATATTTTTTAGAACGAGGTTCTACAAAAAATCTTGACCGACTTTTCTCTACAAATATCGTAAGCGAATAGTTATGTGGGTAGGTACTTCTTCGTCATAATCTAAGTAGACAAAGTTTATAAAGATTATATCAGTAATCCTTTCAGACAACAGTTTTTGGTAATGTTGACCAAAATGGATTGCATTTACCCACTTGGCGAGTTATGCATGGTATGATTATCACACAGCAGCCGCGGTATGGTAGTAAAATTTGAATATAACCGCTATAATCTAAGAAATTGAATTTTCTACCTTTTTACTTTTATTTAATTTCAGGTTCGAATGCGCTTGAAAAATAAGTAGAGATACGGCCGTTATTTTCTAAAAAATAAACGTATTCCCGTTCGAGTATTTCCTCCTTAGATAAATGGTTTCACTAGACCAATAATGTAAATAAAGAATTAAAACCGCTATAAAATGACGCTCAGTATAAAATTGGTAATCAACAGTTTAAAAAAAAAACAAAGCATCAAACTATGTTCATCATAAACAAAACTGGTCAAGATTCGTAGGAGGAAATAGGGAAATACGAAACATCGATTTTGTTAATTTTTGTTAGGTATTTGTCGATCCAAGATGTAAGCGCAATGTAAATTTTTCAACCTATTTTTCATAACGTCAGCCTCGGTTTCCTCTTAAATCATACTAAATCGCTAGACAATTGGACCATGAATTGAAATCGTTTTAATTTACAGAAGACGAAGACGGAGTCAGTAAACAAAGTAAGAGGTCCAGCTGTGTTTCTAAACTATTAATGAATTTGTGCTCTGTTTTCGGTTCGGTAAACAGTATCAACTCGCTTATTGGACAAGCATCAACTTACTTATTTCGTACCCATTCAAAAAACGTAGGTGACTTTATTAATCAGCTAAGATTTACGACTACTTCTTACGATAGTAACTACCTAGGTACCTAACTCAACAAGCAATTCGTCTTTCGACGATTATTGCATAAATTATTTTAGAGAAAGGAATGTACCTTCTTAGTTACCTATCCATGGGTACCTAACCCATGGATAGGTAACTAAGAAGGTACATTACTCAAAAAGTAATAATAATAATTGACGTTTTAATTTGAAAGTAATAATTAACACAGAATATGACCTTTCTGCCCCTTCAAAGCTTAGCAGTTAATCCAAGATCAGAATCTAAATTAATCCAAGAGTCCAGTCTACACAATAACGTTGATATGCTTTATTTTAGTTCAAAGACTCGCGGAGTTTACAGCCAACTAACTAAATCAAGTTTAGTGAGTAAAATTCCGATCTTATTCCAGAGCCTCCGGTTTTGATTACATCTGAGTCTCGCCCGACGCTCTCAATATAGTTTCAAACTATCATGGAACTCTTGCGTGCAGATTGAACGAGCTCTATAACGCAGTAAAAAAATGGCCAACGATATTGGGTGGAGGGAGAATAAAAGCGTTATAACTTTGCGTTAAACAAAGCAAAAAAAAAAAAACAAAAAACAGAATTGAAGAATGTAAGTTTAGTTGCGTATTTAAAACCTTGCTTTTGGAATTGATGCGTATATCTGTATTATACAAGCCATCACAAACGCATCAATTCCAAGACACACCACTTTATAGCGACCGTGCGAACCAATAAGTCATTCATATTTTTATTTCTTACGGTTTACGCAATATTTTTTATAATATAGGTACTATAACAGAACGGCGCGTCATCGGAAAAAATAATCTAAAATGAGAGAAATACGTTTTCCATAAAAAATCATAAATAGTGTGAAACTAATAAACTATGTTTAAGTTAGTACATGACAGTAGCGTGTCGTATGCGTGAGATGTTATTATCAAGATCCCCACTTGTGGGTAGAGCTTAGTCGGGATCATGATAATATGCCGCATAGAGTAGCGTGCCCCCGCAGTCGAATATAGCCTTTTGGTCACATAATATATTTGTAGCCGATCAGACAAGTTGTAACGCGATTGTCAATACCCGTTAATGGACAAAGGGCTTTGCCCTGTTAATAACGCAGCACAGATATTTTGTGTGTCTGATAAGACTCAACTAATGACGGGAGATTAGGTTTATCTGAATGATACAACGTTATTACATCGTGGAAAGTTTCTGATAGGTAAAAGCTTTGCCGTGTTTCCAATACAAATAAATATGTAACAGGTACCTAAATACAAACTGATAAGTTAGGTGTTTACTTAGTATTTTTTTCTTTAAACGTCAGAATACATTAGACTCCCTCCCGCGAAAGGTTGGTAAGCTTTTATAAAATTAAATGCTAAGTAGGTAGGTAGATTATGTTTAGTTTAACTTGGAAACTTCCCAACAATCTTCTAACTTGGCATTCATGAATTTAAAACTTCTTCCATTTTGTGCCTGCGATGGTAAGATAAGCTCTGTAGCGATCCGTTTGACGACCTCTGTGGCACATTGGGCGAAGGCCCGCCTGAGACGCAGAAGGTTGCGGGTTCGATTCCCGCCGCGGGAGAAATGTGCGCGGCTAGCTAATTGCGGTACGCTAGCGCCATTTCATAACAAATGGATGCACTACTTTTTCTACCACCAGCTAGTGTCGTCTGGAGGCTCTAACCGCGCTAGTAAAAGACGGTAATGTGTCTCGAATATACGAGGCAGCGCTAGGGCAGCCTACGAGACACTTCTGGAAAAAACGCCGCCTAGTTTACGACGGCTCGGCGAAGTAGTCGTAGCGATAGTTCAGTTCATGATTTGAATGTAAACAATTGAAGTGATAAAGAAGCGATATCCAGTGACTAGTGAAGTTACTGTTGTGCAATAGTGTTGTACCTAACTATACATAGTGTTTTAGTGCTTTTTTTAATTTGTGTTGTTTGTTTCGTTATAAATTTTATAATATGATTTTACTAATACAGTGTTCCTTTAGTGTACAATTGGACTTAATTATTTTATCCCGTACCCTAGCTCGTAACAGTATGATTTGCAAATATTTGTAGCGGGTCTTCTATGTATAATATGTACGAACATATTTTAAAACAAAAAAAAACTATATAAGTAGTATATCAGTCATTTAGTTCCCATATCACAAGCTCTGTTTAGTTTGGGGCTAGATAGTGCTGAGTGAAAAAAATACCAGCATAAAATAATAATAATGATTGTTATTTTGATGTTAATCACCTACTTTATGCCATTTTTGGTGGAAAAAACGCTCGGACTCCGCCATTGCTTTGTATCTTTGTATCAAAAGAAAAGTTTAATTAATCTACTTTTTCTCAGGTTGTTTCTTTAAAGTATCTGTCTAGCAAGTCTACTCATTGATAAGCAAACATGCAAGCAGAGCTGAGCGAGGGTCAAATGGTGCAGTGCGGTGCGGGCCGGACAGCTGTTGTGAATTTCAGATGCAATCTGCATACATATTTTATAAACGAAAGAATGGTTTGATATATAATGAAGATAGTAAGGTAGGATTCGGAGATAAATGGTGACAGATAATCTCTTATGGAAAACGCTTTATGGGCTGCTGTCGGTTGAAGCGGGTAAAATTAGGTTTTGATAAAATTATTCTTGCATCTAGGACCGTATAATACCTAACTAAAATTAACAAAATAGGGTGGTTTAATTTTTTTTTTTAGTACACTTTCTCCTCCTGATACATAACTAGCCCCTGCCCACAGCTTCGCCCGCGTGGTACCTAAATAAAAAGTAGCCTATGTATTATTATTATAATTTATTTGTTATTATTATTCCTGTAAAGATTCATCAAAATCCGTTCAGTAGTTTTGCGTGAAAGAGTAACATTAGAAATAATAAAACAGAAATATTGACACAATAAAAGGATAAAAGAAATAGAAAAAATCATAGAATTTTTTTACAGTAGGTAGGTAATATAGGTGCTATGAATGAACCACAGGTGCACATTACTTGTCTGTGGCGAATACTTGTGTTTTAAATCTACGGAGGCATTTGTCGATGGATGGAGCAAAGATGGTGAGGGGCGCGCGGCTAATTGGTGGAAAAAAAATAATAAATAATAATAATGCTGGACATTTACACACAGCATCATCTAGCCCCAAACTAAGCAGTATCAGTCATGCAGTTCCCATATTACAAGCGTAATATGGGAACTACATGACTGATACTACTTATATACAAATTTATTTTGTAAATACATACATATTATACATAGAAAACACCCAGACCCGAGATAAATATTTGCATATACAAACATTTGTCCCGAGGCGGGAATCGAACCCGCAACCTTCTGCGTCTCAGGCGGGCCTTTGCCCACTGCGCTACAGAGATCGTTAAAATGCTTAGGTAGTCTAGTCTATGTTAGTACAAAACCCAACGGTTTTGTGCCTTAAAGGTTTTTTTTACCGAAACAGCCGATTATTACTTTTTAATGTTATTTAATTAAAATAGCTGAATTTTGAAAGCTCGTTGTTGAATATTTTGCGTGGAGTAACCTTTGGGTTAGTATACTATCGTATTCTGTGACACCCTGTACAATCATTTCAATTCGGTGTATTCCCAACCAAATAATATATGAAACTTCGTAAAAAAATAATTCCCGGATAAGTACCCAGATAAAAGTAGCATTATATCTCAAGTGTTATTCGTGGTATTTAGGATGTCAAAATCTAGTACAAAGGATAATGGGAATATTATATACTTCGCTGAAGGTAAAGCTGCTCCTAAATACCATACATCATCACCTTGCGATTAAACTGCATGACCTGATGTCATCGCTCCGCTCTCTCGATAGGATATTATTTAAAGAAATATCGTGTGTTGTCTTAAGAACTTAGGTTGATACTTTTTTGACTTTATTTATTCTTTGACGCTTAGTACGCTTTTTTAGATACATGATTTCATCTTTTCCGATTAGCACCACACTATAGCTGAATGAAGAAGGATCATCAAAAAAAACCAAGCAATGTTTGTTGTCTGATTTTTCTAGGCTTGGTCGCGCGCTAGGAATTGGCGTATTCACTTTAACATTTTAATTCACGTAGTTTTTAAACTAACATTTCTATATGATCCTTGTGATTTCAATGAATAAAAACCTTGACTGACTTGGACATAAAAGCTTTCTACCAAAAAATATATATTTACACACTGTATCGAGGTCACTTGTTTTTTAAATAATGCTTGTCATATTTCATACAGCATCATGCAGCCCCCAAGTAAGCAGGGCTTGTATTAAGGCAACTACATAATTTTTATTTAATTATTTACTTACGTATACATACGTAAGTATCATTATTTTTCAATGATTATCAGTAATAAACATCCAAACATTCCAAAATCATAGGTTTTCTGCTTCGAATATATAGGTAAGCTAACCTAACCTAACTAAAACTAAATTTGAGCTACTTCTAAAATAAAAAAAATATGATACTAAAGCGAAATCAACTGCTTGCGTGAAACTATTTCGATCTGGAGTAAAACATGTCGTATCTCAGCACATTTCAATTACAAACTAAGTTAACGCATTTACGCGGTCGCGGTAGAACGCGTTAACTTGTAACAAAACTCACACTAGTCCTACAGATTTTAACAAAGTTGCCAAGTCGTATGTAAGTGCCACCTCTGTGGCGCAGTGGGCGAAGGCCCGCCTGAGACGCAGAAGGTTGCGGTTTCGATTCCCAAAAGTTTGCATCTGCAAATATTTGTTTCGGGATCTGGGTGTTTTCTATCTATAATAAGAAAGAATTTACAAAAAAAAATATAAAGAAGTATATCAGGCATGTATTTCACATAACACAAGCTCTGCTTACTTTGGGGCTAGATGATTTTGTGTGAAAATGTCCATAATTATTTGTTTATTTATTTACTACTTACCTAATTCGAAGTTGTGAGTTGTGATGTCAGTTTCCGCTGTGTAACGAATCAGCCCAGCAACATACTTTCCGAAACCAGATTCATCGATCCATCTACGTCCACATTATCTACGCCATCTACGAAATTATTCTATTTACATATGTAGTAGGTATTCTGTATTTTTTATGATAAAATATGAGTAGACCTTTATTTGACCATGATCTCACTTCAATGGTAATATGGTCGTGGAGCACGAAGGTCTAGAAGATCACTCTTATTTTGAAAAGACTTTGAGATTGTATGTTTCAGGAAAAATGGCGGTAGGTAGTGTTTTGTTCCTTTGCCGTTCTCATTATAAAGGTGGAACCGAAGCTTTTATGAATGGGTGGTAGGATAGATATACTGACGAGATACGGGTGGTACTGAACTGCGTGTATAGTGTATAGTAGATATAACCTACCTACCTGATTATTGAAAATTCAAAGAAACATTTTACATTGTGTATAGAATCGCGGAAAGCGCAGCTGATCCCTCCAAAAAATTACTACTAAAATTACTACAACTAACATCTAACATTCTTTATTCTTTATTGTACACACAAATAAACACTTACAAAAGGCAGAATTAAATGTCATGTACAAAGGCGAGCTTAACCCTAAACAGAGTTTTCTTCTAGCAAAAGTAGGATAGTGTACAGAAAAAAAAACCTAAAAATAACTAAACATAGATAAACCATGCTAAAATATATAGATACTATAAAACATATACAATACATTATTTAGAGAGACAGATAGTGCTCTTTAACTTTTCTCCTGAAGACATCGATTGAAGGACTATCACATATAGTATGTGGTAGGGCATTCCAACGCATAACCGCATAAACAGTAAATTATTCGCTGTAGCGGCTAGATGAGTGAGAAGGAGTTTTAAGTAGAAGGAACTTAGAGGACCGACACGGCATACCACTAGGGACCAGAAATTGAAAACGCTCACGGCGATAAGGAGATAAGGCCTTATAGCCCTCTATCTCCCAAAGAGGGCTATAAAGAACATTATAGAGAAGTGTCAGAATAGGGAGCCATTTGAGTTGGGATCTAAACTCGGATACGTGATCAAACTTGCTCAATTCGAATATTAAACGGATGCACAGGTTTTGTTGATGCTCCAGATTGTTAATAAGTTCTTCCGTGGCATCAAGAAAACAGACATCGGCATAATACAGAAGGGGTAACATCAAAGTTTGGGCAAGAGTGATTTCTTCATTGATCAAGGGAAGAAACTTGAGCGACTGAAACGCAAAATGAACCCTTTTACTGAAATCCTATATGACCTACCCAAGAAAGCTGGCTGTCGAAAATCACACCAAGGTTTTTAGCTTAACATGAAAAAGGTATAATCATTGTATGGGCTGTGTTAAAATATACCTTGGTGTATTATAATATATGTGCCTTGGTATTGTGGAAGCAACTAGATAGATACTTAGATTAGGATTGAGAATAGGCAACTAAAGCAAAGGCAGTGTCACGTTCGCTTTTGTCAGTTTTGAATAAATTACATGGGTACGTAGGTACCTACTGCAGAACAATAGATAGTCATAAATGTATGGCATTAACATAACAAAACCAAACCAGGGTTGGAAACCATGAAAAACATGAATATAAATGGCACAGGGGATCAAAGATAGGTACCACATATTATGTAGGAAGCTACTTTAATCTTCTATCAATGATCGTTCTCTCGGTGAATCAATCGTATTCTAAGTGTAGGTAGGTGAGAATCGTTCAGTTTTAAGGTAGAAGTAGTGGCGGGGTGAGTCACGTTTTTGCAGAGGATTTCTACTTTAAATGCGAAGTGGGTTTTAATATTTTTGCGAGGAACTTGAGATGAAAACATTCAGACTAGATTTATCGTGTCACGAGACTTAGAGACTTGCTAATAAGGCTCACAACATATAGGAGAGTACCTACCTAAGAACCAAAACACTTTTTTATTTTCTTTTTACTTATATTTTTTTTAAGTTTGCTCAGCAGTGCGCTTTAAAATTAAACTTGAAATAGGTTGAACACCCTAAAGGTTATTGCTTTATGATAAAATCATCTCATCATAAGATGGTCATCTTTAGATAAATTATTCTCTCTGTAGTCATTCATAACACAAATTATATTCCAAATAAAATCTATGATAATTAACATTCTGTTTACTATAAATTGATATTTGCCTTACATTTTGGTTACCTATTTAACTCCCAAGTTAAAAACCCAAAGAAACGCTCGGTTTTTCCTTTTTGTAATTTGTGAAACGTCATCATAAATTTTCATCATGTTCGTCTGTTTGTCCTTTGCGTCCATCTGTCACACCCCGATTTCTAGTTCAGTTTAAAACGTACCGATATAAAATTCAGCTTATTATAATAATCGTGTTTTCATATTAACCCAACATAGTACATATACAACATAATTTTACAATTTAGAGAGGGTGAATAGGTCAGTGCAAAGAAAGTTTTCACCTCTCTCACCTTTTGTCAGTGCGGATGTCAGTTAGCCACGGTACAGATATTATAATTTAGTAGATATTATGTACCACGGCCTCGAAGCCGAATATTACGTAGGTAGTTAAACTTTAGTTCTACTTTTTGATGTGACAATCTAGGTCTTAATGTCGCTCATCTGTTTACAATATAGCTAAAAATTAGGCAGCCCTTTTGTTATACGTATCACAATCATATTCGCATGGACCTCATCAACAACAAACAAAATACGCTGTTTTCTGAAGCGGCTAGCCGTTTTGTAAAATAGCGGAATATACGTTTTGGTTTAACTTATCTTTCTATTTTATATGCATAAACGGAGAATCAAAGTGAAACTAAAAAAGTTGCAGTAACCATATGGATGAGCTACCTACCCGCTACCTCCCCGCTACCTCCATAGGTAGCCCATACTTATTCGTACTTATTCCTACCTAGGAATTGATAGCTATCATTACATTTCGAGCACAATATGAAGCAGAGATGAAGAAGGTCAGGCGTTATGCATATTAAATTGTCTACACGTCGTAACTCGTGCCTTATACAGATTAGAGAATAAGGCATCGGACACAAAGAACAACTCTTTGTGGCATGAATAGCAATAAATCTACGTTGACCCATTTTGGCCGGAAAGAAACTTTTCCACTATACAAACTGGTTACTCTGTAATATAAGGCCGTGTTGTGGCATCCCATCCCGGTATCTCACCCGAGCTTACTATACCATAAACTATAAAACAACTTTTCCAAAAGCCACTTTCGAACAACATAAAATTAGAGTCCTCTACACGTGAGCTACTAGTCACTGCTGTCCTATCAATGGAATAATTGAAATAAGAGATAGATACGTTATAGATTTTTGAATTAAATATATTAAAGGACAGGGTTTTCTAACAGACATGTACTTACCTAACTATAGTTCGATTTCCATACAAATTATCTATTACCACTATTACCTACTTGGTTTATACTCCTAAATCCTCGAACGATGCGTGTTTCGTTGTCACTCTCATTTTCACTTGAGACCGTAGAGTCGTAATCATTGTAAAAAAATTCAACGTCACTCATTTTACTAGGTATACAAATATAATGCACGAGTGATTGTAACAAAAATAAATTAATTTGCAGAATTTATATTTTATAGACACGTCTCAGTCACCGTGGCTATGATGGTCACAATGAGTCTATTAGTAGAACGTTAATTACTTCTAGGGCCTAAATTGTTTTTTAATTGATATATTTTGATTGTTCCTAAACCTGTGTACGTCATATTATTTCTAAGATTTATTAATTATTTGAAAAAGCACATCTAAAATTAGCCTTTACCTACCCAAAAGTAATTTTAGAGATAAGTACTACCTACTTAAATCTATTAGGCATTTTTATATCAATCTAAATTTGTAAAATCGTATTTTGGAAGAAGCCTGAATTATGGGAGGTTTAACTGATTTTACTGCCACAAAAATCGAAATACTTAGGAACTTATTTTGTGTCTGCTGCCTACTTCATATCATAAAAGGCATGTTTTGTAAATTATTATAATATTAAAATTGATTAAATGGTTAAATATAAAATACATTAATTGACAAATAGCCGACTTTCAATATTGTTATTTGAAGACGGTTTTTTTAAATTGATAAAAGTCCAATATGACGACATTTCATCACCCATTTTTTCACCTTTAGGAGTGAATTTTTTCCATAAAATTATAATATGAGACCAGGCTTGAAGTATCATTAAAAAACCTACCCATTAAAAAATAAACATTAAAATCGGTTCACCATTGGCGAAGATATCGCGTAACATACACAAATATATTCGATTGGGAACCTCATTTTTTTGAAGTCGGCTGATAATAAAATTTACCAAATTAAATCCCGATATATAATTTGGATGCTAGAATGCTTGAACTTAATTGTGTGCAGGATAGATAGTGTAGGTGATAAAATATACTTAGTAAAGCAGTATGTACTTAGTAAAGGCTACAAAAACTTGGAACACAAACATGGGTTTATATAGGTAGGTAGCACTTATGTATCAGATTGTAGGTACGACCTTAGCAATCATTTTATGTCATCTCAAATTATACATACTTACTCTTGACGTAAGTAAAGGCGAATTAGGATTTAATATTATTGCATGTTTAGGTTTCTACGAGAACTTACTTACCTACCTACTGAGATTTGCTACAACATGATTTACATTCATCATGTTATTTATACCTACGTAGGTTCAATGATGAGATCGTAATTTTAGTACCTACTTTTTCATATTATAGTATAAGGTACTAGCTGTTGGCTTTACACGCGTGGAGTCGTTTTTATAAAAAAACATACTCCCATACACACTTTCAGCCCTATCTACCCCCCTTAAAATATGAAAATCCAAAAATCCTGAAACACATCATTTTTTATTTATTATGAGTAGCTACAATTCCAAATTTGAAGTTTCTACTTTAAAAAAAAGATACAGACTTTCCTATACAGACTTTCACACACCATTTCCCCCTTAAAATATGAAAATCCAAATACTATAAACACCCAGTGACGTAAAAGTTTAAGAGATTAGTGTGGTATGGGCACGTCAAGAGGAGGGAAGAGTGTTACATTATAATTCATATTTAGTGTTAAATATGAACGTGGATGGAAATAAGAGCAGAGGTAGGTCAAAAAAGATTGATGGATTGTGTGAAGGATGACATAGGTAAGAAAGGTGTAACATAAGGTGTCCCCCTGGTAATGTGGGACAAGGACAGGAAGAAAATCATGATAATAATTTAATACATAGGTATTTAATTAATAGTTATCATAAGTTTTATCGATTGTTGATGATAGAGTCCTCATAATTATTATAATTGTCAAATAAAAAAAAACATATTACTCTGCGATACTATGGTAAAACTTATTCTACTGGCTACATTGTGTTGTGCTCTTTGGTTACGGAACCCTAAAACAAAACTAAAAGTTAGTAAGAACTTTACTCACACGTGTTCGTATAATTAAAGGGTGAGTTTCGATTTAGTATTTAGGCGTCATTTTCCTAACCGTTTTGAGAGCACAAGACTGCAACATTCTACTTCATTATAAACATCGTGCGTGCCTGTTGATCTCGGAGAACTAAGATACCTATCTTAGTTCTCCGAGATCAACAGGCACGAGATCACCTACTACTAACGATTATATGACACTGACAAAAACAAATCAAAGGTAGTTAGAGAACTAATCGATCTGAACCTGTTGGCTCCTAATAACTATGAAGATAATTTTCATGATATAATTGTATTTAGATCCTATTTATATTATAAATGCGAAAGTTTAGATGTTTGGACGTTTGTTCCGTAATAGCTGAACCGATTTGGATGAAATTTGAAATAGTTTATGATCTAGAATAACACATTGACACAGATGTTATAATACTATACCTACCTACTCGTTTTGTACGGGTACTACGCGGGCGAAGTCGTGGGCAGAAGCTACTAAATTATAAAGTGGAAAAATAACGTTGCTGGTGGTTGCTTCTTTTGTTATTAATATTTGTTTGTACATATGTCTGCTGACTGGTGTGCCGATAGAGTGTATTAGGTAAGCGCGAGCACGAGTGGTGTAGTTGTTAGAGACAATTTTCGATCGTGGGTTCGAAACGAAAGGATTTAACACGTTAAAAAAAATTGTGCACTCTGTTTGTGCTATCAAATGGCGAAGGAAAACATATTGAGGAAACCGACATGTCCTGAAATCAATAATTCGAAGACATGTGTACAGTGATCATGTCACTGATATTATAATACTGCCAAGTGCATAGAAAGGGTCTATAGGGGCACATAAACTAATCATCGCATTTCCAGAGCTACTATCTCTCAAAAAGTTCACTGAACTAAAACAGTGACCAAGAAAAAAATACATAGTTAAACATCTGTAACTGAAATTGACCAGAATTGCTCGCCCGCAGATTAGCGGCCAATATTGAATTTTGTAAAAAAAAAAGAGTTTGTTTCTTTCTGTCTGAAATATCAATACAAACTCGTCGTTTCCCGCAACCAAACACCCGTCCGCCCGTCAGTGTGTGGTGAGCTACCGAGTGGTGCGGTGCCGCTTGTCTAACGGTAAAAATCGCGGTAAGTATTCAAAATATATTTTTAAATGTTATTTTAAAATTGTGCCTACACTGTTTGGGTTCAAGGTCAGGAAGATGTAATTTTTCTATTATATGTACCTTCTTCTAATTAATGTGCATTTTTAACATAGAATTTAGCTTTTAAAACTTGACTTAAATGTTTGTTTCTTTTGTCTCAGATTTGGACAACATTAATAATAATGCCACTTACTCCGACAGAAAGACAAAAGCGTTACAGAGGGAAACTAAAACAGAATAAGAAAAAGTATAAACAAGTGATGCATAAACACATAGAGAGCTGTATCAAGTAAAGAAATATTGGTCAATCCTGACTCCAAAAGAAAACACTAAATGCTAATATACTATGGAAATTGCGAAAATCTGAATATAAAAAATGAAAGAAAATGTGTAGAGAATATTGCAACAGCCGCCCCTAGACTCTCCAAGATCAGACTCCAGCTTAGGTAGTTTGGGTTATCAGCTAAGATCTCCGCCACTAATACCTCTTCGTGAAAAACGTTTACTGGTTCATCCCCACGGCTAGTTCCTCGTGTTTAACCTCCACGACCTGCTCCACGTGTTTCATCTCTATGAAATCTTAGACGTGCTGCACCTTCTCAAGTCGCTCCACACAGTTTCTTAGTTTTCATCAGATGCTACTCCAAGAGCTCCGTCACTTCTTGCGTCACACCTCCACAAGTTGCTTCAGATGTTTCACCTCCACATCCTTCCTCACGAACTGCTTCATGCGTTTCACACACACGTGCTACTTCACGCGTAGCACCTCAAAGAGTTGCTTCAGACGTTGTTCCTCCTGAAGCTTTTCACACGGTAAGGTCTCCGTCACACAAGAACGACTCCAACAGTTTGGTCGCTCTTACATTAAACAACTCCTACAGTAAGGTCACCGTGATCACTTTCAACAATGACTCTAACACCAAGGTCAACATCACTTCCAAAAAAATAAACGACGTGGAAATATACGAATTAAAAATAAAGCACAAGTGTATAGATAAAATGAGAAGCAGGACAATAAACAATTTACACAAAAGTAACAAAAATTCAAGAAAAACTTTTGAGCCAAACAGGAAAAAATACAGACCATACGAACTGAAGACACGATTTTGATTAGTATTCCATAGAAATAGGTTTTTAACGACTGATTATTCTAAATATTGATATATCGAGAATATAAGAATTGAAAAAGACTAACTCTACTCAGTTTATAATTAATGTGATAACTATTGTTAAATTAGCTTGATTATGTTTAACAATTGTATTTGAGCTAAAAAAAGATTTTTCGAAATCTGTGTTTTAATTTTAATTTAATATTCCCGTATTTATGAAATGTTTTAAGCAGGGGACATTTTTTCACATCATGTATTTCTCTCTTATATCTATAAAAGTAACTTTAATATATTGCCCTTACATAAAATATCAAACTTCAACAACTTTTCTATTAAATAATGACATCATTTAGTATAATTTACTAAAACATAACGTTTTTTACTTTTCCGAACACTACTAAAGGTGAGGCTTAGAAGTTGATTGACCCGCCATTGTTGAGTTTTCGGGTAGGTATTCAAAATTTAGTAGTCTCAAATTATCGACATCTTGAAATAGATTTCTTTGTTCATTGTTTTATTTGATAATTGTTTACGTGTATTGAGGCAGTAGACGGCGGGCGCCGGGGCATATTGGATACGAATCACTGGTAAACATGATAGTGCATTGAAATTATTATAGGATTTCAAAATAATTTTAAGGTAAACAATATGGGTTGTTTTTCGTTGATTTGCTGACGTTTTGTAGTTAATATAGAATGACGGTAATGAGGAAAATGACGTTTCAAAGTGATCCTTTTGATTTTAATGATTAATTTGGACTTTTTCTTTGGGTATATACTGAGATTTTACAGTAACATATATGTACATATAAAGAAAGACCTAGGGTATTTTACATTTATGTAGTAAAATATTGACTCACAAATATAAAATCTAAATAAAACTGTCAGGACCATTCTAAATTATCCTTTTGATTTTGACTTTTTGGTTTTAAAATCACACTGGTTCGAATCTAATGAGATTTAATTGCAAAAACTAGCGTGAATTTGAAATAAATTTGAAATAAATTTGAAATAAAATAAATCATCCTTTTTCATCCTAAAAATAAAATAAATAATTGTAAAAGCGGTAGAGCGGTAGAGCAAAGTGAATAAAAACAAAATTGTTTATTTTTTAATCCAAAAAAAGCATTATAGCTCGAACTACAGAGAATATTATTACATACAAGCTAATAACTTTGTACTATAAGGAGATACATAGGTAGTTAAATAAAAGCCTAAGGGTTAAGAGTGGAGAGTCATGTTCGAAATACCCTACCCAACGAACTAGTTTGGAACTGTATCTCGTCGGGCAGTGTCTCTCGCTCAAATACCCACCGACCGGGGCTGATGTCATAATGCCGCAAAAGAAAGGCGTGTTAGGCTTTTACTCAATTTCAAAACTGGCACTACAATATTTCAGTACTAGTATTATAATATCTGTGATTTCAGTGAGTTCAACATTAAAATTAGGGGCAAGCATCGTTTATAAAGAGAGGACTCCGATTATCCTATTATTTAGTTAGACTAGCTGTTGCCAGCGGCTTTGCACGCGTGAAGTCGTGTTTAATAAAACCTATACTCCATACATAATTTCACTCGCATCCCCCCCACCCTAAAATGTGAAAATTAAAAAACCCTGAAAAACGTCACTATACTTTCATACAAAGTTCAGCCCCCCCATTTTTCTCCCCTCACCCCTCAAAGTAGAAGTTTCCAAATAGCACATGCTTACGTAATAAAATAAACCTATTTTATAAGTTTAGATTATACACTGCATTTAATGTGCGCGGCGCGGCTAGGGGGCTTTTAGACGACGCATGTTTCTTCGCTATCTGGGCTTCACTCACATCGACACTACAACGGAACTGTGTTATCAACGACATGACAGTATATTTACATAATTACACTTACAAAACTTTAAGATACAGGCTCGGTGCTTAAACCGAGGACCGCCTTTGTATGAAACTACGAACTCAGTCTATTGTAAGTAAAACTAGATGGACTATCCCAATAACAGGGTAGGCAGGCACTTATATGTAGGTATCTTTACCTATCATTTACAGTAAATAAAGCTACATTTACCGGTTTTCTATGTTTATACAAAATAAAAGAATGTAGTCCGGGATTGTAAACGTAAAAGACATTTAAAACGAAGATTTCGTTTCAAAAATGTTGTCTGGATAGTCTGCATATGGGTTTATTATTTTATACTTACACATTCAAAATATCTACCTACTTCAGTATTACATAAAAACATAGAAGACACCCACGGTCGAGACAAATATTTGCAGATCATAAATACATATTCCTGCGGCGGGAATTGAATCCGCAACCTTCTGCAGCCCAGACGGGCCTTCGCCCACTGCGCCACAGAGGTCGTCAAGGTATTCAACCCTCATATTATAATATATAACGTGGCTACCTACTACGGAACAGAAAATTAGGAACTTTACAATTTTATTGCAGTTAAAAATGTTTGTTGGACGTGGACAGACTAGATTGCATTTTAGATAGAAAGGTAATTGTTAATTAAACGATCCGATTATTATTGTCTGTAGTAGTTAAATTGGTACCTACCTACCTAGGTACCAATTTATTAGTTCAGAGCTTCAGAATTTACGATGATGAGTTTGTTCATTTGCCGATCTCACGGGGCGATACATCGTTTCACGCTTAATTTAGTTATTCCATATTTCCATTGGCTTTAAAAGCCCTTCATTTTCAATTTGTTAAACATAATGTACTTAAGACACAGACTGATGCCGAAATAGCATATCAAAAAGTAGCCATTAAGAGTGTAAGGCAAAACCATTGAAATAAAGCTTACAGCATACGCAACGCAAGACCGTGACGCTTTTAACACCGCGCTAACAAAAATTGCAAAAACACACATTGTCGTCTTTTTCTCTCTTAAACGATTACTTTTCGATAGTAAAACACCAACCATCAGGTTTTTTTTATTAAAGTCTTCTAAATATAATGAATGTTGTAAGTGCCAGGAAGGTCTTACGCAAGTTAGACTTCTTTTTTTTTTGTTTACTTTCTTAACTGCATATTCGGTGACTGTTTGCGAATCATAATTTAAAGCCTGAAAACATAGCCCACGTACATCTAACTAAATAAAGCTCTACACAAATATATGTACACTATACCAACCTCTATCATCCGATAACTTAGGTAGCATACTGGGCACCTACTTTATCGAAATTGTTACAACCCAGAAGTTTTCCCTAAACTTTTATATTAAGAAGATCAGGTTGATTGAGATCTACGACCGTTAATGTATTTATGCACGTCCAGTTCCCAAGGTTTTTAGCCGACGACTATCCTATTATACCATTTCTATAAGTTTTGAAAAAAAAAAAAGTTAAGTACCTATGTATTAATTATGTCTCATGCTGGTATGCGATGGCTAACGGTGGCCATCCAGTCTACAATTTACTATAGAGCTTTTTACCCACTACGAGACGAATGCTTCAGACAATGGAGCCTTTATTTTTTTATATATTTTTAATCTTTTTTTCTGAAGTTAGTTGAGTTCTTTCCTACTAGGTACCAGTTTCAGAACAAAATGATAAACTGATACCTACGGTAATTATAATGACACCCGAATCTGAAATCGAGCAATATTCATTAGGATCTAGACAACTGTGTCAACATTTGCAAGGCACCTTCATTTGATAATACCTACCGTGATATTTACATGGATAATTAGGTACCTACCTACCTATCCAAATTCTAACTTGGATTGGTAAATATTAACTTTCAAACGCGTTTGAGGTTTGAAAGCAAAGTAACTTTTAATATTCATCTTCTTCAAGCACTCTCAAAGTCTAGTCAAAGTCAATAAGTGTTTAATCGTTGAAATCACAAGGATCATAGGTAGTAGAAACGTCAGCTTAAAAACGAATTTCTCTTATTCATAATTACAAACTTAGTAGATCGATAACTCGAGTCCTGTCCTTTTCTAACACTAACCAAAGGACAAAGGTGGTTTGTCCTTTGGTTAGTGAGCCTTTATGCTGAGTAACAAATATACGTTAAAACTTGTCGAAACGGTGACTGTTTCGACAATATTTGTATGGAAATCTTGTCGATACGGTCAACGGTCACCGTTTTGACATGTTATAAACTTAGCATAGACTTTCAAGTCTTGCTTGAGAAGCAGCAGCTTTTGTGATTCGTCTCCATTGAACTCGACACTTCGATAGCATTCGGTCATGGTGGATTGTGTGACGGACGGAAGAGAACGAGTCTGAAATTCAGTAAAACATTAATAAACCTGCGTGGGTACCATACAATTATTGAGCCAGATAACAGAATAATTAATTGAATGGCTATATTATTTCAATTGGTGTTTAAGGTATTTTTCATAATTAAGTGTAACTTGGTACTAACCAATATTAAGCGAACTAGTCATTTTACTCTAAGCATCGTTTTCTAAGAATCTTGATTAAACGAATAACGTTTCAAATCGTTTTTAGAAGAATCAAGATTCTTATAAATATTTAATTATGATTGAATGAAGTTTATTTTTTAAAGTTAATAGATTATTTAAAAAAAAAAAAACAATTTTTCGACTTCAGCCCGTTATTGAGCCTTTCTACCAAGGTAAGTAGTACCTACGCATAAAATAAATGACCTGACAGCCGACTACGTTTGCATGGAGTTGGCAAGCGGAACATTATGAGACATTTACCTTCGAGTATACGTACTCGAAGGTAAATGTCTCATTAGGACATTTATGTTTGCATTAAGTACGCCTAATGCAAACTTTGAAATGGTATTGTTATCCAAATTAGGGCAATCTTAATACTATATTTGAAGCGTAGGTCTCTTTTTGTTTGTATAATAAGAAATAATTTTTCAAAAATAAATGGGCGTAATTGGATGATAGTATTTGTTTTCTATTCACTCAAGATTTGGGCAAAATAGCCTCTAAAGTATGAGTATTTACATAATTCATTATAAGTTTAGGTAGGTACCTAATTATCCATGTAAATATCACGGTAGGTATTATCAAATGAAGGTGCCTTGCAAATGTTGACACAGTTATATAGATGCCTAATGAATCCTCGATTTCAGATTCGGGTGTCATTATCATTACCGTAGGTATCATTTTATCATTTTGTTCTAAAAGTAGGTACCTAGTAGGCAAGAACTCAACTAAATGATAAAAATATATAAAAAAATAAAGGCTCCATTGTCTGAAGCATTCGTCTGGTCGCGGGTAAAAAGCTCTATAGTAAATTGTAGACTGGATGGCCACCGTTAGCCATCGCGTACCAGCATGAGACATGATTAAGTAGGTAAGTACCTACAGGATTTGTGTCCACTTCTCTAAAAATCTCCTAAGCTGGCCGCTAAGGTGACATTCATTTCGACTAATTAGTAGGTATTTCGCCTACTTTAGGATAATTCCTCATTTTACAATGTTTTTGAAATAGGTAGGTAAGGTAATCCCATCATTTTCACTTTGCCAACTTTCGGATATTTGTAAAGCCCTTCTTACTTTGAGGCTAGATGATGCTGTCTCAAAATGTCCAATAATTATTTTATTGAAAATCCCACTATGTATGTGCCAAGGTAGGTATTACTGTTATGTATGAGATTCCTAGTGACGTGAGTGAGTGTGACGATATAAAATATTCAAGACTAAAGGGTCTTGAATATTTTATATCGTCACAAAAAAAATATTGCACAAAAACGCATTTCAGTCGGTTAAGCCGTAAAAATGGTACCTACCTAACTGACAACCACATAAGGTAGGTAAAACACGAACCTACCTAGTAGGGAGGTACCTAGCTACCAGACTTGCATCGCGGATAATAATAATAATAATAATAGCTACTTAAGGTATTAATACCTACGTAGAGTATCTACCTAGGTATTTAACTTTTGGGTTTAGGTAGGTACTTATAAACTCATTTTCTTGAACTGTGTCTAAGTCAACATAGGTATGTTAGTAGGTACCTTCGTATCCCGCTGTTGCAGTCGTATAAAATTAATCCTGGTGTTTGTTATTATCTCCAATGGAAATTGATGATGTTTATCTTTTGGCATATTTTTTGTGTAGTTGTGTATATAGGTAGCAAGTTAATCTTAAAGTATGGAGTTAAAAGTTAGTTAGGTAGGTATGAATAAATTATTTCATGAGAAACTAGGTAGGGACCAGAAAAAACATTTAGTAGATAGTAGGTACCTACCTATTATGTTTTTGAATAATTTTATCCTAACCTACCTACCTGAGTAGATAGAAACATACTCTCATTTTTATCATTGTCCACTGGTTGTTATTGCGATTCTGTAATAGGGTATGGGTGTATAAAAACCTCATAAATATTCGTGTAATGCACTCGTCACTTGCCACCAATAAATGCTTTCCTGTAAATTGTGTAAATCAATCATAAGATCACACCAGACTCACGCACTTTGACAGAAATGTAGGTAGCTAGCTAGCCCTCCGTATAGGTAGGTAGGTACTTCGTTATCCTGCAGGATCTTAGTCCGATATTAGTGACTCCAGTTTGGCAGGTAGGCTTGTTGTTTCAATTCCGCTATCTACACTGACTTTGTCTAGTCTCACAACGAACGCAGGTAATTATTTTTTTATCGACGGGCGAAACAAATGCAACGCGTGAGATGGTCGTGCGCGCCAGAAACGAGCATCGCGCGCGGTCCGTGCTTATCAACTAAACACATTAAAAATGTCGGTTCGTACCTATACCACCAGAGACCACTACTGTTCTCAGTACCTATCGTAAAATAGCACAGTGCATTGTTGATTCGTTTGAGAATCCACTCGCAGTACACAACTGAACTCATCAAAACTCTGTCTACCTGCAATCGATTTCCTCTTATCAAGGTCGTATTGATTGAAGTTATCTTTGTATTTATGAGTCATTTCATTGTATTGATGAACAATTCAAACTTTTTTATTGCTAACCTGTCCAGTGTAGGGTGTTCTGCTATTTTGCCCATAAAAGCCGGATAAGACTAGCTAGGTACCTAGGTATCTTGACTACCTATATCTTGGTACCTACCTAATTAAGTTACGATAATTGCATGCCACAGTTTTACCAGTTACGGATTAACTTTGTATAGGATTTTTTTTGTTTTGTGTCATTATAAATCTGGACTTATTTTGACACTTTGAAACTGTTATTTTATTGTCGGAACTATTAGGTACGATATTACCTACAACAATTATGTAGGTATACCATAGGTATGCTTAACTAGAACCACTATAGGTATAGACCTATAGTGGTTCTAGTTAAGTATCACTATTGGGTTTTCGTATTTCCGATGATAGACGAAATCTGTCGAAGGATCTAATTTAAATCGTTGTAGATACCTACTGTAAGCACCTAGGTAGGAAGTAACAACAACGTAGCGACACGGACACACAAAACAACAAAGGGTAACCTACAACAATTATGTAGGTATACCTATACCTATAATGGTTCTAGTTAAGTATCACTATTGGGTTTTCGTATTTCCGATGATAGACGAAATCTGTCGAAGGATCTAATGTAAATCGTTGTAGATACCTACTGTAAGCACCTAGGTAGGAAGTAACAACAACGTAGCGACACGGACACACAAAACAACAAAGGGGACCTACCTACCTACTCTGTCTGGAGGTTGTACCTACCTATTAACGCTAATCGTAGGCAGTTCCTTGCCTTTGAAAACCCTTCATTTTGAATTCGTTCAAAATAATGTACTTAAGACGCAGACTGAAGCCGAAATAGCATATCAAAAAGTAGCCATTAAGAGTGTAAGGCAAAACCATTGAAATAAAGCTTACAGCATACGCAACGCAAGACCGTGACGCTTTTAACACCGCGCTAACAAAAATTGCAAAAACACACATTGTTAAGTAGGTAGCGCGACTATCCACGACATAATTAAGCGTTATGCCTACCTACCTACCTATCGTTTCAATAGATGTCGCTATTAAGTTGTCGCGTCTCATCCGCGCACGCCGTCGGTATTGGCCAATACGCGATAGACCTATGTGGGCGGACCAATCCGCAGTAGCGGCGCGGGTGCGACGCGTGTATAGGAAGATATTTTTTAAAATCTCGGCAGTTGCCGGCTCGCGCTTGACTTGCTTAGTCGCGTTAATATGTGTAATTTTAGTCCCTAAGTTTTTGCATTAAACCAACGTATTTTTGCTTAAAAGTGGATTTTACTTCCAACAAGAGAAACCCTGCACCTAATAGGCTACAAATGGTCCTTCGAGTAGCCGGATCAGGATGGAAGAAAATAATAAATACGCGACGCGTAGCGCAGAGAAAGCCGTGAAAAGTGACGCGTGCTCTGAGAAACAGCAAGCAGACTCGAAGCAAGACCTTATATCTCGGGTGTGTGCGCCAAACACGCCGGCCAGCATGCCGCCGCCAGGCGCCACGCCCGGCACCGTGCGGCCGCCACGCAGCGTGTGCAGCCACGTGTCGCGGCTTAGCCGGGGCGAGCGTGAGGCGCGCCGCATGAGGGCCGAACACGAGGCTGAGGTGGAGCTGATGAAGCTGAGAGAGACCGTCGTCAAAAAGAAGCTAGCCCTCGAGATGGCGGAGCTGGCCGCGGAGGAGGAGGCGGAGGCGATGGACGCGTTGCCGCGCAGCGTGGTGATTGGGCCGGGGGGCCGCGTGGAGCAGTGGCTGCAGAACGCCGTGCCCGCGCCGCCCCGCCCCGCCGCGCCCGCGCCGCAAGCCCCCGCCGCTCCCGACTCGCATCAGCAACAACTCACGGATATCGAGCGGTTAGCGGAAGCTATCGGTAAACTGGCCCGTACGAGACCGCTCCCCCGGCAACTGTACGAACTGCCTAACTTTGACGGCAACCCTGCGGAGTGGCTCGGGTTCGAGAAGGCATACCGGACTACGTCGGAGATAAACATGTTTCGTCCCTATGAAAACATGGCGCGGCTGAGAGTTGCCCTGATCGGAAACGCAAAGATTGCTGTCGATGACCTCATGATGACCTGTTCTGACCCCGAGGAGGTCATCAAGGCGCTGGAGGAAGAATTCGGACACCCTATTCAGCTGTTGGAATGTGCGCTTCAGAAGGTTCGGGACTTGCCGAAACTATCAGAAAACGGTCGCGAGCTGAGATCATTTACGAACGTAGTACGAAACTGTGTATCTGTATTAAAAAGTGTACGAGCGGACGGATATATAAACAATCCCCAAATAGTCCAAGAAATATTAACTAAACTGACGCCTTATCAACGTGCTCAGTACGGCGAATTCGCAATACGCAAAGAAAAATATTACAGTGACGTCGATTTACGCGTTTCTCCGAATTTGAACATTTTAGTCGAATTTCTTACGCAAATAACGCGCGTCGCATCATACTACAATACGCAGAATGTACCTACTACTTCAAAGTTGCAGCCGCTCGCGAACGCTACCGGAGTGGGTTGGCGGCGAGATAAAGGTGCTGCCCAAGTGCAAACGACACACCGCGTGTTTACGCAAGTTGAAGCAACCACTGAAAGTGACGACAGAGACAAACTTGTATGTGTGATGTGTAAGGAAGAACACAAGTTGAGTGAGTGTGTACAGTTTAGACAGCTCTCCGTGAATGAACGTTGGGACTTAGTAAGGAAAAATAAATTATGTTTCAAGTGCGTAGTAAAAACTCATTCCAGAAGGTTTTGCCGCGCTAAGCGGTGTGACCAGTGTCAGTCTTCACACCACAAACTACTACACCCGGAAGCGACCGCGAACTCGCCGCCGTCAGTTGCACCACTGCCCGTTCTCGCGTCGCAGTCGACCGCTTCGCAACCGGTAGCACCGGCGGCGATCACAACTGACTTTGAAACTGTTACTAACGTAGGCGAACTTCGTGCACGAGCGTTATTGAAGGTGATTCCAGTGACAATAGTGACCAGTTGCGGTGATGAGCGAGCTACTTATGCGCTTTTGGACGATGGCGCGTCAGTGTCGCTAGTGGACGAAAATCTCGCGAGTGACATTGACGGACCCGTATTGCCGCTCAGGTTAATGACCGCGCGGGGGGGCCATTGTGCGATTGACGAAAACTCGCGTATTGTTAAAGTCGTTGTTCGCGGACCGAACGGAGTGTGTCACAATATTTGTGCGCGTACCATGCGAAATGTGAACTTGCCGTCACAAACATTGCCGGCGCGTGTGCTCGAGGACAATGCGCATTTACGGCAACTGGATTGCAGTGAATTGAGAGAAGCGAAACCCATGGTGTTGTTGGGTCAGGACAACTGGAGGCTCATCGTCGGCAGGGAGATTAGACAAGGTAAATCTGGGCGTCCAGTCGCTTCGCTTACAATGTTAGGATGGGTCGTTCATGGCCCGCTAGGCGCGGGTGCTACTACTAGTGATTGTACCGAATCTGCCAACTGCATGTTAACGTTGCGGCCTGACCTGCACGAATTAGTGAAAGCTCAGTTTGAATTAGAGGCGATAGGTATATGTCAAATACCGCGTAAAAATAAGAACTCTGAACGCGCTTTAGGTATATTAGACAGTACTAGTCGTCGCGTGGCGGGTGGCTGGGAGGTAGGTTTGCTGTGGAATCGTGATGAAGTCGAAATGCCCGATGATTATACGTACGCGTGTAGGCGTTTAGCTGGGATTGAACGAAAAATGCATCGGGATCCCGAATTCGCAAATGCGTATGCGAAACAAGTGGATAGATTATTAGCCGAAAATTATGCGCGTAAAATTGATGACGGTATTAAAGCCAGTCCGGTATGGTATCTGCCACATTTTGGTGTAAAAAATCCGAATAAGCCCGGCAAGTTACGACTTGTTTTTGATGCTGCCGCCACCTACCGTGATTCTTCGCTCAATGATAACTTGTTAAGTGGGCCTGATTTATTGAACTCTTTAATGGGTGTGTTAATGAAATTTAGAATGAGGAAAATAGCATTTACGGCTGACATCGCCGACATGTTTTTGCGAGTAAAAATCCGAGCGGCCGATCAAGGAGCACAGCTGTTTTTGTGGCGTGACCCGCGGTGTAGTGACGACCGGGTCAATGACCCTAAAATAGATAGGAGCAAGGATCCCGATATTTACGCGATGAATGTGATGATTTTTGGCGCGGCATCTTCCCCTACATCAGCCATCTATATTCTGAATAAAAATGCAGAAGAATTTTCTTCGACGCATCCAGCAGCAGTAGAAGCTATCAAGCGAAAGCATTACATAGACGACTACTTAGATAGCACGAACAGTGTCGACGCGGCACAGCAGCTGATCAGTGACGTCACCCACATTCACCGTGCGGGCGGGTTTGATATCAGGGGGTGGGTGACTAGTTCACATGAGCTGCGTGAGAAGCTGCCAGCTGTGGTGCCGGGCCGAGTTAAATCTGATAGATCTGAGGGGGAGCGCACACTGGGCATGATCTGGTGCCCAGAAAGTGATTGTATTAAATTTGATCTATCGTTAAAGCGGCTATCAGTAGACCTAGTAGAGGGCCGGGTCACGCCCACTAAGCGCGACTTTCTTAAATTTATTATGAGTATATTCGACCCCTTGGGACTGGTATATCCGTATGTCATACAATCGCGGGTACTAATGCAACGTGTTTGGCAGTCAGGCATATCCTGGGACGAATGTATCAAGGATTCGGAAGCCGTCACTTGGTTCTAGTGGTTGGATAAGCTCAAGGGACTTACAAGCGTTGCTGTACCTAGGTGGTATGGGTTCCAAACGTACAACGTAGACCTGCATGTTTTTGGAGATGCTAGTGAAAAAGCTTATGCGGCGGTACAATACTTGGTAGGTGCGGACAAATCCGGTAATAGGGTCTGCACAATGTTGGTGGGGAAAGCTCGGGTGGCTCCCGTCAAGGTAGTGTCCATCCCGCGCCTAGTATTACAGGCAGCAGTGTTAGTGTGTAGGTTGGCAGTGACGGTTAAGTCTGAAATGAATATAGCTGTTTCCAATGAGTATCTATGGACAGACTCGAAAACGGTACTTCTGTGGATAAATTCGGACGCGCGACATTATCAAAAATATGTTTCTCATAGGTTGGCGGAAATTGATAGCGTGACAAAGCGCAGCGACTGGCACTGGGTACCTTCCGAGTCTAACCCTGCGGACGAGGCTACTAGGATGGACTGGCCTAATGACAGGGGCATGTGGCTTTCGGGTCCCCCCTTTCTCTGTGATCCACAGGTACCGTGGCCAAGGTGCAGTGGCGAGGAGATACCTGGCGATGACCCCGAGCGCTTGGAGCAGGAGCTGGTGACGGGAAAGGCGGCGCCGCCTATCATCGACGTCACGCGCTTCTCGACCTGGACGCGGGCCATTCGTGTGACAGCACGCGTGCTTACCTTCATAAGCGCGTGCCGAGCCAAGCAGAGGACGGTGCTCATGGCGGAGAAGCTGTGGGAGGCTGAGGCCTTCTTGCTGAGAGAGGCACAGGCCCGTGCCTTCCATGACGAGCTGAGCGCGCTGCGCGCTGGTCGTGCGGTCCCTAAGTCGAGCCGCTTGTTACAGCTTGATCCTATGCTCTACGAGAATGGTCTACTGCGCGTGAGGGGGCGTCTGAGTGCCTCTACCGTTCTTTCATTCGATGAGAGGCACCCCATGATAACTAAAGTAATTGAGGGAAGTGGGGCATTGTGCGCGTGGTAGACGTAAAAACTTCAACGAGGACGCTGCGCCGTCCCGTCGCACGGATAGTCGTGCTTCCTACTGACAGTACAGTTATCGGTTGAATCCTCAAACTGGGGGGTGGTGTTAAGTAGGTAGCGTGACTATCCACGACATAATTAAGCGTTATGCCTACCTACCTACCTATCGTTTCAATAGATGTCGCTATTAAGTTGTCGCGTCTCATCCGCGCACGCCGTCGGTATTGGCCAATACGCGATAGACCTATGTGGGCGGACCAATCCGCAGTAGCGGCGCGGGTGCGACGCGTGTATAGGAAGATATTTTTTAAAATCTCGGCAGTTGCCGGCTCGCGCTTGACTTGCTTAGTCGCGTTAATATGTGTAATTTTAGTCCCTAAGTTTTTGCATTAAACCAACGTATTTTTGCTTAAAAGTGGATTTTACTTCCAACAAGAGAAACCCTGCACCTAATAGGCTACACACATTGTCGTCTTTTTATCTCTTAAACGATTACTTTTCGATAGTAAAACACCAACCATCAGGTTTTTTTTATTAAAGTATAAGGAGGATGTCTTCTAAATATAATGAATGTTGTAAGTGCCAGAAAGGTCTTACGCAAGTTAGACTTCTTTTTTTTGTTTACTTTCTTAACTGCATATTCGGTGACTGTTTGCGAATCATAATTTAAAGCCTGAAAACATAGCCCACGTACATCTAACTAAATAAAGCTCTACACAAATATATGTACTCTATGCCAACCTCTATCATCCGATAACTTAGGTAGCATACTGGGCACCTACTTTATCGAAATTGTTACAACCCAGAAGTTTTCCCTAAACTTTTCTATTAAGAAGATCAGGTTGATTGAGATCTACGACCGTTAATGTATTTATGCACGTCCAGTTCCCAAGGTTTTTAGCCGACGACTATCCTATTATACCATTTCTATAAGTTTTGAAAAAATAAATAAAAAGAAAGTTACCTATGTATTAATTATGTCTCATGCTGGTACGCGATGGCTAACGGTCTACAATTTACTAAAGAACTTTTTACCCACTACGAGACGAATGCTTCAGACAATGAAGCCTTTATTTTTTTATATATTTTTATTCTTTTTTACTAACTATTTTAGGTACGATATTTATCTAGAACTGTTACCCACAACAATTATGTAGGTATACCTATAATGGTTCTAGATAAGTATCACTATTGGGTTTTCGTATTTCCGATGATAGACGAAATCTGTCGAAGGATCTAATTTAAATCGTTGTAGATACCTACTGTAAGTACCTAGGTAGGAAGTAACAACAACGTAGCGACACGGACACACAAAAAAACAAGGGGTACCTACCTACCTACTCTGTCTGGAGGTTGTACCTACCTATTAACGCTAATCGTAGGCAGTTCCTAAGCAATTTACAATTTCTATTATTATCAATTCCCTTTCAAAAACTTTATTGCTCTAATTAAAATTTGGTCCAATCGCTTAGCGATGTTTTAAACCTAAACCAGTTTGCAGATAAGTTTTGTATGTTCCGTCCCTTTATTAAATACAAAGTAAAAATAACAAAGTAGGTACCTACCTACCTACATAGGTATATTTAATGTAGGCTTAAAATGACATGAGTTGTGTACAAGAGATTTGAGAAGATAGATAGGTCCTTTGTTTTAAAATTTGTACCAAGAAATTAGAATTTGAAACTTAGCTTTTGATAAATAAGTCCTTATTTATCTTCCAAACACATATACCACCTATAACCTCTATAAATATCAAATCTTGATTAATAAAAAGAGTAAGACCACTTCTTTGGGGCCCTTATTATCTTCGTTTTCAATTGATATTTATTTTTCTTTTCTTTTCTTTATTATAATTTCATGAATTATTATGACTTATATTATTATTTTGTGAATTTAAATTTTAGACCTTCCTTACTGATGGATGCAATAAAACCGGTTTTTTTTCTAATGGTGCCACACGAGCCCACAATTCTTTTAGCCATTTAAAAAAAAATGGACGATTGACGACTTTAAAATGTGATATTACGGAAGTTAGATAGTTGACCCATTGTGACAGCACGCGAAATTATTTTTATTATATTTACCAGTGATCCTAATAAGATTTGTTTGTAACCCTACCTACTTACTGTTGGACGCCTTCTTATCTCGAACCAAAAGCCATTATATTTGTCATTTCTATTTTCAGATATAATAATATCATTGTAGTACCTACCTTAATACAGGCACGTTAAAAGATAAAGAAAGTCAATTGGTTTTTGCTTCCTAAGACCACGGCGCGGCGCTGTGACAGCCCGCCATTATTTTCTGTTGATGTTGAACAAAAACAAAAAACTTGTTTTTTTCAAGTGTTTTATTAAAATGCAACAACGAAGTGCTGAAGGAAAAATTGAACATTACAGTGCCAAAATCCAAAAGTTACAAAAACGAAACACCGATAAACGGCGTCGTCGCGTAGTTGTGAATACCTACTCGTCTTCATTGAAAGACGAAAACTCAGGTGAAAATGAAATATTTTGTCTCAATTCATACCGCGTCAATACAATGTGAACACAACAACTAGCTAAGTACATAAATCTTTGTTTGCTGAAGGTAAATTGGTTTCCTTTTCATGAAAATTCAACCTACCGGGGGAGGTAGCAAGCACTTCAAATCTGCTCTGAAATGTGGCTTCGACAAAATATCTTCTTATCTCTATGCCCCACACATTCTGGATTTGGATTATTTGGCACCATCTGTAGAAATACATGTAGGTAGGTAAGAACTATAATTACCAAGATCAGTACGTCATTTCAATATATTCTTTTTTTACAGAACTTAAATGTAAGGAATTAATAACGTTGTTTCGATTAAAATATACCTAGGTAGAAGCCTGGAGTCTTTATTCTATAGTCGAGCTTTTCCACGAGACCCTGCATTCAAATTAATTCCTGTCTACCTACCTGGCCTAAAATACCTGGCCTGATTTATTAGGCCTGCCGAACGCTAGGGTTAATTAAGCTGAATTATTCGGCTTTTCATTTTGGAAACGTTGTTAATCAGAACAACTTCAACTGTAGGTAAGTACCTATCTACTAATGTAAAAAATATTTTAGGTCCTAAAAATAAGTTCGTTAACCTGCTCGTCTGGGCCCTGAATGTAACCCAATTTATTTTGTTTGTTAGGGTTCCATGACTCAAAATGAAAACGCTTGTACGGAACCCTCGGTGTGTGACGACTCGCACTTTTCCGGTTTTTTTAAGTGACATTATCCACCATAACCTACCTGCAATGTAGGTAGTACCTATCTTATTTGTATCTAGAACCAATGAGTCTTGCAGGTACTTTACTTACTTTATGTATTCTTTTCAGTTTTCCGGTCGGTCGCGTTTGATTTTAAATAGGTAAACCTACCTACAGGAAATCCGTGAACCGCTGGACTGGTACCTATTTAATGTCATTCCAAAAGCGGGTAATTCTGAACTTGCACATAATAACAACTTTTGTTTTGGCACTCAGACAAATTCGCCATAAAACTACAGGAAACTGCAGATTTGAAGAGTGTTTCTCTACAAATAGATCGGTACCTACTTGCATATTGTGACATGTTTGAAGAGTTTCAGGAGCGGAGTAAGTAGAGTGGTGCACAATGCGGCCGACGCTAGGCGGGCAAACACTCTATTGCCATCCAACTTTTTTCATTTCATTTTGAATGGTAAGTTAAGCTACGAGTGGTAGAGATGATTTAGGTCAGTGTTTGTTCCTAAGCTTCACTTGACATAGAATTGAAATTACATTCAGAAAAATTAAACTTTTGCGACGCGGCGACGGAACAGGCAGCGAATAGCCGATTTTTTTTGATTACTTACCTCCTTTTAGTCAGGAGGTTTACATTTTTTATTAAATCCTTTTTCTTTAACAACGTTTACATCCGGCTGGGTTTTTTTTGTAGTGCATCGATTAGGATTGCACTTAAAAAATAAATGAAAGCTTTCTCAGAAGAAAATCCAGGGAAAATGTTATGTCAATCTTTACGTCCCTCACTAAACAATTTTTACAAGGTAGGTAATATGTTTAAGCTAGACTAGTAAGAACAAGAATTCATTCAAAAATGTATTGCCTCTCTCTACATATTTTTACAACCTATAATATATAGGCCTTTGATTATAGGTATCACCCTATCAAAGCCAATTCCCCCATTCTAATGTCATAATTTTAAAGGCTTTGGTTCACTTTGTAACGTAGCAAGAGTTTTATCTTTATTCCGAAACAGTTTAGCCAACATTTTGTTTGAGTAGTTATTATAGTAGGTACCTACTTCTAAGTCACATTGTTTCAGCTTAGCAGGGTCTTTATTGCTATTTTATCGACATAGTTTCTAGCTCTTAATTTTTATACACGGGTTTTAAATTAAGGTCGTAGTGTAGATAGGCTACTAACGCCTGCGCTTTTTCATAGACCATTTCACTTTGATGATCGTTAAATATCTTTACAGGAGTTTGTACACAAACTTTTGCTCTGATTAACCCTAAAATAGGATATTCTCACGAGTTGGCGTACCTTACCACTAAGTTTAGATGAGATGTCATTGTTTTGACTCTTCGCTTAGGTAGTAGTTCTAAACTACTCCATCATCTATCTATCTATATCTATATTATAATAAGAATGTTACAGGTCAAATTCTGTACATTAAAGATATTTTTAAAAATTTTGTCTCTCTGTCTGTCTATCTATCTGTATCTGGAACGCGCATCACGCCGAATTTATTAATGAATAAATTCAAATGAAACTTGGCATGATTTGAGTTTATACTGCGGAGCAGGACATAGGATACTTTTTATCCCGAAATTAAGCACGGTACCCTTGGGAGAGGGGATGAAAGTCAAAATGTGTACTTGGTTGTAATTCATTAACGCGTAGTCCGATTTCATTCATTCTTTTTTTGTTAGAAAGGAGGTACTTTAATGGTGTACATCCCAATTGTGTACATCCTCGGATACATACTCAGTGAGTAGATCTTTGAGGATACCAAGTAGGGGGTGTTATTTCTTCACGAATTAATAGTTGATAGTCAGAGGCACGTCCAAACATTACATTTGGTACATGCCCGCGTAATTGACAAATACGTACGCATAATGTGATACTTAACGAAGTTGTTAGCTTATTTTTTACATATTGAATAGTTTCAGATATTTTCTTACACATTCTGGACAGCTCTGTTTATTTTGTTCTAGGTTAGGTTCCTAGCATAATCTAATCGGATCCCACTGTCCCAATTCACTGCAGGGCAAGGCCTCCCTTACCCTTTTTCACGGTCATGTGAATTCACTGGCTAGGCATTTATCAAAGTAGGTATACTGAAAATTTGTCGAGTTCATCAAACCACTTTCACCGAGGCCGCCCCGTGGCCACCTTACGTAAGAATTTTACTAAGTTTTTTCAGCATCACCTGTCTTTACGATTAAATCGAGAGACAGGAGCGTCGGAGATGGTAGGGTTATATAATTACCGAAGATATCTTTCAGCAGCCCCTTCTGTTTTGGGTACCTATCTAGGTTATTGCCTTTCTAAATGTTTGTATTTCCTTTTAAACTTTGGCTATAACTTGCAGCACCCTGACAGGGTTAATTTACTTTCCTATAGCTACTTTAATGTAAGCCTGAAAAATGAAAATGTTCTGACATTTGACGTGGGTACCCAATAGTAAGCTCGAGTTTAATAACCATGAACCCAATGCGTGAACAAAGGGAATATGTAAGCAAGATATCATTTAAAGCGGGTTTTATGTAAATTGGTAGATGCTTTCTGTTTGAGAAATGTAAGTACCTATAGTTAAGTATCAGATTTCCAACTTCTTAGTCTCTAAGGATCATTCGCATACCTAGTCCCAAAAGTCCTATCCTACTACTTAATTACTACTAAATAAAACTTAGATAATTTTTATATTGTCTTTTTGGTTTTAACACCCAACAGTGACATACCTACATTAGTCTTGATCCCACACCAGGGTACTACTTACCTGTATCGTGGGTATCAGAAACTACAAGTACTTTGGTACCAGAACACCCAGACCCAGCACAAATATCTGGAGAATATGCAAAACCCAGCAGGAATCGAATCCACACCTCATGCGTCGCAGCTAGCTACTCGTCCGCCGCGCCATCGAGGTCGTCTAAATGAGTCGAGTAATTGGTCACCGAGAGTATACCTATACATTCATTAGACGACGACCGACGGTCTCTACATATTATTATGTCCACTTAACCAAAATGTTTTCTAAAGTACAGGATAATCGGATGGTGGAACATAGGGTATCTTTTTCGGATAAAACATGATTTTAAACAATCGGATGTAACTTTTTTGATGAGGTAGACCGTAAGCCGTTTTTCAATTCCATTTGTTGTATAGGTAACAAACTGTAATTTTAACTGACTTAAAAAAAGGTGGTTCGTAATTCGTCGGTTTCGTAGGTATGTTACGCGCCAATTGTGAACAGATTTTAATGAATCTTATTATAATGTGCAGGGTTATAAGCTTCGATAGTGGTCCCACATTAATTTTATGAAAAAACACGAGCTCTAAGAGAGACAAAATAAGGAATGAATTTCATATTGGATTTCTCGTTATTTGAACGAACGTTTTTTGTTCCGTTAACGGAATAAAAACTGACTTCAAATAACGAGCTTATTAGCTTAAGCTTCAGGCTTTAAAGAAAACAAACAAAAAGCTTAAAATGTTATGACGCATTACATTTTAAGCTTTTTGTTCTTTTTGTTTTAATATCTATACGAGAATATTATAGTTAGTGAAAAGTTGTCAGCAGTTTCCAGTCTCGTTAGTTGGACGCGGGCTAAAATTCTGTTTATTAACTTCGTGACGCTCGGCCGATAAACCGATTATCCACGTTAGCACAAAGCGCTTTCAGGAAAAGATTACCGTCAACTAGCCGGATATCATCTGTTACTGCATAATAAAGTAAAAAGTAAAAAGTACAGGAGTTGATAAAACTAATTCCGTGTTCCGTTGAGGAGTTCCCGGTTTCTATGTCGTATTCTATCCTCATACATGAGACCAACCCTATTGTACATATAAACACTTTGATAGCTGGACCAAATTATTCGATTTAAATTTTGAAACTAGATTTTTCAGTTTGTTTTTCATTACGTACATTGGAAAATACCTACAATCTTCCAGGATAGATAAAAAATGATCAACTTATTGAAGATTTTATAAATCATTAGAATTGCCAGTTCTTTATTTCAATTATTTAATAGTCATCAATACAAAGTATAGGTCGTAGGTAGGTATAAGTATTTATATCAATTACTTATAATGACATTTATTTACTACTGTGACAACAAGAACAATTTTTAAATATTTTTTTATGGAATATCTTAACAAACAACAATTAATTACTTATTTACTTACTCATTAACAAATATAATAATATTGATGTACTTACTTACATTTTATTTACATACATATACTAATTTATTGTACTTGTTTAATTATTAAAGATATTCTACAGGGGCAGCAAGGGACTTTACAAACATGTTGAAGATGAAAGTTTCATAAAAAAGGGTAAAGTGACTCTAATTACTTTTCATCATCACACATTACTTTTCCGTCGACAAATTTGGGTATCTTTTAACCCAATTTCATACACGTGTGCACCTTAAAATAGAATACCTTTTGCATTATTTATGGCGATTACAAGATCCCAAATGCCTAACAACATGTAGGTATTACCAATTTGTCTGATATTTTTGTCTTCATTTTGAACATGATATTTCTTGTTAACTAATAACTAATACGTAACACCGCAGATTCTCTATAGATACGAAATCACCATGCTTGGTTGTCACTTGCTTCTATGGGTTGCAAAAGTTCTCTAAAAGTACCTAAGTAGGTACCTAAGTACTTCTACATAGGTATACGTATATTTTAAAATAAATATTTGAACGGAAAGATATTTTATGTAGCCCTCGCACTATTAAATACGGCATTTCAATCTATAACAATATTTACGCAAGCTCTTAAGATCAATTCTTTCATATTATCAATTCGTACACTCTCGATAAATAAGCGAAACATTCACATTTAAGGGGACTAACACTGGCCTAGTCGTACAAGTCCTTCTTAGAAATGGTAGAGACAGTGTATAGCCCGCTACTGTCTGTCACTTCGTCAGTGCTCTCCGTCAATCAGGATATGTCGGTATTCTCCACTCTGTAAAGAATCCGACGGCGACGCACGTCTCATGAGTCCCCGTTAGGCGCCATGGTCACCGTGCTGCAGTTAGCGCGCGTGGATCTCGTCGAGCTGCGCCTTAGTCCCACGCCGCCTATGGGGTTCAGCACTATCAGATTTTCGTTTTTCCTTTTACCATGGCAGGTGCAAAAAAGAAGCTCCTTCATGCCCTTTCTGAAGTTTTTGGAGAGGAAGGCGTAGAGGAGTGGGTTGATGCCGGAATTGAAGTAGGTGATGAGGAAGGTGAGAGGCGTAAGCAGCGTGCTGAAATCGCTGGGGCCCTCGTACCCGCTGGACCAGTACTGCCACATTTTGCGCGCGTGGAAAGGCAGGTTGCAGATGGCGAACGTAAGTACTACCACGATGAGCATGCGTACAACGCCGCGCCGCGCGCGCAGCACGTTGCGCGACAGGTGACTCAGGTGGTGGCAGTTGCGAGACCCTTTCTCGTGTCGGCTTGGTTTCTTTTTTACAGGAGTTGGAGTTGGCAACATTTTCTGAAAATAAATGCTGGCATTAAATTTGCGAAGGTATTAAAATAGCACTATGATACAACGATATTAATTACTAGTTGTTCGCGATATTCTGCAATGTTTGTGGAATTGTAAAACGATAATTTTCACATTTATGGTGAAGGCACAAAGAGCCGTGAAAAACGGGCAGCACACAGTGCAAGGCGCGGAAGGAGAGCGTTGAAGACTCTCCTTACACTCTAATACAACATAATTTGGGTATAGTTTTATTTACCTTTTCTTCTGTTGTGCCGATAAACGTTCTCTGAGGCTCGTACTGCGGGGGCGCTGGTTTCTCAGGCCGAGGGCATTGCGTGGCGCAGCACTGCACCCGGCCCATGGTCTGGAGAGTGTGAGAGCTTTGCCACAGTCCAATGGCAATTCTTGTGTACAGCACCTACAAATATTGAAACTTGTCAAAAAATTTACTCATTAAAAAATGTTATAGCACACTATGTATTTAGCTTAAATTAGTACCTACTAAAAACTGACAATTTTGTAAAATGGGCGTTCTTATCGCTAATTAGCCAGCTTAATTAGTCAGTTTTGATATCACAACTGAAATCAAAACTGACCAAGAAAGTAAATAGTGATACCTACGTGTTAATGCTATCATTATTATGTAAGTAGACCTCGTCGTTGTTAGGTTAGTTTTACTCGACCGAAATAAACTTTTAAGTTAGACACCTCAATATTATTTAAAGTTCTTAGACCAAAGTCAATTATATAATACCGACCGACTCAAGCCATGAAAGAAAGGCAAGAAAACAAGGCTGGTTATTATTTTTAATGATCCTTAAAAAGTACCTAGTAAAGTGCCAGTATCAATAATAAGTTAGGTACCTCCGTGATCCTTTGACAAAACAGGGCAATTCAAGTACGTAGGTACCTACTGAAAGTAAATAATTAATTACATTATTGAGGTGAGCTTACACCTGTAGCGATTTGTTCTATAATTCGGTACAAATACGTAAAACGACTACTTAGGTATATTTTCGTTATTATAGATACTTAAAACATGAATATTAGTCGTAGGTACCTACTCACGTCCCAATTATATTAGAAAACCAAAACAGGAAAAGAATACGAATAAGTAGGTCATTTTCAAAGATTTTTCCTTATCATCTCCAATGGTTAATCCATCCCACAAAGATGAAAGAAATGTGAAATTTGTTAAAATATATAAATAATTTATGGTTCCGTAGTCAACAATGAGCCCTTACGATTTCATTGCGAAAAATGGTCTAAACTCGTGTTCAATCGAGTTTAAATATACCTTATAGAAAAAATAATATTATGGCAAAGCGACTAAGGTCTTTAAAAATGAAATCAAACCGCGGGATATACATTTGTATTAAAAAACACTTCAAACTCAATAAAAAAGCGATAAGTACAAACACAATAATTTTTATTGGCTACCAAAAGAAAGAAGGTTCTCAAAAAGAGTTTGAGGTATGATAGGTGACCGCCTGGTTTATCTTTTAGCCGTTATTTGTGTTCAAACCTCTTTTTGAAACGTCAAATAGACTATAGGCTAGTTTATTTTAACATTCAATTTTAAACCTTGTTTCCTTTGAACAAAAGTTTGACCTAAAAGATATGCTGATTTAGGTCGTTCAAGAATATTGCGGGTGTGTGAAAACCATGTTGATTCAGGGAAATTCCGTTTGCGAAACATAAAGCTTTAAACTGCTGATTTTTGTTAGAGTCAAGTGTCCCCCTTCCTGCCACCTAAACGGTTGTTTTTGAATATGTCAAAAAATCACGGCAGTAGAAAATTATGTAAAAAAGAAAATTTCTTGCAAAATCCGTTGAAAATAACTATAGCTTCAGCTACGGCTACAGCTGCGGCCACGGCTACGGCTATATATAAGGCTACGGCTACGAAGTACTTAGCTAAATCCGGGTAGGTACTCACTATGCCGTCCCAGACCTAATTAACTAAATAAGTTTTTACTTTATTAGGCGATGTTCAATATCACATAACCATTTATTAACGCATTTGGGTACTCAGCTTAACACATTTGAAGAACTATTAAGGAAAGAGTGGCAAAATAAAATAAATAATAACTTTGAAGCAAATGTCTATAAGATGAAGGGGCCCGAAATTATTACGGAACGGCTTCGTGCACAATTAGTATAGGCTACAACAAAAAAACACGTTACACATATTACTAAGGAAGATCGAACACATCAAAGTAAACAAATCATGCAATTATGTTCCACAAAAACCCAAAATTATTAGTTTCACCCACTCTACTACATAGTTACGCGATGAGTTGTTGTGCCTAAGCGCTATTAGATAAGTGAAATAAACGGGTAGTTGTTTATTCCTGTTACTAAGACATTGTTTCGCCTCTGTGTAACACGTGCCCTACCTACGAGTAAAATCCTGAACCTCCCCTCTCGAATTAATAGGTCAAAGTCAATAGGTTTTTATTTAATGAAATCACAAGTATCATATAATAACGTCTACGTGAATTTAAAATATTAAAGTAAATTATTTAATTATTAGGACTTTTGTGTATGGAGAACAAACAATTTTCTTTCACCTTTTGAATTTACGTTATACCACGCGCGCGATTTAGTCTAAAAGCATCAGGCAATAAACTCTGCTTTGTTTTCTTTTGATGATACTTCATTCAGCTATAGTGTGAGAAAGAGAGTCGAACAATTAAATAAAGTCTAAAATGGATCAACCAAAGTTCATAAGACAACACACGATACGCTTTATAATAATAATGATTAACCTTAATACTTTATTTAATAATGCTTAATACTTTAGCGAAATTAAAAGTTAAATACTTGTAAGTCCAGTACCTGAATCTTACATTCGACGAGATATCTGCAATCTGTAATGCTATGAGTATTCGTTTGCGTGTCGTTATTTCCTCGCTATTACATTAGTACGGCTTGTCCTTGTCGAACGAAATCATGCTATCCAAAATTACAGAAGATGTGACTCGGGGAGTAGTTAAGTACCTAAGTGGGTTTGATTTTTATCTATTCATACTGAAGGATTTTTTATTAAAGATTGCAGAGAAAAATAAATTGGAAGGATACGATTGAATGAAACGTAGGTATTTTTCGGAGGTAGAGAAGGTAAAACTAAAGGCAAGTATTCTTAGATTATTTACATACGGGTTTGTTTTAACATAGGTACAGACCAGCAAACTACTACTACTAATATTTCTCATAAGTAAGTTGGTATTGTGCCTGATATGCATAAGGTTGCGTGTTCGTTTCCTGCCGCGGGACAAATATTTGCATTATCTGCAAATATTTGTCTCAGGTTTGGCTGCTTTTCTATGTATAATTAGTATGCTTAGAAAAAATGTATTTAAGTATCACTAGTAGTTCTCATAGCACAAGCTCTTCTTACTTTTAGATGATACCGTGTGAAAATGTCCAGCATTTTTTTTTATTTCTATGTAACAAAGGTTGGTTATATAGATATTTCTTGAAACGTATCTATATAATATGGATGACAGTCATGGTGGTTACATGAATAAATACGTCGATATTTAAGCATATTATTTCCTATTTTTATCCGTAAAGAAGGTTAGTTAGTGGGCACCTGTAGAAACACATTAACATATCTTACCTAATTAGGAAACTAATGAGAAAATGTGTAAAACCTTACCAATTATCATACAGTTCGACAACATTACGGTCTACGAATCGTAAATTATTTAGCACTAATTTAAACAGTAACAAATAAATAACTACTACTAATAGAAGTAAAAACTGCGTAGGTAGGTAGGTATTCCAAATTGACACGTATATTCGTAAATATGGAGAAGCATAAAATGATAGATAGCAGATATTTGTAGCAGAATGCTAATATTTCCCACCCTCTACTTAGTATCCTCACGGATAAGCTACCTACTGAGTAAAGATTTATATCTGAGGATGTCATTACCATCAAGAAGCACTTATTCGAAATTGCGAGAGACTGTCGTCATGATATGGACCTATCTGCAAATTATGTCTCTCTACACCATTAAGGTAGTAGTAGAATTTATAAGGGGCTACGTAAGTTTTGTAACATGTTTATCGTTGGCTTACTTATGTATTTATTTCCTGGAATATCCAGAAAATAAATAATATTATTAATGCGGCCTTATTGTGATTCAACTTATAACGACATCATTTTCTTTGACACATACATTCGGTAGGGATTCCTACTGGAGGAGGTTGTAAGTTCTTGTCAAATTTCACTAATTGAGTTATCAATTGGTGAAATTTGTAAACGTAATCGCTTTGAGATAAAATACACAATAAGGCTACAATAGGTACACACAGGCCTGCAATAGGTACACACAGTTACTAATAAGAAATAATAATAACCAATAAACACTCACTTTAACCAATTTTTTAAAACTGACAAACACATAGTCTTGACCCTGGATACGGATTCCGTGTCGTGGGATCTTACTATATTTTATAATGAAAAAATATAGGGTGCGTATGCTTGTTTTAGTGGCAAACAATCATACGACCCCACCTATTCGTAAGCGGGTCTCAGGAACTACGAGTACCGAGGTACTCTTCTCACACTCAGACCTTATTATAGAAACCAAGCTCTGCAGGTCGAAAAATGTATGACATAATGACACATGGCTATCTGTGGAAATAGCTATGTTCCTGAGTGAAAATTCTATGGTTAGAGCTTGAAACGTGGACCACTTCAGTTTGCCACTTCTATTACTTAGAGAAGGCACAAGTCACTGAATAAAATGAAATTAAGTAGGATAGATATGTCTAGACTTTGACTTTTGTTTCTCATGTAATACAATGGAGTGTTTTGTGTTCGCTGAATCGCATTGCTCAGTACAATTTTTCGTGAAATGAACTTTATACAAGCACCTGAGTATTAAATAAGTGGTACAGAAACTGCGAAAAAAGATTTTCACTCAGGCACTCAGCGGAAATTACCTATTCGGCAGTATTATATTATTGTCTTGTATTTAACTTAATTACCCTTCAGATAAATAGTCTACCTCTGATACTTGTGTAGCTAAATGACTCAAATTTAGCTGTAGTACAGATATTATACTACCTACAAGGGTTGGTATCAGTGGAATTTCATATTATCCCGTTACGAGACATAATGCGGGAAACGAGCAAATATGTATACACCAGATTATACCTGCTATTTTATGAGCAATAAGAATAAATAAACAATTAAAATAGCAACTTTGAATAAATTAGTCTAAATAAGATTATAACTTGTCAGATCTTTTTATACCACAGCAATACATAACAAGTAGGTATGTATTTACATACATGAGAAAGATAGATAACACTTTATTGTACACCATAATATGTTACTTACAAACAGAACAAAGTAGAACATAAATCGCGGAGTAACAATCGCGGAGTTACGGTTCGAAAGAGCCCTTGTCTTGGCAAATAGAATGTAAATGCAAATACAACTCATGTTTCTCAGTTCATGTTTCTCAGCAAATCAAATAGACACGAGCTAATTTTATTATAATTTCTCTACTTTGTACACTTTGGGGGCCGGCTAAAAGCCATCAGATCTAGTTATCATGGTAACTACTTAATCAGTTCAGCAAATATTATGAGCTTTAGAAACTGTAATTAGTAATGTAGGATACCTACAATACAAACAGGTAGGTAGGTAGTAGGTTACTAGGCCAACGGAGCCGTGTTGGCCTAGTGGGCGGTACCCTGACATCCGATCCGGAGGTCGTGGATTCGGGTTTATCCATTTGAAAGATGTATGTGCGTTATAACACGTGCTCAAAACGATGAAGGAAAACATCATGTCTCCCCATGATGTTGCGGCATGCCCTAGAACCAAAAAATCGAAGATGCCATAAGCTTACAATCTGTCACGTGGAATGCTAATACTTGCGAAAACGCGGGCATGTGCCAAATGTTGGACGTGCCTCGACTACTATCAACTCACTGAGTATGAATCTCAGGATGTCCATAATGGGTAAAGCAGGCGTGAGAATGTTTATTATTTTATGTTTTTACAACAAGAAGATATTTTTTCCTAAATAATTAATGTCAGTATGATAAAAAAAAGATTAGTGTAAACGGAAATAACCTCTCCGTGAATGTGGATTTGTTACAATACGTAAATAGGAAGTAACTTAGATCACAACCTAGAATATACCATTGTGTGCCACTTTGATCTGTCAATCAAACTTCAAGCCGGAGACATAAGTTAGTTCTCAGTAAATATTGTGCATAAGAAAAGGCTCTCGCTGTGAACGTACTATATGGAACAATCTTGAAAATCAGCGTATTTGGTTGACCTTTCTGGTGCTTTTTAAATATTGATATTATTGGTGTTCTGTATTTTTATTTCAAAATGGAGGTAGGTGTCTTTTATAGATATTTTCATATTGGCCCCTAATTTTCTTAACCAGTTTTCGCAATAAATGGGTGTGAAAATTTCGAGACCAGGGCGATCAATATTGATGGCAAAGTGACCAATCAAAATAATGGTTTGTATTAGAAAAATATATAAATCAGTTAAATTGATTATTTTAGAATTGTTTATATTAGAAATAGACCAAATATAGTTCAGGGTCATAGGCCACAACACTTTTATCTAAATCACACGTCACATTATACTTTTATCCTAATTTGTTATTTCGATTACGTTCTTTTACTTAGGTACTCTAAAAAAAAAATTGTTTTAGTCCTATTACTTTTTGTTAAACTTAGAAACAGTCACGCCGGTTTTGAAAACGAAATAAATCGACAATACGTAACATTTTTTGTTCGATCTGGTCTTTTTGACCAGAGCGATCAATGCCATATCAATAAAAAAAGTTACTTATTCAATGATTCTGCAGAGATGCAAAACAATAGATAGCTATAATTTCTACACAGTAAATATATCTCTAAATCTGTTTTAATACAAACATAAACAAACATTTTCGAGGTTTAATATTTTTTAATATATTTACAATAACGTTGGCTTCTCGTGAGGAAAGCCACAAAAAATCCTTCATTATTGTTCTCTCGACACACCAAATACATATATTTCAGGTATTTTTTTCACTGCTGCCTTAAATACCAAATTCTAAAATAGCGAAAGCTAGATGATTTTTATTTTTGTTACTAAAATTACTGGAGCAGTCTTAGATTTAAAGAAAAAATACCTAACAAGAAATATAATGAAACAAAGAACCGACTTTGGGTTTAGATTTCTGCTTGTAGTAAAGATTGACTACCAGCAGAAATCTAAATACAGACGCCTCTTCTAAAGTTATTTAACTTTACTACCTACGTAACTTGATATAAGTTCGTATGTTTGTTACACGTTAGGGTATAAAGTATTATTTGATTTAGCGAATCCCAAACAAAGTTTCTGAGAAACATATTACAAATAATATGAATAATACTTTTAATTGGAACATTCAGATTAGAAATGATAATTAAGCCTGATAGATAGATTGATTATGTCGACTAGAGAACATTCTCGCCCCGCTAAATATCACATTGCCTGCCACCATTGTCAAAACAAAGGAAATTACTCTACGATGAAGCGACAAGGGACGCCTATGAGCCTATATTGTGGGATGTGCTTATATTATTGGAAAAAATTTACCCTCATACTTATTTACTTACCCTAATGTTACGGGTTAGTGCCTGGCCTAACACTTTCCCCGGGCGAAGCCTTTTATATACGAATAAATTTTAATGCCGATGCCGTTGATGCGAGGGTCATAAAAACTCCTAGGTTGGTTATCGCACATTTCAACTTTCCCATTCCAGAATATCAGTCTGATTAAAAATAATAAAATAAATAAATAAATATTGCTGGACATTTTTCACACAGCGTCATCTAGCCCCAAATTAAGCAGAGCTTGTATTATAGGAACTACATGACTATATATACTACTTATATACTTATACATTTTAAATACTTACATATTATACATTGAACACCTAGAACCAAGACAAGTATTTACAGATCATATGAACATTTTTCCCGCGGCGGGAATCGCAACCTTCTGCGTCTAAGGCGGGGGTTAGCCCACTGCGCCACAGAGGTCGCCGACACATTTTACCAGTTTTTTATAATACTACTAAAAATATGGCAGCTTTTATGAAGTAAGGTAATTAGGTAATAGGCATCTAATAGTTATTTTTGTTAAATCATTAGTCTTACGGTTGTCAGAGAGTCCAAAACCAGGTTGAAACAGTTTTTAAATATTTTTTTGTTAAAACTATAATTTTGGTAAAACAACTTTATATTATTTTTGGTATGTATGTGCTGGGACACCCTGTATAGTGCTTACACATTAAGCTTGCATTATGTTATGTTTTTAACAAATACCCTGTCCGATCCAACAAAGCCGTATTACTTCTTCTTTTAAAAATACCTAATAAATAAAAAAAACATGTATAGTTCTGATTTGGCTGGTTATTTTTATATTTATTTTTCATCATCATGTTGTATGTTTGTTACTTGATATGTTCGCCAATTGTTAACCGATTTGGATTATTTTGTTGTTGTAAACAGAATCATTCTGAGGTGGTCCCATAAAAGGTCCTATTTTATTCCTGAGGGATTGTTTTTTTTCCGAAAACTTAAAAAAACATCATCTTATGGAATCGTGACTAGCCAAAACATTTTTTGAAGCGATTTTTCTTTTGTTTTTTATTCGAAATTGTTTTTTAAACAAAATTATTTGAATCTGATTATAGAGTACCTGCAGGGTAGAAACCGTAAACTTGGGACTGGAAGCGTATCGCGAATATTGCGACTTAATTATTATCAACCGACTTTAAAAATAGGTGTTTCTCAATTCGTATGTATGTTTGTTTGTGAGTATGTTTCGCCATATCTTCGTCAATTGTTAACCGATTTTAATGATTAAGAGTATCCAACAAGGGTGGTCCTATATACATTTTATGAAAACAAAAAAAAAACCTAAGGGTGAAAAATTGATTAAATTGCATGGATTTTTTATCAATTTGACTTTTAATGTCTTATAAATTATTATTGTACAATATTGAATATTTATAGTATTGTTATGAAACTACCTAAATAATAAAAAAAAACTATCATCACTCTTCTCTTTCTCTCAGTCTTGACTGACAGACGGACAACGAAGTGATCCTTCAGGGATTCCGTGTTTTTCTTTTGAGCTATAGAACCCTAAAAAATATAAGGAAAAAAACTGTTAAAAGACAATTATACCTACCTACATAATTAGCAATGATACTTACCTTATAACTGTTCGGCCGGGGTTTTCGTTACAAATCATAGCAAACTATAATTTGTTAAATCATAGTTCATGCAAACACCAGCTGGGTAGGTACGATTTGTCACTTACTGTCATTACGCATAGTGGTGCCACGTAAAGCAGGCCGAAATTCACCATGTCGAATAGCTTCGAATCATATTTCCTTCTTTGAGGTATGCATATAGTTTCCATGTACCCGTCCCCCAGGTCATTCGTGATGGTTTCAACCCAGATGAACTTGGGGGCGCTGTACGCTGCACTCGTGATCCACACTCCGATAATCACCATCTGCCAGAAAAGTTTACAATCAAGTAAGCTGGTACGTAAATACAATAAATTACGCAGCGTAAATAACACTGAGTAGGTACCTATATAAACACAGAGAGCTTTACCCGTTACCCGCTGCGATTTATTTAAATAATGTGGCCTTCATAAATATTTTAACATCCAATGTACCCCAGAATTCCAAGGAAATTAAGTGGGTTTATGCTTTTAGAAAATGACAGATTCATTATAATTTGCATACCAAACACAAACAGTTGATAGGGCGCAATTTTTTGCAATCCGTGATGAACCTTTCTACCCCAACGGTTTTTGGTTCTGCTAGTTTGGTATGCCATTTGCCACTTCAAGTTGCTAATTCTAAGAGCTACGTCGGTGACTTTGGTTCTTCTATGAAGATCCTCGATTCCGATTTTATCAAGCATGACTGTTTTCAGAGATACGAGAAAATAAATCGAATTAGTAGTTGATTTCAGTTGAAAACTTCATGACCAAAGTGCACTCTTTATTATTAAGGTTCTGAGTTACCTTCCTATAGGCAGGTAATAATAGTTAGTAAAGGATGCCTTAGTTAGAGTTTTGCAGAAAATAACAATGATTATCTAAGTAATCGGTGCCCATACATTCAGTGATTCAGTGAAAACTTTACGGAATTACCAAAACTCACCCGAAGTCTTGTTGAAGTGAGTATTTGTTTGCAGGTGATGGGATGAATAATCGCAAAGTATCGCTCGGTACAAATTACAACCAGAATAAATATAGAAGCCGTGTAGCTCAGGGAATGTACAAACTGGTACATCTTGCACAGAAAATCGCCGAACACCCAACTGCAATAATAAAACAGGTTGACTTAATAAAATTAATAAATATATCTGTTCAGAGTTGCAGTGATATGATAAACAATTTTTGAAATTCATTGCCATCTTTACGGAATATGTAGCTTAGCCCTTAATTTTTCATACCTTACCGACGATATGATATCACTTCCATAATTTAATTTACATTTCGTTCATCGCCACTTGTAGGTATACAGTCTTTGCGAACCTAAAATGGAGTCCAAAAGTGTTCAGAATATTTCCATAATTGTATGCATGAAAACGTAACAAATGGTCTGTTTTTGTCGCGCAGATTATTCTAGTATGAGAATATATTTTCCTTCTAATTTTTCTAAAGTAGGTAAAATTTTTATGTAGTTCACATCTTGTGGAAATTGTTAGATAATATGCTAGGGAACTTCTCGAAAGCTAAGAAAGCTAGTCCCCAAAAGCTATGCTTTGATTTTAGTCTACCTGTGACGTAAGGTACATGTATTATTGCTTTAAGATGTGGTTTGTAAGTTTGTCTGTTCAGTTAAGTTTCCATAAAAAGTGTATGAACCGAGAATCAAAATGAAAAATGTATCAAGCAATATACTCAAAAAATATACAATACCTTATATACATATCACCAGCTGGTGTTTAAAACCCTTACAAACAGGCAATCCATTTATGTTAATGTTAAGTGAGTATTACTGTATAATATACATATTATTATCAGGTATATTATGCAGAAACGTAAACAATAATTTATTGGTTTTTTTTTCAGAGCATTGCCAGTCCTAGGCCCATAGGCAAATTTGTAGATGTTTTAAGAAGCATTTATGGATCTAAGAGCAATACACACGCTTAGTTTTTGATGTAAACAAACTTCTTAACGCTTCATACGAAATGTTGTATTGAATAGCCCATTATTTCATATTGTTACGAAATGATATATTATTTTCTTTTTCATCATATCAAGTATAGGTCTGGACTTGGACACTAGCTAAGCCCAGACATAGGACTTGATACTAGGGGCCTTCATCGATAGTCAAATAACTAACTGCTACTGGAGCTCGTAATTGTACCAATAAGATGAATAAATGGTTCCTCAGGAATCTGTTATAGCACATTTTTGTGGAAACTTTAGGCATATAAAGCAATGTATGCCTAAATGTACGTGTGGGTGCATAAAATTGAATTTTATTTAGAAGTATGTGGTGGACAGTCAAATCCTGAGTTCATAATTCGCGCTAGGTAAATAATGTCCGCAAATTCATGCCTCAGGTAAAGAGGAAGGAGGTGCTGCTTGGCACAAGGTAATAGATAATTCGAATAGTAGCTTTGCATTTTAAAACTAAGGAAACGCTAAAACTTTCTTTGAATTCCCTCCAGTCTATGAATGTTAACTCCATAGACAAGGATCCAAACTTGAGAAGCATATTCTAGATGACAGCGTATCTTACACACGCTATTAATGTGACTGTATACTAAGTACTGTAGGTACTTTACATGATTTTATAGTTTTAAGGCTTTTAAAATCCTTAGATGACCTCATTATAAATTTTAAAGCTTTGGAAGCTTTTTTGACAACTGATGATACGTGTACATCAAGTGATGATTAGTTTCTAATCATGCACAACTCCTAGATTTCTTACGTCATTGACTCTGTGTACGTACCCCTTCAGAGTATAGTTAAAGTTGATTGCGTTACTTTTTCCAGTATGGGTTATTATATTAAATTTTTAGCATTAAGTTCTAGTTTATTCTCGAGGGGTAAGCGTCAAGATGATAGAGATCTTCTTGTAGAAGTACATCATCAAGTTGGCAAGTAATTGGTCTAAATATCTTCAAGTCATCACCAAAAGTTAGAATAGAGAAGTTTACAAAACATGAATCAATGTCAGCTATAAAGATAAAGAATATTAGTGGTCCTAACAGAGAACCTTGTGGGACACCACTCGGAACACTCACATAGAAGTGAAGTTACCTAAGACAACAACCTATGATCTATTGTGAATATACGAAGAAAACCATCTTAGCAGGTCACCACTTTGATATAAGAACGTACAAACATTATACACGTAAACGTTTACATGACGTTTTTATAGAACTAAATGGTTTATAAATGTTAACGTAACAATGAATGCTACTTTGTGAAAAACGGTCACCGGAAACTTTTATAAACCTCTTATATGATTATTTTTTACATCTTGCTGGTTGGGTAGTTACGGCCGCGCGTTTCAGCACAAAAAAATGCGACATAGATATAAAAATGGCTTGCTACATTACATAACAATATTACTGTCACATTAATAATAGGTTGGGGAAAAAGTTTCTTCGCATTTTTTAAGAAAATTCAAAACATTTTTTAATATAGTTTATTTACATTTAACTAAAGTATGTAGGTACCATTTTGTTCGATAACTTTTTGCCATTTTGTAGGCAGGGACATGATCCCATTGCTATAAAAACTTTGGGGCTTCTGTTCAAAATACCGCGACAAGTGGTTTTGGCAGTCCTCTCGTGATGTTAACCTGACACTGCCTAAAGAATTCTGAAGAGACCGAAACAGGTGGAAATCTGAAGGTGCAAGGTCAGGACTATACGGCGGATGCATTAACACATCCCAGCCAAACTCTCTTAATTTTTGCTGAGTGGCTAAAGATGTGTGAGGTCTAGCGTTATCATGATGAAAAACCACACCCCTTCTGTTGATTAACTCCGGCCGCTTTCTCTCAACTTCTTGTTTTAATCTCATCAGTTGTTCGCAGTAGAGTTCAGAATCGATGGTCCTGCCTGGTGGTAACAGCTCATAATGAATAATGCCCTTCCAATCCCACCACACACACAGCATCACCTTGTTGCGAGTTAACCCGGGTTTCGCCACAGTCTGTGAAGCCTGACCGGCCTTTGACCACGACCTTTTTCGCACGTTCTTGTCGTACGTGATCCACTTTTCATCACCAGTTATCAGCTTCTTCAAAAATGGTTCGGTTTCATTACGTCGTAATAAAGAATCACAAATGAGAACACGGTTCATTAGGTTTCTTTCAGTGAGCTCGTGAGGTACCCAAATATCGAGCTTTTTTGTGTACCCAGTTTTTTTCAAATGCGCCAAAACTGTTTTGTTGTCAATTCCCAGTTCTTCAGCTACGTCGTAACTACTGATATGCCGATCTTGCTCCACTTTTTCAAAAATGGCATCCATTTTATCCGTAATAGGGCGACCAGAGCGACGTGCATCTTTGACATCAAAATTTCCGGATTGAAAACGCTTAAACCAAATTTGTGCTACTCTCACAGACACTGCACTAGGTCCATAAACATCGCAAATTTTTTTCGCGGCTTGCGTTGCATTTTTACCTTTTTTGTAGTAAAATTTTAAAATGTATCGAATTTCTTCATTAGATTCACTCATCTTGACAGTACGAAAAACAAATAAAAATCACACATTTTCCTAATTTGAATTTGGAATTATCTTCTTTAAAATTTAAACTTTTAATGATACCAAAACCAGCCAGATACAAATAGTATAGCCAAAGAGATTTTATTACAAGTTCATACATACAATAATGCGAAAAGACTTTTTCCCCAACCTAATATTTTAATAAATACATATAGTTTTATTTTTAGTTATATTATTGTTCGTAAACGCTATTAGCATCTACTCAAAACTGTTTTTAGTGTATATAGTATCTAAAAAAAATATTGACCTTTATTTGCCATAAGTTACGTTCTCGTATAATGTTTTTTCTCGAATATTTGTAAACCCGCATCGTAAATACACGAGGTATAAACGATCTCCTACCAAGACTGGTTGTCGAAATACCGAATTTCGTTATAATGTTAATTAATTAATTGACTCACCTCGGAATAAGATATATGGTTAAATTTTGGAAAACGCAAAACACTCCAACGCATAAATCTGCCACCGCCAAATTCGCCAAAAAGAAATTAGTTATCGAGCGTAGCCGCCTCGATAATGTTACCACGAGTATCACGAGCAAATTCCCTGAAAAGAAAAGTATCGTTAAAGAAGTTTAACCAAGCATTCAGGGTTTCCATGACAATCTATCAGAAAGCGGCGCCAACCTTTGACATCGGTTGGCACGCTGATCTTGAGAGGCTTAGGCCCGAGTTCACGAACACTAAAACGAGTGGTTAGGTCCTAATCAAAGCTTTTTGACACATGTTTTCATAGGAATCTGTCATCATAATCAATGGTTTAACTTGATCATCCGTTTTTTACGTGGTAAATTAGTTGAAGTTTCCAATATAAAACAAAATAAGTTAACAAGTAATGTTCTCTTTTCGTTAATAATGTTCAATCGGTACTTATAAAGTCATCATCGGTATTTTACGCAAAAAATGGCAATTAGGAATTCGTTAGAAAAATCGAGATCAATAAAGTAGATCGGCACCAGACTGACGCAATATTATTATTATTTAGACATCGCTGTCCCACTGCAGGACAAAGGCCTCATTTCCTTTTTTCTACCCTTCGCGATCCAACGCCTTTACAGACCATTTTGTTAGGTGCGAGTCGAGCTCATCCTTCATCTCATTCTCGGCCTTCCATATTGGTACGAGTAGATTGCCCTTCATTAGTTTTTTCATTGACCAAAATTGATTGAATTGATTTTTTCCAGGCTTTCTCTGTACGTCTAACAACTCTTTTTCTGCTCGAGCCAGAAAAGAGACTATTTGGCCAAGATAAAGATACTTCTGGACGTACTTAATCCCCACAGCCTTCTCTTCAATGACAATTCCCCTTTCTATCCAGGCTGTCGCCATATTACGGAAGATCTATAATATTGCCACTGTCATACGTGCCGAAATTACTGATTCGAATTCGTGAAATGTACAAATAACATAAATCATTCGTTTATTTCCCTTGGATTACAGGATCACTCTTGGACAAAAACTACTGAACACACATTACTGAAACAAAAATTCTCCTTTTGCATTGAAACGTATAGTTCTACAATGTCTCCTTGAACTATACGTTATATCATTGTATGTATATATAGCAGCATGGGATATGCCAGCTGAGAACACCAAGTTTCTAGTATCAGTTGCGCGTGACAATTGCTTTAGACACAAATTACGCTAGAATTCAAATTGAAAACTTGAATGTTTCGCCAGATGCTCTTGAAAATGGTTTCATTTATTCCTGTTTTACATTTAGCATGATCTAGTTGAACTAAGTACATAAAAAACTTAATTGAAGGATGAGAACAAAGGAGTAAGAAAAGTGATTGCTGAGAAAATTTTCGTTTAGTGCTAACGACTGTTTACTACAGGTATTTTTTGATTATGGGGTCTTGATACATCCTTTTTCCACGACTTTTAGTCTGGCTAACGGCACTGAGGAGTTTCATACCTACACAGAACCTTGGATCAGGTACCGGCCATATTACTTACATAACGGCTATGGGAACAGGATCATGACACTCAACTTTGCTTTGGAAAAGTCCAAAACTTCTAAAACGAATATTAAGTAGGTATGTTTATATCGAGAAGTTGACTGCTTTTCAAGTTTTAAAATATGTCTTGGATATTGCAAATCCTGTCAAAATAAGTGCTTTCCCATCACTAGCATTATATTGTTTTTAGGGCTGGTTCAGTTGTTACGGTAATAAAATCTGTAAATGTTTTAGGGTAAAACTAAACGATCGATGGATTTTCCTTGTTGTAGATTCGTTTGTGTTTTTATCTGTACCAAATTCTATTCTATTCTATTCTCATCTACCTAGCTATTTCTCAAAGCAAGGAATAAAATTATTAGACCAAAAAATAAACGCCCTAAATTCACATACATCATCCAGACCACACACTAGGATTCCCTGTATCGTGGATATCAGGAACTACGAGTACCTTGGTACCACAACATCCAGACCTAATTCACAACTCAATCTAAACTTATTAAAATACGTTATGGGGATGCGGGGTGAGAGTTTTTACGGGTGTATCGTTATTTTTAAACATGACTTTATGTGTGCACAGCCACTGGCAGCAGCTAGTCATAATTATATAATTTAATCAATTTATAGCCCATTGGTTTTTTACTAGACAGGGTAATTGTTTATTTCATTACAGTTGAAATTGGTAATCGTGTTACGGTATGGATAACACAATAAAGAATTTTAAAACTCGATGTCATGCGCTCGAAGCCGCGAGCCGGTAGGGTAGGTAGGTACAACAAGGGTAGGCCTGCGTCAACGGATCCCCAGTTTAAAATTTTTACCATTAGTTACATATTGTCCTTTGAATATTCACCGCTACGTAGTATCTTTCTACATAGAAAGAAGAGTAGGTACGTATACTATGTCCCATTATACGGCGGCACCAAATTATGTGCCTACATCATAATTAGTTTTTGTTATATGTAGTTGCGGTCTTTGATTTATGGATTACTATAATGATAATAGGTACTCATAATTATGAAAGTTTAAAATATATAAGATAAATACTGCAAGAATTCAAATACATATTTACCAATCTGTAGGTAACTTTTAATTTTTATAACTTTTTAGTTGTATTTATTTGTCTTCTGGTGTAAAATAGAGTATTTTCATTATTTCTTTATTTTTTATGACGGTCGAGAGAGACTGTTATTCGGTAGGAAGTAGGTTAACTACCCACTTGGTACCTATAATTATTTATCAATCCAAAGAAACTAAATAGAAGTTAGAGCATGTAAGAGTCGAATTAAATACTACTCAGTATTTAATTCGACTTTTAGACAGACGGTGGTATAGTATGACATAAACTTCCAATCTCTCGCTGTAGGGACCGTTCAACTTGAAAGACAAGTTATAAACTTGTGCTCGGCGCAGATGCTACATAAAGCTCTGGCACACAACTAAGAACCTACCTACGCTCCGGCAAGGGTTAGTGCGGCTCTGTTATTATAAATTGAACGATAGACAAAAACAAAATGCCGGGGGCGGCCGGCGGTCGCGAGGCACGGCATAAAATAACAATGATGTCATAATATAGGAGCAAAGGTTTAAAGCCGTACACAACCAGGTGTGTACACACAACAGCGTTTTCATCCAAAACCTCTTTCAACTTTAAATAATAATCTTTCATTAGGGGATGATTCATTAATTCCCTATGACACAATCGCTTGGCACAACCAGTAGTGCTACCAGGCTATCTTCTTATAATAAAAAAAATCACATCGGAAAGGGTGTGCGGGAGGTATTAAAGTATGCGCTGTTGTATGCATGTCTTATTTCTACACGCATGCCTCACAGGAACCTTTTTCTATGTGAAGGTAGCTCGTCTATTGACAGAAGCCGTTACCCCGCTTTCATTTTACCTTATCAACAGCAGCCGTCGACATTATACACGTTACGTGCCCGAGCCTGTGGGCACTAAACGACATCGAATGAATCTGGGCAGGTGACGGCTACTGTCGATAGGGCTGACGGATGTGCCGGATATGTTAAGGTTTTGGCGTAAGGTGCGGGGCGTTGCGAGCCAAATTAATTCGTGTCAAGAATATGAAGCTGTCCCCCGCCGCTTAATAAAACAATCAAACTAACATGCTCGGACTTTGCCGATTTGCTCAAGATGTTTTTCATCACCGTTTGAGCTCGTGTTAAAGCGCACGTTAATTTTTCGAGTGGAAAAATCCATTAGTGCACGACCGGGTTTAAATCCAAAACCCGGTCGGAAGTTTGGGTATCATCCACACGTAGATCAACACGACTACCTACGGCACACCTACTGAAATAATTCAATGTACCTACCTATGTAATGTTCTTATATTTTATATGGCTCTGGCTCATCGAATGCGCCCAAGTTCTGCGTGACTATAGAATATTAACTATTTGTAGTTTTTGCAGCAAAATATTTATGACCATGTTGTTACCTACCCGTTTGTTTATCCTGTCCATGAATAACCGACGTGCCGGTCGGTAATTACCTTCCGCATCCGGCACTGCATCATTTCTCTCAGCGTTTATTGGAATCATTAATTCAATTTTCGTTGGGCGGATATAAATATTTTTTTCAACCCTGTATACAATGAACCCGAAAGTCTGCTATGAAATTCGAATAAGCCGATATTTGATATGAAAAGGTCAAAAAGGTGATTTAAGGGTAAGTGTTAACATTTTGATTTATGGAATATGGAACAGGTGTCCTCATCGATAGAACAGTAGAAAGTTCCAGATTTTAAATTATACTTTTTTTTTTGTAAATAAAAATACATTTGGCAAAAAGTAGCTTGAAATCATGTCTAAAATTGGTATATATAAATATAAATATTCTTGAGACTCGTGGTTTAGGGACGAGGAAAAGTTATAGGATAAAATTCTAGTAGGATTTAGTAAAATACTAATCGCCCATTAGTAAAATATCAACTTACCAAAGAAACAACAACAAAAGACCAGCGTGTACAGCGTAATGAAAATAGCTCTCACGTCAGTCCTATCAAAAATGTAATCGTCGTCGTTGAAAGTGAATATGCTGTCATTGACAGCAGACACGTTGGCGGCATCTTCTGAAATATTGATGGAATCTGTCTTGTTGAATGGCTGCCATAGGCTCTGTTTGTACTCAGCTGCTATGAATAGCCGCGCGCCGCGCATACTTCTAGATGTCTCGTTTATCATGGTGTATCATTCATTCTAGTGGAAATATTTCTGTCCATTTTCTGAAACAATCAAATTCACATTATTATCTGTAAGCTCCGTCATGCTTGGAAGCACATACGTATTAAACTTCGGCAAAATTTACATACTAAGTGTAGACACTATCTGTTTCTCTAAATTATGTATGGTATATGTTTTATAGTATCTAGTATAGTGTATATATAACAAGTAATCAGTTTAGAACATAGAAACCCGATTACAGTTTCAATAATATTAATATAGTGTAAGCTTGGTTCAATAATCTTAATATACCTTTATAACATTTAATAACAAATCACACTTCGTATTATTATATCATATTATTATGTCACTCACTCTCTTAGGCTAAGACAAATCCAATGACATCGCATTTATTCGCATTTATATTTTATCCATCAGGTTTTAATTGTTATTTAAATCGGAAATCGTTCATGGCGGCTATGTATCCTAAGTTAGTCCTGTGATCAAGACGAAGCCAATGATAACTCATTTTATCAATCAAGCCGTTTAGGCTACAGCGAGAGCCAAAGGAACAGACATACATACATACATACGTTCATACACCCAAAAACATTACCCTCCTTTTTGGGCAATCGCTCATTATCAAGCCGAAATCAACGCATTTTTTACAGAAAAATTAAATTGTTGGGAAACGACTTTTAATTTTAGGAATAAAACTTATAAGTATATTTTTGTAGCGCGCAATGTAATGCACGCTGACTGCGCGTTTGTTGCGTGCGACACACGCATGAGTCAAAGCCGTGGTGTGCGTTTGAGTTTGATATTCATTGCATTCCTGCAACATCAAATGCGTAATTTGTTTGAAAAAAAAACGAAAAGTCTTGTTTTAGACGAAAGTTTAATAATAACACTTGGAATTCATTCTCGTAAAGAACTCGAAAAAAAAATGAGACTTTGATCTCTAGAACCAGCGTGATTTCCCAGGTATAGTCTAGTTGAAAAAAAATATCCCAATTATGTATAAAATATGTGGCCACTGATAAAGCGCCGCCTTTGTGGGTGGTTATCAGCCCGAGAAAATCTATTGAGAACTCTCAACTATTGATCGCAGTTTGCCGTCACTTCAAGTTTTGTATAGTTCATTATGTTCAATGGTGAGAAAAAGGAAAAATTAGTTTGAATAGTGTTTATTAATCCTATTTTATCGAAAAGAAAAAGCTGAACAAGTAAATTCAAAAACTTGTGAATATTTATTTAAGCATAAGCTAGAAGTAAAAGTATTTTAATGTTATTATAACAGTAAATGTATGTACCTAGGTTCAAAGCATTTGAAATATGTCTGGAATTGAAATATCTCTGGAACTGAATTAAAACTCGTCACCGTTAAGTACGAGTACCGACCTATTAGATAAATGCTATATCACCAATATTTTATAATATTATTCTGAGCAAGTTGCTTTGATAAATGTAAATATGAAAATCCAAAAACCCTGAAACACATCAATATTTATTTATGCTCAGTAACTGTAATTCAAATTTTCATGTTTCAAAGAACAAAGACTTTCATACATAGTTTACCCCCCATTTCTCCACTAAAAGGAAATAAAAAAAAAACATTTCTTAGCACATACTAACGTTATAAAATAAACCTATGTTCCAAATTTCACTTTTCTAGAGTTAGTAGTTTTGTCTTTGCGTTGATAGATCAGTCAGCCAGGACAAACCATTTTATGAGTATAGAGAGATTGGCATAATGTTTTCTTTGATAGTCAAATAAAAAAAGTATTTTATATAAAAAAAAAGATTACTGCTACTTAGTTGGTGTACTATGAGGGTCATTCATTCCAAATTCTCAGAATCAATGAATAACATTTGAAGACATCAAAACCAAATATAATACTCGTAAATTCAAAATTAATTTGATATTTGGTTTGTCTAGATTTCTGCGATGTTGTGGTATGACGCTTGGTTAGTAACTTTAACATTTTAACGTTTGTCCAAATTACCAATCAGACGTTCATTATTCTGTGATAGATACGCGTGATATTGTGTCAAATGTGGAAGGTATTTGTCACACGGACAAAAAGCGTACGCGCAAAAATGTGGACATTGTGGTCCACATTTTTGACATGCGTACGCTTTTTTTCCAGAGAAAGATATGAATGATTTCAAACGACTTTAGTATTACTTTTACGTGGCCGTATCTTTTCCAAAATTCTAAGTTTTGCTATGTAAGTGTTGAAACAATTTGAACCATTTATTTATGCGGAGATTGCAATATTTCATTTTGATTGATGCTGCAGTCTTGGAAAACTGACGCAAAATAGAAAACATGTTCAGGAAATCTATATTTAATGCGTCCACAACTGGCTATTATATTAGGGGAATATAATAGAATAGCATGAATTTAGTTGTTGTGTTTTATTTATTTATTCTAAATAGGTAGCTAACTAAGTACGTGCCTCCCTATATATCCTCTAGGATATAATTTTTCTCGTTATATAAGCACTACCTCGAGATACCGTTTTCCATATTACACAAAGGTTAGCTAGAAGATAATGCAATTTAGCATTAAGTTCAGTTGAACTTATGTATTACATAGGTACATAATTAATAATTACCTAATTAACATATTAACAATATGTACAGTACTTTTTAGGTGTGTTATAAATAATTTTCGATCTATCAATGAATAGGCCACTCTTTCCTTTTCAGCCGTAAGTGGAATGTTGCGTACGCCTACATAAAGTGATACTCGATCGATTGGACTGCATCGGACCAGCATGATGGCTGTAACGATCATTTATGAGCTTGACTCGATACAAGCGTCTGACAACCTATGTGGCGCAGTGAGCTAAGGCCTGCCTGAGACGCAGAAGGTTGCGGGTTCGATTCCCGCCGTGAGACAAATGTTTGTATAATCTGCAAATATTTGTCTCGGGTCTGAGTGTTTTCTATGTATTATATGTACGTACAAAACAAAAATATTTAAGTAGTATATAAGTCATGCTTGAACATGCATGATTTATTTATATTTATTATATTTTTTATACAACTAAAGTGGCAAACAAGCATATGGACCATTTGTTGGTAAGCAGTTACTGTAACCTATGGACGCTTGCAACACCAAAAGTAACTCGCGCGTTGCTGACCCTGAGATATAACGGGTTAAAAGTCTCATGTGCCTGAAATACACCGGGATCCCATACCCTTCAAAACCAACACACAGGAATGTATTAAGAACTGCAGAAAAATGTAGAAGCTCTACTACTTCTTCTGAATTCAACGAACTAAGAAATACAATTAAATATACTATGTAGAAAACATGGTTAGACAAGTAAATCTCCAATGCCAATGTGCCCAACAGAAAAAGCAGTTGGTTGCTCTATTTATATCCAGTTGACGGGCTGATTTAATTACCACCAGCATACATTAAATTCGTGAAGTTTGTTTTATATTTACAGTTTCGGAAATTATATTTGTTTTTAAATCACAATGTTATTCTATTTACTAAAATCAACCTGTCCCGTTCGATGCCGAAATGACGTTTATTGCACCAAAGATCACAAAACGTATTTACTTATAAAGCCAAACCCATGCATGCGCAAGCTTAAAATAAAATGAGAAAAGAAGTAGGTACCTATCTAATTACAAAACGCCGGATATGTCCAAAAAGGATTCCATCTTTGGGGACAAGTGGAAAACCGTTTGTTGCTGCCTGTCGCAACTATAATGTCGCGATTGGTTAGGTAGGTATTTGGTTTCTAAAATGCTTGTAAATCCACACACAAGAGTTTTTTTTTTAATTTATTTAACGAAATAAAAAATGCTTAACAATAATAATTCTGAATAATAATAGCACCTAAAACCGCTAAGGTTTGTACAGATGATGCTATTTGTGAGTCTGCATTAATTAGTTCGCAGTTTTATTTTCGCCTGGGAATTTCCGTTTTGTCGAAATGGTCAATTTAAATTGAAATAATTATTGGTGGTTTCACTTTATCATCATCATTATAATAAATGTTGTTTTTAAGGCATGATATTCTACTTTCAGTAACATTTTCAAAAATATTCTACTGAGCTTGCCCAATGCAAGCTTTTGATGTTAGAATCAAAACAATATTGGACCATTATGTTGTAAATTGGCACAATAAAGAAGCTAAATTGGAATATATTTTTCCATAAAAACGGCAATTTCTTAACAAAAACCTTAATATTTTGGGATTATTATAAAATGGGTCCGTTAATGAACTAGCTGCTGATAGAAATATGCAAGCCTTACTCTATAACACAAACAAAGTAGGTATACCTACCTACTCTATTACAATAATTACTAAGTATATTACTACCTACATATATTGCAGCAATTTAAACCATAACAAGAAAAACAATTTATTGTCTACTTTTTGATAAATAGGAACATAATCTATGAAATATTCAATAGACTAGTTTCAATTCTTCCGCCGAAAAAAATATACGACATATCAATACGACTAAGGTACAACGCTTAATTTCAGGTGACCCCTCTACTCTTTCGGCAGAAAATTATTTTTGTGGCTTAGATTTGTATAAACAAAATATTAATTAATCTGTATACAGGATTATATTGTAAATCACGCAAAAGCTCTCGGACCATTATTCCAACCGTCAAAACCAAGAACTTTTGTTTTACAACTTTTGGAATTAGTCTTTTGTTTTTAGAGGTTTAAATAATAGCTATCTTGTTTTTTTAATAAAAAGTATTTCTAAGCGTTATACGTCAAGAAGCGGTTGTTTTTAGATAGTTATTCGGTTTGATTGTAGGAATTATGGTCCGAGAGCATGTTTGATTTTCAAATTCACCAACGGCAAACGTAGTTTTTACCCTCGTTATAAGGAGCTGTACGGGCTCCTTAAAAAAATTATAGCATCTAATAACAGAATAATGGGAAGCCTAGCTTTATAATCATCGTCATGATTATCATCATCATTAGCTCATTAGTCATTAGTCTACTGCTGGACGATACGCGCCACTGAGCCCGATGTTAGGCTCTCATCCTATTTCGGAATCGTCTTTTTTAAGTTATCGCTCCTCCTAGCTAGGGGGCGCCTCTTAGCTTCATTAGCTCATTCTGGTTTGTCTGCACTCTCTGAGTGGAAAGAAACATGGGAAAAGTGTTCAATTTTTCTAATCATAGAAACCTTTTAAAGTCTCAGTGCTGCGTCCGGCGCTGTGCATATCCGCTGCTGGTGTTTAAGATTGCCTCCTACATGTAGGTAATGTACCAATCAGTACATTTTAGGGCCTCGACAGGACACGGAATAATTGGTTATTCAATTATTGGTTACTACACCACCATCGTCATTAATACACCATCTCTAGCCAAATACTTGGGCAGATACATAAGTTGGCAAGAATGTGCTGTAAAATATTTCGTTAGAGGCACCATTCATAAAACAGTTTCTAAAACCCATTAGCTGTCTATCTCAGAAAGCAAATTAAAACAGTGAAATGAAAAAAACAAACAGCTTGTTGTAATGCGGAACAAAAATAACCGGTCGTTTTCAAGTACCTACGAACCATTAATTTGAATTGTGTAGGTAGGTAAAATATACGGTCGCTGTGACGCTCCAGAAGACTTTTACGGGTTTTTTGAACGTGATGTTTTCAGGTTTTCACTATAGTCATTTTGCTATGGTCACTAAAATTTGTTAAAAACGGCGTAGGAAAATATCGTGCGGAAACCGGATGGTACCTATGTCCTGGAAACAACTTACGTACATTTTCTTGTAAAATTTAATACTCCGAGTTGTTCAGTTTTTGCAACGCAGGGGGTGAGCCGGCTGGCATGTGGATCCATCAAAATACTTTTACTACTTTTTTCTAGGTGTTTTTAAAAATCATCGATGATTTCGTTAAATTTGCTCAGAACACTAAATTGACTTTGTTTCATGACTTTGTTTTTTTATGTTTGGTAGCTCAGAATCAGGTCGAAGCCTTACTACCTACTTGCAATGTGTCCTTAATTCTGAAAGGAAATTGAATTTTCACGGAAAGGAAACGCCGAACTAAATAAAAAATAAAAATTGCTTCGTTGTTAGCCTATATGCCATTGAATTAATACCTATCCTACGGCTAATGGCCGTAGGATAGGTACTTAGGTACCTTCTTACTACAAAATTAATCTTGGACCGGAAATATCTTAAAATTGGCTGGGTTAACTACTGAGTACCATAGAGCCGTAAAATTATATGCAATGCGCATATACATTTTAACACGTGCTCAAAACGGTGAAGGAAACATCGTGAGGAAACTGGCATGCCCTAGAATCAAAAATTCGAAGGCATGTGCCAACAGTTAGTGTAACTGTTGGCACATGCCTTAAGCGGCGATGGGCTTGCAATCTGTCACGTGGAATGCTAACTTGCAAAACGCGGGCATGTACCAAATGTCTGAATACCCCCTACTTGGTTTCCTCAAAAATATACTCACTGTGTATCTGTGGACATCCTCCACCATGGGGAAGACAGTTGTGAAAGTTTTTTTTAACTTAATTCTTTGCGAGCTTTTATTGATCCTATTTCTGAGAGATAATTATACTTTATCATAACACGATAGGTACCTACTGAGAAGAATGGCAACTAGAGAAGAGGCTTTCCAAAGAAACGCTCGAACTGCTCACAAATTAAACAAGAAATTATAATAGGTACCAATTGTTCTAATCCACTTGTGGATATCGCGCCTCAAACTGAGATCTCGCTATATTCAAATGGTAAATTCGATTCCCATGAAATTGTAACAGTGTACAGATAATAACAGTTAATTATCATAGGTTAGGTACTTAAAAAATACTGCAAGTGTATTCCTAAATATTTACACGAACTGTTTGTGATATATAAAACATTGTTAAACTAAATACCTTTATCGTGATAGGAAGTGATTATTTTATTGAATAACTCTATTGTCGCCTGTAACACAGGTTCAGTTCAGGCAAAAAACGACCATACTTAGCTATATTTATTTATTTAGGACACCTCTGTTTTGTATAACATTTTATGAGTTTCTTTGAATAACATTTTATTATTATTTATTCAGCCGAACGTTCGGCGACGTACTTTCGGCAGGGTGTCGCTCCACTAAGATTCCCTAGGTCGTAGGTATCAGGTACTACGTGTACCGTGTTACATGCAACATGCAGAACATGCAAACATTTGTCCGGCAGCTGCAATCAGCAAGTCGCGCAATTGAAGTCATTTAAAAAATAAAATAGTCATGTATAATAAAGATACCTAACTACAGTTAAAGACATCATAGCATTTATTCGACAGAATTTACCGCAACTCGAGTTAACTTTTACAGACGAGAACATTGGATTTAAAGTTTTGTCACAATTTCTGTCTTAATAGGTCCGTTCAACTTTACCTGCTATTTTATTTCTTTATCTTTTGTTGAGGCAGCCATAAACCTAGGGATTTTCCTAGCTACGTTTAGTAACCGAAAACGGTATGATAAGTAGTTCATCTCTCGTGTAGGACTTAGTTTGGAGCACTCAACCTATGCCCCATCAACTAATAGGTGCTTTGTTACTGAACCAGATAATCCGTTCATCAGCGTTGCCGCGAAAGCAAACCTTCATTATCACGACATCTCACAGAGCTTAGCAAATAAGTAATTACTTGTTGCGTGTAGGCACATAGGTATAAGTACGTCCACTACTTATTAAATATTATGAAATGACCGTCAGAAAACTGCAAAAAAATCGTATTAACATCAAGTATTTATATTGCGGAAAAACTGCACCATTTTACGCATCGCTGGGATGCGCAACTTAATTTGGGTGGACTTCGTAAAAATACACTTTGTATATAGGAAACTTTGTGGCACTAATGGGGCATTGGCTCTGCCAGT